>OX387182.1:26750575-28185633 GCA_947561395.2 Buxus sempervirens
TATACTTCCATCTCCCTGTGTATCATGTCGTGGAACAACAGAGTCATCGCACGCTGATATGTAGCACCCGCATTTTTCAGTCCGAACGGCATCACGCGGTAGCAGTAAGTGCCCCAGTGCATGATGAAGGATGTTTTCTCCATATCTTCAGGTGCCATCCTTATCTGGTTGTAACTAGAGAAACCGTCCATGAAAGAGAAAATCGAATGCGTTGCTGTATTGTCCACCAGTACATCAATGTGTGGCAATGGGAAGTCGTCCTTCGGACTTGCTCTGTTCAGATCTCTATAGTCAACACACATCCTGACTTTCCCGTCTTTCTTGGGAACTGGCACAATGTTGGCCAACCACTCTGGATAGTGAGTTACTTGCAGGAATCTGGCATCCAACTGCTTGGTGACCTCTTCCTTGATCTTCAGGGCCCATTCCGACTTCGTGCGCCTGAGCTTCTGTTTCACAGGTACGGCCTCAGACTTTGTTGGTAACAGATGCACAACCAAGTCCGTGTCTAGCCCGGGCATATCCTCGTATGACCATGCAAACATGTCAGAATAAGATTTAAGAAAATCAATCATCTGTTTTCTCAGTAATTGTGACAGCTTTTTACCAATTTGGAGGATCCTTGGTTGTGCTACTTCACCTATGTCAATTGACTCTGTTTCCTCAATGTTGGCCTGGAGACCCTTTTCGTACCTTTCCAATGCAAGTTGGATTTCGAGCAGGGGTCTCCCATGATTCATCATCGTCCTCTTGCTCGAAGGGTTCACAGGGGACGATGTCTGAATCTTCTTGCTGCGATGGGCGAGTGCCCCAATCTGACTTGTCGAGTTCTCACTCGTTTTCAGGATTGGACACTGGCTCATGCATTTCATTTATTATTGCCATTTGCACTGGCTTTTCAATTTCTTTTTGTTCTTTTTGTTCAATTATGGCAATCTTATTACCTATCCCGTGCCCCAGATCTTCCAGGTGTGCGTCGGGATTGACACTAAGACTGCGATGCTCAAGTTGCTTATTTTTGTTATTTTTGTTTTCAAACAGATGCAAGTAGTAGGAAGCATTCAAATATTCATTAAAAACTTCAGCAGTAGCTACAACAGAAATTTCAAAGGTGACAGAAACCCCCTTTGGGATAGTAGCTTTGTTGATAGCAAAGGGCACGACGCTCCAGTTCTTCAGTGGTGCCTCATCCTCCTGGTTGATAGCAATTGTCTTCTCTGGCTATCCCGCCAACACCATGTTGGCGCTCTCGTCAGAAGAGATGTAGATAGGATCATGTGCTGCGCCTCCTACCGGTTTGTTCTGGCTTCTCTCTGATCGGGGGCCAGACTTTGACGATACCCTTACCCATGATCCACTGAGGGCGATTGCCATTGGTATCTCGTCCTCGGGTGGCGCATATGCGATGGTGACTTCGTCGGCCGGGTCAACTCTGGGGGGTGCAAACATTATGGGTATCCCGGTTGGTATCCTAGGCACTGTAGAAGAGTAAGCTGGTGGTGCCCATTTGCCGTAAGCTGCATGGTACACTTCTTCCGGCACTGGCCCTAGCACTTGGGGCATGCTACGGAACATGCGGTTCAAACCATCGCGAGTTCCGGGGTGTGGGATATATGGAGGTGGAGGAGGAGACCTTGGCCTGCGAGTTGGCACTCCTGAGCTGTCTCGCCCTTCCATCATGCATACATACATGATTGGACCTTCTTCTTTGGATTCCTCGATGGGAGCAGGTGGTGGCACTTCCATCACCATCGCAGAGTTGACCGGGATCCCATCAGGGATGAACTGTTCGTCTGGTGGGGCGAAGGCCATGGTGACCTCGTCAACAGAGTCCAAAGCGACCAGTGCTGGCAGGCCATCTGGCAACCCCTCAGGAGCCAATGGGTCTACTTCCACTATGTCTCCAATCATTTCCATGGATGGTGGCTCTTCCCAGAGCATCTGGGCCAGTCCTTGCAGGTAGTCCTCTTCCATGGCAGGGGTGTCCAAAAACTCATCTCCCCACCCTTGGGGGACTATATTCTCAATGGCCTGGGCCGCCTCACACTCCATGTTAGTGAAACGGTGGTATAAGTTCTCGTGCACGCATATGGGCCAGTGGGGGTCTCTTCCTTCAGTTCTGACTCTTTTCCTTTCGGCACGGTTCCCAAGGAGTCGGGAGTAGTCTTCTGGCTGTGGCCTGAACCCCAGTCCAAACCCAGTGGTCTGCTCATAAGGTTGGATGGCTGCCTTAATTCCTTTCTTATACCTGCCCAGTCCATCACCGGCTCTGAGACCCCAGTCTGCGTAGTCAGCAGTGCTGAACATGTACTTTCTTCTCCTCTTCGAGAGTTGCTGCGCTCTTTCAGACTCCGGGATATGATTCACTTGCACCATCTCTACTGCCTGGAAATTGAGGGTGGTGGGCAACTCATAGTCCACATAGGGTACTCCAACCCTTTCAAATTCCCAGTGATCCTCAGCATGTACTGTTACGAGTTCGTTGCCTGATACGAACCGGACCATCCTGTGCAGCGTGGAAGACACTGCTCCTGCCTGATGCAGCCAAGGCCTCCCAATCAGCAAGTTAAATGAGGCGTTGATATCCATGAGTTCAAACTCCATGGTAAAGGGCCTATCTGCAATCATGATCACCAGAGTGACCTCTCCCAGTGAGTCTCTTCTGGCGTTGTCGAAGCCTCTGACATTATGAGCACTTGGCTTGATCATTGAAGGATTTAGCTGCAGGCTATGGAATGTCCTTATAGGACATATATTCAGTGCCGATCCATTGTCAATCATGGCACGTTTTACGATGAGGTCGACGCACTTCACTGTGATGTAAAGCAGCTCAGTGTGGTCGCACCCTTCAGCTGGCAGGTCTGCTGCAGAAAAGGAGATAGCCTGTGGTGCCATGATCACTGATACCACTGCTCCTAGCTGCTCAAGATCGATGCTTTCTGGCACATGTGCATCTCCCAAGACCTTCATTAATACTGCCCGGTGCTTTTCCGAATCAATCAGAAGTCTCATTATGGAGATCTGGGCAGGCACCTTGTTCAACTGCTGGAGGATGTCGTACTCTAGAGTGAAAACACTGTGGTGCAATTCTATGATCTCCTCTTTGGTGGCCCTTCCCTTTCTCTTGAGGGTCTGTGGCAATTCAGTAACCACATCATTCCCTTTTTCTTTCCTCTTTGCTTCTGCCTCTGATCCTTCCTTTGGTGCGGGTAGGTGATCGGTGTTTACGTATCGACCGGATCGGGTGATACGGTCGATATCTGCCTCGACGGTGGTGGTGGAGGTAGCTTGACGGTGGAAGGATTGGGTGGGGTGAGGTGGGGGTACGGCCTTGTACGAAGGTGGTGCAAGACGGAGTTGGGAGAGGTTGAGGGTGGGTGGTTCAAATGAAAGGGAGAAGGGGTCTTGTGGAGGCGAGTCCATGATGTCGTGGATGTTGAGGGTTAAAGGGTTAGGGTGAGAGATGGGGGTGGGGTAGAAGAATTCTTGGTTTTCGGATGGGTGGAAGTGCACCAGAGGGAAATTTGTAGGGGAGTCACCGCCATCTCCTTCGATGACGTTCACTGTCTCACTCTCTTCTGCTGACGTATCATCTGAGTCTGTATCAGCAGACTTGTCCGAGCTTTCGTACAGATCTGGCAGGTTTGCGAGTTCAGGAGTGGATGGTGGTTCCTCTCCTTCCGCGGCATGAGGGGGACGAACCACTCATGCATGTTGTATGGGAGGGGGCGGGATTAGACTCAAGCGATGACGAGTCGGCAGAGTATGCCAGATAGGGGTGTGGCCCCGACGTCATGGACATGCCCTCTGGCGGCCATCTGGTGGATAACTGGGGAGGCACCCTTGAACTACCCACTGAAGCGTCCGAGATCTGAGGTCTATCCCGGATCTGGAGTCCACTGGAACTGCCCACTCCTTCTCTGTGTGGAGGGGATGGGGAGTCGCTGATCCATCCGCACTGTACCGGGTTCCATGGCCCCGTGACTTCCTCACTGCTCTGCGGTTCATCCTCGATCATACATATGTAGACGTCTGCACTTTCCTTAACTGCAATTGCCGTCGAGTGGGTTTCTGCTCGAAGCTGTACCTTCACTGTTTGCCCTGGTCGGCCAATAAGTACATAAGGGTCGAGCTGCCCGGTGCCCTGATCACTGCTCACTTGATTCGCCGTCCTACTAGTGGAGGCCTTTGAGTGATCTGGGAGAGGATTGGTAGTCATGTCAGCTGCTGGAGTCTAGGCAGGTGGTGCTGGGGGATCGACAGTGATGCGTTTACTGTCAATCAGGTCCTGGATATCGTGCCTCAGATCCCAGCACCGATTGGTATGGTGCCCTGGAGCACCAGAGTGGTACTCGCACCGCTCAGCCGCATTATAACTTCTGGCGTTGACTAGTCTGGGGTTCGGGGGTTTGATTTGCAGGTACCCTTTCTTCAGCAAAGTTGGCAGTAACTCTGTTGGCGCATACGGGAGTGGAGTAAAAACCCGTTTCATCCTGGCCTCCATCTCCTCCCTCGTCCTTCTTACCCCTTGATAAGCGGTCTGTCCGGTCCCTTGAGGTGCCACTGCCTCTGGCCCTTGAGAGAAATGGTGGGGTTGTGCGGGGTATACATAGTTTACCGCCTACTGTTCTGACCTCCTGGGCTCTTGCCCTTGCTTTTTGCTAGCCTGCCCTGACACTGGCCTCCTTGGTGCGGCACTCTGCTCACTGCTATCTATTTTCCCGGCTCTCACCGCGTCTTCAATCTGATCGGCAGTTAAGATCAGGTCATTGAAGTTTGACGTGCTTTGCCCCAGCAGCAAAGTGAAGAAAGGCTGACCCAATGACGCGATAAACAAGGATGTCATCTCCTGTTTCAACAATGGCGGCTGTACCAATGCTGCCAATTCTTTCCAGCGCTTGGCATACTCTCTCACTGTCTCTTGGCTCTTCTTAGCCAGCCTCTGCAACTCTCCTCTTGTTTGTACTATCTGACTGTTCAGGCGGTATTGTTGGATAAAGACTGCTGCCAAATCATTCCATGTCTTGATCTTGGCCTTGTCCAAACTCAGAAACCAGGAGTAAGCGGCCCCAGTTAATGACTTCTGGAAGAACTGCACCATGATCCGCTCTTCCTTGGCATATTGGCACATGTTGCCAGAATAGGACCTCAGATGGCTCAGGGGGCACCCGATGCCGTCGAACTGGTGCAACTCAGGGCATTTGAACTTAGCCGGGAGTTGGATGTCCGAAAAGAAGCAGAGGCTTTCCAGGGTAGCCTCGCTCTGCACTATGCTAGGTTGGAGCTGTTTGAGCTGCTCCTTCAGGGCGGCCAATTCTGTTCTGTTCTCTTCCCTTACTACTGCCAGCTTCTCCTCAAACTGCACCTCCTGGGTTCTTTACCAGTCCTCATCGCCCTGTCCCAGATGGATAGGCAGAAATTGATCTTGTTGTGCCACATGAAATGGCGCTGCTGGCGGTGGTGGTGGTGCTATGGGAGGGGGGTTTACTGGACGCGGCGGTGGCACCGCCTCCGCTGGTGGCGGGAATTGTGGCTGCGGCTTCTGGGCAACTGGTACCACTAGCGGGGCCTGCCTCAATTCTCTCAGCTCTGTCATCAGTTCATGGATGATGGAGCTGATGCTATCCATTTTCTACTGCATCTCATTGAGCACTTGGGCATGATTGGACTCTGCAAGATGTTGCCCTGGCGGCGTCTGCTCTCCTTGTTGATCCATTTCAAGCCTTCTCCTCGATCTTAACAGGTACGGACTTCTGAAAGGAATTTTTGGTACCTGGTTGGACAATTGACGAGCATTAGTGCAATTTTACACAATTGGTTATGCAATTTATTTGATAGAATCTGTTCCTTTGATTTATGCTGATTTTTTGATTGGATTTGGATTGAGTAATCTATTTTAGCTGCCTCAAGGTAACAAGGGAAGAGAACCTGATTTTGGCTCAACTGATCTATTTTGGCTACCCGCACGTAACCGGGGAAGAGAACCCTTAATGAATTTTGAAGACTGATCTATTTTGGCTGTCCTAAGACGACCGGGGAAGAGAACCCTAATGAATCTTGAAGACTGATCTATTTTTGCTGTCCTAAGACGACCGGGCAAGAGAACCCTAATGACCGAATCTGTTTTAGCTACCCGCAGGTAACAGGGTGAGAGAACCCTATCTGTTTTTTTGAAAGATAATTTTTCTGAAAGCTGATCTATTTTAGTCGCTCGGAAGCGACTTGGAAAAAGAACCCGGTTCAATTGGTCTATTTTAGTCGCTCTTGAGCAACTGGGGAAGAGAACCCTAAATCACTGATCTATTTTAGCCACTTGGCAAGGGAAGAGAACCTGGGGTCAAATTGATCTATTTTAGCCGCTTAGGCAAGGAAAGAGAACCTTCAATTAAAGGGGTTTTGTTTGAGCTCAGAATCACAGGGTTGGACCAATGCAGGGTCTCCGCAGGGGGTGAGCTGAAAAGCAGCACCCAGGCGTACCTCAGCCAATCTCCAGTTCACTCACTGGCGGTGTCGGCGCCTAACTTCGGCTAGTAGTTCCCGAGCGTGCCTTAGCTAGTCGTTGGTTTAATCACCATTGACTTCGGCGCCTCACAAGGGGAAGGCTATGCTAGGACGCTCCTCCACCAATATCCGACTTATCTGTCAGCGGCTTCGGTGCCCTAAGGATTCGGCTAGTAGTACCCGGACGCTCCGCAGCCAATATCCGATTCAATCACCGGCGGCTTTGGTGTCGCTAAAAGGGGTAGGCTATGCGAGGACGCTCCTCCACCAAAATCCGACTCATCCGTCGGCGGCTTCGGTGCCCTAAGAATTCGGGTAATAGTTCCCGGGCGTGCCTTAGCTAGTCGTTGGTTTAATCACCATTGACTTCGGTGCCTCACAAAGGGGAATGCTATGCCAGGACGCTCCTCCACCAAACTCCGGTTTAATCACCGGTGGCTTCAGTGCCCTACAGGCTTGATCGAATGATCTTGGAAAGATACAGACGGGTGTGGTCTAAGCTCAAGGTCTTGGGTGTTTTTTAACACTTGCTGGGTTTTATGATCTCAATGAGAGAGTTGCAGTCAAAGGAAACTAGGTGGTCGCAGCGACCAGGGAGATTGAAATTATCTGAGAATAGGTGGTCTATCGGAGACCAAGTTGCCCTATTGGAGGGAATTAATTCTTTTATTTCTTGTTCTTGTTAAGTTTGAACAATATATAGCAAAGTAGAAATAAATTCATGCTTTAATCAAAAGGTGCCGCCATGGCACAAAGTACATCATCATTCATGACAAAATACAACAAAGCCAGAGTCTAGCTAGGTTGGTCATCATCATAGTGGGAGGACACGTCTTGCCTCCTCAAGGCTCGCAGAAGCTTATTCCGCAGACGTCGGTCCTCCTCGGCGCGCTTGCGCACTAATTCCATTTCCTGTTGCAAGGCCATATTGGCCTGCCTACTCTTCCGTTCCGAATCCACATAAGCTGAATGGATACGTGAGTGGGTCTCTTGCAGTTCGGCCACCCTGTCCCTATATGTGTTAGGGGGTGGAACTGGAATGTCGCTTGAAGCGACAGGCTGAAGAGGTGGGGGGCCGTCGTGGCCAAATTCCCGAGCTATCCACTGCTCGTAGTCTCGAAAGTGTGATTCGGTGAAGACGTCTTCCCGGTATACGTACACCATCTTCCACTCCATCAGTAGTTGGGTCCTTAGTCCCTTAGTGAGTGGACCAACCAAACTGCTCATGTCGTCCTTGACTGGGATTCCCTGCGGTTCCCAAACTGTCTCAGAACCCGGATCGGATAGTACGGCATGGCATGGGTGAGTCCTATCAGGGAAAGGCCCTCTCTTTTCTTGAAAGCTATGATGGGGGTGTAGGGGATGTTGTATGTACCCCACCATCTAATATCTATTTCTCCCTTCAGGTGGAGAAAGTGGTTAAACCAATCCTCACGAGTGGGTAGGTCTGGTTTGATCTCTCTTTGAGCCAACCAATGGATGTTGTCGCCAGTTGCCTTGTAATATGCACTGACAGGTGATGACACCCTCAGGTGGTCTTGCAGCCAAATGTGGAGAAGGGCAGCGCACCCTTGAAACCTCCGGGTTCCATTTTTGGACAAAGTCAGGGAATGGAACAGTTGGGCTAGGATTAGTGGCATGATTCGGTACCCTGCCCTGAGTTGATCCACAATTTCCATGAGGGCCAAATTAATGGTGTCTCCCCCAGTTGGAAAGAAGATTTGCGACAGAACCACAAGGGTGAAGGTGTCAAACCAAGCCCGGGGTCTTTCCTGCTTTTTGTTTCTTATTTTCTCAGCTAGGAATGTTTTGGAGACCCGAGTAAATGATTTGTCACCTCCTAAGGTCTGGAATACTCCCCTTGAGAGGCCAAAGAAAACACGAGCTTCATTCTTGTAGCTTTCCTTGAGACTTGGCCTAGCGGGTTCTCCTAAGTCACGGAATCGGAGGAACAAGTCAAGTTCCTCAATTGTGGGAGTCAACTCGTTGATCCCGAATCGAAACACTGAAAGCTGGGGATCCCAGAAAAGCAAGGCTGCTTGGATCATATCCCAGTTGATCGGCACATTTAACAGGGACAAAGTTTGTCCCATATGGTATTTGTGCTCCCATTCGATCTGCTCACTCCCTTGGAGCTACCTTGTCCAAGAACGGATTCAGGGGGTATCCCAGGCGCACTTCTCTATCCTAGGGAAACGGGTTCTCTCAGATGAGGATGAGGATGCCATGCCAACTATCCGATTGAAATTCCGAATCAATTTAAGGTTCTGCACCAAGACTCTAAGTCAGTTCTATGATATGCATAATTTCAAGCAACAGGATGAACCACTAGCAGTTCTAACATGCTTCACCAAATAAAGCAAAAAACAAAACGGTGCGGAATTTATCTCAGGCACACATTGTGTGTGGTCCTAAGGGTTGGTGCCAATGAAGGCGTGACTCCTAGACATACTTGTGTAGAGGAGCGCATTCAAGTCCCGATCAGTCTTCCTGTCTTTCATCTGTTCTTTCATCTGCTTTCGGCGTCGGAACACAGAAAAAAAATCACAACTTGTCGACGAGGGCGAAATTTTACAGGATATTTACAAAACTGCAAGGAATTCAACCATAAGGCTGTTGGGAGCCAAAAGGAAGGATACAAATTGCTTCTAAAGCAGGTAGGCTAAAAATCCCTAGATCTAGGGTTTAGTACCCATGTTCTGATCTGGCATGCTTTCATCTGTTTGTCTGATTTGGCCGGCTTTCGTCTGCTCTAAAAGACCAATCTGGACTTAAAGTGCTTCTAGCGAACTCTAATGGGTCAAGACCCATAGCATACAGGACTCCATGCATGGATTTGGGGTGGTTCCCCTGATCAAAATTAGGTGAGCTTCCTAAATTAGGGATGAGGTCGCCCGTGATCTAGGGTTTACTCAATTTGATGCAAAAAGTGGGGGTTGCTGCCCCTAATGGACTCTGGATTTTATTCTGATTTTACTCCTCTTATATTCATCATTCAAAACATTCTCACCCTCGCATGCTCAACGCATAGTTTACTCAGAGACGTTAGGTGGGGAAGGATACCCAGCCCGAGACATAAGCCTACAAGGGTCTGGACCAGTACTGGATCCTCGCGTGCCACGGCAAGAAACCAGTGGTGCTAATGGACTCCAGAAAACTGGGGGGATGGGTTTACCTTGCTTTCCCCGGCAAGCCACGGGAGCGTAGGTGCTAATACCATCCCAAAGATCAGTTCATAGGAATCAGAAGGGTAGGATGCTAAAGAGGTCTAAGTTTTGGTAAAGAAGTTGCAATATCCGATTCACTCATTCATTCGGATCGGATCATCCACGCAGTCTCCCTCGTGCGTGTCACCCCATGCAGTTTATCACACAAAAAGTAGGAAATTAGCGTCATCCACGGTGTGGTGGCGTGCCTGTGTGTGCAGTTGGGCTGCGTGCTGTGTCTAATCGGGTGAATTTTGTCTGGATTTCGTTGATAAAGAGATTGTTACCGCCTCGTATAGTAAGGTGTAGAATTGGCACGCAATACGAGGCTTCGGGAGAGTCCCCAAGTAAGTGGGGGGTCGCAAGGGACCGCTTAAATCCCACTTGCCTTAGGCAATTATCGCGTCCCTTTAACAGGACTCCCCAGAATGCGTATTCTATATCTTACTAAACAAGGTAGTAAGAAACCCTAAATATCGACTAAATCCCTCTTAAACTGACTCAATCTAACCAGGGTCCTACTGGGTTGATTAATCCCCAACGGAGTCGCCAGGCTGTGCGCGCGTCATAAACGCAGCACGGGAGAGTTCGGAGTCGCCACCCGCCTGATGGGGTGCAGGCGGACACCTGGGTGCCTAATTTGTCCATTTTGGGCTTTGGTCTGCGGCTTGAGATTCTAAGTTGGTTCTCTGTTGTGGTCTGGGGAAGTCCGTAGACACCCCAGTCCACCCCGTCAGATGACGGGTCTTGTGGGTTCCTTGGTTTGAGTCAGTTTGCTTTGGTCTCACCCGATTCCTAATCCAGCATGCTATTTTGTTTAAGTCTAGCGGGACCGCCTGAGTGGTGTGGGTCCCTTTAATTGGTTTTATCTTGCTTAATTTAGGTATTCTGAGTCTGCTTGGGTGGGCCCCGTTGGGAGGCCCACGGTGTCCTTGGCGGGCTTGGTTAAGCCCATGTACCCTTGGTGGGCCTCTGTCTAGCCCTAGGAGGCCCTTTGGGCTTAGGTTAGTGAGTTGATTTTTACTTAATTGTTTAAGTTGGTATTTTAGGTGATTTTCATGCAAAAGTGGGTCGGCCTCGATTTGCGGGCCCTTAGGTGGGCCCCCATGGTGGTTGCCAAAGTATTTTGGATTTGCTTTATTTAAATTTGCCAAAATGGGCTGGTCACTGGGCTTGGGGCCTGTGATCCAGGTTTGGGCTTGAAAGCCCAGTTCTTTGAAGTCTAGGGCTTGCACCCTAACTTGGTTCGGTTAGCGGGCTTTGGTGGGCCCGATAGGCCCTAGCCCTTGGTTTCGGCCAAACCATGCAATTCATATATTCATTACACATAACAAGGCTCGGGTGGGCCGCATTGGGTTTGGCCCGCCCGATTCAATTTGTTCATTTTACTCAATTTCCTCATTTGCATGCTTTTGGATTCATAGGGCTTGGTGGGCCCCGTTGGAAGGCCCACGGGTATTCCGAGTTGAACCGAGGGTCCAAGTCCCAAGTTGGGTTTCTGGGTGGCCCGGGAACCCTGTTGGTTTATTTGGTTTTGCTAAAAATGACATGAAAATTCGGCAAGGAACACAAAAATCATAAAAACTGTATTTTTATCATGTATCCGGCCTTAGATGCCGGATACACACAGGCCCTAGGTGATCCGGCATGAGTTGCCAGATCACCTTAAAAATACCTTTTTTCGGGGTTAGGCCATTGGGGTTGTCTCAAGTGGGTTCCTAGGGGTTTTCACAAGTCATGTGGGCCCCTGGGTGGGCCCACATTGGTTCAGGTTTGGGAGAAGCCTCATTTGGCTTCCTTGTGGGGATTTCCTGCAAAGGCAAAGGGAAAAGGGGGGCAAGGAGATGCTGCCCCCCTCAATTCTTTTTGGTCATACAACAGTAGCAAGGTAGGGGTCTTAGCACCCCTACCTGGGTGTTTCGCCTTCATCCATCAATGACAAGCCGAGAACCCAGCAACCAAGAACACTTTTACTTTGCTATTCTAACATAAACACCAAGATATGAGACCATGGGACAGCAAATAACAGTAAAAAAAAAAGCAACCAACATGAACCGATTTAAACATGCTAAGCGGGTGAAGGATACATGGGGATTAATAACACTCATACATGGCATTTTGGGGACTGGTTTAAGAGCGCATTCATATGGGAATCTTCTGGGACAGCAACCATTTGGAGGAGATCAGCATGCTTTTATGGGATTGGAGATAATGGACAGTGGGGTGGGGGAGCATGCATGCTAGCTCAAGTCTGTTGGGAACAACAGTGGCTCAAGAGCTTTTTGCTATTCCCAATAGCAACCTGTACGCACCACTTCCAAGGGGCTGGGGGGGGGGGGGGGGGGGGTGAAGGAAACACATGCTTTGGGTTACATAAACAACAAATAACGGAAGCAAAGGAACATGCATTCTTATACAAAAAGAAAGGTACAGAACGTTAGTGCACAATGAAGCATGGTTGTGGGTTAATATGGGGATGATTCTGAAATTTCCAACCTGCTGGGACAGCAGCTTACTTGGGTCATGGTTAAAGGGGGTTGTGGGGTAAAAGGGCACATACAAGCGGGGCAGACCTCAATGTGGGTCATGGTGCACTTGGAGGTGCCAAAACGACAAGTAAAAGGGGGCATGGAGTGGGTGGTAGTGTTGCTGCTGTACCCAGCAGCAGCTCATGCGAGCACCCCTGGAGCATCACAAGGTAAGGGTAAACATGCTTTCTCTTAACCACAAACAGTAGGTTAAAAAGGGGGAGGGGAACATATTAATCATGGCAGAAATTGCAAGCTAAGTGGAGGAGGGAGCATGCTTTTGTACTTCGAAACAGCAAACAAAAGAACAAAGTCATACTTGGCACTTCTAGCAATGGCATGAGTGAGGGAAGACATTAAAGAAACAGAGACTTGCATGCATATAAACGAACCAGATTTATATCCATTCATTCTCTAATAACCAACCATAAAGCCTACGCCGAAACAGCGATTATATGAGAGTTTTCACTCGTCCGCATGCAAAGAAAGCAAGACCCATGCATTGACGCACATGCTGGGAAAGTAAATGGAAGAATGTTATCAGGCCTCACCTGTGTGCTTCAACCAGGTCTGAACTTTGGGTTCTATACTCAAAACAAAACTCTAAAGGAGGAAAAGGAAAGGGGGGGTTCATATGGGGTACAAAGGGTGAGCTAATGTGAGGGAACAGGCTCCCTTTTAATGTAAACAAAAATGGACACAGCAGCAAGCACAAGAATTCCCGAGTGATGTAGATACCCCTCTTAGACCTCCCTTGTGCTCATGCATAGGATTCTCCCTTACCTAGAGGCCCTATGCATGGTGTAAAGTGAAGAAAATGCATGGTAAACTTGCATGGGAGCAAACTTATGCCCAATGGAGGAGATGACCCCGAAAAATTTCTCAGAAAATTCTCATTCTAACATATATGCAGTAAAACATGGTGAGGAATATTACCTGATTGTTCTTGATCTCTTGTGCAGGATAGTGATGCTCCCTTGAGCAGGTACAGTAGCTGGACATTCTTTGTGCACACACCTTTTCCCCAATAGTAGCTATGGTACTCCTTTGTGTTAGTAGGAGGGTGGAGAAGGGGAAGAATGGAAGAGATTTAATACTTTTGGGATGGAGTGGGGTTGGTAGAGTCCAAATGTACTCAAAAGGGAGGGGTTCGGATGGAGAAGAAAAGGGGAGAAAGAGCCAAAGTCAAGCCAACCAACAAAATGAGGTTGCTGGTGGCTTTTATAAAAAAAACATAATGTATCCGGCCTTGAAGGCCAGATACACTATGTCCTATGTGTATCCGGCCTCCAAGGCCGGATACACTAAGGGTAATTTGTATCCGGCATTAAATGCCGGATACAAAACATAATTATTGGCAAAATTAATGCTGCCGCGAATCTGTCGGAGAATCAGCGCGAATCTCACCGAGCAAATCTTCGTATCTGGTATTTGAGTCCGGATATACACAAGGGTATGTGTATCCGGCATATTTGACCGGATACAAATCAAAAAATTACGGATTTGCCCTTCGACTTGACCGATTCGACCGATTTGACACTTTTGAGCAATTACGAATTGGTCCCTGTGAATTTTGGTTTAGTCCCTGAGATTTTTAGCGATTTTTGGATATTTAAGATTTAGTCCCCGAGATATTTTGTTGCATTGGCTGCCACGTGGGCAGTTCCTGCGCCACGTGTGCAGTTTCCGGTTTTGCTGCTCGGAAACTTCGACAGCTCATATCTCCTTCATCCGAACTCTGATTTGAGCAAACTCAATTGCATTAGACTCGTGTCGGAGCCCTCTATCCAATGACATAGGGCTAAGCACTTGGCACGGGGTTCGAGGAAAAGTCAACTTTAGGCTCACCCTCAAGTTTGACCGGCCCACCGAACCTTCATCCGGACTCCGATTGCAGCAAACTCAGTTGAGTTGGACTCGTGTTGGGATTCTCTATCCATTGAGATAAAGCAAGGTGGCCAATTATCACTTGTTCAAAAGGTCAAATTTTTCACCCCTTAGGGTTTGACTTTTTAGCCGGGTTTTGCATTTCTGGCTTTTCGGGAGCGCAAAAATGAGGTGCTTACAGGGAGATTAGCACTGCTCTGATCCCCTTTCCATTTATATTGACTACCCCATCAAAGAAAATCTGCCACTTGGTTTCCTTTATCTCCTCTGCAAACTCTGTACACATCACATCTTCGTCTGGGAAGTGAGTCAGGAGCAATTGGTAGTCTGGCAAGGGATGCTCTACCAGGTGATCTGCCACAGCTTGTCATTTTATCACCTTCCTAGTTGTGTAGACAATGTCATACGCAGACAAAAGGACTTGCCATCTAGCTACCCTGCTAGTGGAGATCGGCTTCTCGAAGACGTACTTCAATGGGTCGAGGTTAGAGATCAGTAAGACTGTGTGACTGAGCAAATAGTGTTGGAGCTTATGAGCTGCCCAAACCAAAGTGCAGCACGTCTTTTCAAGAAATTTATATCTGACTTCAAAGTTGGTAAATTTCTTGCTTAGGTAGTAGATTGCTTGTTCTTTCCTTCCTTTCTCATCGTGTTGACCTAACACACATCCCACAGCCGTCTCCGAGACTGTTAAATACATAATCAAGGGTCGTCCTGAGACCGGTGGGACCAGTGTCTGTGGACTCATCAGACAGGCCTTGATCTTATTGAACGCAACTTGACAATCTTCGTTCCAGATTACGGGGTTATCTTTCCTTAGCAGCTTGTATATAGGTTCACACACAAGAGTCAATTGCGCAAGGAATCGACTAATGTACTGTAGTCTGCCTAGGAACCCTCTCACTTCCTTCTCTGTCGACGAAGGAGGCATCTCCAGAATTTCCTTGACTTTGACAGGGTCAAACTCAATCCCTCATTTGCCAACTATGAATCCGAGCAGCTTCCCTGAAGTAACTCCAAACACACACTTGTTTGGGTTGAGCCGGAGCTTGTGCTCTCTGAGTCTGTCAAACATTTTCCCAAGGTTCACCAAATAATCTTCTTCTTCCTTTGACTTCGTTATCATGCCATCCACATACACTTCCATCTCTTTGTGCATCTTGTCGTGGAATAACAGGGTCATGGCATGCTGATACGTAGCACCCACATTCTTCAGTCCGAATGGCATTACACGGTAGCAGTAAGTGCCCCAGTGTATGATAAAGGATGTCTTCTACAATATCTTCGGGTGCCATCCTTATCTGGTTGTAACCAGAGAAACCGTCCATAAACAAGAAAATTGAATGTGCGGCAATGGGAAGTCTGTAAAACCCTGAATTTTCCTTAAATAATAAATTAAATTAGTAAATAATATTACTGAGGGTTATGATTGATGGGAATATTTTATTATTGTAGGGGGTGATCAGTTTAGTGGAGATCCAGAATTAGATGCAGATCTGACCATCCGATCTTGAGATATCGAGGTATGTATTCTAATTGGGCGAGGTGTATGGGAGAGTTTGCATGGGATCAGGTGGTATATATATGTATTAAAATAACCTAATCGTATTGTCGCTCGTTTTACTCAACCGCAAACGACGAGAGTTGAACGACCGAGAAGAGAAGAAGGAGAAGGAGAGAGGAAGACCAAGTAAACTTGCTCGGAGCATTGCTTCGCAACTGAAGAGAGATTTGAGGGTTGCTGTTCAGAAGAGAAGAAGAGGAACGCACGTATACGAGGTAGGTGACACCGTTTTGCTTTCAGAAATCGGATTTTCCTTCGATTACTCGCAAACGCATGTTTCTATTATATGTATTGGTGTATTTAGCTAGATAAGCATGTTATAAATACATTAGAATGAGTTTAGATGAGAAAAATCATGATTTAGAACTGTTTCTGCTCGATTTTGTATGACCGCCGACCTCGACTGTTCTCGGCGATCATCGGCGATCCTCGACGCTGGTTAAAAAAATTAGGACGCCGCAGACCACGAGAAGACGGACCGCGGGCGCTCGAATTTGCACTACTGCCGACCTGAGACCGCCACGGCGATCCTAGGCACTCTAAGCAGAAAATCCAGATTTTCATAATTTCGAACCTAATTCAATTCTAAACTATTTTTAGACAATTTTAATGATTAATTAAGGTACTTTAAGACCAAAATAAACTACCTAAATCCCTGTTTTACAGAAAAATAAATTAGGGAGATATTTAGGGTATTAGTTGCCAAGTTTTCAAAGGTAATTGAGAAATGTGATTTTGGAAAAGCCTAACTACACTTTGATTATCAAAACACCTCTAAATGACATTATAAATCAGAATACATTCTAAAGAGAATTCAGAATTCAGATGAACAAATATTGAAGTAAATGTACAGACATAACCATTATATGCCGCTAGGCACCAACCCTTATAGAAATATGATACTTTAGGGAATTTTGGAGTCTAGTGGGCATAGCTGGTTATGGATCCATAGTCGTAGCTAGATAGCTGAGGGAAATGTCATTTGGGTTGAGTTACTCCTATATGTGACGCGCTTCCTTTGCAAGTTAGTTTGTCTGGGAAGGTCCTATGTCTGGAGAGACACCCCGGTGAGCCGCTGGTGATTCCCCGTATGTAAAACCCCGAATTTTCCCAAATATTAAAATAAAATAACAATTAATATTCTTTAGGATTATTATGGATGGAAATAATTTATTATTGTAGAGAATATCATTATTAGTGAAGATCAGGAGTTTGGCGTAGATCGGAGCGTCTGATCGCGGTAATATTAATATTTTAAAGCTAAAGTATTTTGATTGGGCGATGTGCATTGAGTTTGTTGTGTGTGCGTTGCGTGGGATAGACGGTATATATATATATATGCTAAAATAACCTAAACGAATAAGTTGGGAAGACTTGCTCGTATTCGTTAGCCGCACGACAGAGAGCGGCGGTAAGAACGACCAAAGAAGAAGGAGGAAGAGGTTGCTCTGGTTTTCTTCATCCCAAAGGAGTGCTTTTGAGTCTGAGTGTTGCTGTTTAGAGAAGGAAGAGGAGAGCACACGTTCAAGAGGTAGGTAGCACCGATTTCCATTTCGTTTTGTGTTTTGGAGGTTAATCGATCGTATTGCATGTTTTAGTGTTATATATACATGTATTTAGCTTGATATCATTCATATAATTATGTTAGAATCATCCTGGACATGAAAAATCAGATTTCTAAACATTTTATGTTCGTTTTTGGGAGACCGCCTACCTCTCTGCGCTCGGCGATCCTCAGCGATCCTGGGCGCTAGTGTAAAATTTAAGACCGCTGAATATCGCTTGAAGACGGACCGCGGGCGACCTATTTTGTACTACCGCCGAACTTTGACCGCCTAGGCGATCCTGAGCGATACTAGGCGCTCTAGCAAAAAAATGCAATTTCGACAGTTTTTCATCCCCTTTTCTTCTCCAACCCTTTTCCAGACAACCCAAGCCTCTCGCATAGCACCCTTATTACATGAAAGACATTTAAGTAAATGTCCTGTGTATTTAATGCTCCATTTACTTAAGTCTTTACATGTAAATAAGGTTTTACCCCCCATTTGGAACCAATAAAAATACTTCCAAGGTCTAATTCCCAGCCAATAAAAAGTCAACTTTCCAGTTCATGCCTAAATCCTGGTTTTTATCAAAAAGCCCGGTTTGGGTTTAATACCCAGATGAGTGATTCAGGAGCCCATAAAATTGTAGGAGATGTGTTTACCCTTCAATAGACTACAACCAAAAATTGAGCTCGAAACTCCTTGTAGATTTGTCTAGAAAAATTATATACCAAAAGTCAGCGTTTTTAACTAGACTTAGAATATTTTTGGGGTCCGAAACTTTTTTTCTCAGAATTGATTGATTATTGGTATGGTGACCTTATTAGGGACCCTAAGCCTATTTCACTAATCCAAAATGTATTTTGAGAACTTTATGACATTCTTAGTCCCAAATCATTATAAAATAGGATATTTGGATTTCCACCCCTTGTAACACTTCTCTAAGATTATTCTTAAGGTGTCCCTGAAGTCCAATTACACTAAAAAGTTTATATTAGATATTTAACTACCTTGTTTTATGATTTAGTACAATTTGGGGTTTAAAGAGGATCAAATTCACTTGAAATGGTTACAAGGATTCTATATAGGTAATTTCCTTCTGAAAATATAATTGGACCGTGGACCGAATGCCATGATGGCTATAAGATATTGTACCATCTGCGGATGAGATATGAGACCACCTGCGGGTGAGATATGACTCCTGCGGGAGAGACCTCCTGTTGGGGGAGATGTGATCCTGATTGGATTGCATTCCACAGGGGAGATATGTGACCACCTGCGGGTGAGATGTGACTCCTGCGAGAGAGACCTCCTGTTGGGGGAGATGTGATCCTGATTGGATTGCATCCCACAGGGGAGATATGTGACCTCCTGCGGGAGAGATGAGACCTCTTGTGGGGGAGATGTAATCAGATGTGATTGCATCCCACAAGGGAGATGTGACCACCTGCGGGTGAGATGAGACCTCCTGTTGGGGGAGATGTGATCTTGATTGGATTGCATCCCACAGGGGAGATATGTGACCTCCTGCGGGAGAGATGAGACCTCTTGTGGGGGAGATGTAATCAGATGTGATTGCATCTCACAATGGAGATATATGACCACCTGCGGGTGAGATGAGACCTCCTGTTGGGGGAGATGTGATCCTGATTGGATTGCATCCCACAGGGGAGATATGTGACCTCCTGCGGGAGAGATGTGACCTCTTGTGGGGGAGATGTAATCACAATGTGATTGCATCCCACAAGGGAGATATATGTGATTACCACCTGCGGGTGAGATGTGACCACCTGCGGGTGAGATATGATGACTCCTGCGGGAGAGACCTCATGTAGGGTAGATGTGATTACTGCGTGATTGCATCCTACATGGGAGAATGTTGATATCAGATTGAGATTTACTATTAATTATGAATGACGTGGTCTACATTTGAATAAGAATAGTTTGATTTATATTACATTGCCTTTCTAATTGAAACGAAGGTTACATAATAAACTCTCTTTATTCCAAACACTGATTAGATTTTGGTTTCATATGGTGATTAATCGTTCTTATTATCGACCGTGACTACCTGATTATTTTATCGTGCATGAATGATTACTTTTATATATAAACTGTTTCTAGCATGCATGTGTTACCTACTGAGATAGTTGTATCTCACCCCTACTTCATATTCTACTTTTCAGGTTATCTTGGAGAGGACGCCACGGGTTAGACAGATAGTGGGTTGAAGTCTAGAAATTCCATATGAAAAGAGTAGGGTGATTTTATATAGCTGTATTTATTTTAGTGGAATCGTAATAGATGATTTTGTGGGATATTAAGAGTTAGTTAAATTTGTAGTTGCCTTTCATTTGATTAGTTAATGTAATCGGATGACTCAGCTTCTAATAAATGATTTAAGCTTCCTAGTACTCTGATAAATCTTAGCTCTTTATTTCCTTATATTTGAATTGATTGTAATGTACCACAAGTTAATGCCTTGATCCGAGTCAAAATGAGAAAAAAAATGACCCGGATTCGGGGCGTTACACCGTACATGTGGATAAGCGACCATCTCCATGTATTGATTCTGGTGCTGCATGCTGGTGGTACATGCCAACTCTGATGGGTACGTGTGCAATAAGTCGGTGACTACGGCTCTTGTCTAAGCTACGCTGCATGGGGCTTGAGTATCATTAGTAGCATCGCTCCTAAGTCGCACGGTGGTATAGCAACTGGTTGAGAATCATCTCAAAAGGTTTATCTATCTTTGTGAGCCTACAATGACACTGAAATCACAACACTTGGTATTATTATTGTATACATGCGGGAGGCATGTGATTGAGACATGGGTCGGATGTGACTGCTTAGTACATCCTGACAATGTGTGAACTATGTTACTGATTTGACTATTGTATTCTCATAATAAAACTTGCTGAAATTCATCTATAGAACTGTTTAGCATATTGTTTTGTATTCATGAATGATACGAATGGTTATACGAGCCTGATTAGTCGATGTTGCTTAATCGTGCATGAACTGTTACTTTCCTTATATTAACTGTTTAATCATGAATGTGTTACCTACTGGGATATTTGTATCTCACCCTACTGTTATTCAATTTTTTCAGCTCATGATACGCGAGAGGGGGATCTCTTAGACTTCCAGGAAGAGATAGCTGAGTATTCTCCGGAGGATTACTATTATCCAGATCTTGTCTGAGGTGGATTGTTGCTATAGACTTAGTACATTTGATTGGATTATTATTATTTTGGGTTGATGTATTGAGAGATGAGAGAGATAGTACCCAGTTATTTTACCAGACTTTGATATTACTAATTGATGGTCAAACTTTATGTTCAGTTGAGGATTTTGAACTACACTTCCGCACATACTTGTTTCCGCAACTCTGATAGTATAACAATATAATGGATTTTGAATTCTTTGGTCTGGTATGTTTTGATGTTGTATATGATATGGGCCAGTAACACCTCGTATTTGGTTGTTGAACTAAATTGGGGTTGTTACAGTAGCGATCCGGGTTCGGGTCGGGTGCCGGTTTGCACTGACCCGGGTTTGGGGCGTTACAAAGTCATCCTTTGGACTTGCTCTATTTAGATCTCTGTAGTTGACACACATCCTGACCTTCCTGTCTTTCTTGGGAATTGGCACAATGTTGGCTAACCACTCCGAATAGGTAGTTACTTGCAAGAATCCGGCATCCAATTGTTTGGTGACCTCCTCTTTGATCTTCAGGGCCCATTCCGGCTTTGTTCGCCTGAGATTCTGCTTCACAGGTATGGCCTCAGACTTTGTTGGTAATCGATGCACAACCAAGTCAGTGTCTAACATGGGCATATCCTCGTATGACCATTCAAACACGTCAGAATAAGATTTAAGAAAATCAATCATCTTTTTTATCAGTAATTGTGACAGTTTTTTACCAATCTGGAGTATCCTTGGTTATGCTATTTCACCTATGTCAATTGGCTCAATTTCCTTGATTTTTTCCTGGAGACCCTTTTCATGCCTTTCCAAAGCGAGTTGGATTTCAGGCGAAGTCTCCCATGATTCGTTGTCGTCCCCAAGCTCAAAAGGCTCATAGAGGATGAGTTCCAAATCCTTCGTTTGCGATGGGCAAATGCTGCAGTCTGATTCCTGAGATTCTTGCTCAGCACTGTGCACCAGCTCATGCTTTTCTTTTATTATTTCTTGAATTTCTCTTGGTTCTTTTTTGTTTAGTTATGGCAACCTAATTATCTACTTCGTGCCCCGAACTCTCCAGGTGTGCGTCAAGGTTGATACTATGGTTGCAGGGTTGAGTTTGCTTATTTGAGCAGTTATTATTAGAGACAAGCAAGTACTCAGAAGCATTTAGATATTCATTAAAAAGCTCCGGCATAGTTACAGCAGGAATATCAGAAGTAGAGGAAACCCCCTTTGGCATATAAGCAATAGTGACTTCATGGGCCAGGTCGACCTTGGGTGGCACCACAGCTATGGGTATTCCTATCGGTATCTCCGGCTTAGTGGAGGAGTGGACCTCTGATGCCCATCTGCCATATATCTCATGATACATCACCTCAGGCACTGGCCCTAGTACTTGGGGCATACTACGGAACATCCGGTTCAATCCGTCCCGAGTCCTGGGGTGCGGAATATGTGAAGGAGGTGGAGGAGATTTAGGCCTTCAGTTGGGTGCTCCTGAGCTTCCCTGGCTTTCCATCATGCAGATACACATGAATGGGCCCTCTTTTTCTTCAGCGGGAGCTGGTGGCGGGACTTCGTCCATTACGACTGCAAGATTGATGGGTAGCCCCTCAGGGATTGGCAGTTCGGTAGGCTGGGGGAAGGCAACAATGACATGCTCTGCAGCTTCTAGAGCAAACAGCATGGGCAAGCCATCGGGAGACCAATTCGGGGCTAGTGGGTCTACTTACACTGCATCTCCGATCATTTCTAGGGACGGTGGCCCCTCCCAAAGCATCTGAGCAAAGCCTTGCAAGTAGTCCTCATCCTGGGTGGGGGAGCCCTCGTCATCCA
Organism: Buxus sempervirens; assembly: GCA_947561395.2. Lineage (NCBI taxonomy): Eukaryota > Viridiplantae > Streptophyta > Magnoliopsida > Buxales > Buxaceae > Buxus > Buxus sempervirens. Next base: position 26,772,831 of record OX387182.1, read on the forward strand.
CTCCAATGACATTCACTATTCGCTGTTCAGCCTCCTTTTGGGGATATACCCTCACTACTTGCCCTGGTTGCCCAATTAATACTGAAGGGTCAAACTATCCAGTGCCCTGATCACAACTCACCTGATTTGCGGACTTACTAGTGGAGGCCCTGAACAAACTATCCAGCACCGATTGGTGTGATGCCATAGAGCACCAGAATGGTATTCGCATCGCTCTGCTGCACTATAGCTTCTCGCATTGACCAATCGGAGATTAGGGGGCTTCATCTGCACATACCCCTTCTTTAATAAGGTTGGCAGTAACTCTGCTAATGCGTATGTTAGGGGAGTGAAAACCCACCTCATTCTAGCTTCCATTTCCTCTTTAGTCCTCCTAACTCCTTGGTAAGCTATCTGCCCAATCCCTTGAGGTGCCACTGCCTCTGGTCCCTGGAAGAAATGGTACCGTTGTGCCGGCTGCACGTAGTTAATAGCCTGTGGTTCCTGCCTTCTGGACTCTTGTCCCTGGTTTCTGATTGCTTGCCCAGCCGCTGGTCTTCTTGATACGGAACTCTGCCCACTGCCATCTATTTTCCCAGCTCTCACTGCGTCCTCAATCCGATCTGCAGTCAGGACTAGGTCATTGAAATTAGACGTGCTTTGCCCCAGCAGCAAAGTGAAGAAAGGCTGTCCCAATGAAGCAATGAACAATGACGTCATCTCTTGTTCTAACAGTGGCAGCTGCACTAGCACTGCCAACTCCTTCCACCGCTTGGCGTATTCTCGTACTGACTCCTGGCTCTTCTTAGCCAGCCTTTGCAGTTCTGCTTTGGTTTGCACAATTTGACTGTTCAACTGGTACTGCTGGATGAACATGGCTGCCAAAAATTTCCATGTCTTAATCTTGGTTTTATCCAGACTCAAAAACCAAGAGTACGCCGCTCCAGTCAACGACTTTTGGAAAAACTGTACCATGATCCGTTCCTCCTTGGCGTACTGGCACATGTCGCCGGAATAAGATCTCAAATGGTTTAGTGGGCAACCCGTGCCATCAAACTAATGCAACTCGGGACATTTGAACTTCGTCGGGAGTTGGATGTTGGAGAAGAAGCAGAGACTCTCTAGAGTGGCCTCACTCTGCACTGTGCTAGGTTGGAACCACTTGAGTAGCTCTTCCCTCATGGCGGCCATTTCCGCTTTGCTTTCTTCTCTTACTACTGCCAGTTTCCCCTCAAACTACGCCTCCTGGGTCCTGTACTAGTCTTCATTATCCTGCCCAAGTTGGATAGGCACGAACTGATCCTACTGTGGAATGTGAAATGGTGCTGCCTGCAGTGGTGGCGGTAGTGCCATTGGGGAGGATGCCCTTGATGTGGGGGTGGTGCCACTTCTGCTTGTGGCGGGAACTGCAGCTGTGGCTGCTGGACGGCCGGTGTTGTGAGTGGAACCTGCTTCAATTCCTTTAATTCTGTCATTAATTCCTGGATGATGGAACCCATGCTATCGATTTTCTGTTGCATTTCATTGACTGTTTGCACATGGCTGGATTTTGCCGAGTGTTGCCCTGGTGGCGTCTGGTGCCCTGGTTGATCCATATCGAGCCTTTTCCTCGATCTTAGCAAGTACGGGCTTCTGGAAGCAATTTTGGTACCTGTTAGACAATTGACAGGCATTAGTGCAATTTTACACAAATTGGTTATGCAACTTTATCTTATTGAACTTGTTCATTTTTCTTATTTTTCTTTTCTGATACGATCTGACTAACTTAACTATTTTAGCCACCCGGAGGCAACAAGGGGAGAGAACCTGATTTTTGCTAGCTGATCTATTTTAGCCACCAGTAGGCAACCGGGAAAGAGAACCCTATTTTTTTCTGAAAGCTGATCTATTTTGGCCACATGGGAGCAGCCAAGGAAGAGAACCCTATGAGCCTGATCTCTTTTAGTTACCCACAGGTAATTGGGAAAGAGAACTCTATTTCTTGAAAACTGATCTATTTTAGTTGCCCATGGGAAACTGGGAAAGGGAACCCAAACTTCTGCAAACTGGTCTATTTTAGTCGCCCTCAAGAAACTGGGGAAGAGAACCCTAAAACACTGATTTATTTTAGCCATTTGGCTGGGAGAGAGAACTCGGGGTTAGGCTAATTTATTTTATCCATCTTGGCAAGGGAAGAGAACCTTCAATTCAGGGAGATTTGTCTGAGCTTAGTATTGCGGGATGGACCATGCATGGTCACAAAAAGGGGGGCTGAAAAACAGCACTCAGCGTTGCCTTAACCAATTTCTGACTCATCCGTCGGCGGCCTTGGCGATGCCAAGATTCGACTAGTAGTACCCGGACGATCCGCAGCCAATATCCGACTCATCTGTCGGCGGCTTTGGTGTCGCTATCTGGGGTAGGCTATGCCAGGACACTCCTTCACCAATCTTTGACTCATCCGTCGGTGGCTTCAATGCCCTAAGATTCGGCTAGTAGTACTCGGACGTTTTGCAACCAATATTCGACTCATCCGTCGGCGACTTGGGTGTTACTATCTGGGGTAGGCTATGCTAGGACGCTCCTCCACCAATCTCCGACTCATTCGTCGGTGGCTTCGGTGCCCCAAGATTCGGCTAGTAGTACCCGAACGTTTCGCAGCCAATATCCGACTCATTTGTCGACGGCTTTGGTGTCGCTATCTGGGATAGGCTATGCCAGGATGCTCCTCCACCAATCTCTGACTCATCCGTCGGTGGCTTTGGTGCCCTAAAGGGTTGGACCGAATGATCTTACCAAAAGACACAAACGGGTGCGATCTGAGCTCAAAGTCTTGGGTGGTCTTAGGTTTGGAACACTTGTGGGTTTTACAATCTCAATGAGAGAGATGCAATCAAAGCAGTTGGGTGGTTGCAGCGACCAAGAATATTGCAATTATCTTAAAAGAGGTGGTCTGTCGGAGACCGAGTTGCCTTATTTGGGGAATTCAATTTAGTTCTTTTTTTTTTTAGATTAGGTTCTTGTTCTTGTGAAATTCAAACAACACATTAGAATGAGAGTAAATTCATGCTTGATTAAAAAAAAAGAGCTGCCGTGGCACATAGTATATCATCATGCTTATCAATTACAACAAAAGCCAAAGTCTAGCTAGGTTGGTTGTCATCATAGTGGGAGGACACGTCTTGCCTTCTCAAGACGTGTTGGTCCTCCTCTGCGCGCTTGCGTACTAACTCCATTTCATGTTGCAAGGCCATATGGGCTCGCCTACTCTCCCCTTCCGACTCCACATAAGCTGAATGGATATAGGAGTGGGTCTCCTGCAATTCGGCCACCCTATCCCTATATGTGTCAGGGGGTGGAACTGGAATGTCACTTGAAGTGATGGGTTGAAGAGGCAGAGGGACATTGTGACCGAATTCCCGATCCATCCACTGTTCGTAATCTCGAAAGTGGGATTTGGAGAAAATGTCCTCTCGGTGCACACGCACCACCTTTCATTCTGCCAGCAGCTGCTTCCTTCATTCCTTGGTAAGCGGGCCAATCAAATTGCTCACATCGTCCTTGCGCGGGATCCCCTGCAGCTTCCCAAATTGTCTCAGAATCCGAATCGGATAGTATGGCATTGCATGGGTAAGGCCCATTAGGGAGAAGCACTTTCGGTTCTTGAAAGCCAGGATGGGGGTGTAGGTGAAGTTGAAGGTACCCCACCTTCTGATATTTGTTTCTCCATTCAGCTGGAGAAAGCGGTTCAGCCAAGCCTCACGGATGGGTAAGTCTGGGTGGATCTTTCTTTGGGCCATCCATGTGATATTGTCACGGACTACCCCATAGTATGCACTGATGGGTTCTGCAATCATCAGGTGGTCTTGCAGCCAAATGTGGAGGAGGAGAGCGCACCCTTGAAACCTCCAGGTTCCATTTTTGGACAAGGTGAGGGAATGAAACAATTAAGCCAGGATCAGTGGCATGATTCGGTACCCTGCCTGGAGTTAATCCACAATTTCCATGAGGGCCAAATTAATGGTATCCCCCCCAGTCAGAAAGAAGATTTGCAACAGAACCACAAGGGTGAGGTGTCAGACCAAACACGAGGTCTTTCCTGCTTTTTATTTCTTATCTTTTCAGCTATGAATGTTTTGGAGACCTCCTAAAGTCTTGAATTCTCCTCTTGAGAGGCCAAAGAAAACGCAAGCTTCATTTTTGTAGCTTTCTTTGAGACTTGGCCGGGTGGGTTCTCCAAGGTTGAGAAATCAGAGGAATAGGTCAAATTCCTCGATCGTGGGAGTCAACTAATTGGTCCTGAATCGAAACACTGAAAATTGGGGATCCCAGAAAAGCAAAGCTGCTTGGATCATATCCCAGTTAATTGGCATGTTTAACAAGGACAGGGTTTGCCCCATATGGTATTACGCCTCCCATTCAATCTGCTCACCCCCTCGGAGCTGTTTTGTCGAAGAGCGGATCCAAAGGGGTCCCAAGCGAACTTCTCTATCTAGGGATACGGGTTCTTTCAGATGAGGATGAAGATGCCATGCCAACTATTTGACCAAAATTCCAAATCAATTCAGGGTTCCACACCAGACTCTTAATCAGTCCTAAAACATGCATAGGAAATGCAGAAATCTAAGCAAAAGGGGATGAACATTGCCATCCGTTCACAATTTTCCCAGAATCTTAGCAAAGCTATAGATAAACTGAAGGCAGTGCAGAATTCAAATTCAGGCACACATGGCGTGTGGTCCTAAGGGTTGGCGCCAGTTGAGGTGCGACTCCTAGACATACTTGTGTGGGGAAGCACGTCCAAGTCTTGATCAATCTCTTATCTTTCATCTATTCTTTCATCTGCTTTTTGGCGTCGAACCATAGCAAAACTTACAACTTGCCAGTGAGGGCAAAATGTACTTGATATTTACAAAAGCTGCAAAGAATTCATCTTTAGGGCTATCGGGAGCCCAAAAGAAGGGTACAAATGGTTTCCAAGGCAGGTAGGCTAAATTCCTGAATCTAGGGTTTCATGCTTCTATTTTGATCTATCTTACTTTCGTATGATTGTCTGATCTGGCCGGTGTAAGCACCTTATTTTTGCACCCCTGGAAGTGCTAAAAATGAAAACCTTGGCAAAAAGTCAAACCCTAAGGGGAGAAAAGTTGACTTTTTGATCAAGTGACAATTGGCCACCTCGCTTTATCTCATTGGATAAAGAATCCCGACACGGTTCCAACGCAATTGAGTTTGCTGGAATCAGAGTCCGGATGAAGGTTCTGCGGGCGATCAAACTTGAGGGGGAGCCGAAAGTTGACTTTCTGCTAAACCCCGATCCAGGTGCTTACCCTCATGCCATTGGATAGAGGGCTCCGATACGATTCTAACGCAATTGAGTTTGCCCAGATCGGACCTCGGATGAAGAAAATATGAGCTGTCAAAGTTTCCGAGCAGCAAAACCGGCAAATTGCACACGTGGCAGAGAGCTACACACGTGGTAAGTTACGCAGGAAAATATCTCGGTGATCAAATCCGTAAATATCCAAACATCCCAAATATCTCAGGGACCAAATCTGCAAATATCCAAGAGTATCGGATTAAAGCAAAATATCCCAGGGACTAAATCTTAAAACTCGGATTTTTCGGACAAATACGCGGCCGCATTTATTGTTTTTCAATAATTGTGTCGCTTGCGCCGAGCGACAGCTAATCGGCGTGAGCTTGGCGCCAAACTCGGCGGATACCCATACTCCCTCCTATAAATACAGCAACCTTCGTCTTGAAAGGGGTTGGCGATTTTTGGGTTCGGCATTTTTTGGCTGGCTTTCTTCTCTTGCGAATTTCCTTCCTGGGCAGAGAGTTCTCACTCTCTTCATTGGTTCTCTCCGGGGTTGGCTCTTCCCACGGAGAACCGGTCGTCCTCGATTGGCCTAAGTTAAAAAACCCTCCCTTCTTCCTCTCCGTTACCTCACAACCGAGAAGACAACAAGCTGTTGGTGAGGCGAGGTGTTACTCTAGCAGTCGTTCGTGCTCAAGGAGTTCAACACATCGGCCAGGCTTCGTTAACCCAAGGTAATGTCCCCAGTAACTTTCGTTCAATATAAATAAGAATAAGCCCACTTCAAGCATGCTAGGGCGTTTTACTTTACCAAGTTGTTTGCCGTTATTGCTTGCTTGATTCAAGGTGGGAGCATGTTCCCCCTATGGCCACTTCATCTGTTGTATCCTGATGTGTAAAGCCCCCTGTTCCCTTCTTTGTTAGTGCTGTTCGTATTTTGTTTTCGGATTTGGAGGTTCGCGAAGAGATTTGAGTCAGGGATGTTGAGTAGCTTGATTTAATTTCAAGTTGTGTTCGAAGGTATTCTGGGGGTCTAAGGATCCCCAGAGAGTGGTTACAGAGCTTAAAAACCAGTTAAAAAGCAGTCAATCATGGAGTTTGAGGAAAAAACAGAGAATCGGGGTATGCGCCTAGCTCGCGCTAAGCTCACACCTAGCTCACGCGAAGCTCGCGCCTAGCTCGCGCGAAGCATTTTTGCATCCGCCGAGCTCGCGCCGAGCTTGTGCGGAGCTCGCGCGGAGCAATTTTGCATCCGCCGAGCTCGCGCTGAGCTCGTGCGAAGCTCATGCGTGGAAGCTTTTTTTTTTTTTTTTGTTATTTCAGTCCGCCCAGCTCGCGCTGACCTCGCGCCTAGCGCCCGGAGGTCAGCGCATACCCTTTTAAGGCCGAGTTGCTTATACTTTTTGAAATCCGAAAATACCCTTTTACTGTACCCTGGTCCCTCCCCTTGGACCCAGATTATGTGATTTTTGTATATTTTGTGTATTTGTGATTTCTTGTACATTCTATGATTTCTGCTGCATGTGGGTGACACTTTTGAACTAAACCAAATGAACCAATAGGGTTTCCGGGTCACCCGGAAACCCAACATGGGACTTGGACCCCCGGTCCAAATTGATTTCCGGTGGGCCTTCCAACGGGGCCCACCCAGCCCGAACCATTCAATTTTGCTTAAATAAGATGATTAAAAGATTTGAGTGGGCCAGACCACTTGAGGCCCACCCAAGCCCTATGTGGGGCACGCATGCTTAAATTAGGTTGTGGTTTGGCCGAGACTACGGGTAGGGCCTGTCGAGCCCACTGAGCCCATTGAACCAGACAAGGATAGGGTTTTAAAACCCTAACCCAGGAAGTCTTGGGCTTTCAAGCCCAAGCCCAGGTAAAGGGCCCCAAGCCCAAAGCCTGGCCCATTTTGGAAACTAATCAAGATAATCTCAAATCATCTTTGCTACCCACTGTGGGGGCCCACTCAGGGGCCCGCAAAGCAATCCGGCCCACTTTGCACGGAAATCACTTAATGACCCAACTTGAACTTCAAAATAAAATCAAGTCAAATTGAACCAAAGTCCAGAGGGCCACACTTGGCCCACCAAGGAACCTGTGGGCCCTCCAACGGGGCCCACCCAATCAGACCCATCTCACCTTAAGCTAAGAAGATAAAATCAAGTAAAGGGACCCACACCGCTTTGGCGGTCCCGCATGACCTAACCAAATTGAATGCTAGAATAGGAATCGGGTGAGTGAGAGACCAAAGTTGACTCAAACCAAGGAAACCTATGGACCCATCACTTGACGGGGCGGACCGGGGTGTCTACGGACTTCCCTGGACCATAACTGAGAACTTAGAATCTCAAGCTGTAGACCAAATAGACAAACTCAGGCACCCAGGTGTCCGCCTGCACCCCATCAGGCGGAGGCGATTCCAAATTCCCATTTTTTTCTAGTGCGGCAACCGAAATCAGGCGCGCACAACCGGCTTTCGTCTACTTAAAAAGACCAATTCGGACTTAAAGTGCTCCCAGCAGACTCAATGGGTCAAGGCCCACGGCTCACAAGACTCAATGCATGGATCTGGGGTGGTTCCCTTGATCGAAGTTAGGTTGGCATCCTAAATTAGGGCTAAGGTAGCCTAGAATCTAGGGTTCACTCAATTCGATGCAAAAGGTGGGGGTTGCTGCCCCTAATGGACTCTTGGGTTTTAGATTGATTTTACTCCTCTTGTATTCATCATTCACATCCATTCACAAAATCGTGGTTTATTCAGAAGCGATAGGTGGGGAAGGATACCCAGCCCGAGACATACGCCTACAAGGGTCTGGACCAGTACTAGATCCTCTTATACCACGGCAAAAAACCAATGGCGCTAGGGACTCCAAAAACTGGGGAGATGGGTTTACCCTACTTACCCTGCCAAGCCACGGGAGTGTAAGGCTAATACCATCCCAAAAGTCAGTTTATAGGAATCAGAAGGGTGGCTGCTAGAGAGGTCTAAGTCTTGGTAAAGAAGAGCAGTATCTGCTTGATCCATTCATATAAGGTTGGATCATTCACGCAGCCTCCCTCGTGCGTGTCAACCCACGCAGTTTATTTAAATCAATAAAATTCATCCAAGGTGGGGTGGGGTGCCTGTGTGTGCGGTTGGGCTATGTGCTGTGTCTAATTGGGTGAGTTGGGTTTGGATTTTGTTGGTAAAGGAATCTTTACTATCTTATATAGTAAAGTGCAGAATTGACACGCAATATAAGGTTCCGAGAGAGTCCCCAGGTAATTGGAGGGGTCACAATGGTCCCGCTTAAAATCCAATTGCCTTAGGCAATTATCTCGTCCTTTATGACAGGATTCCATGGAAAGTGTATTTGCGCGTACTGTACGCTTTACTAAGATGAGATAGTAGGAATCCCTAAGACCAACTAAATCCCTCTTATGTTGACTCATTCTAACCAGGGGTTCTGTTGGGTTGAGCAGTCCCCAGCGGAGTCGCCAGGCTATGCGCTTGTCCCAAACGCTGCACCGCGGGGGGCACGGAAGTATGCGTGCCTCCTAAAGGGTAAAACGGGAAAAGGGTGTCGCCACCACCTGATGGGGTGCAGGCGAACACCTGGGTGCCTAAGTTTGTCTAGTAGGCTGGTCTACGGCTTGAGATTCTAAGTAAGGTCTCGGTTATGGCCCGGGGAAGTCCGTAGACACCCCGGTCCTCCCCGTCAGTTGACGGGTCCCCTGGGTTTCCCTAGTTTGAGTCAACTCACCTGTGGTCTTTCTCACCCGATTTCTTAATCCGATATGCAAGTATTTTTTGTTAAGTCTGGTGGGACCACCAAAGCAGCGTGGGCCCCTTTAATTGATTTTATCATGTTTTATTAGATGATCTGAGTCTGGTTGGGTGGGCCCCGTTGGTGTAAGCACCTCATTTTTGCACCTCCCAAAATGCAGAAAATGAAATTTTAATTGAAAAGTCAAAACTGAGAAAGTCAAAAAGTTGAATTTTTTATCTGGTGCAAATCAGTCACCATACTTCTCACCATTGGAAAGAGGATTCCGATACGATTCTAATAGAACTGAGTTTGCTCAAATCGGAGTCCAAATGAAGAAGTTATGGATTGGTCAAATCTGAGAAAAGCAGAAATTGACTTTCTGCTAAACCCCATATCAGCTACCCCATTTGATACCAGCAGAAAGAGCATCTCGACATGATTCCAACGCAACTGAGTTTGCTGGAATCGGAGTCCCGGATAAGGAAATATGAGAAAAATTGGCTCCGGGACGCGACTTGGCACTTCTGCTAAAAAACTCGAATTTTCTGCTAAACTCTAGCTCAGTGGATAGAGGATGTCGACCCGGTTCCAACGCAACTGAGTTTGCTAGCATCAGAGCTCGAATGAGAGAATTATGGGCAATCCTTGGTCAAAAATAAACTGTCCACGTGGCAAACTGCGCCACGTGGACGTCCCCATTTCTTAACCCTTAAGTAAACAAAAATATTAACAAAAAGAGTCTTTCTTAACCCCTAAGTAAAAAATATTAACAAAGAGTCTTTCTTAACCATTAAGTAAAAAGTAATAAGTCACAAGTAAGAAATAACAATAAAAAAGTCACTTTTGATAAAATATTTAAAAATTGGTCTTTCTTAACCCTTAAGCAACCTCTCCTATAAAAGGGGAGGGGGTGGGATGCATTAGGGGTTGAGCACATTTTGTCTCAACATTTCCTTCTCCAACCTCTCCAAACTCATCTCTCCCAAGCTCTCTTCTCTCCCATACGGTTGGTGCCCTCTTGTCTCTTCTCTCTTTATTTCATACCATCATTTCACTCCACCATCTTCCTCCACATTCAAGTTTGAGGGAGGCTTTGCTACTGTTGGTGGTGAAGAAGGAGGTTCCAGCCACGGTTGTGCTGCAAGAGGGAGTCCACCCACCTCAAAAGGGTGTTAAAACACCAAGGTAATGTTCCCCACAACTTGTTGTTCAGCATAAATGAAAATAGGCTCATTTCAAGCATGTTAAGGTGTTCTTTTCTTCTCTAGCATGTTTCCCGTTTCTTTCCCAGCATGTTGACGCCTTATCCCTCCATTTGTGTTCATCATTTTCGGCATGAGAAAGTTCCCTTGGCAAAGGGAGCATATCTCCGGTTTCTAGGATGAGAATGTTCCACTTTAAGTATGATATTTTAAGAATGGTCTAATGGCTTCTTAGCATATTGTTTGCTATTATTGGTTGTCTCATTCAAAGGTGGGAGCATGTTCCCCCATGGTTGCCTTTTCCAATGTACCCCCTGAGTATTCCCCCTTGTTCCCTTCTTTAAATGTCCTTTTTTAGAATAACTGAATAATCTGCATTGATAGGAAGTTGCACCTTGAGTTTATGTCCTAGTTTTCATTTGCACATGGTCTAAGTTGATGTTGTATGCATGCATGGATTAATCAATGTTTAAGGTATGTGTTTTACCATTTTTAGGGATCATGTCAACATCTACTTTTACCGGTTGTTTTGTGTGTTTACACCATAATTCTACTTCTGTTTTAGTCACTGTTTTAGTCATAAAAAGACCCATTCGGCCTTGTACATATTTCATAGATAGGTCTACTTTTGCATGCATTGAAGATATATCTAGGTGCTCCACATATTCCACTGTTTACTTAGTTGAATTTTAGCTTGCAACATGCTTATGGATGCCTTAGTTTGTTTGTTGCTTCATGCAAAGTTAATGATGTGTTTGTGTGGGAAAAAGAAGCCAGAATAGGGATACTTGAATCCCTGTCTGTGCAATGATTGGGGATAGAAAAAAGGAGGAGGCAAATCCCAGCCCCCATCTTTTCCCTTTGGTTCTCAAAAGCTCTTCAAGAGAAGCCAAGGGGCTCTCATCTGAACCACTGTGGGCCCATAGAGGGGCCCACACAACCCCAAGAACATCTCAAGAAGTCCAGAAACCCAAGCCCATTGCCGAAACCCAAAAAATGGCATTTTCTAACTGATCCGACAACTCAAGTCGGATCAGCAGGTTTTGTTTTGTGACCAACAAACCAGATCGGATACAGGTGTCCCTGTGTGTATCCGACGCTTAAGGTCGGATACAGGCTTCTCTGTGTGTAGCCGACAACTCAGGTCGGCTACATTACAGAGGCTCCATTTTGTTGATTTTCAGCTTCTTAACTCATTTTTGCAATCCTTTTTAGCTAAACCAAGCAAACCAGAAGGGTTTCTGGGTCAACCGGAGACCCAAGATGGGCCATGGACCGACCCGACCCAAATTGATTTCCAGTGGGCCTTCCAACGGGGCCCACCGAGCCCGACAAACTTATTTTGTTAAATCAAGATAATCAAATTGATTGAGTGGGCCAAACCCATTGAGGCCCACCAAAGCCCATTTGGGAAGCATGCTAGCTTAGACTTAGGCATGGTGTGGCCGAGACCACGGGTAAGGCCTGTCGGGCCCACTAAGCCCATTGAACCCAACAAAGATTAGGGCACCTGGGCCCTAACTCAGGAAGTCTTGGGCTTTCAAGCCCAAGCCCCGGTAAAAGGCCCCAAGCCTAAGGCCTGGCCCGTTTTGGCACAAATTAAGCAAGATAAAATTAAATCATTTGGCAACCAACTATGTGGCCCACTCAAGGGCCCACAAAGCAGTCCCGGCCCACTTGTGCATAGAAATCACTTAAACCTTTCAATTTGAACCGTTAAATAAAATCAATTCATTTGAACCAAGCCCAAAGGGCCTCTTAGGCTAGACCGAGGCCCACCAGGGGACACGTGGGCTCAACCAAGCCCACCAAGGAATTCGCGGGCCTTCCAACGGGGCCCGCCCAATCAAACTCATCCCATCTTTAACTAAAAAGATAAAATCATGTAAAGGGACCCACACCACTTTGGCGGTCTCTCCAGACTTAACCAAATGTGCACGCTAGAATAGGAATCGGGTGAGTGAGAGACCAAAGTTGACTCAAACCAGGGAAACCTATGGGACCCATCACTCGACAGGGTGGACCGGGGTGTCTACGGACTTCCCCGGACCGTAACCGAGAACTTGCTTAGAATCTCAGGCCGCACACTAAGCCTTAATAGACAAACTTAGGCACCCAGGTGTCTGCCTACACCCCATCAGGTAGTGGCGACTCCAAACAATCCCGAGGCACGCATCATTTTGCATGCGCCTCGTCGTGCGACCGAAATCAGGTGCGCACAGTTGGAAGGCCTACGGATGCCTTGGTTGGCTAAGCCTAGCCCACGTGTCCCCTGGCGGGCCTCTGTTTAAACCTACGAGGCCCTTTGGGATTTGGTTAAGTGCGTTGATTTTATTAAGGGGTTTGAAAAGAATTAAGTTAAGAGTTATTCTTGTGGGCCGGAACGGTTCGTGGGCCCATTGGGTGGGCCACACATGGGCTGCCATATGATTTGTTTATCTTGGTTAAGTTATCCAAACGGGCTAGACATGGGCTTGGGGCCCCTTACCTAGGCTTGGGCTTGAAAGCCCAAGACTTTCTAGGTTAGGGTTTTAGGAACCCTACCCTTGCTTGATTCAATGGGCTTGGTGGGCCCGATAGGTCCTTGCCCGTGGTCTCGGCTAAACCATCTAATCCTAATCGAGCATGCTTAAGATTTGGGCTTTTGGGTGGGCCTCAAATGGTGTGGCCCACTTGATTTGCTTATTTAGGTTATTTTAAATCCAAGTGGCTTTTTTGGGCTTTTTGGGCCCCGTTGGAAGGCCCACATGTGGATCCAATTGGACGCGTAGGTCCAAGTCCCATCTTGGGTTTCCGGGTGACCAGGGAACCCTAGTGGTTTACTTGGTTTAGTTGGGAAATGATAGGAAATGGGCTAAGGGGATGGAAACCCTAAAATTAGAGTTCACAGGGTGTATCCAAAATTGATTGGATACACCACAGAATAGATGTATCCGAAATTTATTTTCGGATACACCGGTAAGAGTGTGTATCCGAAATTAAATTTCAAATACAAGCAGGTTGGGTCCCAGAATGTGGAACTTTCAGCTTTCTGGGAGGGGGGTTGGTTTCTGGGCTTCCTAAAGGATTTCAAGGGCTGTGTGAGCCCCTGTGCAGGCCCACAGAGGTTCAGGGAAGGGTGGTGACCCCATTTTGGCTTCTTTTTTGGGGATTTCAGCATCAGGGGAGGGGATGGGGAGTTGTCTTCTCCCACCTGAACCAAAACCAGCAAGGGAACAGGGACCCTAGTGTCCCTGTTTTGGCTTTTCAAAGGCAACCTTCCTCTCTTCGTGGAGAGAGAGGAAGGGAGGGCCCGGGAGGCCAAAACCTAGTCCTTCTTCGGCCAAACCACGTGTGCAAACAAGCAAAAATGATTGCATATGCTAGGACAACAAATAGATGCAAGGGTGTGTGCTCATGTACATGCAAGTGGGGGAGGGAGCATATGGTTCTAACAAATGAAGCAAAAGGAAACTAATCCCTAGGCATGCATGGATTGGAGTTGGTGCGCCTTGGGGGTATGGGAGCATGGTATTGGGATTGCATGCATGCACGTTTTCATACTCCTAACTCATGCAAGACATTGCAAGATCATCAATTATGGTAGTAGAAAATGAATGCTAAGAGAAGGGATAACGGGATTAATACAAGGGTACATTAGATAAGCAAGGAAGAGGGAACATGCTCGCTTTATTTACACAAATCAGTAACTAAATTAACATGAAGAAAAGGTACTCTTAAAGTGACATTTTGCATGTCATGCTTGGGCCCTCCTCTCCGTTTTCAAAGGTGGATGCTCCCCCTTACCATGGGAAGTCACTTCCATGGTGGAAAGGAAGGAAATGAAGAAGTAGAGAGCATGGGAGGACAGGTCAAGACAAAAAGAAATGGTGGGACATGCTCACTCATATTCACTTTCATGTATGTTAAATAAAATTACATGGGGAGGCTTACCTTGGGGTGTGGAGACCTCACTGACTTGTGCGGAACTTCTTGAGGCTTCCAAAGTTGCTAGAACACCACCTCCTGGTACAAAAAGCACCTCTTCAAGCTTTTTCTTAAGCAAAAGTGAAGAAGAAAGGGTTGGGGAGGGGTAAAATGGTCTTCCAAGGGGTTTAAGGTGGTTAGGGGAGGAAAGAGAGGCTAGGGGGAGGAATTTCGAGCAGGGGAGTGAGGGGGAGAATAGCCCAAAACCCAGAAACCCCGGTCAAATGAGCTGCTGCTCTATTTATAGACAAAAATTTGTATCCGACAACTCAAGTCGGATACTGTAGACACCCCAAATTGCACTAAAAATGAGAAAATAATTGAATATAGTAATTGGGATTTGAAACAGGTCAAAAAAGTATAAAATCTGGCCAAACTGGCCATGCCTATATTTTGTTTACGGTCTGGTCATGCCCGCAATTGATATACGGGCACGGCATGCCCGTATTAATAATACGGGCACGGCGCGCCCGTAATATATATATGGGCACGGGGGTTTTTGTGCGAATTTATCCTTTCTCGATTTTTGAGCCTTATCTGCATCCAAATATCTCTCTAGGAATTTCGAATTATCTTATTTATCCTTTCGAATTATCTTATTTATCCTATTTGGCTAAGGATTGGTATTATCCTTATTTTCAATTCAATCTAGAGGATTTTGGTATATCCCTTTGGACCAGCCTTACCCCTGGGTTTGCCTATAAATAAAGGGCTTCTCCTCAAGCAAAAGGCCACGAAAATTTGAAGTCCAAGGAGCTCCAAGAGAAGAGAGGAATCCCTGTTGCTCTGCTTGCTCAATCCAGGTAAGTCCCTTTTCCCTTTTATTTTCTGTCTTCAATTCTAGAAGTAATAGGATCTTCTCCATTGCTGTAGAATAAGGCCATCTTTTATTCTGTATTCCTAAACTTGTCTCTAAGTACCTCAAGAGTCTCTCTAGCCGTAAAACGTGAAGAGAAAGCTAGGGGAAAGGGGAACAGGTGGATCCCTAGAATAGAACCCCATATCTGTTTTTCTCCTTTTTCATAGAATAAGGCCTTTGATTGTGTTTGTATACCTAAACCTATCTCTAAGTACCTCAAGAATCCTCTCTAGCCGTAAAACGTGAAGAGAGAGCTAGGGGAAAAGAGAATAGGTGGATCCGTAGGGTAGACCCCCATGTGCTCTAATCTGTGAGATGTGGCTGCTTTAAATATCCTGATCATGTCTTAATGATTTTTATGTTGAATATGAATGAATCCTATGAATCTATGATGTTTATAGCATGAAATCCTCCTTTTTTCTAAAATTTGGATTTTTCACATCTTTGCACCTACAACACTGTTTTCGTGATTTTTGTGATATTAGGCTAAGATCCTAGATCTATCCTGATCAGTATGATAGATCTGGATTCAAAAGCCTGAAAATAACTTTTAGGGTTTCATGATATGGTTTTTGAGTCCTTTTTCAATTTTGAGAAAAGACCCTACGGTCTAAGTTCTCCCCTTTTGATGTTCTTCATCAACGTGGGTATTTTTGGTTCTGATTTATTGATTTAATGTGAAATTTGGGCTATAACTATGTCCTGGACTATTCAAGTTCAATTCTGAAATATGTTATAAAAATCATATTTTTCTATATTTCTAGAATTTAACTTGAAGCCAGATTTTTTAAGTTTTCACTTTAGATTGGTTTTATTTGATTTTATCTCAATTTTATTTTAATCATGAAATCCTAGGAATGGTATGATCATATTTGAAAGTTCTGAATCAATCAGGCTATTCGTTTGAAAAATCCATACATTTTGTCTTTTTTTTATGATTTTTCATGATTTTTATAGCAAGCCTTTTTTCCTTTATAAGACATGAAAAATACCTAGCAACCACTTTGTGTGGATGAATAGGGGTGCCTAACATCTTCCCCTGTTCATAACCTAATCCCCTTACCCATCTCTGGTTGTTTTTTTTAATAGGGTTATTTTTACCCTAAATTTGCCTTTTTGTGATTATTTGATATTTTGGTGCCCATTCACACCTAAAAAGAATGGTGGGGACTTTGTGTTTTTAACCAATCCCATGTGATGATTAGGAAGTCATTGAATTGATTTTTTCCATGTCTCACAACTGGCGACTCTGCTGGGGAGTTGTGGATTTCAGCCTTTTAGTGTTTTGTTCATGTTTTTGATGTTTTGGTTTTGCTTGCTATTTTATGTTTTTTAGCATGTTTGATTTGTTTTATTGTTTTGCTGGCTATTTGGTGTTCTTAAGCATGCTTGGTATGTTTTAAATCTGATTTATTGCTTAAGAGTTCATGGGGGTAGAAACATGCTTAATTTTGATTTATAGGATTGTTTCTAGAAACATGCGTAGGGGAGGTTCGTTTTGCTAAACCATGCTAGTTTCTTGCTGTATTTTTATAATAGCATGTTTTAATTTTCAGCATGATCTCCATGAACATTTTTTGGTGTATAACATGATCACATGTTTGTATGATTTGGGGTGATTCTTGTGAGCATGTTTTAGGCGCTATAGGATTAATTTATTTGCTTGCTTTAAATATGCTTTCCTATTATGCCTTGGTTTGTATATGCATGGCTACAAAAAGAGTGGCAAGGGTTTAGGACGTTGTGAATGCATCCAATTTTTACAATGCATTGTGCACATTTTATTTTTTACACAGCCTACCCATAACCTATAGGAAGTTGAACCCGAATGTGTTTAGCTTGGTGCAACGAGGTCGATACTTCGGAAGGCGATAGTAAAAACATTCACCTTAGAACTTTGGGCCAATGATGTGATGATAACGTGGATCTGTGATTCGATTCTGGTCATCACTAGGTTTGAGTGCTAAGTTACCATTAAGCCAAAACCCAAAACCCCTATGCTTAAAGGTGGAGATACACGTTTTTGGCTAAAGTACACAATTAAGTGGGGATATGGGTTTGTAATTGAGGGAAGGCCGTTTGCATGGTTCGCAAGCCAAGGCATGATGCGGATGCCATATTGAAGGTAAACAAGGTAACAAGGTAACCTTAATTTTTGCATTATTTTCATGTCATAGGGGTGTCATGGTGTCCATCAGTTTGGGATAAAATTGGTCCCAAATAGGCATGTTTCCTAAAATTAGTGTAGCCCATAGGAAGAGTTTTTAACTCTGTTCAGGATAAATCCTACCCAATGTTCATACAAGAGGCAACCAAAAGGTACCATACCCCTGAATATGGTGTCTGTAAGCACCTCATTTTTGCACCTCCCAAAATGCAGAAAATGAAATTTTAATTGAAAAGTCAAACCTGAGAAAGTCAAAAAGTTAACTTTTTTATCTGGTGCAAATCAGTCACCATACTTCTCACCATTGGAAAGAGGATTCCAATACGATTCTAATGGAACTGAGTTTGCTCAAATCGGAGTCCAAATGAAGAAGTTATGGACTGGTCAAATCTGAGAAAAGCAAAAATTGACTTTCTGCTAAACCCCATATCAGCTACCCCATTTGATACCAGCAGAAAGAGCATCTCGACACGATTCCAACGCAACTGAGTTTGTTGGAATCGGAGTCCCGGATAAGGAAATATGAGCAAAATTGGCTCCGGGATGCGACTTGGCACTTCTGCTAAAAAACCCGAATTTGCTGCTAAACTCTAACTCAATGGACAGAGGATGTCGACCCGGTTCCAACGCAACTGAGTTTGCCAGAATCGGAGCTCAAATGAGAGAGTTATGGGCAATCCTTGGTCAAAAATAAACTGTCCACGTGGCAAACTGCGCCACGTGGACGTCCCCCTTTCTTAACCCTTAAGTAAACAAAAATATTAACAAAAAGAGTCTTTCTTAACCCCTAAGTAAAAAATATTAACAAAAGAGTCTTTCTTAACCATTAAGTAAAAAGTAATAAGTCACAAGTAAGAAATAACAATAAAAAAAAGTCACTTTTGATAAAAATATTTAAAAATTGGTCTTTCGTAACCCTTAAGCAACCTCTCCTATAAAAGGGGAGGGGTGGGATGCATTAGGGGTGGAGCTCATTTTGTGTCTCCCCATTCTTCTTCTCTCCCATCTCTCCCAAGCTCTCCCATTGCTTCCTGAACTCAAAAGCCTTCCTTCCTTAGCCATTCTTGCCCTCCCCTTTCCTTCTTTTCTTCATTCCCATCTCTTGAGACCTTGAAAGAAAGAAGAAGTTTTGCTGTTGGTGGGGGAGAGGTGCTGCTCCAGCAGCTGCTCGTGCATCTCAAGGAGTTTCACACACTCAAAAAGGGGTCTAAACCCCCAAGGTGAGCTCTTTATTTATCTTCTTTCACATATGTAAAGATGACATGATTTGAAGCATGTTAGATTTTGTGCATGTCATGTACTTGCTGCTAGGATAGATTCATGCTTGTTCCTTTCTTTTCACCATTTTGTTTTGATATATACCATCACAAGGATGTTGCTTTCATGAGGTAAGATGGGTATTTTAGGAGAAGGAGAGTTCCTTAAGCATGGTTTTAAGTGGCATAGGGTTGCTGTTCCGTAGGGATAATATTGCTATCATTTTACTTTTAATGGAGGAGCATGTTCCTTCCATCTATTCCAATGTATCCCTTCATGTAACCCTCCCTCCTTTTCCTTTCTTTAAATGTTCTTTTCCTAAGTTAACTAAGTAGATTGGATGGGTAAGGTCACGATGAAGATCATGTGTAATGCATGCTCATGTCCTTATTTGTTAGAAGCATGTTTAGGTGTATATATATGTCAATATTTAGGATAGGATTGCATGCATGTAAAAATCTGTTTTCTAGATTTCCAGCATAGTAATCCCATACCCACACTTGGTGATGAGATAGGCACCTAATAAAGCATGTTCTAGTGGCTTGTTTTGCATATTGTGGTTGTTATTTTTGATCATAGGAGACCAAAATAGGGATGTTTAAATCCCTGTTTCTGTGCTAGAATCCGTCCAAAAAAGAAGGGAAAGGGGAAGCCCCTTTGATCCCCCTTGTGTTTGATCTTGAAAACCCCAAGGAAAGTAGGCCAAATGGCCTCATTTGAACCACTGTGGGCCCACACAGGGGCCCACACAACCCCAAGAACATCTCAAGAAGTCCAGAAACCCAAGCCCATTGCCGAAACCCAAAAAATGGCATTTTCTAACTGATCCGACAACTCAAGTCGGATCAGCAGGTTTTGTTTTGTGACCAACAAACCAGATTGGATACAGGTGTCCCTGTGTGTATCCGACGCTTAAGGTCGGATACAGGCTTCTCTGTGTGTAGCCGACAACTCAGGTCGGCTACATTACAGAGGCTCCATTTTGTTGATTTTCAGCTTCTTAACTCATTTTTGCAATCCTTTTTAGCTAAACCAAGCAAACCAGAAGGGTTTCTGGGTCAACCGGAGACCCAAGATGGGCCATGGACCGACCCGACCCAAATTGATTTCCAGTGGGCCTTCCAACGGGGCCCACCGAGCCCGACAAACTTATTTTGTTAAATCAAGATAATCAAATTGATTGAGTGGGCCAAACCCATTGAGGCCCACCAAAGCCCATTTGGGAAGCATGCTAGCTTAGACTTAGGCATGGTGTGGCCGAGACCACGGGTAAGGCCTGTCGGGCCCACTAAGCCCATTGAACCCAACAAAGATTAGGGCACCTGGGCCCTAACTCAGGAAGTCTTGGGCTTTCAAGCCCAAGCCCAGGTAAAAGGCCCCAAGCCTAAGGCCTGGCCCGTTTTGGCATAAATTAAGCAAGATAAACTTAAATCATTTGGCAACCAACTGTGTGGCCCACTCAAGGGCCCACAAAGCAGTCCCGGTCCACTTGTGCATAGAAATCACTTAAACCTTTCAATTTGAACCGTTAAATAAAATCAATTCATTTGAACCAAGCCCAAAAGGCCTCTTAGGCTAGACCAAGGCCCACAAGGGGACACGTGAGCTCAACCAAGCCCACCAAGGAATCCGTGGGCCTTCCAACGGGGCCCGCCCAATCAGACTCATCCCATCTTTAACTAAAAAGATAAAATCAAGTAAAGGGACCTACACCACTTTGGCGGTCCCGTCAGACTTAACCAAATGTGCATGCTGGAATAGGAATCAGGTGAGTGAGAGACCAAAGTTGACTCAAACCAGTGAAACCTATGGGACCCGTCACTCAACAGGGCGCACCGGGGTGTCTACGGACTTCCCTGGACCTTAACCGAGAACTTGCTTAGAATCTCAAGTCGCAGACCAAGCCTTAATAGAAGAACTTAGGCACTCAAGTGTCTGCCTGCACCCTATCAGGCAGTGGCGACTCCGAACGAATCTCGAGGCACGCATCATTTTGCATGCGCCTCGTCGTGCGACCGAAATCAGGTGCGCACAGTGTCAATTTGGAGGGAACATGTGCCCTCCTAAACATGTATTTTGCAAATAGGTCAAAGTCCACTTTGGGATAGTTTAGAAGCCTAGAAAGGGTAAACCGTATGTTTGGATGAGCAATCAAAGTGATCAAATCATGTAAAAACTAAAAAAAACACAAAAGAGCTCCGTAAACTGCATTTATTACACGGGCTGGGCTCGCCCGTATTGGTTGTACAGGCTAGGCTCGCCAGTGTTTACTATACGGTCACGGCTTGCTCGCAATTTAAATACGGGCAAGGCCGGACCGTACTGTATATGTGGTCTTAGCGAAAAATTCAATTTTAATCAGTTTTTCCCACTAAATCCTGTTCCTTTAACCTTTAAATGATGATAAAGGGGAAATGAGTTTGAATACAATGCTTCAAAAATAAATAAATAAATAAATAAATTAAAAATATATATATGTAAAAGAAAATCTTTTGGGCCTCTGAAAGCCTTTGAATTTCAGACTTTATCCTTTGGGCCTCTAAAAGCCTTTGAATTTCAGAAAATCCTTGGGCCTCTGAAAGCCTTTGAATTTTAGACATTTTTCAAAAATATCACTAGGCCTCTGAAAGCGTTTGAATTTCAGACTTTTTCTCAAAAACCTTTGGGCCTCTTAAAGCCTTTGAATTTCAGACTTTTTCTCAAAAACCTTTGGGCCTCTGAAAGCCTTTGAATTTCAGATCTTTTTCCTCGGGCCTTTGAAAGCCTTTGAATTTCAGATCTTTTTCAAAAATCCTTGGGCCTCTGAAAGCCTTTGAATTTCAGATCTTTTTCCTCGGGCCTTTGAAAGCCTTTGAATTTCAGACCTTTTTCAAAAATCTTTGGGCCTCTGAAAGCCTTTGAATTTCAAACTTTTTTCAAAAATCTTTGGGCCTCTAAAAGCCTTTGAATTTCAGAACTTTTTCAAAAAAAATCTTTGGGCCTCTGAAAGCCTTTGAATTTCAAACTTTTTTCAAAAAAACCTTTGGACCGTCTAAAAGCCTCTGAATTTTAGACACAACCTTTTTGGGTCGTCTACAAGCCTCTGAATTTTAGACAAATCATCTTTTTGGGCCATCTAAAAGCCTCTGAATTTCAAACATCAATCTTTTTGGGCCATTTGAAAGCCTCTGAATTTCAAACATCCATCTCTTTGGGCCGTCTAAAAGCCTTTGAATTTTAGACACATTTTTTTGGGCCGTCTATAAGCCTCTGAATTATAGACACATATCCTTTGGGCCGTCTAAAAGCCTCTGAATTTTAGACACAACCTTTGCTTGGGCCGTCTAAAAGCCTCTGAATTTTAGACAAATCATTTCTTTGCGCCGTCTAAAAGCCTCTAAATTTTAGACAAATCATATCCTTTGGGCCATCTATAAGCCTCTGAATTATAGACATATATCCTTTGGGCCGTCTAAAAGCCTCTGAATTTTAGACACAACCTTTGCTTGGGCCGTCTAAAAGCCTCTGAATTTTAGACAAATCATTTCTTTGGGCCATCTAAAAGCCTCTAAATTTTAGACAAATCATATCCTTTGGGCCGTCTATAAGCCTCTGAATTATAGACACATATCCTTTGGGCCGTCTAAAAGCCTCTGAATTTTAGACACAACTTTTCTGGGCCTTCTTAAAGCCTCTGAATTTTAGACAAATCATTTCTTTGGGCCGTCTAAAAGCCTCTGAATTTTAGACACAATCTTTTTGGGCCATTTGAAAGCCTCTGAATTTCAAACATCAATCTTTTGGGGCCATTTGAAAGCCTCTGAATTTCAAACATCCATCTCTTTGGGCCGTTTAAAAGCCTCTAAATTTTAGACACATCCTTTTTGGGCCGTCTAAAAGCCTCCAAATTTTAGACATTTCTCATTCTTTGCGGGACCTGTTGGAAGCCCTAAAATATTCCAACAACTCTTTGGTTGGCCTTTTTCGTAACAATCATTTCATACATTGTGGGATATGTTGGAAGCCCTAGAATATTCCAACAACTCAAAAAAAATAATAAGATAAAAAAAATGGGGAAGAAATCCAAACTCATGTTTACCTAACCTGCTTACATGCATTCATAGGTGTATGAATAAGATTAAATTGGTGCTGATATCTTTCTTTATTTTTCTTTTTCCAGGTATCAAGATAGTTGCAACCATAGCTCCTGTGACCAGATCAGGAGCTCGCACCATGAATCTCGCTGAGAATGAAGCCGATGGTCCTAGTCAAGACATTGCCCTGCTGCAAGAGCAAGTGGCAAGACTTACCCGAATGCTAGAAAACTTACTGGTGGTGCAGGCCCAACAAGTCCAAGCCCAGAACCAAGCCTCCACTTCCAACCAAGGGCCTCCACCTCAAATCAATATTCCACCTCCGGTTCAACCTATTCCTGAACCCATTTCTGAACCCACCCCGGAACCTATACTGATCAGGGAGGAGACGGTTGAGTCTAAGAAAGAGAAGGAAAAAGAGAGAATGAGGGATGAGATGGAAAAGAAGTTCATGCATAGGCTGGAGATTATTCAGGACGAGCTAAGGGAAGTGAAGGGAGTTAAATCATTTGGAGGCACGAATTTTGAAGATCTGTGCCTATACCCTGATTTCTGTCTACCGGCCAAGTTTAAATGCCCAGATTTCGATAAATATGATGGCACTGGCTGCCCAATGAGCCATTTGAAGTTATACTGCGGGGCTTTATGCCAGTTTGGCCGGGATGACGGCATACTAATTCAGCTCTTCCAGAGGAGTTTAACTGGAACTTCTTTGAGGTGGTTTGCCACCTTAGACCATGGAAGGATCAGAAGATGGAAAGACTTAGCAGATTCCTTTTTGGCACAATATAGGTTCAACTCTAAGATTATACCACATAGGTATGACATGATGAGGATTGTGAAGAGAAATGATGAGACCATAAGGCAATATGCTAAAAGGTGGAGGGAGTTGGCTGCCCAAGTCAAGCCACTCGTGGGAGAACCAGAAATGATTTCAACTTTCATCATGACATTGGGGCAACCACTTTACAGTCACTTGGTGGGTCAAACTACCACCAACTTTGCTGCCCTAGTGCAAGTGGCAGACATAATTGAAGATGGGATCAAGTCTAGGAAAATAGCTGATTACTCTGCAGTGTTGAACCAGGAAGCTTCCACCACTTTCTCTACACAGAAAAAGGAGAATGGTAATGGAAGAAGAAAGAATGAAGAAAGGATAAAAGCAGAAGTGAATATGGTGCAACTTCCTAGGGAACCCTTTCAAATCAATGCCCATCCACCTCCTATCAAGCCAACCCATCAAGTTCCTTTGCTGCCTATCCAAATTAATGTCCCTTCTGTACAGCCTGTGAAGGAGGAAACAGAAGTAAGGAAGAGAAGGGAGTTTTCAAAACTGCCTATGAGACCAGCTGAACTTTTGCCTACTTTACTTCAAAATGGTTACGTGACTTTGAGGTTGCCAAATCCTCATGTAAGCAAGGGGAAGAATTATGATTCATTTGCAATATGTGATTATCATATGAGCACTCCAGGGCATACCACTGATCGTTGCTTGGCCCTAAAGCATGCAATCCAGGATTTGTTGGATAATAACTCCTTATCATTCAATTCAGTCACTCTCATCCCACCTACCGATAACAATGGGGCAGGCAGCTCAAATGCAATAGGGGCAATTTTCTCTGGAGAAAGAAGATTTGATCCTTCTCAGCTTATCGCTCTTATTGGTCCAACAGTCAGGGTTTATCTTGAAAGAAATGCTTCTGGTTATGAGCAGGAAGGCTTGCCTCACTCAGCAAGAGAAAGAAATTATATGAAAAAGGGAGAAAAGTCAACTTTTGCCTTTGAGAACAGGGGCAGTTTTCGAACTCCCACATTCTTTGAAAAGAAACCCCCATAAGAAGAATGCACATTTCCTGAGGATCCTAAAGAGCCTTGTTCTCAGGAAGTGATTTCAATAAAGGCTCTTCAAAAAAAAAAGGATTTTCCCCTTCAACATTTTTTCTAGAAAAAAAAAAGTTTTCTACAAGGTCCTTTTTACTTATGAGTTATATCTCCTATTAAATTTCATTAAGTTGAATATGACTTCGACATTGGGCTCAATTTTTTGAGACCAAAATCGAAGAAAAAGACATTTTATATGAAAATTCAAATCTTTTTAAGTGTCATGAGAAGAATATTCTGCAAAATTATGAAATGACCAATTTTATGGCCTTTGGAACTAAAGATGACCCACAGTCTTCAACAGAAAAGATAGAAGAAGATTTGAAGTTTCTTCATTAGAATACAGAAAGGATCGCACCACTTGCTGATTCGTTCAAAGGGAAGTTGATAATATTGTTTGAAGAAATTTTGGGGCTTGGCACTTGAAAATATGGGAGAATCTGACCTTTTCGTTGGAAATAGAATTGGGCATCATTTGATGGAAAGAATCCAAATTCATAAGATTGATCAAAAGGTGAAGAACTTGTTTATAACAGAGGTTCTATTTGAAGAGGCTTTTATCTAGATAGAAGGTGATTAAAAAAAAAAAAGAGAAGAAAAAATCCTGAGCCAGTCATGTAGTGCAACTCTATCGAGTCTAAAATTCAAATTTTTCTTAAAATGATAAGAGGCCTTTCTTTCTTATATCCCCAAAAATTTTGAAATCCCTAGTTAGACCCTTTGAGCTTGATATATTTTTCCAAGTAACCTAAACTGAGAATTGTAACCCCACACTGGGGCAAATTTATTAAGGCATAAAAAAAAGGAATGAAGGGACAATTATTGAAGTTCAAAAGGGATTTTGAATATGTTTTCAGAAAATGGATCAAAGAAATGAAAAAAAAAAAGAAGGAAAAGAAAGAAAAAAAAAGGAAGAAAAAAAATATAATCAAATGCTATTTGGAGAATGTCTTCAAAATTGTGAAGAAAAGAATGGAAAAAATAAGTTCAATACTGGAGAATAAGTTTCAAATGAAGAAATGAAAATGGGGGAAGAACTTCATTACTGGGGGCAATTTTGTATTCATTCTAAGGGAAGAAATGCCTTAAAAATTACAATTTCAATTAACCCATTTGATCATATGGTATTTGAGCATTTTATTCCTTTTCTTTCTAAACTAGCACCAAACCTTCGTTTCGTCCCATTCATAAGTCCTCTTTGAGTAAGAAATTTTGAATTAAGGTAGCTTTGACTACATACTTGCTAGTGATGAAGGATAAAAAGAAAAAAGAAAAAAAAAGAAAAAAGAAAAAAAAAGAAAAAGGAAAAAATGTAGAAAATGTAGTGAAAACCCGGAAGGGCACTACATGGCAAATAATTAGCTATCTACAAGAAGGAAATCATTAGAGAGGAAAGTCCAGAATTGGAATAGATCCAGGTGAAGTCCTCATGTTGGTGGTTATTTTGAGATACAGTCACTCTTCAAGTGATTGAGGAAAATTCTCTTTTCAAGACTGAATCAACCTAATCTGAACTATGACATGAATCATCTATGAACAAGTTGATGGCCATCAAAATTGCCATTAGGAAATTATAGCTGAAGTTGAAGTCATAAATTCTCATATCATGGATACAATGGAAAAACAATTGCTCTTCAATTGGATGAAGGAAAATGTCTTTCTAGACTAGGGCAAAATAGTCAGATTGAAAGAGTCGTCATATCTGGAGCATCAATTGACAAACCGATGGTCATGGGAATGATTCTAAAGGTTCCGAAGGCTTATTTTGGTCTTTCTTCATTTTCTGAAATAATCTTCTCATTATTCAACTTGATTTTAATTCTTTTGGACTATATGCTAATAAGTGATTGGATCATGTTTTTCAAAAAAAATATAAAAACACAAAAAAGCAAAAAATATATTTTTGGCCTATGATGAAAATCTATATCTTTTCATAAAACATTGGTTTTGATAGCATTAGAGAATTCTGAGGCCACTAGTATAAAACATATTTTCTTATGTTTGCATTTGCATTCTTCTATTAGGGTTTCTTTTTGGCAAAGGTTAAAAAAAAGAAGGAGAAAAAAAAAGAGAAAAATAAAAAAAGAAAAAAAAAGAGAAAAAGGAAAAAAGAGGATCATCTCTACTGAAGGGCAAATACTTCTTCAAACAATCAAAATTGGGGCATGCTTAGTGTCTTTCCTTCTGGGTTTTCCTTGGAATGAATTCCAACATCTGGAAGAAGCAATCAAGCTTTAGTCTTCGAAGCAATGGCATGTTTTCTTCGTTAAACAAGGGTTCCCAATTCTTCAATCATGAAGAAGGATTTTACTGGGGTAGCAAGAAGGCATGAAAGACAGATCATGGGTTGTAAAGGCATGAGATTAGATCATCAGATTATGGTTCTCAAATCCATCAATCAAGAAGAGGGCATTCACTTGGGCAATTAAAAAGAATGAAGACAGGTTATGGGCAATAAGGGCACATACATCGTTATTGAGAGAGCAAGAAGATAAAGAAGCAAAAGCAAGTTGCAGAATATTCAAGCACAGGTTCGGGCATCAAATGGCACCCAAGTATATCAAATAAGAAAATCAATCAGGAAAATTCAATAAAATATTTCCTTCCTTATTGTTGAGTTGAAACGTGAAAAACATCAAAATCAACTGAGTTTGCAGTGGTCAATTTTAAATCCACATTCTTTTCAAAATTTGCTTGTCTCAGATTTCTTTTCATAGCCACGAGAGCTCCAAGAAGTCTGAGATAGGGAAGAGACGCCACCTCATCAGACTTCAAGCAGGGGTTTCATTGGCTATCTTCGAATCCATGTTTTTATCATTTCTTTGTTTGACCAAAGCAAGTTCAATTAATGAGATGTCTTTCAAATGTGCAATTTTGAGTTGTGTCTGTTTTTCGCTGTTCATTGTGCTAAACTACAGGCCACCCAGAAAAATTCATTTTTCATCATTTTCTCCACACTTTTCAGGAGATTAATGTCCATATTAATTGTAAATTGCAAGGATTGCCACTTTACCCATTTTTGTTTAAAAATTTTGTCTCAAATCTCACTGTAAGCACCTCATTTTTGTACTCCCGGAAAAGCCGGAAATGCAAACCCCAGACAAAAAGTCAAACTCTAAGGGGTCAAAAGTTGACTTTTTGATCAAGTGAAATTTAGCCACCTCGCTTTACATCATTGGATAGAGAATCTCGACGAGGTTCCAACGCAACTGAGTTTGCAGGAATCGAGGTTCGGATAAAGGTTCTGCGGCCGGTCAAACTTGAGGGGAGCCGAAAGTTGACTTTCTGCTAAAACCCGATCCAGGTGCTTACTCCTATGTCATTAGATATAGAATCCCAACACGGTCCCAACTCAACTGAGTTTGCATGAATCGGAGTCCAGATGAAGTTTTTGCGGGCGGTCAAACTTGAGGGGAGCCGAAAGTTGACTTTCTGCTAAAATCCGATCCGGATGCCTACCCTTGTGTCATTGGATATAGGGTTCCGATACAATTCTAACGCAATTGAGTTTGCCCAGATCGGAGTCCAGATGGAGAAAATATGAGCTGACAAAGTTTCCGAGCAGCAAAACCGGCAAACTGCACACGTGGCAAAAAGCTGCACACGTGGCGAGTTGCGCAGGAAAATATCTCGGGGATCAAATCCGTAAATATCCAAATGTACGAAATATCCCAGGGACCAAATCTGTAAAAATCCGAGAATATCGGATTAAATCAAAAATGGCCAAGGACTAAATCCGAAAAATTCGGATTTTCCGACCATCGAGTGGCTGCATTAATTGATTTCCAATCATTTGGCCGCTCGGGCGAACATGGCAAGCGCGATATGCGCTGAGCGCAAGCTTAGCGGATACCCCTTTTTCCTCGTCTATAAAAGTCGCGCAAGACTTCATTGCTTGAGGGTTGGCTCATTTCGGGTTGGAAAATTTTTGGTCAAGAGCTTTTCTTGGGCGGGGATTTTTGGGTTGTTATTCGTCGGGTTTTGAGTTTTCATCAACTCACTCCCTTCTCCTTCTTCTTCCTTCACCCGAAGCCCCCTCTCTTCATCCCTGCTTGCCTCCAAAAAACCCCAAGCGCCTCAACCTTCCTTCGTTCTCCTCCATTTCAACCTAAGCAAGTAGAAGCTTGCTACTGTCGGTGCGGTAAAGTGGAGGCTCCAACTGCTGTCCGGCTTCAAGGAGGCACCCCCACTCTGCTCCAGAACTCAAGAACAACCAGGTAAGGGTCCTTGTTACTTTGGGTTACACATATATGAATATGCGATGTTTTCTAAAGGTTTTCATAAGCCGGTCTTATTCGGTGGTATAAGACCATTGCCATGAAAGCTTGCCATGCCTTTTCTTTTCACTTCCATCCGATGAAGGCCACCAAGCAAGGAAGAGGAAGATGCATGCGTTGTCTATGTCACAAAGGGAGCATGTTCCCCAAGTTCCCTTCATCTAATGTACCCCTGTAAACCCCCTTCTCCTTCCCTTCTCCGAATGTTTGCGTGCATGCACAGAGTTCAGGTACATGCGTAGGTGCAAAAATTAGGTTCCCATCTTACGTAGGCGATCTCTGTTTGTTATTGTTTTTTTTGTTGTTTTATTGCTTGCTAAACTTGCCAACATGCTCCCCCAACCCCTTTCCACCTGCTGTAACTTGCTTGTGCACCTGTGAGCATGCTCCCATCACCCCCCACCCCCTGCAGCTGTTAGTGTATCTGTAGTTTGTTTTTTTAATCGAGCTTGGTTCCTGATGTGGAGTTGTGTCTTGTAGTAGGTTAGAATAACTTCAAAGCATGTTTAAGTGTCTTCTGGGGATGCTAGGAGCACCTGAGATGTGTTACAGAGACTGGAAATCAAGCCAGTCTCTGAGAAAAAGAAAAAAAAACAGAGCATCAAGGTGTCCGTTGAGCTCGCGCGAAGCTCGCGCAAGGTGCTTTTCGCACAAGGGCTTTTGTCGGTTTTCGGTCCACCCAGCTCGCGCTGACCTCGAGCCTAGAGCATGAGGTCAGCGCACCCTCTTAAAATTCCAAATTACATGGTTTTTTTTGAAAACCCGAAAATGCCCTTTACCGTAGGACCTAGTATAATGAGCCGGTCTCTCCCTGATAAAGTGTCAATTTTGTATATTTTCTGTGGTTATTGCTGGATGTGGGTGTCATTTCCAAGCCGAACCAAATAAACCAACAGGGTGTCCGGGTCACCCGGAAACCCAACTTTGGACATGGGCCATCGGTCTAATTTGGTACATTAGTGGGCCTTCCAACGGGGCCCACCCGGCCCAATAAACACAATGAAATGTATGCATGCAACTTAATCAAGATAAGTAAAATTAACTAATTAAACCAGGCGGGCCAAACCTAATGCGGCCCACCCGAACTTATTAGTGAATTGATGCATGAAATGCATGGCTTGGCCGAGACCCAGGGCAAGGGCCTATCGGGCCCGCCAAAGCCCACTAATCAAACCAAGGAAGGGTGCAAACCCTAGACTTCAGAGAACTGAGCTTTCAAGCCCAGATTTGGACTATGGACCCCAAGCCCAGTGTCCAACTCACTTTGGCAAATTAAAAAGATAAATCCAATAAATTACTTGGCCACCATGTGGGCCCACCTAAGGGTCCCGCAAACCAATCCGGCCCACATTTTCATGGAAAACACTTAATCTTCAAATCTGAATCTAAAATCAATGCACTTAACCAAAGACCAAAGGGCCTCTTAGGCTAGACTGAGGCCCACAAGGGTACATGGGCTTGACTAAGCCCACCAAGGACACTGTGGGTCTTCCAACGGAGCCCACCCAACCAGACTCAGATTACCTAATTAATCAAGATAAGAGCAATTAAAGGGACCCACACCACTCAGGTGGTCCCACCAGACTTAAGCAAGCTGCATATCGGATTAGGAATCGGGTGAGACCAAAGTAAGCTGTCTCAAACCAGGATAAACCTAAGGGACCCGTCACCTGACGGGGTGGACCGGGGTGTCTACGGACTTCCCCGGACCACAACCGAGACCATATTTAGAATCTCAAAAGCCGCAGACCAAATCCTTAATAGACAAGATTAGGCACCCGGGTGTCCGCCTGCACCCCATCAGGCGATGGCGACTCCGAATTTTCCCATGCCGTGTTTCCGACGCGCGCACAGCCTTGCGACTCCACTGGGGAGGATCTCAGCCCAGTAGGACCTTGGTTAGATTGAGTCAGCGTAAGAGAGATTTAGTTGATATTTAGGGTTTCTTACTACCTCGATTAGTAAGATGAAGAATATGCGTAATTACGCGTTCTGGGGAGTCCTGTCAAATGGACGCGATAATTGCCTAAGGCAAGTGGGATTTAAGCGGTCCCCTGTGACCCCCCACTTACCTGGGGACGCTTCCGGAGCCTCGTATTGCGTGCCAATTCTGCACCTTACTATACAAGACGGTAACAATCCCTTTATCAACAAAATCCAAACAAAACTCACCCGTGTAGACACAGCACGTAGCCCAACTGCACACACGGGCACGCCACCACACTGTGGATAAATTTAATTTCTCGCTTTTGTGTGATAAACTGCGTGGGGTGACATGCACGAGGGAGGCTGCGTGGATGATCCGACCTTGAATGAATAAGAGCAGACATTGCAACTTCTTTACCAAAACTTAGACCTCTCTAGCAGTCTACCCTTCTGATTCCTATAAACTGATCTTTGGGATGGTATTAGCACCTACGCTCCCGTGGCTTGCCGGGGAAAGCATGGTAAACCCATCCCCCCAGTTTTCTGGAGTCCATTAGCACCACTGGTTTCTTGCCGTGGCACGCGAGGATCCAGTACTGGTCCAAACCCTTGTAGGCTTATGTCTCGGGCTGGGTATCCTTTCCCACCTAACGTTTCTGAGTAAACTATGCGTTGAGCATGCGAGGGTGAGAATGTTGTGAATGATGAATATAAGAGGAGTAAAATCGGAATAAAATCTAGAGTCCATTAGGGGCAGCAACCCCCGCTTTTTGCATCAAATTGAGTAAACCCTAGATCACGGGCGACCTCAGCCTTAATTTAGGAAGCTCACCTAATTTTGATCAGGGGAACCACCCCAGATCCATGCATTGAGTCCTGTAAGCTATGGGTCTTGACCCATTAGAGTCCGCTAGGAGCACTTTAAGTCCAGATTGGTCTTTTAGAGCAGACGAAAGCCGGCCAGATCAGACAGACAGATGAAAGCATGCCAAATCAGAATAAGGGCACTAAACCCTAGATCTAGGGATTGTTAGCCTACCCGCTTTGAAAGCAATTTGTATCCTCCCTTTTGGCTCCCGACAGCCTCAAGGATGGACTCTTTGCAGTTTTGTAAATATTGTAAACCTCCGCCCTCGATGGCAAGTTGTAATTTTCACTGTGGTCCAACACCGAAAGCAGATGAAAGAACAGATGAAAAGCAGAAGACTGATCAGGACTTGAATGTGCTCCTCTACACAAGTATGTCTAGGAGTCGCACCTTCATTGGCGCCAACCCTTAAGACCACACACCATGTAAGCTTGAGTTAAATTCCGCACTGTCTTGTTTTTTGCTTTATTTCGTGAAGCATGTTAGAACTGCTAATGGTTAGTCCTTTTGCTTGAAATTATGCATGTCCTAGGATTGATTAAGAGTTTGGTGTGGAACCTTAAATTGATTTGGAATTTCTGTTGCATAGTTGGCATGGCATCCTCGTCCTCATCTGAGAGAACCCGTTTCCCTAGGATAAAGAAGTGCGCCTGGGATACCCCCTAGATCCGTTCTTGGACAAGGCAACTCCAAGGGAGTGAGCAGATTGAATGGGAGCACAAATACCGTATGGGACAGACTTTGTCCCTGCTAAATGCACCGATTAACTGAGATATGATCCAAGCAGCCTTACTTTTCTGGGATCCCCAGCTTTCAGTGTTTCGATTGTGGATCAATGAGTTGACCCCTACAATTGAGGAACTTGACCTGTTCCTCCGATTTCGTGACTTAGGAGAACCCGCTAGGCCAAGCCTCAAAGAAAGCTACAAGAATGAAGCTTGTGTTTTCTTTGGCCTCTCAAGGGGAGAATTCCAGACCTTAGGAGGTGACAAGGCATTCACTAGGGTCTCCAAAACATTCCTTGCTGAAAAGATAAGAAGCAAAAAGCAGGAAAGACCCCGGGCTTGATTTGACACCTTCACCCTTGTGGTTCTGTCGCAAATCTTCTTTCCAACTGGGGGAGACGCCATTAATTTGGCCCTCATGGAAATTGTGGATCAACTCAGGGCAGGATATTGAATCATGCCACTAATCCTAGCTCAATTATTCCATTCCCTAACTTTGTCCAAAAATGGAACCCGGAGGTTTCAGGGGTGCGCTCCTCTCCTCCACATTTGGCTGCAAGACCACTTGATGGTGTCATCACTTGTCAGTGCACATTACGGATTAGCCCGTGACAACATCTATTGGTTGGCTCAAAGAGAGATCAAACCGGACCTACCCGCTCGAGAGGATTGGTTCAACCACTTTCTCCACCTGAAGGGAGAAACAGATATTCGATGGTGGGGTACATACAATATTCCCTACACCCCCATTATAGCTTTCAAGAAAAGAGAGGGAGTTGCCTTGATAGGACTCACCCATGTCGTGCCGTACTATCCGATTCGGGTTCTGAGACAGTTTGGGAAACTGCAGGGAATCCCTGTCAAGGACGACATGAACAGTTTGATTGGTCCACTCACTAAGGGACTAAGGACACAACTACAGATGGAGTGGAAGACGGTGTGCATGTATCGGGAAGACGTCTTCACTGAATTACACTTTTGAGATTACGAGCAGTGGATAGCTCGGGAGTTCGGCCACGACGGCCCCCCACCTCTTCAGCTCGTCGCTTCAAGCGACATTCCAGTTCCGCCCCCTAACACATATAGGGACAGGGTGGCCAAACTGCAGGAGACCCACTCCCGTATCCATTCAGCTTATGTGGATTCGGAACGGGAAAGTAGGCAGGCCAATACGGCCTTGCAACATGAAATGGAATTAGTGCGTAAACGCGCAGAGGAGGACTGACGTCTGCGAAACAAGCTTCTGCGAGCCTTGAGGAGGCAAGATGTGGCCTCCCACTATGATGATGACCAACCTAGCTAGCTTTTGGCTTTGTTGTGTTTTGATAAGCATGATGATGTACTTTGTGCCACAGCGGCACTTTTTGATTGAAGCATGAATTTACTTTCACTCTGCCATATTGTTCAAACTTAACAAAACAAAAACTTGAAATAAAAGAATTTATTCCCTCCAATAGGGCAACTCGGTCTCTGGTAGACCACCTTTTCTCAGATAATTGCAATCCCCCTGGTCGCTGCGACCACCTAATTTCCTTTGATTGCATCTCTCTCTTTGAGATCGCAAAACCCAGCAAGTGTTAAAAAGCACCCAAGATCTTGAGCTCAGATCACATCCGTCTGTATCTTTCCAAGATCATTCGGTCAAGCCTGTAGGGCACCGAAACCATCGACGGATGAGTCGGAGATTGGCGGAGGAACGTCCTGGCATAGCCTTCCCCTTTGTGAGGCGCCGAAGTCAATGGTGATTAAACCAACGACTAGCTAAGGTACGCCTGGGAACTACTAGCTGAAGTTTTGGGGCACTGAAACCGCCGACAGATGAGTCGGAGATTGGTTGAGGAACGTCCTGGCATAGCCTTCCCCTTTGTGAGGCGCCGAAGTCAATGGTGGTTAAACCAACGACTAGCTAAGGCACGCTCGGGAACTACTAGCCGAGGTTAGGTGCCAACGCCGCCAGTGAATGAACTGGAGATTGGCTGAGGTACGCCTGGGTGCTGCTTTTCAGCTCACCCCCTGCGGAGACCCTGATTGGTCCAACCCTGTGATTCTGAGCTCAAACAAAACCCCTTAAATTGAAGGTTTTCTTTCCTTGCCTAAACGGCTAAAATAGATCAACTTGACCCCAGGTTCTCTTCCCTTGCCAGGTGGCTAAAATAGATCAGTTATTTAGGGTTCTCTTCCCCAGTTGCTCAAGAGCGACCAAAATAGTCTAGTTGAACCGGGTTCTCTTTCCCAGCCGCTCCCAAATGGATAAAATAGATTAGCTTCCAGTTAAACCAAGTTCTCTTTCCCAGTTGCTCCTAAGCGATTAAAATAGATCAGCTTGCAGAAAAACTAGCTTTCAGAAAATTAGGGTTCTCTCTCCCAGTTACCTGCGGGTAGCTAAAATAGATTCGGTCACTAGGGTTCTCTTCCCTGGTCGTCTTAGGGCAGACAAAATAGATCAGTCTTCCAAATTCATTAGGGTTCTCTCTCCCAGTTACCCGCGGGTAGCTAAAACAGATTCGGTCACCGGGTTCTCTTTCCCAGTTGCTTCCAAGCGTTTAAAATAGATCAGCTTTCAGAAAAATAGGGTTCTCTCTCCTAGTTACCTGAGGGTAGCTAAAATAGATTCGGTCATTAGGGTTCTCTTCCCCGGTCGTCTTAGGACAGCCAAAACAGATCAGTCTTCAGATTCATTCAGGTTCTCTTCCCTTGTTACCTATGGGTGGCTAAAATAGATTCGGTCATTAGGGTTCTCTTCCCCGGTCATCTCAGGACAGCCAAAATAGATCAGTCTTCGAAATTCACTAGGGTTCTCTTCCCCGGTCGTCTTAGGACAGCCAAAATAGATCAGTCTTCAAATTCATTCAGGTTCTCTTCCCTTGTTACCTACGGGTGGCTAAAATAGATTCGGTCATTAGGGTTCTCTTCCTCTGTCATCTCAGGACAGCCAAAATATATCAGTCTTCAAAATTCACTAGAGTTCTCTTCCCCGGTCGTCTTAGGACAGCCAAAATAGATCAGTCTTCAAATTCATTCAGGTTCTCTTCCCTTGTTACCTACGGGTGGCTAAAATAGATCAGTTGATTCAAAATCAGGTTCTCTTCCCTTGTTACCTACGGGTGGCTAAAATAGATCAGTTGATTCAAAATCAGGTTCTCTTCCCTTGCCACCTACGGGTAGCTAAAATAGATTCGGTCATTAGGTTTCTCTTCCCCAGTCTGTCTTAGGATGACCAAAATAGATCTGCCTTTAGAATTCAATTAGGGTTCTCTTCCCCAAGTACTTGGAGTATTTAAAATAGATTAGTTGATCCAAAATCAGGTTCTCTTTCCTTGTTGCCCTAGAGTAGCTAAAATAGATCAGTTAGTTCAATTACATCAAATGAGAAAAATCAATAAAAATAAACAAACCTGATGCAGCTGTGTAATTAATTTCTGTAAAATTGCACTAATACTCCCCAGTTGTTTAGCAGGTACCAAAATCGCTTCCAGAAGTCCGTACCTACTAAGATCAAGGAAAAGGCCCAATATGGACCAACAAGGAGAGCAGACACCGCCGGGGTAGCACCCGGCAGAATCTAGCCATGCGCAAGTAGTGAGTGAGATGCAACAGCGAATTGACGGCATGGGGTCCATCATCCAAGAACTAATGGCAGAACTAAGTGAGCTGAAGCAAGTTCCACCCGCAGTACCGGCCGCCCAGCAGCCGCAGCCACATTTCCCGCCACCAGCAGAGATGGCACCACCACTGTACCCGGTGCATCCTCCTCCTGAGGCACCACCGCCACCGCCACCAGCGGCGCCTTTCCACATCACGCAGCAGGATCAGTTTGCACCGGCTCAACTGGGGCAGGATGATGAAGACTGGTAGAGAACTCAGGAAGCGCAGTTTGAAGGAAAATTGGCAACAGTAAGAGAAGAAAGTAAGGCAGAAATGGCCACTATGAGAGAGCTCCTCAAACAGGTCCAACCCAGTACAGTGCAGATTGAGACTACGCTTGAAAGCCTCTGCTTCTTTTCGGACATCCAGCTCCCGGCTAAGTTCAAATGTCCTAAGCTACATCAATTCGACGGCACGGGTTGCCCACTGAACCACCTACGATCATATTCTGGCGACATGTGCCAGTACGCCAAGGAAGAACAGATCATGGTGTAGTTCTTCCAGAAGTTGTTGACTGGCGCGGCTCACTCTTGGTTTTTGAGTCTGGATAAAATCAAAATTAAGACGTGGAACGACTTGGTCGCCTTGTTCACCCAAAGGTATCGTTTGAATAGCCAAATGGTTCATACCCGGGCAGAATTGCAAAAGTTGTCAAGGAGGAATAGCGAGTCTGTGAGAGACTACGCTAAAAGATGGATGAAACTAGCAAGTGTGGTGCAACCTCCGCTTCTTGAACAAGAACAGACTTCTTTGTTCATCCTATCACTGGGGCAACCATACTTCACAATGCTGTTAGGACAGTGTGCCGCGAACTTCACCGACCTAATCATGGCGGCAAGCAGGGTCGAAGATGCGGTTAAGGATGGAAAGATAGGAGGCTCCATGACAGGATCCTCCCAGGAAGGGAAAGAAGGCATAAGATATGAAGGAACGATCAACCATGTCTGATCTGCCAAGCGCAAGAGAGGAAGCGACCACCCCCATGCCAGTGTCACCCGAGGCTAAAGGAGCCTTTGACCAAGGAAGAAAGAAAGAACCGTGTGTTCACACAGCTTCCATATACCCTGGCAGAATTGTTCCCCACCTTGTTGCAAGAAGGACACCTGAAGCAGGTTCCACCAAGTAGAAGGGCGCCAGCAAGTAGACGGTATGACCCAGCCAAGGCATGCGGTTACCATAAAGGGACACCGGGGCATGATACTGAGGAATGTTGGAGCCTTCGTCATGCAGTCCAAGATCTTCTTGAAGCTGGGGAACTCAAAATTGATCCTCCGTTGGATTAAAAAATCTCGGAATATGCAACTGAATTCTAAGAACGCTGATTCACATCGGCTACCCCTTTGCATAGTTTGCTGCTCTTTTCTGTTTATTTTTTCTTTTCATTTTAATTCTGAACTTGATAGCATGTTTGTTTTGCAAACTCATGAAATCTTTTGGAAAATCACTAAAGTGTTCGACCACACCAAGGCATGACCGTGATCTCGGGACAAACCGGAACAATCAAATTTGACAGATGAAATGTGCCAGACAGCACGGACCGTGCAGGTCCCGACATAGCCAAGGGATCCCCCTCCAGCATCACACTTGAAACCTACCTTGCCAAACACAGGGGCAAGCGGTGATATGAGAGAAGAAAAAAAGAGAGGGCAAGGTGCCCATACCAGTCTCGGGCTACTGACATGATCCAGGATCAATGAACCCAACGAAATGATAAGAGGCCATTTGTTCGGCTAAGATACTTCAAATAAATACCGCTAGTTAAACGTGTTGAGCTTGATCGTCTCATTTCTTACCCACGTTATGTCTAGCCACCCCAAACTGGGGTAAAGTCAAAAAGCAAACGAAAAAAACAAACAAAATGAAAAAGAAGAAAGTGGTTCTTGAACCTGTTAAATATGCAAAGACAAGTGAGTGTTATATTCTCTGTAAAAGGATAAAAGGCCATCCTTAATCTTCTCCAAAAATCATCTGACACGAGATGAGACCCTTGCAAAACACTTTGAGCCTAACAATTCCTTCATTAAACTTACCATGTCTTGTCTTCAAAACTGGGGCATAAAGCTTCGTGCAGTCGGAGACACAAAAAGGATGAAGGTGAAGATAGGGCAAAGCGAAAAGCACCCTAAGAACAAATGGGACATAAAGGAGGAATGGGGAGAACCCCAGAAAGCAAGATTTCAGAGAAAGGATTGGGGCAATCCCTCGAAAGAAAAGAAAAGAAAGAAAAAAGAGAGAAAACAAAAGCCGAGGCAAACCCCGAGAGCAAGAATCAAGAAATGGGACTAAGAACCCAAGAAAGAAGGAAGAGAAAGAAAAAAAAAACAAAAACAAAGATGGAAGAAAGAGAAATGAACCACAAATCAAAGTTGGACACAAAAGTTGGGGGAGCCGAAGACGAAGCAAGCCCTAACAAGGAAAGTAGACAGGACATGGCTTTCAACCCATGCATCAATTTCGAGCCTTCATATCATTTCTTCTAGTCCCTTGAGCCTAGCCTACATTTCGTCCTACTGTGAAGTCCTTTTTGATTACAGAGAATGTAACACCGAATCTTGGACAAGCTGGCAATGACAGAACCAAAAAAGACAGAGAAGTACTTTGGCTAGACATAATGGTTACCCATAGAGTGAGGTTATATAGGACCTGAGCCTGTTTACCCTTCATTTCTAAACACTTGAGCCTAGCCTACATTTCGTCCTACTAATAAGTCCTCTCTGATCATTGGATCATGATCCGTGGAAATTGACAGGGCCCTCAGACTGGGGCAAGGCACCTAACTCGAATGAGGGAGCCAATGAGAAAAAACATTCCACAACCCCTAACCAAGGGTGGGAAAAAGGAAAAAGAGAGAGAAAATCAAGGAAAAGCCAGGGCAGGGCAGTGTCAAAGAAACCCCCTGAACCAAAACAATCCCCTTCATTCCTACATGAGGCATGCTGTTTGAAGGCAAAAAGTGTTGAGACCCTTACAGGGAGTGCCAAGAGGCACAATTTCCTAAGTCTAAATGAGAGTGTCAGGTAACTGACCCAAAGATTACTGGTCTTGCCGTGGACCCACTTCAGAGAGGAAATCTAAACTTTTGGTGAATTCCCAAAAGATTTCAACCAAGAAGAAATTGCTTGAATTTGCACATAATTTTGATGAAACATGAACTATTACAGGTACTGGCAGAACTTGAGACAGACAGGAAAAGCGATCACGGCGTATTCACACGCTGATGGAAAGAAAGAACCGTCACCGTGTATTCACACATGGGATGCGGAAAAGTCATCACGGCATATTCACACGTTGATGCAAAAACCGTCACCATGTATTCACACATGGGATGCGAAAAAGTCATCACGGCGTATTCACACGTTGATGCAAAGACTGTCACCGTGTATTCACACATGGGATACGGAAAAGTCATCACGGCGTATTCACATGTTGATGCAAAAACCGTCACCGTGTATTCACACATGGGACGTGGAAAAGTCATCACGGCGTATTCACATGCTGATGCAAAGAAAAACCGTCACCGTGTATTCACACAGGGGACGCGGAAAAAAGTCATCACGGTGTATTCACATGCTGATGCAAA
This sequence comes from Buxus sempervirens, assembly GCA_947561395.2. NCBI lineage: Eukaryota > Viridiplantae > Streptophyta > Magnoliopsida > Buxales > Buxaceae > Buxus > Buxus sempervirens. The sequence goes on from OX387182.1 coordinate 26,812,287, forward strand.
GAAAAACCGTCATCGTGTATTCACACAGGGGACGCAGAAATCCCATCACAGCGTATTCACATGCTGATGCCAAGAAAAATCGTTACCATGTAGTCACATGTGGGGAGCAAAAGAGAGTCATCACAATGTATTCACACATTATGACATAAAAAGGATTGTCACCGTGTATTCATGCATGAGACACAAAAGAAAGAACTGTTGTAGTGTATTCACACATTGTACATGGAACAAATTGATGCCAAAGTCGCCGACGGAGGAGTCGGAGATTGGTGAAGAACCAAAGTTTGTAATACCAAAGTCACCGACGGTGGAGTCGGAGATTGGTGAAGGAATGGCATAAACCAAAGTTTGTAATACTAAAGCCGTCGGCGGATGAGTCGGAGATTGGCGGAGGCGATTTTGAATGCAATCAAGAAAGAAAAAAGAAATAACCAAGTCAGGATAAGTAATGGACAAAGACAAAAGGAGCAAGGTATCTCCCAAAAATCGTCACCGTGTATTCACACATGGGACGTGGAAAAGTCATCATGGCGTATTCACATGCTGATGCAAAGAAAAACCGTCACCATATATTCACACAGGGGATGCGGAAAAAGTCATCACGGCATATTCACATGCTGATGCAAAAAAAAACCGTCAACGTGTATTCACACAGGGGACGCGGAAAAAGCCATCACGGTGTATTCACACGCTGATGCAAAGAAAAACCGTCACAGTGTATTCACACAAGGGACGCGGAAAAGTCATCACAGTGTATTCACACATTGGTTGACAAAATCTTGTGAAGCCAAAGTCGCTGACGGATGAGTCAGAGATGGGTAGAGGCAATTTCAGGTACAACGAAGACAAAGAAAGAAATGAGCAAAGACATGAGGAGCAAGGCATCTCCCAACCATAAGGAGCAAAGTGTCTCCCACCATTTAAGCGACACGGAAATGTGTCCCTAAGGAGCAAAGCGTCTCCCAATACCAAGAGATAAGGCAGCCTTGGAGCAAAGTGTCTCCACAAAATTGAATGAGATGTTTACATCTCTGAGGACAACAGAGGGAAATTCAAGCCAAACTACGAAGGGCCATTCGTAATCCACAAAGTTCTATCCAGAGGAGCACTCATCCTACAAGAAATGCAGACGCAGTCAAACTATACTACGCCTAAGATCATTCTGATTGTGAAATGAAGAGAAGCCATCCTTGACTCTCCATTAGACTGTAAATCCTTCCAAACACCTTAAATTCTCCCCTAGTTAAACAATTTTGAGCCTTAAAATTCTTTCAACCCATTGCAAGTGTTCTACACATCAAACGGGGCCTTCCTGGCAAAGAAAAAGAAACAGGGCATTCTCGCCCAGAAAAACCTCAAAAAGAAGAGAAAATGCAACAAGAAAAAAAGAGAAAGAAAGAAAAAAGAAAAGAAACAAAGAAAATGGGGAAATGTTTGCCCCGCCAAAAATACGGAGGTACAAATAAGCCAGGATGTAAGTCCCACCAATAATAAAAGTAGCACACTTTGCAAACCCAAATAAATAAGCCTTTCGAGCCATCACCCTTTCTTTCATCACCGAGATCAAGCCTACATTTCGTCCTATCACTAAGACCTCTCGGATCCCAAAAGGAATGATCAGGGCAAATAGTTGAGCCTGTGTTTATCAGCAATGACGGAAAGGGCGTTGTGTGGTCAGTTACCTAAACAAAAAAAAAAAAAGAAGAGAAAACTGGTCACATCTGGATTGAGCAGAGCAAGATACAGAAGAGGGCAGTGACAGTGGCAGGCCATAAACTGTGAAAAATGCACAGATCTGAGTGGTCCAGACCGGCAGGTTGCGCCTGAGTTAAAGACTTCACAGTGGCCTGTGATGACAATGCTGCGGAAAATACCAGGCACTCCAAGTCCCGTCTGACCTTGGAAAATGTCTTTGATATTGCAAACACAGGCACACACTGACACGCCTGTTTTCTCTATAATTGTTTTGCCTAACTTTTTCGAGCTCCACATTGGGCTACTGACCTGAGTTGATAATCTCTTAACCTTGGCAAAGGCCGCTTCTAGCTGCAATGGGCAAAAGGCTCAGAGCAAAAAGAGAATAAGAGAAATGTTTTGCATTCTCCAGCTATTCCATGACTAACATGTTGTCTTTTCCTAACTTCACAGGTACAGTGAAAGTGAGATAACGGACGTCTTCTCCAAAATCCCTAGTGGAGTTCCTTCATTAAACGGAGAATAATACCCTCCCAGATCCCTAGTAGAAGGCTTTCAGCAAAGAAGGGACGACACCCTTACATCCCCAGTAGAGTCCTCTCAAGCAATAAGAGAGTGATACCTGATGATGTAGACTTCTCAAGCCTCGCCCAGTCTTTAGAGGCCGGCTTTTGAAGAAGAGCGGAAAGAAGACAAAACAAGCTCGCGTCAATCCCTGGTGGAGTCTCTCTCGCTCAACAAGAGCGCAGACGAGCATGAAGAAGTCGCGCCCAAGCGGAAGGAAAAGGCTTTACAAAGAAATAATGACAGCGTGAGGAATTCCCACTTATCCCCAGCGGAGCATCCTTCCCGAGGGAGCTCCCACGCTTGTCAGAAACAAGGCTCGACTCGAAAGAAGAGGCAATAAGGAAAAGATTCCTGCCCAATCCCCAGCAATAGTCACTCCAAGCTATGGAGCCTCTACAAAAGGAAAAGCCAACCAGAAAGCGCTGCAGAAGAAGGAATGACAAGAAATGAAGAAGAATGAGCATAAATGAAGATATCATCGGGCAAGATGGCCCCTTTTGTAATTTTTGATTTCACACTTTTGTAAATAGAATAGAGCAGGTGTGAGCTCCCTTGAGGCATTGGACAGCGCTGGAAGCACCTCCTCACCAACAGCAGCTCCTCCTCCGCTCTTCCCTCCTCCTTTCTCCATTTGGCCCACATCCTAACCCAACCCTTGGCCACCAAATCCTTAAAAAAAAAAATGCAAGCAAGCTTCAAGTAAAAGACACAAAATGGATCAGAAGTCTGAAGCCACCTAAAAGCTTTAATGGAACAAACAAGCAGAAAAGAATATTGTCAAGTGTCTGGCATCAACGCTGAAACAGGTTGGTGAGCTCAAGTCCAATCTAATCTCTTTCAAACTTAAATTAAACACTGAAGAGTTGCCCTACAAAAACCCAAAAAGCAAAGGGTAAGGAAACTCCTAAGCCAGGAAGTGACGCCACATCATTGGCCGCTTCCCTCTCAAAATGAAAACTTAAAAGGACTAAGCTCATCGACCATGTCGACAGAAATGCCAGGCGCAAAAACGAGATTCTTTTTCTCTTTGCCGTTCATCCGCAAGGTGACTCCGGCAAAGAGGGGCAGCTGTAAGCACCTCATTTTTGCTCTCCCGGAAATGCAAACCCCGGACAAAAAGTCAAACCCTGAGGGGTCAAAAGTTGACTTTTTGATCAAGTGAAATTTGGCCACCTCGCTTTATATCATTGGATAGAGAATCTCGACGCGGTTCCAACGCAACTGAGTTTGTAGGAATCGGGGTCCGGATAAAGGTTCTGCGGGAGGTCAAACTTGAGGGGAGTCGAAAGTTGACTTTCTGCTAAAACCCGATCCAGGTGCTTACCCCTATGTCATTGGATAGAGAATCCCGACACGGTCCCAACGCAACAGAGTTTGCAGGAATCGGAGTCCGGATGATGTTTCTGCGGGCGGTCAAACTTGAGGGGAGCCGAAAGTTGACTTTCTGCTAAAATCCGATCCGGATGCCTACCCCTGTGTCATTGGATAGAGGGCTCCGATACAATTCTAATGCAATTGAGTTTGTCCAGATCGGAGTCCAGATGGAGAAAATATGAGTTGACAAAGTTTCCGAGCAGCAAAACTGGCAAACTGCACACATGGCAAAAAGCTGCACACGTGGCGAGTTGCGCAGGAAAATATCTCGGGGATCAAATCCGTAAATATCCAAATGTACGAAATATCCCAGGGACCAAATCTGTAAAAATACGAGAATATCAGATTAAATCGAAAATGGCCAAGGACTAAATCCTAAAAATTCGGATTTTCCGACCATCGAGCGGCCGCATTAATTGATTTTCAATCATTTGGCAGCTCGCGCGAACGTGGCAAGCGCGATATGTGCTGAGCGCATACTCCTTTTTCCTCGTCTATAAAAGTCGCGCAAGACTTCATTGCTCGAGGGTTGGCTCATTTCGGGTTGGAAAATTTTTGGTCAAGAGCTTTTCTTGGGCGAGGATTTTTGGGTTGTTAATCGTCGGGTTTTGAGTTTTCATCAGCTCGCTCCCTTCTCCTTCTTATTCCTTCACCCGAAGCCCCCTCTCTTCATCCCTGCTTGCCTCCAAAAAACCCCAAGTGCCTCACCCTTCCTTCGTTCTCCTCCATTTCAACCTAAGCAAGCAGAAGCTTGCTACTGTCGGTGCGGTAAAGTGGAGGCTCCAACTGCTATCCGGCTTCAAGGAGGCACCCCCACTCTGCTCCAGAACTCAAGAACAACCAGGTAAGGGTCCTTGTTACTTTGGGTTACACATATATGAATATGCGATGTTTTCTAAAGGTTTTCATAAGCCGGTCTTATTTGGTGGTATAAGACCATTGCCATGAAAGCTTGCCATGCCTTTTCTTTTCACTTCCATCTGATGAAGGCCACCAAGAAAGGAAGAGGAAGATGCATGCGTTGTCTATGTCACAAAGGGAGCATGTTCCCCAAGTTCCCTTCATCTAATGTACCCCTGTAAACCCCCCTTCTCCTTCCCTTCTCCGAATGTTTGCGTGCATGCACAGAGTTCAGGTACATGCGTAGGTGCAAAAATTAGGTTCCCATCTTACGTAGGCGATCTCTGTTTGTTATTGTTTTTTTTTGTTGTTTTATTGCTTGCTAAACTTGCCAACATGCTCCCCCAACCCCTTGCCACCTGCTGTAACTTGCTTGTGCACCTGTGAGCATGCTCCCATCACCCCCCACCCCCTGCAGCTGTTAGTGTATCTGTAGTTTGTTTTTTTAATCGAGCTTGGTTCCTGATGTGGAGTTGTGTCTTGTAGTAGGTTAGAATAACTTCAAAGCATGTTTAAGTGTCTTCTGGGGATGCTAGGAGCACCTGGGATGTGTTACAGAGACTGGAAATCAAGCCAGTCTCTGAGAAAAAGAAAAAAAACAGAGCATCAGGGTGTCCGCCGAGCTCGCGGGAAGCTCCGCGCGAAGCTCGCGCGAGGCGCTTTTCGCGCAAGGGTTTTTGTCGATTTTCGGTCCGCCCAGCTCGCGCTGACCTCGCGCCTAGCGCCTGAGGTCAGCGCACCCTCTTAAAATGCCAAATTACATGTTTTTTTTTTTGAAAACCTGAAAATGCCCTTTACCGTAGGACCCAGTATAATGAGCCGGTCTCTCCTTGATAAAGTGTCAATTTTGTATATTTTCTGTGGTTATTGCTGGATGTGGGTGTCATTTCCAAGCCGAACCAAATAAACCAACAGGGTGTCCGGGTCACCTGGAAACCCAACTTGGGACATGGGCCATCGGTCCAATTTAGTACATTAGTGGGCCTTCCAACGGGGCCCACCCGGCCCAATAAACACAATGAAATGTATGCATGCAACTTAATCAAGATAAGTAAAATTAACTGATTAAACCGGGCGGGCCAAACCTAATGTGGCCCACCCGAACTTATTAGTGAATTGATGCATGAAATGCGTGGCTTGGCCGAGACCCAGGGCAATGGCCTATCGGGCCCGCCAAAGCCCACTAATCAAACCAAGGAAGGGTGCAAACCCTAGACTTCAGAGAACTGAGCTTTCAAGCCCAGATTTGGACTATGGGCCCCAAGCCCAGTGTCCAACTCACTTTGGAGAATTAAAAAGATAAATCCAATAAATTACTTGGCCACCATGTGGGCCCACCTAAGGGGCCCACAAACCAATCCGGCCCACATTTTCATGGAAAACACTTAATCTTCAAATCTGAATCTAAAATCAATGCGCTTAACCAAAGACCAAAGGGCCTCTTAGGCTAGACTGAGGCCCACAAGGGTACATGGGCTTGACTAAGCCCACCAAGGACACTGTGGGTCTTCCAACGGAGCCCACCCAACCAGACTCAGATTACCTAATTAATCAAGATAAGAGCAATTAAAGGGACCCACACCACTCAGGTGGTCCCACCAGACTTAAGCAAGCTGCATATCGGATTAGGAATCGGGTGAGACCAAAGTAAGCTGACTCAAACCAGGATAAACCTAAGGGACCCGTCACCGGACGGGGTGGACCGGGGTGTCTACGGACTTCCCTGGACCACAACTGAGACCCTACTTAGAATCTCAAAAGCCGCAAACCAAAGCCTTAATAGACAAGATTAGACTCCCAGGTGTCCGCATGCACCCCATCAGGCGATGGCCACTCCGAATTTTCCCGTGCCGCGTTTCCAACGTGCGCACACTCACTTCATAGCCACGAGTGCTCAGTGAGACTAGAGAGGAGGATCTGCCCCTTAAGGTTAGGGACTTTTCAGCAAATCTTCCACACAAATTCTTTTTCCAAAATCATCCTTTTAATCCTCGTAAATTGCAATTATTTAGACAAAATCTCAAAAAGTGCAATTTGTGGGTCTTTTTACTCTCTGCTGGTAATTGGTTCCAATCACCAGCAAAGAAGGGGCAGTTGTAGACACCCCAAATTGCACTAAAAATGAGAGAATAATTGAAAAAATTAATTGGGATTTGAAATAGGTCAAAAAGGTATAAAATCTGGCCAAACTGGTCATGCCTATATTTTTTTTACGGTCTGGTCATGCCCACAGTTGATATACGGGCACGGCATGCCCGTATTAATAATACGGGCAGGGCACGCCCTTAATATATATATGGCCACGGGGGTTTTTGTGCGAATTTATCCTTTCTCAATTTTTGAATCTTATATGCATCCAAATATCTCTCTAGGAATTTCGAATTATCTTATTTATCCTTTCGAATTATCTTATTTATCCTATTTGGCAAAGGATTGGCATTATCCTTATTTTAAATTAAATCTGGAGGATTTTGGTATATCCCTTTGGACCAGCCTTAACCCTGGGTTTGCCTATAAATAGAGGGCTTCTTCTCAAGCAAAAGGCCACGAAAATTTGAACTCCAAGGAGCTCCAAGACAAGAGAGGAATCCTTGCTGCTCTGCTTGCTCAATCCAGGTAAGTCCCTTTTCCCTTTTATTTTCTGTCTTCAATTCTAGAAGTAATAGGATCTTCTCCATTGCTGTAGAATAAGGCCATCTTTTATTCTGTATTCCTAAACTTGTCTCTAAGTACCTCAAGAGTCTCTCTAGTCATAAAGCGTGAAGAGAGAGCTAGGGGAAAGGGGAACAGGTGGATCCCTAGAATAGAACCCCATATCTGTTTTTCTCCTTTTTCATAGAATAAGGCCTTTGATTGTGTTTGTATACCTAAACCTATCTCTAAGTACCTCAAGAATCCTCTCTAGCCGTAAAACGTGAAGAGAGAGCTAGGGGAAAAGAGAACAGGTGGATCCGTAGGGTAGACCCCCATGTGCTCTAATCTGTGAGATGTGGCTGCTTTAAATATCCTGATCATGTCTTAATGATTTTTATGTTGAATCTGAATGAATCCTATGAATCTATGATGTTTATAGCATGAAATCCTCCTTTTTTCTAAAATTTGGATTTTTCACATCTTTGCACCTACAGCACTGTTTTCGTGATTTTTGTGATATTAGGCTAAGATCCTAGATCTATCCTGATCAGTATGATAGATCTGGATTCAGAAGCCTGAAAATAACTTTTAGGGTTTTATGATATGGTTTTTGAGTCCTTTTTCAATTTTGAGAGAAGACCCTACAATCTAAGTTCTCCCCTTTTGATGTTCTTCATCAACGTGGTTATTTTTGGTTTTGATTTCTTGATTTAATGTGAAATTTGGGCTATAACTATGTCCTGGACTATTCAAGTTCAATTCTGAAATATTTTATAAAAATCATATTTTTGTATATTTCTAGAATTTAACTTGAAACCAGATTTTTGAAGTTTTCACTTTAGATTGGTTTTATTTGATTTTATCTCAATTTTATTTTAATCATGAAACCCTAGGAATGGTATGATCATATTTGAAAGTTCTGAATCAATCAGGCTATTCGTATGAAAAGCCATACATTTTTTTCTTTTTTATGATTTTTCATGATTTTTATAGCAAGCCTTTTTTCCTTTGTAAAACATGAACAATACCTGGCAACCACCTTGTGTGGATGAATAGGGGTGCCTAACACCTTCCCCTATTCATAACCTAATTCCCTTACACAACTCTGGTTGTTTTTTTTAATAGGGTTATTTTTACCCTAAATTTGCCTTTTTGTGATTATTTGATATTTTGGTGCCCATTCACACCTAAAAAGAATGGTGGCGACTCTGTGTTTTTAACCAATCTCGTGTGATGATTAGGAAGTCATTGAATTGATTTTTTCCATGTCTCACAGATAAACTATATACTTAGTATATCTGAAAATATATTTCGGATACAAGCAATCCCGACAAAGTCATTTTTTTCGCCGAAACAACTGTCAGAGCGTCAGGACGAAAGATCGGACGAAATCTTTTGTATCCGAAATTGTATTTCGAATATGAATGAAGGACACAAAAAGGTGAATTTTTTATATTTGCAGATTTGCCCCTGGATTTGACTAATTTGACCGATGTGACAACCGAGATAATTGCAGATTGACCCCAGATATTTACGAATTCACCCCTGAGATATTTTTTAGAATTTTTGGATATTTTCCGATCTTCCCCTAAATAATTTTTATGCTTTTTTTTGCCATGTGGGTAGTTTTCGGCAATGTTGCCCTAGAACTTGAACTGCTCATATCTTCTTTATCTGGACTCCGATTCTAGCAAACTCAGTTGCATTAGATCTGTATCGGAGTCCTCTATCCATTGGGACAAGGTTAAACAGCTGATCTGGGGTTTAACAGAAAGTCAATTTTTGTCCCCCCTCAAGTTTGACCAGCCTATAAATCCTTCATCCGGTCTCCGATTCTGACAAACTCAGTTGCGTTAGAGCCATGTCGTGATTCTTTATCCATCGGGATAAGGTGAGGTATCCAATTATCACTTGATCAAAAAGTCAACTCTTGCCCCCTTAGGGTTTGACTTTATAGCTAGGGTTTGCATTTCCGGCATTTCCGGGGGGTGCAAAAATGAGGTGATTATAGTCGACATGATCAGCGTTGATGCAAGACGCTCGACAATGTTCTTTTCTCTTGTTAGTTCCATTAAAGCTTTTAGGTGATTTCAGGTTTTGACTTAGGACTTTTGAGGATAGGTTTTATTTTTTATTTTTTATTTTTTTGGGGGGATTGGTTAGGGAATGGAATGATGGAGGGAGGAGGAAGAAGGAGAAGAGGAGGAGGTGCTCTTTGTGCTGTCCGGTGCCTCAAGGGAGCTCGCACACCTATCCTACTATACTTACAAAAGTGGGGAATCAAAAATTAAAAAAGGGGCCAATTTGCCCAGCAGTTCTTCATTTTGCCTTCTTCATGCCTTGATTCTCTGTCATTTTCAGGAATGGAAACATCTTGTTCAACTTTGCGGAGACACTTTGCACTAGGGACGCCTTGTCTCTTAGTTTTGGGAGACGCTCTGCTTCTTCGGGACACCTTGTCCTTCAGTCTTGGGAGACACTCTGCTCCATTTCATGTCTTTGCTTACTGTTCTTCAATTGAAAGGCTTTGGCCTTAACTTTTTTGTGGTTTGGAGATTATTTGCTCCAAGGACGCCATGTCCTTCAGTCTTGGGAGACGCCTTGATTCTTAAGGACACATTTCTGTATCATTCAAATGTGGGAGATGCCTTGCTCCTTAGGGACACATTCCCGTGTCATTCAGATGTGGGAGACACCTTGCTCCTTTCGTCTCCTTAGGGACACATTTCTGTATCATTCAGATGTGGGAGACGTCTTGCTCCTTAGGGACACATTTCCATGCCATTCAGATGTGGGAGACGCCTTGCTCCTTTCAGACACATTTCCATGCCATTCAGTTGTGGGAGACGCTTTGCTCCTTTCGGACAAATTTCCGTGCCATTTAGTTGTGGGAGATGCCTTGCTCCTTTCGGACACATTTCCGTGCCATTCAGTTGTGGGAGATGCCTTGCTCCTTTCGGACACATTTCCGTGCCATTCAGTTATGGGAGACGCCTTGCTCCTAAGGTCTTCAATCTTGGGAGACACCTTGCTCTATTAGTTTAGGAGTCGCCTTTCTCCAAGGACGCCTTTCCCTTTTAGTCTTGAGAGACGCCTTGCTCTCTGTGGTTGGGAGATGCCTTGCTCCTTAATTTCGGAGTTGCCTTGCTCCAGGGACGCCTTGCCATTTTAGTCTTGACATACACGTTGCTCCTTATGTGTTGATTTTTTGGAGGCACCTTGCTCCTTAATTCTTAAATTTTGGGAAACATCTTGCTCCTTAGGGTTGGGAGACACCTTGCTCCTTCTGTCTTGGGAGACGCCTTGCTCCTTATGTCTTGACTTTTAGGAGGCACCTTGCTCCTTAATTCTTCCATTTTGGGCGACGGGAGACACCTTGCTCCTTCTGTCTTGGAAGACACCTTGCTCCTTATGTGTTGATTTTTGGGAGGCACCTTGCTCCTTAATTCTTCAATTTTGGGAGACATCTTGCTCCTTAGGGTTGGGAGACACCTTGCTCCTTCCATATCTGTCCATCACGTGAGTTGTGTTGGGGATATCTTTGTCTTGCATCTGATTTGTGAGTACACCGTGATGAATTTATTCTACGCCCGATGGGTGACTACATTGCGACGATTTTGTCTTGGACCCAGCATGTGAGATACACTGTGGTGGTTTTGTTTGTCTGTTTCAAGTTTTGTCAATACCTGTAAAAGTTCATGTGGAGTTTAGTCGATTGGACTTCATCTGTTTATTATCAAAATTACATGCAAATTCAAGCAATTTCTCTTTGATTAAAATCTTTTGGGAATTCACAAAATTTTTGGAGTTTCCTCTTTAAAGTGGGTGTGCGCACGTGATTTTCACACAGGCGAGGCGCACGTGGGAGTGTGCACCTCGGAAGACTAAGAGTCACCATTGCCTATTGGGGTGCAGGCAGACACATGGGTACTTATTCAGGTCTAATTTGATTGGTCTACGACTTTCTAGAGACTCTAACTAAGTTCTCGGTTATGTCCGGAGAAGATCAAAGACACCCCAGCCTGCCCCGTCTGTAACGCCCCAAACCCGAGTCAGTGCAAACCGGCACCCAACCCGAACCCGGTTCGCTACTGTAACAACCCAAGTCTGATTCAACAACTAAACTCGAGATGTTACCACGAAGCTGGGGTCAGATACAAACCAAGATTCACAATAATTTTAAATTTTACTAATTAAATATATCAGAGTTCTGGTGGCGAATAAAAACAATTCTTTAATCAATATATTCAAATCATTTACAATCACTTTTATCAATTAACATGTGAACATTTATATCGATTTCAATTCTACCCATCAGATAAACCCCATCTTCACGATCTCTCCAAGCAACCTGAAAAATAGGGGAAAACAGAGTGAGATTTACATCTCAGCAAGTAGCATGTGCATGCAATTAGAAACAGTCCAATGTCAGCAAATAGTCATGAGGTATTCGATTAATCAACGATAAGACGAGAAATCCAAGTTATCCATGGTAATTCCAAATAAAGCGATAAAACATATAATCATGTATAAATACCAATAATTTGATGTTAACCAGGTAAAACCGATAAAAGCAATAAAACACGTGCCATTGCAGGACTCACAAAGATGATAAGTATTTGAGATGACACTCAACTAACTGCTATACCACCGTGCGGCTTAGGGGCAGTGCTACTTGATGATACTCAAGCCCCATGCAGCGCAGCTATAGACAAGACCCGTAGTCACCGACTTATTGCGCAAGAACTCAACAGAGTTGGCATGTACCACCAGCATGCAACACCAGAATCAATACATGGAGATGGCCGCTTATCCACATGTACAGGGAATCACCAGCGGCGCACCGGGGTGTCCCTCCAGACATAGGACCTTCCCAGAGCAAACTGACTTGCAAGGGAAGCGCGATCGCATATAGGAGTAACTCAACCCAAACTAAATACCACTTAGCTAACCAGCCAAAACTATGGATCCATATACAGCTAAGCCCACTGACACAAAACACGATAAAACTCCATACGGGAGGACACGCTAATGTAGGAGGCATACACACTTTTACCCGTAAAGGATTACACATCTCTACACAAAGGATTACCCATCTCTGCCGTAAAAGATAGTATCAAACTCTACCACAGAAGCCGTATCACCCAACCGTAAAATTAAAGTGAACAACATCATACCACATACCAATCCATACCAAAGCATCTCATTATATGTGAAAATCATGATTCAATCATCACAAATCCAATTATATGCTTTTTCAGGATAACATATGCAATTCTTCAAAATAAAACTCATGTTTCATAAGTTCGATAAAACTCAGAGTTTATGCAATTACAGTAGCCAATATTCCTATTGAAAGCTCAAATAAAGTAAAACAAATTTTACTTAGAGTTTCCTTTAATTAATCCCTTTGTTAGATAGAATCCATTTTCCTATATTAACACCTAAGCTAGTTTCTATTCAAATTTTCTGTATTTTATTTCTCCAGCATGTTCTACAAACCTAAAATAAAGTTTAGAAGAGGTTTATAAGCTATAAGTACCAGTAGTATTATTTCTAGCAATATCCATACTCTTTGACCCTTTTATAGACACACCTTTCATTGAAATCTTTAATTTATTGGTTAAACTTTCCAATTTAATTTTATAATTTTTATACCTTAATTAGGTCCTTATAATGATGCTAACATACTCAACTAATCAGAAAAATCATTGTACATTTATTCAAATTACAAAATCCCCAAATCTGCAAATTTTACTTAGAGCGCCGACCTCTACAGGGCTAGGCGATCCTAGGCGCTCGTGCAAAATTAAACAGAATTTTCCAGATTTTTAAAGTTTGGATTTTTATGCTCTTGCTATATGTTTCTTTGGTCTAATTTAATCTAATAGCATTCTAAAACATTCATAAAGCCTTCTAGATCAATTTTTGTTAATTAAATACCATCATATAATTAATTTCATGATTAAATCAAGTTTTCTTCTTTATTTCAACAAATCCTTCATGAGTACCAATCAATAACATATAACCAATTTGATTCCATGTAAATACTGTTACGACTAATCTGTTCAATCAATATTAAATCACAGAAAACGAAATCATGCAATTCCTCACGTTTTCCGAAGGTTACTACTTGCCTTATACGCTAAATCCTTCTTCCATTGAAACTTCTAATTCTGGACCTTACTTTTGCTCCCAAACGCACCAAGCTAGACTCTCCCAATTCAAATCTCCACCGTACAAAAGGTAGTTCCATCAGTGAAGACCAAAACCTCCAAATTTGAAGGCGATCCACCGCACCGATTTTCCCCGATCATGTTTTGATGATGGCTGGTCAAACATGTCCATGAGCAGCCTTCTTCCTTTCTCTCCCTCTTTTCTCTCAATAATAAACCCACGAAAATTCCCTCTTGTCTAACCTTAGTCTCCTATTTATATTAGGCTTTAGAAGTCCTAAACCAACCCTAATTGGCTACTTTAATTTGGGCTAATCCAACCATGGTCTAATTAATGTCTAACACCTTCTAATTTAATTCCTACTTTTTCTCCACCTTTTATTTTTCTACTAAAACAATACTAATCAATTCTATTATTATCTAAACACTCTTTCGAAGCTATTTTCGTGCCTAATAATTACTTAAACATTAAATATCACCTAAAACCTTATTTTCTCTAAATTAATACGTGAAATCTCCTAATTACCCTTTTTCCCACTTTTATGCTTTTATTAATTTCCTTTAATTTCTAAATTGTCAAAATAAATTATTTCCTTCTATTTTCAAATTCTAGTTATTATTTAATGATCTATTTATTAATTACCATTTTCTGAAAATTACCAAAATACCCTTTTTATTTTTTTAGGCTAATTTCATTAAAATTCTTTCTTTATTTTCAACTTAGGACTTATTTGAATTACTTACCCTCTAAATCTTCACTTAACTCATATTTTCTTTTATTTATTAGGTGAAAATTCGGGGTTTTACACCGTCAGCCTGACGGGTCCCTCGGGTCCCCTGGTTCAAGTCAACTTAATCTCACCCTTTTCCTAGCCCAGCATGCTCATTATTTTGGTCTAGGTGGGGACCACTGAAAGTGTAAGTCCCCTTTAGTTTATTTATTTTTATCTTTTTAGCTATTTAATGAATTGGGTCGGATATGGGCCCCGTTGGAAGGCCCATGTGAAGCCATGCTGGGCTTGAGGTCAAGTACAAGGCCCATTTAGGGTTACATTGGATAACCCTTATTGGACTTAGTTATTTTATTTGAAGATTAATTTAAATATTTACAAAATTTAGTGGGTTGAAGGTTTTAGGGCCCATTGGGCTTGGATTTGGCCCATGGGTGATTAACCAATTGGCCTTGGACCCATTATCAAAATGGGCCTTGGTTTAGGCCAGACTGAATGTGGGCCCCGATGGAAGGCCCACAATGCCTTATTGGGCCCCAGATGTGCCCAAGTCTCAAAAGTGGGTTTGGGTTGACCCAAGGACCCAATTGGTTTAAATTAATCAAAATTGGGTCGAACCGGGTGGACCCAGGTCGAGAAAATCAAAATTTATGAATTATCAGGGTCTGACCGCATTTACTATGCGGATCGGGTCAAACCACAGACTCTCTGCGGACAAGGCCCGTCCACATATTAAATGTGGTTGGGCCTGGTCCGCATTGTATATGCGGATCGAGCCCGAAAATGCAAAAATGCCAAAGCCGCTCTGTGGGTCTGCTTGCCCTTCTCCTTGGAACTTGTGCAAACTACAGTGGGTCTCTTAGCAGACCCACAAAGGCTTCCAAGTGCCATCTCTGGCTCCAACAAACATATTTTTACCAATTCATCCACATATACATTCAGCCAATATAAACAAACACATGATCTAAACAAAATAGCAGGGATTATTTACTAAGATGTTCCTCTAAAACTCATAGAAGACTATATATAAACAAAACGATATTGAAAGAATCATGCATGATACTCATCAATACTTTGATTCATACGAAGATAACTCATATAGTGAACTAAACATGCTAATCATGAGACCATCAACCAGTGCTCATGCATGTGGAAGAATATCGTCGAGCAAGCCTTACCATACTCTAAATGATACACATGAGGGCTCGTACATACTGACGATGTTCACATAGATATTCTGGAGACATTTAAAACAACAAACAAACGAAAAGTGACTGTGTGTGACATGTGTCTCATGATATACACATAAAACTTATCAAAAGGGATAAAGGACTCCAAAAAGCAAGTAAACTCATAAAAGAAATGACAAATAACATAACCTAAAGGAAAGGAGAGAGGGTAAGATTTAGGGGTACAGCTGACTTTGAAAGAGGACATACCCCTCTTTAAATAGGAGATAAATCTACATAAAAAAATTCAAGACGACATAAAACCCTCTTTCTTTTATCCTGTCCAAGATCTCTCCTTCCATCTTTACGTATGGGGAGTCCCCCTTACCATGGGGACTCCCATAGCATGCTAAAACAGATCACATGGTGAGTTAAAAAAGCAATGAAAGATAAATCCGAAGATAATAAAAAAGAGAGACTTGCTTTAAAGGAACTTCACTTCAATATAAAAAAAACACAACAAACGTTATTACCTTAGTATTACCTTTCTATTTGGACAATTTGTGGTTCTCCGGAAGATGTAGATAGCAATTTGAAAGCCTCTCCTACTCCAGAACCAGCTCTTTTTGGTTTTTTTTGTGTGTAAACAGCGGCGTAAAGGAGCAAAAGGGAGATTTGGAAGGGTATTTTGGGGATTGAAAGAAGTTTAGATGGATGAGAGAGTGCTCAAGGGGTTGTAGGTCGCCAGAGAGACAGGGTAACGACAGGGGTGGAGAGTCTTTTTCAAACAATGGGGCTGGGCCCCTATTTATAGACAAAAAAATCCAGAACCGCACTCGAAGTGCGGTTTGGCCTAATCCGCACTTTAAGTGCGGATTGGCCTGATCCGCACTTAAAGCGCGGACGCACCGCCCTCGTGCACAAATCTCCGTGAATCGAACAACTAGCGATAGCTGTCGAATTGGATCAGATTGAATCCGCACTTAAAGCGCGGTCACGCATGTTTTTTAAATGCTGGATTTCAAACCACTCTCCAATTTGGCTTAATTTCAGATTTTTTATCCAATTTTCTTTTTCTTTTTGATTTATTTTAATCAAGATACTTTTAGAAAATTATTATTTTAATCCCGATTTTTATTTGTTTTGTTCTTTTCTGCTTTTTCATTACACGGGCAGTTTTTCTGAAACTTTGAATTGCCATAACCTTTTCATATGATGTCCGATTTTAGCAAACTTAGTAGCATCGGAATCAGCTTGAAATTCCCTATCCATTAAGCTAAAGTTTGGTAGCAAGTTCGGGTTTTAGCAGAAAGTCAATTTATGCTCCCCCTCCGGTTTGACCAGCTCATAACTTCTTCATCCGAACTCCGATTTGAGCAAACTCAGTTGCGTTGGAGTCATATCGGAATTTCATTTTCAATGGGAAGAAGTATGGTAGTCAATTTGCTCCAGATTAGAAAGTCACTTTTTTGACCCGTCAGGGTTTGACTTTTTAGTAAAAATTTTACTTTCTGCACTTTTAAGGGGTGCAAAAATGCGGTGCTGAAAACTGCCCCTCTTTGCCGGAGTCACCTTGGGATGAATGGCAAAGAACAAAAAGAACCTCGTTTTTGCGCCCTGCATTTCTGTCAACATGATTAACGAGCTTAAGTCCTCTTGATGTTTTCAAATGTGGAAACTCGAAGTGATTTCCACAAAATGGAGACTCGAAGTGATCTCCAGAGGATTGGGTTTTGGAGCTTGCTTACCCTTAATTGCTCGAGTTTTCTGGAGCAACTCCTTGTTTTTTAATTCAAATTTAAAAGAGATGAAATTGGACTTAAGCTTGGCAATCTGTTTCGGTTGATGCAAGACACTCAGCAATGTTCTTTTCTTCTTGTTTGTTCCATTAAAGCTTTTAGGTGATTTCCAGTTTTAACTTTCTTTTTCTATTTACAGATTTAGGACTTTGTTTTTTTTTTTTTTTAGGGCTGGCCAGGGTTGATGATGGTTCAGGAATGAAGAAGGGTGGAAGGAGAATGAGGATGTGAGGAGGCTCTCTTGTTGCCGTCAGTCATCGGGGTGACCTCGCACATCTATCCTATAATATTTACAAAAGTGGTAAATCAAAAATTACAAAAATGGGTCAATTTGCCCAGAATTTCCTTATTCTGCTTTCTTCTTCAAGTCCTGAGAAATCAACTGCTTCTTTCTCTGTAGTATAGCCTTCTTGGTTTAAAGAAGAGCTCTCTCGCCAGCTCCTTTCATGATGAGGTAGTGGTTCTCCAATTTCGAATGACTCCATTGGGGATTGATGGGAGCTTCTACCCTTTTTCTTGCACAACTTGTTTCTTCTGATTGGATATGGGCTTTTGAGCTTCTGCTGAATATGGGAACTCCGTAGGGATTAAAGGAACTTTGTTGGGGAATAGAATCCGCTGGGGATGAGGGATCCTTTTACAATTCCCTTGCCTTGGCTTTCTGCTTAGCTTTTCTTCTCCCTCGTTCTATTCTTGTGAGTTCGAGACGCTTCTTGATGGCCTGCAAAAATCTCACAAAGCAATGAAATATCTGAAATTAAGAAGGTAAGCAACGAAATGATGCTTTTGATTTCTTCTTAAGTTTTTCAAAAGAAAAGGCAGGACCAGCGATCATTGTGGATTGCCTTGCTATCTCAAAGTGCTTTGGAATGGTGTGCCTAACATGCATTCCCATGAGGTTCTTGACTTGGGCCGGCGGAGGTGTAAGCACCTCATTTTTGCGCTCCCGGAAGAGCTGGAAATGCAAACCTGGCTAAAAAGTCAAACCCTGAGGGGTCGAAATTTGACCTTTTGATCAAGTGATAATTTTCCACCTTGCTTTATCTCAATGGATAGAGAATCCCGACACGAGTCCAACGCAACTGAGTTTGCTGGAATCGGAGTCCGGATGAAGGTTCTGTGGGCCGGTCAAACTTGAGGGTGAGCCAAAAATTGACCTTTTTTCGAACCCCGAGCCAGGTGCTTAGCTCTATATCATTGGATAGAGGGCTCTGATATGAGTCCAACGCAACTGAGTTTGCTCAAATCGGAGTCTGGATGAAGGAGATATGAGCCGTCGAAGTTTCCGAGCAGAAAAACCGGAAACTGCACACATGGCACAGGAACGGCACACGTGGTAGCCAACGCAGCAAAATATCTCAAGGACTAAATCTTGAATATCCAAAAATCATCAAATATCTCAGGGACTAAACCAAAATTCGCAGGGGGCAATCCGTAGATATAAAAAAGTGTCAAATCGGTCGAATCGGTCAAGTCGAGGGGCAAATCCGTACTTTTTTGATTTGTATCCGACCAAATATGTCGGATACACATACCTTAGTGTATATCTGACACTATTCATCGGATACAAGAAGATCAATTAGCGTGATTCGCGCCGGACGCCTGACAAATTCGCGGCGGTATTTAATTTTCGAATGATTGTGTTTTGTATCCGGCATTTAATGCCGGATACAAAGGGACATATGTGTAGCCGGCCATGAACAAGGGACAGTGTATCCGGCATATAATGCCGGATACATTAAAATTGCCTATATAAGCACAGCAGCCACCTCTGGCTGGGGGTTGGCTTTTCTTGTTGGTTTTCAACCTTCTTCCCCCACTTTTTCCCACCTGAATCCTTTCCTCTTCAACCCCTTGGCCTCCACCACCCTCCCACTTCCTTGCAAGATCATCCCACCCCTATCTCCTCCTTCTCCTTCACTCTTTTGCTGAAACAAGGGTGAGCTTGCCGCTGTTGGAGCAGATTTTGAGCCTCCGAGGAGCCTCCAGCTACTGTCCAACCCCAAGGTGGTGTCTTCATCTTGCTCAAAGGTTCAAAACCATTAGGTGAGTTTCCTCACCACACATATATTAATACCAGATTTTTCACTATTTTTCTGCTCCTTTCTTCTTCCCTTGCATGAGTTCTTTCCTATGGTGACGTGAGCATGTATCTATTGTCTCTTTCATGGCATGAAAGCCACCTCCAGTAAGAAGTCCACGTAGGTTCCTTTAGGGAAGCATGGGAGCCCATTTTTACACACTTTTTGGTATCTTTTAGTTGCTGTCCAGGGGTTCATTTTAAGCCTCTTGCAGGAGGAGCATGTTCCTCCCTTTACCATCTAATGTATCCTAATATAAGCCCCATTTCCCTTCCTCTTTCTCCTCCTTTCTCACCTTCTTTTTTTACTGATTTCTTGGGTATTTAGCTGCTGGCCGTACCCTGGTAACTTGTAGTTTTTTTTTATGTGTAGATGCATGCTTTTCATTCCCTTGTGTACCATGTTGTTAGATTGCATGATAAGCATGCTTCCCCCTCCCTCTCCTCTCTCTCAACTTGCTGTTTTGCATGTCTAAGCATGAATCTCTTCTTATTCTTTTTTCTAAATGATAATTTGTGGTTTGCTGTACTTTTTAGCATATGGTGAGTCATTGCCATGATCCCTCCATGGTGACATAGGCGAATTGCTGCTGGGCACAGCAGCAAACCTTCATTGTTTGCTGCTGTCCCAGCAGGCCTAAAGCCCAAGACCAGGCCCAGCCCTCCAACCCTTGCATGCATGCTGCCTTATCCCTGATATCCATGCGTTCCCAGCCCCTATTACATGCTAAACCTCCATTTAATGAACACTGTACATCCACCTACAGCAAGCTTTCTTTTAAGTCTCTTGATAGTGCATGCATGAGGTGCGTTCTATTTTGTTGGGTTATTTTGATAAGTGACCCCACCATATGCTGTTTTGATCCATGAGCATGGTACACCTGAGCTGCTGCTGGAAGCAGCAGCAGCACCTCCATCCCAGATATGTTACTCCCATGCATACATTTAGAGCTTGCTTGGTGGTTTGTTTGTTCTACATGCATGGCTTGTTGTTTATTTGCTGTTTTTTTGTACATACATACACAAGCATGATCCTTTCTTTAAGAACTTGTTGTTTTTCATTTGTCAATACATGCTTCATTTCTCTCTTAAATCTAATGCCTTGATGCTTGCACCCCACCCCACTATTTGAGCATAATCCAAAACCTATGAATGTGAGCATGTGTGTGGGTTTAGCCTACTGTTCTTAGGGGTGGAAGTGGGCTCCCCTCCCCTTGTGACTTACTGTTTTTCTTGGGATTTCGCTCCCTTTTGTTGATTGGTATTCCACGTTCTATAACATGCATTGCTTTGTGATGATCTTGCATGTTCTGGTGGGCCTTGCCTTTAATCTTGGACCATGCACCGGTTGGTGAGGTGGGAACGTGAAATGGGGGTGTCAAGGCCCCCATGCTACTGCTGGAATTGCTGAAGAGAAATGAGGAGGGGCAGCAGCCCCATGCACTCCCTCTTTCCTTCTTATTTGTGTTGAGAAATCCCAAAAGGGACCAAATGGGGCCTCTCCCCTAAACCTGAACCAATGTGGGCCTTCCCAGGGGCCCACAGGACTTGTAAAAGACCCCTAGGAACCCCTGGAAACAACCCCAAATGGCAAAACTCCAAAAAAGGACATTTTAGGGTGATTTGGCAACTCAGGCCAGATCACCTGTGGCCTATGTGTATCCGGCAACTAAGGCCGGATACACGACAAAAAATGCAACTTTTATCTTTTTTTTATCCTTGCCGGATTTTCATGCAATTTTCAACAAAACCGAATGAACCAACAGGGTTTCCGGGTCATCCGAAAACCCAATTTGGGACATGGACCACTGGTCCAACCGGATGCATAGTGGGCCTTCCAACGGGGCCGACCAAGCCCAATAAATCCTAAAGCATGCAAAATAAACAAGCTAAGAAAAAATCAATTGGTCGAACCGGGCGGGCCAAACCCAATGTGGCCCACCCGAACCTTGTTGTATGGAATGAGTATTTGAATTGTATGGTTTGGCCGAGACCAAGGGCAAGGGCCTATCGGGTCCGCCAAAGCCCATTAACCGAACCAAGGAGGGGTACAAACCCTAAACCTCAAAGAATCAGGTTTTCAAGCCCAAATCTGGATCACGGGCCCCAAGCCCAATGTCCAAAACATCTTGGCAAATTTAAATAAAGATAAATTGAAAACACTTTGGCATCCATGATGAGGGCCCACCCAGGGGCCAGCAAACCAATATAGACCCACTTGTTGCATGGAAATCACATAAGTCTCCGACTTGAAGAAACTAAGTAAAATCGATTCATTAACCCAAGCCAAAAGGGCCTACTAGGACTAGACAGAGGCCCACCAGAGGCATGTGGGCTTAGTCAAAGTCCACCAAGGACACCGTGGGCCTTCCAACGGGGCCCACCCAGTCAGACTCAGATCATTTAAAATAAGCAAGATAAAATCAATCAAAGGGACCCACACCACTCAGGTAGTCCCGCCAGACTTAACTAAACTGCATATCAGATTAGGAATCGGGTGAGACCAAAGCAAGCTGACTCAAACCAGGGAACCCACGGGACCCGTCATCCGACAGGGTGGACTGGGGTGTCTACGGACTTCCCCAAACCACAACCGAGACCCTACTTAGAATCTCAAGTAGCAGACCAAAGCCCAAAATAGACTAACTTAGGCACCCAGGTGTCCGCCTGTACCCCATCAAGCGGTGGCGACTCCAAATTTTCCCGTGCCGCATTTCCGGCATGCGCACAGCCTGGCGACTCCACTGGGGATGGTCTCAGCCCAGTAGGACCCTGGTTAAATGAGTCAGCATAAAGGGGATTTAGTTGATACTTAGGGTTCTTACTACCTCGTTTAGTAAGATACAGAATATGCGTTCTGGGGAGTCCTATCAAAGGGACACGATAATTGCCTAAGGCAAGTGGGATTTAAGCGGTCCCTTGTGACCCCCCACTTACTTGGGGACTCTTCGGGAACCTCGTATTGCGTGCCAGTTCTGTACCTTACTAAACTCACCCGTGTAAGACACAGCACGTGTAAGACACAGCACGCAGCCCAACTACACACACATGCACCCCACCACACCATGTATGGATTTAATTTCTCGCTTTTATGTGATAGACTGCGTGGGGTGACACGCACGAGGGAGGCTGTGTGGATGATCCGACCCTGAATGGATGAGAGCGGATATTGCAACTTCTTTACCAAGACTTAGACCTCTCTACCAGCTTACCCTTCTTTTTCCTATAAACTGATCTTTGGGATGGTATTAGCACCTAGGCTCCCGTGGCTTGCCGGGGAAAGCAAGGTAAACCCATCCCCCCAGTTTTTTGGAGTCCATTAGCACCACTGGTTTCTTGCTGTGGCACGCGAGGATCCAGTACTAGTCCAGACCCTTGTAGGCTTATGTCTCGGGCTGGGTATCCTTCCCCACCTAACGTTTCTTAATAAACTATGCGTTGAGCATGCGATGGTGAGAATGTTGTGAATGGTGAATATAACTGTGAGACATGGGAAAAAATTGATCTAATGATTTCCTCAATCATCACACGGGATTAAATAAAACAAAGAGTCGCCACCATTCAATTTAGGTGTGAATGGACACCAAAATATTAAATAAGCACAAAAGGCAAATTTGAGGGCAAAATATCCTTCCTAAAAAAAACAACCAGAGATGGGTAAGGGGATTAAGTTATGAACAGGGGAAGGTGTTAGGCACCCCTATTCATCCACACAAGGTGGTTGCCAGGTATTGTTCATGTTTTACAAATAAAAAAAAAGGCTTGCTATAAAAATCAGGAGAAATCACAAAAAATCAAAATTGTATGGTTTTTTCACATGAACAGTCTGATTGATCCAGAACTATCAAACATGATCATACCATTCCTAGGGTTTCATGATCAAAACAAAATTGAGATAAAATCAAATAAAATCAATTTAAAGTGAAAAATCCAAAAATCTGGCTTCAAGTCAAAATTCTAGAAATCTAGAAAAATATGATTTTTATAAAATATTTCAAAATTGAACTTGAATAGTCCAGGACATAGATAAAGCCCAAATTTCACGTTAAATCTGAAAATAAAAACCAAAAAGACCCACGTTGATGAAAAACACCAAAAGGGGAGAATTTAAACCATAGGGTCTTATCTCAATAATGAAAAACAATTTAAAAACCATATCATGAAACCCTAGAATTTACTTTCAGGCTTTTGGATTCAGATCTACCATATTGATCATGATAAATCCAAGATCCTGGCCTAAAATCACAAAAATCACGAAAACAGTGCTGTAGGTGCAAATATGGCAAAAATCCAAATTTTAGCAAAAAGCGGGGATCTCATGCTATAAACATCATAGATTCATGTAATTCATTCAGATATATCATAAAAAGAATTAAAACATGATCAGGATATTTAAAACAGCCACATCTCACAAATTAGAGCACATGGGGGTCTACCCTACGGATCCACCTGTTCTCTTTTCCCCTAGTTCTCTCTTCACGTTTTACGGCTAGAGAGACTCTTGAGGTACTTGGAGATAGGTTTGGTTACACAAACACAATCACAGGCCTTATTCTATGAAAAAAAAAGAAAATAACAAATATGGGGTTCTATTCTAGGGATCCACCTGTTCCCCTTTCCCCTAGTTCTCTCTTCACGTTTTACGGCTAGAGAGACCCTTGAGGTACTTGAAGACAAGTTTAGGGATACAAAAAAAACAGATATGGCCTTATTCTACAGCAATAGAGATGATCCTATTACTTCTAGAATTGAAGACAGAAAATAAAAAGGGATAGGGGACTTACCTGGATTGAGCAGGCAGAGCAGCAGGAGTTCTTCTCTTGGAGTTCCTTGTACTTCTTTTACTTCAAAATTTCGTGGCCCTTAGCTAGAGGAGAGAGCCTCTATTTATAGACACACCCAGGGGCAAGGCTGGTCCAGAAGGATATATCCTGATTCTCAGGATAGAGTGAAATACAGAGATGATGCCCATCCATAGCCATCCAAGGTGACTTCAGCGAATAAAAGACATAATCCGCTCGTTTAAAGATATATTGGACTTCAAATAAAGCTCGGAAATCGAGAGGAGGACAAAACTTGCACGTGTCTTTAATGCCCGTAAATACACTACGGTCCAACGGGGACCGTATAGATATTACGGACGCGCCTGTCTGTAGATAATTTGCGGGCGCGATGAGCCCGTGAAGGAAATACGGGCAAAGCCTGTTCATTCTATTTTTAGGCTTTTTTGACCTGTTTTAAGCTCTAATTACATGTTTTTATTATTTTCTCATTTGGCAGTGCAATTTGGGGTGTCTACAGCTGCCCCCTCTTTGCTGGTAATTGGAACCAATTACAAGCAGAGAGAAAAAAGACCCACCAATTGCACTTTTTGAGATTTTTGTCTAATCAATTGCACTTTGCAAGGATTAAATGGATGATTTTTAAAAAAAAAGAAGAATTGATTGTGGAAGATTTGCTAAGAAATCCCTCAGCTTAAGGGCCAAATCCTCCTCTCTCCTCTCACTGAGCACTTGTGGGCTATGAAGTGAGATTTGAGACAAAATTTTTTAAACAAAAGTGGGTAAGGTGGCAATCCTTGCAACTTACAACTATTATAAACATTGATCTCCTAAAAATTGTGAGAAAATGATAAAAATATGCTTTTTTGGCTTCGCCCGTATTTGGCTTACGGACATACCTGCCCGTAGAGAGTTCACGGGCGACCGGGACCGTAGTGTTTTCACGGGCGTCTGATGCCCGTACTGATGTTACGGATTTTACTCTTCTTCTTAAGCTCGCGACCGCGACCATTTCTCTTCTGCTCGCACCGTGCCCTAATTCTCTGCTGCCCGTGCTATTTTCTCCGGTCCTCTTCTTCTTCTCCAACAGTCCGACATCTCGTCCGACTTCGCCGGCAACGTCCACCACTTCCGGCGACTGTATTGAGCATTCCGGCGACTTCCTATTTCCAGCGACTGTTCTTGGATTGAGCATTGCCGTGGCTGTGATCAAGTCTTGGGAGTTCTTCCTATTCTATCAATCGACTGTGGATATTCCTTGTTGGAGCTTTGGTAAAGTAAGAGCTTCCTATTTGATTCCTCCATTTCGACTATACCAAGTAAGTGGCCGAAACCTTTTTCTGAATAATGTATGCAACAGTAGAACCCATGAACGAAATTTTTGTTCTTGATTGCATCAACTGTTTACTTTGTCTTCCTTAACCGAATTCGATTCGAAATTTCTATGCTCTTGAATTCTGGAATGATTAAACTTTCCATCATTGGTTTGTGCATCATTGTGACCTGCTGATTTTTCTTATAGCCGAAATGATGCTTGCATTTTTCTGACTCTTGAATGATTCATTCTTAATCTGTGATGTTCACTGATTGTTGACTTTAGTTTGTCACTCAGCATGCTTTCGTCAGATTTGTAATTCCTCTTTGCCATTGTTAAATTGAGCTCTTTTGTGACTTATGTTGCTCCAATTTTTCTGCCAATGCTCCATCTGAACTTAAGCCTTTGAATCCTCAAATTTTTGCTACCTAGTTCCACACTGCATGATTCTATGACCCCGAATACACGATGCCTTGAACAAGTCTTCAAATTGCTGGGTGTATTCACTGTTGCATCATTCTGATTTTGAACATATACTGCATATGCTAATGTTTCCGTATCCTAACTTCCATGTTTGAACCATGATTGATGTTCTACCTTCCTCTGATTCTTGAATGGGAATTCCTATCTTTGATTTTTGTTCTGGTTGAATTCCTGTTTTTCGGCCATATTCCTTTTTGTGAGAACATTCCATCCCATTACTTTGGCATGAACTCACTGCCTTGATTGCCCTGAAACCAAGTAAAAATACCTGATTAGATATCTTTAGAAAATATAAAGGAATAAATTAAAATCTCTACACAAAATATTTCTAGAAAACTATAAACTCCTTCAGTTGATTCTTGATTTGATTAGGAGTATCTGAAGCATTTTCTTCCGTTCTCTAATTTTCCTCTTTTCCTGCACATCAATTAATCTTGGTAAAAATGAAAATCGAACAATTAAGAATTTCAACAAGAAATAATTAACATCTCCCTGATTTGAACCGTAGATGGCTCGTCTTCGATCAGCTTCTAGGGATCTTGCAAATGAGCCTTCCTCTTCGAGGGTTAGGCGAGATCCTGCTGATGTGGCCTCGTCTTCGAGGGCTGAGAGGGATTCAGATTCTGATGTCCCGGATCTTCCTTCTGGGGATTCGCGTGAGGCGACCCCAGAGGTATTCTTTAACCCTTCGGACTTTAACATTCTTTTTATAAAATCATCTCCTTGATCCTTTCTTCTTTTCAACTGTTCCTTTAGCCGGCAGTTGAGGCTTCGGGCAGAGATAGGAGCCGTAGCAGGCGCAGAGCTGGAGGCAGAGATGGAGGCCATGATGAGGGCCATAGAGGAGGCCGCAGAGGGGGCCGTGGCAGAGATGAGGCCAGGACCAGGGTTGAGATCCCTGAGGAGGTGGCCGCCCAGATTAGGGACACCGATCTTCTGCATGGCTTGAGGACTCATCCCTCAGCATGCGTTAGGGCGGATATCCCTTTGGAGTATCCGATGTCTCATTATAGAGGGAGCTGGGCCAGCTTCACTAGATTTTTGAGAGCTTGCAGTTCGGCCTATCGTCGGGAGCTAGGATTGTACGGTTTCGGCATGTTTATCACCATCCCGGACGTTCGCTTGGATTGGGCCCTCATTGCCGCATTGTTGGAGAGGTTTTTCCCAGAGACACTGAGCTTCCACTTCCCAGATATAGAGATTGGGATCCGGCCTTCTGATTTCACACTCATCACCGGGATTAGGATGATCGGTGATGTTATTACTGAGATGACTATGCCAGAGGCTGATGAGATTGCAGCTTATCTTGGATATATTGTGCTGCCTCCTGAGGCATGGGATCGGGGGAGAGCTAGATTGTCTCTGACATGGCTGAGAGAGACTTTCGGGAGGAGGCAATTTGGCCAGCTTGCTGCCGGTGACCATGTGTTCCCCTTCGCCTTCCGATTTCTTTTTCTGTATATGATGGGATCCTGTTTCTTCCCAGAGGACACGACTTCAGTTAGTCCTCACTTCTTGAGTCTTCTGGGAGATTTGCAGCGGGCGAGGAGGTACGCCTGGGGCCCACTCATATTTGGTACTATTCTGGCTGGCTTGCGCCGATCAGTGAGTGGCCTCTCTACTTCCAGAGGGGCTGGAGTTGGGTGCAGGTTCTTCTGGCCCTTCTTGCAGGTGAAATGTTTATTTCTTTTCTTTTTTCTCTCTTTCTCTTTTCCTTATCTCTCATTTTCTATTCCTCTAACTCTTTTCTTATTTTTGTAGTTTTTTGCTAGGGTTTATATACCCTATTTCCGCCCTACCTCTACGATGCCTGAGGAGACGTATCCCATGGCACTTAGATGGTGTCATGTAGAGCACGACTCTGAAAAGAGTCGTCCCAGGTCCGCCCGGGCCCACTTGGACAGGTTGTATCGGTCTGAGGTAATCTTCTTTAATTTCTCTACTTTCTTCTTTTCTTTTCTTCCTGGACTCGCATATCTGATGTCTTGTTCTGTTTTTCAGCTATTTGTCCCCAGGATGGAGGACATTCATGAGGTGCTAGCCCTGCAGGCAGCCAGAGATGATGCATTTGTCCCTGACCAGAGACGACAGAGATACCAGTTCTTTATTGGTCAGCTGGGCAGCATCTGGTATTGCGGCGAGCGCTTCTTCTTTCAGCATGTGGGAGAGCCACGGATTCCTGCCATCCCGCCAGATACTACTCCTTTCTATCCTCCTATGCCTGTTGATCCTGCCCAGTTCTTGGATTGGACTGAGGCAGAGACATTATTGGAGGAGGGTGACTATGATGCCTGGTTCAGGCGAGCTTCTGTTGGGTGCCTCATGTCACCCATGCCTGTCCGTGGCGGAGTCACGGAGATAGGAGGGGTAGTGATTAGGGCCTACGACACCACGGTATGCCTTCTTCCTTCTCTGATCTTCTATTTCCATTTCATTAGCATTTTTTTCTGACTTCTTTCTTTGCTATTTCAGGAGGCTCAGTTGGCAGAGATCAGGTCTCGCTATGCTGATTTAGAGCGCCAGCGTGATGCAGCGATCGCTGAGCGGGACGCCCTCTATATCACTATTTCCGATCTCCGGGGGCAGCTAGCCAGAGCCCAGGGTCAGGAGGGTCCATCTGATGCACAAGACCAGGCGGGTCCGTCTGATACTCAGGTTAATTTCTTCTTTTATTTCCATTCCTGCTTTTGTATTAGCCTATCTTGTTCTGACTGAATTTTTTTCTTAGTTTCAGGAGTACACAGCTGGCCCCTCTTCACCTGCTTCACCCGTGCCTATGCATTTCCGGGATGAGGTGTTTTCTGTGGCACGGGTGGAGTTTGTGACGTCTCCCAGTCCAGTAGAGGTTCCTGCAGCAGAGCCCGAGATCGAGGCTGATATTGTACCTGCTGCTGAGGACGTGCCAGAGTCTGCCCCAGTAGCTGAGACTGCTCCTGCTACCTCTGCTGGTGTTGATATGGATTCGGCTATGGACGCCGCTGTGGTAGAGCCTACCGTGGAGACTGCCGTGATGGAGGAGGCTACAGCTGATCCTGTAGAGCCCGAGGTGGAGATGACTGCTACTGAGTCTGTGGAGCCGGAGGTTGATGTACCTGGGACATCTGCTCCTGCTGGTCCTATTAGTCCTGATATGGAGGATGCGGAGGTGACACATGCTGCTGTTGATCCTTCTGCGGATTCTTCCCGTACAGAGTCTGATCCCGATTCTACGGGATATGTAGATACTTCAGGGTATGTCCCTCCTGATCATCCCACTGCTGGCCTTGTGCCTTTATATATGTGGCATGATATTCAGTCTGTTTTGAGCAGGATGACGCGTAGCACGGCCCGCAATGTTGTGCGGCATGTCTTTGAGCGCAGGCGATCTACAGGCCGTGGTCGAGGCAGAGCACGAGGCCGTGGCCGTAGGGGCGGACCTGCATGGCCATTAGATTAGGATTCTTCCATGTACCTTTGTATTTTTTGGCAAAAGTGATGTAAACATTCATATATATAAAAGAAGTTTGTTTTATTTCCATTTGTGTTCTTTCTTCTTTATTTACAGTATTTATTATCTGATGAATGTTAAAACAGGGACAGGTGAAGCTTAGGAAAACCAAAGAAATTAAAAATTCCCATTTTTTTGCATTTTTTCGAAGGAACCGTACTTATACTACGAGCAGGCTGTGCCCGTAAAGTTATTACGGGCGTACTTTGCCCGTGAAATTTTCACGGTCAGGCGTGTCCGTAATTCCTATACGGGCGAGCCTTGCCCGTAATATAATTACGGAATTTACTGTCTTACGATTTTTTCCATATAAACTCCTAGGGAACATCATTGTGACACTTTTATTAATTGAAAAACTCCCTGAGCACGTCTTTTCTCGCTTTCCTTGGCTTCTTTGGCGCTTCCATGGCTTCCCCTACGCCGCTTTCTCCTGCCTTTGAATCTCCTCCTGCAAGACAACCTGTTAGATCAAAACCTCCTAATCTTACCAGGTACAATATTGTGGATTCCTTTTATGATAGATGGGTTAACTCCATGACCCTTGATGAGGAGATTCGTTGGGATTCCATTCACTTAGGGCACATCCTACACCTCCCTAAAATTCCCTTTAAGTGGGAAATCATTGAAGCTTTGATAGGCCATTGGGTACCTGAGCTGAATCTCTTCCGTTTTGATGATAAAGAGATGACTCCTACCATAGAAGAGATTGAAACCATCCTTGGCCTTAGATTTTCTGAAAAAGTTGTGAACCCACCCCTAAAGCTTAGTTATAAAAAAGAGGCTTCCACTTTCTTGGGTATAGGGAAGAAGGACTTAGGAAATTCTGATGCACTATTGACCTTGTCCAAGACCTTTTTGACTGAAAAACTTCTGAGGAGTAATGACAAGGACTCTAGGTTTAATGCATTGACCCTGATAGTGGTCAATCAGCTGCTTTTTCCACGGGGTGATGACCAGGTTGACTTGGCTCTTATCTCAGTTATCTGTCAGGTTAGGGAACGCGAGAGGTTGGCCCCTATGATCCTAGCAGAGATATATCAGGCCCTTACTGACTGTTATTTCAGGAAGAAGAAACGTTTCCTTGCCTGCGCCCCTATCCTACAGGTAAAATATGCATGTATTTTTTTTTCTTCTATTTTTTTTTCTTTTTATTCTTCCTTTCCTTTCTTTCTTTTTTTTTCTCTTTTTTTTTTCTTCTTCTTCTCTTTTTCTTTCTTCTCTTTTTTTTTCTTTTTCTCTCTCTTTTTCTTCTTCTTTTTTTTTTCTCTTTTTCTTTTTTTTTCTTTTTGGAAATAAATTGAAATACTCCCTTTTTCTGCAGCTTTGGTTGCTTGACCATCTTAGCCAGGTTGAAGAAATAACTCGCCGCTTCTTTCCTAGATTGAAAGTTCCTGTTTTGATGAGCAATAGGGGATGTCCTAACATCCAAGGTGGCAAGCAAGGCTGGTTCACTTTCTTGGGTACTCTCCAGGATGATCAAGTGAGATGGCCTGGCACTTATCAGCCTACTCCAGAGACAGTGATTAGCTTTAGGGATAAAAATTTTCTTGCCCTAGCAGGCTTGAAATCTGCTGTTCTCTATCTTCCTTTGAGGGTTCTTCGGCAATTTGGAGCGACCCAAGGAATTATGATTCCCACAGGTTATGAGAGCTTTATAGGGCCACTTAATTCAGCCACCATGGGGCTAAATGCTCAATTAATGAAAGAGTGGTCCTATGTTTGCTTTCTGCGAGGTCCAGTCTTTTCTGAGTCCCATGTGAAGGACTATCACTTCTGGATCAAGGAACAGGTGCAGAGTCATGCCCCAGTACCAGAGGATCCTCCTGCAGTTCTTCCTCCTACTTATGAGGACATTCTGGAGTCAGAAAGGGCAACCCATAAGCGGCTTCAACAAATATGGGTACGGGAAGCCCAAGAGCTTAGGATAAAAGTCCTTGTTCTGGAGAGGAAGCTTGAAGAGCAGAAGTCTGGCCGCATTGCCATGGAGAAGAAACTTGAAGAACAAAGGCAGGCTCGTCGCTTTGAAGTCCGTGTGATGCGGAAGAAGTATCAGGATTCCTTGGCTGACCTTAGGGCGTTGAAGATCAAGCTTTCTTTTTCAGATGAGGTCATCTCCTTTTTGAGTGATCCTGATGCAGAGGGTGCTTCTGGAATCATTGCAACTCAGGCAGCTAGGATTAGGGAGCTTGAGGAGCAGTTAGGGAGTAGGGATTAGATTCTTTCATCATTCTCTTTTTTTTTTCTTTTTTCCATACTTTTTTACAAAAGCAAACTCCATTAGTGGAAAGATATTAGATTTGATTCAAAAATAGGTTTTATATTATTGGCCTCAGAATTCTCAGATGCTTATAAAAACAGAAGTTTTATGAAAAAGTATTTGATTTCTCATCACTGGCCAAAGTATAGTTTTTTTTTTTTTTTTTTTTGAAAGCTGATCCAAAACACTTAATCACATATAATTAAAGGAATTAAAATCAGGTTGAATAATGAAAAGGGTAGTCCAAGCAATAGGGAGAGACCAAATTTGTCTACCCCGTGACCTTTAGAATCATCCCCTAATGATTTTTCCTTCATGATTGGCCCTGCTAATCTGCTCAGTTTCCAGTGCTCATGCTGATTTGAAACTTAGACCACATGATCAACTCAACCCTTGATTCTTTTTTTTTTTCTTGCCCTTCTTGCCCCTAGTGCCAATTACGGTTTTCACTAGGGTTGGCCTCTGCATTCCGTCATCACCAATCTTACTCTGAAAGTTGAATGAATATACTAAAATCACCAAGGGCTTAATAATAGGACGAAACAAAGGCTAGGCTTAGTTTATGAAATAAAAGGTATTAAAGGCTCAAAATTTTCTAAGTGTGAAAATGGGTCAACTGGACTTACAGTCATGGTGAATTCAATCCCATTCCCCTTCTTTTGTATTTGGCATTTATTTGCCCCTATTTTTTCTTTTCCTCTTTTTTTTTCTTTTTTTTTCTTTTTCAAAATTTTCTTTTTGCCCCTATTGGCCTTGCCCTTATTGGCTTTGCCCCAGTATAAGGCTGTAAGTCCAGTTTGGGTTTAACAAAAAGACGAGCAGGCTCAAATTGGTTTGACTAGGGATTCAAATTTTGGGATATAAAGAACAATGGCCTCAGATCATTTCCTAGTAATATTCATTCATGGAAAATATCTCTTTACTGCATCAGAGTTTATTGGCTCAGGAAAATCCTTCCCATCCATTTCTGTTAAGATGAGAGCACCCCCTGATAGGACTTTCTTGACCACATAAGGTCCTTCCCAATTTGGTTTGAACTTTCCACGAGGATCTTCCAAAAAGGGTAAAATCTTCTTTAATACCAAATTTCCTTCTTGGAAAGTTCTGGGCTTCACCTTTTTATTGTAAGCCCTAGCCATCCT
Organism: Buxus sempervirens; assembly: GCA_947561395.2. Taxonomy (NCBI): domain Eukaryota; kingdom Viridiplantae; phylum Streptophyta; class Magnoliopsida; order Buxales; family Buxaceae; genus Buxus; species Buxus sempervirens. Next base: position 26,844,877 of record OX387182.1, read on the forward strand.
CTTCCGATATAATTGGCCATGACTAAGTGCCTTCAAACGCTTTTCTTCAATTAAATTGAGTTGATCATGTCTAGACTGTATCCATTCAGCTTCTTCTAATTCTGCTTCCATTAGCACTCTTAGTGAAGGTATTTCCACTTCCACTGGTAAAACTGCTTCCATTCCATAGACTAAGGAGTATGGGGTTGCCCCTGTAGAAGTCCGAATTGAGGTTCTGTAAGCATGTAGAGCAAGTGGCAGCATTTCATGCCAATCTTTAAAACTCACCACCATCTTTTGAATAATCTTCTTTATATTCTTATTCGCTGCTTCCACTGCCCCATTCATCTTTGGTCTGTAAGGCGCTGACTTGTGGTGGGTAATCTGAAATTGTTCACACATCTTCCTCATGTCTTTGTTCTTAAGGTTTGAAGCATTGTCTGTTACTATGGCACTTGGCAAACCATAGCGGCAAATGATGTTGTGCTTCAAAAACTTAAGAACATGGCTACTCGTAATGTTTGCATATGAAGCTGCTTCTACCCACTTGGTGAAGTAATCAATTGCTACAAGTATAAACCTGTGTCCATTTGATGCCTTTGGGGAGATCATTCCAATGACATCTATACCCCACATAGAAAAAGGCCACGGAGATGTCATACTGTGTAATTCACTTGGGGGTGCATTCTTGTTATCCGCGTACACTTGGCATAAATGACACCTTTTAACGTGCATATAGCAATCATGCTCCATAGTCGACCAGTAATATCCCAATTGCAGAATCTTCTTGGCAAGCATATGCCCATTCATATGGGGTCCACACACTCCTCCATGTACCGTTTCAACTATCCTTTCTGACTCAGTCTTTGCAACACATCTAAGTAGTATATCATTGTGTGATCTTTTGTACAACTGACCACCACTTAGTAAGAACTGTCCTGCCAGCCTCTGTACTGTTCTTTTCTCTGTAGAGGTGACATTTTCTGGTAAAGTTCGATCATTTAAGAAATTCTTAATGTCTTGAAACCATGGTACTTCTTCTTCTGGGGTTTCTTCTAGAACAAGGCAGTAAGCTGGTTCATCCCTGACTTCAATTTCCAATGGTCTAATATCAACCCCTTCTGGCATACTGACCATTGAAGCCAATGTTGCCAGAGCATCTGCAAACTGGTTTTTGGCCCTTGGCATATAATTGAAGGAAATTCGAGTAAACTTGGTGCTTATTTCTTCCAAATACTGGTGATAGGGGATCAATTTATGATCCTTAGTTTTCCATTCACCAGTTGTTTGGAAGATGATAAGACTCGAATCCCCATATACGTCAAGTTCCTCTACTTCATGGTCTAAGGCAGCTTGTAACCCAATTATGCATGCTTCATACTCTGCTATATTGTTCGTGCATTGGAACCTTAACTTCACTGCAATCGGGATATGTGCCCCATCTGGCTTGATCAATACAGCCCCTATTCCATTTCCATTCATATTGGCGGCCCCATCAAAAAACATTTGCCATGAGCTTTCCTCTTCTTCCTCTACAGCAAACAGGATTGCCTCATCAGGGAAGTTGGTCTTTAAGGGTTGGTATTCTGGTAAAGGGTGTGCGGCTAAGTGATCTGCAATAGCTTGACCCTTAATGGCCTTCTGTGTGATATAGGTGAGGTCAAATTCAGAGAGTAACAACTGCCACTTTTCTGTTCTGCCAGTTAAAGCTGGTTTCTCAAATAGATACTTCAAAGGGTCCATGCGGGATATCAATAAGGTGGAATGACTAAGGAAATAGTGCCTTAGTCTCTGAGTTGCCCATACTAAAGCACAACAAGTCTTTTCCAAAGGGGAATACTTTGCTTCATATTCTGTAAATTTCTTACTCAGGTAGTAAATCACCCTCTCCTTTCTGCCTGTGTCGTCATGCTGTCCTAAGACACACCCCATTGATGTCTCCAAAACAGACAAGTATAGGATTAGTGGCCTTCCTGGAGTTGGTGGTACTAGCACGGGTGGGTTTAATAAGTATTCCTTTATTGTGTCAAAGGCTTCTTGGCACTCATCATTCCAGACTGTCGGGTTATTCTTTCTTAAAAGTTTGAAAATTGGTTCACAGATAGTGGTGAGCTGTGCTATGAACCGGCTTATGTACTGAATCCTCCCAAGAAAACCCCGAACTTCCCTCTCAGTTCTGGGTGATGGCATTTCAATGATGGCTTTAGCTTTAGCTGGGTCAATCTCAATTCCCCTTCTGCTTACTATAAAACCCAATAATTTTCCTGACGTAGCCCCAAAGACACACTTAGCAGGGTTAAGCCTTAGACTGTATTTCCTAAGCCGGTCAAATACCTTCTTCAAGTTGATCAAGTGGTCTTCTTCCTCACATGATTTGGCTATCATATCATCCACATAAACCTCCATCTCCTTATGGATCATATCATGGAATAAGGCTGTCATGGCCCTCTGGTAGGTTGCCCCAGCATTCTTAAGTCCAAATGGCATGACAGTGTAGTGGAAGGTACCCCAAGGGGTGATAAAGGCTGTCTTCTCTTGGTCTTCCTTAGCCATCTTAATCTGATTATACCCAGAAAACCCATCCATGAATGAGAATAGACTATGTACAGCGGTGTTATCCACCAAGATGTCTATGTGTGGAAGTGGAAAATCATCCTTTGGACTTGCCTTATTCAAATCTCTATAATCTACGCACATTCTGACCTTTCCATCCTTCTTTGGTACTGGCACTATATTTGCAAGCCATTCGGGGTATGTGGACACTGCTAAGAATCCAGCTTGGAATTGCTTAACCACTTCATCTTTAACCTTCAATGTCCATTCAGGTTTTAACCTTCTCAGTTTCTGCTTAACTGGCTTAGAGTCTGGTAGAATGGGTAGCCTGTGCACCACCATATCTGTGTCTAACACCGGCATATCCCGATACGACCATGCAAACACATCTTCATAATCAGCCAAAAATCGTATCATTTCATCCCGCTGTACCTCAGATAGGCATACCCCAATCTTCACTATTTTTGGGTCATCTTCGGTCCCTAGGTTGATAGATATGGTCTCTTCAATATTGGGTTGGACCCCCTTTTCATGACGCTCTAATTGATATGTGATTTCTTTTGGAACGTCGTCTTCTTCATCCTCGGTCTCTTCTTCCACCCCCATTAGGTCAAAATCGAGCTCGAGGTCGAAGTCATACTCATCCTGATCAAATTCCGTTTGCTTATATGGTTCATAAATGGTTTGGACCTTTTTGAAAAATTTATCTTTTCTAGAAAAAACTGAAAAATCTTTTTGTGTTATTTGAGAGCCTTCTACAAAATCTTTCCCTGAAGACGAAGGCTCATTAAAACCTTCAGGAAAAGGGCATTCCACTAATGGAGTTTTTTTTTTGGAAGCCATGTCTGTTTGCCAAACAAACGCGGCTTCAAAAGTAAGGGGAGTTTCCTCCCAATTATTCAGAATGAAAGAATCTGGGGCAGGGATACAAGCCTGCTCCTCGAGCTCATGGTCTGCATCAGAAATCACCAGTACTGGGTGAGTTGCATTGCCTGCTTCTTCGGTAGGGCCAGTTCCAGGTGGAACTTCTACTGCAGCCCAATCAATAAAAGGTAGCTCCTCTGCTACTTTTTCTTGGTTGCCTTCTGTCATGGCAAAGAATGCCCCTATGTCCTCAGAAAAATCCTGCTTTTGTTCTGTCTGTGGCCCAGGCCCACCAGATGCCTGAGGAGGTGGAACACATGGTTGTATTGTGGAGGGTTTGGGTTTCTGGAATGGGTTGACATTGTAGTATGGAGGTTTAGATTGATCCTCAGTAGGAGACAGCTGAATCAGGTGAGACAGCTTAGGAAAAGTTTCCCTGATGTGCGGGAATTTCATAGCTTCTATCGGCCCCTGACTTTTCCATTTCCTTGGCTTGGACCCCAATCCTGCTCTGTGAACCATCTTCTTAACCTGTACTGGTTCTATCCTTCCTTGTAGGTTAACCCCCAGACCTTTTCCAGGGTGAAAATGGTATTTTTCTAGCACATTCTTGACCATTCTCTCAGCACAGGTCAACTTTCCTTCTTTTTCCTGATACCCCCCAGGTATATAATTCACAGCTTCAAATTGAAAAGAATGATATGTCAACTTATCTGCAGTCATTTCCATGCTAATACAGGGTACATCAGGGGACCACATGGGGGGAACCAAGTTTTCGGCCAGGACGGTAATCACCTTTTGCCCTCTAATGTACTTGACTCTTTGGTGGAGAGTAGATGGTATAGCCCTAGCTGTATGAATCCACGGCCTTCCTAGGAGTAGGTTGAAAGCCGCAGGTATATCCATCACTTCAAATGTGATGTTGAAAATATACGGTCCAATTGTGACCGGCAGTTCAACCTCCCCTAGGGAGTGTGTTTTAGAGCTGTCAAATGCTCTTATAATTCTTCCATTTTGTTTTATTTTGTTTCACTCCAGATTGAGCTTAACAAAGGTTACTAATGGGCAGACATTGAGGGCTGACCCATTATCAATCAAGACCCGGGCTATCATGCAGCCCTTATTGAGCACAGCAATGTGCAATGGATCCATATGATGGTATCCTGCTGGACTAATTTCCGTTTCAGAAAAGGTTATAACATTATGAGATAATATTTGCCCAACCATCCGGCCTAGTTGGTCTGGTTCAATGTTTTTAGGCACATGGGCCCCCTGGAGTATCCTTAACAAGGAGTCCCTATGTTTTTCTGAATTTAACAATAGGCCCAGTATTGAGATCTGGGCAGGGACTTTGTTCAATTGCTCGAGGATATTGAACTCACTCTTTTTTATTACCTTCATGAGGTCAGCAGCCTCACTGTTAGTTACCTGAGGGGTCTCTTCCCCTACTTTGGCCTTACCTTTGTTTTTTTCCTCTTCTTTATCCTTCTCTGTTTCTTTCTGTTTTTCTTCCACACCTACACACTTTCCTGACCTCATCATAAGGTTTACTTCTTCCTTGCTTTCAACTGCAGGGCATGTAGTGGTAAATGCTTCACTGTAGTTCCATGGTACAGCCGATTCAATGTAGGAAGGCTTAGGGACATTCACCACCAATGGGGGAAGTTTGGACTTGGCAATGGAAGTCTGAGTAATAGGCACATTAACAACCAATGGAGGAAGTTGTTTTGGTTGGGGGTTTGCAGAAGTGACTGATGCACTAAGGGGGTCACATTTTATGACCAATGGTGGCTTAGACTGAATGGGCGGAGTAAAAGTGGATGGATGGCAATTAATGACCAAAGGTGGCTTGGTGATGTTCATCTGGGCCATGAGGGATGAAACCCGGTCCAAAGATGAGCTAATGTTCTTTGCAGCACTATCATTCCCCTTTGAAATCATATTTATTTCTTTACCTTCACTTTTTCTGTCAAAATATACTTTGACCGTTGTCCCTATGGGAGCAATTAATTGAGATGGGTCAAAGGTTATTTTGTCAGAAGAGATGACTCCTATGACATTAGATGGGCCTGCCCCGTGATGCTGGGGCAGTGGGTTTTGTCCAATATCTGTTCTTGGAGGATTGGAAGCCCCTGTATTGAAAGACAGGGTATTCTGGTCTAGTAAATCCTGAATGGCATGTTTCAAAGGCCAGCACTTGTCTGTAGGGTGCCCAGGTGCACCCATATGGTAATCATAAGTGGTGGAGGGGTCAAAATTTCTCCCCTTAGATGCATTCGGATTAGGTTCTCTTAAGGTGATATACCCTCCTTGCAATAAAGTGGGCAGCAATTGAGAAGGAGTCATTGGAATAGGGGTAAAAACCCTATTTCTCCTTGCTGCAAAATAGGCATCCTTTTCCTCTTTGGTAAAAACCCTTTTTTGGTCTGAAGGTGCTGTTGGAACATTAACCCTCATAGGGGCCTGGGTAGGTGGAGATGGAGTAGGAAAATGAGCGGGTACGTTGATTTGTATGGGCTTGTTAGGGCCAGATGGTGGCTGTACCATGTTTACCTCACCCTCCTTCTTGTTCCCATTCTTTTTTGTCCCGCTTCCTTTCTTTAGGTTGGGGTCCTGCTGGCTAACCATGGCAGAGTGGTCAATTATCTTACCTGACCTTATTCCATCCTCAATTCGGTCAGCCACCTGAACCAAAGCTGCAAAATTAGTGGTGGTCTGACCCACCAAGTGGCTGTAGAATGGTTGACCCAAAGTGCTTATGAAAGTAGAAATCATTTCCTGTTCTAGCATGGGTGGCCTGACCTGGGAGGCTGTCTCCCTCCATCTCTTGGCATATTGCCTTACAGTCTCTTCCCTTCCTTTGCTCATTCTCATGACGTCGTACCTATCTGGCATGATCTCTGAATTGAACCGGTATTGAGCCAGGAAGGCATCGGCTAGATCCTTCCATCTTTTGATCTTCCCATGGTCTAGAGTAGCAAACCATCTTAATGCGGTTCCAGTCAGGCTCCTTTGGAAAAGTTGGATTAGAACACCTTCATCCTGCCCAAACTGGCATAGGGCACCACAGTATAACTTTAGGTGGCTCATAGGGCACCCAGTGCCATCATACTTGTCCAAGTCTGGGCACTTAAACTTGGCTGGTAGGTTAACATTGGGGTATAGGCACAGGTCTTCAAAATTGGTGCCTCCAAAGTTGTTTACCCCTTTGACCTCCCTAAGTTCATCTTGGATCATTTCTAGCTTATGCATGAACTTTCTTTCAACCTCTTCCCTTAACCTTTCCTTTTCCTTAGCCTTGTTTGATTCAGCTGTTTCATCCTTGGTCAGTATAGGTTCAGGGGTGGGTTCATAGACGGGTTCAGGAGTTGGTTGCACTGGAGGTGGAACGTTGACTTGGGGTGGAGGTGCAGGGTTGGATGTGGATGCCTGGTTCTGGGCCTGCATTTGTTGGGCCTGCACTTGTTGGGCCTGTACTGACAGTATGTTCTCTAGCATTCGGGCTAGTCCTGCCACTTGTTCTTGGAGTAGAACGACATCTGGATGAGGAGCATCAACTTCATCTTCTACGGGATTCATGGCTCGAGCTCTTGATCTGGTTACAGGAGCTATGATTGCAAGTGTATTTATACCTGGTGAAAATAAAGAGAAAATATCAGTGCCAATTTAATCTCATTCACATGTCTAGGTATGCCTATGTGCAAGCTGGGTGAACACGAGTTTGGATTTTTTTTTTTTTTGTTTTTTTGTTTTTTTTGTTTTTTTATTTTTTTTTCCTTTTTTTTTTTGAATTGTTGGAATATTCTAGGGCTTCCAACAGGTCCCACAAAAGAGAGAAAGGTCTGAAATTCAAAGGCTTTCAAAGGCCCGAGGGTTTTTTTTTTTTTGAAAAAGGTCTGAAATTCAAAGGCTTTCAGAGGCCCAGGGATATTTTTGGAAAAGGTCTGAAATTCAGAGGCTTTCAGAGGCCCGGGATTTTTTATGAAAGTCTGAAATTCAAAGGCTTTCAGAGGCCCAGGGATGTTTTGATGAAAGTCTGAAATTCAAAGGCTTTCAGAGGCCCAAAAGGAAAAGGTCTGAAATTCAAAGGCTTTCAGGGGCCAAAAAGTTCTGAAATTCAAAGGCTTTCAGAGGCCCAAAAGAAAAAGGTCTGAAATTCAAAGGCTTTCAGAGGCCCAAAAGTTCTGAAATTCAAAGGCTTTCAGAGGCCCAAAAGAAAAAGGTCTGAAATTCAAAGGCTTTCAGAGGCCCAAAAGTTCTGAAATTCAAAGGCTTTCAGAGGCCCAAAAGGAAAAGGTCTGAAATTCAAGGGCTTTCAGAGGCCCAAAAGTTCTGAAATTCAAAGGCTTTCAGAGGCCCAAAAGGTCTGAAATTCAAAGGCTTTCAGAGGCCCAAAAGTTCTGAAATTCAAAGGCTTTCAGAGGCCCAAAAGATCTGAAATTCAAAGGCTTTCAGAGGCCCGGAGTTTTTTGAGAAAAAGTCTGAAATTCAAAGGCTTTCAGAGGCCCAAAAGTTCTGAAATTCAAAGGCTTTCAGAGGCTTGGGGTTTTTTGAGAAAAAGTCTGAAATTCAAAGGCTTTCAGAGGCCCAGGGATTTTTGAGAAAAAGTCTGAAATTCAAAGGCTTTCAGAGGCCCAAGGTTTTTTTTGAAAAATCTGAAATTCAAAGGCTTTCAGAGGCCCAGGATTTTTTTGAAAAATCTGAAATTCAAAGGCTTTCAGAGGCCCAAGAGTTTTGAAAAAGTCTGAAATTCAAAGGCTTTCAGAAGCCCAAGGAACCTTTCTCTCACATTTTTTTTCTTTTAATTATTTTGTTTGTTTTTTTTTTTTTTTTGTTTTTTTTTTGAAGCATTTTATTCAAACTTGTTTCCCTTTATCATTATTTAAAGATTAAAAGAATATTTTAATGGGAAAAACTGATTAAAGTTGAATATTCCGAGAAAACCGTATACACAGTACGGTCCAGCCCTGCCCGTATTCAAATTACGAGCCTGCCGTGACCGTATGCAATCCACGGGCGAGCCTAGCCCGTATGACTAATACGGGCAAGCCCAGCCCGTGTACCAAATGCGGTTTTACGGAACTCTGTTATATTTTTCCAATTTTTACATGGTTTGATCACTTTCATTGTTCATCCAAACGTACGGTTCACCCATTGCAGAGCTTCTAAATTGTCCCAAAGTGGACTTTGGCCTTTTTGCTAAAACACATGTTTAGGAAGATACAGGTACCCTCCAAATTGACACCATACTCTAAAATTTGGTACCCTTTTGTTGCCTCTTGTATGATCATAGGGTATGATTGATTCTAAATAGAGTGAGAGACTCTTCCTATGGGCTGCACCAATTTTAAAAAATATGCATATTTTGGGACCAATTTTATCCCAAACCCATGGGTACCATGACACCCCTATGACATGAAAATAATGCAAAACCATAGGATTACCTTGTTACCTTGTTTACCTTCAATATGGCATCCGCATTATGCCCTGGTTTGTAAGCCATGCACACGGCCTTCCCTCAATCATACAACCCCATATTCCCCCGTAATTGTGTAATTTAGCCAAAAACGTGTAACTCCACCTTCAAGCGTAGGGGTTTTGGGTTTTGGCTTAATGGCAACTTAGCACTCAAGCCTAGTGATGACCAGAATCCCAGATCCACATTATCATCACATCATTAGCTCAAAGTTCTAAGGTGAATGTTTTCACTTTCGCTTTCCGAAGTATCGACCTCGTTGCGCCAAGCTACACACATTCGGGTTCAACTTCCTATAGGTTAAGGGTAGGCTGTGTAAAAAATAAAAGGTGCACAGTGCATTGTAAAAATAGGGTGCATTCACAACGTCCCCAAACCCTTGCCACTCTTTTCGCAGCCATGCATAAACAAACCAAGGCATAATAGGAAAGCATATTTAAAATAAACAAGTAAATAAAGCAATCCTATAGCACCCAAAACATGCTCATAAAAAAATCATCTAATCATGCAAACATATGATCATGTTATACACCCAAAATCATCATGGAGATCATGCTGCAAATTAAAACATGCTATCATAAAAATATAGCAAAAAATAAGCATAGTTCATCAAAACGGACCTCCCCTACGCATGTTTGTAGAAACAATCCTATAAATCAAAATTAAGCATGTTTCTACCCCCATGAATTCTTAAGCAATAATTCAGATTTAAAACATATTCAACATGCTTAAGAACACCAAACAGCAAGCAAAACCAAGACATGCTAAAAACACAAAATAGCAAGCAAATCAAAAAGTCAAAAACATGAACAAACACCAAAAAGGCTGAAATCCACAAGTCCCCAGCAGAGTCGCCAGTTGTGAGACATGGGAAAAAATCGATCTAATGATTTCCTCAATCATCACACGGGATTAAATAAAACAAAGAGTCGCCACCATTCAATTTAGGTGTGAATGGACACCAAAATATTAAATAAGCACAAAAGGCAAATTTGAGGGCAAAATATCCTTCCTAAAAAAAACAACCAGAGATGGGTAAGGGGATTAAGTTATGAACAGGGGAAGGTGTTAGGCACCCCTATTCATCCACACAAGGTGGTTGCCAGGTATTGTTCATGCTTTACAAATAAAAAAAAAAGGCTTGCTATAAAAATCAGGAGAAATCACAAAAAATCAAAATTGTATGGTTTTTTCACATGAACAGTCTGATTGATCCAGAACTATCAAACATGATCATACCATTCCTAGGGTTTCATGATCAAAACAAAATTGAGATAAAATCAAATAAAATCAATTTAAAGTGAAAAATCCAAAAATCTGGCTTCAAGTCAAAATTCTAGAAATCTAGAAAAATATGATTTTTATAAAATATTTCAAAATTGAACTTGAATAGTCCAGGACATAGATAAAGCCCAAATTTCACGTTAAATCTGAAAATAAAAACCAAAAAGACCCACGTTGATGAAAAACACCAAAAGGGGAGAATTTAAACCATAGGGTCTTATCTCAATAATGAAAAACAATTTAAAAACCATATCATGAAACCCTAGAATTTACTTTCAGGCTTTTGGATTCAGATCTACCATATTGATCATGATAAATCCAAGATCCTGGCCTAAAATCACAAAAATCACGAAAACAGTGCTGTAGGTGCAAATATGGCAAAAATCCAAATTTTAGCAAAAAGCGGGGATCTCATGCTATAAACATCATAGATTCATGTAATTCATTCAGATATATCATAAAAAGCATTAAAACATGATCAGGATATTTAAAACAGCCACATCTCACAAATTAGAGCACATGGGGGTCTACCCTACGGATCCACCTGTTCTCTTTTCCCCTAGTTCTCTCTTCACGTTTTACGGCTAGAGAGACTCTTGAGGTACTTGGAGATAGGTTTGGTTACACAAACACAATCACAGGCCTTATTCTATGAAAAAAAAAGAAAATAACAAATATGGGGTTCTATTCTAGGGATCCACCTGTTCCCCTTTCCCCTAGTTCTCTCTTCACGTTTTACGGCTAGAGAGACCCTTGAGGTACTTGAAGACAAGTTTAGGGATACAAAAAAAATAGATATGGCCTTATTCTACAGCAATAGAGATGATCCTATTACTTCTAGAATTGAAGACAGAAAATAAAAAGGGATAGGGGACTTACCTGGATTGAGCAGGCAGAGCAGCAGGAGTTCTTCTCTTGGAGTTCCTTGTACTTCTTTTACTTCAAAATTTCGTGGCCCTTAGCTAGAGGAGAGAGCCTCTATTTATAGACACACCCAGGGGCAAGGCTGGTCCAGAAGGATATATCCTGATTCTCAGGATAGAGTGAAATACAGAGATGATGCCCATCCATAGCCATCCAAGGTGACTTCAGCGAATAAAAGACATAATCCGCTCGTTTAAAGATATATTGGACTTCAAATAACGCTCGGAAATCGAGAGGAGGACAAAACTTGCACGTGTTTTTAATGCCCGTAAATACACTACGGTCCAACGGGGACCGTATAGATATTACGGACGAGCCTGTCCGTAGATAATTTGCGGGCGCGATGAGCCCGTGAAGGAAATACGGGCAAAGCCTGTTCATTCTATTTTTAGGCTTTTTTGACCTGTTTTAAGCTCTAATTACATGTTTTTATTATTTTCTCATTTGGCAGTGCAATTTGGGGTGTCTACAATAACAGGCGTAAAATCGGAATAAAATCCAGAGTCCATTAGGGGCAGCAACCCCCGCTTTTTGCATCAAATTGAGTAAACCCTAGATCACGGGCGACCTCAGCCCTAATTTAGGAAGCTCACCTAATTTTGATCAGGGGAACCACCCCAGATCCATGCGTGGAGTCTTGTATGCTGTGGGTCTTGACCCATTAGAATCCGTTGGGAGCACTTTAAGTCCAGATTGGTCTTTTAGCGCAGACGAAAGCCGGCCAGATCAGACAAACAGATGAAAGCATGCCAGATCAGAATAAGGGCACTAAACCCTAGATCTAGGGATTGTTAGCCTACCCGCTTTGAAAGAAATTTGTATCCTCCCTTTTGGCTCCCGAAAGCCTCAAGGATGAACTCTTTGCAATTTTTGTAAATATTGTAAACCTTCGCCCTTGATGGCAAGTTGTAATTTTCGCTGTGGTCCGACACCGAAAGCAGATGAAAGAACAGATGAAAGGCAGAAGACTGATCAGGACTTGAATGTGCTCCTCTACACAAGTATGTCTAGGGCTCGCGCCTTCATTGGCGCCAACCCTTAGGACCACACACCATGTGTGCCTGAGTTAAATTTCGCACTGTTTTAATTTTTGCTTTATTTGGTGAAGCATGATAGAACTGCTAGTGGTTAGTCTTTTGCTTAAGATTATGCATGTCTTAAGACTGATTGAGAGTTTGGTGTGGAACCTTAAACTGATTTGGAATTTTGATCGGATAGTTGGCATGGCATCCTCATCCTCATCTGAGAGAACCCGTTTCCCTAGGATAGAGAAGTGCGCCTGGGATACCCCCTGGATCCGTTCTTGGACAAGGCAGCTCCAAGGGAGTGAGCAGATTGAATGGGAGCACAAATACCGTATGGGACCGACTTTGTCCCTGTTAAATGTGCCAATCAACTGGGATATGATCTAAGCAGCTTTGCTTTTCTGGGATCCCCAGCTTTCAGTATTTCGATTCGGGATCAATGAGTTGACTTCACAATTGGGGAACTTGACCTGTTCCTCCGATTTCGCAACTTAGGAGAACCCGCTAGGCCAAGTTGCAAGGAAAGCTACAAGAATGAAGCTTGCTCTTTCTTTGGCTTCTCAAGGGGAGAATTCCAGACCTTAGGAGGTGACAAAGCATTCACTAGGGTCTCCAAAACATTCCTTGCTAAAAAAATAAGAAACAAAAAGCAGGAAAGACCCCGGGCTTGGTTTGACACCTTCACCCTTGTGGTTCTGTCACAAATCTTTTTTCCAACTGGGGGAGACACCATTAACTTAGCCCTCATGGAAATTGTGGATCAACTCAGGGCGGAATACCGAATCATGCCACTGATCCTAGCTCAACTCTTCCATTCCCTAACTTTGTCCAAAAATGGAACCCGGAGGTTTCAAGGGTGCGCTCCTCTCCTCCACATTTGACTGCAAGACCACCTGATGGTGTCATCACCTGTCAGTGCACATTACGGACTAGCCCGTGACATCATCTATTGGTTGGCTCAAAGAGAAATCAAACCAGACCTACCTGCTCGTGAGGATTGGTTTAACCACTTTCTCCACCTGAATGGAGAAATAGATATTCGATGGTGGGGCACATACAACATCCCCTACACCCCCATTATTTCAAGAAAATAGAGGGCCTTGCCTTGATAGGCCTTACCCATGCCGTGCCATACTATCCGATTCGGGTTCTGAGACAGTTTGGGAAACCGCAGGGGATCCCGGTCAAGGATGACATGAGCAGTTTGATTGGTCCACTCACTAAGGGACTAAGGACGCAATTGCAGACGGAGTGGAAGACAGTTTACGTATATCGAGAAGACGTCTTCATCGAATCGCACTTTCGAGACTACGAGCATTGGATAGCTTGGGAGTTCGGCCACGACGGCCCCCCACCTTGTGGAACAAGCTTCTGCTAGCCTTGAGGAGGCAAGACGTGTCCTCCCACTATGATGATGACCAATCTAGCTAGACTTTGGCTTTGTTGTATTTTGATGAGCATGATGATAGTATGCCACAGCGGCCCTTTTCTAAAGCATGAATTTATTTTCACTTTGCTATGTATTGTTCGAACTTAACAAGACAAGAATTTAAAATACAAGAATTAATCCCCTCCAATAGGGCAACTCGGTCTTTGACAGACCACCTCTCTTCAGATAATTGTAATGTTCCTGGTCGCTGTGATCACCTAATTTCCTTTGATTGCATCTCTCCCATTAAGATCGCAAAACCCCGCAAGTGTTAAAAACACTCAAGACTTTGAGCTCAGATCACACTTGTCTGCATCTTTTCAAGATCATTCGGTCTAACCTGTAGGGCACCGAAGCCGCTGATGGATGAGTCGGACATTGGTGGAGGAGCATCCTGGCATAGCCTACCCCTTTTTAGTGACACCAAAGCTGCCGGTGAGTGAATCGGATTTTGGCTGCAGAGCGTCCGGGTACTACTAGCCGAAATCTTAGGGCACCAAAGCCGCCGACGGATGAGTCGAATATTGGTGGAGGAGCGTCCTGGCATAGCCTTCCCCTTTGTGAGGCGCCGAAGTCAATGGTGATTAAACCAACGACTAGCTAAGGCATGCCCGGGAACTACTAGCCGAAATTAGGCACCGACGCCGCCAGTGAATAAACTGGAGATTGGCTGAGGTACGCCTGGGTGCTGCTTTTCAGCTCACCCCCTGCGGAGACCCTGCATTGGTCCAACCCTGTGATTCTGAGCTCAAATAAAACCCCTTAAATTGAAGGTTCTCTTCCCTTGCCAAATGGCCAAAATAGATCAGTGATTTAGGGTTCTCTCCCCCAGTTGCTCAAAAGCGACTAAATAGACCAGTTGAACCGGGTTCTCTTTCAAAGTCGCTTCCAAGCATCTGAAATAGATCAGCTTTCAGAAAAAATAGGGTTCTCTCTCCCAGTTACCTGCGGGTAGCTAAAATAGATTCGGTCATTAAGGTTCTCTTCCCCGGTCGTCTTTAGAACAGCAAAAATAGATCAGTCTTCAAAATTCATTAGGGTTCCCTTCCACGGTTGTCTTAGGGCAGCCAAAATAGACCAGCCTCCAAATTCATTAAGGTTCTCTTCCCTTGTTACCTACAGGTAGCTAAAATAGATCAGTTAACTCAAAATCAGGTTCTCTTCCCTTGTTGCCTTAGGGTAGCTAAAATAGATCAGTTAGTCCAAATCCAATAAAAAAATCAGCATAAATCAAAGGAACAGATTCTATCAAATAAATTGCATAACCAATTTGTGTAAAATTGCACTAATGCCCGTCAATTGTCCTCTAGGTACCAAAATTTCTTTCAGAAGTCTGTACTTGCTAAGATCGAGGAGAAGGCTCGAAATGGATCAGCAAGGAGAGCAGACGCCGCCAGGGCAACATCCTGCAGAGTCTAGTAATGCGCAAGTGGTTAACGAGATGCAGCAGAAAATGGATAGCACAATTTCCATTATCCAGGAACTGATGACAGAACTGAGAGAATTGAGGCAGGTCCCCCCGGCGGTACCAGTCGCCCAACAACCTCAACCACAGTTCCCGCCACAAGCGGAAGCGGCGCCACCACCGCGTCCGATAAATCCCCCTCCCCTAGCACCACCACCACCACCACCGGCAGTACCCTTTCACGTTGCCCAACAAGATCAGTTTCTACCTATACATTTGGGACAGGGCGATGAGGACTGGTACAGAACCTAGGAGGTGCAGTTTGAGGAAAAACTGATAGCAGTAAGGGAAGAGAACAGGGTAGAAATGGCCACCCTGAAGGAGCAACTCAAACAGCTCCAACCTAGTACAGTGTAGAGTGAGGCTACACTGGAAAGCCTTTGTTTCTTTTCAGACATCCAACTCCCGGCTAAGTTCAAATGCCCTGAGTTGCACCAGTTTGACGGCACCAGGTGCCCCCTGAACCATCTGAGGTTCTATTCTGGCGACATGTGCCAATACGCCAAGGAAGAGTGGATCATGGTGTAGTTCTTCCAGAAGTCGCTAACCGGGGCAGCTTATTCTTGGTTCTTGAGTTTGGACAAGGCTAAGATGAAAACATGGAATGACCTGGCAGCGGTCTTTATCCAACAGTACCGCCTGAACAGTCAGATAGTACAGACAAGGGCAGAGTTGCAGAGGCTGGCTAAGAAGAGCCAATAGTTAGTAAGGGAGTACGCCAAGCGCTGGAAAGAATTGGCAGCATTGGTACAGCCACCGTTGTTAGAACAGGAAATGACATCCCTGTTTATTGCATCATTGGGCCAACCTTTCTTCACTCTGCTATTGGGGTAGAGTACGTCGAACTTCAATGACCTGATCTTGACCGCGGATCAGATTGAAGACGCAATGAGGGCCGGAAAGATAGATGGCAGTGGGCAGAGTGCCGCACCAATGAGGCCGGTAACAGGGCAAGCTAGCAGAAACCAAGGGCAAGAGCCCGGGAGGTCAGAACAGCAAGCAGTGAACTATGTATACCCCGAACAACCTCACCATTTCTCTCAAGGGCCAGAGGCAGTGGCACCTCAAGGGACCGGATAGACCGCTTATCAAGGGGCAAGAAGGACGAGAGAAGAGATGGAGGCCAGGATGAAACGGGTTTTCACTCCACTCCCGTATGCGCCAGCAGAGTTACTACCAACTTTGCTGAAGAAGGGGTACGTACAAGTTAAACCCCCGGACCCCAGATTGGTCAACGCCAGGAGTTACAACGCAGCGGAACGGTGCGAGTACCACTTTGGTGCTCCAGGGCACCATACCAATCGGTGCTGGGATTTAAGGCATGACATCCAGGACTTGATTGATAGTAAACGCATCACGGTCGACCCCCTAGCACCACCCGCCCAGACTCCAGCAGCCGGCGTAACTACCAATCCTCTCCTAGATCACTCAAAGGCCTCCACTAGTAGGACGGCGAATCAAGTGAGCAGTGATCAGGGCACCGGGCAGCTTGACCCTTCTGTACTTATTGGCCGACCAGGGCAGACAGTGAAGGTACAACTTCGAACAAGAACCCAATCGACAACAATTGCAGTTAAGGAGAATACAGATGTCTACATCTGTACGATCGAGGATGAACCGCAAAGCAGTGAAGAAGTCACGGGGCCATGGAACCCAGTACAGTGCGGATGGATCAGCAACTCCCCGTCCCCTCCATGCAGAGAAGGAGTGGGTAGTTCCAGTGGACTCTAGATCCAGGATGGACCTTAGATCTCGGACGCGTCAGTGGGCAGTTCAAGGGTGCCTCCCCAGTTGTCCACCGGATGGCCGCCAGAGTACATGTCCGTGACGTCGGAGCCACACCCCTATCTGGAATACTCTGCTGACTCGTCATCACTTGAGTCTAATCCCGCCCCCCTCCCATACAACATGCATGAGTGGTTCGTCCCCCCTCACGCCGCAGAAGAGGAGGAACCACCATTCACTCCTGAACTTGCAAACCTGCCTAATCCGTATGAGAGCTCGGACGAGTTCGCTAATACAGACTTAGAAGACACATCAGCAGAAGAAAGCGGGACAGTGAACGTCATTGAAGGAGATGGTAGTGACTCCCTTAGAGGTCTCCCTCTGGTGCACATCCACCCATCTGAAGACCAAGAATTCTTCTACCCTACCCCCATCTCTCACCCTAGCCCTTTGACCCTCAACATCCATGACATCATGGACTCACCTCTACGAGACCCATTCTCCTTTTCATTCGAACTACCTACCTTGAACCTCTCCAAGCTTAACCTGGAACCACCCTCGTACCATGTCGTACCACCACCCTACCCCCCTCAATCCCAGTTCCATTCATCCACCACAACCACCATTGAAGTAGAAGTCGATTGAATCACCCGATCTGGTCGATACGTAAACACCGATCAACCACCCGCACCAGAGGAAGGAGCGGAGGCAGAAGCAAAGAGGAAAGAAAAAGGGAAGGATGTGGTTACTGAATTGCCATAGACCCTCAAGAGAAAGGGGAGGGCCACTGAAGAAGAAATTGTAGATTTACACCACAGTGTCTTCACACCAGAGTACGATCTCCTCCAGCAGTTGAACAAAGTGCCCGCCCAAATTTCCATAATGCGACTCTTGATTGACTCGGAGAAGCACTGCTGACTGCGCAGACTGGGGTCTCAGAGCTGGTGATGGACTGGGCAGGTATAAGCAAGGAATTAAGGCAGCCATCCAACCTTATGAGTAGACCACTGGGTTTGGACTGGGATTCAGGCCACAGCCGGAAGACTACTCCTGAATCCTTGGGAATCGTGCCGAGAGGAAAAGAGCCAGAATTGAAGGAAGAGACCCCCACTGGCCCATATGCATGCACGAGAACTTGTACCACCGCTTCACCAACATGGAGCATAGGGCAGCCCAAGCCATCGAGAACATAGTCCCCCAAGGTTGGGGAGATGAATTTATGGACACCCCGGCTGGGGAAGAGGACTACCTAAAAGGCCTAGCTCAGATGCTCTGGGAGGAGCCACCATCTATGGAAATGATTGGAGATATAGTGGAAGTAGACCCATTGGCTCTTGAGGGGTCGCCAGATGGCCTGCCAGCACTGGTCGCCTTGGACTCTATTGACGAAGTCACCATGGCTTTCGCTCCACCAGATGAACAGTTCATCCCTGTTGGGATCCCGATCAACTCTACAATTATGATGAAAGTGCCACCACCTGCTCCCATTGAAGAATCCAAAGAAGAAGGTCCAATCATGTATGTCTGCATGATGGAAGGACGAGACAGCTCAGGAGCGCCAACCCATAGGCCAAGTTCGCCTCCTCCACCTCCCTATATCCAGCACCCAGGGACGCGTGACGGTCTGAACTGAATGTTCCGCAGCATGCCTCAAGTCCTAGGACCAGTGCCCGAAGAGGTGTACCATGCAGCTGTAGAAACCCGATAATTTTCTTTCTCTCTAAGAATTTTTGTTGTTGTTATTTATGTGGGGAATTAAAGATAAGGATTTTTGTGTAAATATGTAGGAGTTTCGGTGGGCGAGCACACACCAGATCAGAGGTTTTCAAAGTTCGGCGAGCGGCAAATTAATTATGGAAGGTATATATACTTTAGGAAAATTAGGTTTGGGTTTTTTCTTAGGCTGTGTTTGGAGCCTTGGATTTGGGGAGAAAAGAAAAGAAATCCCAAAAAGAAAAGAAAAGAAGAGAAATGAAATGAAAAAAAGATATTTTCTCTTGTTTGGTTTGCTAGGGAAAACAAGGAAGAAATTTTTGAAGAAATCACTTTCTCTTGTTTGGTTGTTTATATGGAAAATCAAGAAGAAAATCAAATGGTTCTTTTTATTTTTGGATTTTGTAGTTGATGAAAAGGGAAAAATACATAAATACGGAGTCCACCTAATGAGGGATAGCAATGTACCCCTAATGGTCAAGGTTTGTTATGGTTAAAATTGACTTAGGGGGGGGTTTGGGTTTTGTCCCACTGCTCCAAACCCGACCTTCATACAAATTAAAGTATCATTTTTATATATTTTGATTTCAAACAAATATTTATTTTTGTATTTTATACTCCAACTAAGTCAGACCCACCCCACGCCTTTACCAACTTAATAGGGTGGATAAACTCCTACAGGAGCGGGGTTTAGGTTAACCAAAACTCGCCCCGATTTCGTGCCATTGCCATTATTAGACCTAATGAAGGATGAGCAAAAATTATCTTGTTCTTACTAATGTAGATATTTCCTAAAAAAAGAAGATAATTTGCACTTACACTTCCATTCACCAACCCATTACCTAATAACAAATATTTTCACATTTAAAATGTTAAGAAATCAACTAATACCATCTCAAAGCCGCCAACAAAAAAAGAAAAAAAAAAGGATGAGAAGTTTAAAATAAGAATATGACGATCACTTCAAAAAAGTGTCTTCAATTGTTCATTCAAAAACCTACACATGATATGGTTAGTACCAAAGAGACTAATAGCCTTAAATATAAGATCAAGAAAATAAAATAGTCTATCAAACTACAACTTGCAGTTAAGCCAAGTACTACCAAATACAAAGCATATATCATAGTAGTAGTTGAATCCCAAAAACCCATATATCCAATTTTTACATTAAATTTAAGTCATAAATTAGAGCCTAATAAGAGTCTTGAACATTGTAGTAGCTGTCCATCTTCATCCGTAACCACTGCTTGCACTATTCCTGTGAGACTCCCATGAAAGACCTCGCCCTAATAATATCTGCAGCAATATAGTCATACCTTCAGTCAATGTGATTAAGAATTAAAGAGTGTTCAGCACAAGAATTAATTGAGAGTAAGTTTGGGAGAAAAAATTAATATAGTTTGTCACCAAATAAGCCAAATAACTAAATTAGGATTGACCCTGTTAGAACTTGAATTACCAACTACTCATCCCACCATCTAATTGGTTTTTTGACACCAATTAGATCAAAGTACAAATAAGCTCTGTCTAGCTATCTTCCACCCACACCAAAAGTTGAAAAAATAACTAATATGAGAATATTTCTTCTATCACAACATACACCACCTAATCATGATCCCTCAAGCAATCATAAAAAAGCACAGAGCTAATTGAAATTGGCAAAAATCAGCATGAGATATGTCTTTTGGACATCACACCAAAAGTCATATGTTTTTACCACACATCAACGGAACATAAAGCTTCTTAGTGACTGGATCAAAACAATCAAAAACACAGCTCTTATGAGCACAGAAACAACAGGAAGAGAAACATCAAAACAAATATCTCTACTCAAATATTTTAACAACTGGAACCATGGATAACACTCCAAGACATATGCCAGAAAAGCACAGCAACGCCACCCAATAATCAAATCCTCTAGCATCAATTTGGATACAAAAACTTTTTCCCAAGTACATTATGAATAACAGAAATGAATAATCAATAGAGGATCCATGGAGCATTTTATCCACACAAAAAAAAAGGGTTTCTTATTTTCAAGGAATGTAAGAATTATATGACTTCCACCTGTGTAGAAATCTTTACATAATCATACTACAAAGTTTCTATGCTCTTCTCTGCACAGAACAAAAGCCATCTCAAGCGACTCTTTTCCACTTCGTCACTTATTGAAACCAATGCTTCAAAAAAAGAAAAAAGAAAAAAAACTCCAGACAATTCAGTAATCCAAGATGAAAACCCAGAAGTATGAAGCAGACCAAACTTGCAGGCAAGGAGATTGGTGGAAGCATTGAGATTAACAGGATTTACCACAGAAAGTCCAAAGATATATCTAGCAAGAAAACTTGCACAAGGTAAATTGGCCTTTAAATTGTTTAATATATCTGAAGATTGTATTAGTTTCCCAAAAAAAAAAAAAAACCAATTCAACTATATCTGCGGAAGACCCCTCCACTTCATGAAATAGCTAACTAAGCATGTTAGAATTCACATGGTCAATAAAGTAGCTAATAGACTTTATTGTTTATGATACAGATGGCAGTAGGTTCCTGGGCTTATTGTCAATAGGAAAAATTCAATGAAAAGGGAAATTTAGCGAGAAATTGAACAAATTAAAGATTTCAAACATGATAATCAGAAAAAAAAACAAGAAGAAATTGCACACCAACTGAGAGCATCAATTAAGAATCTATCTACCTGTTTACAGATTTGGTTTTCCAAGACTGTTTCCAGGATCAAAATGTGCAGGATCGGAGTTGTGGCTAGGTTCGACTGGTTCACAATATTTGCTTTCTTGATGAGTCAAAGACATCATGCGTCTACCTTTAGAACATAGAACATGAAATCAGAGAAATTTCAATCATAAGAATAAAAATGATGATGGGGGCGATAGAACAGAACAGGAGAAAGAGGGATAGATTACGAGTTGAAATAAGAAAGTTCGTTCTAACCCCGTAAGATCCGACTCGCAGTTTCTGGATATGTTGTACCTGGCACCGATGTAAAATTTTGAAATACGAATCAATTAATGGTCACTGAGAAAACAAAAGTAGAAAGAGAGATAGATTACGAGTTGAAACAAGAAAGAAAGTCCTAACCCCGTAAGATCCAACTCGCTGTTGCTGGATATCCTGTACCTGCCATCAACGGAAAATTCCGAATGAAAGATCAATTCGGTCATTGACAAAAATATTCCAGCAAATAAAAGGCAGACCTTCGATTTTAGCTTCAATCACTTTCAGTTGGGTAGATGGAATCGCCGAGTGCCGAGGTTCTCACTGTTGGAGAAGTTTGCTTCGTTGTTGAGAGTGGCTGCTCGAACGTCAGGGTGAGAGCGATAGATGCATTCGCTGTAGATTCCGAGATGAGAGATCCAGGTTGAAGAGAGCGAGCACGAAGAGCGCGAAGAGACTTTCTTCGTTTGTTTCTCTTGAAGAGCCCATATTTTCGTTTCTTCCGAAATGACCAGGTTTTAAGAGGGAAAAATTTTGAGCGATGGAAAGAAAATTTTTGGTTAAATTTTCTTTCCTTTTCTTTCATTGTCAACTTTTTTTAAATAATACCAAACAGGGGAAAGGAAACTTTTGCAAGTTTCTTTTCTTTTCCTTCAAAATCCAAAGAACCAAACACAGCCTTAATACGCGTATACTCGTACTGAGAGGATTGGCGATTGCGGCTGCGGCGATTTTGTCCTAGGTTTCTTTGGAAGAGAAGAACTAGGGAAGTTCTTGCCGTTTGGTGTTCGTGATCAAGAAATTCAGAAGGGCTTTTCCTCTGGTGATCAGAAGAACATCCGGGCGACTATAGCAACCAGACGAACAAACTGTTGGTTGGGGTTTGCTCTTCGAGGGGTTGCTGTTGCCAAGACTTGGAAGCGTATAAGGTGAGTGGCACTGTTTTAAAACCTGGGTTTTCGTATTATTCGTAGGTTTAATCTGAATGCATATGTTTTCTAGAAGGAGATAGTGATGTGTTTTCTGGACGGAGATAGTCCGAGTGTGGTTTCTTTAGAACTGAATGATGATAAATAACAATGTGTTGGAATAATTTCAAAACTAGTTTGAATGTGTTCTGGGGACAATAGGAGACTAAAAAAATTGTTACAGGCCGAAAAAGTTCGGCCAGAGTTGTAGATCTGGAAATAACAGAGACTCGTAAACCCAGTTTACTATCCGCTCAGTTGGCGCTGACTGGCGCCGACTTCAGGTAGTGGGCGCAGGGACTAATTTCCCCGTCCGCCGAGCTTGCGCCTAGTTCGCGCTCAGCTCACGCAAACTCAAATTATATGCGCGCATTTCGCGCGAACCTCACGCTCACCTCGTGCCTAGCTCGCTCTCACTTGAAGTTAAGTAGGCGTATACTCAATTTTTGACCAACGACCTATCCGCTGACCTCGCGCCTAGCGTAGGAGGTCAGCGCATGGTCCGATATCTTGCCGAAGTGTATATTTGACTAAACCAAGCTGGGTTTTGATGATCTGAGGGTTCAAGCACTTAACCAATCACTTGTTTAGGACTTCAGAAACAATATTAACTATTCAATTACTATGAGAATATTTAGTGTAAATTCTGGAAATTCTTAGAAGCTTCCGAGGCAAATGTTAGGCTATTTGTAGGTGATGTTTCAGTACCAAACACTAGGAGTTCCTATTTTAGTTTTCTCTTTGGTTAAACACTGTACTTGGTTGAAAATTTATTAAATCCTGGTTTTACTCGTTGGCAAGTTCTGAAATGCATTGTAAAGATTATTTTTCTTGGTGTGTGTAAGCACCCAAATTTTGATCAAACCAAATAAAAGAGAAAAAATGTGCTAAAAGATAGCAGAAAAGTCAAACCCTGGTGTAAGCACCTCATTTTTGCGCTCCCAAAAGAGCCAGAAATGCAGAATCCGACTAAAAGGTCAAACCCTGAGGGGTGGAAAGTTGACCTTTTAATCAGATAAAATTTGGCCATCTTGATCTACGCCATTGGATAGAGAATCCCGACACGAGTCCAGAGCAACTGGGTTTGCAGGAATCGGAGTCCGGATGAAGGTTCTAAGGGCAGTCAAACTTGAGGAGGAGCCGAGAGTTGACTTTTCCTTGAATTCCGTGCCAAATGCCTTGATCTATGCCATTGGATAGAGAATCTCGACACGGTTCCAACGCAACTGGGTTTGCAGGAATCAGAGTCCGGATGAAGGTTCTAAGGACAGTCAAACTTAAGGGAAGGCCAAAAGTTGACTTTTCCTCGAAATCCGTGCCAAGTGCTTAGCCCCATGTCATTAAATAGAGGGCTCTGATACGAGTTCAACACGATTGAGTTTGCTCAAATCGGAGATCAGATGAAAGAGATATGAGCTGTCGAAGTTTCTGAGCAGCAAAAGCCGGAAACTGCACACATGGCGCAGAAGCTGCACACGTGGCAGCCGACGCAGCAAAATATCTTGGGGACTAAATCTTAAATATCCAAAAATCATCAAATATCTCAGGGACTAAACAAAAATTCGTACGGGGCAATCCGTAGATATCCAAAAGTGTCAAATCGGTCAAATCGGTCAAGTCGAAGGGCAAATCCGTAATTTTTCGATTTGTATCCGGTCAAATATACCGGATACACATACCCTTGTGTATATCCGGACTCCAAGACCGGATACAAAGATTTGCTCGGCGAGATTCGCGCCGATTCTCCGACAAATTCGCGGCGGAAATCAATTTTGCCAATTATTATGTTTTGTATCCGGACTCCAAGTCCGGATACAAAGGCACCTTAATGTATCCGGACTCCAAGTCCGGATACACATGATATATAGTGTATCCGGACTCCAAGTCCGGATACATTAAGGTTTTTTATAAAAGGGGACAGCAGCCCCCTTTCCAATGGTTGGTTGATTCCACTGTTCTCAGACCTCCTTGCCCGACCTTTGCTCATCTGGACCTTCCCTCTCCAGCACCCATTGACCTCCACCACCTTCCCACCACCACCCCAAGGCAGCCCCACCCCTTCTCCTCCTCCTTCTTCCTCATCTCTCACCCACCAAGGGCCAAGAAGGAGAGGTTGCTTGCTGCTGCTGCTGTGGGAGGACTTACCAGCTGCTGTCCATCCTCAAGGGAGTGTCTCCACCTCCACTAAAGAGCCTAGAACCTCCAGGTAAGGTTCCATATCATGTTGAGTTCCTCATATATTAAATCTGGATTTTTTCTCTAACTTGCTTACTCTTGTCTCTCTTCTTGGCATGGGGTCATTTCCTTGTCTTATTATGCATGCATTTGACTTTCATTTCACCTCATGAAAACCTCCAAAAGTGAGAGGTCCACGTAGGGTGTTCTTGGGAGTACTAGAGAGTGGTTTTTTTACACATTCTTAGTGCTCATCAAGCTGCTGTTTCGGGCTTTATTTCCAGCAACTATTAGAGGGGCTTGTTCCTCTCCAATTCCATCTAATGTACCCCCATGATAAGCCCCCATTTCCCTTCTCCCATCTCCTTTTGTTTTCTCACTTTTTTAAGATTTCTTGGGCATTTTACTGCTGATCATGCACCCCAACCCCTTCTTTACCTCCTGCTGTACATATTTTTGTTGTCTTGTTTGTAATGGCATATGGTGGTATGCATGCATGAAGGTTGCTTATCTTTCTAGGGAGCCTGATAAGGGTCTCATGAGTACTCTTTCTTTCTTTTTTTTTCACTGTAATCACATGCATGATCGAGTAGGAACATGAGTGAGCTGCTGTTTTTTTTTGTTTTGTTTTTGTTATAAGGAAATCAGTCCCTAGGGACCATGTCTTGCATGCACATGCCTTGGGCATTATCGAAGCACTCACTAATCTCATCCAGAATCTGCTATTTATCAATGGTTATTGGGTGGCTTTGTCTCTGTTCATCATTGCTTTTTTGTGTGTTCACCCACTCCCTTTACACCCTCATGATTAACCCATTTAGGTTGCTGCTGGGGGACAGCAGTAGGCCTTGGTGCCACTGCTGTTCCCAGCAGGTTGGCCAGCCCCATGCAGCCCCCATGCCCAAGATTCTTAGTTCCTTTTGCTTTACTTTACTCCCCCAAGCATAGCCCATTAACCCACAGCCTTGTTCTCTTCTTTTATTAATGTGTGTTGTCTTCTTTTTTCCTAGATAGAAATGCATGTCCTTCTCCTTGGTTCTTTGCTGTTTGGGTGTGCATGAGCATGCACTTGCCTCTCTAATGTACACTGAACTTCAGCATACATCAGAACCTGGGGACAGCAGCTGTTCCCAGTAGAAGTGATCCTCTATCAGCATGCCTAACCCAACCCCACCCCATGCACACCCTTTTTTATTAAACCATGCCTGCTATGGGTTAAATGCACCAACCTTATCTTTGTTATTTGCTATTGTTTTTCGAGCATATATGTGTAAGTATGATCCTCCACCCCTTTGCCCATTGCCGTGCTTCACATGGGCTACTGCTGGGGGTAGCAGCAGCACTCCCAGCCTGTAGTAGCATGGTAAGTCTTCTTAAAACTCAGTCCAATGGTTGCTGTCCCTGTACCTACAGCAAGCCCTTTTCAGTCTCTTGATGGCACATGAATGAGATCCCTTTTATTTTGTGGGGTTATTTAGAGCATGCGCCACCCATGTTTGCGCTGTCATGATCCCATTCCCCCCCTCCAACCTCCATGCAAGGGCTCATTCGAGCTGCTGTCCTCTGTTTTACAACATGTGGTTTTGTGATTGTTTGGCACGGTATGAAAGCCTGGTCATAGGCTTGGTATTGCTCGTCGTTTCGCGGGTTAGAAGGCCCAAAGGTAGGGGCGCCCAAGCCCCTACAACGCTGCTGGAATTATTGAAGAGGGCAAGGAGGGGCAGCAATCTCATGCCCTCCTTCTTACCCCATTGCCTTTGCTAGAAAGTCCCAAAGGAAGCCAAAGAGGGTGCACCATCAAATCTGAACCAATGTGGGCCCTCTCTGGGGCCCACATGACTTGTAAGAAGTCCATAGGAAGCCCATGAAATCACCCCAATTGCCTAAACCCCAAAAAGAGCAGTTTTGAGGTGATCCGGCAACTCAGGCCGGATCACCTATAGCTTGTGTGTATCCGGCAACTAGAACCGGATACACAACAAACATGCCTTTTTTTGTATTTTTTGATCCTTGTCGAATTTTCATGCCACTTTTAAACCAACCAAGTGAGCCAATAGGGTTTCTGGGTCACCCAGAAACCCAACTTGGGACATGGACCGCCGGTCCAACTCGGAATCTTAGTGGGCCTTCCAACGGGGCCCACCCAGCCCAATAAAATCCGTTTGCATGCAAATAAGTAAGTTAAGTAAAGTAAACTAATTGAACCGGGCGGGCCAAACCCAATGCGGCCCACCCGAATCTTGTTGTGTGGAATGAATATACGAATTGCATGGTTTGGCCGAGACCAAGGGCTAGGGCCTATCGGGCCCGCCAAGGCCCGCTAACCAAGCCTAGTTAGGGTGCAAGCCCTAGACTTCAAAGAACTGGGCTTTCAAGCCCAAACCTGGATCACGGGCCCCAAGCCCAGTGATCAGCCCATCTTGGCAAATTTAAGCAAATCCAACATACTTTGGCATCCACTATGGGGGCCCGCTCAGGGGCCCGCAAATCAATGCAGACCCATTTATTGCATGGAAATCACATAAAACTCCAACTTGAACAAACCAAATAGAACCAACACACTTAACCAAAGCCCACAGGGCCTCCTAGGCTTAGACAGAGGCCCACATGGGCACATGGGCTTACCCAAGCCCGCCAAGGACACCGTGAGCCTTCCAACGGGGCCCACCCAATCAGACTCAGACAATTTAAGTTAAAAGCAAAGATAAAATCAACTAAAGGGACCCACACCACTCAGGTGGTCCCGCCAAGACCTAACTTAAATATCTGCTGGATTAGGAATCGGGTGAGAACCAAAGTGAGAAAGCTGACTCAAGATAGGGAACCCACGGGACCCGTCATCCGACGGGGTGGACTGGGGTGTCTACGGACTTCCCCAGACCGCAACCGAGAACCGACTTAGAATCTCAAGCCGCAGACCAAAAGCCCTAGATAGACAAGATTAGGCACCCAGGTGTCCGCCTGCACCTCATCAGGCGGTGGCGACTCCCAATTTACCCCGTGCCGCGTTTCTCACGTGCGCACACCTGGGGGGTCAAAAATTGACTATTTGATCAAGAGAAAATTGGTCACCTTGCCCTATCTCAATGGATAGAGAATCTCGACGTGGTTCGAACGCAACTGAGTTTGCTGGAATCGGAGTCCGGATGAAGGATCTATGGGCCGGTCAAACTTAAAGAGGAGCCGAAAGTTGACTTTTTCTCGAACCTTGTGCCAAGTGTTTAGCCCTATGTCATTGGATAGAGGGCTCTGATACGAGTCTAATGCAATTGAGTTTGCTCAAATCAGAGTTCGGATGAAGGAGATATGAGCTGTTGAAGTTTCCGCACAGCAAAACCGGAAACTGCACACGTGGCGAAGAAACTGCGCACGTGGCGATGAATGCAGCGAAATATCTCAGGGACTAAATCTCAAATATCCAAAAATCATCAAATATCTCAGGGACTAAACCAAAATTCGCAGGGGGCAATCCGTAGATATCCAAAAGTGTCAAATTGATTGAATCGGTCAAGTCGAGGGGCAAATCCGTAATTCTTCGATTTGTATCCGGGCAAATATGCCGGATACACTTGCCCCTCTTCATATCCGGACTCAAATGTCGGATACAAAGATATGCTCGACGAGATTCACGCCGATTCACCGACAAATTCGCGGCGGCATTTAATTTTCGAAATTATTATGTTTTGTATCCGATATAATATGTCGGATACAAAGGAAGTGTAGTGTATCCGGCATATTATGCCGGATACAAAGGAAGATTAGTGTATCCGGCATTAAATGCCGGATACATTAAGTTTTCTATAAAAAGGCAACAGCAGCCCCATTTCGGGGGTTGGCTTCCTTTTGGTTGATTTCCACCCCTTCTCCCCCTTTGTCTCTGATCCGAAACCCCCCACTTTCACCCTTCCTTGACCCTTGAACCCCTAGAACACCACCTAAAGGCCATCCTACCCCTCTCCACTCCCTTCCTCCACCCTTAGGAACTTGAAGGAGAAGAGGAAGCTTGAGCCGCCGTGGGAAGGTGCCGCTCCGGCCCTTGTCATAGCTTCAAAGAGATCTTAGCCCACCTCTCCAGGGTTTGTAATCCCCAAGGTAACGTTTCCTACGATCTTTTGTTCAATATAAGTCAAAATGAGCCCATTTCGAGCATATGTGGGTATCTTCTATGTGTCGTGTCTCTTCTCTCTGTTTTTTTTTCTCTTCATGTTGAATATGGAAGCCCCATGGTAAGGGGGAGATGCACGTGTGGTCCATGAGGGGTGGGGGACCGTCTAAGCATGTACTCCATAGCCTTAATAGCATAATCTCGTTATTAATGTCCCATTTGCAAGAGGAAGCATGTTTCCTCCTATTTAGTCTTCTTCTGTACCCCATGTAAACCCTCCGTATTCCCTTCTCGTGGTTGCTCTCCTCTCTCCCCGTTACTACTTTTCGGCCGTCCCTGGTGGTGGTCAAGAGACTTCCCTCTCGCGAGATCCAAGAGCCAAGGTTTGTGAAAGCGTGTGCATGTGTAAGCACCGACTTTGTTTAATTTGTGTTAGTTTTTTGTGCTTGTTGTTGTGGGTGAAATTAGAAACCAGAATAGGGACTCCTTGGTCCCTGTTCAGTCATGACATATGGTCCTAAACAGAAGAGGTAAATGCAATGGCTCTTCCCTTTCTTCTTCCGTGTGGTAAGAACCACCAAAAGTGACCAAGAGGAGGTCTTCCTTTCACCTGAACCACTGTGGGCTCACACAAGAGCCCACAAAATCCGTGGAACACCCCAAGGAGCCTAAAAACTCAACCCCAATGCAAAAATCCAAGAAAAAGGCTTCTGGGGGTTGATCCGACAACTCAGGCCGGATCAACAGGAACCCATGTGTAGCGGCTAAGGATGCCGGATACACTAAGCCTAGTGTGTAACTGGCATCTCAGGCCGGCTACACTGCCAGACTGCTTTTTGCTATCTTTGTGATGATGTGCTGATTTTTTGGCTTGTTTGATCAATCCGGATGAACCAGAAGGGTTTCCAGGTCAACCGGAGACCCAAGATGGGCCATGGGCCGACCCGGTCCAAATTGATTTCCGGTGGGCCTTCCAATGGGGCCCACCAAGCCCGATCAACTTATTTGTACTTAAATAAGATAATTAAAACAATTGAGTGGGCTAGACCCTTTGAGGCCCACAGAAGCCCAATTGAGGCAACATGCATGTTTAGACCTAGGCTTGGTTTGGCCGAGACTGCGGGTAGGGCCGATCGGGCCCACTAAAGCCCACTAAACCAAACCAACTTAGGGTTTCCAAACCCTAACTTAGGAAGTCTTGGGCTTTTAAGCCCAAGCCCAGGTAAAAGGGGCCCCAAGCCCAAGGCCTGGCCCATTTTTGCACAGTTAATAAAGATAATCAAAATCACTTGGCAACCAACTGTGTGGCCCACTCAGGGGCCCACAAAGCAATCCCAGCCCACTTTTGAATATAAATCAAATTTAATCAAACTTAAAATTCAAATAAAATCAATTCATTGAGCCAAAACCCAAAGGGCCTCTCAGGTCTAGACTGAGGCCCACCAAGGGAACACGTGGGCTTAACCAAGCTCACCAAGGGACCCGGAGGCCTTCCAACGGGGCCGGCCCAATCAGACTCAGATCAACCTAAATAAAGAAAAAATAAAATCAAATAAAGGGACCCACACCGCTTTGGCGGTCCCGCCAGACTTAACTAAATCGAATGCTGGAATAGGAATCGGGTGAGTGAGAGACCAGAGTTGACTCAAACCAGGGAAACCTATGGGACCCATCACTTGACGGGGTGGACTGGGGTGTCTACGGACTTCCCCGGACCGCAATAGAGAACTTACTTAGAATCTCAAGCCGCAGACCAAGCCTTAATAGACTAATTTAGGCACCCAGGTATCCGCCTGCACCCCATCAGGCGGTGGCGACTCCAAATTCCCATTTTTTACCCAGTGCGACCCGGAAACTGGTGCGCACAATGTGAGTAAGAGGAATTTATTGCATGAAAATGTTGTTGTGAGGTTGGGAACCTTAGAATTGTGTGAGTTGATGTTCTGGTTGGAACAACTTGTGATGAGTGTATTGGGATATACAAGTTTTGAAATAAATGTGGAGTTTATTTGGTTATTTATCGGTTTGGGTTTAGCTTCCCTTGGATCCTTGTTAAGCTTAGTAATGTGATGGTATGTGTTTATTGGTGTAATTGCATGGCCTTATGTGTTGCCACGACCAGTGTAGAGCAGCCAGATACCCTGAGTAGGCCTGGTTGTTAGTGCCGATACCCGGAGTAAGCCGGCATTGGATGACGATACCTTGAGTAGGCCGTCATTTCAGAGTGTCCGATACCCTGAGTAGGCCGGAACTGTGTACATGGAGGTGTGGAGTGTCTACTTGGCATGTAAATTAATCAATGTAACAATATGCATGACATTGACCTTTTTGTGTTGTTATCGGAAATCTGTTGTTTAAATTGTTGGTTATTTATCGAAGCATGTTTTATAACTGTGTTTAACTATTTTTGCATGCATGTGTCACTCGCTGAGATATGTAAAACCCCGAATTTTCACTAAATAAATAAATAAAAATTTAATACGAATATTTGGAGTGTCAATGAATTTGTCAAAATAAATTGGGGATTTAATATAAAGGAATGATTTGCGGTACTTATAATTCATTCGGGATGTATAACGGACTAATAATGACAAAGAGAATAAACTTGGAAATTTCGGAAGAAATTGAATGGGTAGATGTGAAAATATTAAGAGAAGGATATTTCGGTCAATTCACATTAATTATCGGTAAATAATTAAATACGTTAATTAAAATTTGTTATTAGACTTGATAAATAATAATAGATTTAAATTGGGGTTTAGATTGTCTATTAACCATGATATTTAAAGCTTAGTAATTGGAATAATGGCGTATTGGTAGTTATACTTGATTTGAAGCCTGAAGTCGAGGAGATGAGAATTTTATTGAAGGATATTAATTATAATTATAGATGATCACACTGATAGGGGAGATCTGGAGTTTGACGCAGATCTGACCGTTGGATCGCGAGATATCGAGTTAAGTATGGATTAACGGTCCTTATTAAGTCTAATGGGTGGAGGAGTATGGAACCTGATCCTAGGGAGATGCGTGGGATCAGGGAGGAATAAAATAGGGTTTAGTGTTTTAGTTTCATTCGTAGGGTGTCTTGGGCGTTGAAGTTTGGGGTTGCGGCGGAAGAGAAGAAGAACGAGAGAGAGAGAAAGGGAGACCGAGAAGGAGGAAGAGGCATATCTCTGGTTTCTCATCATTCCTGGAACGTCTCTTGCCTGCGAAGAGGAGAGGAAGTCTCTGGTTGGAAGAAGAAAGGATTTGAGCGGACGGAGGTAGGTAACACCGTTTTCTCGTTCGTTTTGATTTCATGCAGATTATTTGATTCGATTGCATGATCTTCTATGTTGTAAATATGTGTATATTGATTGATATTAATTTATATGAATTTTAGAAGTGATTAGAATACAAAAATTTGATGTTTAGAAACTCGGGTTGTCGTTTTGGTTAGAGCGCCGAGCTCGCCTGCGCTCGGCGATCCTCAGCGATCCTCGGCGCTAGTGTAAAATTTAAGACCGCCGAACATCGCTTGAAGATGGACCGCGGGCGACCTATTTTGTACTACCGCCGACCTTTGACCGCCTAGGCGATCCTGAGCGATCCTAGGCGCTCTAGCAAAAAAATGCAATTTTGACAGTTTTTCATCCCCTTTTCTTCTCCAACCCTTTCCCAGACAACCCAAGCCTCTCGCATAGCACCCTTATTACATGAAAGACATTTAAGTAAATGTCCTGTGTATTTGTTGCTCCATTTACTTAAGCCTTTACATGTAAATAAGGTTTTACCCCCCATTTGGAACCAATAAAAATACTTCCAAGGTCTAATTCCCAGCAAATAAAAAGTCAACTTTCCAGTTCATGCCTAAATCCCGGTTTTTATCAAAAAGCCCGGTTTGGGTTTAATACCCAGATGAGTAATTCAGGAGCCCATAAAATTCTAGGAGATGTGTTTACCCTTCAATAGACTACAACCAAAATTTGAGCTCAAAACTCCTTGTAGATTTCTCTAGAAAAATTATATACCAAAAGTCAACGTTTTTAACTAGACTTAGAATATTTTTGGGGTCCGAAACTTCTTGTCTTAGAATTGATTGATTATTGATGTGGTGACCTTATTAGGGATCCTAAGACTATTCCATTCATCCAAAATGTATTTTGAGAACTTTATGACATTCATAGTCCCTAAATCATGATTAATAAACCGGGGAACTGTTTAGAACCGGACTTTGAACATGAACCTAATATGTTATAAATAATAATGGAATTGAGAATTATCTGTGTGATGGCTTGGTGGCCAGCTTTATTAATAACCCGCTTGGTGGCGGAGACCCTAACCCGCTTGGTGGCGGAGACCATAACCTGCTTGGTGGCAGAGATACCCGCTTGGTGGCGGAGACCCTAACCTGCTTGGTGGCAGAGATACCCGCTTGGTGGCGGAGACCCTAACCCGCTTGGTGGCGGAGACCCTAACCTGCTTGGTGGCAGAGATACCCGCTTGGTGGCGGAGACCCTAACCCGCTTGGTGGCGGAGACCCTAACCTGCTTGGTGGCAGAGATACCCGCTTGGTGGCGGAGACCCTAACCTGCTTGGTGGCAGAGATAACCCGCTTGGTGGCGGAGATACCGGCTTGGTGGCGGAGACATTACCTCCTGTGGGGCAGATGTATTTCCGATGGATTGCATCCTACAGGAGAGATACCTCATGTGGGGGAGATGTGATTATGCGTGATTGCATCCCACATGGAGGATGGGTGTGTGAGTTACCACTGGAAGGTGAGGAAGCTATCTCCTACGGTAGAGGTAGATGCTAGGTGTTCACATCCTGCGGTAGAGTTATGCTGTCTCCTGCAGGGGGTACCTGTAGTCTTAGAGATGTGCATTCTCCTGCGGAGCTTGTGTGGATACTACGTGTTTGCGTTCTATGGTAGAGATAGGCTACTACCTGAAGGTTGGCTTTTATTACTGATATGATGATTGATTCTCAGGATGATGGATCGTTTATTTAAAAAGGAAATATTGAAATGTCATAACTGAATAGAATTGCATTGATTTAATGAGAACTGTTAAAATGGAATATTATGGAATCACGAATAAAATGTGGAACTGCTCTTAAGAAGACACTACAGAAAATAAACCAGAAATCATGGGAATGTGAAATATGATACATTGTCCTTTAAATTGAAATGAAACACACATGATTAACTTCTTTTAAATTCGGGCATTGATTAAATGTTTGTTTTATATTGAGATTATTCGTTTATCTTATTGACCGTAATTAGTCGTCTATTTTACCGAGCATGAAACCACTGTTATTTTCTGTATGTATAAACTGTTTCCTCATGCATGTGTTACCTACTGAGATAGTTGTATCTCACCCCTACTTCATATTCTACTTTTCAGGTTATCTTGGAGAGGACGCCACGGGTTAGACAGATAGTGGGTTGAAGTCTAGAAATTCCATATGAAAAGAGTAGTGTGATTTTATATAGCTGTATTTATTTGGAATCGTAATAGATGATTTTGTAGGATATTAAGCGTTAGTTAAATTTGTAGTTGCCTTCCATTTGATTAGTGAATGTAATCGGATGATTCAGCTTCTAATAAATTATTTAAGCTTCCTAGTACTCTGATAAATCTTAGTTCTTTATTTCCTTATATTTGAACTGACTGTAATGTACCACAAGTTAATGCCTTGATCCGAGTCAAAATGAAAAAAAAAGAGACCCGGATTCGGGGCGTTACAAGATATTCGTATCTCATCCCTCGTTGTTGCTTTGTTTTTCAGATCTTCATGGTGAGGCGCTTACTGGGGTAGATCCGACAGACACCTATAGGGAGGAGGATTATTACTACAATTCTTAGACTAGTAGGTTATTTTAGTTTTAAACTTTGTTTCAATTGACTTTGTGGGAAATGTAATAAGGTAGTAAATTGGAACCATTTGATGTTATTTGAAGATTCTATAGACTTATTAGATGAGAATTTTAATTGTGCACTCTGATATGGTATAAATAATGTGATTATCCAGCGATCACTCTTATTGAGATCCTTACTTAACCCTCTGTGAGACGTGTTATACCTTTAATGAACAACACGGATCCGAGGCGTTACAGCAGCTTATGGCAAATGGGCACCACCAGCCTACTCTTCTACGGTGCCTGGGATACCAACTGGAATGCCCATAATGTTTGCACCCCCCAGAGTTGACCCGGCCAACGGAGTCACCATCGCATACGTGCCACCCGAGGACGAGATACCGATGGCAATCCCCCTCAGTGGATCAGGGGTAAGGGTATCGTTAGAGTCTGGCCCCCGATCAGAGAGAAGCCAGAACAAGCTGGTAGGAGGCGCAGCACATGATCCTATCTACATCTCTTCTGATGAAAGCGCCAACATTGTGCTGGCGGGAGAGCCAGAGAAGACGATTGCTATCAACAAGGAAGCCGAGGCATCACTGAAGAACTGGAGCGCCACGCGTTTTGCTATCAGCAAAACTGCTATCCCAAAGGGGGTTTCTGTCACCTCTGAAATTTCTGTTGTAGCTACTGCTGAAATT
The DNA here is from genome assembly GCA_947561395.2 of Buxus sempervirens. NCBI lineage: Eukaryota > Viridiplantae > Streptophyta > Magnoliopsida > Buxales > Buxaceae > Buxus > Buxus sempervirens. Next base: position 26,880,062 of record OX387182.1, read on the forward strand.
TTTAATGAATATCTGAATGCTTCCTACTACTTGCATCTGTTTGAAAATGAAAATAACAAAAATAAGCAACTTGAGCATCGCAATCTTAGTGTCGATCCCGACGCACACCTGGAAGATCTGGGGCACGGGATAGGTAATGAGATTGCCATGATTGAACAAAAAGAACAAAAAGAAATTGAAAAGCCAATGCAGATGGTAATAATAAATGAAATGCATGAGCCAGTGTCCAATCCTAAAAACGAGCAAGAACTCGACAAATCAAATTGGGGCACTTGTCCATCGCAGCAAGAAGATTCAGACATCGTCCCCTGTGAGCCTTTCGAGCATGAGGACGACGATGAATCATGGGAGACCCCGCTTGAAATCCAACTTCCATTGGAAAGGCATGAAAAGGGTCTCCATGACAACATTGAGGAAACCGAGCCAATTGACATAGGTGAAATAGCACAACCAAGGATCCTCCAAATTGGTAAAAAGTTGTCACCATTATTGAGAAAACAGATGTTTGATTTTCTTAAATCTTATTCTGACGTGTTTGCATGGTCATACGAGGATATGCCCGGGTTAGACATGGACTTGGTTGTGCATAAGTTACCAACAAAGTCTGAGGCCGTACCTGTGAAACAGAAGCTCAGGCGCACGAAGCCGGAATGGGCCCTAAAGATCAAAGAAGAAGTCACCAAGCAGTTGGATGCCGGATTCCTGCAAGTAACTCACTATCCGGAGTGGTTAGCCAACATTGTGCCAGTTCCCAAGAAAGACGGGAAAGTCAGGATGTATGTTGACTACAGAGATCTGAATAGAGCAAGTCTGAAGGACGACTTCCCATTGCCGCACATTGATGTACTGGTGGACAATACAACAACGCATTCAATGTTCTCTTTCATGGACGGCTTATCTGGTTATAACCAGATAAGGATGGCACCTGAGGATATGGAGAAAACATCCTTTATCACGCATTGGGGCACTTACTGTTACAGCATGATGCCATTCGGACTGAAAAATGCGGGTGCTACGTATCAGCGTGCAATGACCTCAATATTCCACGACATGATGCACAAAGAAATGGAAGTATATATGGATGAAATGATAGCAAAGTCTAAGGAAGAAGAGGATCATTTGGTGAACCTTGGGAAGATGTTTGACAGGCTCAAAGAGCACAAGCTCCGGCTCAATCCAAACAAGTGCGTGTTTGGAGTTACTTCAGGGAAGTTGTTCGGATTCATAGCGGGCAAACGGGGCATTGAGGTCGACCCCGTCAAAGCAAAGGCAATTCTAGAGATGCCTCCTCCATCGACTGAAAAGGAAGTAAGAGGGTTCTTGGGTAGGTTGCAGTATATCAGTTGATTCATCGCACAGATGACTCCTGTGTGCAAGCCTATTCAAGCTGCTAAAGAAGGATAACCCTATGGTCTGGAATGAAGATTGCCAAGTAGCATTTGATAAGATCAAAGCCTATCTGATGAGCCCATCGACGTTGGTCTCGCCAGTCCCAGGACGACCCTTGATTATGTACCTGACAGTCTCCGAAACGGCTGTAGGATGTGTGTTAGGGCAACACGATGAGAAAGGGCGGAAAGAACAAGCAATCTATTACCTGAGCAAGAAATTTACCAACATCGAAGTCAGATACACAGTGCTTGAAAAGACGTGTTGCGCCCTGGTCTGGGCAGCTCAGAAGCTCCGACACTATTTACTTAGTCACACAGTCTTACTGATCTCCAATCTGGATCCATTGAAATACGTCTTTGAAAAGCCAATCTCCACTGGTAGGGTTGCCAGGTGGCAAGTCCTTTTATCTGAGTATGACATTGTCTACACGACTAGAAAGGCGATAAAAGGGCAAGCTGTGGCGGATTACTTGGCAGAGCATCCACTACCTGACTACCAAGCACTTCTGACTCACTTCCCGGACGAAGATGTGATGTGTATAGAGTCTGTAGATGATACAAAGGAAATTGAGTGGCAAATGTTCTTTGACGGGGCAGTCAATGTAAATGGAAAGGGGATCGAAGCAGTGCTGATCTCCCCAGATGGTGTTCATCACCCGATGGCAGCGAAACTCCTGTTTGATTGCACTAGCAACATGGCCGAATATGAAGCATGTGTGTTAGGCTTATGAGCAGCAATCGAGATGCATATACAAGAGCTAAAAGTATTCGGTGATTCAAGTCTTATCATCTATCAAGTGATGGGAGACTGCAGGACCAGAGATGTGAAGTTAGTGCTATACCAAGAGCTGGTCAAGGAATTAGAAAAGGAATTTGAAAGCGTAACATTTGACTACATGCCACGAGACGGGAACCAATTTGCAGATGCACTAGCTACACTGGCATCAATGGCCACCATCACAGATGATACTTGGGTGCAACCATTGAAGATAGAAGTTTGGCGCTGCCCTGTTTACTGCTTCAGTGTCGAGAAAAGCACACCCGAAGAAGAGCCTTGGTACACAGACATAGAGAGATACATAAGGAACAGGATTCTGCCAAAAGGTGCCTCGGTTGCAGAGAAGTGAACTATCCAGAGGTTGGTAGGGCAATACTTCTACAGTGGGGGCAGACTGTACAAGAAATCATACAATGACTCCCTACTGCTATGTGTCAGAGAAGCCGAGGCGCAGAAGTTGATTGAGGAAGTCCATGGAGGGTTGTGTGGCGCACACATGAATGGGCATATGCTATCAAGGAAGATTCTAAGAATGGGTTATTATTAGATGACCATGGAAGCAGACTGCTACGCTCATGTCAGAAAATGTCAGTTATGCCAGATTTATGCCGACAACATCCATGCACCACCAAATACATTGTACTCCATGACATCACCTTGGCCGTTCGCCATCTAGGGAATCGACATGATAGGCCAGGTTCATCCAACGGCTTCTAACGGGCATCGGTTCATCTTAGTGGCAATTGACTATTTTACCAAGTGGGTAGAGGCCATGTTCTTCGTGGATGTGAAGAAATCTCATGTGCTCAAGTTTATCAGAAACAATATAGTCTGTCGCTACGGAGTTCCAGAAGCGATCATCACTGATAATGCAAAGAATCTAAATAATAAGGACATGGAAAAGATGTGTGAAGACCTGAAGATCAGACATCTAAACTCCACGACATACCAGCCCAAGATGAATGGAGCAGTAGAGGCTGCCAACAAGAATCTGAAGAAGATACTCGAGAAAATGGTAGTCACTTACAGAAACTAGCATGAGAAGCTGCCCTATGCACTGCACGCCTACCGGACGTCAATTAGAACATCAACCGGGGCAACCCCGTTCTCCCTCGTATATGGAATGGAAGCAGTCCTCCCAGTGGAAGCACAGATTCCGACGCTCAGAATTCTGAAGGTAGCTGAAATAAGTGATGTCGAGTGGGAAGAGTCCAGATTTTACCAGTTGCAATTATTAGATGAGAAAAGAATTAAGGCTTTGTGTCATGGCCAACTCTATCAACAGAGAGTGGCGCGAGCCTACAACAAGAAAGTGAAGCCACGGCATTTCAAAGTGGGAGATCTGGTACTGAAGAGAATCTTTCCTCATCAAGAGGACAACAGAGGGAAATTCAAGCCAAACTACGAAGAGCCATTCGTAGTCCACAAAGTCCTGTCCCGAGGAGCACTTATCCTACAAGAAATGGACGGGGCAATTTTCCTAAACCAATAAATGCAGACGCAGTCAAACTGTACTACGCCTAGGGCCATTCTGATTGGGAAATGAAGAGAGGCCGTCCTTGACTCTCTTTTAGACTGTAAATCCTTCCAAATACCTTAAATTCTCCCCTAGTTAGACAATTTTGAGCCTTAAAATTCTTTCAACCCAGTACAAGTGTTCTACACACCAAATAGGGCATTCCTGGAAAAGAGAAAAAAGAAATCGGGCATCCTTGCCCAGAAAAAACCTCGAAAAGAAAAGAAAATGCAATAGAAAATGCAAAAGAAAAAGAAAAAAGAAAAAAACAAAAAATGGGGAAATGTTTACCCAACAAAAATAGAGATACAAATAAGCCAAGATGTAAGTCCCGCCAGCAATAAAGGTAGCACACTTTGCAAACCCAAAGAAATAAGCTTTTTTGAGCCATATATCCTTTCTTTCATAACCAAGACCAAGCCTACGTTTCGCCCTATCTCCAAGACCTCTCGGATCCCAAAAAGAATGATCAGGGCAAACAGTGAGTCTGCGTTCATCAGCGGTGACGGAATTCAGAACCTCCCAGAAAGGCTGGACATAGCGAAAACCCAAAAAAAGGGCGTTGTGTGGTCAGTCACCAAAAAAAAAGAAAGAGGAAGGAGAATTGGTCGCATCTGGATTGAGTAGAGCAAGGTACAAAAAGAACAGTGACAGTGGCAGAAAGTAAGATGAGAAAGAGTGGATAGATCTGAGGGGTCCAGACCGGCAGGCTGCACCCAAGTCAAAAATTTCACAGCAGCCTGTGATGATGATGCCACTGAAAACACCAAGCACTCCAAGTCCTGTTTGATCTTGGAAATTTCTTTGATATTGCAAACACAGACACCCACTGACACACCTGTTTTCTCTATAATTGTCCTGCTTAACTGTTTTGAGCTTCACATTGGGCTATTAACCTAAGTGATAATCTCTTAACCTTGGCAGAGGCCGTCTCTAGCTACAATGGGCAAAAGGCTCAAAGCCAGAAGAGAATAAGAAAAGAGTTTTGCACTCCCCAGCTATTCCATGGCTAACATGCTGTCTTTTCCCACCTTCACAGGTACAGCGAAAGTGGGATAACAAACGTCTTCTCCAAAATCCCCAGTGGAATTCCTTCAGTGAATGGAGAATAATACCCTCCAAAATCCCCAGTGGAAGGGCTTCAGAAAACAAGGGAAGACACCCTTACATCTCCAGTAGAGTCCTCTCCAGCAATAAGAGAGTGATGCCTGATGAAGTAGATTTCTCAAGCCCTGCCCAGTCTGAAGAGGTCGGCTTTGCGAAGAAGAGCGGAAAGAAGACAAAACAAGTTCGCATCAATCCCTGGTGGAGTCTCTCGCGCTCAACAAAAGCGGGGACGAGCATGAAGAACTCGCACCCAAACGGAAGGAAAAGGCTTTACAAAGAAATAATGACAGCGTGAGAAATCCCCACTTATCCCCAGCGGAGCATCCTTCCCCAGGGAACTCCACGCTTGTCAGAAACAAGGCTCGACCCGACAGAAGAGGCAATAAGGAAAAGATTCCTGCCCAATCCCCAGCAATAGTTACTCCAAGCTAGAGAGCCTCTGCAAAAGGGAAAACCAACCAGAAAGCGCTGCAGAAGAAAGAATGACAAGAAATGAAGAAGAATGAGGATAAATGAAGATATCATCGGGCAAGATGGCCCCTTTTGTAATTTTTGATTTTACACTTTTGTAAATAGAGTAGAGCAGGTGTGTGAGCTCCTTTGAGGCACTGGACAGCACTGGAAGCACCTTCTCACCAACAGTAGCTCCCCCTCCGCTCTTTCCTCCTTTCTCCAGCCATCCCGCATCCTAAACCAACCCTTGGCCATCAAATCCCTAAAAAAAAAAAACTATTAAAAGCCTCAAGTAAAAGACACAAAAAGAGTCAGGAGTCACCAAAAAGCTTTAATGGAACAAACAAGAAGAAAAGAATAGTGTCAAGTGTTTGGCATCAACGCTGAAACAGGTTGGCGAGCTCAAGTCCAATCTAATCTCTTTCAAACTTAAATTAAATGCTGAATAGTTGCCCTGCAAAAAACCCAAAAAGCAAAGGGGAAGGAAGCTCCGAAGCCAGGAAGTGATGCCACATCATTGGCTGCTTCTCTCCCAAAATGAAAACCTCAAAGGACTAAGCTCGTCGACCATGTCGACAGAAATGCTAAGCGCAAAAACGAGATTCTTTTTTCTCTTTGCCATTCATCCGCAAGGTGACTTCGACAAAGAAGGGCAGCTGTAAGCACCTCATTTTTGCGCTCCCGGAAGAGCCGGAAATGCAAACCTGGCTAAAAAGTCAAACCCTGAGGGGTCAAAAATTGAACTTTTGATCAAGTGATAATTGGCCACCTTGCTTTATCTCAATGGATAGAGAATCCCGACACGAGTCCAGCGCAACTGAGTTTGCTGGAATCGGAGTCCGGATGAAGGTTCTGTGGGCCGGTCAAACTTGAGGGTGAGCCGAAAATTGACCTTTTTTTGAACCCCGAGCCAGGTGCTTAGCTCTATATCATTGGATAGAGGACTCTGATACGAGTCCAACGCAACTAAGTTTGCTCAAATCGGAGTCTGGATGAAGGAGATATGAGCGTTCGAAGTTTCCGAGCAGAAAAACCGGAAACTGCACACTTGGCGCAGGAACGGCACGCGTGGCAGCCAACACAGCAAAATATCTCAAGGACTAAATCTTGAATATCCAAAAATCATCAAATATCTCAGGGACTAAACCAAAATTCGCAGGGGGCAATCAGTAGATATCAAAAAGTGTCAAATCGGTCGAATCGGTCGAATTGGTCAAGTCGAGGGGCAAATGCGTAAATTTTTGATTTGTATCCGACCAAATATGTCGGATACACATACCTCAGTCTATATCCGACACTATTCATCGGATACAAGAAGATCAATCAGCGTGATTCGCGCCAGACGCGCGACAAATTCGCGGCGGCATTTAATTTTCGAATGATTGTGTTTTGTATCCGGCATTAAATGCCGGATACAAAGGGACATATGTGTAGCCGGCCATGGAGGCCGGCTATGAACAAGGGACAGTGTATCCGGCATATAATGCCGGATACATTAAAATTGCCTATATAAGCACAGCAGCCACCTCTGGCCGGGGGTTGGCTTTTCTTGCTGGTTTTCAACCTTCTTCCCCCACTTTTTCCCACTTGAATCCTTTCCTCTTCAACCCCTTGGCCTCCACCACCCTCCCACTTCCTTGCAAGATCATCCCATCCCTATCTCCTCCTTCTCCTTCACTCTTTTGCTGAAACAAGGGTGAGCTTGCTGTTGTTGGAGCAGATTTTGAACCTCCGAGGAGCCTCCAAAAACCATTATTTTTTGGAGCCTCCGAGGAGCCTCCAAAAACCATTAGGTGAGTTTCCTCACCACACATATATTAATACCAGATTTTTCACTATTTTTCTGCTCCTTTCTTCTTCCCTTGCATGAGTTCTTTCCTATGGTGACGTGAGCATGTATCTATTATCTCTTTCATGGCATGAAAGCCACCTCCAGTAAGACGTCCACATAGGTTCCTTTAGGGAAGCATGGGAGCCCATTTTTACACACTTTTTGGTATCTTTTAGATGCTGTCCAGGGGTTCATTTTAAGCCTCTTGCAGGAGGAGCATGTTCCTCCCTTTACCATCTAATGTATCCTAATATAAGCCCCATTTCCCTTCCTCTTTCTCCTCCTTTCTCACCTTCTTTTTTTACTGATTTCTTGGGTATTTAGCTGCTGGCCGTACCCTGGAAACTTGTAGTTTTTTTTATGTGTAGATGCATGCTTTTCATTCCCTTGTGTACCATGTTGTTAGATTGCATGATAAGCATGCTTCCCCCTCCCTCTCCTCTCTTTCAACTTGCTGTTTTGCATGTCTAAGCATGAATCTCTTCTTCTTCTTTTTCTGAATGATAATTTGTGGTTTGCTGTACTTTTTAGCATATGGTGAGTCATTGTCATGATCCCTCCATGGTGACATAGGTGAATTGCTGCTGGGGACAGCAGCAAACCTTCATTGTTTGCTGCTGCCCCAGCAGGCCTAAAGCCCAAGACCTTGCCCAGCCCTCCAACCCTTGCATGCATGCTGCCTTATCCCTGATATCCATGCGTCCCCAGCCCCTATTACATGCTAAACCTCCATTTAATGGACGCTGTACATCCACCTACAGCAAGCTTTCTTTTAAGTCTCTTGATAGTGCATGCATGAGGTGCCTTCTATTTTGTTGGGTTATTTTGATAAGTGACCCCGCCATATGCTGTTTTGATCCATGAGCATGGTACACCTGAGCTGCTGCTGGAAGCAGCAGCAGCACCTCCATCCCGGATATGTTACTCCCATGCATACATTTAGAGCTTGCTTGGTGGTTTGTTTGTTCTACATGCATGGCTTGTTGTTTATTTGCTATTTTTTTGTACATACATACACAAGCATGATCCTTTCTTTAAGAACTTGTTGTTTTTCATGTGTCAATACATGCTTCATTTCTCTCTTAAATCTAATGCCTTGATGCTTGCACCCCACCCCACTATTTGAGCATAATCCAAAACCTATGAATGTGAGCATGTGTGTGGGTTTAGCCTACTGTTCTTAGGGGTGGAAGTGGGCTCCCCTCCCCTTGTGACTTATTGTTTTTCTTGGGATTTCGCTCCCTTTTGTTGATTGGTATTCCACATTCTATAACATGCATTGCTTTGTGATGATCTTGCATGTTCTGGTGGGCCTTGTCTTTAATCTTGGACCATGCACCGGTTGGTGAGGTGGGAACGTGAAATGGGGGTGTCAAGGCCCCCATGCTACTACTAGAATTGCTGAAGAGAAATGAGGAGGGGCAGCAGCCCCATGCACTCCCTCTTTCCTTCTTATTTGTGTTGAGAAATCCCAAAAGGGACCAAATGGGGCCTCTCCCCTAAACCTGAACCAACGTGGGCCTTCCCAGGGGCCCACATGACTTGTAAAAGACCCCTAGGAACCCCTGGAAACAACCCCAAATGGCAAAACTCCAGAAAAGGCCATTTCAGGGTGATCCGACAACTCAGGCCAGATCACCTGTGGCCTATGTGTATCCGGCAACTAAGGCCGGATACACGACAAAAAATGCAACTTTTATCTTTTTTTGATCCTTGCCGGATTTTCATGCTATTTTCAACAAAATCGAATGAACCAACAAGGTTTCCGGGTCATCCGAAAACCCAATTTGGGAAATGGACCACCGGTCCAACCGGATGCATAGTGGGCCTTCCAACGGGGCTCACCAAGCCCAATAAATCCTAAAGCATGCAAAATAAACAAGCTAAGCAGAAATCAATTGGTCGAACCGGGCGGGCCAAACCCAATGTGGCCCACCCGAACCTTGTTGTGTGGAATGAGTATTTGAATTGTATGGTTTGGCCAAGACCAAGGACAAGAGCCTATCGGGTCCGCCAAAGCCCATTAACCGAACCAAGGAGGGGTACAAACCCTAAACCTCAAAGAATCGGGTTTTCAAGCCCAAATCTGGATCACGGGCCCCAAGCCCAATGTCCAAAACATCTTGGCAAATTTAAATAAAGATAAATTGAAAACACTTTGGCATCCATGATGAGGGCCCACCCAGGGGCCAGCAAACCAATATAGACCCACTTGTTGCATGGAAATCACATAAGTCTCCGACTTGAAGAAACTAAGTAAAATCGATTCATTAACCCAAGCCAAAAGGGCCTCCTAGGACTAGACAGAGGCCCACCAGAGGCATGTGGGCTTAGTCAAAGCCCACCAAGGACACCGTGGGCCTTCCAACGGGGCCCACCCAGTCAGACTCAGATCATTTAAAATAAGCAAGATAAAATCAATCAAAGGGACCCCACCACTGAGGTGGTCCTGCCAAACTTAACTAAACTGCATATCAGATTAGGAATCGGGTGAGACCAAAGCAAGCTGACTCAAACCAGGGAACCCACGGGACCCGTCATCCGACGGGGTGGACTGGGGTGTCTACGGACTTCCCCAGACCACAACCGAGACCCTACTTAGAATCTCAAGCCGCAGACCAAAGCCCACAATAGACTTAGGCACCCAGGTGTCCGCCTGCACCCCATCAAGCGGTGGCGACTCCAAATTTTCCCGGGCCGCATTTCCGACGCGCGCACAGGAGGCTTGAAAGATGAAGGGCGTTTCAAGGATTGCTTCCCTTTTCCTTGGTTTTGATTTTTCTCGTTTTTACCCAGTCCTTGGGGTAGTTTCAGGATTTGGTAATTGAGGGTTCTTCTTTGGGGATTAATGTCTGCCCCAGCTTTATGGTCTTTGGCTGACCTTTGCGTATCATGCCCCATAGATCAGAGAGGTCTTGAAAATGGGACGAAACATTGGCTAGGTTTCAAGTCTAAGAAATAATGGGTTGCAAGGCCCAAATGCTTATTTTCTCGTTCTCAGGTTTCCTTTGTGTCCAGCCGAAGCCCGTTCTTCTTTCTTAGATTCCTTCATCATTAATCTGCATGAATCTAAGTGTCACATTCTCTATAATCAGAAAGGACTTTCTGATGGGACGAAACGAAGGCCAAGGTTTTGGTTCATGAAAGAAAGGGGAATATGGCTCAAAGTCTTTTGTGAAGGGGTCGAGTCATGTTCTTACCCTTTTCTTGAGTGCTTGGACTTTGGTATTTCTATTTTCTTTCTTTTTCTTTTTAAGGTTCTTTTATGATCTTCACTTCCTCCTCTAGCATTCTTGCTTTTTCTCTCCTTTTGTTTCTGGGGTCACCTTTGCTTTTTGATTTGATTAGTGTGCTCCAGTGTGCTTTTCTAATTCTAATTTCTTTTCTTTGTTTTTGCACACTTGCATCCTTTCTTCTTTCCTTGTTCTTTGCCAGGCACTTTATTTAGGACTCATGACTTAGTGGGTTAGAAGAAAGAGAGTTAGGCTCAAGGAGTTTGACTAGGGATATTTCTTTGAAGATTTGGGAGGTGAAGCAAAGATGGCCTTTCATCCTTTTATAAAGGTTGTGACACCTTGGTTGAATTGTTTCATGCAAATTAATTCAAGAATCTACTCATCTTTTTTGTTTCTTTTTTGGCTTTGCCCCAGTGTGGGGTGTGTGCACATGGTTGCACCGGCGAAGGCGCACGGAAAAGGAGCGTGCCTCCCGAAGGGTAAAACGGGAAAAGGGAGTCGCCATCGCCTGATGGGGTGTAGGCGGACACCTGAGTGCCTAAGCTTGTCTAATTTGGTCTACGGCCTGAGATTCTAAGTAGGGTCCCATTTACGGTCCGGGGAAGTCCGTAGACACCCCGGTCCGCCCTGTCAAGTGACGGGTCCCATGGGTCTTTCTGGTTACGAGTCAACTCAATTCTACACTCACCTGATTCCTAAGCCAGCATGCCTGCTTTATTGGGTCTGGAGGGACCACATGAGTGGTGTGAGTCCCTTTATTTAATTTTATCTTCGTTTTATTAAGTGATCTTAGTCATCTTGTGTGGGCCCCGTTGGAAGGCCCACGGTGAATCTTCTGGAACTGAGGTAGTCCAAGTCTTTTGGGATTGGGGGAGAGGGAGAAGGCTGAGGGTGCTACCTTCTCTCCTCTAGGCCATGTTCAAGAGTGAAACAGGGACATAAGTGTCCCTGTTTCGGTTGCTCAAAATCTGCATCCAATTCTCCCTGTAAAGAGAACAATAGAGAGGCCTGGGAGGCCAAGCTCAACCCATTTTCGACCAAACCACATGTAATCCATCAACAAACAGCAAGTTGATCCTACTAAACAAACTTCATGGGTCATAAAACATGTAGGGATAATAAGTGGAAATAGCATACATGCAAGTGTGTGCTCAAGTGCACATGCTCCCTAAGGTGCCAACATGAAAGAGCCCTTACAAGGAGGAAATTAACCCGCTCTCTAACGAGGTATATGTGAGATGAACTCGGGGCATTTGGGGTGAGGGAACATGCTGGAACAACAGATGTTCAAGCAGGAACATGGCGTGCTAAAGATGCCAAACAGTAGCTAAATGATAGGGGGAAGGGATCCTAAAACAGAACTAAAAAAAAAAAGTCTTAAAAGTGAATGAACATAACCCCTCATCCTCCTATGGGGGTATCCATGCCATCCCCCTTACCATGGGGCTAGCTTACCTTGATGAGAACACCAATGACGCAAAGAACATACTATAACAATAAAACAACACTTCGTATGCACAAACTTACTTAAATATATCCGAACATGCTTCCATTCACATATGATGGACAAAATACAGAGAGGAACTTCACCTTGGGGTTCAAAGACCCTGGAGATGTATGATTGAAGCTTCTCGAAGCAAAGGAGATAGCTGGGGCTCCTTCCTTCAACACCGACAGCACCTCTTGCCTTCCTTCAAGTTCCTAAGTGTGAAAGAAGAGAGTCGAGAGGGGTTTGAAAGCTTGGGTATAGGAGGAGGAGGCTGTTCAGGGGTTCAGGGGGCCGAGAAGTAGGGGAAGAAACAGTAGAAAAATGACCCTCCATTGTCTACTGATCAGATTTTCCTTTTATAGAAAACAGAGACAAAACTACTCAGTGCAATTTGGTCGAAAATGAACAGTAACCACACATACTGTGCGGTTTGGTCGAAACTGCAGGGTATGTGCGGTTTTGGCCCTGTCTTTTCAGCAATGATGAGGGGACAAACTGGTCAGGTGCAGACTGATAAACCATGCAACCGTACTATAAGTGCAGTTACTTTTCACGCGCCGCTTGCGCTGATTGGCTCACGTGAGCGGTGGCCAAAAAATCAACCGCATAGGGTGTGCGGTTGCAGCAAATCTTTCAGATTTGCCTTTTTCTCTCCCCTTTTTGGTTTGAGTTGACGGCTGAGGTGACTCAGCCGCCCACTCGGATGAATTAGACTTTCCCAATTTTTATTATTTATCATTTATCTTAATCATTTTAATTAAGATATTTTAAACTTTGACTGATTTGCCCCTGGGATTGTTTTGCTCATATCTTCTCCATCCGAGCTCCGATTCCAGCAAACTCAGTTGCATTGGAACTGTGTCGGGATCTTCTATCCACTGAGATAAAGTATAGTCACCAATTTGGGCTCAGGGGGAATTCACCTTTTGTTCCTTAAGGTTTTGGCCTTTCTTTTATGATTTTGCTTTCTTTCTTTCTGCTTTTTAAGAGGGGTACAAAAATGAGGTGCTTACAGGGTGGCTAGACACAATACGGGTATTTGAATAATACGATCAAGCTCAAAGTATTTTGACTAGCGGCTTTCCAAAATTTAGGATGAATGAAGTATGGCCTCTCATCCTTTCATAAAGACATAATATGGGGCCGGCCTTAGCCCTTAGTTGGTTAAGACACCTTCTCTCTTTTCTTTTCTTCTTTTCCCTCTCTAGGGTTGTTCTGCCCCAGTGCAAGGATGGGTTTGGCAGAAAAATCAAGGCATAGATCAGGAAAGGGTTGCCTTTGGCTCAGTCAAGGTTCTCATGAGATAGTATCCTGCACCCAACTGAGGACACCTTTGAGCAATTAGGCATCTTTCCATGATCATGCAAAAAAAAGGTGTGGTCTCAGAGCAATGTCATCATCGACCAATCACTTGCATTTTTTATGTACATAAAAGCAGAATTAAAATGCAGTTACATCAAAAAGCATTAAAGTAAATAAAACCTCCCTTTAGATGTCGGCCTTGCCGGTTGCGAGGGGCAGATCCAATTCTTGAGCGGTGAATTGTCTTCATCAACTTCAACCGCTTTTTTCGGTTCCATCTCACCAGTCGCGATCATATTAACGAACTCCTTCGGGTCACTTTCATCTGATGATGTGTCTTCCGGGTCCTCATCTGCATAGGCAGACTCATCCTGGCTTCCGTATGGGTTAGGCATGTTTGCAAGATTGGGAGTGGAAGGTGGCACCCCTTCTACAGAGACATGAGGGAGGCCAGGCCACTCAGCATTTCGTATGAGAGAGGGTCTGGATCAGGCTCGGGTGAAAGCAGGTTAATAAAGGATGACGGACTCAGATTCAGCTCTGAGGTCGCAGACATACAATCAAGAGGCCAATTGACAGACCTGTGAGGAGGGACTTTTGAACTGCCAATTGACGAATCTGAGACAGGGGGTCCACCTTGGAACCAAAGTCCTCCAGAACTGCCTATTCCTTCCTTAGCTGGAGGTGACGGAGAATCATTGATCCATCCGCAGTTGGCTAGGCACTGTGGTCCTGTAACTTCTTCCCTGCTTTGAGGGTCATATTCAAGCGCGCAGATGTAGACATCCGGGACCTCTCTATTTTTGGATTCCTCAGTGAGAGCAGGTGGGATGTCTTCCTCATCTCCTTTCCCGATAACAACCACTGCCAGTGGTTTGGTTTCCTCCTGGAGGTATATTCTTACCATCTGAACTGACTGCCTAATTAGCACTGATGGGTCAAACTACCCCTTGCTATCATCATTGTCGTCCACCTGATTCACTGAGTTTCTGGTGGATGCTTTGGAATGATCTGGAAGTGGGTTGGTGGAAGTAGCAGGAGTAGGGGTCGTTACCGGGGGATCGGCCGAGATACGCTTGCTATCGATCAAGTCTTGTACATCATGCTTTAAATCCAAACAATGATTGGTGTGGTGTCCAAGGGCTCCCATGTGGTACTTACAGTACTCATTGGCATTGTAGGTGCAACTGTTAGTCGGCTGATGGGTTGGCTACTTCTTCTGCAAGTATCCCTTCTTCAGTAGGGTTGGAAGCAATTCCGCTAATGGGTAGGGGAGACGTGTGAATACCCTGGTCATCCTTGCTTGCATCTCCTCTTTGGACCACCTTGGCCGTCCTGTGAAGTGTGCTCTTTGGCCAGTGTTTTGACTTTCTCTGCTGTCTGGTGCTGAGAAGTGGAAAGTCCTATTTTGTTGGACATAATTGACGGTCTCATCCTCCTTCTTCCTTTCCATACCTCTCCCACCAACAGGGCTCCTTTTCTACTCAGAAAACCCTACCACTCTACCGAACTTAACTCCGTCCTCTATTCTATCTGCCACAACAACCAGGTCTGGAAAACTTGCAGCAAACTGCCCCAGCAGCAGTGTGTAATAAGGCTGTCCCAGGGTCAAGATGAACAATGTTACCATCTCTTTTTCTAGCATGGGCGGTTGAACCATCGCAGCCATTTCCCGCCACCTCTTGGCATACTCACGGATGGATTCGGTCTCTTCTTGGACATTTTTTGTAGTTCCATCCGTGTAGGCAAGACCTCAGTATTGAATTTGAAGTGCTTAAGTAAGGTGCTTGCAAGATCATCCCAAGTCCTGATTTGACTCCTGTCCAGACTGGCAAACCATTTCTGTGCCGATCCTGTCAATGAGCGTTGGAAGAACTGGATCATGATTCTTTCATCATATGCGTACTGGCACATGTCTCCATAATATGCTCTGAGGTGTGACAGTGGGCAGCCACTTCCATCAAATTTCACGAAGTCCGGACACTTGAACTTCAGTAGAAGCTGCAGATTTGGGTATAATCCCAACCTATCTAGTGAGGCTTCTTTTGGCACGGGGCCTCTATTCAAAATCTGTATTTTTTCCTTCAGTGCTTGCAAATCTGCTTGCATCTTGGCCGTGACACCGGTTGCTACCTGTGCTCGGTACCATTCTTCTTCTTCATGCCCCATTTCCTATGGCATTACTTGTTGCTGTGGAATGGCAGGGGGTGTTGGAATCCTTAATTGTTGCTCGGGTTGGACTGGCAAAGGTTAGGGAATTGGCCGCTCTGGTGGTTGCGGGTTTAACTGCTGAACAACAGGTGGTGGTTGTTCTGGCATGACTAGTAATGGATGAGGAATCAGTTGTTGTGGCTGTGAAGCCGAGGGTTGCAATGGAGGTATTGGCTCTTACGAAGGTATTGGCAATTGTTGTTGCGGCTGTACAAACTGTGGCGGTGCTTGCATTCTTTCCATTTGCTACATCATGTTTGCCAACATGGCCTTTACATTAGCCATTTGCTGGTTGATACCAGCGATTACTGGATGGTCCTCCAGGTTCTCCTGCTCTTAAGATGGAGGTGGAGGTTGCTCTTGTTCCTCGGCAGGGTCCATCTGAAGTCCTCTTCCTGAACGCAGGAGGTACGGGCTGCGATTCGCAATCTTGATACCTTGGGGAAACAAAAAAATACACAAATTAGTACAAAGAATTCATACTGTATTGAAACATGATGCATGTGGATGCATGTCAATGCGGATTATTCATGACCTTTTTGATTTTTATACTTGATTGAGATGTGGAAACTCGAAGAGTTGATTTCCACTTGATTGGATTCTAGAAACGCGAAGCATTGATTTCCAGAGAATTGGTTTAGAGAATTTCGGAGAATTGATTAAGGACTTGTAGGTTAAGGAAACGCGAAGCGTTGATTTTCACAAGGGAACTTCAAAAGTTGATTTTCTAATTATTTGATTTGGGTGTGGAGACTCGAAGAGTTGATCTCCAAAGCTCTGGAAATGCGGAGCGTTGATTTCCAGAGGGTTTGGGGATTTGGGAAACACGAAGCGTTGATTTCCTAGATCAGCGGAAACGCGAAGTGATTTCCACAAGGTTTAGGGGATTTGGGAAACGCGAAGTGATTTCCCTGAGTAGCGGAAACGCGGAGTGTTGATTTCCACTAAGTTTAGGTTTGTGGAAACGTGAAGCGTTGATTTCCACAAGGAGCTCTAGAAACAAGAAGTGTTGATTTCCAGAGGGTTTGGGGATTTGGGAAACGCGAAGCATTGATTTCCCGGCGCAGCGGAAACGCGAAGTGTTGATTTCCACAAGGTTTAGGTTTGTGGAAACATGAAGTGTTTATTTCCAGAGGGTTTGGTTTAAAGATTGGGATCATAAGTTGATCATTTTGATTATCTTTCGATTTGAAGTCTTTTTTCTTTCTCTTTATTTTCCTTCTTTTTTTTTTCTTTTCCCCTTTTTTTTCGATTTTACTGATGGCCATCAGCAAGAAATAGACTTGTCCTTGATTTTCTTGATTTATTATTTTGGCTAAGTCACGACCAATTATTTTTGCTAAGGATCTCCTTTTCTTGATTTTGCTGAAGCTGGTTGAAGCACAGAGAATTGAAGCCATTCATTGCCTCGAGGCAAGTTTGAGGCCCATCCGGAGGCAATTTGGATTTGGGAATCTTTTGTGTATTTTTTTTTACTTTGAAAATGATTTGACCAGATATGCTTGTGCAGATGATCTTAAAGTGTGTGCACTTGATGCATGAAAATGCGTACACAAAATTAAAACAAAAGTTAAATGACATTACCATCCAAAAAATTTGTTTGTCAAAAAATGAATATGGAAAGTACATCAAAAGGGTGTGTGCACAGCCCTAAAAAGGGTTGGTGCCCCATGGGGCACGACTCCTAGACGTACTTGTGTACGGAAACACATCTGAGTCCTAAACGGCTTTCTTTCGTCTGCCTTTGATTTCAGGTGTCAGACCAAAAGAATTTACAACTTGCCAGCGAGGGCGAGAATTACATGATATTTACAAAATCTACAAAGAAATCACCTTCAGGGCTATTGGGAGCCCAGAAGGAGGGAACAATTTTGCTTCAAGGTAGGTAGGCTGAATTCCTAGATCTAAGGTTTTGTGCCCCTGTTCTGATCTGGCCTGCTTCTGTCTGACTGTTTGATCTGGCCGGCTTGCATCTGCTCACAAGGCCAATCTGGACTTAGAGTGCTCCCAGCAAACTCAATGGGTCGAGGCCCATGGCTCACGGGACTCAATGCATGAATCAAGGGTGGCTCCCTAATTGAATCATTGGTTTGCTTCCTAAATTAGGGCAGAGATAGCCCATGATCTAGGGTTTACTCAATTTGATGAAAAAAGGCGGGGGTTGCTGCCCCTGATGGACTCTTAGGTTTTAGGTTGATTTTATTCATCTTCACTTCCATCATTCACATCTCGTCCATACTGCATTCAAAAAGCTGCAGTTTATCAGAAACAATAGGTGGGGGAAGATACCCAGCCCGAGGCATCTGCCTACAAGGGTTTGAGCCAAGTACTAGACCCTCGCGTACCACGACAAGAGACCAGTGGCGCTAAGGAATCCAAAAACCTGGGAAGATGGGTTTACCTTGCTTTCCCCGGTAAGCCACGGGAGCGTGGGGCTAATACCATCCCAAAAATAAGTTCACCGAAACAAAAGGGTGGCTGCTAGAGTGGTCTAGGTTTTGGTGAAGAAGAGCAGCATTCCATTCCATTCACAAAGGCATTCAAGTCGGATCATTCACGCAGACTCCCTCGTGCGCGTCACCCCACGCAGTTATAATCAAAAGCAGTAAAGTTCATCTACGGTGTGGTGGGGTGCCTGTGTGTGCAGTTGGGCAGAGTGCTGTGTCTAATTGGGTGAGCTTGATCCAGATATTTGATTGATAAAGGGTTCCTTGCTAACTCTTTATAGTGAAGTGCAGAATTTGCACATAATACGATGTTCCGAGAGTGTCCCAGGTAAGTGGAGGGTCACAGTGGTCCCGCTTAAAATCCACAAACCTTAGGCAATTATCTTGTCCTTTATGATACTACTCCCCAGATCACACAATTACACGTATTCCGCATCTCACTAAGGTGAGACAACAAGTAGTACCTAAACCAATCTATATCCATCTAAGTTGCTTTTTGAACGAGGGTCTGACTGGGTTGAGGAATCCCCAGCGGAGTCGCCAAGCTGTGCGCACTTGCATCTCATCATGCGAAACCGCTGTTAGCACCTCATTTTTGCACCCCTTAAAAGTACGGAAAGTAAAATTTTTACTAAAAAGTCAAACCCTAAGGGGTCAAAAAATTGACTTTATAATTTGGTGGAAATTGACTACCATACTTCTTCCCATTGAAAATGAAATTCCGATACGACTCCAATGCAACTGAGTTTGCTCAAATCGGAGTCCGGATGAAGAAGTTATGAGCCGGTCAAACTAGAGGGGGAGAAGAAATTAGCTTTCTGCTAAAACCCGAACTTGCTACCAAACTTTAGCTTAATGGATAGGTAATTCCGAGTTGATTTCAACGCCACTAAGTTTGATAAAAGCGAACATCATATGAAAAAGTTATGGCAATTCAAAGTTTCAGAAAAACTGCCAGTGTGGCGAAAAAGAAGAAAAGAAGAAAACAAATAAAAATCGGGATTAAAATAATAATTTTTTTGAAAGTATCTTGATTAAAATAAATCAAAAATAAAAAGAAAATCGGATAAAAAATCTGAAATTAAGCCAAATTGGAGAGTGGTTTGAAATTCAACATTTAAAAAACGTGCGTGACCGCACTTTAAGTGCGGACAGCTGTCACCAGCTGTTCGCTTCACGGAGATTTGTGCACGAGGACGATGCATCCGCACTTTAAGTGTAGATCAGGCCAATCCGCACTTAAAGTGCGGTTCCGGATTTTTTTGTCTATAAATAGGGGCCCAGCCCCATCGTTTGAAAAAGACTCTCCACCCCTATCATTACCCTGCCTCTCTAGCAACCTGCGACCACTTGAGCACTCTCTCATCCATCTAAACTTCTTTCAACCCCCCAACATACCCTTCCAAATCTCTCTTTTGCTCCTTTCCACCGCTGTTTACACACCAAAAAACCAAAAAGAGCTGATTTCTGGAGCAGGAGAGGCTTTCAAACTGCTGTCTGCATCTTCTGCAGAACCATAAATTGTCCAGATAGAAAGGTAATACTAAGGTAATAACATTTCTTGTGTTTTTTTATATTGAAGTGAAGTTCCTTTAAAGCAAGTCTCTCTTTTTGATTATCTTCAAATTTATCTTTCATTGTTTTTTTTACTCACCATGTGATTTGTTTTAGCATGCTATGGGAGTCCCCATGGTAAGGGGGACTCCCCATACATAAAGATGGAAGGAGAGGTCTTGGACAGGATAAAAGAAAAAGGGTGTAAAATCCCTAATTTTTATGCAAATAAAAATTATATTAGTTTAGTATCTTAAATAAAAACTAATTAGTGGTTTTTGCAGAAGAGGTGACCATATGGACTTAAATTAAAATCCGGGTGAACCATCTTGGAGATCTTTTATTTATTAAGGTAAGGAAAAATTTTTGTAGTGTTATTATGAGAGTTAAGTTGGTTGCTGATGTGGAAACTTAATGTGCAAAAATAAAAATAAGCTGCTGATGTAGGAGGGATATGGTGGAGTGGCACTCACATGAGCATGGATGAAATGTTGCTGGGCGGCAACTATATAAGTAAGTGGAAAAAAAATCAGTCGCTGGTTTTCGCTTTGAACGAACTGAGTTTTGAAGCTCTTAGAAAAGAGGAGGAGGCGAGAGGGTTCTGGACCAGATCTGGAGATAGAGAACTACTCAAGAGGATTGGTTGTGGTTGTCGATTGCTGTCCAAGAGAAGTGGAAAAAAATTCCAGCAGCACCTGAGTTAGGCCAGCAAGAACAATTGGAGCAGGTGTGTTCGTTTAACTCAATGAGGAGATTAACAATTGTTTTGGTTGCTGGTTAAGTTTTATATTAATTCGAAATCAGATCTGAGATCTGATTTCCTGTGTTCAGATTTAAGTTCAAAGGTTAGAAGAAGAGGGCGGCTAGGTTGTTTTTGAATTTGGGAGTGTGCATGCCGATTGAGAAGGTTCAGATTGGTGGAATTGCGTATCTCATGTAAGTGGCAGCTTTCTCTTATGATTTCAGATGGCTTTGTGAGTAGCACAAGATGTTCGTTTAGATGATTCAAAAATTTGATTTAGTTTTCAGTTCTTGAACTAGAGATTTGCTGATCCTCTGTCTTACAAAAAAATCTGGCGTCTAGGCATTTGACAGTAGTAGTGTGTGGATTTACATTTATTCTATCGTTGCTTACTGTTTTATATAGTCGATTTGCTGAACTAAAATTTACGTGAATGATCAGGTGGGATACCTATTCAGTAGTAAAATTATTGTTGCTGATTTTCAGATTGAAGTATATGCATGAGCAACCAGATCTAGGCAACTATTTGTTTACTTTCTTAGATCCAAACATAGTAAATGAGGAACCTGGATTCCTGTTGGTAATTGTAGGGACGACAAGTTGTAAATAGCATGAATCGAACTGGCTTAGATGCTTTAATTGAAAATGTGGTACTGAAATTAGTATTAGTAACTGGTTGTCTCTGTTTCTGGTTAGTCATGGGCAACTAGGCATGAACAGTTATAATTTTGGGTTCAACAAGAATTAAGGGTAGAGTTGCTATTTTATTAGGTGAATGGAAGTGGATTGGGGATGAAGAACAGGGAAATGAATGGATTAGATTAATTGGGAATTAGGTTCAGGTGGATATGGCAGAATTGTTAAATGAATGTTTAAGAGGGGCTGCTGTTTGTGTTATGGTCTGAAAGTCATAAATAAAAAAATCAAAGTGGGTTAAATACTTGAAGAGAAGAATTAGGAATATGTTGTAAGAAATTGTGAGTGAAGATATAGTTAAATCTTAAAGCCTTGGAATTATGCTGGTATGGTACAGCAATAGGTTGCTGGCGCCAGATCTGTTAATCATGGCTGAATGGTGTTCAGTCCAGTACCAAGGTTTTAGGTGCTGATATTCAGCCTATTTGCAGCTCATGTATAATTGTTGTTAAATGTATTTTGGTAATCTCTTAGGAACTCATTAAATTGTTGTTGCTGAACTTTCAATGGAAGGGGATATTCTAGAAATGGGAATTGGATTTGAGGTCAGTCAATAAAGAAAAATCAGTGTTGCTGTAGCTGAGTTTCAGATTTGAGAATTTGCATGAGCATTTAATGTAAGTAGCATAAACAAATCTGTTTAGCCGATTTAGATGAGAAATTGTGTTAATAAAAGAATTGATATCATGTACACTTTGTTTCCTACTGTTTTGAGCATTCGGAACTGGTTAGTAGCAAATCTGGTTTCACTTCAAATATGCAATATGACAGTCGAATTGATAAAAGGAGATTTGAGTCCTTGTGAAAAGATTAAGTTGGAAAAGTTAATAAGTCCTTGCAGTCATACATTAATTTGGGTTGCTGGAAATGGACGGAAGAGTTGAGTTGGCAAATGATGTGGTGTTAGATGGAAGTAACCAAATTAGATGCAAGTTTAGAATCATTAGTTAGAGGTTAAGTTAAGTTTAATCTAGAAGTGATTCAAAGTCAAGGTATGAGCAAGCAACACTCGAGCCAGGAAAATCCAGCTTGCTGTTGAGCTTTAGCACCTGCCTTGAGCACTATCAGTTGGCGCCAATCTACTTATAGGTCAGCACCAGCTTCAGTGTGCAGCTATATAGAGTTGTTGATATTAGATTCAGGTGTTTATGAAGGGGATTTCATATTACTAGTTAGATTATATTTTAGTGCTTGTAATGCTGCCTGGAAATTATTAATTAGTAAGTGGTGTTAATGAGGAAATGGGTATGTGCTGACCTGCAGCTGGGTGGTGCCTACTTCTTCCAAGATTGGCGACCAGCCATATGAATGTGGATTTTTGGGGTTATTATTACCTTAACTTAATGGAGTTACTTTTAGGGGTTTAAATACATGTGAGCAGTGTATATTGGAGGGAGAATAGTTGCTGGAAATTGAGGGTGAAATAGGGTGGTAAAAATAAAATAAAAAAATGAAATCTGAACATTGATTAGTTGAGTGTTCTGAGTAACTCTTAGGTGTTGACAACATCTTCAGCACCTACAAGTTTTGCATGTCAAACTAAGCTTGAGATAATAAGTAAAGAACCATTTAAGGGTAATTAAATGGGATTTAAGGGAGCCTTAGGGGGCTGAAGTAAGTGTACAAAAAGAGTTATGAAAGAATCCAAAGGAGTAAAGTAAGGCATTGAAGATTTAAGTTTGATATGTTATTTGAGTATAGTAGCTATCGAAAGGTTACTGTTTTAGACATAGAACCAGGTATACTTGACAAAACCCAGTAGGGGTTGTAAATTCCTGATTTCCCATCTGATTTGCCGGTTTAACCAAGACTTTACAGTTTTTACTAAATTTTGACTCAAAAAGGGAAATTTTATACAATATTTTGAAAAGGGACTTAAAGTCAAAATTTTTTGGATAAAAGGTGATTATTTGGTTTCTCGATGTTTTGGGAATTTTTGATGAAATGATGGTTATCTTACCTCCGTGTACTCGGGGATGCCCATGTACTTGGGAGGGTGTTCCTCTATGTACTCAAAGATGCTAGTGTACTCGGGATGGCACGTTTTGAGTTTGGAACAAGTTGATATTATTGAGATTACTGTTTTTGGCTTTAGCACGAGTCTAGATGGCATAGCTCTGTGTAGATCCACATTTGTCAAGTTAAGAGCTAGGTAGTGGAATAGATTGTTTTCTTTGCTAGTTGTAATGAGTTGTTCACGCACGCGTTTCCACCGTGTACTCGGTGAGGCTTGATCGTGTACTTGGCTGGCTGCGGCTATCCCTCATTTTATTGTGTACTCGGACTGTGACTGGATTAGTACATGCCAACTCATCACTGTACTAGATGGGTTCTCCCGCAATAAGACGATGATCGTGTACTCGGCTTCGCACCTAAGCCGGGAGGTGGCATAGTGAACTTCGGCATTACCTAGTTAAGGGCAATATTATTTCATGAGTCCACTGTGGACTTGTTTTTATGATTTCACTTATGAATCGCTGTTATGCATTGATTGTTGATATTGCCCTTTATTAGTATATATGTTGTATTTGGATTACTCGGATTACTCTTAAACGTTGGTTATCGTTACTGATGCATGTTTTACTATTGGAGCATGTTTTAGAACTGATATAAATGTTTTGTGCACGCATGTGCTACTTGCTGGGATATTCGTATCTCATTCCGTTTTGATTTGTTTTGTTTTCAGATCCTGGTGAGGACGATATACGTGGGGTTGAGCCAGATGCGGCTTACCCCAAGTATAGGGGACAGGATTACTTTGTCGAGTGACTATTGAGATATATCTTAGTTGTTATTTCATTTGAGATAGTGAGTAACTTTTGAACTGTAATTCTTTCAATTCATTGTGGTTTGGTGATTGGGATATTTTAGCGAACTCTGATATTGTGATTGATGATAATAAATGAAATGTCATGTTTCTTATACTCTGATATAGATCCTGCGGATTTGTTATCTAACCCTCGGGTATGAGTTACGGTTCCATTACGTAACCCGGATCCGGGGCGTTACAAAGGGGGGTTTTATGTCGTCTTGAATTTTTTTATGTAGATTTATCTCCTATTTAAAGAGGGGTATGTCCTCTTTCAAAGTCAGTTGTACCCCTAAATCTTACCCTCTCTCCTTTCCTTTAGGTTATGTTATTTGTCATTTCTTTTATGAGTTTACCTGCTTTTTGAAGTCCTTTATCCCTTTTGATAAGTTTTATGTGTATAGCATGAGACACATGTCACACACGGTCACTTTCCGTTTGTTTGTTGTTTTAAATGTCTCCAGAATATTTATGTGAACATCGTCAGTATGTGCTAGCCCTCATGTGTATCATTTAGAGTATGGTAAGACTTGCTCGGCCATATTCTTCCACATACATGAGCATTGGTTGATGGTCCCATGATTAGCATGTTTAGTTCACTATGTGAGTTATCTTCGTATGCATCAAAGTATTGATGAGTATCATGCATGATTCTTTCAATATCTTTTTTGTTTATATATTGTCTTCTATGAGTTTTAGTGGATCATCTTAGTAAATAATCCCTGGTATTTTGTTTAGATCATGTGTTTGTTTATATTGGCTGAATGTATATGTGGATGAATTGGTAAAAATATGTTTGTTGAAGCCAGAGATGGCACTTGGAAGCCTCTGTGGGTCTGCTAAGAGACCCACAGTAATTCGCACAAGTTCCTCGGAGAAGGGCAAGCAGACCCCCAGAGCGGCTTTGGCATTTTTGCATTTTCTGGCTCGGTCCGCATATACAGTGCAAACCAGGCCCGACCGCATTTAATATGTGGACGGGCCTTGTCCACAGAGAATCTGCAGTTTGACCCGATCCGCATAGTAAATGCGGTCAGACCCTGATAATTCATAAAATTTGATTTTCTTGACCCGGGTCCGCCCAATTCGACCCAATTTTGATTAATTTAAACCAATTGGGTCCTTGGGTCAACCCAATCCCACTTTTGAGACTTGGGCTCATCTGGGGCCTAATAAGGCATTGTGGGCCTTCCAACGAGGCCCACATTCAGTCTGGCCTAAACCAAGGCCCATTTTGATAATGGGTCCAAGGCCTCTTGGTTAATTGCCCATGGGCAAAATTCAAGCCCAATGGGCACTAAAAGCTTCAACCCACTAAATTTTGTAAATATTTAAATTAATAGCAAAATCAAATAACTAAGTCCAATAAGGGTTATCCAATGTAACCCTGAATGGGCCTTGGACTTGACATCAAGCCCAGCATGGCTACATATGGGCCTTCCAACGGGGCCCATATCTGACCCAATTCATTAAATGGCTGAAAAGATAAAAAATAAATAAACTAAAGGGGACCTACATTTTCAGTGGTCCCCACCCATACCAAAAAGATGAGCATGCTGGGCTAGGAAAAAGCGTGAGACTAAGTTAACTCGAACCAGGGAGACCTGAGGGACCCGTCAGGCCGACGGGGTGGGCCGAGGTGTCTTTGGACTTACCCGGATGTAACCGAGAACTTAGTCAAAGTCTCTAGAAAGCCACAAACCAATCAAATTAGACTTGAATAGGTACCCATGTGTCTGCTTACACCCCATCAGGCAGTGGTGACTCCTAGTCTTCCAAGGCATGCACTCCCACGTGCGCCTTGCCCGTGCGAAAATCACGTGCGCACAGTGGGTCCATGACAAGATCAGTAATCTTTTGGTCAATCACCTGACAATCTCATTTAAATCTCTGAAATGGTGCCTCTTGGAACTCCCTGTATGAGTATCAACCTTTTTGCCTTCAATAGCATGCCCCAGGTTGGAAGGAAATGAATTGTTTTGGTTTAAGGGGTTTCTTTGGTACTGCCCTTCCCTAGTTCTTTTGACTTTCTCTTTTGTTTTTTTTTCTTTCCCTGCCCCTGTCTAGAGGTTGTGAAATGGTTTTTCTCTCATTGGTTCCCTCTCTCGGGTTCAGTGCCTTGCCCCAGTCTGAGAGCCCTGTCAATTTCCACGGATCATGATCCAACGATCAGAGAGGACTTATTAGTAGGACAAAATGTAAGCTTTGGTTCCAGTGTTCCGAAATGAAGGATAAATGGGCTCAAACCCTATATAGCTTCATTCTATGTGTAACCATTATGTCTAGCCAAAGTTTTTCTTTGTCTCTTTTGTTCTGTCATTGCCAGTTTGTCCGAGATTTAGTGTTACATTCTCTGTAATAAGAAAGGACTTCTCAATAGGACGAAACGTAGGCTGGGTTCAAGGGTCTAGAAGAAATTATATGAAGGCTCAAAATTGATGAACCGGGTAAGAGCCATGTTCTATCCACTTTTCTTGTTAGGTCTCGCTTCATCTTTTGCTTCTTCAGTTTTGTGTCTAACTTTGATTTGTAGCTTTTTCTCCTTTTTCCATGTTTGTTCTATTCTTTTTCTCCCTTCTTTCTTGGGTCCTTTGCCACAATCTTTGGCTCTTGCTTTCGGGGTTTGCCTCGGCTTTGTTTTTCTTTTCTTTTCCTTTTTTCAAAGGGTTGCCCCAGTTCTTTCTTTACATTCTTGTTTTGTGGGGTTCACCCCGTTCCTCCTTTCTACCCCTTCATTTTTAGGGTGCTTTTCACTTTGCCCTATCTTCACCTTTGTCTTTCTTGTGTTTCCAATCCTACCAAGCTTCATGCCCCAATTTTGAAGACAGAACATGGTAGGGTCGATGAAGGAATTTGTTAGGCCCAAAATGTTTTGCTAGGGTTTCATCTTGTGTCAGATTTTTTTGAAGAAAATCAAAGATGGCCTTTCATCCTTTTACAGAGAATGTAACACTCAATTATCTTTGACCAATTAACCGGCTCAAGAGCCATTTTCATCTTTATTCATTTTGTTTTTTTGTTTTTTTTTTGCTTTTTGACGTTACCCCAGTTTGGGGTGGCTAGACATAACGTAGGTTAGAAATGAGATGATTAAGCTTAACATGTTTGACTAGCGGAATTTGTTTGAAGTATCTCAGCCAAAAATGGTCTCTCATCATTTCATCGGGATCATTGATCTTGGATCATGTCAGTGACTTTTGACTGGTATAGGCACCTTGCCCCTTATTTTTTTTTTCTTTCACACATCTCAACTTGCCCCTGTGTTTGGCAAGGTAGGTCTCAAATATTGTATTGGCAGGGGATCCCTTGGCTAGGTCGAGACCCACACAATTTGTGCTGTTTGGCACATTCCATCTGTCAAATTTAATTGTTCAGGTTTGTCCGGAGATCATTGTCATGCCTTAGTGTGGTTCAATACTCTAGTGATTTCCCAAAAGATTTCATAAGTTGTCAAAAAGAAACATGCTGTCAAGTTCAGAATTGAAACGAAAAGAAAACATAAACAAAAAAGAGCAGCAAACTATGCAAGGAGTGGCCGATGTAGATCGGCGTTCTTGGAATTCAGTTGCATGCCATGGGAGGAAGCCTTAAATGCTCTCCTCGTCACCATCTTCTCCTTCCTGCGGGAAGATGGTTGGTTCAGATGTGCAAATCTGTGCTAAGATGTCAGAGATGTCTCGTCCCTCGATGGATCTTGGCTTCTCGAGCAGTTCCTTCAAAAATCCTTGATCTATCAGATCTTGAATGTCATGCCATAGGTCCCAACATTGCTCTGTGCTATGCCATGGAGCACCAGAATGGTACTCGCATCGTTCTGCGGTGTTGTAGCTTTCGGACTTAACCAACCGGGGGTTCGGGGGCTTAATTTGCACATACCCTTTCTTGAACAATGTTGGCAGCAACTCTGCTGGTGCATATGGTAGGGGGTAAAACCCCTTCTCATTCTAGCCTCCATTTCTTCTTTCATTCTCCTTAGGAGATCTTTTGAATGATTCATCAACCTGTCGTGCTCCCTTTTGCAATAATAGTCATTCAGCTTCTTCACGAGTTGGGGATCATCTGCTGCTATGGCTTTTCCTTTCCCTCTTTGCCCTCGACCACCTGCTAATGTGGGTGGAAGGCTCACTTCTTGGTTGCTCTGGGGTGTCTCTCCCTTCATACTTTTAATCTCTTCTTCGGGAACCCTCACCCGGGATCCTAGCTCAAAATTTTCTTCTCCTAATGCTTCTCAACACGTGTTCCACGTTTCTTCCTTAATTGTTATTGTCCGCAGTAGGCTTTGTAGAGAAGCCACTATGCTGGTTATTTGCTGGGCTACATCAAGCCACTATGCTGGGGTCCATGCCAGGAGAAACAGACAATAGAAAGCAGAGTACATGATATGAAATACCAAGATGCATGGAGATGACAATGATTTTCTTTCTTTCTTTCTTACTTTTTTCTCTCTTTTTTTTTCTTCTCTCTTTTTTCTTTTCTCTTTTTTTCTTGTTTTGTTTTGTTTTGTTTTTTTTTTGGTTTTTTTTTTCAATTTGGCAGAGGATCAATTTTGAGTTCCCCAGCCTCAAGAAGATCTTGGACTGCATGACGAAGGTCCCAACATCAATTAGTATCATGGCCTTGTGCACCCATGTGGTACTCACAGCTCTTGTTTGGATCATAGCCCTTCATTTTTTATGCCTTAGGATTTGGCGCTACCAATTGCAGGTGTCCCTCTCTCATGAGCTTTGGTAACAATTCAGCCAACGTATATGGAAGCGGAGTGAACTCCCGGTTCTTTCTTTCCTCCTTGGTGAGACTCCTCCTGAGGTGAGACGCGGTATTGTTAGCAGAGGGGAGTCTCATGCTTCTTTAGGAAGGGACGTGAAACGGCGCAAAGGGTTGTACATGGTTAATTGTACTTGTGTCGTCGTCATTCTCTTGCTTTTCGCCACTTGATATTGTTCTGTGCAACAAACTCGTCATGCAGCCTCTGAGCTTCTCCATTTTAATCGCATCCTCAATTCTATCTACCGCCATGATTAGGTCGGTGAAACTTGCAGTGCACTGCCCCAACAGCATTGTGAAGTGTGGTTGTCCCAGCGAGGATATGAACAAGGAAGTCCGCTCTTGTTCAAGAAGAGGGGGTTGTACCATGTTGGCTAGTTCCATTCACCTTCTGGCATAGTCTCTCACAGACTCACTATTCCTCTTTGACAGCCTTTGCAATTCTGTTCTAGTCTGAACCATTTGGCTATTTAAGCGGTATTGTTGGAAGAACACGGTGGCGAGGTCATTCCATGCCTTAATCTTTTGCTTATCCAGACTTAGGAACCAAGAATATGCAGCCCCAGTTAGAGATCTCTGGAAGAATTGAACCATAATCTTTTCATTCTTCGCATATTGGCACATGTCGCCAACATACAATCGCAGGTGTATCAAAGGACAGCTAGTGCCATAAAAATTGTGTAGTTCAAGACATCTAAATTTTGCTGGCAGTTGGATGTCTGGGAAGAAACACAGGCTCTCTAGAGTGGTTTCATCCTGCACCGAGATAGGCTGGAGTTGCTTCAAGAGGTCTTCTTTCATTGCTGCCATTCAGGCCTCATTGTCTTCCTTCATTGCTGCCAATATTTCCTTGAGCTAGGCCTCCCATGCCCTATTCCAGTCTCGCTCTTCCTACCCCAGTTGGACAGGCACAAATGGTTCTCGTTGTGGAGGATGGATGGGAACTGCCGCTAGATGTGGGAATGGAGTGTCCCGTGGTGGCGGATATGCTGCCATGGGTGTTGGCTGAGGTGGTTGCCCCTGCTAGGTTTCTGGCATTTGAATCCCCATGGCATGCATCATGGCCACTTGTTGGCCTAGATCCATTATGACTAGCTGCTCTTCAGCCCTTTGCTGTGATGATGATGGAGTTGGGGCCTCAGAAGAATTCATTGCAGTCCTTTCTTATTGCGAGTACAGTGTTCTGAGTGGTGCTCTCAATGTGAAATATCCGAAGTTTATATCAACAGACTGGCCTGTTCTTCATTGTACCTGTTTGTTAAGAATTTTGATCAGTTCCTTCCCCAATTATGAATGAGGAGTCATGTGTGACGAGATCATTACACCATGAGTGATGCTCTTGTGCCATGATTGGAAAAAACAAGTACAAGGCGGTTCATGTATGAAAGTCGTGGTTTGACAAAACAATACCGTGAAGAGTATGTGAAGATGCCCCAGCCAATCAGAAATTCCTTCTGGGAATTGTGCAGTTAAAAATTTTGCAATTTGATCTTTCAGAGATCTGAGACTCTGGAGACCATACCATATCTGACGGTTTTCAAAAATTGTGCAACACATGTTTATGAGTGGAAAGCCTTGAAAAACATGTTGTGAGGATTAAGCCTCAAAATCCAACGCCTTGATTGGCAGCGATTGTAAATTCCTTTGAAATCATGCAGTGGAAAGCGAATTATAGAAACCAGGAAACGCGTCTTGGACAGCCCGCATCGTGCCATGAATGGCATGGAGAATGTATGCCACAAGATGGGCGATTTGATTTACGTGTATATGGCTAGCTCAATATAACCACAAATGACGGTTTATTGCGCGTCGCAAGAGACGACGTTAATGTACGTCATGGAACACAATTCAATGTAGGCCCGAAGGCCACTTTATTGTGTGCTTTCAAAAGCAACTTTGATGTGCGCCTCGAAAGGCTGCTTGATGTACACTCGAAGGCGGCTTGATGTACACCCGCATGCGATTTGATGTATGCCCGGAGGCGACTTTGGTGTACGCCCAGAGTCTATTTGGTTTTGGAAATTATTTTATGCATCTTTGAAAACGGTTGGCCAAACAGGTTTGTGTAAATGATCTTGAAGTGCGTGCACTTAATGCATGAACAGGCACACACACAAATAAAATGAAGGTTAAGTGATATTACCATCCTAAGAGTCTGTGTTAACAAACAGATATCAAAACACACACCTAAAAGTGTGTGCACAGTCTTAAAAAAAAGGTTGGTGCCTATCAAGGTACAACTCCTAAAAGTTGTAAGGAAGCACGTCCAAGTCCTGATTACCCTTTGTCTTTCATCTGTTCTTTCGTCTACTTTTGGTGTTGACCCCAGCAAAACTTACAACTTGCTAGCGAAGGCGAAACTTACATGATATTTACAAAAATCTTCAAAGAATTCATCCTTAGGGCTGTTGGGAGCCCAAAAGAAAGGTACAAATTGCTTCGAAGGTAGGTGAGCTGGATTCCTAGATCTAGGGTTTTGTGACCCTGTTTTGATTTGGCCTGCTTTCATCTGACAGTCTAATCTGGCCAGCTTTCATCTACTCAAAAAGGCCAATTTGGACTTAGGGTGCTTCTAGTGGACTCACTGGGTCGAGGCCAACGGCTCACAGGACTCGATGTATGGATCTGGGGTGGCTCCCCTGATCAAAATTTGGCTAGCTTCCTAAATTAGGGCTAAGGTAGCCCATGATCTAGGGTTTACTCTGTTTGATACAAAAAGACGGGGGTTACTGCCCCTGATAGACTCTTGGGTTTTAAATTGATTTTATTCTTCTCATTTCTATCATCCAAGCACATTCACAAAATCACGGTTCATTCATAAGCAATAGGTGGGGAAGGATACCCAGCCCGAGACATTCACCTAAAGGGTCTGAGCCAAGTACTAGACCCTCGCGTACCACGGCAAGAAACTAGTAGTGCTATAAGAATCAAGAAATCTGGGGAGATGGGTTTACCCTGCTTCCCCCGGCAAGCCACGGGAGTGTAGGGCTAATACCATCCCAAAAATATGTTCATAGGAATCAGAAAGGTGGCTGCTAGAGAGATCTAAGTTTTGGTAGAGAAGATGCATCATTAACAATTCATTTAGGGTCGGATCATTCACGTAGTCCCCCTCATGCCTATCACCCCATGCAATTATTAAAGCTGAAAAAATCCATCCACGGTGTGGTGGGTGCCCGTGTGTGCAGTTGGGCTGGGTGCTGTGTCTAATCGGGTGAGTTTGATCTGGATATTTGATTGGTAAAGGGTTCTTCATTGTCTTTTTATAGTGAAGTGTAGAATTGGCACTCAATATGATGCTCCAAGAGAGTCCCTAGGTAATTGGAGGGGTCACAACGGTCCCACTTAAAATCCAAAAACCTTAGGAAATTATCTCATCCTTTATGACAGGACTCCCCAGAATACGTAGTTGTGCGTATTCTGTACCTTACTAAGGTGAGACAAAAAGTACTGCCTAAACCAATCTATATCCTCCTATGTTGATTCTTTTTGACCAAGGTTCGACTGGGTTGAGAAATCCCCAGCGGAGTCGCCAGGCTGTGCGCGCATATGTCGTACCACGAGGCGCACGTGGAATGCGTGCCTCCTAGAGGGTAAATCGGGAAATTGGAGTCACCACTACCTGATGGGGTGAAGGCAGATACCTGGTGTGAGACATGGAAATGTCACCTAAGATGACTTCTAATATCATCACGTGGGGATCAATCAAAATAAAGAGTCGCCACCATCTAAGTTAAGGTGTGAATGGACACCAAAGGGATCATACATGCCAAATAGAGCCAAAAGTAGCTCTAATACAAGGGGAAAATCCAGAGATCGGGTAAGGGGAATTAGTTATGAAGGTGTTAGGCACCCTCACTCATCCGTACAAGACGGTTCCCATATACTGTTCATACTAAAGATTGCTTGCTAATAAAAAACAGACAAAGAATGCTTAAGAGTAAGCAAAATGTGTGTGATTATTCCATATGAGCAGTCCAATGAATTTGGACTCTCCTCATGGATATACCACTTTTAGAACTTCATGAGTGAATAAAAATCAAGGTAAAAATTGAAGAGAAGTCAAGCTAAGGCAAATCTGGAAAAATCAGGCCATAAGAGCTTGAAAACTTTAAACTCAAATCAAATGAAACCAATGCCATTTGAAAGCTGGCATGAAGTAGAACACTTAGTAAAAATTTCATTGCAATCCGATTTAAAACGAGAGAGAACAGCTCAACGAAACCTACTGCTGTATACAAGAAAAAGCAACGAGTAAGCAACTTTGAAACTCTATTCGTGGAGTTTGGCTCCATATAAATTCGTAAAAACTTGCATGGATGAAGTATATGGTGCGATCTTTCAAATGAAATAGGTCTCACACCAAACTCTATCCGTTTGTGACTTGTGTGTCCTTTTGAACATGCCTAGAGGATCACAGATTAACCCAGAACTCTGTTACAGAGCCACTCTGAGTCAATCAAGCACACAAGCTACAAATCAAATCAAAATCTCTTGAAACCAATTGGAATGGAAAATAGACTCCTCCAGGAAAACACAGAGACTGAAATCACTCAAAACGGATTAAAAATGAGCAAATGGTGCACAATCAAAGCGGCAAGTTCAGCAATCTGGACTGAACTGACTTGCTGACTTTGAATAGATGGTGTCAAAAATTGGCTCCATAAAAATGAACGAAAATTTCCAGATACAAAGTAGGCTTTCCCATCTATCATATGTCATTAAAATCACTCAAATATTCATCCAGAGGATGAAGTTATAAGCATTCTAAGACAGGCCACAAATGTTGCCCTATTTTGAAGATTTTTGAATAAAAGGCCAAAATTAGTGCATGTGCGCAAGTGGATTCGACCAAAACAATGGAAACCATGAAAAATAGCCTCATGAAGTTCTAAAAATTCATTCTAAAGCCAATGATCTCAGATTTCCCATATTAAGAATGGAGAATCCAAGATCTAGCTTATCCTTGCCAAAAAGAGTGAAAAGTGTGTTTGGTGGTGATGGAAATCATATTTCTAGGAGAAGGTTGGAATCCATTGCTATTGAGAGCATGGATTCGTATATCTTCTCCAAAGACAAATACAAAGCATATAAGAGAAAGCAACCATAGGTTCAAAATAACCAAATAGCATGCTCTTCATCATACGTAGGTTTTAAGCCTAGAGGATCCATTCCACCTTCCTTTTCCCAAGGCTCTCCCTTCACGTTTTACGGCTAGAGAGAATTCCCAGTGTAAGTGTGAAAACTCACACTCCTTATATGGCAAATGTTTGACAAATTATATCTTCTAATAATCTTCAAGATGTGCAGAATCAAAATGTAAGTTCTGTGAATTTAGTAAAGAGGAAGGTGATGCTGCCACACAGCTACCACTTCGCTGGTAGCTCAAGGAAATATAAGGTTTTCTAAATAAAGAACATTTCGTAAAGGCACTTGCGAGGAACAACGCCGATACCACTCCGCTGGCAGCGCATAAGTGAAATAGCGCTTTGAAAGTAAAGAACGCGCACCTGCGTCGTAAGGCGACGCCGACACGCTGCTGGTAGCGCAGAGCAAGATTGAAGAATCAAAAAATCAGTTGTGCACATGCCGCATTCCCTCCCGCTAGCAGCGCGCCCTTAACTGGGTCAATTTGGATTTGAGTGGGACTTGAGTTGGCTTCCAGCCGTCTACCACGATCGCAAGGCGACGCCACCAGCGCTCGATGCGATCTGAGTTTTTCTTCTTTAAATATACGAGCTGTATTTTTTAGAAATGACTTTTTTCTTTTGATCAATTTGATTTGGATCTTGAGGTGTTCAAGATTCAATCAATTCATCTTTAGAGAGTCGATGATCGAGTGAGGGGGAGATCTGAGAGAGATCTCCTGGAATTGAAGTTTGAGGATTCTTCTTCATTTCGGAACTTCACATGATCGTATGATCTCCTGGATTGGTGATCGAGCTTGATGGATGCATAGGTGGATTCCTATTGCATTGGATCATCTCAGTGGGCTCTGAGGTGATTGTTACGATCTGGATTGATCGTGAATTGCAGCTTGTGGATTCAAGTTGTGTTACAGTTCGTGGATTCGAGCTGTGGATCTGGATTGATCGTGAATTACAGCTTGTGGATTCAAGTTGTGTTACAGTTCGTGGATTCGAGCTGTGGATCTGGATTGATCGTGAATTACAGCTTGTGGATTCAAGTTGTGTTACAGTTCGTGGATTCGAGCTGTGGATCTGGATTGATCGTGAATTACAGCTTGTGGATTCAAGTTGTGTTACAGTTCATGGATTCGAGCTGTGGATCTGGATTGATCGTGAATTGCAGCTTGTGGATTCAAGTTGTGTTACAGTTCGTGGATTCGAGCTGTGGATCTGGATTGATCGTGAATTACAGCTTGTGGATTCAAGTTGTGTTACAGTTCGTGGATTTGAGCTGTGGATCTGGATTGATCGTGAATTACAGCTTGTGGATTCAAGTTGTCTTACAGTTCGTGGATTCGAGCTGTGGATCTGGATTGATCGTTAATTGCAGCTTGTGGATTCAAGTTGTGTTACAGTTCGTGGATTCGAGCTGTGGATTGCTCCCATCTTCTATCTTGTCTGCCACTTGCACTAAAGCAGCGAAACTGGTGGTGGTTTGGCCCACCAAATGATTGTAGTAAGGTTGCCCCAATGTAGTGATAAAAGTGGAGATCATTTCTTGTTCCCCCATGGGTGGCCTCACTTGTGCAGCTGATTCTCTCCACCTTTTGGTATACTCTCGAATGGCTTCATCATTTCTCTTGACCATCCTCATCATATCATACTGGTCAGGAATAATCTCTCAATTACACCGGTATTGTGCCAAGAATGCATCAGCTAAGTCTTTCCATTTCTTAATCCTTGAGTGGTCCACAGTGGAGAACCACCTTAAAGCAGCCCCCGTCAGACTCCTCTGAAACAGTTGGACTAGGATTCCATCATCTTTCCCAAATTGGCATAATGCCCCACAATATAGTTTCAAATGGCTCATCGGGCACCCAGTGCCATCATACTTCTCGAAGTCTAGGCACTTGAATTTGGGCGGAAGGCATACATCTAGATACATGCACAGATCTTCAAATTTAGTGCCCCCAAATGTGTTGACCCCCTTGACTTCTCTCAGCTCTTCCTGGATTGATTCCATCCTATCGAGAAATTTCTTCTCCATTTCTACCCTCATCCTTTCCTTTTCCTTCTCCTTCTCTTCCTCAGATTCAGATTCCTCCTCCCGGATCAAGATAGGCTCGGGGATCGGTTGGTGGAATTCAGGTTTAGGTGGGATAGGTTGAACTGGTGGTGGGATGTTGGCCTGGGGTGGAGGTGCATTGTGGGATGAAGAGGCTTGGTGAACCTAAGCCTGGGCTTGGGCTTGGGTTTGCGCTTGTTGCGTCTGCATCTGAGCTTGGGCTGCTTGATTAGCCAACAAGTTTTCCAGTAGTTTAGTCATCCCAGCCATTTGCTCTTGCAGTTGAGCAAAGGCTTCAGCAGAAACGGTCGATTCTTCTTCAGTAGGATTCATGGTTGCAGATCTTAACCTCTGAGAATGCCGGGGAGCAATGATTGCAAATAGGATCCGAAGACCTTGTGAAAGGAAAGAAAAGAAACACAATTAGTGAACATTTCAAGTTAAACTCACACACTTTCAAGAATGCATGTATGCATGTTTGGGTGAACATGAGTTTGAATTACAATTTTTTTTCTTTTGTTTTTCTTATTTTTAAAATTTTTCTTTTTTTTGTTTTTGTTTTGGTCGAAATTGACCTTGCGAAGAGAAGTGGTTGGTACAAATGACCATCAGAAAAATATGGAATTTAAGGGCTTCCAAAAGGTCCCAAAGAATGAGAAATGTCTAAAATTCAAAGGCTTTTAGACGGCCCAAGATATGAGTTTTGAAAATTAAAGGCTTTCAGAAGTCCTATGATTTTCTAAATTCAAGCTTTAGAAGGCCTATGAGGTGTCTAAAATTCGGAGGCTTTTAGACGGCCCAAGAGATAAATTCTGAAATTTCAGGCTTTCAGAAGTCCTATGAGTGGGTTCTAGAATCACACAAGCTTCTAGAGGCTTATGAAGGTGTCTAAAATTCAGAGACTTTTAGACGGCCCAAAAAGGTTGTGATTTTTGAAATTCAGAGGCTTTCAAACGGCCCAAAAAGGGGGTGTCTAAAATTCAAAGGCTTTTAGACGACCCAAGCAAAAGGTTCCTAGAATTACTCAGGCTTCTAGAGGCCTATGAATTGGTCGGTACGAAAAAGACCATCCAAAGGATTTGTTGGAATATTCTAGGGCTTCCAACTTGTCCCATAAGATGTGAGATGTCTAAAATAAAAGCTTTTAGGCAAATCACAGAATATCTTGGAATTACTCAAGCTTCCAAGGGCTTATGAATTGGAATTAAAGGTTCCAAAGCCTCCTGAAATTACGCAGGCTTTCAAGGGCCTACGAGTGGGTTCTAGAATCACGCAAGCTTCTAGAGGCATATGAAGATAGAGTTTTAAAATTTCAGGCTTTTAGAGATCCTATGAGTTAAGGAATTACACAGGCTTCCTTAGGCCTATGAAGTTTTGCAAATTTATGGAATTTCAGGCTTCCAGGGTCCTATGAGTTTCTAAATTAAGGCTTTCGAAAGCCTATGAGATTTTGAAAAAATCTGAAATTTTAGGCTTCCAGGGTCCTATGAGTTTCTAAATTAAGGCTTTAGAAGGCCTATGAGATTTTTGAAAAAAAGTTGGAATTTCAGGCTTCCAGGGTCCTATGATTTTCTAAATTAAGGCTTTAGAAGGCCTATGAAGTTTTTGGAAAAAAAAAAAGCTAGAATTTCAGGCTTCCAGGGTCCTATGATTTGATTTTCTGAAATTCCAAGGCTTTCAGGTGCCTAAAATATTTTTGATTTCCCCTTAAGTGTTTTGAGTTAAAAAGAGACTCAACCTACCTGTAGACACCTGATTTTTGCCCCCTAAAATGAAGAAAAATGAAAAATCAAACTAAAAGTCAAACCTTGAGGGGGTCAAAAATTGACTTTTTGATTCAAGTAAATTTGGCCATCAAACTTCATCTCATTAAAAAGAGCATTTCGACACGGTTCCAACGCAACTGAATTTGCTGGAATCGAAGTCCAGATGAGGAAGATATGAGCTTGTCAAACTTTTGGAGAGCAAAAAGTTGACTTTTTGCTCGACCCTAATTCAGCTGTCAAACTTGATCCCATTGGATAGGTGGTTCCGAGCCGGTTCCAACGACACTAAGTTTGCTGAAATCGGACACCGGACGAAGAAGTTATGAGCGGTTGAAGTTTCAGAAAAACTGCCCATGTGGCAAAAAGGCAGCAAAAATGGAATAAACCAACGAAATAAATAATATAAATGTGTTTATTAATATTTTAATAAAGAGAATCTCGCTTTTTAATAAAATAATCGGAAAATCAAATGAAAATCTTGCAAAAAACCGAATTGAATAAAGTTTTGAAATCCAGACATTTTAAAAACGTGCTGGACCGTGTTTCAATTACGGGCAGGGCATGCCCGTATTTCAAATACGGGCAAGCTTCTGGAAGAAGACACGCGTCGCTGTACAGCAGGACACGCGTCCCGTACGGCCGATTCTGCGAGATTTACAAATGTGCGCTTTTCACCCGTATTTGAATTACGGGCAAGGCACGCCCGGACTTGAAGTACGGGCAAGGCATGCCCGTACTTCAAATACGGGCACGCCCCTACTTCAAATACGGGCACGCCCCTTTTTGCCTATAAATAGAGAGGCCACCCCCCTCATTTCAAACAAGCCTTC
Organism: Buxus sempervirens; assembly: GCA_947561395.2. NCBI lineage: Eukaryota > Viridiplantae > Streptophyta > Magnoliopsida > Buxales > Buxaceae > Buxus > Buxus sempervirens. Next base: position 26,918,178 of record OX387182.1, read on the forward strand.
TCCTCAGGCCAAACCCCTCTCCCTCTTTGCAGTTAACCACGGCCAAGCTTTGCCCAATCACCATCACCCCAACACCTAACCCTATTTAATGCCCAAAATACCCCTGTCTCACCAAAACCATGTCTAAACTTTTCTTTTTCATCCTTTGAATATCAAGAACCCACCAAACCTCTGCCAAAACCATTCCAAGAAATCCCGTAGGACGCGGAAGCGCTGCTCAAATTTTCGGAGGACCATAACACCAATCAAACAAACTAATTACATTGTAAGTATGTTCTCCTTCTAAATTAAAGTGAATTCTGATTTTATTTTTCTCTTCCTCACTACCTCTTTTCGCTTTTATGTTATTTCTAACATTGTTTTGAGTGTTGAATAATGAGGAATTACATCCAAAAGTAGTCATTCCTATGCAAAAAAGGAGGTGATAACAAAAGGTTATCAAAAATGTCTCAAAGAGAGAAATTTGACCCCGTTTGATCACTATTACGGAATGAAGATTGAAGTCCTTTTTGAACATTTAATGTCCCCTGTAAATTACACCTTTCCCATTCCTAAAAATTGATGGTGAACAACCAAGAAGGATCTTGCTTACTCAAAGAACAAAAGAAGGAAAAAGATGATCATTTGGACCAAGAGAAGAAAATGCAATGTATTGAAGGAGCTAGAACCCTCGCGGGCATTGCAGAAAGCTACCAATAGGCCACGGAATAGATCCCGAGAAGAATCGGCAGCAAAAGCGCAAAATAAGCTGCGCCCGTAAACTCAGAGCGGTCCGGGCAGGACCGTGTTTGCTTCACGGGCGAGCCAAACCGGATTTTGTTCACGGGCAAGGGTGGACCATATAGAAAATACGGGCAGAAGTAAAAGTAACATAAAAAATGTAATTTTTCGGCCCGGTTGGATCTATTCCGACCTAAACTGGTTTAAACCAACCCAAGAAGTTGTTTGGGCTATTTTTAGCCCACTTTTGGACTGTGGGCCTAGAAGGGCCCACCAAGACTCACCTTGGGCCCACTTAAGGGGCCCATCTTTGACTGGCCTATGCCAGGACTGTTTTCAATAAACAGGCCCAGGCCTTTTGACCCTTGGCTAATGGGGCAAATCCAAGCCCACTAAGCCCATTGCATGTGTAAATGGTTTAATTTAATAAATAACCAAATGGGTTACCTAATAACCCAAATGGGCCCCAGGTCCAATCATGGCAACCCACGGGTCTTCCAACGGGACCCAGATCCGATCCACTTCACTAAATAAAAAGATAAAATTAAAATAAAAGGGACCCACACCTTCAGAGGGCCCTGCCAGACCCAATAAACAATATGCTGGTCTAGGAAGGGTGAGACTGACTCAAAAACCAGGGAGACCCGAGGGACCTGTCGAACCAATGGGGCGGGGCGGGGCGGGGTGTCTTAGGGCTTCCCCGGATGTAACCGAGGACTTAGCTAGAACTCTGAAAAGCCGCAGACCAGACTTAGACCCGGATAGGGCAAACACCGTGTCTGCCTGCACCTCTCAGGCAGTGGCAACTCCGAATGTCCCGAGGCACGCACGAAACCAATGTGCGCCCCGTGTGCGATCTAGGCCAGGTTCAGATGCGCACAGCTTGGCGACTCCGCTGGGGACTCCTCAACCCAGCTGGACCCTGGTTATCAAATGAGTCAACTAGGTGGATATAAGCAAATTTAGGAAGTACTTCTTGTCCAACCTTAGTGGTTTATGGAACTTATGCAATTACATTGTATTGGGGGATCCTGTCATAAGGACGAGATAATTGCCTAAGGAAAGTGGAATTTAAGCGGTTCCCTGTGACCCTCCACTTACCTGGGGATCCACCCAAACATCGTATTGCATATTGTTCTGTATTCTCACTATAAAAGTGACATTAAGGAACCCTTAACCTGCCCATTATCCGAGAATCACCCGAGCAGACATAGCACTTGGCTCCACTGCACATACAAGCACCTCACTACACCGTGAATGAAATTTTTTTTAACTGCGTGGGGTGACATGTATGAGGGAGTCTGCATGGATGATCCAAAATGAATGTCTGTACCATGTGAATGTTCTTCTTAACCAAAACCTAGATCTCTCTAGCAACCACCCTTCTTCAATCGAGAAACTTACTTTTGGGATGGTATTAGCCCTACGCTCCCGTGGCTTGCCGGAGAAAGCAGGGTAAACCCATTGTAAGCACCTCATTTTTGCGCTCCCATAAAAACCAGAAATACAAACCCTGGACAGAAAGTCAAACCCTAAGGGGTGAAAAGTTGACTTTTTGATCAAGGGAAAATTGGCCACCTCGCTTTATGCCATTGGATAGAGAATCTTGACACGGTTCCAACGCAACTGAGTTTGCAGGAATCGGGGTCCGGATAAAGGTTCTGCGGGCGGTCAAACTTGAGCAGAGCCAAAATTTGACTTTCTGCTAAAATCCGATCCGGAGTCCTACCCCTAGGTCATTGGATAGAGGGCGCCGATACAATTCTAACGCAACTGAGTTTGCAGGAATCGGGGTCCAGATGAAGGATCTGCGGGCGGTCAAACCTGAGCAGAGCCAAAAGTTGACTTTCTGCTAAAATCCGATCCAGAGGCCTACCCCTAGGTCATTGGATAGAGAATCTCGACACGGTTCCAACGCAACTGAGTTTGCAGGAATCGGGGTCCGGATGAAGGATCTGCAGGCGGTCAAACCTGAGCAGAGCCAAAAGTTGACTTTCGGCTAAAATCCGATCCAGAGGCCTACCCCTAGGTCATTGGATAGAGAATCTCGACACGGTTCCAACGCAACTGAGTTTGCAGGAATCGGGGTCCGGATGAAGGTTCTGCGGGCGGTCAAACTTGAGCAGAGCCAAAAGTTGACTTTCTGCTAAAATCCGATCCGGAGGCCTACCCCTAGGTCATTGGATAGAGGGCGCCGATACAATTCTAACGCAACTGAGCTTGCCCAGATCGGAGCCCGGGTGAAGAAAATATGAGCTGACGAAATTCCCGAGCAGCAAAATCGGCAATCTGCGCACGTGGCAAAAAGCTGCACACGTGGCGAGTTGCGCAGGAAAATATCTCGGGGATCAAATCCATAAATATCCAAATATACGAAATATCCCAGGGACTAAATCTGTAAAAATCCGAGAATATCGGATTGAATTGAAAATTACCAGGGACTAAATCTCAATTTCCCGATTTTTTTAGACAAACGAGCGGCCGCATTTAATGATTTCTCATCATGCGGTTGCTCGAGCCGAGGTTGCAAGCAAGTGGGCGCCCCTTGTTTTTTTTCCCTTATATAAGCCGCGCGACTTTTCGCGCAGGTGGTTGGAAGATTTTTCGAAAAAAAAAACTAAGTGTTCGGATTTTTGGAGGGTTCGAAGGGTTTTTGTTTTGTTTTCTTCTTCCTTCACCCGAAGCCCCCCCTCTCTTCACCCCTGCTTGCTTCCCAGAAAACCCCAAGTGCCTCACCCCCCTTTGGTTCTCCTCCAGTTCATCCTAAACCAGTGGAGGCTTGCTACTGTCGGTGCGGTAAAGAGGAGGCTCCAGCTGCTGTCCGCCTTCGAGGAGGCTCCCCCACTCAGCTCAAGAACCACCAGGTAAACATCCCTGTTACTTTGGGTTATACATATATGAGTATGCGATGTTTTTTCGTAAGCCGGTCTTATTCGGTGGTATAGGACCACTGCCATGAAAGCTTGCCATGTTTTTTTTTCTTTCTTTTCACTTCCATCCGATGAAGACCGCCAAGTAAGGAAGAGGAAGATGCATGTTTTGCTCGCGTCGAAATGGGAGCATGTTCCCCAAGCTCCCTTCATCTAATGTACCCCTGTAAACCCCCCTTCTCCTTCCCTTCTCTCCGAATGTTTGCATGCATGCACAGAGCTTAGGGATATGCGTAGGTGAAAAGAAATTAGGCTTCCATGTTGCATAGGTGATCTCTGTTTATTAGTGTTTTGTTCCTCTTGTTGTTTTATTGCCTGCTATATTTGCTAACATGCCCCCCAACCCCCTGCCGTATGCTGCTTTCTCCTTGTGGTGTCCCTGTAAGCATGCTCCCATCACCCCTTTAACTATCTGTAGTTAGGCCTGTGTTGTTTTGTGATAATCGGGCTTGGTTTTCCTTTTTTTCAAGAGATATGGAGTGGTGTTTTTAAGTAGTTAGATTAAATCCAAAATTATTTGGGAGGTGTTCTAGGCATGTTAGGAGGCTAGTGGAACAGTTACAAACCGAAAAAAATCGGCCAGAGATGGAGATCTCAAAATAACAGAGAGTTAAAAATCACAGTGAGTCGCCGCCCACTTGGCGCTCACTTAGGAAGTAGGCGCCCCTTTTATCTCACTACCCGCCGAGCTGGCGCCCACTTGGCGCTCAGCTCGCGCTCACTTAAAACCAAGTGTAATTCTGGCGCCCATCCCGCGCCCATCTCGAGCTCAGCTCGCGCTCACCTCCCGCCCAGCTCGCGCTCACTTAGTATTGAGTGAGCGCTAGGTCAAAATTTTGCCAAATTCTGGCGCCCATCTGGCGCTCACTTCAGGAAGTGAGCACCTACCCTAAAATAGGCCGAATTGTTATATTTTTGAAAAATTCCAAAAATACCCTTTACCGTACCGCGGAGGGCTTCGCCCCCCGGGTACCTCCCCTTGGACCCAGCACAATGAGCCAGTTTTTTTTCTGACAGAGTGTCCATCTTGTGTTTTTTCTGTGATTATTGCTAGATGTGAATGCCATTTCCGAACCGAACCGAATAAAACAATAGGGTTTCTGGGTCACCCGGAAACCCAATGTGGGACTTGGACTCCCGGTCCAACTTGACTTCCAGTGGGCCTTCCAACGGGGCCCACCCAGCCCAATAAACACCAAAGCATGCCATTAAATAACTTAAGTAAAATGAACAATTTGAACCGGGCAGGCCAAACCCAATGCGGCCTACCCGAGCCTTGTTATGTGAAATTGATGCATGAATTGCGTGGTTTGGCCGAGACCAAGGGCAAGGGCCTACCGGGCCCGCCAAAGCCCACCAACCGAACCAAGGAAGGGTGCAAACCCTAATCTCTGGTAACTTGGGCTTACAAGCCCAGATTTGGACTACGGGCCCCAAGCCCAGTGTCCAACTCACTTTGGCAGATTAAAAAGATAAATCCAATAAAAATACTTGTCCACCCTGTGGGCCCACCTTAGGGGCCCACAAACCAGTCCGGCCCACTTGTGCATGAAAAACACTTAATCTTCAAATCTGAACTTAAAGTAAAATCAATTGAACTAACCAAAGCCCAAAGGACCTCTCAGGCTAGACTGAGGTCCACAAGGGTACACGGGCTTGACTAAGCCCACCAAGGATACCGTGGGCCTTCCAACGGGGCCCACCCAACCAGACTCAGATCACCTAAGTAATCAAGATAAAAGCAATTAAAGGGACCTGCACCACTCGGGTGGTCCCGCCAGACTTAACCAAACTGCATATCGGATTAGGAATCAAGTGAGACCAAAATAAACTGACTCAAACCAGGGTACACCTAAGGGACCCATCACCCGACAGGGTGGACCGGGGTGTCTACGGACTTCCCCGGATCGCAACCGAGACCCTACTTAGAATCTCAAAGCCGCAGACCAAAAGCCCTAATAGACAAGATTAGGCACCCAGGTGTCCTCCTGCACCCCATCAGGCGGTGGCGACTCCGAATTCCCCGTGCCGCGTTTCCCACGTGCGCACACCCATCTCCCCAGGTTTCTGGATTCTTCAAGCGCCATTGGTTTCTTGCAATGGTACGCGAAGGGTCTAGTACTTGGCTCAGACCCTTGAAGGCAGGTGCCTTGGGCTGAGTATCCTTCTCCCACCTATTACTTCTGATAAACCCTGATGTGAGCATGAAAATGAATGAACAAATGTGGGTAAAATGAGTCTGGGGCATTAACACCCGCCTTTGTTGGTCCTAACCCTAATTTAAGGAAATTAACTCGATTTAATCCGTGCATCCAAGTCGGTCTTGGTTCAGTTGAAAGCCGGCCAGCTCAGACAGAAATGGGCCAGAACAGAGGCAGAAAAAACCCTAGAGATAGGATTTCATCCCACCTGCCGAGCAGCAAATTTGTACCCTCCTTTTGGGTTCTCAACAACCCTAAAGGTGATTCTCTTTGCAGATTTATTTTTGTAAAATTTCGCCCTCGAAGGCAAGCTGTAAATATTGTTTTCAGTCCGACACTAGGGGTAGATGAAAGAGCAGATGAAAGAGCAGATGAAAGGACAAATGAAAGAAAAGGCCGGCTAAGACCTGAATGTGTTCTCCAAACATTTAAAGGACATAACCCTTAGGACCCCATAACTTGAGTGCTTGGATTTGATTCTTGTGATTGATAATTGCATAAACTGCCTAGGCATTGATTTGATTTTTGCATATTCTGTTGCATGCCTTAGACTAATTTATAGTTTTTGGTGGAAAACCCTAAATTGACTTGGAATTTCAATCAGATAGTCGGCATGGCCTCTTCATCCTCGACCGAGAGAGTTCGCTTCCCCAGAATAGAAAAGTGTGCCTTTGATACCCCTTGGATCCGTTCTTGGACAAGGCAATTGCAAGGAGATAAGCAAATTCATTGGGAACAGAAATACCACATGGGACAAACTCTGTCCCTGTTAAATGTGCCCATTAATTGGGACATGATTCAGGCAGCCCTGCCTTTCTGGGATCCCCAGCTTTCAATCTTTAGGTTTGGAACTAAGGATTTGACACCCACAATTGAGGAATTCGAACTATTCCTCCGATTCCGTGACCATGGAGAACCAGCAAGGCCAAACCTCAAAGATAGCTACAAGAATGAAGCTTGTACTTTCTTTAGCCTACCCAGAGGAGAATTCCAGACCTTAGGAGGTGACCAAGCATTAATGCGGGTCTCTAAAACCTTCCTTGCTGAAAAGATAAGGGATAAAAAGCAGGAAAGACCCCGTGTTTGGTGGGACACCTTCACCCTCGTGGTTCTGTCACAGCTCTTCTTTCCTACTGGGGGAGACACCATTAATTTGGCCCTCATGGAAATTGTAGACCAACTCCAAGTGAAATTCCGAATTGCACCACTGATTCTTGCTCAGCTATACCATGCTTTGACCATGACCAAGAACGGAACTAGGAGGTTTCAAGGATGTGCTCCTCTCCTACACATATGGCTTTAAGATCACCTGATGGTTGCTGAACCTGTCAGCCCACGTTATGGGTACGTTCGTGACAATGTCACATTGATGGCCCGAAGAGAGATTAGACCAGACTTACCCTCCAGAGAGGACTGGTTTGACCACTTTCTCCAGTTGAAAAGAGAAACAGGTATAAGATGGGGAGGCACATTTGACCAGACATATACCCCCGTCATAGCTTTCAGGAAAAGACATTGCCTAGCCTTGATAGGCTTGACTCATGCCATGCCATACTATCCGGTTCGAATTCTGAGACAGTTTGGGAAGTCTCAGGGAATACCGATCAAGGATGAGGCGGAAGGATTAACTGGCCCACTTACATGGGAATTGAAGAAAAAATTGGTGAAGGAATGGCAACACATGCACATACTCCAAGAGGACATTTTCACTGCATCCGACATTTGTAATTACGAACAATGGATTGCTCGAGAAACTGGCTTAGACAGCCCACCTCCTCTCCATATCATCACCTCTGACAATATCCCAGTTCCGCCCCCTAACACATACAGGGATAGGGTGGCCGAACTGCGGGAATCTCATTCTCAGATCCACCGTGCATACGTGGATTCCGAGCGTAAAAATAAGCAGGCCAATGAGGCCCTTCAGCAGCAACTTGACACCATGCGCAGGCGCGCAAAAGAGGACCGACGTCTGCGGAATAAACTTCTGCGTGCCTTGAAAAGGCGAGACGTGTCCTCTCATTATGATAATGACCAACCTAGCTAGACTCTGGGTTTGTCGTTTTTTAATTTGGTCATGTAATTGCTTGTTCTAAATTTTGGCATTGTACTTCTTTTTCCATGAAGTGTTTTGTGTTAAATAAAGTCAATTAAGAAATCCCCGAATTCCTTTTTCAAACAATCTGGTCCCAATTCATCAACTCTAAAACTTTCAGGCGATCTGAATAAAGAATTCGCCAAATCCTTAAACCCATGGGTTCTGAATAAAGAACACCCAATTCTTACCAACCTCTCCATCTTCAGAAATTATCGATTTCGAATTAGAGTCTTAAATCTTTAAGCGTTCTGAATAAAGAACACCCAATTCAAACTTTTCAGGCGATCTGAGTAAAGAACTCGCCAAATTGTTTAAATCTTTAAAGCAAAGGGCTCCAAATAAAGAACACCACATTTTTTTGCAACCAACTCTAAAAACTTTCAGGAAATCTGAATAAAGAACTTGCCAAAAGAATCTTTAAACCCAGGGGTTCTGAATAAAGAACACCCCATCCTTATCAACTCTCAAAGTTTCAAATTTCAAATTTAAGTCTTAAAACCCCAGGGTTCTGAATAAAGAACACCCAATCCCTTGAGCTCAGATCATACCTGTCTGATTTAAAAGATCATACGGTCCGCCTATAGGGCACTGATGCCACTAGTAATTAAACCAGAAAATCGGCAGAGGATCGTCCTGGCATAACATACCCCGTTGTGTGGCACCAAGGTCAAGCAACTAAGCTAACCACTAAGGTATGCTCGGGTATCCCTAGCTGAACTCTTGGGGCACTGATGCCACTGGTAATTAAACCAGAAAATTGGCAGAGGATCGTCCTGGCATAGCATACCCCGTTAAGCAGCACCAAAGTCAAAGGTAATTAAGCCAACGACTAGCTAAGGCACGCTCGGGTATCTCTAGCCGAAGTTTAGGGCACTGAAGCCACTGGTAATTAAACCAGAAAATTGGTGGAAGATCGTCCTGGCATAGCTTTCCCCGTTGTGAGGCGTCAAAGTCAATGGTGATTAAACCAACGACTAGCTAAGACACGCCCGGGAACTACTAGCCGAAGTTAGGTGCTAAAGCCATTAGAGACTAAACTGAAAATTGGTTAAGGTACACCTGGATGATGCTGTTTAACTCATCCCCTGCAGAGACTTAAGGTAGTCCAACCTCGTGATACTGAGGTCAAACCAACCTTGTAAATTTCGGGTTCCCTTTCCCAGCCGTTTGGCTAAAACAGACCAGTCTAAACCGGGTTCTCTCCCCCAGCCGTTTGGCTAAAACAGATCAGTTTAAACCGGGTTCTCTTTCCCAGCCGTTTGGCAAAAACAGATCAGTTTAAACCGGGTTCTCTTTCCCAGCCGTTTGGCTAAAACAGATCAGTTTAAACCGGGTTTTCTTTCCCAGCCGCTTGGCTAAAACATACCAGTTTAAACCGGGTTCTCTTTCCCAGCCGCTTGGCTAAAACAGATCAGTTTAAACCGGGTTCTCTTTCCCAGCCGCTTGGCTAAAACAGACCAGTTTAAACCGGGTTCTCTTTCCCAGCCGCTTGGCTAAAACAAATCAGTTTGAACCGGGTTCTCTTTCCCAGCCGTTTGACTAAAACAGACCAGTTTAAACCGGGTTCTCTTTCCCAACCGTTTGGCTAAAACAGACCAGTCTAGGAGTCTCTATCATTTTCAAAATAATTCAAATAAATTAATCTTTGACCCTTCTTTACAGTTAGAATACATCAATAATCATGCATATAAGTTGCACTAATATCCGCTGGTTGCCCTTCCCAGGTACCAAAATTGCTTCTCGAAGCCCTTACCTGTTAAGATCCAGAAGAAGACTTGAGATGGAGCAGCCAAGGGAACAGACCTCGTCAGGACAAGACCAGGCAGAGTCCAGCCAGACACAGACAGTGACTGATCTACAACAGAGGATTGACAGTATGGGGACTATTATTCAAGAGTTAATGGCAGAATTAAGAGAACTCAGGATGGCTCCCCCTGCTTCACCAGTAACCCTACAGCAACCGGATGCTCCACCACCACACCCTGTGTACCCAGCTCCGTTGGTACCACCTCCACCTTCGCAAGCCGTGCCTCTTCCACAGATTATTGCACCTGCCCAACTGGGGCAAGAAGAGGAAGATTGGTATAGGACACAGCAGGCCCAATTTGATGAAAAGATGGCAGCCACTAAGGCAGAGGTAGATGCTTTGCGTGAAAAACTGAAAAGCCTACGACCCAGTATGGTCCCCATGGAGGCTACTTTAGACAGCCTCTGCTTCTTCTCCGATGTTCAACTTCCACCAAAATTCAAGTGCCCTGACTTGCATCAATTTGATGGCATTGGATGCCCGTTAAACCATCTAAGGTCATACTCTGGAGATATGTGTCAGTATGCTAAAGATGAAAAAATTATGATACAGTTCTTTCAGAAGTCGCTGACAGGAGCAGCATACAATTGGTTTTTGGGTTTGGATAAGACTAAGATCAAGAGTTGGAATGATTTAGCTGCCAAGTTCATCCAGCAATACCGATTGAACAGTCAGATAGTTCAGACCAGGGCAGAGTTACAAAGGCTCTCCAAGAAGAATCAAGAGTCAGTACGAGAATATGCCAAGAGATGGAAAGAATTGGCGACCCTAGTCCAACCCCCACTACTTGAACAGGAGATGACCTCCTTGTTCATTGCATCACTTGGATAGCCATTCTTTTCCCTGCTACTGGGGCAAAGTACTTCTAATTTCAATGACTTGATTCTAACGGCAGACAGAATTGAAGATGCTGTAAGAGTTGGTAAGATAGATGGCAGTGGTTAGGGCCCTACACAGAGAAGGGCAGCGACAGGACAGAATAGTAGAAGTCAGGGGCAAGAGCCCAGAAGGCAGGAAGCCCAGGCTGTTAATTATGTACAGCCAACATAGCCCTATCACATTGCCCAAAGGAATGAAAGTTAGGGGCAACCTTTGAGAAGAACTAGAGAAGAGGCAGAGGCAAGAATGAAGAGGGTATTCACCCCGCTGCCTTATGCACCTGCAGAATTGTTGTCTACACTGCTGAAGAAGGGGTACCTTCAAATCAAGGCTCCCAACCCCAGAATGATCAACTCACGAAATTATAATGCAGCAGAGAGATGCGAGTATCATTCTGGAGCTCCCGGGCATTCAACAAATCGATGCTGGGACTTGAGGCATGACATACAGGATCTGATAGACAGTAAGAAGATCTCTGTAGATCCCCCAGCACCAGCAGCACCTACTCCTCTTACTGGTACAGCCACTAACCCTCTCCCAGACCATAATAAGGCTTCTGGCAGCGGAACAGTATATCAGGTTACCAGTAATCAAGGCAGTGAGCTACAGGTTGTCCCGTCCTTACTGATTGGACGACCAGGGTAAGTTGTCAAGATTTATCTCCAAGAAGGAGCAATTTATCAACAGATACATGTCATTAATGAAGAGGAGAATGAAGAAACCTTCATGGGATTCCCTCTGGTGCATTTCAACTTCTCCGAACCAGAGCCCTTCTATCCTCCACCTATCCCTAACTCACCCCCATTAAAAATCTTCAACATGATGAACAACCCATTCAATGAGCCTGTGGACTTCCTACTGGAACCACCCACCCTCAATTTACACCAACTTCACCTCGATCCAACCTACTCCACTGTGCCTCCACCTTACCAATTCTTACCCATATACTATGATTCTACCATCACTTCCACTGAAAGAGAAGTTGATCGGATCACTCGTTCCGGTCGATACATAAACCCTAACCCCCCCACCTGCACCAGAGGGAGAGACTAGTGAAGAAAGGACAAGGAAAGAAAAAAGGAAGGATGTGGCTACTGAATTGCCACAGACCCACAAAAAGAAAGGGAAGGCCCCATAAGAAGAAATTGAAAAACTCCACTATAGTGCCTTCACTCCGAAGTATGATCTAGTGCAGCAGTTGAATAAGACACCAGCGTAGATATCCATTATGCGTCTCCTATTGGATTCAGACAAACATAAAGACATCCTTATGAAAATACTGGGTGATACTCATGTGCCTGACGACATCAGCCCTGAGCAGCTGGAGACAGTAATGTCTATAATTGCTACGCCAGAAGCAATCTCTTTTTCTTCAGCAGACTTGCCCCCTGAAGGTTATAATCACACGGAGCCTCTGTTTATCACTCTAAGGTGCTCCGACTTAATAGTGAGACGGGTCATGATCGATAACGGGTCAGCTCTGAATATCTGCCCAGTCAGGACCTTCCACAGTCTACAGCTGAACGCTGATTTGATCAAACCTAGCTCCAACAATGTCCGCGGGTTTGACAATGCCAAGAAGGATTCCCTTGGGGAAGTTACTCTGGAAGTTACAATTGCTGAAAGGGCCTTCTTCGTCACCTTCGAGTTGATGGACATCAATGCCTCCTTTAATTTGCTGATTGGAAGACCTTGGCTACATCAAGCAGGGGCAGTCCCGTCCACCTTACATCGAATGATCCGATTTATCTCGGGAAATCAATTGATCACGGTTCATGTAGAAACTCACAGAGAATTTGAACAAGGAGGGGTACCTATGATTGATTATGAGCTGCCTACTTCCCTAAACTTTCAAGCCATTGAAATGGTGCAAGTAAACCGCATTCCTACTCCTCTGCAATCAGATTTGTCCCGCAGAAAGAAAAGGAAGAGTATGTTTGGTGCTGCTGAATGTGCCGACTGGGGCCTCCGAGTAGGAGATGGTTTGGGCAAATACAAGCAAGGCATCAAGTCTGCAATCCAACCATGTGACAAATCTGTGGGCTTTGGATTGGGGTTTGTTCCTGAACCTGAAGACTATACCAGGCTATTTGGCATGAAAGCTGAACGAAAGAGGGCACGAGCAGAAGGGAGGGACCCACATTGGCCCATCTGTGTACATGGCCAGTTATACCATCACTTTACCAATATGGAGAGGGAAGCTGCACAGGCCGTTCAGAACATAGTCCCCCAGGGATGGGGTGATGAATTCAATGATCCAGCTGAGCAAGCGGAAGCTAATTATCTACAAAGGTTATGGGACGAACCTCCCTTGCCCCAGGAGACAGTTACAGAAGAGAACTCAGAAGCTCTCAGTGGGTTGATGGAAGAACTGTCCGCTTTATTCTCTTGGCAGTCAGTTGACACCGAAAAACCGGCTATCCCGGAAGAGGCGTTTACCTACCCATCAGATGAGTTCAAGGCACCACCAACTGAGGCTGAAGAAGAAGAGCCAGCTCAATACATCTACATGATGGAAAGTCAAGACAGTTCAGGAGAACCCACTCCAAGGCAAAGGTCTCCCCCACCTCCTATCTGCATTATACACCCAAATACCAGGGATGGTCTGGGTCAGATGTTGCAGAATATGCCCCAAGTACTGGGACTGCCTACTGAGCTGGCTTATCATGAAACTTATGGTAATTGGGCCCCTGACGAACATTCTTCCAGCAGGAGGGATGAATCATCAGGAAAATCTGTAACCAAGGCATTGCCTAAGGTGGAACCACCCAACGAAGTCACTATTCGGGTACCAGGGACTATCATCCGCCGTGGGGTATGGATCAGTGTATCATCAGAAGATTCAAGTCAGAATCAACCAAAGAAGGGCACAGCCAATGATCCCATCTGCATCTCCTCTGACATCAGCATTAGCATGATACAAACTGGGAAGGTGAATGCGGTGACTGCTGTAACCAAGGACAAGCACGCATTACAGAACTGGAGTTCGACGCCACTTGCCACTCGTAAAGCCGAACTACCACAGGGAGTTTCTTCCACTTCTAAAATTCCCCTTGTAGATATTTCTACACTTTTTAATAAATGCGTGAAGTCTTTTGATTATTTTTCTGCTTCTGTGAATAATTCTGCAAATAAGCAAACCCAAAATCGCAACCTTAGTATCAATCTCGACGCACACCCAAAAAATTCGGAGCACGAGATAGATAATCAGGCTGCCAAAATCAAACAAAAACGAAAAGGTCAAAAAGAACAAAAAGAAATCCATAGTGTCGAACAAGAATTAGATAACGACACTTACTCATTACAACTCGATGATTCAGAAATTATCCCTAGTGTTCCTTTTGAACTTGAGGATAATGATGAACCATGGGAGACCCCACCTGAAATCCAATTTGCCTTGGACAGGCATGAAAAGGGTCTCCAGGCTAACATTGAGGAAACTGAACCTATCAACATAGGTGACACAGCACAACTAAGGATTCTTCAAGTTGGTAAAAAGCTGTCCCAATTACAGAAAACACAAATAACTGATTTTCTAAAAACCTACACCGATGTGTTTGCATGGTCATACGAGGATATGCCTGGGTTAGACATGGATTTAGTTGTGCATCGGTTACCTATAAAGTCTGAGGCCACACCAGTGAAGCAAAAACTCAGACGCATGAAACCAGAATGGGCCCTAAAGATCAAGGAAGAAGTTGCCAAGCAGTTAAAAGCTGGGTTCTTGAAAGTAACAGATTACCCAGAGTGGTTAGCAAACATCGTGTCAGTCCCCAAGAAAGATGGAAGGGTCAGGATGTGTGTTGACTACAGGGATCTGAACAAGGCAAGCCCAAAAGATGACTTTCCATTGCCACACATTGATATATTGGTTGACAATACTGCAACTCATTCCATGTTCTCTTTTATGGATGGTTTCTCTGGGTATAATCAGATACGAATGGCACCTGAAGACATGGAGAAGACTTCCTTCATCACACATTGGGGCACATATTACTACAAAGTAATGCCATTTGAGTTGAAGAATGCAGGCGCCACATACCAGTGGGCAATGACTTTGCTATTCCACGACCTGATGCACAATGAAATAGAAGTATATGTGGACGATATGATTGCAAAGTCAAAAGAAGAGGAAAGTCATTTGGTGAACCTTGGAAAGGTGTTTGACAGGCTCAGGGAATGCAAGCTCAGATTAAACCCGAATAAGTGTGTGTTCGGAGTTACTTTAGGGAAGCTACTCGGATTCATCGTTGGGAAACGAGGAATTGAGGTTGACCCTGTCAAAGTGAAGGCAATTCTGGAGATGCCTCCCCCATCCACAGAGAAAGAAGTAAGAGGTTTCCTTGGCAGATTACAGCACATCAGTCGGTTCATAGCACAGATAACTCCCGTGTGTGAACCAATATTCAAGTTGCTAAAGAAGGAGAACCCAGTGGTCTGGAATGAGGATTGCCAAGAAGCGTTTGACAAAATCAAGGCTTATTTGATGAGTCCACCAACTTTGGTTCCCCCTGTACCTGGACGACCTCTAATCATGTACTTATCAGTCAAAGAAACGGCAGCCGGATGTGTCCTAGGGGAGCATGATGATACAGGAAGAAAGGAACAAGCAATTTATTATCTGAGCAAGAAATTTACCAATTATGAAGTAAGATACACATTGCTTGAAAAGACCTGTGGCGCATTGGTATGGGCAGCTCAGAAGCTCCGACACTATCTCCTCAGTCATACTGTCTTTTTGATTTCAGATACAGATCCCCTAAAGTACATTTTTGAAAAGCCAATCTTCACTGGAAGGATAGCCAAGTGGCATGTTATTTTATCTCAGTATGACATTGTCTACACCACGAGGAAGGCAATAAAGGGACAGGCAGTATCAGATCACCTGGCAGAACACCCTGTGCCCGACTATCAACCTCTTCTCACCGGGTTGCCAGATGATGAAATTATGTGTGCCGAGTCAGCAGAAAAGGAAACCGGATGGCAAATGTTCTTTGATGGGGCCGTCAACATCAATGGGAAAGGGATTGGAGCAGTAATCATTTCCCCAGAAGGAATCCATCATCCAATAGCAGCAAAACTCTTGTTCGATTGTACTAACAACTTGGCAGAATACGAAGCATGTGTGTTAGGCTTGCGAGCTACAATTAAAATGAATATCCAAGAGTTAAAAGTTTATGGTGATTCCTGTCTAATCATCTACCAAGTAATGGGGGATTGGCGGACTAAGGATCCAAAGTTGGTGCCGTATCAAGAACTGATTAAGGAGTTGGAAGGACAGTTTAAAAGCGTGACATTTGATTATATGCCACGAGACAGAAATCAGTTTGCAGATGCCCTCGCAACACTGGCATCTATGGCAACTATCACTGGTGATACTTGGGTACAACCGTTGGAGATAGAAGTGCGGCGTCCTCCTGTCTACTGCTTCCGAATTGAGAAATGCACACCAAAAGGCGAGCCCTAGTATGCAGACCTAATGAGGTATCTGAAAGACAGGGTTTTGCCAGAGAATGCTACAGCATCTGAGAGGCGCACGATCCAGAAGCTAGCAGGACAGTTCTTTCTCAGTGGGGGTAAGCTATACAAGAAGTCCTATAATGATTCACTGCTGCTATGTGTAACAGAAGAAGAAGCAACCCAGCTGATTGATGAAGTCCATGGGGGACAATGTAGCGCACATATGAGCGGGCACATGCTAGCCAGAAAAATCTTGAGAATGGGTTATTACTGGTTGACTATGGAACATGATTGCCACATCCATGTAAGGAAATGCCGGTTATGCCAAGTTTATGCTGACAACATTCATGCACCGCCCAACACTTTGTACTCAATGACTTCTCCTTGGCCCTTCGCCATCTGGGGAATTCATATGATTGGAGAGATTCATCCGAAGGCATCAAATGGGCATCGATTCATCTTGGTTGCAATAGACTATTTTACCAAGTGGGTAGAGGCCGTGTCCTTTGCAGATGTCAAAGGGTCCCATGTACTGAAATTCATTAGAAACAATATCGTCTGTCGCTGTGCACACGTGGGAAACGCGGCACGGGGTAAATTCAGAGTCGCCACCGCCTGATGGGGAGCAGGCGGACACCTGGGTGCCTAATCTTGTCTAATTAGGGCTCTTGGGTCTGCGGCTTGAGATTCTAAGGTCGGTTCTCGGTTGCGGGCTGGTGAAGTCCGTAGACACCCCAATCCGCCCCGTCGGATGACGGGTCCCGTGGGTTCCCTAACTTGAGTCAGCTTTTCTCACTTTTGGTTCTCACCCGATTCCTAATCCAGCATACGTTTTTGTTAGGTCTTGGTGGGACCACCTGAGTGGTGTGGGTCCCTTTAATGGATTTTATCTTTGCTTTATCCTTAAGTGATTTGGGCCTGTTTGGGTGGGCCCCGTTGGAAGGACCATGGTATCCTTGGTGGGCTTGGTAAGCCCGTGTGCCCTTGGTGGGCCTCTGTCTAACCCTAAGATGCCCTGTGGGCTTTGGCTAATGAGTTAATTTTTATTAGGGTTTAAGTTGAAGCTTAGGTGTCTTTCATGCAAGTGGTAGGCCGGATCGGTTGGTGGGCCCCTTAGGTGGGCCCACATGGTGACCAAGCAATTTTAATTTATCTTTATTCAATTTTTACCAAAGTGGGCTTGGTCATTGGGCTTGGGGCCCATGATCCAGGCCTCGGGCTTTGAAAGCCCAGTTCCTCGGGGTTTAGGGCTTGCACCCTAACTCGGTTCGGTTGGTGGGCTTTAGCGGGCCCGACAGGCCCTAGCCCATGGTCTCGGCCAAACCACGCAGTTCATGCATTCATATATATGGCAAGGCTCGGGTGGGCCGCATTGGGTTTGGCTCGCCCGATTTAAATTGGTTCACTTTTGCTTGGATTAGTTAATTAGCATGCCTTGGTGTTTATTGGGCTTTGTGGGCCCCGTTGGAAGGCCCACCATATTACCAAGTTAGACCGGTTGGTTCAAGTCCCATCTTGGGTTTCCGGGTGGCCCGGAAACCCTATTGGTTTACTGGTTTTGACACAAATCATCCAAAATTCGGCAGGGGATCAACAATATGCAAAAAAACCAGGCTTCTGTGTGTATCTGGCAACTCAGGCCGGATACACAGGGCTCAATGGTTATCCGGCCTTGATGGCCGGATATGCTAAGGCCCTAGGTGATCCGGCCTGAGTTGCCGGATCACCCTGGAAATGCCTTTTTTGGGCTTTGGCCTCTCGGGATTGGTTCCAGGGGGTTCTTGGGACATTTTAAGATCTTGTGGGCCCTTGGGAAGGCCCACGTTGGTTCAGACTTTGGAGAGGCCACATTTGGCTTCTCCACTTGGGATTTCCTCTAGCAAAACAAATGGGACTTGGGGGCCACTGTTGTGGGGGAGGGGATCATGCTTGTGGGAATGGTGGATCATGCAAAAATCCTATTGATTATCCAGCCAAAGAAACACAACCATAGTTACCTAGCAAGTTATTATCCAAAGGAATCAAATGCATGCTTGGACAATGGGAAACCACATGTTGGGTGAGGGGATCATGGAGCATGCAAAGGCTTTAACTACAGCAATAAGGTATTGATCGATCCATGTACCTCAAACAGATAAAATCTTGAAGAAAGGAGAGAGGAGGGGGCTTATCATGGGGTACATTTGATTATATTAAGAAGGAACATACTCCCTTTGGAAACTACTTGATGTAAGCCTATGGACAGCAGCTAAGAGGGATTGGGAACATGCTAAAATAAGGCTTCCATGCTTCCTTAACACAGCCTACGTGACCCCCATACTGATGGACGCATTCGTGCTATGAGAAAGGTGGTAAAGAACGTGGTTGCACCACCATGCAAGTGTTCATACCAAGCAAAAGGGAAAACAGGAGAAAAGATGACGAAAAAATCTAATTTTAATATATGTTAAGTACAATATGGTGAGGAGTCTTACCTGAGATCCTTAACCTCTCGTGCAAGGTGGTGGTATGCCTTGGGGGTGGTACAGCACTTGGAGACCTCCTTGGAGCACCAACAGCGACTCAAGTCCTTATTCTTTCAGTAGGGATAGAGAGGAGAAGGAGAAGAAAGGAAGGGCTTGGGATGGTATGGGGGCCAAAAGGGGTTGAAGAGGTGGAGATTCGTGTGGGAGAAGAGTGGAGGGGGGGGGAGCTCAGAACAGCCAAAAAAAGCCCAACCCCCTGAAATGAGCTGCTGGTTTGCTATTTATAGAAAATTTAATGTATCCGGCAACTCAGGCCGGATACACTAAGGCCTCTTCGTATCCGGACTTGAAGTCCGGATACACTGGCTTCCCTTTGTATCCGGTAACTCAGGCCGGATACATGACTTAATGATTTCAAAATTAATGCTGCCGCGAATCTGTCGGCCAAGTGGCGCGAATTTCGCGCGAATATCTTTATGTATCCGGTCTTCAAGTCCGGCCATGAAGGATAGGCAGTGTATCCGGTATATGTGACAGGATACAAATCGAAAAATTACAGATTTGCCCTTAGACTTGACCGATTCGACCGATTTGACCCTTTTTGATATCTACGGATCGCCCGTACGAAATTTTTATATTTAAGATTTAGTCCCTGAGATATTTTGCTGCGTTGGCTGCCACGTGTGCAGTTCCTGCGCCACGTGTGCAGTTTCTGGCTTTGCTGCTCAGGAACTTTGACAGCTTATACCTCACTCATCTGAACTCCGATTTGAGCAAACTCAATCGCGTTGAACTCGTATCGGAGCCCCCTCGTTAATGACATGGGGCTAAATACTTGGCACGTATTCCGAGAAAAATTCAACTTTTGGCCTTCCCTTAAGTTTGACTGCCCTTAGAACCTTCATCCGAACTCCGATTCCTGCAAACCCAGTTGCGTTGGAACCGTGTCGGGATTCTTTACCCAATGGTATAGATCAAGGTGGCCAAATTTTATCTGATTAACAGGTTAACTTTCCACCCCTCAGGGTTTGACTTCTTGGCCGGGTTTTTACATTTTCTGGCTTTTTGGGAGCGCAAAAATGAGGTGCTTACAGCTGCCCATCTTTGCCGGAGTCACCTTGCGGATGAACGGCAAAGAGAAAAAAGAATCTCGTTTTTGCGCCTAGCATTTCTGTCGACATGGTTGACGAGCTAAGTCCTTTGAATTTTTCGCTTTGAGAGGGAAGCGGCCAAATCATGTGGCGTCACTTCCCGGCTTCGGAGTTTCCTTACCCTTTTCTTTCGGGTTTTTGTAGGGCAACTCTTCAGCCTTTGATTTAAGTTTGAAAGAAATTAAATTGGGCTTGAGCTCGCCGACCTGCTTCGGCGTCGACGCCAGATACTTGACAATATTCTTTTCTTCTTGTTTGTTCCATTAAAGCTTTTAGGTGACTTCAGACTTTTGATCCCTTTTGTGTCTTTTACTTGAAGCTTATCTTTCCCTGGACGGCCGGGGGTTGGGCTAGGATGCGGACCGAATGGAGAAAAGGGGAATGAAGAGTGGAAGAGGAGCTGCTGTTGGTGAGGGGGTGCTTCCAGCGCTGCCCAGTGCCTCAAGGTGCCCACACACCTGCTCTAATCTATTTACAAAAGTGTGAAATCAAAATTACAAAAGGGGTCGTCTTGCCCGGTGATATCTTCATTTATGCTCATTCTTCTTCATGTCTTCTTGTCCCCTCTTTGGTAGTGCTAGCTTGTTCTCTTGGAGAGGCTCCCTAGCTTGGCATGACTGTTGCTGGGGATTGGGAAGGAGTCTTTTCCTCATTGCCTCTCCTTTTGATTCAATCCTTGTCATTGGTGAGCGTGGGAGTCCCCCTGGGAAGGATGCTCCATTGGGGATAAGCGGGGATTCCTCACTCTGCCATTTTCCTTTATAAGGCGTTTTCCCTTTGCCTGGGCTTGAGTTCTTCATGCTTGTTCAAGCCTTTGTCGAGTGCGAGAGACTCTGCTGAGGATTGAAGTTGGCTTGCTTTGTCTCTTGCTTGCTCTCCTTCGCAAGGCCGGCCTCTTCAGACTGGGCGAGGCTTGAGAAGTTTTCATTGTCAGGCATCACTTGCTTGAGAGGACTCTACTGGGGATTCCAAACAAGTATCCTACTCCTTCTGATGAAAGGATTTCACTGGGGATTTTTGAAGAAGACGTCCATCATCCCACTTTTGCTGTACCTATGAAGTCATGAAGGGAACAAGAAGGTCAGTCTTGGACTAGCTGGGGATTAATGCAGAGCATTATTATTTTCTTTGCTCTGAGCCTTTTGCCCATTGCAACTAGAAGCGGCCTCTGCCAAGGTTGAGAGACTATCAACTCAGGTTAGTAGCCTAATTCGGAGCCTCAAATAGTTAAGCAGAACAATTATAGAGAAGACAGGTGTGTGAGTGTGTGCTTGTGTTTGCAATATCAGATAAATTTTCCATGGTCAGACGGGACTTGGAGTGCTTGGTATTTTCAGTAGCATCGTCATCACAGGCCACTGTGAAGTCTTTAACTCAGGCGCAACCTGCCGGTCTGAACCTCTCAGGTCTGTGCAATTTTCTCAGTTTACTGTCTACTACTGTTACTGCTCTCCTCTGTATCTTGCTCCGCTCAATCCAGATGTGACTAGTTTTTTTTTTTTTTTTTTGTGACTAACCACACAACGCCTTTTTTCGGGTTTTCACTGTGTCTAGCCCTTCTAGGAAGCTCTGAATTCCGTCCTGGCTGACGAATGCCGACTTAACTGTTTGCCCTGACCATTCTTTTCGGGATCCGAGAGGTCTTAGTGATAGGACGAAACGTAGGCTTGGTCTTGGTTATGAAAGAAAAGATGAGCGGCTCAAAAAGCTTTAATTTTTGGGTTTGCACAGTGTGCTACTTTTATCGTTGGTGGGACTTACATCCTGGCTTATTTGTATCTCTATATTTTTGCTGGGTAAACATTTCCCCATTTTCTGTGTTTCTTTCTCTTTTTTTTTTTTTTTTTTTTTTTGCATTTTCTCTTCTTTTTGAGGTTTTTTCGGGCCAGAATGCCCTGTTTCTTTTTGCTTTGCCAGGAATGCCCGGTTTGATGTGTAGAACACTTGCAATGGGTTGAAAAGAATTTTAAGGCTCAAAATTGTCTAACTAGGGGAGAATTTAAGGTATTTGGAAGGATTACAGTCTAAAGGAGAGTCAAGGATGGCCTCTCTTCATTTCCCAATCAAAATGATCTTAGGCATAGTACAGTTTGACTGCGTCTGCATTTATCGGCTCAGGAAAAAT
This sequence comes from Buxus sempervirens, assembly GCA_947561395.2. Classification (NCBI taxonomy): domain Eukaryota; kingdom Viridiplantae; phylum Streptophyta; class Magnoliopsida; order Buxales; family Buxaceae; genus Buxus; species Buxus sempervirens. The sequence goes on from OX387182.1 coordinate 26,940,014, forward strand.
TGCCCCATCCATTTCATGCAAGATAAGTGCTCCTCGGGACAGAACCTTGTGGACTACGAATGGCCCTTCGTAGTTTGGTTTGAATTTCTCGCGGTTGTCCTCTTGATGGGGAAAGATTCTCTTTAGTACTAGATCTCCCACTTTGAATTGTCGTGGCTTCACCTTCTTGTTGTAGGCTCGTGCCACTCTATGTTGATAGAGCTGGCCGTGGCACAGAGCCTTCATCCTCTTTTCATCCAATAACTGCAACTGGTCAAATCTGGATTCTTCCCATTCGACGTCACTGATCTCAGCTTCCTTCAGAATTCTGAGCGACGGAATCTGTGCTTCCACCGGGAGGACTGCTTCCATTCCATATACCAGGGAGAACGGGGTTGCCCCGGTCGATGTCCTAATCGACGTCCGATAGGCGTGCAGCGCATAGGGCAACTTCTCATGCCAGTCTCTGTAAGTGACTACCATTTTCTCAAGTATCTTCTTCAGGTTCTTGTTGGCAGCCTCTACTGCTCCATTCATCTTGGGCCGGTATGCCGTGGAGTTTAGATGTCTGATCTTCAGATCTTCACACATCTTTTCCATGTCCTTATTATTCAGATTCTTCACATTATCAGTGATGATCGCTTCTGGAACTCCGTAGCGACAGACTATATTGTTTCTGATAAACTTGAGCACATGAGATTTCTTGACATTCACGAAGGACATGGCCTCTACCCACTTGGTAAAATAGTCAATTGCCACTAAGATGAACCGATGCCCGTTTGAAGCTGTTGGATGAACTTGGCCTATCATGTCGATTCCCCAGATGGCAAACGGCCAAGGCGACGTCATGGAGTACAGAGTGTTTGGCGGCGCATGGATATTGTCGGCATAAATCTGGCATAACTGGCATTTTCTAACATGAGCGTAGCAGTCGGCTTCCATGGTCATCCAGTAATAGCCCATCCTTAGAATCTTCCTTGCTAGCATGTGCCCATTCATGTGTGCGTCGCACAACCCTCCATGGGCTTCCTCAATCAATTTCTGTGCCTCGACTTCTCTGACACATAGCAGTAAGGAGTCATTGTATGACTTTTTGTACAGTCTGCCCCCACTGTAGAAGTATTGCCCTGCCAACCTCTGTATAGTTCGCTTCTCTGCAGCTGAAGCACCCTCTGGCAGAATTCTATTTCTTATATACCTTCCTATATCTGTATACCAAGGCTCCCCTTCGGGTGTACTTTTCTCGACACTGAAGCAGTAAACAGGGTAACGCCGAATTTCTATTTCCAGTGGTTGCACCCAAGCATTATTCGTGATGGTGGCCATTGATGCCAGTGTAGCTAGTGCATCTACAAATCGGTTCCCGTCTCGTGGCATGTAGTCAAATGTCACGCTCTCAAATTCCTCTTCTAATTCCTTGACCAGCTCTTGGTACGGCACTAATTTCACATCTCTGGTCTTCCAGTCTCCCATCACTTGATAGATGATAAGACTCGAATCACCAAATACTTTTAGCTCTTGTATATGCATCTCGATTGCCGCTTGCAAGCCTAACACACATGCTTCATATTCGGCCATGTTGCTAGTGCAATCAAACAGAAGTTTTTCTGCTATCGGGTGATGGACACCATCTAGGGAGATTAGCACTGCTCCGATCCCTTTTCCATTTACATTCACTGCCCCGTCAAAGAACATTTGCCACTTGGTTTCTTCTGTATCATCTGCAGACTCTGTACACATCACATCTTCGTCCAGGAAGTGAGTCAGAAGCGGTTGGTAGACAGGTAGTGGATGTTCGGCCAAGTGATCCGCCACAGCTTGCCCTTTTATTGCCTTCCTAGTTGTGTAGACAATGTCATACTCAGATAAAAGGACTTGCCACCTGGCAACCCTACCAGTGGAGATCGGCTTCTCAAAGATGTACTTCAATGGATCCAGATTGGAGATTAGTAAGACTGTGTGACTAAGCAGATAGTGTCGGAGCTTCTGAGCTGCCCAGACCAGTGCGCAACACGTCTTTTCAAGCACTGTGTATCTGACTTCGATGTTAGTAAATTTCTTGCTCAAGTAATAGATTGCTTATTCTTTCCGCCCTTTCTCATCGTGTTGCCCTAACACACATCCTACAGCCGTCTCAGAGACTATCAGATACATTATCAAAGGTCGTCCTGGGACAGGCGGGACTAGCGTTGGCGGACTCATCAGGTAGGCCTTGATCTTATCAAACGCTATTTGACAGTCGTCATTCCAAACCACAGGGTTGTCTTTCTTTAGCAGCTTGAATATGGGCTCACACACAGGAGTCATCTGCGCAATGAACCTACTGATATACTGCAATCTGCCTAGGAACCCTCTCACTTCCTTTTCCGTCGACGGAGGAGGCATTTCCAGAATTGCCTTTGCTTTGACGTGGTCGACCTCTATGCCCCGCTTGCCTACTATGAAGCCGAGAAACTTTCCTGAAGTGACTCCAAATACACATTTGTTTGGATTGAGCCAGAGCTTGTGCTCTCTGAGTCTGTCGAACATCTTTCCAAGGTTCACCAAGTGGTCTTCTTCTTCCTTAGACTTCGCTATCATGTCATCCACATACACCTCCATCTCCTTGTGTATCATGTCGTGGAACAACAGAGTCATCGCACGCTGATATGTAGCGCCCGCATTCTTCAGTCCAAACTGCATCACGCGGTAGCAATAAGTGCTCCAGTGCGTGATGAAAGATGTTTTCTCCATATCTTCAGGTGCCATCCTTATCTGGTTGTAACCAGAGAAACCGTCCATGAAAGAGAACCTCGAATGCGTTGCTGTGTTGTCTACCAGTACATCGATGTGCGGCAATGGGAAGTCGTCCTTCGGACTCGCTCTATTCAGATCTCTATAGTCGACACACATCCTGACTTTCCCATCTTTCTTGGGAACTGGCACAATGTTGGCTAACCACTCTGGATAGTGAGTTACTTGCAGGAATCCGGCATCCAACTGCTTGGTCACCTCTTCCTTGATCTTCAGGGCCCATTCCGGCTTCGTGCACCTGAGCTTCTGTTTCACAGGTACGGCCTCAGACTTTGTTGGTAACCGATGCACAACCAAGTCCGTGTCTAACCCGGGCATGTCCTCGTATGACCATGCAAACACGTCAGAATAAGACTTAAGAAAATCAAACATCTGTTTTCTCAATAATGGTGACAGCTTTTTCCCAATTTGGAGGATCCTTGGTTGTGTTATTTCACCTATGTCAATTGACTCTGTTTCCTCAATGATAGCCTGGGGACCCTTTTCATGCCTTTCCAATGCAAGCTGGAATTCAAGCGGGGTCTCCCATGATTCCTCGTCGTCCTCATGCTCGAAAGGCTCACAGGGGACGATGTTTGAATATTCTTGCTGTGATGGGCGAGTGTCCCAATCTGACTTGTCGAGTTCTTGCTCGTTTTCAGGATTGGACACTGGCTCATGCATTTCATTTATTATTGCCATCTGCACTGGCTTTTCAATTTATTTTTGTTCTTTTGTGGCAATCTTATTACCTATCCAGTGCCCCAGACCTTCCGGGTGTGCCTCGGGATTGATACTAAGATTGCGATGCTCAAGTTGTTCATTTTTGTTATTTTCTTTTTCAAACAAATGCAAGTAGTAAGAAGAGTTCAAGTATTCATTAAAAATATGAGCAGCAGCTACAACAGAAACTTCAGAGGTGATAGAACCCCCCTTTGGGATAGCAGCTTTGCTGATGGCAAAAGGTGTGGCGCTCCAGTTCCTGAGTGGTGCCTGGTCTTTCTTGCTGATGATGACTGCCGTTTCTGGTTCTTCTGCCAGTACCATGTTGGCGCTGTCATCCGAAGATATGCAGATCGGATCTTGTGCTGCACCTCCCACTGGCTTGTTCTGGCTCCTCTCTGACTGGGGGCCAGATTCTGATGATATCCCCACCCATGCTCCACTGATGGGGATGGCCCACGGTATCTCGTCCCTGGGTGGCACATATGCGATGGTGACTTCGTTGGCCGGGTCAATTCTGGGGGGGGGGGGGCAAACATTATGGGTATCCCAGTTGGTATCCCAGGAACTGTAGAAGAGTAAGCTGGTGGTGCCCATTTGCCGTAAGCTGCATGGTATACCTCTTCCAGTACCGGCCCTAGCACTTGGGGCATGCTACGGAACATGCGGTTCAAACCATCGCAAGTTCCAGGGTGCGGGATATAGGGGCATGGAGGAGGCGACCTTGGCCTGCGGGTTGGAGCTCCTGAGCTGTCTCGCCCTTCCATCATGCAGACATACATGATTGGGCCTTCTTCTTTGGATTCTTCCAGGGGAGCAGGTGGCGGCATTTCCCTCACACTTGCAGAGTTGATCGGGATCCCATCAGGGATGAACTGCTCATCTGGTGGGGCGAAGGCCATGGTGACTTCGTCGACTGAGTCCAGGGCGACCAGTGCTGGCAGGCAATCTGATGACTCCTCAGGAGCCAACGGGTCTACTTCCACTATGTCTCCAATCATGTCCATAGATGGCGGCTCTTCCCAGAGTATTTGCGCCAGGCCTTGCAGGTAGTCTTCTTCCATGGCAGGGGTTTCCAAAAACTCATCTCCCCATCCCTGGGGGACTATGTTCTCGATAGCCTGGGCCACTTCACGCTCCATGTTAGCAAAGCGGTGGTACAAGTTCTCGTGTGTGCATATGGGCCAGTGGGGGTCTCTTCCTTCAGTTCTTGCCCTTTTCCTCTCGGCACGGTTCCCAAGGAGTCGGGAGTAGTCTTCTGGCTACGGTCTGAACCCCAGTCCAAAACCAGTAGTCTGCTCATAAGGTCGGATGGCTGCCTTAATTCCCTGCTTATACTTGCCCAATCCATCGCCGGCTCTGAGACCCCAGTTTGTGCAGTCAGCAGCGCTGAACATGTACTTTCTCCTCTTTTTCGAGAGTCGTCGCCCCCTTTCAGATTCAAGGATACGGTTCACCTGCACCATCTCTACTGCTTGGAAATTGAGTGTGGTGGGCAACTCATAATCCACATAGGGTACTCCGACCCTTTCGGACTCTCGGTGATCCTCAGCATGTACTGTTATAAGTTCGTTGCCTGACACGAACCGGACCATTCTGTGCAGTGTGGAAGATACTGCTCCTGCCTGATGCAGCCACGGCCTCCCAATCAGCAAGTTGAATGAGGCGTTGATATCCATGAGTTCGAACTCCATGGTAAAGGGCCTATCTGCGATGATGATTACCAAAGTGACCTCTCCCAGTGAGTCCCTTCGGGCGTTGTCAAAGCCTCTGAAATTGTGCCCACTTGGTTTGATCATTGAAGGATCCAATTGTAAACTGTGAAACGTCCTCATTGGGCATATGTTCAAAGCCGACCCGTTGTTAATCATGGCACGTTTTACGATGAGATCCGCACACTTCACGGTTACATAGAGTGGCTCGGTGTGATTGCACCCTTCAGATGGCAGGTCTGCCGCAGAAAAGGAGATAGCCTGGGGTGCCATGATCACTGACACTACTGCCCCTAGCTGCTCAGGGTCAATATCCGCCGATACGTGTGCGTCTCCCAGGACCTTCATCAGCACCGCCCGGTGCTTCTCTGAGTCGATCAGAAGTCTCATTATGGAAATCTGGGCGGGTACCTTGTTTAGCTGCTGGAGGAGATCGTATTCGGGAGTGTAGATGCTGTGGTGCAAATCTGTGACCTCCTCTTCTGTGGCCCTTCCCTTTCTCTTGAGGGTCGGTGGCAATTCTGTAACCACGTCCTTCCCTTTTTCTTTCCTTTTTGCTTCCGCTTCTGCTCCCTCCTCTGGTGCGGGTGGGGGGTCAGTGTTTATGTATCGACCGGATCGGGTGATCCGATCGATTTTTGCTTCAATGGTGGTTGTGGAGGTGGCTTGATGGTGGAAAGATTGGGTGGGGTAAGGTGGGGGTGCGGCCTTATACGATGGCGGCTCTAGGTTGGGCTTCGAAAGGTTCAGTGTGGGTGGTTCGAATGAAAGGCGGAAGGGGTCTTGTGGAGGCGAGTCCATGATGTCGTGGATGTTGAGGGTTAATGGGCTAGGGTGAGAGATGGGGGTTGGGTAGAGGAATTCCTGGTCTTCGGATGGGTGGAAGTGCACCAGAGGGAAATCTGTAGGGGGGTCACCGCCGTCTTCTTCGATGACGTTCACTGTCCTGCTTTCTGCTGACGCGTCATCTGAGTCCGTATCAGGGGACTCGTCCGAACTCTCATATGGATCAAGCAGGGTTGCAAGTTCAGGAGTGGATGATGGTTCCTTTTCTTCCGTGGCATAAGGGGGGATGAACCACTCCGACGTGCCGTGGGAAGAGGATTCTGAACTCGGCTCCACTGATAGGGAATCGGTGAGGGATTGCAGGTCCGGCTCTAAAGTCGTAGACATATACTCAGGTGGCCATCCGGTAGACATCTGCGGGGGTACCTTTGAACTGTCCACTGACGCGTCTGTGTGGAGGGGATGGGGAGTCACTGATCCATCCGCATTGCACTGGGTTCCATGGCCCCGTGACCTCTTCACTGCTCTGCGGGTTCATCCTCTATAACACAGACATGGACGCCTGTATCCTCCTCAACTGCACCAGCTATCGAACGGGTTTCTGCTTGAAGCTGCACCTTCACTATCTGCCCCGGTCGGCCAATAAGCACTGAAGGGTCTAGCTGCCTGATGCCTTGATCACTGCTTACTTGATTCGCCGCTCTACTGGTGAAGGCTTTTGAGTGATCTGGGAGCGGATTGGTGGTCACGCCAGCTGCTGGAGTCTGGGCAGGGGGTGCCGGGGGATCGACAGTGATGCGTTTACTGTCACTCAGGTCTTGGATATCATGCCTCAGATCCCAACACCGATTGGTGTGGTGCCTTGGAGCACCGGAGTGGTACTCGCACCGCTCTGCTGCGTTATAGCTTCTAGCATTGACCAGGCGGGGATTTGGGGGTTTGACCTGCACGTACCCCTTCTTCAGCAAAGTAGGTAGCAATTCTGCCGGTGCATATGGGAGGGGGGTAAAGACCCGTTTCATTCTGGCCTCCTTCTCTTCCCGTGTTCTTCTTACCCCTTGGTAAGCAGCCTGCGCGGTCCCTTGAGGTGCCACAGCTTCTGGTCTTTGGGAGAAATGATGGGGTTGTGCAGGGTGTACATAGTTGACCGCCTGCTGTTCTTGTCTCCTGTTCTCTTGCCCCTGGTTTCTGCTACCCAGTCCTGTTACTGGCCTCCTCGGCGCGGCGCTTTGCCCACTGCCATCTATCTTTCCGGCCCTCACTGTGTCTTCAATCCGATCCGCAGTCAAGATCAGGTCATTGAAGTTTGATGTACTCTGCCCCAGCAGCAGAGTGAAGAAAGGTTGTCCCAATGACGCAATAAACAATGACGTCATCTCTTGTTCTAGCAACGGCGGCTGTACCAGCGTTGCCAACTCCTTCCAGCGTTTGGCATATTCTCTTACTGATTCCTGACTCTTCTTAGCCAGCCTCTGCAATTCTGCCCTTGTCTGCACTATCTGACTGTTTAGGCGATATTTCTGGATAAAGACTGCTGCCAGATCATTCCATGTTTTAATCTTAGCCTTGTCCAGACTCAGGAACCAAGAGTAAGCAGCTCCGGTTAATGGCTTTTGGAAGAATTGCACCATGATTCGCTCTTCCTTGGCATATTGGCACATGTCGCCTGAGTACGACCTTAAATGGTTCAGTGGGCACCCAGTGCCGTCGAACTGGTGCAACTCAAGGCATTTGAACTTAGCCGGGAGTTGGATGTCCAAAAAGAAGCAAAGGCTTTCCAGGGTAGCCTCGCTCTGCACTGTGCTAGGCTGGAGTTGTTTGAGCTGCTCCTTCAGGGCGGCCATTTCTGTTCTGTTCTCCTCCCTTACAACTGTCAGCTTCTCCTCAAACTGTACCTCCTGAGTTCTGTACCAGTCCTCATCGCCTTGCCCCAGATGGATAGGCAGAAACTGATCCTGTTGTGCCATGTGGAACGGTGCTGGTGGTGGTGGTGGTGGTGGTGCTAGGGGAGGGGGGTTCACTGGGCGTGGCGGGTGGCGCCACTTCCGCTTGTGGCGGGAACTGTGGCTGTGGCTACTGGGCAACTGGTGCCATTGGCGGGGCCTGCCTCAACTCTCTCAGCTCTGTCATTAGTTCTTGGATGATGGTACTCATGCTATCCATCCTCTGTTGCATCTCATTAACTACTTGCGCATGACTGGGCTCTGCAGGCTGCTGTCCTGGCGGCGTCTACTCTCCTTGCTGTTCCATATCGAGCCTTCTCCTCGATCTTAACAGGTACGGGCTTCTGAAAGCAATTTTTGGGTACCTAAGGGGACAGTTTGCAGGCATTAGTGCAATTTTACACAAATTGATTACACAACTTTATCTGATTGAATTTATTCATTTATTTATTTATTTTTTGTTTTATGAGATGATTTGACTAACTGATCTATTTTAGCTACCCTAAGGCAACAAGGGAAGAGAACCTGAATTTTGAATCAACTGATCTATTTTAGTTACTTGGAAGTGACCGGGAAAGAGAACCCTAGTAACCGGATCTATTTTAGCTACCCGTAGGTAACTGGGAGAGAGAACCCAAAGAATTTTGAACACTGATCTATTTTAGTCGCTCGGAAGCGACTGGGAGAGAGAACCCTAATAACCGGATCTGTTTTAGTCACCCGCAGGCAACTGGGAAAGAGAACCCTAAATGAATTAGCTGATCTATTTTAGCTACCCGCAGGTAACAAGGGAAGAGAACCTTAATGAATTTGGATACTGATCTATTTTGGCTATCCTAGGACGACCAGGGAAGAGAACCCTAATAAATTTGACGACTGATATATTTTGGCTACCCGTAGGTAACAAGGGAAGAGAACCTTAGTGACCGAATCTATTTTAGTCACCCGCAGGCAACTGGGAAAGAGAACCCTATCTTTTGAAAGCTGATCTATTTTAGTCGCTTGGAAGCGACTGGGACAGAGAACCCTAATAACCGGATCTATTTTAGCTACCCGCAGGTAACTGGGAGAGAGAACCCTAATGAATCACGATGACTGATCTATTTTGGCCGTTCAGGCAAGGAAAGAGAACCTTCAATTAAAGGGGTTTTGTTTGAGCTCAGAATCACGGGGTTGGACCAATGCAGGGTCTCCGCAGGGGGGGAGCTGAAAATCAGCACCCAGGCGTACCTCGGCCAATCTCCAGTTCTTTCACTGGCGGCGTCGGCGCCAAACTTCGGCTTAGTAGTTCCCGGGCGTGCCTTAGCTAGTCGTTGGTTTAATCACCATTGACTTCGGCACCTCACAAAGGGGAAGGCTATGCCAGGACGCTCCTCCACCAATATCCAACTCATCCGTCGGCGGCTTCGGTGCCCTAAGGATTCGGCTAGTAGTACCCGGACGCTCCGTAGCCAATATCCGATTCAATCATCGGCGGCTTTGGTGTCACTAAAGGGGTAGGCTATGCCAGGACGATCCTCTATCAAACGGTTCAATCACCGGCGGCTTCAGTGCCCCAAAGGTTTCGGCTAGCAGTTCCCGAGCGTGTCTTAGCTAGTCGTTGGTTTAATCACCATTGACTTCGCCGCCTCACAAAGGGGAAGGCTATGCCAGGATGTTCATCCGCCAAACGGTTTAATCACCGGCGGCTTCAGTGCCCCACAGAATTGACCGAATGATCTTGGAAAGATACAGATGGGTGTGATATGAGCTCAAGGTCTTGGGTGTTTTTAAACACTTGCTGGGTTTCACGATCTCAATGAGAGAGATGCAATCAAAGGAAATAGGTGGTCGCAGCGACCAGGAATATTGCAATTATCTGAGAAGAGGTGGTCTGTCGGGGACCGAGTTGCCCTATTGGAGGGAATTAATTCTTTCATTTCAAATTCTTGTTTTGTTAAGTTTGAACAACATAGCATAGTGGAAATAAATTCATGCTTTAATCCAAAGGTGCCGCCATGGCACAAAGTACATCATCATTCTTATCAAAATACAACAAAGCCAAAGCCTAGCTAGGTTGGTCATTATCATAGTGGGAGGACACGTCTTGCCTCCTCAAGGCTCACAGAAGCTTGTTCCGTAGACGTCGGTCCTCCTCAGCGCGCTTGCGCACCAATTCCATTTCCTGTTGCAAGGCCGCATTGGCCTGCCTACTCTCCCATTCCGAATCCACATAAGCTGAATGGATACGGGAGTGGGTCTCCCGCAGTTCGACCACCCTGTCCCTATATGTGTTAGGGGGCGGAACTGGAATGTCGCTTGAAGCGAAAGGCTGAAGGGGTGGGGGTCCGTCGTGACCAAATTCCCGAGCTATCCATTGCTCGTAGTCTTGAAAGTGTAGTTCAGTGAAGACATCTTCCCGATACACGCACACCGTCTTCCACTCCATCAGCAGTTGGGTCCTTAGTCCCTTGGTGAGCGGACCGATTAGATTGCCCAAGTCGTCCTTGACTGGGATTCTCTGCGGTTTCCCAAACTGTCTCAAAACCCGGATCGGATAGTACGGTACGGCATGGGTAAGGCCTATCAAGGCAAGTCCCTCTCTTTTCTTGAAAGCTATAATGGGGTTGTAGGGGATGTTGTATGTGCCCCACCATCTAATGTCTGTTTCTCCTTTCAAGTGGAGAAAGTGGTTAAACCAGTCCTCACGAGTAGGTAGGTCTGGTTTGATCTCTCTTTGAGCCAACCAATGGATGTTGTCACCGGTTGCTTTGTAATATGCATTGACTGGTGATGACACCATCAGGTGGTCTTGCAGCCAAATGTGGAGAAGGGGAGCGCACCCTTGAAACCTCCGGGTTCCATTTTTTGACAAAGTTAGGGAATGAAGCAGTTGAGCTAGGATCAGTGGCATGATTCTATATCCTGCCCTGAGTTGATCCACAATTTCCATGAGGGCCAAATTAATGGTGTCTCCCCCAGTTGGAAAGAAGATTTGTGACAGAACCACAAGGGTGAAGGTGTCAAACCAAGCCCGGGGTCTTTCCTGCTTTTTGTTTCTCATTTTCTCAGCTAGGAATGTTTTAGAGACCCGAGTAAATGATTTGTCACCTCCTAAGGTCTGAAATTCTCCCCTTGAGAGGCCAAGGAAAATGCAAGCTTCATTCTTGTAACTTTCTTTGAGACTTGGCCTAGCGGGTTCTCCTAAGTCACGAAATCGGAGGAACAGGTCAAGTTGCTCAATTGTGGGAGTCAACTCGTTGAACCCGAATCGAAACACTAAAAGCTGGGGATCCCAGAAAAGCAGGGCTGCTTGGATCATATCCCAGTTAATCGGCACATTTAACAGGGACAAAGTCTGTCCCATGTGGTATTTGTGCTCCCATTCAATCTGCTGACTCCCTTGGAGCTGCCTTGTCCAAGAACGGATCCAAGGGGTATCCCAGGCACACTTCTCTATCCTAGGGAAACGGGTTCTCTCAGATGAGGATGAGGACGCCATACCAACTATCCGACCAAAATTCCGAGTCAAATTGAGGTTCCACACCAAGACCTTAAGTCAGTCCTAAGACATGCATAATCTTAAGCAAAAGAGATAACCACTATCAGTTCTAGCATGCTTCACCAAATGAAGAAAGAACAAAGCAATGCGGAATTTAACTCAGGCACACATGGTGTGTGGTCCTAGGGGTTGGCGTCAATGAAGGCGCGACTCCTAGACATACTTGTGTAGAGGAGCACATTAAAGTCCCGATCAATCTTTCTGTCTTTCATCTGTTCTTTCGTCTGCTTTCGGTGTCGGACCATAGCGAAATTACAACTTGCCATCGAGGGCGAATTTTAACAAGATATTTACAAAAGCTGCAGAGAATTCATCCTTAAGGCTGTCGGGAACCAAAAGGGAGGATACAAATTGCCTTAAAAGTGGGTAGGCTAGAAATCCCTAACTCTAGGGTTTAGTACCCTGGCATGCTTTCATCTGTCTGTCTGATCTGGCCGGTTTTCGTCTGCTCTAAAAGACCAATCTGGACTTAAAGTACTCCCAGCGGACTCTAATGGGTCGGGGCCCATAGCATACAGGACTCCATGCATGGATCTGGGGCGGTTCCCCTGATCAAAAATTAGGTGAGCTTCCTAAGCTAGGGCCGAGGTAGCCCAGCATCTAGGGTTTACTCAATTTGATGCAAAGAACGGGGGTTGCTGCCCCTAATGGACTCTGGATTTTATTCTGATTTTATTCATCATTCACATCCTACTCACCCTCTCATGCTCAACGCAAGGTTTATTCAGAAACGTTAGGTGGGGAAGGATACCCAGCCCGAGACATAAGCCTACAAGGGTCTGGACCAGTATTGGATCCTCGCGTGCTACGGCAAGAAACCAGTGGTGCTAACGGACTCCAGAAAACTGGGGGGATGGGTTTACCCTGCTTTCCCCGGCAAGCCACGGGAGCGTAGGTGCTAATACCATCCCAAAGATCAGTTTATAGTAATAAGAAGGGTAAGCTGCTAGAGAGGTCTAGGTTTTGGTAAAGAAGTTGCAATATTCGATTCACTCGTCTATCAAAAGTCGGATCATTCATGCATCCTCCCTCGTGCGTGTCACCCCACGCAGTTTTATCACACCAATGCGGATATTTAAAATTTAAATCTACGCAATCATCCATCCACGGTATGGTGGTGTGCCCGTGTGTGCAGTTGGGCTGTGTGCTGTGCCTATACGGTGAGTTTTGTTTGGATTTAGGTGTTAAAGGAATCCCTACTGCCTCGTATAGTAAGGTGCAGAATTGGCACGCATTACGATGTCCTGGGAGAATCCCCAGGTAAGTGGAGGGTCACAGGGGACCACTTAAATTCCACTTGCCTTAGGCAATTATCGCGTCCTTGTGACAGGACTCCCCAGAACACGTATCTACGTGTATTCTGTACTTTGCTAAGCGGGGGTAGCAAGATTTCCTAGAACATCGCCTAAGTCCCTCTTGCGCTGACTTGGTCCTCAGTAGGGTCCTACTGGGCTGAGTGTCCCCAGTGGAGTCGCCAGGCTGTGCGCGCGTGGGAAACGCGGCACGGGGTAAATTCGGAGTTGCCACCGCCTGATGGGGTGCAGGCGGACACCTGGGTGCCTAATCTTGTCTAATTAGGGCTCTTGGGTCTGCGGCTTGATATTCTAAGGTCGGTTCTCGGTTGCGGGCTGGGGAAGTCCGTAGACACCCCAATCCACCCCGTCGGATGACGGGTCTCGTGGCTTCCCTAACTTGAGTCAGCTTTTCTCACTTTTGGTTCTCACCCGATTCCTAATCTAGCATGCGTTTTTGTTAGGTCTTGGTGGGACCACCTGAGTTGTGTGGGTCCCTTTAATGGATTTTATCTTTGCTTTATCCTTAAGCGATCTGGGCCTGTTTGGGTGGGCCCCGTTGGAAGGGCCATGGTATCCTTGGTGGGCTTGGTAAGCCCGTGTGCCCTTGGTGGGCCTCTGTCTAACCCTAAGAGGCCCTGTGGGCTTTGGCTAATGAGTTAATTTTTATTAGGGTTTAAGTTGAAGCTTAGGTGTCTTTCATGCAAGTGGTGGGCCGGATCGGTTGGTGGGCCCCTTAGGTGGGCCCACATGGTGACCAAGCAAGTTTAATTTATCTTTATTCAATTTTTACCAAAGTGGGCTTGGTCATTGGGCTTGGGGCCCATGATCCAGGCCTCGGGCTTTGAAAGCCCAGTTCCTCGGGGTTTAGGGCTTGCACCCTAACTCGGTTCGGTTGGTGGGCTTTAGCGGGCCCGACAGGCCCTAGCCCATGGTCTCAGCCAAACCACGCAGTTCATGCATTCATATATATGGCAAGGCTCGGGTGGGCCGCATTGGGTTTGGCCCGCCCGATTTAAATTGGTTCACTTTTGCTTGGATTAGTTAATTAGCATGCCTTGGTGTTTATTGGGCTTTGTGGGCCCCGTTGGAAGGCCCACCATTATACCAAGTTAGACCGGTTGGTTCAAGTCCCATCTTGGGTTTCCGGGTGGCCCGGAAACCCTATTGGTTTACTGGTTTTGACACAAATCATCCAAAATTCGGCAGGGGATCAACAATATGCAAAAAAACCAGGCTTCTGTGTGTATCCGGCAACTCAGGCCGGATACACAGGGCTCAAGGGTTATCCAGCCTTGATGGCCGGATATGCTAAGGCCCTAGGTGATCCGGCCTGAGTTGCCGGATCACCCTGGAAATGCCTTTTTTGGGCTTTGGCCTCTCGGGATTGGTTCCAGGGGGTTCTTGGGACATTTTAAGATCTTGTGGGCCCTTGGGAAGGCCCACGTTGGTTCAGACTTTGGAGAGGCCACATTTGGCTTCTCCACTTGGGATTTCCTCTAGCAAAACAAATGGGACTTGGGGGCCACTGTTGTGGGGGAGGGGATCATGCTTGTGGGAATGGTGGATCATGCAAAAATCCTAGTGATTATCCAGCCAAAGAAACACAACCATAGTTACCTAGCAAGTTATTATCCAAAGGAATCAAATGCATGCTTGGACAATGGGAAACCACATGTTGGGTGAGGGGATTATGGAGCATGCAAAGGCTTTAACTACAGCAATAAGGTATTGATCGATCCATGTACCTCAAACAGATAAAATCTTGAAGAAAGGAGAGAGGAGGGGGCTTATCATGGGGTACATTTGATTATATTAAGAAGGAACATACTCCCTTTGGAAACTACTTGATGTAAGCCTATGGACAGCAGCTAAGAGGGATTGGAAACATGCTAAAATAAGGCTTCCATGCTTCCTTAACACAGCCTACGTGACCCCCCATACTGATGGACGCATTCGTGCTATGAGAAAGGTGGTAAAGAACGTGGTTGCACCACCATGCAAGTGTTCATACCAAGCAAAAGGGAAAACAGGAGAAAAGATGACGAAAAAATCTAATTTTAATATATGTTAAGTACAATATGGTGAGGAGTCTTACCTGAGATCCTTAACCTCTCGTGCAAGGTGGTGGTATGCCTTGGGGGTGGTACAGCACCTGGAGACCTCCTTGGAGCACCAGCAGCGACTCAAGTCCTTCTTCTTTCAGTAGGGATAGAGAGGAGAAGGAGAAGAGAGGAAGGGCTTGGGATGGTATGGGGGCCAAAAGGGGTTGAAGAGGTGGAGATTCGTGTGGGAGAAGAGTGGAGGGGGGGAGCTCAGAACAGCCAAAAAAAGCCCAACCCCCTGAAATCAGCTACTGGTTTGCTATTTATAGAAAATTTAATGTATCCGGCAACTCAAGCCGGATACACTAAGGCCTCTTCGTATCCGTACTTGAAGTCCGGATACACTGGCTTCCCTTTGTATCCGGTAACTCAGGCCGGATACATGACTTAATGATTTTAAAATTTAATGCCGCCGCGAATCTGTCGGCCAAGTGGCGCGAATTTCGCGCGAATATCTTTATGTATCCGGTCTTCAAGTCCGGCCATGAAGGATAGGCAGTGTATCCGGTATATGTGACCGGATACAAATTGAAAAATTACAGATTTGCCCTTCGACTTGACCGATTCGACCGATTTGACCCTTTTTGATATCTACGGATCACCCGTACGAAATTTTTATATTTAAGATTTAGTCCCTGAGATATTTTGCTGCGTTGGCTGCCAGGTGTGCAATTCCTGTGCCACGTGTGCAGTTTTTGGCTTTTGCTGCTCGGGAACTTTGACAGCTCATATCTCACTCATCTGAACTCCGATTTGAGCAAACTCAATCGCGTTGAACTCGTATCGGAGCCCCCTCTTTAATGACATTGGGCTAAATACTTGGCACGTATTCCGAGAAAAAGTCAACTTTTGGCCTTCCCTTAAGTTTGACTGCCCTTAGAACCTTCATCCGGACTCTGATTCCTGCAAACCCAGTTGCGTTGGAACTGTGTCGGGATTCTCTATCCATTGGGCTAAAGTAAGGTATTTGGCACGGAAATCGAAGAAAAAGTCAACTCTTGGCTTTCCCTCAAGTTTGACTGCCCTTAGAACCTTCATCCGGACTCCGATTCCTGCAAACCCAGTTGCGTTGGAACCGTGTCGGGATTCTTTACCCAATGGTATAGATCAAGGTGGCCAAATTTTATCTGATTAACAGGTCAACTTTCCACCCCTCAGGGTTTGACTTCTTGGCCGGGTTTTTACATTTTCTGGCTTTTTGGGAGCGCAAAAATGAGGTGCTTACAGTCGCTACGATGTACCTGAAGCACTTATCACAGACAATGCCAAGAATTTGAATAACAAGGACATGAACAAAATGTGTGAAGATTTGAAGATCAGGCATTTAAATTCAACAGCATATAGGCCCAAGATGAATGCAGCAGTAGAGGCTGCCAACAAAAATCTGAAAAAGATATTGGAGAAGATGGTAGTCACCTACAGAGACTGGCATGAGAAGCTGCCATATGCTTTGCATGCATACCGGACCTCAATCAGGGCATCAACCGGAGCAACTCCTTTCTCTCTTGTATATGGAATGGAGGCAGTCCTTCCCGTCGAAGTTCAGATCCCTTTGCTCAGAATCCTGAAGGAAGCGGAAGTTGATGACATTGAATGGAAAGAATCAAGATTTGACCAGTTGCAGTTGCTTGATGAAAAAAGAATCAAAGCTCTGTGCCATGGACAACTCTATCAGCAAAGAATAGCACGAGCATAGAACAAGAAAATGATACCACGACACTTCAAGGTGGGAAACATTGTTATGAAGAAGATATTCCCCCACCAAGAAGACAATAGAGGGAAATTTAAGCCAAACTATGAAGGACCATTCATAGTACACAAAGTTCTGTCCAGAGGAGCACTAATCCTACAGGAGATGGATGGAACTATTTTTCCTGAGCCAATAAATGCAGATGTAGTCAAACTGTATTACCCTTGAGATCATTCCAATTAGGAAATGAAGAGAGGCCATCCTTCACTCTCCCCCAAGCCTGTAAATCTTCCCAAGCACCCTAAAAAGTTTCCCCTAGTTAGATACTTTTGGGCCTAAAAATTTCTTTTCTAACCTAGTACAGGTGCTCCTTCACATCAAAATGGGCATTCCTGGCCCCCCCCCCCCCCCCCCCCAAAAAAAAGAGCAATTGCGAAGAAAATAAGAAAAAAGAAAGAAAAGAGTTGTGAAAAGCAAAATACAACGGGGAAAATATAAACCCCACATCAAAATAAGCCAGGATGTAAGCCCCAAAAGGAGCACTGTACAAACCCATAAAGTTACAACCTTTTTGAGCCACTTGTCTTTCATTCAAAACCCCAACCTAGCCTACATTTCGTCCTATCTTGAAGACCTCTCGGATCCTAAAGTGAATGATCTTAAGCAAAACAGTCAAATCCGCATTTTCTAGTAATGACGGAATTGGATTCTCCCTGAAAGGACCAGACATAGTGAAAACCCAAAAAGGGCGCTATGTGCAAAAAGGGTCAGTCATGGTCACAAAAAAAAACTGGTCATACCTTGATTAGAAAGGGGAATGCAGTAAAAACAGAAGCAGATTGGACACAGTGCAAGGAAAGCCAAATGATCTGAAGGGCCCAGACTAGCAGACTGTGTTTGGGTCAACGCTTCACAAAGGCCTATGATGACAAGGCTAAAAATACCAAGCACTCTAATCTGTGTCTAACTTAAGGATTGACTCTTGTGATAATTGCAGGCACAAATACACGCTACCACATCTGTGTTTTTCCGTAATTATTCTGCTTAACTATTCTTGGAATTTCCCCAGCTGTGCTGCTAACCCTTGAAGAAGGATTCATTGCCTTAATCAATAGCCATTTTGATTGTGATAAATCAAAGGCTTAAAGTGAGCAAGCCCTGCATATCCCAAGCGGAACAAGCACTGACATTTTGTTCCTTGTACAGGTTCAAAGAAGGAAGAAAGATGCAAAAATGAACATGAGGAGGATACTTTGATCCTTCATTCCCCAGCAGAGGTTTCTTCCCTTTCATCCCCAGTGGGGCTTAGAAGAAAGAAGATCGTCAAGATCCTCAGACCCTCCAACAAAACTTCAAGAGCAAAGAGAGACATCACAATAATCCCCAGAGAGTCATCTAGACAGATCATACTCCCACCAGATCCCCAGTGGAGTAACTCTTGAATGGAAAAGAAGCTCTAATGCCTCGACAAGAGAAAGAACCTGGCAAGGAGAAGCAACAAGGAAGAGCAATAATGGGCCAATTCGCCCCTTCTTGTAAATTTTGATTCTCACTTTTGTAAATAGCATAGGCTAGAATAGGTGTGTGTGGTCTCTGAGATGATGGACAGCAGCGCGAAAGCTTCCTCCCACCTGCACTTCGAAAACCCATACCTTAGCCTATTTCCTTCACAAAAAAAAAAAAAAAAAAGAATCAAGAAGAAATCAAAACTGAAGTCACTAAAAGCGTTAATGGAACAAACAAAAGAAAAGAACATTGTTAAGTGCCTTGCATCAACGCCGAAACAGGCTAATGAGCTCAAATTTAATCCTATATTTTCAAAAACAAAGAACTAAGGAATAGCTCTATTCAAACCCGAAAGAGGGTATAGGGATTCCAAAGTCAGGAAGTGATACCAGACATCTGACACTTCCCTTTCATTAAAAACAATTTAGTGATTGAGCTCGTCGACCATGTCGACAGAAATGCAATGTGCAAAAATAAGGTTCTTTTTCTTCTTTGCCATTTATCCCCTAAGGTGACTCCAGCAAAGAGGGGCAGCTGTAGACACCTGATTTTTGCACCCCTAAAATGAAGAAAAATGAAAAGTCAAACTAAAAGTCAAACCTTGAGGGGGTCAAAAATTGACTTTTTGATTCAAGTAAATTTGGCCATCAAACTTCATCTCATTAAAAAGAGCATTTCGACACGGTTCCAACGCAACTGAATTTGTTGGAATCGGAGTCCAGATGAAGAAGATATGAGCTAGTCAAACTTTTGGGAGCAAAAAGTTGACTTTTTGCTCAACCCTAATTCAGCTGTCAAACTTGATCCCATTGGATAGGTGATTCCGAGCCGGTTCCAACGACACTAAGTTTGCTGAAATCGGACATCGGACGAAGAAGTTATGAGCGGTTGAATTTTCAGAAAAACTGCCCATGTGGCAAAAAGGCAGCAAAAATGGAATAAACCAACAAAATAAATAAGATAAATGTGTTTATTAATATTTTAATAAAGAAAATCTCGCTTTTTAATAAAATAATCGGAAAATCAAATGAAAATCTTGCAAAAAACCGAATTGAATAAAGTTTTGAAATCCAGACATTTTAAAAACGTGCTGGACTGTGTTTCAATTACGGGCAACCTTCTGGAAGAAGACACGCGTCGCTGTACAGCGGGACACGCGTCCCGTACGGCCGATTCTGCGAGATTTACAAATGTGCGCTTTTCACCCGTACTTGAATTACGGGCAAGGCACACCCGGACTTGAAGTACGGGCAAGGCACGCCTGTACTTCAAATATAGGCACACCCCTTTTTGCCTATAAATAGAGAGGCCACCCCCCTCATTTCAAACAAGCCTTCTCCTCAGGCCAAACCCCTCTCCCTCTTTGCAGTTAACCACGGCCAAGCTTTGCCCAATCACCATCACCCCAACACCTAACCCTATTTAATGCCCAAAATACCCCTGTCTCACCAAAACCATGTCAAAATTTTCTTTTTCATCCTTTGAATATCAAGAACCCACCAAACCTCTGCCAAAACCATTCAAAGAAATCCCGTAGGATGCGGAAGCGCTGCTCAAATTTTCGGAGGACCATAACACCAATCAAACAAACTAATTACATTGTAAGTATGTTCTCCTTCTAAATTAAAGTGAATTCTGATTTTATTTTTCTCTTCCTCACTACCTCTTTTCGCTTTTATGTTATTTCTAACTTTGTTTTGAGTGTTGAATAATGAGGAATTACATCCAAAAGTAGTCATTCCTATGCAAAAAAGGAGGTGATAACAAAAGGTTATCAAACATGTCTCAAAAAGAGAAATTTGACCCCGTTTGATCACTATTACGGAATGAAGATTGAAGTCCTTTTTGAACATTTAATTTCCCCTGTAAATTACCCCTTTCCCATTCCTAAAAATTGATGGTGAACAACCAAGAAGGATCTTGCTTACTCAAAGAACAAAAGAAGGAAAAAGATGATCATTTGGACCAAGAGAAGAAAATGCAATGTATTGAAGGAGCTAGAACCCTCGCGGGCGTTGCAGAAAGCTACCAATAGGCCACGGAATAGATCCCGAGAAGAATCGGCAACAAAAGCGCAGAATAAGCTGCGCCCGTAAACTCAGAGCGGTCCGGGCAGGATCGTGTTTGCTTCACGGGCGAGCCAAACCGGATTTTGTTCACGGGCAAGGGTGGACCGTATAGAAAATACAGGTAGAAGTAAAAGTAACATAAAAAATGTAATTTTTCGGCCCGGTTGGATCTATTCCGACCTAAACTGGTTTAAACCAACCCAAGAAGTTGTTTGGGATATTTTTAGCCCACTTTTGGACTGTGGGCCTAGAAGGGCCCACCAAGACTCACCTTGGGCCCACTTAAGGGGCCCATCTTTGACTGGCCTATGCCAGGCCTGTTTTCAATAAACAGGCCCAGGCCCTTTGACCCTTGGCTAATGGGCCAAATCCAAGCCCACTAAGCCCATTGCATGTGTAAATGGTTTAATTTAATAAATAACCAAATGGGTTACCTAATAACCCAAATGGGCCCCAGGCCCAATCATGGCAACCCACGGGTCTTCGAACGGGACCCGGATCTGACCCACTTCACTAAATAAAAAGATAAAATTAAAATAAAAGGGACCCACACCTTCAGAGGGCCCTGCCAGACCCAATAAACAGCATACTGGTCTAGGAAGGGTGAGACTGACTCAAAAACCAGGGAGACCCGAGGGACCCGTCGAACCGATGGGGCAGGCCGGGGTGTCTTAGGGCTTCCCCGGATGTAACCGAGGACTTAGCTAGAATTCTGAAAAGCCGCAGACCAGACTTAGACCCGGATAGGGCAAACACCGTGTCTACCTGCACCTCTCAGGCAGTGGTGACTCCGAATGTCCCGAGGCACGCACAAAACCAACGTGCGCCCCGTGTGCGATCTAGGCCAGGTTCAGATGTGCACACTACCCTTAAGGTGATGATTTACCTGAAAACTTCTTTTATTCAAAATTTTTGAATGATTATTTGCTTGGAATTCGAAGGTTTCCAAGTGACCTATGATTTGCTCTTTGGAAGAAATCTTAAAAGTTTGAACACTTTATGATTAAAGATTTCTTAAAGATTGATTTTTGATTGGGATTTGCCCCATTTTAGAGATGAATTGAGCTTCCTTCCCTTTATCCTTAAATTGGATTACACTTTAAGCTTAAAACATGTCTTGAATGCTTATTTTTGTTTCCTTGTTCAATTCTTATGGTTGAAATATGATTATGTTTGGTTGGTTTGAACCAATTCTTTTTTTAACCATTTACCTTACTTAAGATGAGTTAAGTGTTCAAATTAGGTGAAAAATGCCTAACATGAGCTTAACCCTCAAATTGAGGTGCTTGACTTGGTTTCTGATTTGAACATGCCTTAACTTTGTCACTTGCACCCTTTAGTTAAACCAATTTGTTCATTTTAGATGAAAATTGTCTAAAATGATCTTAACCCTTTGATTTGGGTGAGTTTGGAAGGATTTTAAGTGCCATTTGCCCTTATGGAACCCCTGACCAATTGCTTATATCATTTAAAGATAAAGGAACCCAGGTTTGTTTGTTAAGAACGGCTGAAATTGAATTAAGGCTTAAAAACCGCATACTCAGAGCGGTTTGGCTTCAACCGCACCTACCATGCGGTTGCAGTGAAAAGTGTAGGAAATCGAATACTCAGAGCGGTTTTAAGTCAGAAGCAGATTTTCGGATTTTTTATTTTTCCCAATTGACTTTATTAGCTTGATTACTTGCCCAAACTCATTGTTCACCATTGGGTGGCTTCTGGACTGCCCCAAATTGGGCATTTGACACATTAAATGCTTGAAAAGATGCATGTATTCAATGTGACTTATATAAATGATAAACAAATATACAACACATATGTATAGAAAAAAGCCTTCTCATGTCTTTAACAGAAGCTAAGAAAAGAAATACAAATTTACCTTCAAGGGCAAGAAATGATTACAACTTCGCCTTCTTAGGCTTGAAAACCAAGATGAAATTCTTAAACTAAAATCAAAAAAAGGAAGCCTTCTGTAGCAGCACCTCTTGGATGTCATTTTCCTTCCATCTTCCTGCAAAAATAGGATTAGTAGCATTCATACAAAGGAGGGCATATGTTCCCACCAAAATTGGACACCCAATGCATGGAATTTGGACTTTGGGTTGCCTCCTATGGGCATTTGGGTATAATGACCTCTAAGAAGAGTTAAAACTCTTCCTATGGGTTACACCAATCCTAAGATACAGCAATTCTTTGGGAAAAACAAAATCCCAACAAAATGGACACCATGAACTTGGCTTTGGATGATACAAAGGCAATCATAAAAATGAAATTGACATTACCTCGGAACCTCATTTTTACCTTCAAAATGGTATCTATATCATACCTTGGGTCACTTGAGTCATGCAAAACGGCCTTCCCTCAATTACAAACCCTTTCCCCATCGTATTTGGTTTACTTTGGCCAAAAACGTGTTTCTGTACCTTCAAGTGTGGGGGTTTTGGGTTTTGGCTTATTGGCAACTTAGAGCTCAAGCCTAGTGTATGACCAGAATTCTAGATCCACCATGTTATCACATCATTGGCTCAAAGCTTCTAAGGTGAATGTTTTCACTTTCGCTTTCCGAAAGTAATGACCTCGGTGTGCTAAGCTACACACATTTGTGTTCAACTTCCTATAGGTGATAGGTAGGCTGTGTAAAAAAAATGAAAAAAGTGCACAAGTGCATTTGAAAAAGTGGGTCACATTCATCACAACGTCCCACCCTTGCCACTCTTTTTTCGTAGCCATGCAAACACAACCACATTCACCAAGGCATGATATAGAAATCATATATGAGAAAAGTAAGCACAAGTATATCAAGGTAATTTTAAAACACCTAGCATGCTCAATCTAAACATGTATTTACACAAAACATCATACAAACATGGGAGCATGTTATCAAGTTATACAAAAATGGCATTCAATCATGGTGAGCATGCTTTTGCAATATTCATGACATCTCTTAAAATCATATCACATGCTCATGACACTAAAGTCCTAATCAAAACATGCTTGTCATGGAAACATAGCAACCTAGCATGGTTTTGACTAACTAGCTCTCCTAACATGGTTTTGAACATAACCAAAGCATAGACATCACATACCCTATTGTCATAGGCCAATATTCTCTAAAAACAGATGAACACAAACCAAGCATGCTTATTACAAACAAACAAACAGCAAGCAATTAAAAAGATCAACAAAACATGATCAAGCAATCAAACATGGCTCAATTCCAAATTTCCCCAGCAAAGTCACCAGTTGTAAGACATGGAAATGTCACCTAAGATGACTTCCGATATCATCATGCGGGGATCAATAAAAATAAAGAGTTGCCACCATCTAAGTTAAGGTGTGAATGGACACCAAAGGGATCATACATGCCAAATAGAGCCAAAAGTAGCTCTAATACTGTAGACACCCCAAATTGCACTGTCAAAATGATCAATAATCAACAAAAATCATTATCTTCTTGAAGGCCAACACAGAATTTGAGCAAATGAGTTTTTTCCTTGTATCCGGCAACTCAGGACGGATACAAGTGTCCTTCTTTGTATCTAATGGAACATGCCATATACAAGCAGACCTCAGTGTATCCGGCATCATAGGCCGGATACATTAAGGCACTTGTGTATCCAGCCTGACATACCGGATACACTAGTTTTGCTCAAAATTAGGGTTTTCCGAGAGCTTTCACCTTTTACCATCATATCCCTCATTAAATGAGTGGAAATCTCAGAAATAGCCTTAGGGTTAAGGTTGGTGGGCTATAGACCTTATGTTGTGTCTACCACCTCACCAACCCTAACCCTAGCCTTTGCCTATAAATAGGAGGCTCCTCCTTAAGCAAATGGCCATTAACTCTCTTGCCAACAATTCTTGCCAAGAAGAGCTCCAAGAGAAGAGGGAAACCGCTGCGGAAGTGCTTCCAGAATCCAGGTAAGCCTCAAACTTTTCTTTATTTTCTGTTTTTACATTCTAGATATAGATCTCTTCTTCTACCTTTCTGTAGAATAAGGCCTTGATGTGTGTATGAAAACCCTTCCCCGGCTCAAAGTATCTCAAGACTCCCCCTAGCCGTAAAACGTGAAGGCGGGATCTAGGAGAAACGAGACTGGGGATTGACCCTAGTACTAGAACCTATTTAGAATAAAGCCTTTTGAATCTTTGAAGCCCGTTTCATATTCAAAGTACCCCAAGATTATCTTGAAGAACCGTGTTTAACAGGGAGAGAGAACTAAGGGAAACGATAATGGAACGGAACCCTAGGTTGTTTTAGAACCTTATTTTGTTGAATATGAATGCATGCTATGTTGTTATATTGTTCTTGAATGATTTTCACTTACACATACGTTGCACCCGTTTTGGCGGGATAGGCTCATATTTTGGGTTTATTACATTTATTGTGATAAATCTGAAATAAATGGCCTCAATCAATTCTGGAATGTTTTTAAAAGGTTTTTAAAAGATTTGGATTCATCTTGCACGAATCACCACAATTTATCACAGTTTTGAGTTGGTTTTGTTCAAAAAAAGGCTTAACTTGACAGCAACTATACCCCTACTTTGAACACTCATAACTTTATCGTCCGAATGAATTTTGGAGTGATTCTAGAACCATGGGAAAGGTGAGGTGGTCTAGTTTATGCCTACCAAATTTCATTAATTTATATCAAGCGGAGTTTTGACACCTCTTTGTCGAAGTTGATTGGACAGTTCAGGTTTAAATACGGAACTTGTCACTTCGACGGAGCGCCATGTGTTCGTTTTAAATCCGATCCGAGTGATTTTTGTTTCTGGGCACTCCTTTATGAGTCTATTTTTAATTCCAGTTGGTTTTATAATTGTTTGACTCCATTTGTATTATTGGTAACATATTTACTCAGAACTGCTCATCAGTACTTTTCTGGGTAAATCTGTGATATTCGGGGCCTGTTCGGGAGACCACCCAAGGCACATCCGAATGAATTTTTATATGAGGCTAGTTTCGTTTGAAAGATGGCCATACAGACTTCAATCACACCAAATTTCGTGGATTTTATGGAGTGGATTTTTCTAGGTGAGTTTCCAAACTTGCATGCTTATCACTTTTGATTTTCCCCAGCAGCAACTTTAAAGGAGCATAACTCCGGGGGTTTTCAACCGGATCAATTTGAAATTTTGCATGAATCTCTTATTTATCATAATCTTTCAAATGGATTTGGTTTGATTCAATTTAAAGTTGAATTTGGATGATTTCAAGATAAATGGTTCTTGCTTTACCGAATTTCCCGGATTTAACTCAACTTGGTTTTGTGTAACTTTTGCTTTGATTTCCATCCTTTGGTGATATTCCAGAAATGATATTGACATAAAAGAGGATCTGGAATCCATTTGGATCTTCATGTGAAGATATCATACATTTGTCCTTTTTTAATGTTTTTAATGATTTTTAGCAAGCTTTCTTATCTTTTTTGCATGAACAAACACTTGGCAACCACCTTATGTGGGTGAATAGGGGTGCCTAACACCTTCCCCCGTTCATAATCTAATCCCCTTACCCATCTCTGGATTTGATTTTCAAGTAGGGTTATTTTTACCCTAGAATTCGCCTTTTAGCTCCTTTTGCTTATCTTTAATCTTTTGGTGTCCATTCTCACCTCCAAATTCTGAATGGTGGCGACTCTCCCACTTTTATGTTGAGCCCCGTGTGTTGACAGAGGGGAAATCATCCCGTTGATTTTTCCCATGTCTCACAACTGGCGACTCTGCTGGGGAATTGTGGATTTAAGCCATTTTGTGTATTTGTTCATGCTTTTTATTTATTTTGAATGCTTGCTATTTTGATTTTTTTATTTGTGCATATTGTCGTATTTTGAAATCTGATGAGGATGCTTTGAAATTTACATGGATAAAGACATGTGTGTATTATTGGATTATGCCTAGGATCATGTTTATGGGCTTATCTTGGTGTGCATGCCTACTTGTTATATTTTCTTACCTTGTTTTGGGAGGTTTTAGTGCCATGTTTGAGCATGAAAATGAAGTGCATAAATTCAGTAAACTCAATGGGTATTTTTGGGGTTCCCAAGCTTGTTTTCCCCAATTCAAACCTTTCTTATGACATATTTTAGTTATTGAATCCCTAGGCTTTGATTTGGGTATGAATAGAGCATGTTGAGCACCAAAGATGAAGAATACAAAATCTGGAAATTCAGTGGATAATTTTGGGTTTTTTCAAGCATACTTCCTTGAACAAAACACCTCCTGGGCACTACATTTAGGTGCTGTATTTTTAGGCTTGGATTTGGGCATAAAACAATGTCACTTGAGCATAAAAATAAAGAACATGAAATCTGGGAATTTAGTGTATATTTTGGGAGATTTCAAGCATGTTTTACCTAATTGAAACACTTTTTGGATCATGTCAAGTAGTGCTGAATTTTTAGGCCTCAATTTGGGTAGAAATGGTATACTTTGAGCATGAGAAAAAACATGAAAATCTGGAAATTTGGGGTAATACTTTTGGGGTTTCAAGCATGCCTTCTGTTAGCACCTGATTTTTGCACCCCCAAAATAAAGAAAAGTGAAAAGTCAAACTAAAAGTCAAACCCTGAGGGGGTCAAAAATTGACTTTTTGATTCAAGTAAATTTGGCCATCAAACTTCATATCATTAGAAAAAGCAGTTCGACACGGTTCCAACGCAACTGAATTTGCTGGAATCGGAATCCAGGTGAGAAAAATATGGCCCGGTCAAACTTCCAGAAAGCAAAAAGTTGACTTTTTGCTCGACCCCAATTCAGCTGCCAAACTTGATCCCAATGGATAGGTGGTTCCGAGTTGATTCCAACGACACTAAGTTTGTTGAAATCGGACACCGGACGAAGAAGTTATGAGCAGTTGAGGTTTCAGAAAGAACTGCCCATGTGGCAAAAAGGCAGCAAAAATGGACTAAACCAATAAAATAAATAAGATAAAAATGTTTAATAATATTTTAATAAAGAGAATCTCGTTTTCTAATAAAATAATCGGAAAAATCGGATAAAAATCCTGCAATAAGCCAAATTGAATAAAGGTTTGAAATCCACACATTTTTAAAACGTGCGGGACCGTATTTACATTACGGGCAGGGCATGCCCGTATTTTAAATACGGACACGCTTCTAGAAGGAAGACACGCGTCGCCGTACGGCGGAACACGCGTCCCGTACGGCCGAATCTGCGATAATTGCAAATATTCGTTTTTCGCCCGTATTTGAATTACGGGCAAGGCACGCCCGTACTTGAAGTACGGGCAAGGCACGCCCGTAGTTCAAATACGGGCACGGGATTTTTGCCTATAAATAGAGAGGCCACCCCCCTTCATTTGGACAAGCCCTCTCCCCTGGCCATAACCCCTGCCCTCCTGAAGCTACCCATGGCCGAATCCTGCCATACCACCACTCCACCACCCTAGACCTTTTTAATGCCCAAATTGCCCCTCCATCCCAAAACCATGCTCAAATACCCATAACCTTGTCTAAGCTTTGACCTTTCCTCTCCTTAGATTGAAGAATCTAACCAAGCCCTTCCCAATTCATCCCAGCAAACCTAGGAGGACGCGGAAGCGCTGCCCGAATCTTCAAAGAATCACAAATCTAACAAAGCAAGCTAATTGCATTGTAAGTATTCTCTAATTTGAATAAATTTTGATTATGCTATTCTCTTATTTACTCATTTTTTTATCACTAACTTGTTTGCTGTTTTGGATGAAATGAGAGGTGCCATAAGAATTTAGAAGTAAAATATTAACCATTGTTGGAAATGAAGAAAAGAAAGTGCTTTCTCTTTAGAACAAAGTAGTCATCTCTAACCATTTAATGAAGGAGGATCAAGCCTTGCTTAAAGACACCTAATATTCCCTGTAAAACTCCCCCTTGTCCCTCCTCAAGATGAACTAGAGACTATCCATGCAAGGTAGTCTTTCTTCAAGAAACATTAAAAGAAAAGGAAGATGGTCATTTGGGCCAAATGAGGCAAATGAAGTCTCTAGAAGAACTTTCAACCTTTGCTGAAGTTACCAGAACACTTGAAGAGGCCACGGAGATGATCCAGATTGAAATCGGCGGCAAAAATGCAAAACAGGTGGCGCCCGTAAACTCAGGCCGGTCCAGCCTGGACCGTGTCTGATTCACGGACGAGGGGGACCGGATTTCATTCACGGGCGATGCTGGACCGTAAAGCAAACACGGACGAAATGTAAAAATGATGTAAAAGTGTAATTTCTTGGCCTGGTTGGACCAATTCCGGTCTAAGCCGGCTTGAACCACTCCCCTTAACCATTTTGGGCTTTCTTAAGCCCATTTTGACTTTGGGCCTAGATAGGCCCACCAAGATTCCCTTGGGCCCACTTGAGGGCCCACATTTAGACCGGCCCATACCAGGCCCGTTTTCAATAAGACGGGCCCAGGCCACTAGACTTTGGCTAATGGGCCCATTCCAAGCCCACTAAGCCCAGACTAAAATTGTAAATAAATAAAATTTAATAAAATAACCAAATGGGTTACCCAATAACCCAACTGGGCCCAAGGCCCAACTATGGCAACCCACGGGTCTTCCAAAGGGACCCGGGTCCGACCCACTTTACTTAAATAAATAAAAAGATAAAATCAAATAAAAAGGGACCCACACCTTCAGAGGGCCCCGCCAGACTCAACAAGACAGCATGCTGGTCTAGGAAAAGGGTGAATTTGACTCAAGAACCAGGGAGACCCGAGGGACCCGTCAAACCGACGGGGCGGACCGGGGTGTCTTTAGGACTTCCCCGGACCGTAACCGAGGACTTAGCTAGAACTCTGAAAAGCCGCAGACCAGACTTAGACCCGATTAGGGCAAAACCGTGTCTGCCTGCACTCTCAGGCAGTGGCGACTCTGAAAATCCCGAGGCACGCGCCAAAGGCACGCCCGGTGTGCGAGCTAGGCCAGGTTTAGGTGCGCACAGCTTGGCGACTCTGCTGGGGACGCCCTCAACCCAGTCGGACCCTGGTTATTAAATGAGTCAACTAGGAGGATATAAACAGATTTAGGAAGTACTTCTTGTCCAACCTTAGTGGTTTATGGAACTTATGTAATTACATGATATTGGGGGATCCTGTCAAACGGACATGATAATCGCCTAAGGAAAGTGGTTTTTAACAGGGACCAATGTGACCCGCCCACTTACCTGGGGATCCACCCAAACATTGTATTACATACTGTTCTATATTCTCACTATAAAAGTGACATCAAGGAACCCTTAATCAGCCTACTATCCGAGAATCACCTGAATAGACACAGCACTTGGCCCCATTGCACATACAAGCACTTCATTACACCGTGAATGAATTTTTTAACTGCATGGGGCGACATGCACGAGGGAGTCTGCATGGATGATCTGAACCGAATGCTGTCTGAAAATCTGAATGCTCTTCTTAACCAAAACCTAGATCTCTCTAGCAGCCACCCTTCTTCAATCGAGAAACTTACTTTTGGGATGGTATTAGCCCTATGCTCCCGTGGCTTGCCAGGGAAAGCAGGGTAAACCCATCTCCCCAGGTCTCTGGATTCTTCAAGCGCCATTGGTTTCTTGCCATGGTACGCGAAGGGTCTAGTACTTGGCTCAGACCCTTGAAGGCAGGTGCCTTGGGCTGGGTATCCTTCCCCACCTATTACTTCTGATAAACCCTGATGTGAGCATGAACAAAAATGAACAGATAAGGGTAAAATTAATTAACCCCCACCTGTGTTGGTTTTAACCCTGATTTACGGAAATTAACCCGATTTAACCCGTGCATTCAAGTCGGTCTGGGTTCAGTCGAAAGCCGGCCAGATCAGACAGAAATGGATCAGAACAGGGGCAGAAAAACCCTAGAGATAGGATTTCAGCCCACCTGCCGCATGGCAAATTTGTACCCTCCTTTTGGGTTCCCAACAACCCTAAAGGTGATTCTCTATTCAGATTTATTTTTGTAAATTTCGCCCTCGAAGGCAAGTTGTAAATATTGTGTTCTAGGGGCAGATGAAAGAGCAGATGAAAGAGCAGATGAAAGAACAGATGAAAGAAAAGGCCGGCTAACACCTGAATGTTTAAAGGACATAACCCTTAAAACCCATAATTTGAGTGCTTGAATTTAATTCCTGCGATTAACTGCTTAGGCATTGATTTAATTTTTGCATATCCTGTTGCATGCCTTAGACTAATTTAGAGTTTTTGGTGGAAAACCCTAAATTGACTTGGAATTTCAATCGGATAGTCGGCATGGCATCTTCATCCTCGACTGAGAAAGCTCGCTTCCCTAGGATAGAGAAATGTGCCTTTGATACCCCTTGGATCCGTTCTTGGACAAGGCAATTACAAGGAGATGAGCAAATTCAGTGGGAATAGAAATACCACATGGGACAAACTCTGTCCCTGTTAAATGTACCCATTAACTGGGACATGATTCAGGCGGCCCTACTTTTCTGGGATCCCCAACTTTCACTCTTTAGGTTTGGAACTAATGAATTGACACCCACAATTGAGGAATTTGAACTATTCCTCCGATTTCGTGACCATGGGGAACCAGCTAGGCCAAGTCTTAAAGATAGCTACAAGAATGAAGCTTGTACTTTCTTTGGCCTACCCAGAGGAGAATTCCAGACTTTAGGAGGTGACCAAGCATTCACGCGGGTCTCTAAAACCTTCCTTGCTGAAAAGATAAGGGATAAGAAGCAGGAAAGACCCCGTGTTTGGTGGGACACCTTCACCCTCGTGGTTCTGTCCCAGCTCTTCTTTCCTACTGGGGGAGACACCATTAATTTGGCCCTCATGGAAATTGTGGACCAACTCCAAGTGAAATTCCGGATTGCACCATTAATCCTTGCTCAGCTATATCATGCCTTGACCATGACCAAGAACGGAACTAGGAGGTTTCAGGGGTGCGCTCCTCTCCTACACATTTGGCTCCAAGATCACCTGATGGTTGCTGAACCTGTCAGCCCACGTTATGGGTACGTCCGTGACAATGTCACATTGATGGCCCGAAGAGAGATTAGACCAGACTTACCCTCCAGAGAGGATTGGTTTGACCACTTTCTCCAACTGAAAGGAGAAACTGATATAAGATGGGGAGGCACATTTGACCAAACATATACTCCCGTCATAGCCTTCAGGAAAAGACATTGCCTAGCCTTGATAGGCTTGACCCATGCCATGCCATACTATCCGGTTCGAATTTTGAGACAGTTTGGGAAGTCTCAGGGAATACCGATCAAGGATGAGGCGGAAGGATTAACTGGCCCACTTACATGGGAATTGAAGAAAAAATTGGTGAAGGAATGGCAACACGTGCACATACTCCAAGAGGATATTTTCACTGCATCCGACGTTCGTAATTACGAACAATGGATTGCTCGAGAAACTGGCCTAGACAGCCCACCTCCTCTTCATATCGTCACCTCTGGCGATATCCCAGTTCCGCCCCCTGACACATACAGGGATAGGGTGGCCGAACTGCGGGAATCTCATTCTCGGATCCACCGTGCATACGTGGATTCCGAGCGTAAAAACAAGCAGGCCAATGAGGCCCTTCAACAGCAGCTTGACACCATGCGCAGACGCGCAAAAGAGGACCGACGTCTGCGGAATAAACTTCTGCGTGCCTTGAAAAGGCGAGACGTGTCCTCTCATTTTGATGATGACCAACCTAGCTAGACTCTGGGTTTGTTTGTTTAATCTTGAAATTACTTATCTTGGCATTGTACTGCTTTTTTCATGAAGAATTTTGTGCTAAATTTAACAAAGTCAATTAAGACATCCTCAAATTCCTTTTTTAAACAAGTCTGGCCCAAATCCTTTCAGGCGATCTAAGTAAAGAACTCGCCAAATTATTTAAATCTTTAAAAGCAAAGGGTTCTAAATAAAGAACACCCCATTTTCTTTACCAACTTTCAGGCAATCTGAATAAAGAACTTGCCAAAAGAATCTGTAAAATCCAGGGGGTCTGAGTAAAGAACACCCCGTCTTTGTCAACTCTCAAACTTTCAAGTTTCAAGTTTAAGTCTCAAAACCCCAGGGTTCTGAATAAAGAACACCCAATCCCTTGAGCTCAGATCACACCCGTCTGATTTAAAAGATCACACGGTCAGCCTATGGGGCACTGATGCCACTGGTGTTTAAACCAGAAAATTAGCGGAAGATCGTCCTGGCATAGCATACCCCGTTGTGTGGCACCAAGGTCAAGCAATTAAGCTAACGACTAAGGTACGCTCGGGTATCCCTAGCCGAACTCTTAGGGCACTAAAGCCACTGGTAATTAAACCAGAAAATTGGTGGAAGATCGTCCTGGCATAGCCTTCCCCGTTGTGAGGCGTCAAAGTCAATGGTGATTAAACCAACGACTAGCTAAGACACGCCCGGGAACTACTAGCCGAAGTTAGGTGCTAAAACCATCAGAGATTAAACTGAAAATTGGTTGAGGTACACCTGGATGCTGCTGTTTAGCTCATCCCCTGCGGAGACTTAACATAGTCCAACCTTGTGATACTGAGCTCAAACTAACCTTTTAAATTTGGGTTCCCTTTCCCAGCCGTTTGGCTAAAATAGACCAGTTTAAACCGGGTTCTCTTTCCTGACCATTTGGCTAAAACAGATCAGCTTAGGGTTCTCTTTCCCAGCCGTTTGGCTAAAACAGATCAGCCTTAACTCGGGTTCTCTTCCCCAGCCGTTTGGTTAAAATAGATCAAGTTCTAGATTCCCAGTCATTCTCAAAATAACTCAAATAAATCAATCCTTAAATTCATTTGGGTTCTCTTTCCCAACTATCTTAAGATAGTTAAAATAGATCTGTAATCATTTAAATTGATAATTTGACTGCATAAACCATGTAAAAATTGCACTAATTAATGGTTGTTTCAAGCAGGTACCAAAATTGCTTCCCGAAGCCCGTACCTGTTAAGATCAAGGAAAAGACTTGGAATGGAACAGTCAAGGGAACAGACCTCGCCAGGGCAAGACCAGGCAGAGTCCAGCCAGGCACAGACAGTGACTGATCTGCAACAGAGGATTGATAGCATGGGTACCATCATTCAAGAACTAATGGCAGAATTAAGAGAACTAAGAATGGCTCCCCCTGCTGCACCAGTGACTCTGCAGCAACCAATTGCTCCACCACAGGCGGATGCTCCACCACCATACCCTGCGTACCCAGCTCCGTTGGTACCACCTCCACCTCCGCAAGCTGTGCCTCTTCCACAGATTATTGCGCCTGCCCAACTGGGGCAGGAAGAGGAAGATTGGTATAGAACACAGCAGGCCCAGTTTGATGAAAAGATGGCAGCTACTAAGTCAGAGGTAGATGCTTTGCGTGAAGAGTTGAAAAGCCTACGACCCAGTGCGGTCCCCATGGAGGCTACTTTAGACAGCCTCTGCTTTTTCTCCGATGTTCAACTTCCACCAAAATTCAAATGCCCTGACTTGCATCAGTTTGATGGCACCGGATGTCCGTTAAACCACCTCAGGTTTTACTCTGGAGATATGTGTCAATATGCTAAAGATGAAAAAATTATGATACAATTTTTCCAGAGGTCGCTGACAGGAGCAGCATACACTTGGTTTTTGAGTCTGGACAAAACCAAGATCAAGACTTGGAATGATTTGGCTGCAGCATTCATTCAGCAGTACCGTTTGAACAGTCAGATTGTACAAACCAGGGCAGAGCTGCAAAGGCTGACAAAGAAAAATCAGGAGTCGGTTAGAGAATATGCCAAGAGGTGGAAAGAATTGGCAACCCTAGTCCAACCCCCACTACTTGAACAGGAGATGACCTCCTTGTTCATTGCATCACTTGGACAGCCATTCTTTTCCCTGCTACTGGGGCAGAGTACTTCTAACTTCAATGACTTGATTCTGACAGCAGATAGAATTGAAGATGCGGTCAGGGCTGGGAAGATAGATGGCAGTGGCCAAGGCCCTGCACAGAGAAGGGCTGCGGCAGGACAGAGTAACAGAAATCAGGGGCAAGAGCCTAGGAGGCAGGAAACTCAGGCTGTTAATTATGTACAGCCAACACAGCCATATCATATTGCCCAGAGGAATGAAAGTCAGGGGCAGCCTTTGAGAAGAACCAGAGAAGAGGCAGAGGCAAGAATGAAGAGGGTATTTACCCCATTGCCTTACGCACCTGCAGAATTGTTGGCCACCCTGCTGAAGAAGGGGTACTTACAGATCAAGCCTCCAAATCCTCGAATGGTAAATTCACGAAACTATAATGCGGCAGAAAGATGTGAATACCATTCTGGAGCTCCCGGGCATTCCACTAATCGATGCTGGGACTTGAGGCATGACATACAGGATTTGATAGACAGCAAGAAGATCTCTGTAGATCCCCCAGCACTAGCAGCACCTACTCCTCCTACTAGTACAACCACCAATCCCCTCCCCGACCATAATAAGGCTTCTGGCAGCGGAACAATACATCAGATCACCAGTGATCAAGGCAGTGAATTACAGGTTGACCCGTCCCTATTGATCGGACGACCGGGGCAAATTGTCAGGATATACCTCCAAGAGGAGATAGCAAAACAGCAAGTGTGTGTCGTCAATGAAGAGGAGGACGAAGAAACCTTCTTGGGGTTCCCTCTGGTGCATTTCAACTTTCCTGAACCAGAGCCTTTCTATCCTCCACCTGTCCCAAACTCACCCCCGCTAAACATCTTTGACATGATAAACCCATTCAATGAGCCTGTGGATTTCCTATTAGAACCACCTACCCTTAACTTACACCAACTTCACCTTGACCCAACCTACTCCACTGTGCCTCCACCTTACCAATTCCTACCCATGTACCATGATTCTACCATCACTTTCACTGAAAGAGAAGTCGATCGGATCACTCGTTCTGGTCGATACATAAACCCTAACCCTCCACCTGCACCAGAAGGAGAGACTAGTGAAGAAAGAACAAGGAAAGAAAAAGGGAAGGATGTGGCCACTGAATTGCCACAGACCCATAAGAAGAAAGGGAAGGCCCCAGAAGAAGAGATTGAAAAACTCCACTACAGTGCCTTCACTCCGGAGTATGATCTAGTGCAGCAGTTGAATAAGACACCAGCCCAAATATCCATTATGCGTCTCTTGTTGGATTCAGACAAACATAAGGACATACTTATGAAAATACTGGGCGATACTCATGTGCCTGACGACATCAGCCCTGAGCAGCTGGAGACAGTAATGTCTATAATTGCTACGCCAGAGGCAATCTCATTTTCCTCAGCAGACTTACCCCCTGAAGGTCAAAATCACACAGAACCTCTGTTTATCACTGTAAGGTGCTCCGACCTAATAGTGAGACGGGTCATGATCGATAACGGGTCAGCTTTGAATATCTGCCCAGTCAGGACCTTCCACAGTCTGCAGCTGAACGCTGAGTTGATCAAACCTAGCTCCAACAATGTCCGCAGGTTTGACAATGCTAAGAAGGATTCCCTTGGGGAAGTTACTCTGGAAATTACGATTGCTGAGAGGGCCTTCTTCATCACCTTTGAGCTGATGGACATTAATGCCTCCTTTAATCTGCTGATTGGAAGACCTTGGTTACATCAAGCAGGGGCAGTCCCGTCCACCTTACATCGAATGATCCGATTTATTTCGGGAAATCAATTGATCACGGTGCATGCAGAAAATCACAGAGAATTTGAACAAGGAGGGGTACCTGTGATTGATTATGAGCTGCCTACTTCCCTGAACTTCCAAGCCATTGAAATGGTCCAGATAAACCGCATTTCTACTCCTCTGCAATCAGACTTATCCCGCCGAAGGAAAAGGAAGAGCATGTTCGGTGCTGCTGAATGCGCCGACTGGGGCCTCCGAGTAGGAGAAGGTTTAGGCAAATACAAGCAAGGCATCAAGTCTGCAATCCAACCATGTGACAAATCTGTGGGATTTGGATTAGGGTTTGTTCCTGAACCTGAAGACTATGCCAAGTTATTTGGCAGGAAAGCTGAAAGAAAGAGGGCACGAGCAGAAGGAAGGGATCCAAATTGGCCCATCTGTGTACAGGGCCAATTATACCATCACTTTGCCAATATGGAAAGGGAAGCTGCACAAGCCATTCAGAATATAGTCCCCCAGGGATGGGGCGATGAGTTCAATAATCCAATTGAGCAAGCGGAAGCTGACTATCTGCAAAAGATATGGGATGAACCTCCCTTGCCCCAGGAGACAGTTACAGAAGAAAACTCAGAGGCTCTCAGTGGAATTATGGAAGAACTGTCTGCTTTGTTCTCTTGGCAGCCAGTTGACACCGAAAAACCAGCTATCCCAGAAGAAGCATTTGCCTATCCATCAGATAATGTCGAAGCACCACCAACTGAGGCTGAAGAAGAAGAACCAGCTCACTACATCTACATGATGGAAAGCCAGGATAGTTCAGGAGAACCCACTCCGAGGCAAAGGTCTCCCCCACCTCCTATCTGCATCATACACCCAAGTACCAAGGATGGTTTGGGTCAGATGTTCCAGAATATGCCCCAAGTGCTGGGACTGCCTACAGAGCTGGCTTACCATGAAACTTATGGTAACTGGGCACCTGACGAACACTCCTCCACCAGGAAGGATGAATCATCAGGAAAATCTGTAACCAAGACACTGCCTAAGGTGGAACCACCCCACGAAGTCACTATTCTGGTACCAGGGACTGTCATCCGCCGCGGGGTATGGATCAGTGTATCATCAGAGGATTCGAGTCAGAATCAACCACAGAAGGGCACAGCTAATGACCCCATCTACATCTCCTCTGACAGTAGCATCAGCATGATACAGACTGGGAAGGTGAATGCGGTGACCGCTGTAACCAAGGACAAGCACGCATTGCAGAACTGGAGTTCGACGCCACTTGCCACTCGCAAAGCCGAACTACCACAGGGAGTTTCTTCCACTTCTGAAATTCCCTCTGTAGATATTGCTGCACTTTTTAATAAATGCGTGAAGTCTTTTGATTATTTTTCTGCTTCTGCAAATAAGCAAACTCAAAATCGCAACCTTAGTATCAATCTCGACGCACACCCGAAAAATTCGGAGCACGAGATAGATAATCAGGCTGCCAAAATCAAACAAAAACAAAAAGGTCAAAAAGAACAAAAAGAAATCCAAAGTGTCGAGCAGGAATCAAATAACGACACTTACTCATCACAACCCGATGATTCAAAAATTATCCCCAGTGATTCTTTTGAACTTGAGGATAGTGATGAATCATGGGAGACCCCACCTGAAATCCAATTTGCCTTGGACAGACATGAAAAAGGTCTCCAGGCTAACATTGAGGAAACTGAACCCATCAACATAGGTGACACAGCACAACCAAGGATTCTTCAAGTTGGTAAAAAGCTGACATTATTACAAAAAACACAGATAACTGATTTTCTAAAAACCTACATTGATGTGTTTGCATGGTCATATGAGGATATGCCTGGGTTAGACACGGATTTAGTTGTGCATCGGTTACCTATAAAGTCTGAGGCCACACCAGTGAAGCAAAAACTCAGACGCATGAAACCAGAATGGGCCCTGAAGATCAAGGAAGAGGTCACCAAGCAGCTAAAAGCTGGGTTCTTGAAAGTTACAGATTACCCAGAGTGGTTAGCAAACATTGTGCCAGTCCCCAAGAAAGATGGAAGGGTCAGGATGTGTGTTGATTACAGAGATCTGAACAATGCAAGCCCGAAAGATGACTTCCCTTTGCCACACATTGACATACTGGTTGACAATACAGCGAGTCACTCCATGTTCTCCTTCATGGATGGATTCTCTGGGTATAATCAGATAAGAATGGCACCTGAAGACATGGAGAAGACTTCCTTCATCACGCACTAGGGCACATATTGTTACAAGGTGATGCCATTCGGATTGAAGAATGCAGGCGCCACATACCAGCGAGCAATGACTTTGCTATTCCATGATCTAATGCACAAAGAAATGGAAGTATACGTGGATGACATGATTGCAAAGTCAAAAGAAGAGGAAAATCACTTGGTGAACCTTGGAAGGGTGTTTGACAGGCTCAGGGAATGCAAGCTCAGGCTGAACCCGAATAAGTGTGTATTCGGCGTTACCTCAGGGAAGCTACTTGGATTCATCGTTGGGAAACGAGGAATTGAGGTTGACCCTGTCAAAGTGAAGGCTATATTGGAGATGCCTCCCCCATCCACAGAGAAAGAAGTAAGAGGTTTCCTTGGCAGAATACAGTACATCAGTCGGTTCATAGCACAGATGACTCCTGTGTGCGAACCCATATTCAAATTGCTAAAAAAGGATAACCCAGTAGTTTGGAATGAGGATTGCCAAGAAGCGTTTGACAAAATCAAGGCCTACTTGATGAGCCCGCCAACTTTGGTTCCCCCTGTACCTGGACGACCCCTAATCATGTATTTGTCAGTCACAGAAACAGCAGCTGGATGTGTCCTAGGGCAGCATGATGATACAGGAAGAAAGGAACAAGCAATTTATTACCTGAGCAAGAAATTTACCAATTATGAAGTAAGATACACATTGCTTGAGAAGACCTGTGGCGCGTTGGTATGGGCAGCTCAGAAGCTCCGGCACTATCTCCTCAGTCATACTGTCTTTTTGATCTCAGATGCAGATCCCTTAAAGTATATTTTTGAAAAGCCAATCTCCACTGGAAGGATAGCCAAGTGGCAGGTTATCTTATCTCAGTATGACATTGTCTACACCACAAGAAAGGCAATAAAGGGGCAGGCAGTGGCAGATCACCTAGCAGAACACCCTGTGCCCGACTATCAACCTCTTATCACCGGATTGCCAGATGATGAAATAATGTGTGCCGAGTTAGCAGAAGAGGAAACCGGATGGCAAATGTTCTTTGATGGAGCCGTCAACATTAATGGGAAAGGAATTGGAGCAGTAATCATTTCCCCAGAAGGAGTCCATCATCCAATAGCAGCAAAACTCTTGTTCGATTGCACTAACAACATGGCAGAATATGAAGCATGTGTGTTAGGCTTGCGGGCCGCAATTGAAATGAATATCCAAGAGTTAAAAGTTTATGGTGATTCCTGTCTAATCATCTACCAAGTGATGGGAGATTGGCGGACTAAGGATCCTAAGTTGGTGCCATATCAGGAACTGATTAAGGAATTGGAAGAACAATTCAAAAGCGTGACATTTGATTATATGCCACGGGATAGAAATCAGTTTGCAGATGCCCTGGCAACACTGGCATCTATGGCAACCATCACTGGTAATACTTGGGTACAACCATTGGAGATAGAGGTGCGGCATTCTCCTGTCTACTGTTTTAATGTTGAAAGGAGCAAACCAAAAGGGGAACCCTGGTATACAGACATAATGAAATACTTGAGAAACGGGACTTTGCCAGAGAATGCCACAGCGTCTGAGAGGCGCACGATTCAGAAGCTGGCAGGACAATTCTTCCTTAGTGGGGACAAGCTATACAAGAAGTCCTATAACGATTCATTGCTGCTATGTGTAACAGAAGAAGAGGCACGACAGCTGGTTGATGAAGTCCATGGGGGACAATGTGGCGCACATATGAGCGGGCACATGCTAGCCAGAAAAATCTTGAGAATGGGTTATTACTGGTTAACTATGGAACATGATTGCCATATCCATGTAAGGAAATGCCAGTTATGCCAAGTTTATGCTGATAACCTTCATGCACCGCCCAACACTTTGTACTCAATGACTTCTCCTTGGCCCTTCGCCATCTGGGGAATTGATATGATTGGAGAAATCCACCCGAAGGCATCAAATGGGCATCGATTTATCTTGGTTGCAATAGACTATTTCACCAAGTGGGTAGAGGCCGTGTCGTTTACAGAGGTCAAAGGGTCCCATGTACTGAAATTCATTAGAAATAATATTGTCTGTCGCTATGGTGTGCCTGAAGCACTCATCACAGACAATGCCAAGAATCTGAATAAAAGGACATGGACAAGATGTGTGAAGATCTAAAAATCAGACATCTGAACTCTACGGCATATCGGCCCAAAATGAATGGAGCAGTAGAGGCTGCCAACAAAAATTTGAAGAAGATATTGGAAAAGATGGTAGTCACCTACAGAGACTGGCATGAAAAGCTGCCATATGCTTTGCATGCATACCGAACCTCAATCAGGGTCTCAACCGGAGCAACTCCTTTCTCTCTTGTATATGGAATGGAGGCAGTCCTTCCCGTGGAAGTGCAGATCCCTTCGCTCAGAATCCTGAAGGAAGCAGAGGTTGATGACATTGAATGGGAAGAATCAAGGTTTGACCAGTTGCAGTTGCTTGATGAGAAAAGGATTAAGGCTTTGTGCCACGGGCAACTCTATCAGCAGAGAGCAGCTCGGACTTATAATAAAAAAGTAATACCACGACACTTCAAGGTGGGCAACATTGTTATGAAAAAGATATTCCCCCATCAAGAAGATAATAGAGGGAAATTCAAGCCAAACTATGAAGGACCTTTCATAGTACATAAAGTTCTGTCCAAAGGAGCACTAATCCTACAAGAGACAGACGGAACTATTTTTCCTGAGCCAATAAATGCAGATGCAGTCAGATTGTATTATCCTTGAGATAATTCCAATTGGGAAATGAAGAGAGGCCATCTTTGACTCTCCTCCAAACCTGTAAATCCTTTCAAGCACCCCAAAAAGTTCTCCCCTAGTTAGACACTTTTGGGCCTGAAAATTTCTTTTCAAACCCAGTACAGGTGTTCCTTCGCATCAAAATGGGCATTCCTGGCCCTAACTAAACAAAAAAAAAAAAAAAAAGAAAGCAATTGCGAAGAAAATCAAGAAAAAGAAAAGAAAAGAGTTGTGAAAAACAAGTACAAAGTAATATGGGGAAAATATGAACCCCACACCAAAGAAATGAGCCAGGATGTAAGCCCCAACAATAAAAGGAGCACTGTACAAACCTATAAAGTTACAACTTTTTTTGAGCCATTTATCTTTCTTTCAAAACCCCAACCTAGCCTACATTTCGTCCTATTTTGAAGACCTCTCAGATCCTAAAGTGAATGATCTTGAGCAAAACAGTCAAGTCTGCGTTTTCTGGTAATGACGGAATTGGATTCTCCCTGAAAGGACCAGACATGGTGAAAACCCAAAAGGGCGCTGTGTGCAAAAAGGGTCAGTCGTGGTTAAGAAAAAAAAAAAAAAAAAAACTGGTCATGCCTTGATTAAAAGGAGAAATGCAGCAAACACAGAAACAGGTTGGACAGTGCACTGAGTGATGGACAGCCAAGGGCCCAGATTAGCAGACTGTGTGTTGGGCCAATGCTTCACCAAGGCCTATGATGACAAGGCTAAAGATACCAAGCACTCTAATCTATGTCTGATTTAAGGATTGACTTCTGTGATAATTGCAGGCACAAACACACACTACCACATCTGGGTTTTTCCGTAATTATTCTGCTTAACTATTCTTGGAATTTCCCCATCTGTGCTGCTAACCTGTGAAGAAGGGTTCATTGCCTTAATCAATAGCCACTTTTGATTGTGATGAATGAAAGGCTTTAAAAGAGACAAACCTTGCATATCCCTAGCAGATCGAGCACTGACATTTTGCTCTTTGTATAGGTCCAAAGAAGGAAAAAGAAAGATGCAAGATGAACTCGAGAAGGATACTTTGATCCTTCATTCCCCAACAGAGGCTTCTTCCCTTTCATCTCCAGCAGAGCTCAGAAGAAAGAAGATCAACAAAACTTCAAAATCAAAGAGGGACATCACAATAATCCCCAGAGAGTCATCTAGACAGATCATGCTCCCACCAGATCCCCAGTGGAGTAACTCTTGAATGGAAAAGAAGCTCTAATGCCTCGACAAGAGAAAGAACCTGGCAAGGAGAAGCAACAAGGAAGAGCAATAATGGGCCAATTCGCCCCTTCTTGTAAATTTTGATTCTCACTTTTGTAAATAGTATAGGCTAGAATAGGTGTGTGGTCTCCGAGATGATGGACAGCAGCGCGAAAGCTTCCTCCAGTCCCCCTACTTGCACTCCCAAACCCATACCTTGGCCTATCTTAACCAAAAAAAAAAAAAACTGAAGTCATTAAAAACTTTAAAGGAACAAACAAAAAGAAAAGAACATTGTTAAGTGCCTTGCATCAACGCCGAAACAGGATGATGAGCTCAAAATTTAATCCTATCTTTCTCAAAAAACTAAGGAACAACCCTATTCAAACCCGAAAGAGGGTATAGGGATTCCCAAAATCAGGAAGTGATACCAGACATCTGACACTTCCCTTTCATTAAAAACAATTCAGTAATTGAGCTCATCGACCATGTCAACAGAAATGCAAGATGCAAAAATAAGGTTCTTTTTTCTTCTTTGCCGTTCATCCCCAAAGGTGACTCCAGCAAAGAGGGGCAGCTGTTAGCACCTGATTTTTGCACCCCCAAAATAAAGAAAAGTGAAAAGTCAAACTAAAAGTCAAACCCTGAGGGGGTCAAAAATTGACTTTTTGATTCAAGTAAATTTGGCCATCAAACTTCATATCATTGGAAAAAGCAGTTCGACACGGTTCCAACGCAACTGAATTTGCTGGAATCGGAATCCAGGTGAGAAAAATATGGCCCGGTCAAACTTCCAGAAAGCAAAAAGTTGACTTTTTGCTCGACCCCAATTCAGCTGCCAAACTTGATCCCAATGGATAGGTCGTTCCGAGTTGATTCCAACGACACTAAGTTTGTTGAAATCGGACACCGGACGAAGAAGTTATGAGCAGTTGAGGTTTCAGAAAGAACTGCCCATGTGGCAAAAAGGCAGCAAAAATGGACTAAACCAATAAAATAAATAAGATAAAAATGTTTAATAATATTTTAATAAAGAGAATCTCGTTTTCTAATAAAATAATCGGAAAAATCGGATAAAAATCCTGCAATAAGCCAAATTGAATAAAGGTTTGAAACCCACACATTTTTAAAACGTGCGGGACCGTATTTACATTACGGGCAGGGCATGCCCGTATTTTAAATACGGACATGCTTCTAGAAGGAAGACACGCGTCGCCGTACGGCGGAACACGCGTCCCGTACGGCCGAATCTGCGATAATTGCAAATATTCGTTTTTCGCCCGTATTTGAATTACGGGCAAGGCACGCCCGTACTTGAAGTACGGGCAAGGCACGCCCGTAGTTCAAATACGGGCACGGGATTTTTGCCTATAAATAGAGAGGCCACCCCCCTTCATTTGGACAAGCCCTCTCCCCTGGCCATAACCCCTGCCCTCCTGAAGCTACCCATGGCCGAATCCTGCCATACCACCACTCCACCACCCTAGACCTTTTTAATGCCCAAATTGCCCCTCCATCCCAAAACCATGCTCAAATACCCATAACCTTGTCTAAGCTTTGACCTTTCCTCTCCTTAGATTGAAGAATCTAACCAAGCCCTTCCCAATTCATCCCAGCAAACCTAGGAGGACGCGGAAGCGCTGCCCGAATCTTCAAAGAACCACAAATCTAACAAAGCAAGCTAATTGCATTGTAAGTATTCTCTAATTTGAATAAATTTTGATTATGCTATTCTCTTATTTACTCATTTTTTTATCACTAACTTGTTTGCTGTTTTGGATGAAATGAGAGGTGCCATAAGAATTTAGAAGTAAAATATTAACCATTGTTGGAAATGAAGAAAAGAAAGTGCTTTCTCTTTAGAACAAAGTAGTCATCTCTAACCATTTAATGAAGGAGGATCAAGCCTTGCTTAAAGACACCTAATATTCCCTGTAAAACTCCCCCTTGTCCCTCCTCAAGATGAACTAGAGACTATCCATGCAAGGTAGTCTTTCTTCAAGAAACATTAAAAGAAAAGGAAGATGGTCATTTGGGCCAAATGAGGCAAATGAAGTCTCTAGAAGAACTTTCAACCTTTGCTGAAGTTACCAGAACACTTGAAGAGGCCACGGAGATGATCCAGATTGAAATCGGCGGCAAAAATGCAAAACAGGTGGCGCCCGTAAACTCAGGCCGGTCCAGCCTGGACCGTGTCTGATTCACGGACGAGGGGGACCGGATTTCATTCACGGGCGATGCTGGACCGTAAAGCAAACACGGACGAAATGTAAAAATGATGTAAAAGTGTAATTTCTTGGCCTGGTTGGACCAATTCCGGTCTAAGCCGGCCTGAACCACTCCCCTTAACCATTTTGGGCTTTCTTAAGCCCATTTTTGACTTTGGGCCTAGATAGGCCCACCAAGATTCCCTTGGGCCCACTTGAGGGCCCACATTTAGACCGGCCCATACCAGGCCCGTTTTCAATAAGACGGGCCCAGGCCACTAGACTTTGGCTAATGGGCCCATTCCAAGCCCACTAAGCCCAGACTAAAATTGTAAATAAATAAAATTTAATAA
This sequence comes from Buxus sempervirens, assembly GCA_947561395.2. Classification (NCBI taxonomy): domain Eukaryota; kingdom Viridiplantae; phylum Streptophyta; class Magnoliopsida; order Buxales; family Buxaceae; genus Buxus; species Buxus sempervirens. The sequence goes on from OX387182.1 coordinate 26,984,466, forward strand.
AATAACCAAATGGGTTACCCAATAACCCAACTGGGCCCAAGGCCCAACTATGGCAACCCACGGGTCTTCCAAAGGGACCCGGGTCCGACCCACTTTACTTAAATAAATAAAAAGATAAAATCAAATAAAAAGGGACCCACACCTTCAGAGGGCCCCGCCAGACTCAACAAGACAGCATGCTGGTCTAGGAAAAGGGTGAATTTGACTCAAGAACCAGGGAGACCCGAGGGACCCGTCAAACCGACGGGGCTGACCGGGGTGTCTTTAGGACTTCCCCGGACCGTAACCGAGGACTTAGCTAGAACTCTGAAAAGCCGCAGACCAGACTTAGACCCGATTAGGGCAAAACCGTGTCTGCCTGCACTCTCAGGCAGTGGCGACTCTGAAAATCCCGAGGCACGCGCCAAAGGCACGCCCGGTGTGCGAGCTAGGCCAGGTTTAGGTGCGCACACCTTCCATGTTTTAATTGGTTTGTACAATAACATGTTTTGGGTGTTATTTTTGGTCATGAGCATGTTTGGGTGTTTACTATCTTGATGGGCTTGTATGTTGCTTTCAATATGACTGTATATGCCTTGGCTTGAAATTGTATGCATGGCTACGAAAAAGAGTGGCAAGGGGCTGGGACGTTATGAATGCACCTTCAATTTTAAATGCACTTGAGCACTTTAAACACTTTGCACAGCCTACCCATTACCTATAGGAAGTTGAACCATGAATGTGGGTAGCTTGGCGCACCGAGGTCGATACTTCGGAAAGCGAAAGTGAAAACATTCACCTTAGAATTTGAGTCAATGATGTGATTACAATGGGATTTGTGATTCGATTCCGGGCATCACTAGACTTGAGTTCTAAGTTGCCAATTAAGCCAAAACCCAAAAACCATACGCTTGAAGGTGGAGAAACACGTTTTCAACTAAAAGTACACAATTGCGTTTGGGGAATTGGGTGTAAATGTGGGAAGGCCGTTTGCATGTTCACAGGCCAAGGTATAATACCATATTGAAGGTAACACAAGGTGGCAAGGTAAAGCCATGTATTCCTTTTATCATCTTCATGTGAATTAAAAGCCATGGTATCCATATGCTTGGGATGAAATTTTTCACAAAAATGTTTATAACCTAAGGTTGGTGTAACCCATAGGATGAGTTTCCAACTCAATTTAATGGTCATCCTACCCAAAGTCCAAGCAAGAGGCAACCAAGTGTACAAAGTCCAACAATTGGTATGTAACTGTGGAGGGTACAAGTACCCTTATGAATTTGGGAATTTTAGCTAGAATGATGTCAAAGCCCAATTTGGGGCAAGTTTTAAAGGCCAAGTCAAGGTGAACATCAAGTGGGAATGAAAATAACACAATCTGGTGAAAAAATGAGTCAAAAAGGGCCATTTCGGCAATAACCGGCAACTCAGGTCGGTTAAGAAGACTTTTATTCATATCCGGCATATATTGCCTGTTACAAAGACCTATGCGTGTATCCGGCTAAGTAGGCTGGATACAATAAGCCATAGCCTTATCCGACATTTCATGCCGGATACATTCAAAAAATGCACAAAATGGTTTTTCAGCCCAAATTTTCAGAATAAAATGCCTAAAATACTGTGGATAATCCTTAGGCACCCCAAAAAGAACATAAAAATGTTCCAAAAATAAAAAATATAAAAATCAAAAAAATAATAAAAAAAGAATAAAATAAAATATTCTTTCAGGATTTAACCTAATTTTGAAACTCAAGGAGGGAACCAAGGTGTCATATTTTTTGATACCAATTCAATTCAAACATGTTTCAATCAAGCTTTTGAACTTGAAAACTGAGAAAATTCAGAAAAGGAAAAAACCTTTAGTTGGTTATTTTTATCAATCAAATCAAAACATTTTTAGGACATTTGGAAGCCTCAGAATATTCCAAAAGCCTTTGTTTGGTCACAAGAACCATTCAAAGTCAAAAAAATTTTAGGACATTTGGAAGCCTTAGAATATTCCAAAAACCTTTGTTTGGTCACGAGAACCATTCAAAATCAAAAAATTTTAGGACATTTGGAAGCCTTAGAATATTCCAGAAACCTTTGTTTGGTCACGAGAACCACTCAAAGTCAAAAATTTTTAGGACATTTGGAAGCCTCAGAATATTCCAAAAACCTTTGTTTGGTCACGAGAACCATTCAAAATCAAAAAATTTTAGGACATTTGGAAGCCTTAGAATATTCCAAAAACCTTTGTTTGGTCACGAGAACCACTCAAAGTCAAAAATTTTTAGGACATTTGGAAGCCTCAGAATATTCTAAAAACCATTGTTTGCTCACGAACCACTCAAAGTCAAAAATTTTTAGGACATTTGGAAGCCTCAGAATATTCCAAAAACCTTTGTTTGGTCACGAGAACCACTGAAAGTCAAAACATTTTTAGGACATTTGGAAGCCTCAGAATATTCCAAAAACCTTTGTTTGGTCACGAGAACCATTCAAAACCAAAAATTTTAGGACATTTGGAAGCCTCAGAATATTCCAAAAACCTTTGTTTGGTCACGAGAACCATTCAAAGTCAAAAAACTTGTAGGACATTTGGAAGCCTCAGAATATTCCAAAAATCTTTGTTTGGTCATGAGAACCATTCAAAATCAAAAAATTTATGGGACATTTGGAAGCCCCAGAATATTCCAACAAAAAAAAAAACCTTTGTTTGGTCACGAGAACCAATCAAAAACAAAAAAAAAACAACAAAAAAATTTGAAAAAAAAAAGAAGGGGGCAAATAAACCCAGACTTGTGTTCACCTAACCTACTTGTCTACATTTATAGGGGTGTGACTCAAATTAAATGGAAACTGACAAGTTCCTTTGATTTTCCTTATCCAGGTACACATATTTGCCATCATTGCTCCCGTGACCAGATCCAAAGCCCGAGCCATGAATACTGAAGAGGACCAAGCTCAGGCCATTGTACCCGCTCAAGACTTTGCTCAGCTGTAGGAGCAAGTGGCTGGTCTTGCCAAAATGCTGGGGGACTTATTGGCGGCTCAGGCCCAAAACCAAGCATCAACGTCCCATCAGGCACCACCACCTCAGGCCTACATTCCGCCTCCAGCTCAACCCATGACTGAGCCCATTTCTAAACCAGTCCCCAAGCCCATCCTAATCAAGGAAAACACTGGAGAATCTAAGAAAGAAATTGAAAAGGAAAAAAGCCAGGGAAGAAATGGAAAGGAAACTCCTGCACAAGATCGAGAGAATCCAGGAAGAACTGAAAGAGGTGAAGGGGGGAAACAGCTACGGAGGTACCACCTTCGATGATCTCTACATGTACCCGGATGTATGTCTACTGGCCAAGTTCAAGTGCTCGGACTTCGACAAATTTGATGGCACAGGCTGCCCTATGAGCCACTTGAAACTATACTGCGGGGCCCTATGCCAATTTGGCCGGGATGACGGCATACTGATCCAACTCTTTTAGAGGAGTTTGACCGGGTCAGCTCTTAAGTGGTTCGCCACAGTGGACCATGGAAGGATCAGGAGGTGGAAGGACTTGGCTGACGCCTTCTTAGATCAATACAAGTTCAACTCTGAGATCGTGCCAGACCGGTACGACATGATGAGAATGAGCAAGGGGAAAGATGAGTCTGTAAGGCAGTACGCCAAGAGATGGAGAGAGGCCGCCTCCCAGGTCAGGCCACCTATGCTGGAGCCTGAAATGATCTCAACATTTATGGGTACACTGGGGCAACCTTTCTACAACCATCTGGTGGGGTAGATCACCACCAATTTTGCAGCCCAGGTACAGGTGGCAGACTGGATCGAGGAAGGGATTAGGTCAGGAAGACTTATTGACTACTCTACTCTAACTGGGCAGTCTGATTCCTCCACTTCCTTGGCACAGAAGAAGGGGGCTGGATTCAAAAAGAACGGAGCCCGAAAATAAGGAGAAGTGAACCTGGTCCAGGCTCCTCCTGCCAAGAAACCACTCCATGTCAACATATCCGTACCTCAACAAGCCCAGCAAACCCAGCAGGCCCAGCCAGCCCAGCAATTGTATCAGACCCCGCACAATGTCAATTTCTCTCCTTCCGTGCCCGCAAACCAGAGGAGGACCTTTACTAAGGAGGAGCGGGAGGCCTGGATGGCAGCAAGGAGGAACAGAGTTTTTACTCCCCTTCCTGTGTCTCTCTCCCAACTATTGCCCACACTGCTGAAAGGGGAGTATGTGACCCTGAAGGAACCTAACCCAAATGCCCCAAAAGGGAGGAATTTTGATCCAACCATCACTTGTGACTATCACATGGGTGCACCGGGGCACTCCACTGACACTTGCTGGATGCTGAAGCATGCGGTCCAGTACCTATTGGACCAGAAGGCCTTGGTGTTCAACACTGCTGCACCCGCCCCGTCGGGAAATGATATTGGGTAGAACCCTCTGCCTTACCACAATGGGGCAGGCCCGTCCAACTCCATCACCGCCATATCCGCTACGAGAAGGGCCTTTGACCCATCTCAGCTTATAGCTCCCGTGGGGACCTCGGTCAAGGGCTATTTCTTCCAGGAAAAAGAAGAAGATGAGGTCAATATGGTCTCCCAGAAAAACAACCATGCTGCTGAGGACATTAGCTCCTCTTTGAACCGGGTCTCCTCTCTCATGGCCCAGATAAACACTGCAAGGCCTCCATTGGTCTTCAATTGCAGTCCACCCACTTATTCACCATCCAAGCCACCAAAGGCTCCACTGGTCATCAACCTTGACCCCACCACTACTTCCATCACCTCTTCTGTCCCCACAAAGTCCAAGCTCCAGCCCTTGGTTGTAAATGTTCAGCCATCCTGCAATATCCCTAAACCGGCCCATACATCCCGGTCCAAACTCCAGCCATTGGTGGTTAATGTCCCTAAACTAGCATATTCTGAGGCCGCTGTACCATGGAATTACATCGAGGGAGTCACGACTACGGTTCCTGTGGTTAAGAACCAGAACCAGGAGGAGGTGAACCTCATGACGAGGTCGGGGAGATGCACAGGGGGTGAAGAGAAAGAAAAGGAAACAGAGGCAGAGAAAGAGAAAAAAGAAGCTGAAGAAAAAAGAAAACAAAAAGGAAAAAACAAAGTAGGGGAAGACACCCCCCAGGGTGCAGAAAATGAGGCATCAGACCTCATAAAAATAATAAAGAAAAGTGAATTCAATCTTGTGGATTAGCTGAACAAGGTCCCGACCCAGATTTCAATACTGGGCCTTTTGATGAATTCGGAAAAGCATAGGGACGCATTGTTAAGGGTGCTACAGAGTGCACACGTATCCCAGACCATTGATCCGGACCAACTTGGTAAAATGGTTGGTCAAATCTTGTCACACAATGTGATAAGTTTCTCCGAAGGTGAGATAAGCCCAGGTGGGTGTTATCATGTTGACCCTTTGCACATCACAGTGCTTTGTAAGGGCAGTATGATCGCACGGGTTCTAATTGACAATGGGTCGGCGTTAAATGTTTGCCCGTTAATCACTTTTACCGAGCTGGGACTGGATTAGTCCAAGATCAAGCAAAATGGGAGGATAGTGAGGGCTTTTGATAACTCTAAGACCCACTCCCTAGGGGAGATTGAACTGCCGGTCACAATTGGGCTGAATATCTTCAACATCACATTTGAGGTGATGGATATACCCGTAGCCTTCAATCTGCACCTAGGAAGGCCGTGGATACACTCGGCTAGGGCAATACCATCCACGCTCCACCAAAGGGTAAAATACATAAGAGGGCAAAGTGTGATAATAGTCCTAGCCGAGAATTTGGTGCCTCCCATTGTGTCACCTGATGTACCCTTAATAAATGTGGACTTAACTGTCGACAAGATTGCGTTTCACTCGTTTCAGTTCGAGACGGTCAATTACATACCTGGGGGGTGTGAAAAAGAAAAAAGAAAGGGGACTACTGCAGAGAAAATGATAAAGAAAGTGATGGAAAAATACCACTTTCACTCGGGGAAAGGCCTGGGAATCAATTTGCAGGGAATGGTGGAGCCAATCACGGCCAAGAAACTGATCCCTAAAGTAGGGTTGGGCTTCAGGCCCAGAGGATGGAGAAGAATGAAGCATGAAGAAGGAGAAAAAAGAAGCAAAGGAAAACTCTCTCATCTAAGGGAGAATTTTCCAAGACCCTCTTGCATAATCCAACTATCTCCCCCCATGGACCAGTCCAAACCTCCCTACCGAAATGTCAATCCATTTCAAAAGCCTTCCGTTCTGACCCTGCAACCCTATAACCCATCTCCTACAGTTGAAATGGTGAGCGGGCCTGGGCCACAGCCAGAGCAGCAGGCAGACTTCTTCGAAGAGGTTGGTGCATTCTTCGCCATGATTGAGGGCGATAAGACAGAAGCAGACCTAGACCTGCCTTTTATTGATTGGGCAGCAGTAAAAATCCCAGATGAGGCCTTATCTGGACTGGGCCCCGTAGCAGAAAAGGGCAGTACCCACCTGGTGATGATGGCATCGGATTCTGGGCTTGAGGAGCAGGCTTTCCCTATTTCCCCTGCTCCCCAAAATTTTGTATTGAACAATTGGGAGGAAACTCCCTTACCTTTGAAGCAACGTTCGTTCGGCAAACTAACGTGGCTTTCAAAAAAAAACTCCAATAGTGGATTGCCATTTCCCTGAAGGTCCTAATGAGCCTTCGTCTTCAGGGGAATTATCTTTAGAAGGCTCACTAAAATCCCAAAAAGATTTTTCTATTTTTTCTAGAAAATTTAATCTTTTCAAAAAGGTCCAAACCACTTATGAACCGTATAATCAGACCGAATTGGACCAGGTTGAATATGACTTCGACCTTGAGCTCGACTTTGACCTTATGGGGATCGAAGAAGAGACCGAGGTCGAAGAAGAAGACGTTCCAAAAGAAATTGAATACCAATTGGAACGTCATGAAAAGGGGGTCCAACCTAATGTTGAGGAGACCATATCCATAAATCTTGGGACCGAAGAGGACCCAAAAATAGTGAAAATCGGGGCATGCTTGTCTGATGTGCAGCAAAATGAAATGTCACATGTAAGCACCTCATTTTTGCGCTCCCAAAAAAAAAATACAAACCCTGGACAGAAAGTCAAACCCTAAGGGGTGAAAAGTTGACTTTTTGATCAAGTGAAAATTGGCCACCTTGCTTTATACCATTGGATAGAGAATCCCGACACGAGTCCAACGCAACTGGGTTTGCAGGAATCGGGGTCCGGATGAAGGTTCTGCGGGCGGTCAAACTTAAGGAAAAGCCGAGAGTTGACTTTTCCTCGAATTCCGTGCCAAGTACCTTGCTTTATATCATTGGATAGAGAATCTCGACACGGTTCCAACGCAACTGAGTTTGCAGGAATCGGGGTCCGGATGAAGGTTCTACGGGCGGTCAAACTTGAGCAGAGCCAAAAGTTGACTTTCTGCTAAAATCCGATTCAGAGGCCTACCCCTAGGTCATTGGATAGAGAATCTCGACACGGTTCCAACGCAACTAAGTTTGCAGGAATCGGGGTCCGGATGAAGGTTCTGCGGGCGGTCAAACTTGAGCAGAGCCAAAAGTTGACTTTTTGCTAAAATCCGATCCGGAGGCCTACCCCTAGGTCATGGGATGGAGGGCTCCGATACGATTCTAATGAAACTAAGTTTGCCCAGATCGGAGTCCGGATGAAGGAAATATGAGCTGATGAAATTCCCGTGCAGCAAAACCGGCAATCTGCGCACGTGGCAAAAAGCTGCACACGTGGCGAGTTGCGCAGGGAAATATCTCGGGGATTAAATCCGTAAATATCCAAACATACGAAATATCCTAGGGACCAATCTGAAAATATTTGAAAATATCTGAATAAAATAATATTAAACCAAAATATCCCAGGGACCATATCTTAATTTTCGGATTTTTTAAACAAACCCGCGGCGGCATTTAATGTTTTAATGATTTTGTCGCTCGCGCCGAGCAACAGGAGCTCGGCGCGAGCTGGGCGCCAAGGTGGGCGGATGCCCATTTTTCCTTCTATAAAAGCTCCAGCAGCCTTCATTTGCAGGGGTTCTGCATTTTTTTTGGCTCGACCTTCTTGTGGTTGGAGACCTTCTTTTTGCCGGGCAGTTTTTAAGGTTGCCTGTTTCTTTTTTGGCATTCTTGGTTCGGCTTTTGAAGACCCCGTCCCTCTCTTCCTCTTCTTCCTCATCAAACCCGAAGGAGACCTCGCTGTGGGTGTGGAGAGTAACTGCTCCGGCAACCATTTGTGCTTCAAGGAGATGCTTCCCCCCTCTAGGGTCTCGAAACATTCAAGGTAATGTTCTCTCTTGTATTTTTTACACAGCATATCTAAGATTAGATTCATTTGGCCATGTTTAGAAAGATAAGTCTCTCCCGGGACCAGATCTGGTCTTTTGCCTGCTTGCTTTTGTTATTGGTTTAATCTTAAAGGAGTATGTTCCTGCGAAGATCTAATGTATCCCGATAAAGCCCCCCGTTCCCTTCTTCCTTATTCGGGTTATGTTAATTCATGGTGTTGTTAGTGTCTGTTTCCGGATTTTATTATGTTCTGTTAGTGTTTTGTTCGGATTTGTAGGTTTGCAAAGAGGTTTGATCCTCACAACTTAGGTTAGATTAATTTCCAGGTATGTTACAGGTCTGCTGGGGTTCTAAGGATCCCCAGAAACCAGTTACAGAGCTTAAAACCAGTCGGAAATGGAGTTTGGAGAGAAAAAACAGAGAGTCAGGGTCTGCGCTGAGCTCACGCTCACCTCGCGCTGAGCTCGCGCTCACCTAGCTTGGGTCCGCTCACCTCGCGCTGAGCTCACGCTCACCTCGCGCTGAGCTCGCGCTCACCTAGCTTGGGTCCGCTCACCTCGCGCTGAGCTCACGCTCATCTCGCGCTGAGCTCGCGCTCACCTAGCTTGGGTCCGCTCACCTCGCGCTGAGCTCACGCTCATCTCGCGCTGAGCTCGCGCTCACCTAGCTTGGGTCCGCTCACCTCGCGCTCACCTCGCGCTCACCTCATGCTCACCTAAAATTGGGTGCGCTCACCTCGCGCTCACCTCGCGCTCACCTCGTGCTCACCTCGTGCTCACCTAAAATTGGATGCGCTCACCTCGCGCTCACCTCGTGCTCACCTAAAATTGGATGCGCTCACCTCGTGCTCACCTAAAATTGGATGCGCTCACCTCGCGCTCACCTCGATTTTTGGGTGCGCCCACTTCACCTTTACCTTAAAAAATCCCGAAAATGCCCTTTACCTTAAATAAAATCCCGAAAATGCCCTTTACCCTGAAAAATCCCGAAAATGCCCTCTGCCTTAAATAAAATCCCGAAAATGCCCTTTACCTTGAAAAATCCCGAAAATGCCCTTTACCTTAAATAAAATCCCGAAAATGCCCTTTACCCTGAAAAATCCCGAAAATGCCCTCTGCCTTAAATAAAATCCCGAAAATGCCCTTTACCCTGAAAAATCCCGAAAATGCCCTTTACCTTAAATAAAAGCCCGAAAATGCCCTTTACCCTGAAAAATCCCGAAAATGACCTTTACCTTGAAAAATCCCGAAAATGCCCTTTACCTTAAATACAATCCCGAAAATGCCCTTTACCCTGAAAAATCCCGAAAATGCCCTTTACCTTAAACGAAATCCCGAAAATGCCCTTTACCTTAAAAAATCCCGAAAATGCCCTTTACCTTAAATGAAATCCCGAAAATGTCCTTTACCTTAAAAAATCCTAAAAATGCCCTTTACCTTAAATAAAATCCCGAAAATGCCCTTTACCCTGAAAAATCCCGAAAATGCCCTTTACCTTAAATAAAATCCCTAAAATGCCCTTTACCTTAAAAGATTCCGAAAATGCCCTTTGCCTTGAAAAATCCCGAAAATGCCCTTTGCCTTGATAAATCCCTCCCCTTGGACCTAGTACAATGAGCCAGTTTTTTTTTTCTCTGACAGAGTGTCTATCTTGTGTTTTTCGTGTGATTATTGCTAGATGTGAATGATATTTCCGAACCGGATAAACCAATAGGGTTTCTGGGTCACCCGGAAACCCGACATAGGACTTGGACTCCCGGTCCAACTTGACTTCCAGTGGGCCTTCCAACGGGGCCCACCAAGCCCAATAAACACCAAAGCATGCCATTAAAATAACTTAAGTAAAATGAGCAATTTGAACCGGGCGGGCCAAACCCTATGCGGCCCACCCGAGCCTTGTTATGCGAAATTGATGCATGAATTGCGTGGTTTGGCCGAGACCAAGGGCAAGGGCCTACCGGGTCCGCCAAAGCCCACCAACCGAACCAAGGAAGGGTTCAAACCCTAACTTCCGGTAACTTGGGCTTACAAGCCCAGATTTGGACTGCGGGCCCCAAGCCCAGTGTCCAAATCACTTTGGCAAAATTAAAAAGATAAATCCAATAAAAAATACTTGGATACCATGTGGGCCCACTTTAGGGGCCCACAAACCGGTCCGACCCACTTGTGCATGAAAAACACTTAATCTTCAAATCTGAACTTAAAGTAAAATCAATTGAACTAACCAAAGCCCAAAGGACCTCTCAGGCTAGACTGAGGTCCACAAGGGTACACGGGCTTGACTAAGCCCACCAAGGATACCGTGGGCCTTCCAACGGGGCCCACCCAACCAGACTCAGATCACCTAAGTAATCAAGATAAAAGCAACTAAAGGGACCCACACCACTCAGGTGATCCCGCCAGACTTAACCAAATTGCATATTGGATTAGGAATCAGGTGAGACCAATGTAAGCTGACTCAAACCAGGGAACCCACGGGACCAGTCATCCGACGGGGTGGACCGAGGTGTCTACGGACTTCCCCGAACCACAACCGAGAACAGACTTAGAATCTCAAGCCGCAGACCAAAAAGCCCTAATAGGCACGATTAGGCACCCAGGTGTCCGCCTGCACCTCGTCAGGCGGTGGCGACTCCGAATTACCCCGTGCCGCGTTTCCCACGCGCGCACATCACGGTTTTTTGCAGACTACAAGGACGTGTTCGCTTGGTCGTATCGGAACATGCCAGGGTTGGACACTGACATGGTGGTGCACAAGTTGCCAATTTTGCCAGGGGTTAAGCCAATCAAGCAGAAGCTGAGAATATTGAAACCTGAATGGACTTTGAAGGTCAAGGACGAAGTGGTCAAGCAATTCCAAGCAGGATTTCTGGCAGTCTCTACGTACCCCGAATGGCTCGCAAACATAGTGCCGGTACCAAAGAAGGACGGAAAAGTCAGAATGTGCGTAGACTACAGAGATCTAAATAAGGCAAGCTCAAAGGAGGATTTTCCACTTCCACACATCGACATCCTTGTCGATAGTACTGCGGTACACAGCCTATTCTCGTTCATGGATGGTTTCTCTGGATACAATCAGATCAAGATGGCTAAAGAAGACCAAGAGAAAACAGCATTTATCACGCCTTGGGGCACATTCCACTATACAGTAATGCCATTTGGGCTCAAAAACGCTGGGGCAACATACCAGCGGGCCATGACCGCCCTATTCCATGACATGATCCATAAGGAGATGGAGGTCTACGTGGACGATATGATTGCCAAATCATGCGAAGAAGAGGACCACTTGATCAATATGAAGAAAGTGTTTGATCGTCTCAGAAAGTACAGTCTACGGCTTAACCCGGCTAAATGCGTCTTTGGGGCTACATCAGGGAAGTTGCTGGGATTTATAATAAGCAGAAGAGGAATTGAAATTGACCCGGCTAAAGCCAAGGCCATTATTGAAATGCCAGCACCCAGAACAGAGAAGGAGGTTAGGGGCTTTCTTGGAAGAATTCAATATATAAGCCGGTCCATAGCACAACTCACTGCAATCTGTGAACCTATTTTCAAACTTCTAAGGAAGGATAACCCGACGGTCTGGAATGAGGATTGTCAGCAGGCATTTGATACGATAAAGAGGTATTTGCTGAACCCACCGGTGCTAGTGCCACCAACTCCAGGAAGACCGCTGATCCTGTACTTGTCAGTGTTGGAAACATCGATGGGATGTGTTCTGGGGCAGCATGATGAGACGGGTAGAAAAGAAAGGGCAATTTACTATCTGAGTAAAAAATTCACAGAATATGAGGCCAAGTACTCACCATTGGAAAAGACTTGTTGTGCTCTAGTGTGGGCAACTCAGAGGCTAAGGCATTACTTCCTTAGTCACTCTACACTATTGATTTCCGGATGGACCCTCTGAAGTATTTATTCGAGAAACCGGCACTAACTGGCAGAACGGCAAAGTGGCAACTACTACTATTTGAGTTTGACCTTACGTATATCACTCAGAAGGCGATCAAGGGTCAAGCCATAGCTGATCACCTGGCTGCACATCCTTTGCCTGAATACCAACCGTTGAAGACCAACTTTCCCGATGAGGCAATTTTGTTTACTGAAGAGGAGGAAAGTGAGAGTTCTTGGCAGATGTTCTTCGATGGGGCCGCCAACATGAACGGAAATGGAATAGGGGCAGTTTTGGTCAAGCCAGATGGGTCCCACATCCCAATCGCAGTGAAGCTAAGATTCCAGTGCACCAATAATATCGCAAAATACAAAGCATGTATAATTGGGTTGCAAGCCGCCATAGACCATGAAGTGGAGGAACTTAACGTATACGGAGATTCAAGTCTTATCATCTCCCAAACAACTGGTGAATGGAAAACCAAGGATCACAAATTGATCCCCTATCACCAGTATTTGGAAGAAATAAGCACAAATTTTACTCGAATTTCCTTTAACTATATGCCAAGGGCCAAGAATCAATTCGCGGATGTTCTAACAACATTGGCTTCAATGGTCAGCATGCCAGAAGGGGTAGACATCAAACCATTGGAAATTGAGGTCAGAGATGAGCCGGCTTATTGTCTCGTTCTAAAGGGAGCACCCGAAGAAGAAGCACCATGGTTTCAAGACATCAAAAATTTCTTGAACAATCGGAGTTTGCCAGACAATGCCACTTCTACTGAGAAAAGGACAATACAGAGACTGGCTGGTCAGTTCCTGCTAAGCGGTGGACACTTGTACAAGAGATCACACAATGATATTCTGCTTAGATGTGTTGCTAAGGCTGAGTCAGAAAGGTTAATCGAGACTGTACATGGAGGAGTCTGCGGACCCCATATGAATGGACACATGCTTGCAAAGAAGATCCTGAGGTTGGGGTACTACTGGTCGACCATGGAGCATGATTTCTGTATACATGTCAGGAGGTGTCACCAATGTCAGATATATGCAGATAATAAGCATGCACCCCTAAGTGAGTTGCACAACATGACATCCCCGTGGCCCTTTTCCATGTGGGGCATAGATGTCATTGGCATGATTTCCCCTAAGGCATCGAACGGGCACAGATTCATCCTAGTGGCCATTGATTTCACTAAGTGGGTAGAAGCAGCCTCATATGCAAATATCACAAGTAACCATGTTATTAAATTTTTGAAGCACAATATTATTTGTCGCTATGGACTGCTAAGTGCCATAGTATCAGACAACGCTTCAAATATTAAGAACAAGGACATGAAGAAAATGTGTGAGCAGTTTCAGATCACCCACCACAAGTCAGCTCCGTACAGGCCAAAGATGAATGGGGTAGTGGAAGCAGCAAATAAGAATATAAAGAAAATCATTCAGAAAATGGTAGTGAGCTACAAGGATTGGCATGAAATGCTGCCACTTGCTCTACATGCCTACAAAACCTCAATACGGACTTCAACTGGGGCAACCCCGTATTCCCTAGTCTATGGGATGGAAGCAGTTCTGCCAGTGGAAGTAGAAATCCCATCACTCAGAGTTCTCATAGAGGCTAAATTGGAAGAAGCCGAATGGATACGGTCAAGAAGTGATCAACTCAACCTGATAGAAGAGAAGAGATTGAAAGCGCTATGAAATGGCCAATTGTACCAACGGAGAATGGCCCGGGCCTACAATAAGAAAGTGAGGCCCAGAACTTTCCAAGAAGGAAACCTAGTTCTAAAGAAAATTCTACCATTTTTGGAAGACCCTCGTGGTAAGTTCAAGCCCAATTGGGAAGGGCCTTATGTCGTCAAGAAGGTTTTGTCAGGGGCTGCACTCATCTTGACAGAAATGGATGGGGCAGATTTTCCTGAGCCAATTAACTCTGATGCAGTAAAAAGGTATTTTCCTTGATTAAACATTACTAGGAAATGATCCGAGGCCATTTTTTCTTTATTCCCTCAAATTTTAATCCCTAGTCTAGCCAAGTTGAGCCGGTTCGTTTCTTTGATAAACCTAAACCGGACTTACAATCTTACACTGGGGCAAGGCCAATTGGGGCAAAATAAAGAAAAAATAAAAAATAAAAAAGAGAAAAAAAATAAGCAAAGAAAAATGGCAAATAAAAGCCAAGAAAAGAGATGCAAAGGATGCAATTTGGGGAAATGGGGTTAAATTCATCATGACTGTATGTCCGGTCGACTTATTTCCACATTTGAAAATTTTTTGAGCCTTTAATACCTCTTCTTTCATAAACCGAGCCTAGCCTTTGTTTCGTCCTATTTCTAAGCCCTCGATGATCTTAGTATGTTCATTCAAATTTCATAGTGAAATTGGTGATGACGGAATGCAAAAGCCGGCCCTAGTGAAAACCGTAACTAGCGCTAGGGGCAATATTGGCAAGAAAAAAAGAAAAAAGAATAAAAAAAAAGGAAGGAAAAATCAAAGGTTGATTTGATCAGGTGATCCGAGCTTGAAGAGAAATCAGCACAAGTACTGAGACTAAGCAGATTGGGTAATACGGTCAATTCTGGAAGAAAAGACATTTGGGGATGACTCTAAAGGTCCTAAGATGGACGGTTTTGATCTCTTATTATTACTTGAACTACCCTCTTCATTATTTAACCTGGTTTTAATTCATTTAATTATGGGTGATTAAGTGCATGGACCAAATTTCAAAAATAAAAATAAATAAAAAAGAAAAAATATACTTTGGCTAGTGATGATAAATCAAATACTTTTCATAAAACCTTTGTTTTTACAAGCATCTGAGCATTCTGAGGCCAATAATATAAAAAAATTTTATTTTGAATTAAATACTTTGGCTTTCCACTATTGGAGTTCAATTTCGTACAAAGGTATGAAAGGAAAAAATGTGCAGGAAATAAAGCTAGTCTCTGTCTCTTAGCCGCTCCTCAAGCTCCCGTATCCGAGCTGCCTGAGCTGCAATAACTCCAGAAGCCCCCTCTGCAGCAAGATCACTCAAGAAGGAAATGACCTCATCTGAAAGAGTCTGCCCAATCCTCATGCTCCTAAGACTGGCTAAAGCATCCTGGTGCTTCTGCCTCAATGCTCGGACTTCAAGACAGTGAGCCTGCCTTTGCTCCTCAAGTTGCTTTTCCATAGCAAGACGGCGGGACACTTGCTCTGCAAGTTGCCTTTCCATGTCAAGGCCCCGTATCCTAAGCTCTTGGGCCTATCGTACCCATATCTGCTGAAGGCGCCTGTGAGAAGCTCTCTCAGACTCCAAGACATCCTCATAAGTAGGAGCCAAGACTGTAGGAGGATCTTCAGGTGCTAAGGCCTGACTTTGTATATGCTCCCTGATCCAGAAGAGGTAGTCCTTCACATGGGACTCTGAGAAGACTGGGCCCCGCATGAAGCAAACATAAGACCCCTCCCTCATCAACCAAGCATTCAACTTCATGGTGGCTGGAGAAAGTGGCCCAAGGTGGTCCTCATATCCACTTGGGATTATAATCCCCTGTGTTGCTGTGAATTGACGAAGGACCCTCAAAGGAAGGTAAAGCACCTCATGTCTCAGGCCAGCCAGAACCAGAAAGTTGCGGTCTCGGAAGCTAATCAAAGTCTTTGCATTGGGCTGATAGGTACCAGGCCACCTCACTCGATCATCCTGGAGCATAGCCAAGAAAGTAAACCAGCCTTGTTTACCCCCTGGAATGTCAGGACAACCCCGGTTGCTCATCAAAATGGGAACTTTCAAGCTTGGGAAGAAGTGCCGATTTATCTCCTCAATCTGACTCAGGTGGTCAAGTAGCCAAAGCTGCAAGGAGGAAACATATTTCAGTGTATTGCATAAGAAAAAAAAGCAAAAAGCAAAAGAAAAAAAAAAGCAAAAAGCAAAAAAAAAAATAGAAAAAAAAAAGAAATGCAAAAAAGTGCAAAAAAATTACCTGCAGGATAGGGGCACATGATAGGAAGCGCTTCGACTTCCTGTGGTAACAGTCAGTCAAAGCCTGATACATCTCTGCCAAAACCATAGGGGCCAGTCTCTCCCACTCCCTAACCTGGCATACAACTGAGATTAAGGCCAAGTCCACCTCATCGTCATCCCTTGGGAAAAGTAGTTGGTTAACCACTATCAGGGTCAAGGCATTGAACCTGGCTTCCTTGTTCTCCCCCCTCAAGAGCTTCTCAGTCAGAAAGGACTTAGACAGAGTCGAAAGGGTGTAAGAATCCCCTAAATCCTTCTTCCCTATGCCCAGGAAAGTAGAAGCCTCCTTCTTGTAACTGGACCTAAGGGGTGGGTTCACTACCTTCTCTGCAAACCTCAAGCCCAGGATGGTTTCAACTTCCTCAATGGTTGGGGTCATCTTATGGTCCCCAAAGCGAAAAAGGTTTAGGTCCGGTACCCAATGGCCAATCACAGCTTCAATAATCTCTCATTTGAAGGGAATCTTCGGGATGAGCAGAATATGGCCTAGATGGTTGGAATCCCATCTCCTCTCTTTATCAAGGGTCATAGAATTAACCCATCTGTGATAAAAAAGAGCCCACAGGATTGTACCTAGTAAGGTTAGGGGGTTTTGATCTAAAAGGCTGTTTTGCAGGGGAGGCTGTATGGACAGACAATGGCAAGGCAGAGGATGATCCGGAATCCATTGGAGGCAATGGGAGCAAGCTAGAACTCAATGGGAGGAAGAAAAAGGCGAAAAAGGGGTTTTCTAAACTCAAAAACTCGTAAAAAAATAAGCAAATCCCGAGGCTGGTTGCATTTCTAGCATCTTTTAATGTATCCGGTAACTCAGATCGGATACAAAAGGTTCTATTCATATCCGGTGAAGTATGCCGGATACAAAGGGGACCATGTGTATCCGGTATGTTATACCGGTGTAGACACCCCAAATTGCACTACAGAATGAGAAAATAATAAAAACATGTAATTAAAGCTTAAAACAGGTCAAAAATGCATAAAAATTGACTAAGCAGGCTTTGCCCGTATAGTATTCACGGGCCAGTCGTGCCCGAGTTCGCTCTACGGTCAGGCGCGCCCGTAGTAACAATACGGTCATTGTTAGACCGTAGTGCATTTACGGTCACTAAAGACACATGCGAATTTTATTCTTCTCTCGATTTCCGAGTTTTATCTTTAGTCCAATATATCTCTAAATGAGCGAATTACGTATTTAATTCACTGAAGCTACCTTGGGTGGATAAAGGATTGGCATGATCTTGTGTTTAACTCAAACTGAAACTCTATCTTGCCAAACCTTGGACCAACCATGCCCCTGTGCTTGCCTATAAATAGAGGGCCTTTCCTCAAGCAAAAGGCCACGAAAATTTGAAGTCTAAGAAGCTCCAAGAGAAGAGAGGAATCCCTGCTGCCTTGCTTGCTCAATCCAGGTAAGTCCCTTTTCCCTTTTATTTTCTGTCTTCAATTCTAGAAGTAATAGGATCATCTCTATTGCTGTAGAATAAGGCCATCTTTTGTATCTAGTATTCCTAAACTTGCCTCCAAGTACCTCAAGAGTCTCTCTAGCTGTAAAACGTAAAGACAGAGCTAGGGGAAAAGAGAACAGGTGGATCCCTAGAATAGAACCCCATATCTGTTTTTCTCTTTTTTCTAGAATAAAGCTTGTTATTGTGTTTGTATAACCAAACCTATCTCCAAGTACCTCAAGAATCCTCTCTAGCCGTAAAACGTGAAGAGAGAGCTAGGGTAAAAGAGAACAGGTGGATCCGTAGGGTAGACCCCCATGTGCTCAAATCTGTGAGATGTGGCTGTTTTAAATATCTTGATCATGTTTTAATGGTTTTTATGATGAATCTTAATGAATCCATGATGTCTATGATATTTATAGCATGAGATCCCCACTTTTTGATAAAATTTGGATTTTTGCCACTTTTGCACCTACAGCACTGTTTTCGTGATTTTTGTGATTTTAGGCTAAGATCTTGGATTTATCATGATCAATATGATAGATCTGGATCCAGAAGCCTGAAAGTAAATTCTAGGGTTTCATGATATGGTTTTTAAATCGTTTTTCATTATTGAGAGAAGACCCTACGGTCTAAGTTCTCCCCTTTTGATGTTCTTCATCAATGTGAGTATTTTTGGTTTTTATTTCTTGATTTAATGTGAAATTTGGGCTCTATCTATGTCCTGGACTATTCAAGTTCAATTTTGAAATATTTTATAAAAATCATATTTTTCTAGATTTCTAGAATTTAACTTGAAGCCAGATTTTTGGGTTCTTCACTTTAAATTGATTTTATTGGATTTTATCTCAATTTTATTTTGATCATGAAACCCTAGGAATTGTATGATCATATTTGAAAGTTCTGGATCAATCAGACTATTCATATGAAAAAACCATATATTTTTGCTTTTTTTGTGATTTTTCCTGATTTTTATAGCAAGCTTTTTCCTTTATTTTAACATGAACAATGCTTGGCAACCACCTTGTGTGGATGAATAGGGGTGCCTAACACCTTCCCCTGTTCATAACTTAATCCCCTTACCCATCTCTGGTTGTTTTTTTAGGAGGGTTATTTTTACCCTAAAATTGCCTTTTGTGCTTATTTAATATTTTGGTGTCCATTCACACCTAAATTGAATGGTGGCGACTCTTTGTTTTATTTAATCCCATGTGATGATTGAGGAAGTCATTGGATTTTCTGATTTTTTTCCCATGTCTCACAACCGGATACAAAGAACAATCAATGTATCCGGTCTGATATGCCGGATACAAAGAAAAAATGCAAAAAAAAGAGGGAATGGAGAAAAATCCGAAATTTTTGCCTGTTTAACCTGTGTACAAGTCATAATTGCATGAAATTGAAAAGAAAAAGAGCTGGAACAGAGAGAATAAATAAAACAATTTTTTTTCATATATAAACAAGTCCTGTTGTACAATGATAATGAAAAAAAGGAAAATCCTAATCTACTACTCCTGTGCAGGATCTCCTCGGCGTCCTCTGCCCGTCCTCCTCTACGACCTCTACCTCAAGGTGATCGGTGCCTAGAATACTCCAGAATACGCTCGGCAGCATGACAAGGAAGCCGACCCACAACTAACTGGATCTGATACTCCAAGCAATACTCCTCGAGGTCTGGAGGCAGAGCAGGAGCAGAATTAGAAGAGGCCTTTGGCTCAGCAGCAACCGGCTCAACTGGGCCCTCAGCCACAGCAGCCTCTGCTCCCACAGATCTGGAAAGCCCAGCAGCAGTAGAAGAGGGACCAGGAACAGAAACATCTGGGTCAACAGAAAGGGTCAGAAGTAGAAGTATCCAGATAAGGCAAAGAGGGAAAATTAAAAGAGACTTACCGAGGACCTCAGGAGCGGGATCAGGGACCGCCACAGGGGATGAAAGGCCAGCAGGAACAGGGTCGGCAGGCATGGGAGCTACCTCAGGTGCAGTCGAATCCTCAGCCACGACAGTCTCAACTCTTGCAGCCCCAGAAGGCTCGGCAGCAACAGCATAAGGACTAGGAACTGAAATATCTGGATAAATAGAAAAGTCAGAAATTGAGATATCAAGATGAACCAAAGAAGTTAAGCTAAACTTACCAGGGGTGTCTGCCACGGGATCTGCAGGAGTAGCTACCACCGGATCATCAACCGGGACGTCCACAGAATCAGTAGCCCAAACTGGAGATGGATCAGGGACAAGGAAATTCGGCTCAAAGGCAGCAACCTGATCTCGGACTGGGCCCTGCAAAAGTAAAACAGTTTACATCAGAATAGTAGAAACATAGAAATAAAAGAAAGGAAATTGTAAAGAAACCAAATACCTGTCGGGCCTGAAGCTTAGGAACCAGGGCCTCCAGCTCCCTGATCCGAGCATCCCTCTGGGCCACGACCGCATCATGCTCAGCGATCATATCCTCGATCGCGGTCCGCTGATCCTGGAACCGATTCCGCACGGCATTCAGCTCATGTACCTGCCAATAAAAACAGAATTGGAGTCAGAAATGCAGAATTAAAGAAAAATGGGATGGAAGATGAAGATCATAAAACTCATCGTATCATCGTGGATCCAGACATAGATCCCGCCAAACTCGGTCACCTCGGCACGAGTGGGCCGATCCATCAAGCACCCAATGGATACTCTCTGGATCCACTCGTTGTAATCCCCAGCTACTGTAAGCCCCTCCGCATCCTGGAAATGATCAAACTGATCAATATCAAAACCCGGCAGGAGCGTGTCGAGACCCACAGGAGGAGGGGGAACGGGGATACGGAGTGTGCCTGTGTGCTAGAAGTACAGGTGCTCTCCCAAATACATCACCCTACTAAGCCTCCCAAGGAAGCACTGGTAGGGCTGACGCCAGAGATCTCTATCAAAGGCATCCTGTACTGCCATCTCACGAGCCACTGCAACATCCACATCATCAAAGCGGGCCAGGATGAGCTGCAAAGAAGAGAAATGGTTAGATACAGTCAAGATGCAGGAAAAGAAATAAAAGGAAAAAGGAGAAAGGATTTACATCGGATCGGCGGGCACGGTCCAAATGCACCCGAGCAGTGCAAGGCTGACTCCTATCAGCATCTCGGACTTGGACCGACCACCTCAAAGCCACAGAGAACTCCGCGACGCCAGGTACAGGGGATGGGCGAAAGAAGGTCATATAGGTGTACATAAACACCTTGCAAAAGAAAAATCAGTCAGAAATAAAGGAAGATAAAGCCCAAGGAATGAGACAAGACAACTTAATACCTGCAGGATCTGCCAAAAGAACCGGCAGCTGACTCCATCACCTCTCGGGGATGCCAGGCCTCGAACCACTCCACAGCGACGGTCGCATGTCTCCCCCTGTAATGACGAGCCAGGCTCTCCCGCAACCAACTAATGGAGAGATGACCACTCCGCCCATCCCAAGCAGCAGGTGGCAGGTCCTGATATCCCAGAAGGAGGCTGATGTCCTCCGCAGAAGACCGATCCAAGATGATGGTCCGCCCCGTCAAAGGAATACCAATAATCATCACAAAATCAGAGGGGCGGATCCCCAACTCCACGTCCGGTAGATGGAATGACTGCGTCTCCGGAAAATATCTCTCCATCATGGTGAAGATGAGTGGACGGTCGGCTCTGAACAATGGGATGCTAAGGAAATAATCCAAGTGGCACCTCCCAAACTCGCGTCTGAGTGCCGGAGAAAGCGACTGAGCTAACTCACTAAATCTCCCCCAACTGCCTCGCAAATGGGAAGAATGATATGGAAGAGGCACATCGGCCCTGATGCACATGGAGGGGTGGCTATCCAAACCACTGAGGAGCTCTGTATCATGAACGGATGCTCTCAGCTCCGCAGAGACCCCTGACAAAGCTACAGCAGCACCATCCTGAGCCGCACCTCTGGCTCTGCCTAGGCCTCGGCCTCTACCATGGCCTCCCTCACCCTCAGGGGCCTGATCCCGAACTCTACCTCGGCCTCTGCCCCGACCTCGAGCAGGAGCGACAGCGGGCTAAAGTTCAAAGGAGAAGTGTGAAGGTGGTATGGGAAAGAGAATAGAAGGAAGAAAAGAGAGAAAGGATTTGAAAGTCTACCTCAGCAGAGCTTTCTCTGGAATCCTCTAAAGGTTCCGAAAGGGTAGCACTAGAACTCGTCTCAATCCGAGCTCGAGACGAAGAGGGCCGATCAACTGGATAAACCTCCTCTCGAACACGGGAACGACTCCTAGCCATCTACAAGCCACAGGGAAGTATTCCATAAACTTCAGTACAAATTTATCAGGAATTTTATTTGGTTTTTGGTCTAGGTTTCGGTTCTAGTTCATAAGGGAATTTCATTCGGTTATCTAGTCCGATTCAAAGTCTTTAAGTGATTGGTATTTCCATTTTTGTGAAATCCTGGTTCTAAAGCTTTTTTTTTTTGTTCTAAGAATATCTACAAGGCTTAATATGTGCTAATTTACTGCAGGATTCCTATGTAAAAGCTCGACAGTGACGCGGAAGCAAACGGTCTTAGATTAACTATAGAACCCAAGGACCAATCATGAGTCTTGTCAGTCGAAGACATGCTAAAATCAGATCAAGGCATGGTATTTGAAAAGTTTTCACCACTGGTAATTATGCCATTCAGCGGGAAATGTTGCCGGCAGGCAATCTAAGGCTTTCGGGTACTATCAAAGGCATCGGGCTAAAAGGGTGACTACCGCTATATGGGCAACTAAAGCTTGATATCAGCCAATCGGAACCTAAAAGGCATGCAAAGATACCAAAGGGGTCATGCAAAGTGTGGTCAGAGAACAAGTCATGGCATGTGGATCCAATTTGAAAATGGGCATTTTCCCATCAAAGCAGACAATTCAATGTGGGATAAGCAATTCGGTTCACAAGCAGGCAACTGTATCCCAAGGAATTACGGAAATATAAATCCAGAATGGGCAAGGCAATCAAAGCAGAAAATGAAAAAAAAACAGCAATAGCATGGTATGAAAATTCCATCGCCATGATCAGAAACATGTGTGCACTAAGTACAGTTGAAATCAACAACCCGGCTCAAAGTGAGCAAAATAATCGGAGAAGGACAAAATAAGAATCATACAAAGCATCAGGAATTGGAACCATGGGCATGCATCTAACATTGAAGAATTCAACATAGTAAGCATATATGCTCGCCCAATGTATACAAGATTCAACACAGCAAGAAAAAAAATATATGTATGCATGCTTGCCCAATGTATACCGGATTTGACACAGCAAACAAAAAGGGAAAGAATGTATGCTCAGATGCTCACTGACCTGGTCGGATTGAGTCGGATTGGAGAAGAACAGGTGAATGGACGATGGCATCGAGCAATAAGAAAACAGGAAAAATCGAGCTAGGGCTCGACTGCTGCCGCAAATGGACAATAACGGATGTCGCCGGAGTCACAGACTATCGCCGGCAGCAATAGTATTGCCGGAGCTAAGGGAAATGGCCGAAGAAGAAAGAATGACCGTCGGGGACGAAGGAGAAGAGAGGTGTGTCCGGTTTGAGTAATCGTAGAAGGAAGAAAGAATGGGGAAAGTCACAGTCGCGCGCGACTTTATAAAACCATGTGTATCCGGTGAATCAGGCCGGATACAAACAAGGCCATTCGTATCTGGTATGCTACACCGGATACAAAAGAAAAAAAACAAAAAAAAAGAAAAAAAAAGGAAAAAAGAGAAAAAGAAATGAAAAAAGAAAAAAAGAAAAGGAAAAAAGGGAAAAAAGGAGAAAAGAAAAAAAAGAAGGAAAAAAAAAAAGAAAAAAAAGAGAGCAAAAAAATGCGCTGCAAAGTTAGCTATTTTCTCACAAAATCCTATTTTTGCCTTAAAATCCACCTCACAGCCACGAGAGCTCAGTGGAATTTAGGACAACTTTGGGAAATGTGTTGGTAAAAAAGGAGGATATCCACTCAATTTTCAACTCGGTTTGATAAAAAATCAGTTTTCAAAAAACCTATTTTTGGGCTTAAAATCCACTTCATAGCCACGAGAGCTCAGTGGAATTTAAGAATTCTTGGAGAAATGCCCCCTTAAAGTTAGGGCTTTTTGGCAAATCTTCACCTTAAAATTATTTTTACAAAATTGAATTGAACCAAGCAAATCAAGGTTAAGGGAGTGCAATTTGGGCTTGTCTAATCTTTGCAGCTCATTGCTTTGCAACTCCCGCAAAGAGGGGCAGTTGTAGACACCTCAAATTGCACTGTCAAAATGATCAATAATCAACAAAAACCATTATCTTCTTGAAGGCCAGCACAGAATTTGAGAAAATGAGTTTTTTCCTTGTATCCGGCAACTCAGGACGGATACAAGTGTCCTTCTTTGTATCCAATGGAACATGTCGGATACAAGCAGACCTCAATGTATCCGGCATCATAGGCTGGATACATTAAGGCACTTGCGTATCCGGCCTGACATACCGGATACACTAGTTTTGCTCAAAATTAGGGTTTTCCGAGAGCTTTCACCTTTTACCATCATATCCCTTATTAAATGAGTGAAAATCTCAGAAATAGCCTTAGGGTTAAGGTTGGTGAGCTATAGACCTTATGTTGTGTCTACCACCTCACCAACCCTAACCCTAGCCTTTGCCTATAAATAGGAGGCTCCTCCTTAAGCAAATGGCCATTAACTCTCTTGCCAACAATTCTTGCCAAGAAGAGCTCCAAGAGAAGAGGGAAACCGCAGCGGAAGTGCTTCCAGAATCCAAGTAAGCCTCAAACTTTTTTTTATTTTCTGTTTTTACATTCTAGATATAGATCTCTTCTTCTACCTTTCTGTAGAATAAGGCCTTGACGTGTGTATGAAAACCCTTCCCCGGCTCAAAGTATCTCAAGACTCCCCCTAGCCGTAAAACGTGAAGGCGGGATCTAGGAGAAACGAGACTGGGGATTGACCCTAGTACTAGAACCTATTTAGAATAAAGCCTTTTGAATCTTTGAAGCCCGTTTCATATTCAAAGTACCCCAAGATTATCTTGAAGAACCGTGTTTAACGGGGAGAAAGAACTAAGGGAAACGATAATGGAACGGAACCCTAGGTTGTTTTACAATCTTATTTTGATGAATATGAATGCATGCTATGTTGTTATATTGTTCTTGAATGATTTTCACTTACACATACATTGCACCCGTTTTGGCGGGATAGGCTCATATTTTGGGTTTATTACATTTATTGTGATAAATCTGAAATAAATGGCCTCAATCAATTCTGGAATGTTTTTAAAAGGTTTTTAAAAGATTTGGATTCATCTTGCACGAATCACCACACTTTATCACAGTTTTGAGTTGGTTTTGTTCAAAAAAAGGCTTAACTTGACAGCAACTATACCCCTACTTTGGACACTCATAACTTCATCGTCCGGATGAATTTTGGAGGGATTCTAGAACCATGGGAAAGGTGAGGCTGTCTAGTTTATACCTATCAAATTTCATTAATTTCTATCAAGCGGATTTTTGACACCTCTCTGTCGAAGTTGATTGGACAGTTCAGGTTTAAATACAGAACTTGTCACTTCGACGGAGCGCCATGTGTTCGTTTTAAATCCGATCCGAGTGATTTTTGTTTCTGGGCACTCCTTTATGAGTCTATTTTTAAATCCAGTTGGTTTCATAATTGTTTGACTCCATTTGTATTATTGGTAATAGATTTACTCAGAACTGCTCATCAGTACTTTTCTGGGTAAATTTGTGATCTTCGGGGCCTGTTCGGGAGATCACCCAAGGCACATCCGAATGAATTTTTGTATGAGGCTAGTTTCGTTCGAAAGATGGCCATACAGACTTCAATCACACCAAATTTCGTGGAGTTTTATGGAGTTGAGTTTTCTAGGTGATTTTCCAAACTTGCATGATTATCACTTTTGATTTTCCCCAGCAGCAACTTTAAAGGAGCATAACTCCTGGGTTTTCAACCGGATCAACTTGAAATTTTGCATGAATCTCTTATTTACCATAATCTTTCAAATGGATTTGGTTTGATTCAATTTAAAGTTGAATTTGGATGATTTCAAGATAAATGGTTCTTGCTTTACCGAATTTCCCGGATTTAACTCAACTTGGTTTTGTGTAACTTTTGCTTTGATTTCCATCCTTTGGTGATATTCCAGAAATGATATTGACATAAAAGAGGATCTAGAATCCATTTGGATCTTCATGTGAAGGTATCATACATTTGTCCTTTTTTAATGTTTTTAATGATTTTTAGCAAGCTTTCTTATCTTTTTTGCATGAACAAACACTTGGCAACCACCTTGTGTGGGTGAATGGGGGTGCCTAACACCTTCCCCCATTCATAATCTAATCCCCTTACCCATCTCTGGATTTGATTTTCAAGTAGGGTTATTTTTACCCTAGAATTCGCCTTTTAGCTCCTTTTGCTTATCTTTAATCTTTTGGTGTCCATTCTCACCTCCAAATTTTGAATGGTGGCGACTCTCCCACTTCTACGTTGAGCCCCGTGTGTTGACAGAGGGGAAATCATCCCGGTGATTTTTCCCATGTCTCACAAATACAAGGGAAAAATCCAGAGATTAGGTAAGGGGAATTAGTTATGAGCGGGGGAAGGTGTTAGGCACCCCCACTCATCTGTACAAGACGGTTGCCATATACTGTTCATACTAAAGATTGCTTGCTAATCAAAAAGAGATAAAGAATGCTTAAGAGTAAGCAAAATGTGTGTGATTATTCCATATGAGCAGTCCAATGAATTTGGACTCTCCTCATGGATATACCACTTTTAGAACTTCATGAGTGAATAAAAATCAAGGTAAAAATTGAAGAGAAGTCAAGCTAAGGCAAATCTGGAAAAATCAGGCCATAAGAGCTTGAAAACTTTAAACACTCATAAATCCTTCGATATTAACTCAAATCAAATGAAACCAAAGCCATTTGAAATCTGGCATGAAGTAGAACACTCAGAAAAATTTCATTGCAATTCGATTTAAAATGAGAGAGAACAGCTCAATGAAACCTACTGCTGTAAACTAGAAAAAGCAGCGAGTAAGCAACTTTGAAACTCTATTCGTGGAGTTTGGCTCCATATAAATTCGTAAAAACTTGCATGGATGAAGTATATGGTGCCATCTTTCAAACAAAATAGGTCTCACACCAAACTACATCCGTTTGTGACTTGTGTGTCCTCTTGAACATGCCTAGAGGATCACAGATTAACCCAGAACTCTGTTACAGAGCCACTCTGAGTCAATCAAGCACACAAGCCACAAATCAAATCAAAATCTGTTCAAACCAATTGTAATGGAAAATAGACTCCTCCAGGAAAACACAGAGACTGAAATCACTCAAAATGGATTAAAAATGAGCAAATGGTGCACAATCAAAGCGGCAAGTTCAGCAATCTGGACTGAACTGACTTGCTGACTTTGAACAGATGGTGTCAAAAATTGGCTCCATAAAAATGAATGAAAATTTCCAGATACAAATTAGGTTTTCCCATCTATCACATGTCTTTAGAATCACTCAAAAATTCATCCGGAGGATGAAGTTATAAGCATTCTAAGACAGGCCATAGATGCTGCCCTGTTTTGAAGATTTTTGAATAAAAGGCCAAAATTAGTGCATGTGTGCAAGTGGATTCGACCAAAACAAATGGAAACCATGAAAAATAGCCTCATGAAGTTCTAAAAATTCATTCTAAAGCCAATGATCTCAGATTTCCCATATTAAGAATGGAGAATCCAAGATCTAGCTTATCCTTGCCAAAAAGAGTGAAAAGTGTGTTTGGTGGTGATGGAAATCATATTTCTAGGAGAAGGTTGGAATCCATTGCTATTGAGAGCATGGATTCGTATATCTTCTCCAAAGACAAATACAAAGCATATCAGAGAAAGCAACCATAGGCTCAAAATAACCAAATAGCATGCTCTTCATCATACGTAGGTTCTAAGCCTAGAGGATCCATTCCACCTTCCTTTTCCCAAGGCTCTCCCTTCACGTTTTACGGCTAGAGAGAATTCCCAGGTACTTCGGAAGGGGTTTGGGGCGACAAACAGACACAAAGTGGCCTTACACTACAGAAAGGTAGAAGATGGGAGTTGAAATGTAAAGAAGAAGCTGAAAACTGAACTAGAGCTTTACCTTTGGTAGCTTGAATACTTGAGTAGACAATCCAGCAGAGTTTCCCTTCTTCTTGCAAAGCTCCAATGCCTCAAATTGCCAGCCATTTGCAAGAGGAGGACCCCTCTATTTATAAGCATAACCAAGGGCATTAAAGTCCCAAGGGTATGCCCAAAAATCCCTCTAGATTGTTCCAATGCAAGTTAAAGCCTAGAATTATTGTAAATCTAGAAGTTTTGGAGGGTGAAATAGGGAGTTCAAGTCCATGAGAGAGAGGTAATATGCGTAAATAAGGCTTAGAGATCAAGCCTTTTCGCAAATGCACGAAACAAGTAAAACTGCATACTCAGTGCGGTTTCCACAAAACCATCACTCTATATGCGGTTTTCATGCAAATTCACCTAAACCGCACATACAGGGCGGTTCCAATTCAGTTACGCTCCTCATGATTGCTGTCGACGTGGCCGAACGGCCAAAGCTTCTAGAAGCCATGTGGCAGCTCACGCAAGAAGCATGAACCTCAACCATCCTATGTGTGCGGTCGCAACCGCATACACAGGGCGGTTCAGACCAAATTAACCAAAACCGCACATTTTTGTTTGGTTTTGAGCCTTAACTACTCAGGCCAGGCTTATTTACATGTAATATCATTTAAGTAAATATCGTCGTATTTTTTAATCTCCATTTACTTAAGATATTACATATAAATAAGCAAACACCCCCCCCCCCCCTCCCCCATTTGAATCCATTAAAAATAGTTCCAGACCCAAATTCTAAGTGAATAAAAAATCAACTTTCCAGTTCCAGGCTAAATTCTG
This sequence comes from Buxus sempervirens, assembly GCA_947561395.2. Taxonomy (NCBI): domain Eukaryota; kingdom Viridiplantae; phylum Streptophyta; class Magnoliopsida; order Buxales; family Buxaceae; genus Buxus; species Buxus sempervirens. The sequence continues at coordinate 27,013,010 of OX387182.1, forward strand.
ATTTTTCAGGTCCGATAAAAAGATTCAACATGTTAATACCATGGTATTCATCAAGATTTAAAATCTCAAAAAATTCATTTATGCAATAACATTGCTAAAAACCTGATTACCGGGAAAAATTATCTTGAAATCTTGCTTTAAAAAATATTTCATTTTCTGGGGTCAAAAGTCAACAAAATTGAACCCGAAAAAGTTTGACTTTGCATAAAAGATTGAATTCAGGCCTTTTCCTTTGTGGTTTTGGATTCAAATGGGTTAAGGATCTCAAACCCAATGCTAAGATTGAAAATTCCAATAAAATATTTCTCTCCTTCAAGATTTATCAAAAATCGTGCAATTTTGGGGTGTCTACACCTAGGTACCTATAAAGGTCTATTTGAATGGTCAGCAGCTTTTTGAGATTTTGACTAAGGTCTCGGTTACGGTCCGGGGAAGTCTTAGAACACCCCGATCCGCCCCATCGGTTGACGGGTCCCTCGGGTCTCCCTGGTTCAAGTCAACTCGGTCTAACTCACCCTATTCCTAAGCCAAACATGCACACTTTCATTTAAGTCTGGGTTGGGACCACCGAAGTGGTGTGGGTCCCCCTTTCTTTTAGTTGATTTTATCTTTTTATTCCAAGTGGAGTTGGTCTAGAATGGGCCCTATTGGAAGGTCCATTGGGTGCCATATTGGGCTTAAGTCTAGCCCAAGTCCCATCTTGGGGTTACGTTGGATAACCCCATTTATTGGAATGGTTTGTTTGGTTTTGAGATTAATTAAACATGTGAGATTAGTGGGTTCAGATTTTTAACTAGGCCCATTGGGCTTAGGAGTGGCCCAGGGGATTATCCAAGTTGTCCTTGAAGGCTCATCGTTGAAACAAGCCCTAGTTTGGACTGGTTGGGGTGTGGGTCCCATTGAAAGGCCCACAAAGCCTTATTGGGCCCAAAGTGGGCCCAAGTCTCGAAAAGAGGGTCTGGGCTTGCCCAGAGTCCGTAAGGGTCTAATTAGACTTCTTTAATCTGCTAATATCTCCTTGATGCGGACCCCGATTCTGGCGAATTCAATTGCGTCGGAATCGCATCAGAAATTCCTTTCTTCCAGGATAAAGAAAGCAGCTGATCAGGGCTTGAGCAGAAAGTCAATTTCCGCTCCCCTAGGATCTGATCTGCCCATAAATCCTTCATCTGGACTCCGATTCCAGAAAACTCAGTTGCGTCAGAACCGTGTCAGGATCCTCTATCTGCTGGGACAAAATTGGGCAGCTGGCCCGAGTTTGAGCAGAAAGTCGATTTCTGCTCCCCCTGGGTTTGAACAGCTTATAACTTCTTCATCCGAACTCCGATTTGGGCAAACTTAGTTGCGTTAGAACGGTATCGGAATCCTCTATCCATTGGGTAAAAGCATGGTAGCTTATTAGCACTTGATAAAAAAGTCAACTTTTCCCCTTTAGGGTTTGACTTTTCAGTTTGGGTTTTCATTTTCGGCACTTCCAGGAGGTCCAAAAATGAGGTGCTTACAGAAGGTGTCTTGTGTGGCGGACTCTTCTTGAATTTCAGTAGTTCAGAAGTAGACTTCCTGGCTGTAAACTGAGAATAGTTGTAGGCCCGAGATGACCCTGAACTCTGCTCCTGACACCACCTAGCCTGTTGTCACTACCATCACCTCTTTTGAGTTCTTGTCATGGCTGCCACTTCCTCCTATGAAGAAGAAGGAAATTTAGGGTGTGTTATTTTTCTCCAATGGCTAGTCTTAATGAGAAGAGGTTTTACCATCCTGGGATTATTCCCTTTTACCATCATCTCTTGTTCATAAGTTGGAAAATCTCCCTTCCAACTTATCTTATCTGTACTGTAAGTAGATGCCGTTTTGGTCGGCGACCACCTAGAACTCTGGATCATTGGTGAAAAGTCAGGTTGCCTTCTTTCCCCCCAGTTTTGCACTTTCCAACATGATGATAAGGATTTTCCCCTGCCAACCTATGGGTGGCGAGGATTAGATGATAATTTTCGCTTGCATTTACTACAAAGGATCTCTGATGCCTTTCCTTCTTTTGGCGTTAGTTTGGGTGTTAAACTTAACCCCAAAAGAGCATCCTCAGAGGATTCTAAGGTCGCCTTTGATCTATTGGCATCTGTGACCCTAGTAGATGAAAAACAGGAGGATGTTAAGGCCAAGCTTTCTAGCGGCCTCTGTTTTCCTTCGATCTGTGCATTATTACTACGAAATGGTTTTGATTTGTGCCACCATTCTCCCTAAATCACGTCACGCCTTTCGTTGTGCCAAGCTCGGCCTTCAGTAACCGGGTATCGCCAATAATCTCCTGCAACCAGTAACCGGGTATCGCTAATAATCTCTTGGTTGCAGGTTTGGTTGAAAATGTGGTGATGGCCGGTCTTTTACTTCTTTAGAAGGGAGCTCATTCAAATCAATTTTCCTTGCAGGGGTTCTTTTCGGCAATCTTATAGACACTATATTGACCGGCACGTTCTTTGGAAACGGCTGCATATCCACCTGCATTTGCTCTTCTTCCGGGTCCAAAAACTTCAAAAGGCCCTCGTCAATGTTCTCCTGTATTACATTTCGTAACACGGTGCATTTGTTAGTTTCATGGGTTTTTAATCCATGCCATTTGCAATACTTGCCCTTAGCCACTGTGTTGGCCGGGGCAAATGGATGGTCTCTAGTCAATCGGAAAAATCCATTTTTCAAAAGATAATCAAATATCCCTCCGTTTCGATTTATATTGAATGAATAATTTCGGCTGAAAGTGTTCACAGCCTTTGATTCTCCAGCTTCGTTAGATTTTCGGAGCAAAATCGGGCAAGTCATTGGTTGTTTTCCGATGACCTCTACAGCCCCTAACTCAAAGTTATGGTCTTTGTAGTATGAACCATAGGATGAAGCTTTCTTTCCCCATCCTCTTGTAAGAGCCATTCATATTTGGTGGCTCTAGTCGATAATTCGAACAAGTCCTCAAATTGTTCGCCTTCAAACTTCTTTCGAAGTTCAAAGTCTAATCCGTTCAAGGCTAAATTCGCAAATTCCGATTCAGGTAAAAGAATTCAGCATTTGTTCTTTAGGCACTTGAATCGTGCAATATAGTTATCGGCCAATTCCTTTGGTTGTTGTCTTAGCCGAGGAAGATCAACCATGGTCACTTCGAGCTCTATTCGATAAAATTGGGAGTGGAATTTTTCCTCCATCGTTGCCCAATTCACCACAGAATTAACTGGCAACGTGATGTACCAAGTAAAAGCTTATCCGGTTAATTAATTTCCAAACAACATGAATTCCCAAACAACCTTAATTTAAGGAAATCATTGCCGGAAGCCTCCCCACACTGTACCGTGAAACGGCCAATGTGCTCTATAGTGGATTGGTGATCTTCACCCAAGAATAGGGTGAACTCTGGGATTTTGTATCCCTTAGGAAACTCAAATTCGTGGTCTATCCAAGCCGGGTATGGTTTTCGGTAGACCAGTTTGGTCATCTGTCGGTGATAGTGATCTCCGACTATTTCCTGAACTAAATTTTGGATATAGTTTTGGTTCATGGCCATATTTCTTAGGCCCATCTCCTCCTTATGATTTTCATGCATTTCCCGTTCCCCTCCCACGTACACCTCAGGAGGAGGTGCATTAACGGAAGCTGTGATAGTAGGAGGAATTTCTATTCCACCGGCATTATTTCCGACCATCCTATTTTGTCCGTTGCCCCCCGGGTTTTTGGGTGGTTGTTGTTCCATAATAATTGGTCTTCCCTGGGCATGTGGGCCGGAGGCGGCCGATTCAGCCCGTTCAGCCACCAAGGCTGGTCTAGCTATTGCTGAAAATCCCTCATGTAACGCAACTAAAATTCTACCGTTTTCAATGGACAGCTTATTAAGTCCTTGGCCAAACCCTGTCATTTGTTGGTTGAGACCCTGTATGACCTGGATAAGACTTTCATTAGGTTCCAGCCGCGGATTTGAAGGTCCTTCAGCCGGAATTTCTGGTTAAATGGTAGGATTTACCTATGGCTCGGCATGTTTTTCTGGCATCAGATTATCCATATGTCGGGTACTTCTTCTTGTCATCACTGCCCTTTCAAAGACGAGGAGTCCCACCAGGCGTGCAAAAAAAGGATGTTGGTCCCAAATTGGTCCAGGCTCGACACATGGCCATGGGGATGATGTGTCTTTGTGCGAGCGTGCTAGTATCTATCAATACAATGATTCGGGTTGGATCCTGACCCCGGGTACCTGTTCCGGATCTAAATCTGCGTCGGTCTAGCCGTACTGCAAGTCACCTGTAATAAAACTGATCAGAAGAGGGAATGAAGACAAGGGGTTCGGTCTTCGTTTGGGTTCTTAGTCGCGTTTGAAAGCGGCAGTAGGCAATAAGAAAGTACTTTATTCAGATATCGGTCGCCCGAAACGCAATCGTTGATTACAACGAATCCTCAAGTAACTCAAAAGAAAATAAAACAAAAGAAAATCAACTTAGTGGACAGTACCGGCCTTTCTTGACCTTATAGCTGTAATCGGAGTATAAGGAAAGGAAGTAGGGGGCGTCTGCTAACAGAGTTAATTTGGGGGTTCACCCAGGAATACTACTTAGCCAATGTTCCGACAATCACCTGGCTTGACCAAAAATGGTTTCGAGACCGGCTGCTTGTAACCCTGTAGCCGTAATTGGAGTACAGGACTAGGAGTCAGAGCGGCCGCAACCTCCTTGCTGATGGCAGGGTCTTTACTTCGATTGAAGTAAATAGTAACCTGAAGTGTCACTGCGACATGAAGCAGTGAGAGGAGTCCTAAATTATCCTTTCTTGCTATAGTTTGGGTGTAGGAGACTGGATCGAGATCACGGATGATCGAATTATAATCATAATAACCGGTTGCAGTTGAATGGAGGTCGTCCTTGAGCTTTTCGAGATTGTGCATTTTTTAGCTGGCATCTGATGGTTGCTACCGACCCATGTTTACACGAACTCTGTGTCTGTTCCGAGAGTTATCCATCTGTTTCCTCTCGTCCATGTGAGATAACCTCTTGCCATGATTTTTAACAAATAACTTCCTTGTCCATCGTTGCCTATCCACATGGTCTCGGTGGTTAATCTTGTATTGACGGTGACGTCATCCCTTAAACGTAAGAGAACCGTTTTCCCGTTATATGTGCTTATGTGGCTTCGGTCGTGTGTTTGGCCCATGTAGACGTTGACATGGCTTCCCTGGTGAGGTTAGACCGTGTAGGTGCCACGTGGCTTTCTTTCATTTGCTGGTCTATGGCGGGTGTAAATAGGGGGTCAAATAAAAAACAAGAGAGAGATAAAGATGGAGTCTCTCCAAAAAGAAGGACCTCTTCATCAAAGAGGAGAGTTCCTCATCAATAAGGGGATTAGTTTTTGGAGGATTGGAGGGGATCAGATTGGGGAATTTGAGAACTATTCCTTCATCCACCGAGTGAGGGAGAGAGTACCGAGAAAATCCATCACTTTAGAGATTAGAAGAGACAAAGGTTCTAGGAAGAGAGCTTTCAATATCTAGTTCGAGCAAATTTCAGTTGGTTGATTTATCACCTTTTCTGGTTATATGAAGCACAAATGCAAATGGGCGAAAATTGAAAGTCCCCCAGATACACAATAGTCATCTAACAAGTTCCATAGTGTCATCTCTCTTGAACGACATAATAACAAGAACTCTGAGAAGCTGCCACCACTTCTAGAGACGGTTGCCCTCCTCACTTGCACAACTACGTGTGGCTGTCCTATGCTCGAATAACAATGTTTAGAGGAGAAAGGATTTAGGGGTTTGTTTAGCATGTCTGGGTTTGCACTCATGGAAGTTATCTTAGTGGGTCCTTATGCGACCATGTCTTTAGGATGTGATGTGTAGTTGGAGTTGGTAATGATTAGTGGGATTTGTATGTGACAAATTTAGGTCAAGTAAGTAGTTTTTTTTTTTCTTCTTTAAATGGATGTGTATATAGAGACATAGAGTCCACGTTAACAATGGAGTCCTTGTAGCAATTTGAAAATTATTTTTCAGTTTAAAAAAACTCTCTTCAATTTACGTGTGAGATAAACATTGTTGTCCAGAAACTATCCGAAACTAGTTCATAATCCAACAAGTTGTTGTCATCTTGACATAGCCAACCTTGATGATGTCCAGTTCTAGCTAGATGTTATTGGAACTAATTTGTGAACAATTTTCGGATATAATGTTCATCATAGCCTTTTTGTTTTCTTTGCCCTTCTTTTCTGATACATGGCATATTTTTGATTGAATACTTCATATATAACCTTACCAAATCTGAAACTTTACTTGTATTTATTGCATTCCAATCTTTCAACGTATAATTTTTTTGAAAGTGAAAAATTATCATTACATAGATAATTAAGAAACAACTAATACAGAGATATAATTGGCTAATTTGATCATTTGTTGTATATTACGTCCTATGAATTCTACCTGTCATTATAAACAACATATCTTTTACAATTGTATGTCAATTGATGGCCCCTTCAATATTACATTAGTTTTTAACTCTTTCTTTTGTTATTGTATCTCATTATCCATGCGCAAGCCCCATCCTAATATAATTAAAGGCATTGCATATGAATCAAGTCTCAGAAAAATAATGAACCTACTCATACCAACAAGAAACACACAAGCTCTCTCTCGCTCTCTATACTTGTTACCTTGATCAACCTTGCTTTTCACGAGTGCCTAATCTTTTGAAATTATCATTAAAATACATTTCTCATCTTGGCCCAAGATCAACAGAGTGCATTGCTCAGTTAAATCAACAACCCCTACACAGTGTATTATGTGGGTTGAAAATATAAAAGTCCCGGCAAACAAGTCATCATTGCTAGCTCCCCCATTTTTTAAAAGTAGTAGCTAGTGGGCTGAAGAATTGGTCTACTTTGAAATTATGAACTATAAGCAGAGAATGAAATGGGATGTGACCAAGTGAAATTTATCTACTCTCAATTTATGTACACATGGATTGATAAGGTTCACAAGAATTTAATTCAATATGTTCCTGATAACAGAAAGTTGTGCTAAGCATGATCCGAGGAAAGTGAAATACTCACACCTACTCAAGATGGACAGTAAAACTAAAAATCAGAAACATGATCCCACAAAGCTCTAAATGAGAAAAAAATAAGTATGTCAAATATTTGATCCTAATATGAAATTTATTGATGTCAGAGTAAGATAGCATCATCAAGTGCAAGTGGGAGGACTCCTATAGCATCCACATCACAGTCTGCAAACAATCAAGGAAGGACAAAAGGCTTCATCAACTCAAATGAACACAACTGTCCTAAAATCAGTATTTTACAACAATAGTTATCCGCCAAAGGATGCATATGCTCATGCACCTGTGCACCGTTCAATCTGATTGGTGCATTCAAATTTAAAAAAGTCATTTCAAGAGTGGGAAATGATTTTTTTAAGTTGACTACACCAATCACAATGTGATGGTGCACGGGTGCATGAGATATTGGGTGCAGAGGACTTTTGTTAGGTGAATGATGGCATGCCATCATAAGGCCTAATGGTTACCTCAAATGTATCAACAATAGATGAAAATATCAAGGCTAAGAGCAAACCTTCTCATTCGGCATACCTCCAAAACACAACTTCTACCACTTGAAAGCATCCTCCCAGGAAGAGAAAAGTCCTACAAAGAAGTAAGGAGTAATTGACTTAGTAATAAAAAGCAACTACTAAAATGCATGATATACCACATAACATTAAAATCTAACAAAGAGAGCCACAATGTTTATTTGTATAGCAATATGCCAATTCTAATCCAATTTTAAGAGTATGCAACACAGTAGAATATATAGTTAGTATGAATCCATGTTAAATATAAACAAAAAGTAAAATAAAAGAAATGCATATAAGGCAAATGAAAAAGGGGAATCAAGAGTTGTGAAGAATAGGAGAAGAATTACTCATGCATTGTTTCAATTCAAGGCTTTCATTGTCACGGAATTTCATTTTATCCACCAATTACAGGTCATGGTTATAGCTATGATTCTATTTGTAGATATAAGGAAACAAGAGAACTGGCCTTACCAATATGTCCATCGGGTATGTTGGCAAGGGGTATGTCGGCAATCTTGGACCAATCTTCTCCTTTCTCCTCTACACACCGTTCTTCAAGCATATATAGGACAGCCATTGACACGTAGTCGTGCAAGTGAGGAGGGGAGCCCCTTCTCTGGAAGTGATGACAGCTTCTCACAGTTCTTGATATTTAGTCGTTCAAGAGAAATGAGGTTGTGGAACCCCTCAGGTAGGTATTGAAGATCTGGGAGATTTTCAATGTGCAAAAATGTAAGATTAGGGGGCAGAAGACACTCTGAAAATAATACCAAACCCGAAAATCCTCCAATTGCAAGCCATCTAAGAGAGGTGAGATTGTGAAACCCCCACTCAGAAAAGGGCTTTTCTTTTACACAACTTGTGATTTTGAGTGATTGTAAGTTGCAAGGAAACCCTTCCTCAAGAAAAGGATCGAGATTGGGACATTCATCAGTTATCGATAAACTTTGAAGAGATGTGGCATGGTGCAAGCCACGTGGTAGGGATTTGAGACTCTCACACCCACGAATTTCAAAATTTATGAGAGTGGTGGTGGGTAAGCCTCCATTTGGAAATGAGACAAGATTGCGACACCATTTGATAAGCAAAGATCGGAGAGATCGATGTAAGCACATACATGTCATTAGGTAACGCTGTGAGCTTATCACAACTTATGATATCCAAATGTTCAAGAAATCTATTGCTACATATCATCCTCTCAGGCAGGGATGGTAGATTCTTGCAATATTCAATGTGAAGACGTTTCGGCAGTAAGGGAAATCCCGTAGAATCAGAAGAACTTCCTGTTGTAAATAACGTGAGAGATTCACAAATAGATATCTTCAAAGTATCAAGAAAGGAATCATTGTTGTTATTATTGCTACGCATCATTAGTGCAGGGAACGTCTTCAAATTGTTGCACTCACTGATACGAAGTTTTCTGAGTGTTGAAGGCCACTCTACCCTTTCTTCAAAGCATACCAAACCTGGCCAGTAATCGATCATTAATTCTCGTAGAGAAGTACAATGCACCATCCGAATGTTGAATCTTCTGCAGGAGTGGATCCAAAGGATTTCAAGTGTGGAAGGCAATTTGACAAAGTGAAGACTTGGACATGAACGGATCTCCAAATGTGTAGGAGACTTTAGGGGTAGCACATCATCATCATCTGACAAGCACGCAAGTTGAGGACATTGAGAAATCTTCAGAGTTTGAAAAGATTCAAGGTATTGTGGCCTTTGTCTAACATCATTCGATGACGATAACTTCATAAGATCTTGACAATCTTCTATCTTTAATTCTGTAAGTGCATTTAAGCATCCCAATGAAGACCTTGCTTCGTCTCCTACAAGATGTACTAGTAGAATCTTGTGGTTTGAAATTCTAGAAATTCTCAGGAAGTTGAGTCGTGGAGGGACATAGTCTACCAAGCTTCTCAAGACTATTGCATCACATTTCACGACTTCTAATCTGCAGAGCATCGGAAGACACCTTGGTAGTGCAACTACACCGCAATTCACTACAGCTAATCTGCAGAGCACAGGAAGGCACCTTGGCAGTGCAACTAATTTTGGACAATCCACTATCTCCAATACTTCTAGCTTTACAAATCCATGAGAGAACTTCCTCAGTTTAGGACAATTATCTACCTTGAGACTACGAAGTTGAGGAAATAATACTTCACGTTCTTCATCATTAATCCCAAACCATTCCTTCAAGTCCTTCATTTCTCTGAATATCAATTCCTCCAGTGATCGAAATGGTAGCTTAGACGCATGAAGAACACCTCCATAGAATTCATCACCCACAATTTTTATGCCCCACAACCCTTGAAGTAGGAGATACTTAAGGCAGGGTAGAGAACCAAGTGGTGGGAGTAACCTGCATCTTCTGCAATGAACAAGTTCTATGCTCACCAACTTAGAGTAGGATGAATGCCCTAACCAGTTGGGGAATCTTGCACCATAGTACCATTTAATAGTGAGACTTTTGAGGTTTGTGTATGATCTTAGGCCCTCAATCACTGATGTCTCCATAACTCCATTTGTGGATTCAATGTCCTCCCTTTCATAACCTTCGCTTGAGAAATCCCAATTCAACTCCAAATCATCGAGATGCTCTTTGTCCCATAATATGCAACCATAAATGTTCACAGCATTCTTCAATCCAACAATGCACAAGTTTTCACGAAGTTGCTTCATCTCATTAAGTATTTCTATGCTTGATCCACAATTTGCGCCTACTACGAAAAGGGACAACGTCTGAAGATTTTTCAATTTATTCATTCCCAGTGGCATCCTTGTCAACTTAAAACAACCACGGATATCGAGATGTCTGAGTTCAGCTAGGTTTCCCATGTCACTAAGCAAAGCCTCTAGGTGGGAACAATCTCTCAGTAATAATGTTTGCAAATTCCAGAGTGTGCTCAAGGAGATAGGCAACTTTTTAATACCAGTTCTGGAGAGGTTGAGATACGTAAGATGCGTCAAATTAGCAATTGATTCAGGCAGCTCAAAATTTGTCCAAATCTTGCTTAAACATAGCACACGTAAGCATTGTAGTCTTGAAAGCAAATAGTGTGGGAACCGCTTAGGTATGAAGGAAAAAGGTCCTGATAACTTCAAGAGTAAGGTGCGCAAGTTTTAGCTTCATGAAGTACCTCAAATCTCGCCATCACCTGATATTCTTTTACAGGCATAAGTGCATAGCGAACCGATGACATATCAGCCTCTAATGAATTATCGCCCGCTCCACCGTCCTTGAAATAGAAGCATATTCCTCTGGAGACATATCAAGCTAGATCATGGATAAGGTCATGCATGACAACTCCTCTTGATTGATCATCGCTGTTACGTAGGAAGAATGATCTCGATAACAATGCTCGAAAATACTCATCACCTACATCTTCCATTTTCCTATTCCCTTTTGGCTGCAAAAAACCTTCTACCATCCATAACAAGATAAGCTCTTTCTTGTGAAAGACGTAGTCTTGAGGGAATATGGCACAATAAGAAAAGCATTGTTTCAAGTGAGCGGGTAGATAATGATAGCTCAATTTAAGAGATGGAAGAAGGCCACTCTTGTCTTCTGCCAGATCCCATATTTCGCTATTTAAGATGAGTTCCCATTCAATGATATCTTGTTTACCACATACGAGGCCTCCCAATGCCTTTGCTGCCAGTGGCAAACCATCACACTTTTCTACAATTTTTTCTGCAATGGACTTCAATTGAGGATGTGCATTTGGACTTTCATTTTCGAAGGCATGCTGGTTAAACAGAGATCGACAGTCTTCATCTGATAACTTGTTTAGATGATACACGTGAACGCTTCCTATCATTGAAGCAACTTGTGTGCTTCGAGTAGTGACTACGATCTTACTACCTCTGCAAGCAACCTCAAAAGGAGCTCGTAGCGCATGCCAATCACTGCTATTTTCAGTCCATATGTCATCCAGAACAATTAAAAATTTCTTTTCATTTAGCAACCCCTTCAAGCTAACTTGAAGCGGTTGCAGCTCGGAAAGTCCATTCGATGTTCCAGTAATAGATTCAAGAATCGCCTTCGTAATGCGAGTAATGTCAAATCGATCGGAGACACAAACCCATCCTTTTGGATTTAGATCATTCAAACTCTCATGATTGTAGAGAAGTTGAGCAAGAGTGGTCTTGCCAACCCCCCCTAAGCCAATGATGGAAGTAACTGAGAAGTTGCTATTCCCTGTTACATTTGATGACATCATTTCAAGTATTTGTTTCACATCTTGCTCCCTTCCATAGACATGGGAAGGATGTACCAAAGAGCCTGTCAGTGGTCTTTGGCTGACACCACTGGAACTCTGGCTGACACACTGGCTCAATCCAAGACGTTGCCCTTGCTCCACAACCTTATCTAACCTCCCAATTAGTGTTTTTATCTTACTAATTTGCTTTGCTTTTGACCAAAACTCACGAAGAGAAAGGAGAAGTTCTCTCACCTGGTTTTGATGGGGTTGGGATTTCTCCTCCATTTTCAGTCGTTGAGCATCGGTGTCAACCTCATCCAAGTGGTCGTCGATGTCGTACACAAGATGTGTGAGTTTGTCAAGCCACTTTCTCACTCCTGGGTTCATAATCTGCATTTGTTCTGCGTCATGGAGCACGCCTTGAATCATCAATATCGTCTCCTCCAAGTCCTCAAGATAGGAATCAACCTGAATACAGCGTGTGAATTCTTTGAACTCACGAGGGACCAACCTGTCCAAAGCCACCTGAAGAGATGCACTAAGAAGTAGCTCTCCGAAAGCCATTTTTTTCTTTACAAGAAAGAAGAGGAAACACAAGCAGTTGGGAGCTGCAGCAAGTAGGAAAAACGAGAGATGGCAAGATTCCTGGTATGAACTTTGGGTGGAAAGAATAGGGTATCAAAGGGAGCAAATGATACGGGAGTCTCCAAATCTCACAAGTCGCCTTCTTGTATCGCTAATTGCCTTCTCCCTTTCATCACAATTTGATATGGACCCTCCAACACAAATTTTATTATCTTTTTGTCTTACTTCTATTTAAGAATCGATCCACCCGAAAGAAAGTGGGAGTACTAAAAGAAAAAAGAAGGTATGAAAAGCGAATTTTTCTACTGTTCCCAAATTATTTAATTATTTACAAGAAGCACACTCAGCTTTACAAATTTACCGAAGCACCTTCTAAGGGGATGAAAATATGAAATCCTTCATGCAGTTGAAACACGCGAAAAAGGAGAATGTTCATTGCTCATAGTCATAAATATACCCACAACTTCCATAAACTATAAGATTCACTACTTACAATCCCTAGACACGAGCTCTTGCTTGAATATTTTCTTTTAAAATAGAGATTTCAAAACGCATGAGAAGTGGATAAATTCGCTCTCTTTAGGACCGTTCATGCGGTGGATTTCCAGTGCAACAGGTACAGAATGATGTCCCCAGGATACAATAACAAGCCACACACTGTATTTCTTTCCTAGGAATTCGTTTTGCACATATCCAAAATGGTAGAAAAACCTGCGAGAAAACAGTAACATTTTGAACTGTTTTACTTGAACGTTAAGTAGCGTTTTAATTTCACTACAAAAAAGGCTACATATAGCGGCGGACCTCCCAACACTTTTAGCAGCGGTTATTATTAATGACCGCTGCTAAAACACTGTATATTACGTTTAGCGAGAAAAAAAAAACCACTATATATTACCTTTTTAAGACTACACCGACCTCTACTCTCTCAATGTCACTCCACCGACCTATACACTATACACTAGCCTATACACTATATAATTGTTGTACGATTTGTTTCTGAGCAGAATACGAATAAACATTGGTAAGATCAGTTCGAGATCATTAGTGAGATAGAAACCGTTAGTATTGTTTTGTCGAAATTTTTGAGGTGCATTGATCTATAGATCGATTTCTGGACTGGACTTTTTCTGTAATATTTTGAGGCGTTTGAGTTTTCTATTTATGGTATAGCCGATGTGTGCTTTCGATCTCTGCTCCTGACCCTGGGGAGGCAGAAAATATCGGACAAGTGGATCCGATATAAAAAGACGCAACTAAATCCAGAAACAAGGGGCTCCTGGCCTTGGGGAAGACTCTCAAAGAAGGTCACCAAGAAAGCTGGAGCTATAGCCTCTGCGTCCCTGTTCGATCTATATATCCATATCTAAATGCATATGCAATGTGCTACCAGTTTATTATTCGAGACAGTTAGGGTTTCTTTTTAGGTTAAACTTTAATGGCCGGTTCACTTCACGTTCAGTTCTTTCAGTTGATTTGTGCGTGGTTAATTGTTACGAAATTTCATCTCGGCAACTAAGGTTTTTTCTCTTTTCTTTTGACCAGATGTGTTAGGCTTTCTTCCTTCGATTCTTGATGATTAACACGTCGTGAGATCGACGGAGACGCAGTGGTTAAAGTAGTCCCTTATTGGCTTCAAAGGTGTCTTCTGAATCGCTACTTTTAACTTTTTTGAGTTGAATCTTGATATGGTTGAGATTATGTGGATCAATGCAATGGCAAATTCCAGACGTGTTTTGATGAACCGTTCAGTTGATTGATACGAGATTCTACACAGCAACTTAAAAATATTCGTGAGTTTCAGATCTCGAGATATTGGTTCAGGAAAGAACGAATGAAGTAAAACATTTATTCTGCTTCGTCATTCTCTATCTCTACTCTCACGATCCGGCTCAAAAAGGTACCGAATCCTGTATTGTTGATTGCTCTTCCTTGCTTCTTCGATCGAATTCTTACATTGTTTTATCTCAATTTTATTTACAGATTTAGCATATTTTACTGGTTTCAGGCGGCCTTCGAAGTTGATAAGTAAAATGCAGGTCCTGATGATAAGATTGATGATAAGATTGTCGCTGTTTCGGAGCCTTTTTTTCTGATTTTCTCGCTGAATTTTGTCTGTATCTTGTAGATACAGATTCTACTGATATTGACGATTTCAGAGGATTGCTGGACCTCGATAAAACCAGTGCGTTGGCGATTCGAAGCCATCGGCGCGGCGCTTACATGAGATCGGAAAAGACGCTCGAAGATCTCGTTCCAACAGAAACTCGCCGATTTCTAGTTCGCACGGGCAGGGGGGGCAAGGGCGAAGGAAAGTGCCAGTAAATTTTTTTTTCAAAAACAAAAAGTTTTTAGTGGCGGTCATAGGCCGCCATTAAAAGCCAAGGCAACCGCCGCTAAATGATTTAGCGACGGTGGCTTTAGCAGCGGACAACCGTCGAGCCGCTGTTCTTTTAGCGGCGGACTTTTTAGCTTTATCGGCGGTCCGTGCCCGCCGGTAAAAGCCTATTATTTTGTAGTGTAATCTTAATAAATAAAATTACTGCAAAAGGTTGGCTAGGTTTGTGAGATTAGGTAGCTTTCTAATTTCATGAAAATTAATTTACTTTACTTCCCAAGACCCACATGCAATATATTTTACAACAGGTCCACTCACGAGAAATTCGAAACTTGTTGGGTTGGTGGTACGTAAATTTACCCTGGGAAGGTCTTCTTTTTAGTTGTTTCTTTAATTGCATGGTCCTGTCATTAGAATTTCACATCACCTTGAGCACAACTGTTATTATATTTTAGTCTTTCTTCTTACAAGAACTTTTAAACTTGGTCGGTTTATTGATATGTAAATTTATTGGTATTTGGTATTGGATGAAAGAGTAAGGATGGAGTGCTGTGCAAGGACTTCTTTAAAATATTCATTTTAGGTTCAATTGACAAGTAGGGAAGGATGGAGGTACGAAAGGATTTCTCTTTTTTTATGTTTTTTTATTAGTAGGTGTGGAAATTCCATCCTTTTTCAATTGACAAGTAGGGAAGGATGGAGGTACGAAAGGATTTCTCTTTTATGTTTTTTATTAGTAGGTGTGGAAATTCCATCGAAAGGATTTCTCTTTTATGTTTTTTATTAGTAGGTGTGGAAATTCCATCCTTTCTCACTTGCTAGAAATTTCTGTCTAAGTAGGTGTGAATAATTTTCCCCTATACAAATCATTTATTCATTTTTTTGGGTAAACTATATCTTATATAAGTTTTACAATGAGATAGACGAGAACAAAAAGGATGTAGCTAGGCAATCTAGTTTGATGGAAATTAAAATTAAAATTTTCAATTCTTCTTTTCTTTTGACAAAAAGTAAGTAGTAGGTGAATGTTACTTATTTTATCAAGAAAACAAAGGAAAGTTAGACAAAAAGGAGTTTGTAAATTTACCAAATCATAAAGGAATTAATGTAATGCGAAATTTGAAACGTGCAAGCAAGTCAACAAAAATATATTGGATCCAAAACCACTTCTACCAATCTAGCACTATCCCTCTTTCAATCTTTGAAACAGAACTCAAAGTTAATTATAATAACAAAACACAAGCTTAGAAGAGACAGCATAATCTGATCTACATCAACTATATAGACTGGATCCCTATTCTAGAAGAGGCAAACCAAGCCTAGCAGCAGAAGCTAATAGCGTTGCCAATAGATTATCAATTTTTTCTTTGAAGGAGTTTTACGTAGGGGTGCAACTCAAGTCGGTTGGATTCAAGTTAATACCAACCTAAAACCAAATCGAAAATATTTGCAGTCAATCTAAACCAAACCGAACTAAAACGAACTGAAAACCGAAAACTGAATCGAAAATGATTTAAAAAAACCCAAACTGAAGCTAAACCAAATAGAATTACATGAGATCAATTTGGTTTGGTTTAGTTTGGGTTAGACCATTACATGAGATCAATTTGGTTTGGTTTTTTTATGTATATAATATATTAGGTCAGTTCGGTTCAGTCCTGTTCAGTTTAAGCAAATATATGAATTTTTCGGTTCCATTTAATCAAGCATAATCTTTTAAGGTCATCCACGCATGACGCATTAGTTTTCCTTTGAAGTAAAAAGGAAATCTATGTTGGATGAATTTAAAACTAATCCCACTTACCAACAATAATTTCAAATTTGGTGGACTGACCACGAAGATTAATTAACTGTTATTAAAGAATTAATTTGCACGTTCATCAAGGAGTGGTATTTCTTTTAAGAAAATTAACAAATTCTTCCCATCCCAAGTTCACACTTGCAAGAAATAAATAAAGAAGGGTAAGAGGGGAGACCTACACAAGGAATTCTTCAATTGTTTTGTGTCTCAACTAGACTTCTTTCTCGTTTCGGTAAGAAAGAAGAAAGGCAAAGTTGTTGTAATAAATTTCAAATTTTTATAATGATAGCAAATTTCAAGATTGATCCCACTCGCAATAAATTTCAAGTATTATCACGTGGCAATAATAGGAATATGTTTACTTTGAATTGGTTAGTATGGAAGGACATACGGAAGTTTTTTTTTTTTTTTTTTTCCTTTTTGTCAATTTAGTAGGTGTGGAAATTTCTTCCCATCTTTTAACTTTTTCAATTACAAAAGAAGGAAGGAGGTAGGAAAGGAGGTTTTATGGAGATATATATTTTTAATTTTTTGCAAAAAGGGAGGTATATATATTATCCCATAGGCAAGTTCTCCCAAGCAGGAGAGACCGATAAAAAGGGACTGGTGAGTCTGTAGGCTAGTCAAGCACCATTAATCCTCATAGGTAGGAGAGGCTATACAGAGCAGACCAATTAAACAAGTCTAGGGCAAGAAATCCTTAATCTTCCTAAGCAAGAGTGATCGTCCCAAAAGGAACCAAATCATTAATACCTTAGGTTGGGCCAAGCAACCAGTAATTCTTCCAGACAGGAGAGACTAACTAAGAAGGGACTTAGTCTTGCTAGGATCGGCAACCATTAATCCTTCATAGTTAGAGTGTATGATGAAAACCAAACCAGGTTGAGCTAGGTAGTCCTTAATCCTCTAAAGTAGGAATAGAGCTGTAAATCTAACCCGAATCACCAACAGCCCAAATAAGAGCTCAAAGTAAGCATTGAGTTTGGGTTTGGGTTGGGCTTCATTTCTAGCCCAAAGTTGAGTTTGATTTGGGTTAGGGCCGCGGGTTCATACCATACAACTCGAAATGTAAAATCCTGAATTTTAAATATAATAATAATATAATAAAATAAATCTAAATATTAGAGAATAAATTAAATAAGCCTAAACATATTGAGAAGTAAAGATTTATTCTAAGTATTGGTGGACTAACATTATAATCCAAAGATATATTAGTAATTAAATAAATAATAGTAATTTTGATTAATTAGGAATTTAAATATTATGTTCAATTAATTGGAAGAATAATTATGGATTTGAATTTAGGAAGAGTTAAAGAGTAATTAATAGTACGTAATAGAAAGTAAAGAATTGATTAATAGGTAGAACAAATTAAATATGGATGTTTGGGGAAGATAGGTACTAATTCAAGTGCATTTTATTGTCAAGAATGCTATGAGGAATAAAGATGGAAATTTTGGAAAAGATCCAAAAGTTAGATATGGAATTATAAAGAAAATGGTATTTTAGTCTTTTCCTAATATGCAAATGATATGGGAGTCTCCAAATCTCACAAGTTTGTATTCTTTTTTCGCTAATTGCCTTTTCCCTTTTATTACTATTGCATAATCATATGGACCTCCAATACAAATTTTTTTTTTTTTTTTGTCTTTTTGTCTTACTTTTATTAAGAATTGCCCCAGCTGAAAGAATGTGGGAATACCAAAAGACTAAAAAAGGTAGGAAAAGTGAAATTTTCAATTTTCTAGATGATACCGGTTCTCCCAAATACGGGGTTAATTTTTTCTGAATTTTTAAATTGGATTGATCAATAGTTTACAAGATGCACATTCAGATTTACAAATTAACCAATCACATTCAAGGGGATGAAATCCTTCATGCAGGTGAAAAACGCGAGAAAGGACTCACTCACTGCTCATAGTTATAACAAAATAATTCCATTAAATATTTCAGCTCATAGCAATAACTAAATAAATCCAATACTTCCATAAATAATATGATTCACTACTTTCACTCTCTAGACACAAGCTCTTGTCAAAATTTTTGTTTTGAAAGAGACACTTCGAAAAGCATGGAAGCTCTGAATTAGGTGTTATCCATACCCTCAAACAAACATGGCATAAGCCGCATAGCCACACGGGCAAAGTTTTCTGTGTTGGTAACTATGCAGTAAATAGTACCTCAATTCACTCCAAACGGGCAAAGTTTTCTGTGGTGGATCTCCGGTGCGGCAGGTACATCGTGATGTCCCCAGGATATAATAACCCAGCCACTCATTATAAGTTTTCTTTGTCCTAGGAAAGGGTATGTATTATGAAGAGTTAGAACCTGTTAGTAGGAATTAGTTCAACTTCTGCACATATCCAAAATGGTAGAAAAACCTACGAGCACATTCAAACTGGTAGAAAATCTTTTGGGAAAGAAAGTAACATTATGAACTGTACATTAAGTAGCGTTTTAATCTTAATAAAATAAATCAATAAAATTACTGCAAAAGGTTTGCTAGGTCTTTTTTTATTTTGGTAATGAAAAGGTTGGCTAGGTCGACGCTCCGTCAATAAAGAAAGATCTATTTATTTGTATCTTCCAAAAAGAGACCCCAGTCCCAAAAGTTTACCAAACTTTCAAATTAACTTGGTCGGTCGATTGATATGTAAATTTATTGGTATTTGGGATTGGATAAAAGGGTAGGGATGGAGTGCTGTGCAAGGACTTCTTTAAATAATTCATTTTAATATCAATTGTCAAGTAGGGAAATATGGAGGTACGAAAGGACTTCTCTTTTTTATGTATTTTTTTCATTCGCTAGGAATTTCTGTCTAGTAGGTGTGAAAAAGTTTCACCTATTCAAATAATTTATTCAATTTTTTTTGGGGTAAACCATATGTTAAATAATTTTTACAATGAGTTGATGGATAAGGACAAAAAGGAAGTAGGCAATCAAGTTAACTTGATGGAAATTCAAATTAAAATTTTCAATTCTTCTTTGCTTTTGACAAAAATTAAGTAGTAGGAGTTCATCCAATACTAAACCCTAGCTCGCCCCCTATCACGTTGGTAATAGGCCAAGTGGGGTAGAACTGACATGGTTAAAGTATAAATTGCAAAAAAAAGTTTTTTTTTTTTTTTTGAAATAGGATATACACATTAATAACATATTTATTGATAAAATATGTATTTTTCATATATAATATATATGAAAATAATATTTAAAACATATAAAAATAATACTTTACTATATATATATAAAGGTTGGGTTCGAGAGGCAGGGTCAGGGTAGGTTAGGCTAAACTTGAACCAGCACAAAGCCCGATTTTAGTCATACCAAACCTTAACCACTAGGGCCGAGGTAGGACAGGGTTACGCATTTAACCCTCCTCATTGCCATCCCTAGTTGGACTAAATCCTAACCAAAACTATAAACTAACAACCCTAACCATTATGGGTATACCTAGCCGAGTTAACTACTTATTTTCAAATATGTACTAAAAATAATACTAAATTTTCTTTGTTTGAAAACCATCAATTAATCATAATATATTTTATAACTAACACTAGACCTTAATTTTGCCAAGATTTTTTCTCTTGTTCCTTATTATTTTCATGTTATAAAATAAAGAGTTGAATAAAAAAAGGGGAAATTATTAAAACGGCCGTCTTTTACAAAGATATTGCATAAAACCCGTTGAAAAGTCTTTGCTCCAAAAACACCCTACTTTTTGAAAGTATTTGCAAAGTAGTTCAAAATTACTGTAGCTCTCGATGAAGTCCCCATTTTGCCCTTCCCTCTTCGTTCGATTGAAATAGCATTCTATTATCGTTTTTGCAAAACGATTAGGTACGAAACGACGAGCGACACAGTGAAACCCCGAGCGACGGCGAGGCTTGATCTTGGCGTTGGGTGACGATCGTTGTCATCACCGGTGTTTCAGATTGAGAGGGGTTGACCAACATTGTCACCGGCGCTCGAGATCAGTTCGAAGCGGTTATAGTGTGCCGTTTGCTTCTATCTATCGAAGAAGGAAACAGTGGTAGAGACTCTCGACGAAACACATCAGTCGAACATTTCCCTTGGTAGAGGTTGTGGACGAATCTCCTCAAGGTAAGAACCGATTGTCCCTAATCCGTTTCCTTTTTAGGATGAAAATTTTTTCGTCTACATTTTTGTTAGGTTTCCATTCACAATGTGGTACTTTTGATTTAGCTATGGATAATCTAACCTTAGTCTATGATTCGATGCATTTCAAATGCTTTAAGAAACTCTCGATGAATCGAAATATGAACACCATGTAATTTTGAATATGCTGTTCGTAATGCTCCTTTTTCATAAAAAATTTCAATTGAATGGTTCATTTGACATGCCTATTTTATCTGTATTATTTTAAGAGAAGTGTTTCAGTTTGTTGTATTAATGGTTTGTGCATTTGCCTTTATATTCCCGAAATTTGGAAGAAAAAAAAAAGAAATGAAGAAATGTATGATTCGCCAGACGCCGGCCATGGGATTCAGACATAATGCAAGGAAGAAGAAACAAGAAGAAAACAAAATAAAATGGAAACGATTGGAGAGATCTTGAAAGAGATATACGCCATGCGTGAGGAGTTTTTGTGTGTTGTTTCTTCTGCTAGAACTGTTTGTATTTGTGTGTGTTGCTGTTATATTCTTCTGTTATTAACATAACGCCCTTGATTCTTGTTTCTTGTTTTGATTTTGTGTCATGCGATGATTTGATTTTGGGAAAATGTTTCTATTGAGACAGTCAACCTAATAAAAGCCTTGATTATTTAAGTTTGGGCTAAACACGTAAGGTATGCTGCCAATGCTACCTCCGTACAAGAAAAGGATCATTTCAATCTTGGGTTATTGTATGAAATAATTTAGAATGGGTAGACCTTATTTTTTCTGTGGGTTTCCCAATTTAGTTTTATTTGTTTGTATATTACTGTAACTTTTTTTCTGTATCTAAAGTGCACAGGATAGTGCTTCTCGACCATATATAAGACTCATGAATCTGATGTTCGTGATAACACGAAGACATTCCCCAACAGGGTAGTTCCGGAGGTATATGTTCACTTCCCCCCAAAAAACGATGTATTAGAAGTGGGGAATATTTTCATTCCATCTGTAAGTTTGAAATTTTGTTGGGACAATATTTGTAGAATAAGTTAATTTCACTTTGATTTTGCACTTATATTTGAGAGCAATTTTATTTTCATCAAAAATTAAGTCTCATGGAGTGATAATAATAATGAAATTTCCACCAAAAAAAGAAAAGAAAAACACACAGTCATACATTAAAAAAATGCATACAACGCACACATATAGTTTGGAGCCCACATAATTAAGAATATGAGAAAGAAAGATATAAACGAAGATGTGGTATCAAAAATATCAAATGGAAACACTATCAGAGAGATAAGATGCAGGCTAAGGTACGAATATTAACAATTTAATTCTCGGAAACTAAAATTTAGAAGCAACCAAAACGGCCCTCCTTTCCTTTCACACTATAAATAGTTAAAAGACTCATAATATTGGTCCAAACTCATAGGTCTCAACCTCCTTTAATGAGCATTCATTTTTGTTTTTTTATTATGATAGTTCTTTCATTTTATTATTTTTGTACAATTCTCTCTGTGTTAATCTTCTTCGACAAAGCATTTTTATATAGTTTCTTCTATGGTTATATGTGTCAAGCTTCAATGTAACATGTCTACATATCAAAACATCCTTTCCATATACATTGATTTAAAACACTAACATCATCAGACTTATTATTTGTTGCTTCATTCATTCAACCAATATGATGTCGAAAAAATATTCATGATAATTTTAAAACTTCAGTTAAGGTTATTGAGGCAATGCTACAACACTTGCCATTACAGTTATGTTCAAAACATGTGGCTTCAGGACATTTTTCTGAATGAATTAATACTTGAACAATGTGGCAAAATTGTAACCAACCCACACAAACACCCCCCCCCCCCCCGGCAGTTCCAGGTCAATTATTCCAAACCCTAGGAGTTATTGAATGTGGCCAAAGCAATTAAAAATCTAGAACAATTACTTTTACTAATTTCATTATCAGAGTTATATGCGGAAACGCGACATAATATTCACTAACAATTAATCTTTAACCTTTACAATTTCCTTAAGCTCATGAAACTAGTCTACAACTAAATTTGCTACCCCCTTTTACATACTAGCCCAATGCTCATCGTCCTCGCCAAGAGTACCTGAAAAATAGGGAAAACTGGAGTGAGATAAAAATCTCAGCAAGTAACAATGTGCATGCATTAAAATAGTCCATAATTTTTATAAAAATAATTCAGGAGGTGTGCAAATAAACCAGATCAACAATAATAGAAATGATAATAAATAAACCACGTCAAACAGCATACCACACCTATGACATCACAAGACTAATAAAATCGTAAATAGAGTTTTCTACAGACATGTGCCAATATGCTACCTAACCGATTTACAGGTGGACCAGCCGATCCCTGACAAGTTATTCGACACCCAACGGAAGTACTCAACTAATACCGGAGTGAGTTAGCATGTACAACCCAACTAATCCAGGAGTGGGTAACGTAGCAACCGACCAATCCAGGAGCGGTACCATCCTCAAGATGATGGAATGCCTATGACACAGAATAAGAAACTCCATAAGACAATTCTATTTGCTAGCTACTCTATGGATCCATGTATGAGTTAAGCCTGCTCGACACAACTCATAATCAAAAACTCTAAGTAACTTAATAACATATCAGTCAATACTATAATAAAAAGAATACACCATGAAATAGCCGCAATAGCGAAGACACAATTGTGCCACTAACCCACCCACAATAGCGGAATAAACAGTATGGCAATAGCCAATCCCATCCGCAATAGCAGAATAAATCAATAGAGGCAATAGCCTAATCTCATCCACAATGGCAAATTAATCAGTAAAACTAAACTGTAAAAGAATGGAGAATAAATCAAGACATTAAATACACCCCAAGGTCAAGTTCTTTTAGGAAAACACCCCCAAAACCCCAAATAAATCCTTTAATCAAATGTTACAATTGTTGCTGTGCATGAATCATTATTATTTAAGTTTTTGACATGTTTTAGTTCCCATTCCTAAGCACTAACAATGTTTCTAATTCTTGTCTAAAACTTCCATTTTTCTATGAACTAATAATATTCAAATTTTCCCTCATTTAGAGCCTAAGGTGTCAAAACTTAGTAACCCTGTTATTTAGTTCATCCAAAAGGTAACTTACGTCTGTATTAAAGTTGAAGAATAGGTTAGGTGGTGACCTCTTTATATTCAAAACATCTCCAAAAATTTCATCTTTACAATCATCGTCCCAAATTACTATCCTTTAATCCAAATTTAATTCCACCACTTCTTACATCTCAAATTATCCTAATTACAAGTGTTACAACTTTAAAATTTCCAGAAAAATCATTAAAAATGGATTTGGGCTTGAATCTCAAAAATCTGGAAATTCTGACAGAGGCCGCTCGACTGGGCGCTCGAGCGGTAACCAAGCGGTGGTTATCAGGTTCATTTTTAATTCTATTTTAGAAAACACAGGCGGGGCACTTGCATTTGGGCTCGAGCGGTCACTCGAGCGCTCGGCCAAATTTTACTGTTTTTCTGGGTTTTACAGATTTCCGAAATTTCTAAATTTTCTATGGGTTTAAATTGTTTCTAAACATCTGAATTTCATTATAAAATACTTCTAAGACAATCCTAACCTAATCTCAGTGACTAGAAGTAGATCTAAGTCTTTCCAACCAAATTTAATCTCCTATAATCAACACTTTTCTAAATTCTTAAATGAGTATGGAAACCAAAAACCTTCATATAAATTTCCAACTTTACAAACGAAATTTGAATCCAAATAAGCCATGATTGAACATCTAAAACGTACAAAAACATGCAGATTCTCCAATTTTCAAAGGGTTTTGCTACTTGCCTCAATACATGAACTCAATCTGCCGAAATCCTTAACTGTCCACCAATTTTCTGAGCTCGATTGCACCCCTTTAGACTTCTCCAAATCCAATCTCCACAGTTTAGATTGAAGTTCCTTGGGTGAAGATCAAAACTACCAAGTTTGATATCGATCCAACGGCTGGATTGCTCTAGATCTTCGTTCAAACTTGGCTGGTCGACCATCTACAGCACTCCTTCCTAAAATCCCCTCTTTCTTCTCTCTATTCTCCTCCCTATTCTTCCTCAATTTTGGGCACGAATTTCCCCTCTATTCCTCCCCTCATTTTGGTTTATTTTGAAACCCTAACCTTCCTTAAAATTCCCTTTTTATAAGTTCACCTCAATAACAACCCTAATAGGTCATCCTCACTTTAAGTTTTGAAACTATTTCCTCCTTTACCCCTCTTCCTACTTATTTCCCTTAAACTTTTCTTTTAAAGATTTTCTAATTAATTTCGTGCTAATTCTCATCCTAAATTTTAAATTTTAATTAAACACTTATCATTCTCCCATTTTACTAAAATTAAGGATCCTAAATAGTATAATTACCATTAAGTCCTTATTCCTTCTTTTAAACCTTAAATTCCTTATTTTAAATTCCACTAAACTAAAATTTGATCTAGTTTAGTTTATTAACTTAATAATTAATTATTTTATTCCTTTCATGAATTTGACCAATTGGAAATGACCAAAATACCCCTTTTCTTTGATTTCCCTTCTTAATCTTTAAATTTCTTCTCAATTCCTCAAATATTATTATTCCTATTATTTCTCTTCATAATTTGAGATTTCAATCCTAAATATTAGTTCTTCGTTCTCCTTTATAATACAAGTTAGATTCCTACTTTTCCTTTTTAATTACCTTACTTCTAAATCTCTATAATTTTTTCATTAATTATTTATTTATTGATTTATTTTATTTTGAGAAAATCCAGGGTCTTACAAAAATATACTATAATTTATAATTATCATGGCAATAAATATGCCAATTAAGATCCCTCCATATATAATACTTAATGTTGATATATGTTAATATTTCTGTCCACATACTATTTGCGGACAAGTGAAAACCGCATAGTGTATGCGGACAAAGCCAATCCGCATACTATCTGCGGGCAGTACATGTTTGGCCAATTTTGAAGTTTTGACATATGTCAAAACTCAATTAAAGTGATTTAAACATAATTTCATTTATTTTCTCATATTGTAGTGCAATTTGGGGTGTCTACAGTAAGTCCACATGAGGGCATGGCTACAAACATCTCTTATTGAAGTGCCATGTTGATTCCTGTTGCAGCTAGTTTGCTCATCTCCAATTGGAATAGCATACCTCTAAATGTTGTCAAGTTGAAGGGCTTTGGCTGGATTTCTATTACTTTGTTTACAATGGTGTGAAGTAACTGACTTGTTTTACCATTTTATATGTGTATCCTGACATTCTATTATTGAAGTGCTTGTACAACATCCTTTTGGCTCTTCTTGTGGTTGCTCTGAGCATGTGTTTTTTTATCATCTCATCATATATGATCCTCACTGACTTTTCAGGTGAGGGTCATATGATTATGCTACATATTGAACCTGATATATGATGATGTTACATTCTTACACCCATCTTTCTTCATACACCAAAAAATGATGTCCTAGGTGAGTAATGAATGAATTTCCATTTAAACCAATTTTCTTATTTGGTTCTTTTCTTAAATATTATATACGCTAAGGGTTTCATGATTAAAATAAAATTTAGAAAAAAATCAGATAAAACCAATTTAAAGAGAAACCTCAAAAACTAGCTTTAGGCTAAACCATTAAAAGGTTGAAAAACTAGATTGAAATTAAATCATTGAAAAATAAAGTTATCTTGGAGTACAGATCTGATCCGGATCTCTCAATAGTGGAGATATAGAACCCCCACTCAACCCATGTTGATGAAAAAACATCAAAAGAGAGAGTTTAGACCATAGGATCCTTTCTTCAAGATCAAAAACAATTTTAAAATCATATCATGAAACCCTATAGGTTACTTTCAGGCTTTTGGTTTTAGATCTACCATATAGATCATGGTAGATCTAGAATCCTAGCCAAATACCACAAAAATCAAGAAAACAGTGCTGTAGGTGCAAAGGTGTGAAAAATCCAAATTATAGAAATAAGTGAGGATCTCATGCTATAAATATCATGATTTCATAATATTAATCCAGATTCAAAATAAAACCATTAAAACATTCACGTGATAGTAAAAGCAACCACATCTCACAGATTATAGCACATGGGGGTCTACCCTACGGATCCACCTGTTCTCTTTTCCCCTAGCTCTCTCTTCACGTTTTACGACTAGAGAGGATTCTTGAGGTACTTGGAGATAGGTTTGGGGATACAAACACAATCAATGGCCTTATTCTACAAAAAAAGAGAAAAACATATTATAGGGTTTTATTCTAGGGATCCACCTGTTCCCCTTTCCCTTAGCTCTCTTTTCACGTTTTACGGCTAGAGAGGATTCTTGAGGTACTTGGAGGCAGGTTTCGGAATACAATTATAAGAAGGCCTTATTCTACAGCAATGGAAAAGATCAAACTATTTCTAGAATTGAAAACAGAAAATAAAAGGGAAAAGGGACTTACCTGGATTTAGCAAGCAGAGCAACAGGGATTCCTTTCTTCACTTGGAGCTCTTCAGACTTCAAAATTAATGGCCATTTGCTTGAGGATCTGCCCTCTATTTATAGGCAAACCCAGGGGCATGGTTGGTCCAAAGGGATATACCAAAATCTTCCAGATTGAATTGAAAATAGGGCTAATGCCAATCCATTGCCAAATAGGATAAATAAGAGAATTCGAATGGATAACTAAGAGAATTCGAAACTCCCAGAGAGATATTTGAATGCAGATAAGGCTCAGAAATCGAAAAAAGCTAAATTCGCACAAAACCCCCGTGCCCGTATATACATTGCGGGCATGTGCTGCCCGTAGAGTTAATACGAGCACAGCATACCCGCATATTATTTGCGGGTGCAACCAGCCCGCAGATACAATACAGGCAATGCATGTTTGATGAAATTTTATGCATTTTTGACCTGTTTCAAATCCCAATTACATGTTTTAAACTATTTTCTCATTTTGTAATGCAATTTGGGGTGTCTACAACTGCCCCCTCTTTACTGGTAATTGGAACCAATTACGACCAGAGAGCAAAAAGACCCACAAATTGCACTTTTTGAGATTTTGTCTTACTAATTGCAATTTGCAAGGATTAAAAGGATGATTTTGGAAAAAGAATTTGTGTGGAGGATTTGCTGAAAAGTCCCTAACCTTAAGGGGCAAATCCTCCTCTCTAGTCTCACTGAGCACTCATGGCTATGAAGTGAGATTTGAGACAAAATTTAAAACAAAAGTGTGTAAAGTGGCAATCCTTGCAATGTACAATTAATATAGACGTTAATCTTCTGAAAAGTATGGAGAAAATCAAGAAAAATGAAATTTTCTGGGTTGCCCGTTGCTCGAGTTGTAGCATAAAGAACAGCAAAGAATATACACGACCTAAAATTTCACGCTTGAAAGACATCTCATTAATTGAACTTGCTTTGGTCAAACAAAGGAGTGATAAAAAAAAACACAGATTTGAAGATAGCCAATGAAACCCCTGCTTGAAGTCTGACGGGGTGGCGTCTCTTCCTTATCTCAGATTTCTTGGAGCTCTCGTGGCTATGAAAAGAAATCTGAGACAAGCAAATTTTGAAAAGAAGGTGGATTTAAAATTGACCTCTGCAAACTCAATTGCTTTTGATGTTTTTCACTTTTCAACTCAACAATATTTTTTTGAATTTTCCTGATTGATTTTCTTATTTGATATACCTGGGTGCTGTAGACACCCCAAATTGCACTACAAAATGAGAAAATAATGAAAACATTAATTGGGATTTAAAACAGGCCAAAAATGCATGAAAATCAATAAATCAAGCCTTAACCATATTGTATCTACGGGCTAAGCGTGCCCGAATTTTGAATACGGGCACGCAACGCCCGTAATACATATACAGACACCATTGGACCGTAAATCATTTATGGTCACTAAAGACTCGTGCGAGTTTTGTTATTCTCTCAATTTCTGAGCCTTATCTTTAGTCCAATATCCCTTTTAATGAGCGAATTATATCATTATTTCGTTCGAAATATCCCTGTTGGCCATAGATAGGCATTATCTTGTGTTTAACACAAACTGAAACTCTATCTTGACAAACCTTGGACCAACCATGCCCCTGGCTGTGCCTATAAATAGAGGGTCTCTCCTCTAGCAAAAGGCCACGAAATTTTGAAGTCCAAGGAACTCCAAGAGAAGAGAAGAACCCCAGCTGCTCTGCCTGCTCAATCCAGGTAAGTCCCTTTTCCCTTTTATTTTTTGTCTTCAATTCTAGAGATAATATGATCTTCTCTATTGTTGTAGAATAAGGCCTTCTTTTATTCTGTATTCCTAAACTTGTCTCTAAGTACCTCAAGAGTCTCTCTAGCCGTAAAACGTGAAGAGAGAGCTAGGGGAAAGGGGAACAGGTGGATCCCTAGAATAGAACCCCATATTCTGTTTTTCTCTTTTCTTATAGAATAAGGCCTTTGATTGTGTTTGTGTACCCAAACCTATCTCCAAGTATCTCAAGAGTCTCTCTAGCCGTAAAACGTGAAGAGAGAGCTAGGGGAAAAGAGAACAGGTGGATCCGTAGGGTAGGCCCTCATGTGCTCTAATTTGTGAGATATGGCTGTTTTGATATCCTGATCATGTTTTAATGATTTTATTTTGAATATGGATTAATCTTATGAGTTCATGGTGATTATAGCATGAGATCCCCATTTTTTTCTAAAATTTGGATTTTCACCACTTTTGCACCTACAGCACTGTTTTCGTGATTTTTGTGATTTTAGGCTAAGATCCTGGATTTATCATGATCAATATGATAGATCTGGATCTAGAAGCCTAAAAGTAAATTCTAGGGTTTCATGATGTGGTTTTTGAGTTGTTTTCCACTTTTGAGAGAAGACCCTACAGTCTCAGTTCTCCCCTTTTGGTGTTTTTCATCAACATGGGTATTTTTGGTTTTTATTTTCTGATTTAATGTGAAATTTGGGCTATATCTATGTCCTGGACTGTTCAAGTTCAATTTTGAAATATTTTATAAAAATCATATTTTTCTAGATTTCTAGAATTTGACTTGAAGCCAGATTTTTGGATTTTTCACTTTAGATTGATTTTATTTGATTTTATCTCAATTTTGTTTTGATCATAAAACCCTAGGAATGGTATGATCATATTTGAAAGTTCTGGATCAATCAGGCTATTTGTATGAAAAAACCATACATTTTTGTCTTTTTTGTGATTTTTCATGATTTTTATAGCAAGCTTTTTCCTTTATTTTTAACATGAACAATGCCTGGCAACCACCTTGTGTGAATGAATAGGGGTGCCTAACACCTTCCCCTGTTCATAACCTAATTCCCTTACCCATCTCTGGTTGTTTTTTTTAGGAGGGTTATTTTTACCCTAAATTTGCCTTTTGAACTTATTTGATATTTTGGTGTCCATTCACACCTAAATTGAATGGTGGCGACTCTGTGTTTTTAATCGATCCCGCGTGATGATTGAGGGAAGTCATTAAATTGATTTTTTCCCATGTCTCACAGGTGCCATTTGATGCCCGAACCTGTGCTTGAATATTCTGCAACTTGCTTTTGCTTCTTCATCTTCTTGCTCTCTCAATAACGATGTATCTGCCCTTACTGCCCATAACCTGTCTTCATGCTCTTTAATTACCCAAGTAAATGCCCTCATCTTGACTGATGGATCATGATCTATTGATCTCACCTCATGCATTTACAACCCATGATCTGACTTTCATGCCTTCTTGCTGCCCCAGTAAAATCCTTCTTCATGATTGAAGAATTGGGAACCCTTGTTTAACGAAGAAAACATGCCACTGCTTCGAAGCCTTTTTTTTTTTTTTTCAAATTCGAAGACTAAAGCTTGACTGCTTCTTCCAGATGTTGGAATTCATTCCAATGAAAACCCAGAGGGAAAGAGACTGAGCATGCCCCGGTTTTGATTGTTTGAAGAAGTATTTGCCCCTCAGTAAAGATGGTCCTCTCTTTTTCCTTCTTTTTTTTTCTTTTTTCTTTTTTTTTCCCTTTGCCAAAAAGAAACCCTAATAAAAGAATGCAAATGCAAAAAATAAGATAATATGTTTTATACTAGTGGCCTCAGAATCCTCTAATGCTTGCAAAACCAATGTTTTATGAAAAGATATAGATGCTCATCATAGGCCAGAAATATAGTTTTTGCCTTTTTTGTGTTTTTATTATTATTTTTTTTTTTTTGAAAAATGATCCAATCACTTATTAGCATATACTCCAAAAGAATTAAAATCAAGTTGAATAATGAAAAGATTATTTCAGAAAATGAAGAAAGACCAAAATAAGCCTTCGGAACCTTTAGAATCATTCCCATGACCATCAGCTTGTCAATTGATGCTCCAGATATGACGATTCTTTCAATCTGAATATTTTGCCCCAGTCAAGAAAGACATTTTCCTTCATCCAATTGAAGAGCAATTGTTTCTCCATTGTATCCATGATATGAGAATTTATGACTTAAACTTGAGCAATAATTTCCTAATGGCAATTTTGATGGCCATCAACTTGTTCACAGATTATTCATATCATAGTTCTGATTATGTTGCTTCAGTCTTGAAAAGAGAATTTTCTCAATCACTTGAAGAGTGGATGTATCTCAAAATAACCACCAACATAAAAACTTCACTTGGATCTATGCCAATTCTGGGCTTTCCTCTCTGACGATTTCCTTCTTGTAGATAGCTGATTATTTGCCATGTAGAGCCCTTCCAGGTTTTCACTACATTTCCTTCATTTTTTCCTTTTTTTCCCCTTTTTTATCCTTCATCGCCAGCAACTATGTAGCCAAAACTGCCTTAATTCAAAATTCTTAATCAAAGAGGACCTATGAATGGGACGAAACGAAGGCTTGGTATTAGTTTAGAAAGAAAAGGAATAAAAGGCTCAAATACCATATGACCAAATGGGTTAACTGAAATTGTAATTTTTAAGGCATTTCTTCCCTTGGAATGAATAAAAAATTGTCCCCGGTAATGAAGTTCTTCCTCCGCTTTCATTTCTTCATTTGAAACTTATTCTCCAGTATTGAACTTTTTTTTCCATTCTTCTCGTCACAATTTTGAAGACATTCTCCAAATATCCCATAGCATTTGATGATCTCTTTTTCTTCTTTCTTCCTTTTTACTTTTTCCTTCTTTTTTTTCTTTTCTTCTTTTTTTTTCATTTCTTTGCCCCCTTTTCTGAAAAACGTCTTCGAAATCCCTTTTGCACTTCAACAATTGTCCTTTCATTCCTTTTTTTTTTATATGCCTTAATAAATTTGCCCCAGTGTGGGGTTACAATTCTCAGTTTAGGTTACCTGGAAAAATGTATCAAGTTCAAAGGGTCTAACTAGGGATTTCAAAAATTTTGGGAATATAAGAAAGAAAGGCCCCTTATCATTTTAAGAAAAAATTGAATTTTCAGACTTGATAAAATTGTACTACATGACTAGTTCAGGAATTTTTTCTACTTTTTTTTTTTTTCAAATTCTACCAAGATAAAATCCTCTTCAAATAGAACCTCTGTTATGAACAAGTTCTTCACCTTCTGATCAATCTTAAGAATTTGGATTCTTTCCATCAAATGATGCTCAATTCTATTTCCAACGAAAATGTCAAATCTTCTCCCATATTTTCAAGTGCAAAACCCCAAAATTTCTTCAAACAATATTATCAACTTCCCTTTGAATGAATCAGCAAATGATGCGATCCTTTCTGTATTCTAATGAAGGAATTTCAAATCTTCTTCTATCTTTTTTGTTGAAGATTGTTGGTCATCTTAAGTTCCAAAGGCCATAAAATTGGTCATTTCATAATTTTGCAGAATATTCTCCTCATGACACTTAAAAGGATTTGAATTTTCATATAAAATGTCTTTTTCTTCGATTTTGGTCTCAAAAAATTGAGCCCAATTTCGAATTCATATTCAACTTAATGAAAGTCAATGAGAGATATAGCTCATAAGTAAAAAGGACCTTGTAGAAAACTTTTTTTTCTTTTTTCTAGAAAAATGTTCAAGGGGAAAATCTTTTCTTTTTTCATGAAGAGCCTTTATTAAAATCACTTCCTGAGAACAAGGCTCCTTAGGATCCTCAGGAAATGTGCATTCTTTTTATGGGGGTTTCTTTTCAAAGAAAGTGGGAGTTCGAAAACTGCCCCTGTTCTTAAAGGCAGAAGCTGACTTTTCTTTCTTTTTTAGAAAATATCTTTCTCCTACTTAGTGAGGCAAACATTCATGGTTTAGGATGATCTCCTTCCCTAGGGCGTTATGCTCAGTCTCTGGAAGAAGTGGCATTCCTTGATATGGAATCTGGATTGCGGCCCAGTCAACCAATGGAAGCTTTAAACCTGGCCTCAATCTTTTCATTTGAATCTTCTTTTTTCTTTTCTTGGGATTTTCCTTTTTCAATTACCTCTGCTTCATTTTCTTCTTGTATGAAGAGTGATTCCATACCCTTCGGGCAATCATTATCGTCCATACTGAATTCCTGTTCAACATCCAGTGTTAGGCCATTTGTTTGCTCAAACTGCTCAAATGGAATTGTTT
This sequence comes from Buxus sempervirens, assembly GCA_947561395.2. Classification (NCBI taxonomy): domain Eukaryota; kingdom Viridiplantae; phylum Streptophyta; class Magnoliopsida; order Buxales; family Buxaceae; genus Buxus; species Buxus sempervirens. Next base: position 27,046,222 of record OX387182.1, read on the forward strand.
GCACCCCCTCTGCCCTTTCACCTATTGTTTCATTTTCTTCCAACTTCAGCTTAAAATCTTCCCCTGTGTAAGTCTCTTTCTCCACATGGCTCCATTCATCTTCTTTTTCAAAGTAAACTCGGATTGTGGTACCAACCGGAGCAATAAGTTGAGAAGGGTCAAATCCTTTTTTCCCTGAAAAATTGCCCCTACTGCATTTGAGCTACCTGCCCCATTGTTATTGGTAGATGGGATGGGTGTGACTGAATTAAATGATAAGGAGTTATTATCCAGTAAGTCATGAATTGCATGCTTTAGGGCCAAGCAACGATCAGTGGTATGCACTGCAGTTCTCATATGATACTCACAGATTGCAGATGAATCATAACCCTTCCCCTTACACAAGGGTAGCAAAGTTGGTGGTAGTTTGACCCACCAAGTAACTGTAAAACGGTTGCCCCAGTGTGCTGATGAAAGTGGAGATCATTTCTAGCTCCAGCATAGGTGGCCTTGCCTGAGAGGCAGTCTCCCTTCATCTTTTGGCATATTGCCTTACAGATTCGTCCTTATTTTTGCTCATCCTCATCACATCGTACCTATCTGGCATGATCTCAGACTTGAACTTGTACTAGGCCAGGAAGGCATCTGCTAGGTCTTTCCATCTTTTGATCCTACCATGGTCTAAGGTGGCGAACCACCTCAAAGCGGTTTCCGTCAAGCTCCTTTGGAATAGCTGAATTAGTATGCCATCATCCCGACCGAACTGGAATAGTGCCCCGTAGTACAACCTCAAATGGCTCATGGGGCAGCCAGTGCTATCGTATTTGTCCAGGTCTGGGCACTTAAACTTAGCCGGTAGGTTAACATCTGGGTATAGGCATAAATCTTCAAAGTTGCTACCCCCAAAGTTATTTACTCCTTTCACCTCCCTCAGTTCATCCTGGATCATCTCCAGCCCATGCATGAATTTCCTTTCCATCTCGTCCCTCATCCTTTCTTTTTCCTTCTCTTTCTCAGACTCAACCGTCTCCTCCCTGATCAGTATAGGTTCCGGGGTGGGTTCAGAAATGGGTTCAGGAATAGGATGAACCGGAGATGGAATATTGATTTGAGGTGGAGGTGCTTGATTGGAAGGGAAGGCTTGGTTCTGGGCTTAGACTTGCTGGGCTTGCACCTCCAGTAAGTTTTCTAGCATTCGGGCAAGTCCTACCACTTTCTCTTGCAGCAAGGCAATGTCTTAACTAGGACTATCGGCTTCATTCTCAGCGGGATTCATGGTGCGAGCTCTTGATCTTGTCACAGGAGTTATGGTTGCAAATATATTGGTACCTGGAAAAATAAAAATAAAGAAAGATATCAGCACCAATTTAATCTCATTCACATACCTATGAATGCATATATGCAAGTTTGGTAAACATGAGTTTCGATTTCTTCCCCCCCCCCCCCCCCCCCCTTTTTCCTATTAAATTTTTTTTTTTTGAGTTGTTGGAATATTCTAGGGCTTCCAACATATCCCACAATGTATGAAATTATTGGTACGGAAAAGACCAACCAAAGAGTTGTTGGAATATTTTAGGGCTTCCAACAGGTCCCACAAAGAATGAGAAATGTCTAAAATTCAGAGGCTTTTAGACGGCCCAAAGATATTGATGTTTGAAATTCAGAGGCTTTCAAATGGCCCAAAAAGGTTGTGTCTAAAATTCAGAGGCTTTTAGACGGCCTAAAGAAATGATTTGTCTAAAATTCAGAGGCTTTTAGACGGCCCAAAGAAATGAGTTCTGAAATTTAAAGGCTTTCAGAAGTCCTATGCTTTTTCTAAATTCAGTCTTTAGAAGGCCTATGATATGTGTCTATAATTCAGAGGCTTATAGACAGCCCAAAGAAATTGATGTTTGAAATTCGGAGGCTTTCAAAAGGCCCAAAAAGGTTGTGTCTAAAATTCGGAGGCATTATGATGGCCCAAGGAAATGATTTGTCTAAAATTCAGAGGCTTCTAAACGGCCCAAGGAAATGATTTGTCTAAAATTCAGAGGCTTCTAAACGGCCCAAAGAAATGATTTGTCCAAAATTCAGAAGCTTTTAGACGGCCCAAAGAAATGATTTGCCTAAAATTTAGAGGCTTTTAGACGGCCCATGGAAATGATTTGTCTAAAATTCAAAGGCTTTTAAAAGGCCCAAAGAAATGATTTGTCTAAAATTCAAAGGCTTTTAGACAGCACAAAGAAATGATTTGTCTAAAATTCAAAGGCTTTTAGATGGCCCAAAGAAATGATTTGTCTAAAATTCAAAGGCTTTTAGACAGCACAAAGAAATGATTTGTCTAAAATTCAAAGGCTTTTAGATGGCCCAAAGAAATGATTTGTCTAAAATTCAAAGGCTTTTAAACGGCCCAAAGAAATGTTTTGTCTAAAATTCAGAGGCTTTTAGACGGCCCAAAGAAATGATTTGTCTAAAATTCAGAGGCTTTAAGACGGCCCAAAGAAATTGATGTTTGAAATTCAGAGGCTTTCAAATGGCCCAGGGATATTTTTGATAAAGATCTGAAATTCAAAGGCTTTCAGAGACCCAAGGATTTTTTTGAAAAATGTCTGAAATTCAAAGGCTTTCAGAGGCCCAGGGATTTTTTTGAACAAGGTCTGAAATTCAAAGGCTTTCAGAGGCCAAGGGATTTTTTGAACAAGGTCTGAAATTCAAAGGGTTTCAGAGGCCAAGGGATTTTTTGAACAAGGTCTGAAATTCAAAGGCTTTCAGAGGCCAAGGATTTTTTTGAAAAAGATCTGAAATTCAAAGGCTTTCAGAGGCCAAGGATTTTTTTGAAAAAGATCTGAAATTCAAAGGCTTTCAGAGGCCCAGGGATATTTTTTACAAAGGTCTGAAATTCAAAGCCTTTCAAAGGCCCAGGGATATTTTTGAAAAAGGTTTGAAATTCAAAGACTTTCAGAGGCCCAGGGATATTTTTGAAAAAGCTCTGAAATTCAAAGCCATTCAGAGGCCCAGGGATTTTTTTGAACAAGATCTGAAATTCAGAGACTTTCAGAGGCCCGAGGATATTTTGGAAAAAGGTCTGAAATTCAAAGGCTTTCAAAGGCCCGGGGATATTTTTAAAAAAGGTCTGAAATTCAAAGGCTTTCAGAGGCCCAATGGTAAAGTCTGAAATTCAAAGGCTTTCAGAGGCCCAAGGGTAAACTCTGAAATTCAAAGGCTTTCAGAGGCCCAAAGATTTTTTTTTTTTTTTTTTGAAAAAGGTCTGAAATTCAAAGGCTTTCAGAGGCCCAAGGATTTTTTTTCTATTTTTTTTCAAGAAATTTTGTTTCACATTTTTATTTTTATTTTTATTTATTTATATATTTTTTTTTGAAGCATTTTATTCACACTCATTTCCCTTTATCATCTCTTAAAGGTTAAAGGAACAAGATTTGGTGGAAAAAACTATTAATTTTGAATTTTCCGTAAAAACCATATATACTGTACGGTTTGGCCTTGCCCGCACTTAAATTATGGGCAGGGTTACCCGTACTTAAATTGCAGGCAAGGGTGCCCGCATTTAAATTGCGAGCAAGGGTTGCCCGTATAGTGAATATGGTTTTCGGAGTTTTATTTCATTTTTCCATTTTTTTACATGATTTGATCACTTTGATTGCTCATCCAAACATACGGTTTACCCTTGCAAGGCTTCTAAACTGTCCCAAAGTGGACTTTGACCCTACTTGCAAAAATGCATGCTTAGGAGGGTACAAGTTCCCTCCAAATTAGACACCATATTCAGGGATTTTGTACATTTAGTTGCCTATTGCATGAACATTGGGTAGGATTAATTCTGAATAGAGTTAAAAACTCTTGTATGGGCTATGCCAATCTTAAAATACAGACCTCATTGGGAACAGTTTCATCCCAAACATATAGACACCATGACACTTACTTGACATGAAAGGAATGCTGAAATTAAGGTTACCTTGTTACCTTGCTTACCTTCAAGATGGCATCCACATTATGCCTTGGCTTTTGAACCATGCAAACGGCCTTCCCTCAATTACAAACCCATATCCCCATGTAATTGTGTACTTTAGCCCCAAAACGTGTATCTCCACCTTCAAGCATAGGGGTTTTGGGTTTTGGCTTAGTGGCAACTTAGAACTCAAGCCTAGTGATGACCAAAATCGAATTACAGATCCACATTGTCATCACATCATTAGCCCAAAGTTCTAAGTTAAATGTTTTCACTTTTGCTTTCCGAAGTATCGACCTCGTTGCGCCAAGCTACACACATTCGGGTTCAACTTCCTATAGGTTATGGGTAGGCTGTGTAAAAAAATAAAATGTGCACAGTACATTTGTAAAAATTGGTACATTCACAACATCTCAACCCCTTGCCCTCTTTCCGCAGCCATGCATATATACAAACCAAGGCATAATAGGAAACAAATAAACACAAGTAAGTAAAGTAATCATATAGCACCTAAACATGCTCACAAAAATCACCAAAACATGCAAACATATGATCATGTTATATAACCAAATAATACATCATGGAGAACATACTGAAAATTAAAACATGCTATCATGAAAATACACCAAGAAACGAGCATGGTTTAGCAAAACAAACCCCCCTACGCATGTTTCTAGAAACAATCCTATAAATCAGAATTAAGCAATTTTCTACCCCCATGAACTTTTAAGCAATAAATCAGATTTTAAACATACCAAACATGCTTAAGAACACAAAATAGCAAGCAAAACCATAAAACATATCAAACATGCTAAAAAACACAAAATAGCAAGCAAAACATCAAAAACATGAACAAAAACAAAAAGGCTGAAATCCAAGAGTCCCCAGTGGAGTCGCCAATTATGAGACATGGAAAATCAATTTAATGACTTCCTAATCATCACACGGGATTCATTAAAAACAAAGAGTCGCAACCATTCTGTTTAAGTGTGAATGGACACCAAACTCATCAAATAAGCACAAAAAGGCAAAATTAGAGTAAAATAACTCTATTAAAAAAAAACAAAACCAAAACAACCAGAGATATGTAAGGGGATTAGGTTATGAACAGGGGAAGGTGTTAGGCACCCCTATTCATCCACACAAGGTGGTTGCCAAGTATTGTTCATGTTAAAATAAAGAATGTTTGCTTCAAAAAAAACGAAAATTTAAAAATAACAAAAGTGTATGATTTTTCATATGAATATCCAGATTAATTCAAAACCTTTAATATGATCATACCATTCTAAGGGTTTCATGATTAAAATAAAATTGAGATAAAAATCAGATAAAACCAATTTAAAGAGAAACCTCAAAAACTAGCTTTAGGCTAAACTATTAAAAGGTTGAAAAACTAGATTGAAATTAAATCATTGGAAAATAAAGTTATCTTGGAGTACAGATCTGATCCGGATCTCTCAATAGTGGAGATATAGAACCCCCACTCAACCCATGTTGATGAAAAAACATCAAAAGGGAGAGTTTAGACCATAGGATCCTTTCTCCAAGATCAAAAACAATTTTAAAATCATATCATGAAACCCTACAGGTTAATTTCAGGCTTTTGGTCTTAAATCTACCATATAGATCATGGTAGATCTAGAATGCTAGCCAAATACCACAAAAATCCAGAAAACAGTGCTGTAGGTGCAAAGGTGTGAAAAATCCAAATTATAGAAAGAAGAGGGGAACTCATGCTATAAACATCATGAATTCATAGGATTAATCCAGATTCAAAATAAAACCATTAAAACATTCACGTGATAGTAAAAGCAACCACATCTCACAGATTATAGCACATGGGGGTCTACCCTACGGATCCACCTGTTCTCTTTTCCCCTAGCTCTCTCTTCACGTTTTACGACTAGAGAGGATTCTTGACGTACTTGGAGATAGGTTTGGAGATACAAACACAATCAATGGCCTTATTCTACAAAAAAAGAGAAAAACAGATTATAAGGTTTTATTCTAGGGATCCACCTGTTCCCCTTTCCCCTAGCTCTCCTTTCACGCTTTACGGCTAGAGAGGATTCTTGAGGTACTTGGAGGTAGGTTTGAGAATACAATTATAAGAAGGCCTTGTTCTATAGCAATGGAGAAGATCAGACTATTTCTAAAATTGAAAACAGAAAATAAAAGGGAAAAGGGACTTACCTGGATTGAGTAAGCAGAGCAGCAGGGATTCCTTTCTTCACTTGGAGCTCTTCAGACTTCAAAATTAATGGCCATTTGTTTGAGGATCTGCCCTCTATTTATAGGCAAACCCAGGGGCATGGTTGGTCCAAAAGGATTACCAAAGTCTTCTAGATTGAATTGAAAATAGGGATAATGCCAATCCATTGCCAAATAAGATAAATAAGAGAATTCAAATGGATAAATAAGAGAATTCGAAACTCCCAGAGAGATATTTGAATGCAGGTAAGGCTCAGAAATCAAAAAAGGCTAAATTCGCACAAAACCCCGTGCCCGTATATACATTGCGGGCATGTGCTGCTCGTAGAGTTAATATGGGCACAGCATGCCCGCATATTATTTGCGGGCGCGACCAGCCCGCAGATACAATAAGGGCAATGTATGTTTGATGAAATTTTATGCATTTTTGACCTGTTTCAAATCCCAATTACATGTTTTAAATTATTTTCTCATTTTGTAATGCAATTTGGGGTGTCTACAAGTACACTTGAAATGTCGACAGCATCAGTGGATGCTCCTCCTAAAGGCAGTTTTAACTTTGATCTTTGCCGAAGAAATGAAATGCTCTTTAGTAAACGTATTCAGCCACCATCCTTTCAAAAGACAGGAACAACTATTGTTGGTTTTGTTTTCCAGGTATGCACATTTGCAAGTAGTCTCTGTAAATTTATGTGTATGTGGTATTTGTATGCTTGGCTAAACTTTTTTTTTAATTTTCTCTTGATTTTAAGTGACAAGTTTATCCAGAGCAATGCTTATTTATTTATTTATTTTTGGTATTAAACTTTATGTGTTTTTTGTTGATTGCATTTCATATGGATGCTGAATTCTAGTAGATATAGCCCCTACTGAAGCTGAATTCATCTTTGCTGATATTTTGAGATTAATTGTGCATTTTGAATAAATTGCAAGCCTGCCTGGTCAAGTTTGGATGTAAAAAGAGCAGAATCAAAGAGCTTTACATAATTCACACTGGAATTTTTTATATTATATGATGTGACCGGTATTTTTATACTATATGATGTGAACTCTGTAAGACTTAGTTCTTGCTTTGATGCTGTGGTTTGGCTTTGAGTCAATTCAAGCAAGAATCAACTTTTCATAATTAGTGAATAATATTTCATAAATCCAGCTGAACTGGGCTACAAGGTGAGATTTCTCCAATCTGCTTGTCTCAGCTCCTCCACTGGGTCCCATCATCATCCAAGGTAAAAAGTGGTCTCTTTGGAAGAATATTTGCCTTTCCAAAGGAGGCAAACCAACCTTTATTGGAAACTCCTTGTCCATCCTTTTGGAATACTTCATCTTTGTATTTGTGATCCCGGCTGAGGTGCGATAAGGCTTGATAAATTGGAGAGACATCATATGAAGTGATAGAAACTGCCAACAAAAGTTTCATGTGATCAGTTGGATCAGGGTTTATAGATCAATATCAAATGAAAGTCTTGGGTTTGATTCCTATGGCTCATAAACCAACCCATATTTAGCAAATGATATCTAGAGAAGACTTGGTAACAAATGGGTATCACTTAGGCAAGTAATAACCATGGGTTAGTGTGTTGAAAGACCACCAAATTGTACAATGACATTTAAGTTTTGTCGCAGAGATGTGGTGAATTTTAGGCCTTTGGGTAAGGCTTTGATATATTGTTCTTGGAACGTGATAAGGTGATTGTGAACAAGGGTAACTTGATCCATGGTTATATTAACAAAGCAAATGATTTTGTCCTTTGTTCAGATCCAAAATGCTAGATCTAAAAAAGAGAAATTAAATCAATAATGTCATAAGGGAAGGTAATAGCATGGAGGATCATGCAAGGATTGTTAGCTGTTTCAGGTCCCTTTATTGATCTCGATTCACTTCTAGGGAAATTTTTACTTTTGATTTGGATGGAAAGGAAGGTCCTAAATTGGATGAGAAAAAAATGGAGATGGTTGGAAAGGGAATTTGTACAGGAGGAAATTAAGAAAGTAGTTTTTTTTGCTAAGAAAAGATAAAGTATCGAGGCCTGATGGTTTCTCTTTGGATTTCTTTCAGAAATGTTGGGAAGTAGTAAGAAAGAACCTTGTGGGGCTGCTCAAAGAGTTTCACGGATTTGGTATTATCAACAAAGTCACCAATGATACATTTCTGTGTCAAGTGCCTAAATGTTAGTGTGCCATGGAAATTAAGGACTTTCGCCTCATAATCCTCACAACTAGCCTTTAAAAGATCATTGTGAAGGTCTTATCCCTTGGATTGAAAGAAGTCTTAGGTGTGATCATTGTTAAGGGTAGGCATATATTAGACAATGTTTTGGTTGCAAATGAATGTGTGGAGGATTGTTTCATGTTTGGCAAGCCAGGGTTAGCATGTAAACTTGACATTGAGAAGGCCGATATGGTGTAGAGTGGAGTTTTCTGGACTCGGTACTTCAACAGAAAGGGGTTTAGGAATAGATGGCGTGATTGGATTGGAGGATGTACTCATAAATCATAATGTAACCTTTTCTTTTGTTTTAAATGGGGCAGGAGAGGGTTAATTTCCAATCCTATGGTCTCCAACAAAAGGATCCGCTATCCCCCTTTCTCTTAATATTGGTAAGTGATGTTTTTAGTAGAGTTCTGTCCATTATGGGGAGTGTTGACTTTCTTAGAGGTCTTCAGAATGGTTGATCTGGTCTTCCAATCACACATCTGAAATTTGTTGATGACACCATTTTGTTCTAAGGAGCATCAAAGGAGCAAAATTTTTTGTTGAAATATATCCTTAACTGTTTTGAGATGCCATTTGGCCTTAGAGCGAACCTTTAAAATAGTAGAATGTTGGGTATCCATATAGATAAATTAGCTGTGGAGGATTGTGCTTGGGTGTTGGGGTGTCAGAATTAGGATTGGTCCATCACCTATCTTGGCCTTCCTTTCAGGGCCAAGCCAAAGGAGGAAAGTTTCTGGGATCTAATAATGGAAAAGAATAAGAAGAACTAGCATATTTTAAGACTTTCCTTTGGGAGTAGAATTACCCTAATCAATGCATCCTTGCAAAGCTTCTTGTTTACTTTCTATCTATTATTAGGGCCTCAATCAAGGTGATTAGCAATCTAGAAAAATTGATAGTGACTTTTTGTGGGATGGAAGAGACTAGAAAAGATGACAGTGAGATGGAAGAACTTAAGCTTAGGAAGAAGTCAAGGGGGCTTGGGAGTGGGAAATCTCCATATTTGAAATTTTGCCCTATTAGCAAGTGGCTGCGGAAATTTGGGGCTGAAAGCGAGTCTTTGTGGCATAAAGTAATCTTGAGTTAGTGCGGTATTCACAAGAACATATGAGAAATATATCTTAGGGCAATCTTTTGTTGTAATTGTCCATGAAAGCAATTTTTGCTCTTGCTCCTCTATTTTATCCCTTGTCGACACCCATTATTCATTTTGGGCCCTCCTTGTGGTTTTGGAAGGATCATTGGTGGGAGAATTCATTTCTCTCCCACAAGTATCCAAGGCTGTTTCACATTCACCTCATATAAGCCCATTGGTATCGGATATCCTTTCTTGGGATTCTAGAGGTTTGGTTTGGAATCTTCAATTTCGTGGTGATCTTTTGACCACTGGAATTGGAGGAGTTTGCATCTTTGTTGGAAGATCTTAATCATGTAACTATTGATCATTCCACACCTAATGACCGTAGTTGGTCTCTTTCTTCTCATGGTTCTTTCACTACTTATTCATTTTTTACTCACCTTTGTTCCAATTTTAGGATTACTCCCCATCTTTTCCCTCTTTTCCTATGGCATGATCTAGATCCTCTTAAAGTTTTGGAATTTTTGTGGAGAGATTATCATAATGGCACAAACATTCTTGATAACCTACAAAAGAAAAGGGAATTTTTGCAATTTATGCATCTTGTGCCTCGAAGAAGGAGAATCCATGGATCGTATATTTATCCATTGCAATGTGATCATCTTCCTTTGGTCCTAGTTTTTCATCTTTTTGGGGCTAAGTTGGGTATTACCTAAGTCTCTATCTGATTTTGCGAAGCAGTGGCACTTCCCTATTGATGTACCATGCAACTTTTTGTACAACAATTTGGGCTGCTTGGTTGTACAGGAATCAATGTATATTTGGAGGAAGATTCATAAATAAAAAATTGATTAGAAGGTATAGAAGTCTTGGCTTCCTTTTGGGTTTGCATTGAAGAGGACTTTAGATCACTTTCGGTTGGAGAAGTTTTTCAAGATTGGTCTACACTTGCTTTTCTTGGCTAGTTTCTAATGCAATTGTGTTATTATTCTTGATTTTTATGTTTTTTTCCTTCATGTCGGTCTCCCACATGGTTGGTAAGTTTTTGTTCTCTCTTTTGCAATAGGCTTAGCTCTTTATGGGTGGTCATAATTTCTATTCCTTTTTTCTATGGGGCCTTTAGGTTTTAAGTATTTTGTACAATTTAGATGTTATTCACAAATTCGTAGAGAACTAGTTGATCATAAGTTAAAAATTGACCTTCGCAAATTTCCATTTTCTCTAGCCAAAAGTATATTTTGTAAGGTGTCACCCCAAAATTCCTCTTATTTTAAACCTAAAAAATGTTTAGTATTTTGGGTGACAGTACTAATGGTTAGAGATGTAAATAGGTTGGTTAGGTTAGGTTGTGATGAGTTCCGGCTTAGCAGAATCTAAAATTTTCCAACCTAACTCGTCCTTGGACTGCCTTAATTCAAACTCATTAAACTAAACCCAACCCAAGCATTATTATTTGAGTTAAGGTTGGGTTCAGGTTGACCAAAACCAAATGCGAATTTTTGAATATTTCTTTCATTTTTTGTTGTGAATAAAAATGTTTGAATATCACATTCATTGTAGCATAGTTTGTGTGTGTATATAAAGATCATTTTTAAATTATTTATATGAGGAAAAATTCATGAATTTTTTATCACATGGAAATAAATTTATGTTTTATAGTTGATTACATAACTATAAAGATAGTGTAAATTGTAAAAGGAAAAAAATTGGTACCTATATACATACATAAATATATGTACGTGTATGTGCACATAAATTTATGTGTATGTTTATGCATATAACTAAGTTGGTTTGGGCTGGGTGTCACGACCCGGAACCAAGCCTGCCCCTCCAAGGTACGACCCGTCCCAGACCGTGGCAAGTGGGCCTTTATACTCAACAAAACACGAAGGATTTTAAAACTTTTTCTAACAAGTGCAAGAGATAATACAATTCATGCTGTGCATATCAAAAGTGTGTTCTATATATAAAAGAAATGTAATAATACACGAGAGTTAGTTACAAGAAAACGGGTTACTATATCACTCCTCTCAAAGTACAAAGGCTACGATCCAAACTATACATGTATTTCAAAATAAAAGCCTAAGGCCTACAGAAGTCCTCTCAATACCCAAAGGCTTTCTCTTTGCTTCTATTCTCAGCCCGGTCCTTCACACCAGACGTCGATGGATCTGAAAAATAAGAAGTAAAGCAACTGTAAGACGAATGTCTCAGTAAGCAACACATGCATGCACAAGAAAACACAGTTTAGGCATATATCAATCGGTTAAATCATGACATGCGATTTATTTGAAATCATAAATCAATTATCACAATTTAATGCCATACAATTTGGTGCATGCTTGTGCTTCAGTGTACAGTTAATGCATTTAATATAGTCTTTCATCCAATCTCACAATTGGTCATATAGGTGATCTGGTATCATACTATACATCATCAATATCCCCGTCTAGCTTCACCAATTACATGCGGCGGCTAGGCATCTACACCGATCTCGCATGACGTAGGCATCTAATACTCTGGTTACATATGTCGTATGAATATTCATAGATGATTACCCAATAGTACTTGGAGTGGTATCACAATACCATCGAAAACATCAATTCCAACACATATCCGTCTAGCTTCACAGTCTACACATGGTGGCTAGGCATCCAATCACCACTATCCATCTAGCTTCACCGTCTACACATGGTGGCTAGGCATCAAATCACAACTATCCATCTAGCTTCACCGTCTACAGATGGTGGCTAGGCATCCACGCCAATTACCCCCGATGTAGGAAACTAACACGCCGTCTACACATGACTTTTAGGCATCCATTTCTGATTACACAAAGCGAATGGGCATCGGCCACCAATCACATGGTGCCGGAATGATACTCATCCATTGCTGATTACACATGGCGAATGGGTGTCAGCTACCAATCACATGGTGCCAGAAGAACATATACCTCCATTGCTAATTACACATAGTAAAAGGGGCGTCGGCTACCAATCACATGGTGCCGGAAGAACATATACTTCCATTGCTGATTACACATAGACAATGGGCATCGGCTACCAATCACATGGTACCAGAATAATATATAACATGAACAATAACCATGGCACTTGGCCATAAACAATGTGTATAAACAATCCTACTTGTATAACATGGACTGTAGTGAGGTTACTTCCAATATCATATGGCTCATGCACTCAAGCATGCCAGATCTCAAGAGTAACCTTTGGCCTTACCAAAGTCATTCTTGGGCCAAGCCCTTATTCATTACTCATGGATTCTGGGCCACTGCCCTCCATTCACTATCAATAACCATGGGCCGCTGCCCCTTTTTTCAGTGTCTATATATATACCATGGGGCTACAGACCCCTTTTACTTCATGCCACAAGTAGTGGGTCGATGCCTTTGAGGTCATAACTCAGTATGGGTCAATGCCCTTGGTATCTTACAATTCACTATGGGCTAATGCCCTCCATGTCTTGTGCCAAATTCCAGGCCGAAGCCCGACATATCAAGTGGGGTGTACTCACCATAAGGGTCAAGGGGAAAAGGGTTGGCTTTTCCGGAAATTCCACTTTTCGGGTCTCACTCAGGCAACCTATGCCTTAATTCTTTGATACTTGTACAACTGGGTCTTGGATCTTGATTTCTACTTCTAAAGGTCAATTGAAAGGTGCTTGAAAGGGTGGAATCAAGTTATCCTAATTCTGTAGTAATCTGGGACAACAACTCTTTGTAAAATCTCCCTTGGTAACATGTACCCAAAGTCCTTGGTACTTGGAATTTCGTGATACTACTACTTGGAACACTTCCTTTACATGAAATTATAGCTTATACATCTGTTGGATTTGAATAAAAATCATCGGTGGTTCAATCTGGGCTAAAATCCTCTTTTTGGAACTTTTCTTACATTTCATGACTCAACTTGGCAATCTATGCCTCAATCCTCTCGAAACTTATGCAACTTGGGTTTGGTTCTTGTATTCAACTTCCATAGGTTATTTGACAGGTATTTGAAGTGGTGGAATCACTCTATCCCACTTCTATAAAATTCTGGAACACAACTCTTTCTATGAGACCTATTTTAGCAAAACGTACCCAAAATCTTTACTATTTGAAATTTGGTGACAACTCCAGTTGGAACACCTCCTAAACACTTAACTCTCACTTATACATGGGTTGGATTGGAATGAAATCAAATGGTAATTCAATCTGGGCTAAAAACTCAAAATTTGGGAAAACAGGGCAGGGCGCTCGATGGGTCGCTCGAGCCTGCTTCGAGCGGCCAGAAATTGTTCTCGAGTTCTTTCTGTTAAGGCACTCGCTAGAACAGTCGCTTGAGTGGCCATGACTTAATTCACTTCAAAAACTACATAAAACTACCACCCGATGCCGCTCTCGAGCGACTGCTCAGGCGGCTGGGCTCTTTGACAGTTTGTGAATTCCAAACTTTGGGGATTTTGGGGTTTTCTCAAATCTCACTCTTTTTGGTGTTTTTGGGCTCTAAATTGTTCCTAGCATGTGTAGTTATCTACTACTAACAAAACCCACAAGAAAAATCACCCCTGTAGCGCCCCAGATCCGGGTCTGCCCTATCACAGCACCAACCCGTACCCGTGACCTACTTATGGGCCCAATAGAACCTGATAAACACAATTTCCTGGGCAATTACAATGTAATTATCAGAGTGCATGACTAAAGAAGCATGGAATAAAAAAACTTTTCCATCCAACAAAATATTTCCTGTATTATAATCTCCAAAACATAATATCTGTGCATACAAAATACAACTAAGGCATCTAATTGCTCACAAGCTCTTTCCCAATATACAGACATATACAAAAGATATCTCCCAAAGTGTAAGTCCAAAAATATTATTTACATCCCATATACAGTCCTCGAGACAAAATACAACATCATAAAGATAATCCTACTGTGGGTAGTAGTGCTCTGTCCTGAACTGAAGCTTACCCTCTATATCTGCCCTAGTGCATGGCTCACCAAATGGATCTGAAAACAAATCCGGTAAAACAAAACACACGTGAGACTTAAAGTCCCAGTAAGCAGCAAACGTGCATGGATAGAAACAGTTTATGCAGTTTTTATAACATCATGATGATATTCACAATTATATAGTACTAAATGCAACCAAAACAGTTCAATCGGATATAAAAGAAATTCCAATTCAAATATCTCAATTAAAGTAACTCGAGTGATCAAATCAACAATTACGATCAAATACTGTAAACATGTCTTGTTAGGACTCGTGGTTAGCATGTCTATAAATTAGATTAATAACCAGTATCCATTGCCACCTACACGACTTACAGAGAGAAGCCTAGCTAGGGACATCTCAGCAAGCGGAGTACCCACGTATGGGCTGGCAAGTAGTCAACCTCACCAAGGATCCAGACTAAGTGGGATTCCCCACCCACTGCTCGATGAATCACAAGGACTCCCGCCGGTTCCCCGCGACGGGGGGGTTGCCGCAGCCCTCTGTTCCCCGAGAAGGCCTCACTAATTCCCCACAGTGGAATGCTATATGGATAAGGCAATTAAAGCTAACAAGCCAATACCAACACACTAATTAGACTCACTGTGGATCCACACCAAGAACAACGTCCAATTAGACGACTCACAAATTCAAACCAAACCAATCAAATCAAAGAATAAAACCAAAGCCAAGTGGAATTCCCCATCCACTATTAAATCAACCGAGGCCAAGTGGAATTCCCCATCCACTATTAAATCAACCGAGACCAAGTGGAATTCCCCATCCACTACCAGTCCATACCAAAGGCAAGTGGAATTCCCCATCCACTGCCAATAAAACCATAGACCAAAACCTTGCAAAATCATATAAGAGTTTTTCAACATTACTTTCATAAATCCAAGCTTAATCAAAACGAAAGTCATAAAATCCTCAAAACACATTTTCGATGAGTGGATGGATCTTAAAAATCCCAAATAAGTCTCCATACCAAAATTCAATGGATTCCGAGACAAAAAGTTTTAGACCTCAAAAATATTCTAAGTCTGGTTGAAAACGTTGACTTTTCGGTGTCGAATTTTTCTAGACAAATCTACAAGGAGTTTGGGGCTCAATTTCTGGTTGTAGTCTATTAGAGGGTATACAAATCATCTAGAATTTTCTGGGCTTCTGAATCACTCATTTGGATATCAAACTCGAAAAGTGGTCTTATTTGAAAATCGGGAAAACTGGAAATTTAGGCACAAACTGAAAAGTTGACTTTTTATTGGTTGGGAATTGGGCCTTGAGAGTATTTTTATTGGTTCCAAATGTGGGGTAAAACCTTATTTACATGTAAAGACTTAAGTAAATGAAGCAATAAATACACAGGACATTTACTTAAATGTCTTTCATGTAATAAGGGAGCTATGCGAGAAGCTTGGGTTGTTTGACAAAGGGTTGGAGAGAAAAAGGATGAGCAACTTCAGAAACAGGGTCCACGATTAGCCCCTGGATTGATCGCCCAGGGGCGATTAGTTCAATTTTCGGGCGTTGAGGGTTAAGGTTCACGCGCCCAGTTTAAAACAGGTTCAGTGCGCGCGCGGTAAGGTTTAACGTTCGCGCGCTAAGGTCGCGATTAGCCCTGGGCGATTAATCCTGTTTCGTGATTTATTTTAACAGAACCTGATTTTTGGGGGTCTTGGCTCAGGATTAATCGCCAATCTGCAGGATTAATCGTGGAGTCGGGATTTTGAAGTATTTTGACTAATTTCAACACAAAACTCATGTAAATCCTTTACAACCTTTCCAACATCAAAGTAGGTGATTACAAAACATCCCAACACACTTAAAAACATCTTCTGAAACAAAGATTCATCTCAAATCTACATGAACACAAATCAAACGCATGAAACCTCATTCAAGACACAAATCTCAAACCCTAATATAAAATAGGATCAATAGAGTTGTAAATCCATGGCAAATCATTAGAAAACTAAGTAAGATCAGTATACAATCAAAACCTACGAATTTTAGAAACAAATAGCAACATGCAAGATCATTTCTTCAAATAACTCAAACCCTAGAGAGAGAATACGAATTTTGGTAATTCATTTTGTTTGGAAGGGTTTGCTACTTACTTGTTAATGGAGAAGCAACCTCCTCTCCTAGCTCTCCTCTTCTTCTCCTTCTCCTTGAAGCTTTGAAGCAAGCTCCCACAACTCTCTCTCTTGTTCTATACGTCCAAGACAAGAGAAATGGGTTTTCAAACCCTTAATTAGAAATTAGGGCATCCTTTTATATGCCCAAGTTTTGGGTCTTTCAAATCTGCCCCTAAACAAGGCTTTTGTTCAACTAAAACCCTAGGGTGTACCTAAGGCATACCAGGGGTACCTTAGTGTTATTCGAGTGGGGTACCTTGGTATTAAGTGGGGTACCTTAGTGTTAAATGGGGTGTTTGCCTTAGCCACTTCAAAAGGCATGCTTTAGGGATGTTTGGGAGGTGTACCTCAGTTAACACAGAAGGGTACCTCAGTTATATGAGGGGTACTTTAGTTATTTGAAGAGGTACCTTGATGTTTCAAGGGATTTACCTTAGTCATTCTAAGGGGTAAACTTTGAATAAGCTTAGGAGGGTGTACCTCAGTTATATTGAGGAGAGGTACCTTGATTATTGAGAGGTGTACTTTAGTTATACAGGGGGTACCTTTAGGAAATACAAGGAGGTGTAACCTTGGTAGCATGAGGAGTGTACCTTAGTAATATAAGAGGGTTACCTGAGTTATAGAATGGGTGTACCTTAGCTACAAGAGGGGGTACCTTAGCTATATAAGGGGCTATACCTTAGGGAAAATAGTGGAGGGTTTACCTTACTTATATAGGGGTTACTTTAGTGAGACAAAGGGGGTACTTTGGCTATATAAGGGGTGTACCCTAGGTAAAACAGTGGGGGTACCTTACTTATGTGAATGGAGTACCTCTAGGAAATTCAAGGGGTGTACCCTAGGTAATATAGGGGATGTACCTTAGGTATGTTGGAGGTACTTTAGTTATATAAAGGGGGTACCTTTAACTGTATAAGGGAATGTACCTTAGCTAAACAAGGGGTACTTCAAGTAAGATAGTAGGGTACCTTAGTTAAAATAAAGAGGTACCTTAGGCAATACCAATGAGGTATCTTAGGTATAATTAGGGGGTACTTTAGGTATTCAAATGAGGTACCTTAGATAAAACAGGGGGGTACCTTAGCCAATATGAGTGAGGTGCCTTAGGTAATATAAGGGGGTACTTTAGGTATACATGTGAGGTACCTTAGGCAATGCAAGGGGATACCTTAGGTAAACACAAGGGGATACCTTAGATGAACACAGGGGTACCTTAGGCAATTAAGGTAGGGTACCTTAGGGATACAAGCGGGGTACGTTAGGTATAACTGGGGGGTACTTTAAGTAACACTTGGGTGGTACCTTAGGTAATACTTGGGTGTACCTTGGGTATAAAAGTGGGGTACCTGGGGTATACTTAAGAGGTTATTTGGGCATTCTTGGGAGATACTTAAGGTACACTTGAGAGGTACCTTGGGCAATATAAGAGGGTACCTTAGAGATATAAATGGGGTACCTTAGGAAATGTGAGCGAGGTACCTTGGGCAATATAAGAGGGTACCTTAGGGATATAAATGGGGTACCTTAGGAAATGTGAGCGAGGTACCTTGGGCAATATAAGAGGGTACCTTAGGGATAATTAGGGGATACTTTAGGTATACTTGAGTGGTACTTTGGGTAACACTTGGATATACTTTGAGTAATACATTCGGGTACTTTGGGTAATACATGGGTGTATCCTAGGCATTTTGAGCGGTACTTTGGGGAAATACTTTGGTGTACTCTAGGTATACTTAGATGGTACCTTGAGTAGTACATGGATGTACTTTGGGTATACAATGGGAGTACCTTGGGTAATACAAGAGGTACTTTAGTGGTATTTGGGAGGGTACCTTGGGTATATTTTGGGAATTACTCTAGGTACACATAAGTCCAACTTTTCAGAATTTGATTTCCAATTCATTAAAGCTAATTGGAGAGTATCTTAAACAATTGGAATTGAGAAATAGCATTAATTAAACTTACCTTAATAACTTTCATATCGTTCAATTGATTCCTCTAAATCCTCAAGAATAATCCACATCTACCTCATCTTCATAACACAATTACTTAATTAATCTAACAATCACACTTTAGATAATTAATTTTTATAATTAAGATATAATCCGGGTCGGGGTTTTACAACCCCTATTTGTACAAATGAAGCATCTTATATCTCAACCCTAACACATACATTCCACATACGAAAATGGCTGAAATTGCAAAGATAGGTCAGGGTGGTGTTGCTTACCTCTTGCAAACACTTAAGCAAGTCTTCTTGCTTCCTTTGCAACCCACGAACAGCACCCTTGGTTGTTCTTGGTTGGTTTCACCACAAATCTCACCAAATGCTCCCAAACGAAAATGTCCTTCCTTGATGTTCTTCTTCTTTTCTTGCAAGCAACTCTCTTCTAATGGGTTCAGAAATGATTGGGAGTCAAGGGGGAGGAAAATGAAGAGAGGAATCAAATGGGAAGAAATGGGAGTGGGAGAAGAGAAGAGGGAAAGGGAAAAAGGGCAAGGGAAGGGGTCGGGTGTGTTGTGTTTGGTCGTATGGGGTTTTTGGGTTTATTTATTTATGTTTTGTTTTTCTTTTCCTTTTTCACTTAAGCAACTCCCTCACATGCGGAAATCACCATTTTGCCACTCCACCTCCTATTGCACAATACCAACCAACACTTAGTCATTTTTCGCACACCAGGAATTCTTATTTAACCAAATAGGGATTACTCACCTTCACAGGTCACTAACGAGCCGAGGCTTAGTCACTTTAACTGGCTTTAGGCTTTGGGTTTCCCCAGCTTTACCTACACATCACACTCATTGGTTAGGGTGTGCTAAGAGTATTGGGACAGGGTTTCACACTGGGCTTTTTTTATTGTATAGCGTAAGCTTGAACCCAACCCAAACTTAACTTTGGGCCACAAATGAAGCTTGACCCAAACCCAAAGCCAAACTAAATGCTCAATTTGGGCTCTTATTCGAGTTGGGTTAGAGGGCGGGCTTTGGACGATCCTGGTTAGATCTACAGCTTTACTAATGGCATTAATGGTGTTTAGCAATCATGATTATGATAATTGCACTTCACCTTGCGCAATTTGTTTGTGTCACCTAGACTCTCTACTAGTTTAATTTCTGTTACTCAATTGGTTGATAATTGTGAAGTGCATTTTTCTTGGGATGGTTGTTAGGTTCAGGATTAGGTGTCGGAGAAGGTGATCATTAAGGGCTTAAAGTTGGAAGATTGTTTCCTCTGCATTTTACTTTTCCTAGTCTAGTATCTTTGGCTTGTATTGTCGTAACAAACCCAGAGTGAGGTTTGGTAAATTTTTAGGCCATCCTAACTCTCTTGTTTTGTCTCATTTATTGAATTATGTTTTTTGGACAATAAAGATTAGTTTACTTCTCACAGTATGCCTTTTGATTGTATTACTTCTAAACTCAGGAAAAGCAAAATCCTTTTTCTAATCATGGTAGTCGTGCTGCAAAATTTTTTATGTTATTCATAGTGTTGTTTGGGGCATTACTCCTGTATTATCTCATGCTGGATATAAATATACTCTAATGTTCATTGATGATTCTAGTTTTATTTGGGTTGTACTTTCTCTGTTCTAAATCAAAAGTATTTTCTAATTTCTAGACCTTTATGGCATATGTTGAAACTCAATTCTCAACATGTACTGAGGTCGTAAGCTCTAATTCAAGTGGTGAATATATGTCTCATGACTTTCCGACATTCTTACATAGAAAAAGGTATAATTTCTCAGCATTCATGTCTTTATACACCTCAGAAAAATGATGTTGCCCAACGTAAGAACTAATCTTCCAAAACCCAAAACTAAAACGAAACGAATTTAAAATTGACCTCCCAAACCCAAAATTAAATGCAAAACCCTAAAACTAAAGCAGCCCAACCCAATTGAAAATTCGGTTTGGTTCAGGTTGGGTTTAGTCAATTTAATAAAAACCAATTCTTTGAGATCCAAATCTTGCAAATCCAGATTGAAACCATAAGATACCTGTGCCTTGAATTGGTTCATAAGCAGACCTTGTCTTTGTCAGTAGACCTCTTCTTCATCAATAGATCTTGTCTTCATCAGTAGACTCCTTGGGGATTCAAAAGAAATTATCGACTTTTGAAGTGATCTTGTGATTTTGCATCAATGGTGGGGGAAGAGAATGAGATTATAGATATTTGGGAGATGGAGAGGGGGGAGGGGGAAGAAAATGGAGAGAGAAAGAAAGAGAGGTTTTTCTATGTGAGATTGAGGAAGAGGGGGGAGATTTATCTCCTCGAATGTGTAGAAACTGGTTGGATGTCGAAGGTGAGATGGATCTGGGAAGCTCAAAATCATGTTCAGGAAGGTGCAATTCCTCTGTAGATTCATCCCCACAAATATGATCTTTCACCCAATTCCTCCTCCAACATTGTTAACCCTTTCTCTTCAATTGATGTACATGAGTTGCCATTTGAATCCCCTTCAAGTTACATTATTTTGACAATGATCATGTTCAATGAGTTGTAACTAAGCTACAATATTTTGCAATCATCACATTAAAGGAGTTATGATTCCTATCTGAATTCTTGTTTAGAGCTCATTTCAGAGTGCATTTCCTAGAGCTCGTTTAAGAGTGCAGGTAATGCAGGTTTCGATTCGGTTCAATTTGGTTTAACCAATTTACTAACCCAAAACCAAACTGACTTAATTTGGTTTATCATTTGGAAAACCAAAACCAAACCATAGATGTTAAAACAATTGGGTTAGTAGTGCAGGCTCAGGTGAGGGATCATTGTTGGGAAGGGTTTGAGGTGGCTGAAGTATCTCATACACAATACCTGGTTTGAAGCACTCAATAGAAGGATATATATCGTCAAAGCTAGGAAACATGCCAAGATCAAAAGAGGAGGCAACCTTAGATTGACATAAATACTAATTTTCAAGGAAAACTACATTTTGAGAGACAAAATCAATTAGCAGCAGCATTATAACAGAAAAAACCCTTTTGAGCAATACTATAACCCAAAAAGGCACACCGAACTGACTAGGCCGCAACCTTATGAGGTTTATGAGGAGGTAAGTGAACAAAACAAACACATCCAAAAGTCTGAAGTTGAGTATATCCACGAGACTTGTCATAGAGACGAGAATAAGGGGAATCAAAGTCCAAAATTTGAGAAGGAAGTCAATTAATCAAATAAGCTGCAGTAGACAAAGCTTCAACCCAAAGTTTAGGAGGAATAGAGGATTCAGCCAACAAGGTACAAACAACATTAAGTAAATGACGATTTTTATAATCAACAACGCCATTTTCAGCAACGCAATTTTGCTGATGTATATAAGGACATGAACGCTGAGAAATTATACTTTTTTTATGCAAGAATGTCTAAATGTCATAAGGCATATATTTTCCACTTGAATCAAACGTTAAGACTTTAATGGATGTTGAGAATTGAGTTTTAACATAAGCCATAAAGGTCTGGAAACATAAAATAATTCAAATTTGGAATGGAGAAAATACACCCAAGTGAAACGACTATAATCATCAATGAACGTCACAAAATATTTATATCTGGCATTAGATAATATAGGAGTAAACTCGAACATCATGGATTCAAATATCTTATTGGTGCTCTCTAACTTAAATGATACACGGACCTTGTGGTTGGGTTCATGTATCTGGGATTTACTTCTCTGGGGTGTGTCCAAAGGGCCCTTGCCTAGGATAGGTTCCAGGTCATCTTTAAAAAAAAGACTAATATATATATATAGGAGTAATGCTCCAAATGTCAATATGAATATTATTAAAATATTTTGTTGCTTAACTGCGATGACTAGAAAATGATAGAGTTTTGCTTAGTTTGTAAGTCATATAATCAAAAGACATGTTGTGAGAAGTAAAATGATCTTTATTGCCCAAAAAACCATGTTTTAATAAACGAGACAAAACAAAAGAGTTAAGATGGCCTAAAAATTTATGTCAAACCTTACTCTGGTTTGTTGTTGTAATACAAGCCAAGATACTAGACTAGGAAATGTAAAATGTAGAGGAAACAATCTTCCGAACTTTAGGCCCCTTCCCAATCACCTTGCTTGACACATGTTCCTGAACTTGACAACCATCACGAGAAAAATCCACCTCATAATGGTTATTAACCAATAGAAATTAAACTAGTAGCACTACAAAAAATTAAGGTTTTAGCAACACAAATTTTGCGGTGAACATAAATATATGTCGTGACAAATATTATATGGCGACGTACTTAAACGTTCGTCATTAAAGAAATTAACATTTGTATTAATAAAAAAATCCTTAAAAAGTATTTGTGGCGTTCACTAAAAATCATCGTCGGTTTCGCCGCTGTAACACATTGAGCAAAGGTGAACTAAGATCTCCAACAACAGTAATATGGAGATTACTACCATTAGCAATTTGAAAATTGTGCAGAAAATCAGAACAGCTAGTCATGTGATTCGATGCTCTAGAATCAACAAACTGAGGATGAGAAACTGCTTTACCATTACCTTGAAGTTCTAAGGCTTAAAAGAATGAGATAATCATCTGTTGCACCATTTCAGGAGTAAGTACATTTGGGCGAGAACCTGTTGATGTGGTTGCAACAAATGTGAAATTTTCGACCTGATCCACAAAAGCAGAAGAGCCGACCGCAGCTTGAAAGGCATTAGGTTGGTGATTTTGAGGTCGCATAGGACACTCCTTAATGATGTGCCTGGACTGCTTACAATAGTTACAGAATTTCTTGTTACAGTTTCGAGTAATAGGGCCAAAATCCTCGCAGCAGTAGCACTGGATCTTGTCCTTGCCCTTTCCCTTCCCTTGAGTAGCATATGCAACATTGACAACATTGGATGGCAATTTCTCTTATGCCATAACAGTCTGAGTAAGAGTCCATTGCTCCTTGAGTTTCATAAAAAAATTGATAATGTTTTGCTGGCTGCATGAACCTCTTGAATTTTGGACAATGCTTCTTTTGGCACCTTAACATGAATGATTCCAGAATACCCACTCCGCAAATTAAGAAAACCAGAATAATACTCTTGAATAGGTAGATTACCTTGACTGTAATTTGCAATCTCCAGTTACAACTGAAACCGCCTTGCATTGTTATTTTGATTGTAGATGCCCTTTAAACCCGGGTCTCCTTAGCGGTGTTAAAGGACCACATATTGTTCACTATTTGTGGTTTAATTGACCCCAACTTCCAAGAAATTATCCGAGAATCCTTGATCTCCCATTGAGCGGATCCCATAGTATCAGTTGGTGCTTTATAAGACCCATCAATATGATCCCAAAGCTCCTTGCCTATGAGAAATATCTTGAACTAAAACTCCCAAACAGAGTGGTTCTTCCCTGTGAAATGGACACAAAAGGCTTCTGTAGACATTGTGATTGAAGAAAAGAAACTAAAAGATTTAACCGAGACTCAAAAACCTAAAACACCGAGAGCCCCTTGGTCTAAAACCAAATAAAAGCAAAGAAAACTGAAAGAACCGTGAATGACTGGATTCAGAACAGAGGCTCTGATACCTTGTCAAAATGACTGAATGCCTCCTCATCTCTATGAGAATCTCATTAATAGATAAAGTTTACAGCAATACACAGCTATTGATGGTAACCAACTATACATAGCAACTAACAATAGACAGCAGATCAGATATATTCCGGGTCTATGTTTGAGGAGTTTCGAGATCAGATATATATTCCGGGTCTATGTCTGAGGAGTTTGTGGATATATTGTCAGTTTCAGGATAGGTCATGGGCAGTTATATGTTGTGTTTGTATTTGAGTGTATCTTTGTATTTCTTTTTATATGACTATAGGGTGATTTGTGTAGCCCCTACTGGTAAGAGCTTCTTTTTGGGAAGGGTAATAGGACGATCGATACATACTTGTAATTATCTTTTTTTCACAATTTTTAATATATATCACTCTTCATGAAAAAAAAAAAGAAAAAATAGACAGCAGAAAATCTGCCCATTAGTTCTGCTAGCTAAATTAGGAAAACTAAGCTGTACATGGTTAATAGAAATAACAAAGGAAAGGAGTTGGAAACAATAAATGTGAATTGATTTACTATAGGATCTGCTTATCCTATTAACAGTTATGGAACTGCTATCAGACACCTTGATTGCATATGATTACAGTTTTCAACTTCTACAAACAGAAATGCTGTATTTTGAAAAACATGGTTATTGCTTACAATAGTTGGCTATAATTGCTGTGAAGTCTACTGTTAAAGTCTCCTCCAACAGCTTCAATTCCTACAAGTTCACTTCTTGTTCTAGTATGTTTTTGTAATTTTATAATTGTATTCCCTCTTGTTTTACTAATACTCTAACATAAACAATACCTTAATCAGCCTTAGCTCACAGACACACTAACTGGTTGCCACGTGTCTTGCATGTGTTGAAGCCTCATGTGAGGACTGGTTAGCATAAGTATGTTAGTTGCCCTCTATGAACTAACATAGGAGCTGTCTTCTATCTGTGAACGTGTTAAATCTTAAACTGTTAAAGAAAGGATATATTTCTTTCTCAATGGATGTCGTCACCTGTTGGGCCTGAAAACAGGTGTATTTACATACATGCACATTAAAAAATCATGTCCTCTTAAAGAACTTGTAAATGATTGATTTTGGAATATTTTGGCAGTTTATATTTTCTGTTACACAATAAAATAATTATATTTATTATTCTTCATTGATTGTGCTTAGCTGTATAATCTAATATATAAAGCTTCTCTTGGATTCAATTTTTTATGTTTTCCCGTTTCCATAATTTCGTCTTCAGGATGGCGTCATTCTAGGAGCAGACACAAGAGCCACTGAAGGAACCATAGTTTGTGATAAAAACTGTGAAAAAGTTCATTACATGGCGCTAAACATCTATTGTTGTGGAGCTGGAACTGCTGCTGATACAGAGGCAGTAACAGGTACCTTAAAAGATAATGTTCTATCACTTCTATGGGATGGTAAACCAAGTTTTTATATGATATTATCCATACTTCTGGAATGTTTGGTGTCCCATGAAACTGTTCATGTGAATCATTGCTTTCTTTGCATTCAACTTTTGTTTGCATATTCCCTTTTTATTTTCATTTTGTAGACATGGTTAGCTCCCAGCTTCAGATTCACCGTTCTCATACCGGTCGAGAGTCAAGGGTCATCACTGCTCTTACCCTGCTGAAGTCTCACCTTTTCAAGTAAATATTTGTTTTTTAACGTAAAAGGTTTCCTTTAAGCATCATGAGAAATAAAGACTATTGAAATTATAACTGCCATGATTAGATACGAAGGTTATTTCCAAGCTGCTTTGGTGCTTGGTGGAGTTGATGTCACTGGACCACATCTGCACACTGTGAGTTTGGATCTACTTTCATCTAAACATAACAATACTTACTGCTTCTCAGGTTTATTGGCTTTTATGACAAATTAATTAATTGTGCAGATATACCCTCATGGATCAACTGATACACTCCCATTTGCTACATTGGGTTCCGGTTCCCTTGCTGCAATGGCTGTATTTGAATCAAAGTACAAAGAAGGCTTGACTGTGAGTTAGCTAACTTTTTAAAAATTAGTCTCCTCCCATGTTCAGTACATTTTTTTTTTCTTTAGTAAATTTATTCATCAACAGCCCTGTAGTGGAATTTTACTGTTCAACAAGGTTAACAACTCTTGTCCAAGAAGAATTATGACCAGTCATGTTCTTCTATAGCATTAAGACCAAATAAATGACTGGTGGTAATATTTTATGGGTGAGACATGAATTTCTCATATGATTACAAAATAGAAGTATCTTTTCCTGTATTTATAGAAAGAAAGTATTCAATGTCAGAATAGTAAACAGGATTGGTTTCTAACAATTTGCATTGATTAAGTTCATGGATTCTGAGTTCTTTAGTATTTCTTTGCAGAGAGACGAAGGAATACAGCTTGTACGTGAGGCCATTCTCTCTGGTATATTTAATGACCTAGGAAGTGGGATTAATGTGGACGTCTGTGTGATAACTAAGGTTTGTGTGATAACTAAGGTTTGTTAATCATTACATTCCCCGAGAGAAAAAGAACCAGTGTTCAGATGAATTTTTATTGCTCACATTTCCCAAAAAAATGGTCTTCCCAATATTGCTCAGCATTGGTTCTTAAAAATTGCAATAAAGAAATTTCTGTAAACCAAGTACAGAAGGAATGGGAAAAAAAAAAAGTACAGAAGGAATGACATTGAACAAAGCAATACGGGTCCCTTGGACTTGACAGCCTGGAAAAATACTTAACAAGCTTGAGAATCAGACTTTGAGCATGCCCCGACTAGCTAGATGTTACAAAAGACCCATGAATATGTGCTTGTAGGAAGAGAGAAATTTTCCAATTATTCGTTTTCGGAACTCGTCTATGCACCCATTCACAGACATACCATGCCATTAGGAATGTTGATAAATCACAATGACTTCATAAGCTTCTGAAACGGGAGTGAGCAGAAGAGGATATAAAGCTACTATATAGTGAATCCTCTTTTCTTTTAGGACCAGCCGAGCAGGTTTTCACTTTACACATTTTTGTGACAAAAATAAAGCTACTATATAGTTTTGCAATAAAAGTGAGGAATGAATTTAGGACCTTTTTAAATATACATCCTACTTTTTGAATAAAAATCACCACTGAATTAGCCAAAAATCTCTGTTTTGCATGATCACAAATGTCTTAATGACAAAAAATGCAGATCTCAGCAGAAAAGTTGAAGTGAAAATAATATCTAAGGTTCCATGATTACTTTTGTGTTATCAATCGATCCTACAAAAAAAGGGGAAACTGTTAATCTGGCAATTACCAATCAGAAGTGAAAATTTCCATGATATTGGTATCAATTAATGTTCACTATTCCCCTTTTTGGTGACATGAAAAATAGAAGAATAATAACCCTAAATTTCCCTATTGTACGGCATGTTGCCGACATGGTTTACATATTGCATGAGTCATGACATGTGAAACTTAATTCAATTTCAAATTCCCCTTGAAAGGGCCATTAAATTCCATTAATTTTGTTGTTTATTTTTATTAAATGACTAAGTAACCTTCTATAAAAATAAAAAATATTTTGCATTTATCCTCTATGCTTACACCCCAAGTAATTAATACTAGTTTACCCAAATTTTCTCGGTTGTAGTTTTTTAGCAAATCAAAATATGAGACTTATGTTTGTTTTAATATTTTTTAAAAATCTTTTTGAAAAAGGGGAACTAAAACCAAACCAAATCGACCCAAAGTGGGTTTGGGGCCGGTGGTTTTCAGTTTTACCCAACCCAAGTTGCACTCTTAATATCTAAAAAAGTTCTTTCAATTTATCATGCAATTTATAGGTATTATGAGTCTACAATTGTATAATATAAGCATTACAACTTATATTTTTAATACAATAACTATTTTGGTTTTAATTAAATTTATTTAATTGCTTTTATGTATTTCTAAACTTCTTCACATGCAAATTTTGCCTATTTTTAAATTTTTTAAAATAAACCATGTTTATTAAGTTTTTTTTTATTGAAATTATTAAAGTTTTACTATATATAGTTTTTATAAGCATAATTGAAATTAAAATCAGAAAAAAAATTTAACTAAAAATAAACCCGCTGGCTGGCGGGTTCAACCGCTTATTGTCGGGCTGGTTTCAAGTTGGCAATTTCTCAACCCATTAGTAAATGGGTCGAATCCAACCCATCCAGTCTACAACCCGCCCAATCCCACCTCTAGGCCGAGTGAACCAATTGACCCATCCCATTGCCATCCTACCAAATGGAATTCATGCCCCATTTAAGATGTACTACATCATTGAAACAGACCACATCTTCACCCAGCATGATAGAAAAAATCACTCATTACTAAGCAAATAACAATGTAACCCCATATTTCCAGCTCTATCCTTGATTTGCTTTCAACTAATATTTCTAATTTGAAACTTGCACACTAATTCAAAATCATTCATTACTGCCCCTTTTTTCTTTTATGCTGATTTCCTATTTAAGTCTTCATTCACAATCCTCATCAATACCAGAACATGGATAAAAGAGAAAAGGACCCCAACAGAGGGTGAAGAAGGAAAAACTCACAAGTATTCAAGAAAAAACCATAATAAATTGAAACAATGGAATTCTTTCCTACAACTACCTCTCTAGACCCTCTGTATCTTTGTAATTCTATAACAATCCCAAACATTAACATGAACACTAACACTAACAAAGTAAAAGAATGTAATGCTATAAAGGGTTATCTTTTCCTGTTTATTACAAATTTAGTCCTTCCAAGGTTTCACGTCTAGGTCACAGTCCTTGGAGAGGAGCTTCGAGTCCGCCGTTAGCTTATCCACCGTTAAATCACAACGAACCCTAACGGTAATCGTCCAAGTCTTAACGGCCCCAACCTTTATCCTCACCGGTACCTTCAGAGCCAACCCTAACGGAATCTTACGCTCCCTCTGTTGTTTCGTTAACGCATTCAGAAGCTGACTACTCAACTGTATTCCGGACCCCTTCAACGCGGTTTGAAACACCGTCATGTTTTTCGCCGGCTGATAAAACGCCGGTAGACCGCCGGTACATAAGTCAACGCCGGAGTGTGAAACGGCGACGGAGCTCCCCTTCTCGTAGTAAATCCCGATCTTCTTGTTGGGGTTGCGGGCTCTGACGGTGATGTCAAATTCCGGCGAGACCCTCAGATCTGCCGATCGAGTGAGGTTGAAGCCTTTGATGGAGATCTTCTCGACGGAATAACTGGGGGCTTTTGGCCGGAAAACAAGGTAAAAGACGCCGGCGGCAACAGCGAGTAGCAGAACAAGAAGAGTGATGATGCCGACAAGCCAGCAAAGGCAACAGCAGCATCCGCTCCGGCGGGCTTTACGGCGACTGTACTTTTGAAACCGGCGAGAATTTTCTGGAGGTGGGTATCGGTAGACTTGATCTTTGGGAACTTGAACGACGTACGTCCCCGGCGGTGGAACGGGTTTTCCCGGCGGTGGAAGAGAGGGCTTTGTGGGGATTTCTGGGTCTTTCAGGAGAGCTCTTGTGGTGTCTCCGTCTCCGTCTCCGACGGTAGGTGGATCTTCTCTGGGGTGAACTCTGTCTGCCATTGCCGGCGACCAAACTCTGTCCGGCGACCTGCAAAGTGTCAGAAAGAAAGATAAGCTTCGGATCCCAGCAAGATTCATAAAAATCTCTGATTGATTGACTAAATTATGGTAATGCTCGTGAAGGAAGTTTCCTATCGAGTTGTGAAAATAACGAAAGAGATTCACAGACCGAAAATTCAAAATTCCAAAACCGCAGATTCGATTCAAAATCGAAAGACCCAGATAAGATTTGAAAAACCCCTCTTAAAAATCGAGAAAACAACCATATACAGATCAGAAATTCTAAAAACACGAACCTGAATATTGGGTAATGGATCTAACAGCTCTTTCGAGATCGAAGAACACTTGATTCCTCTTCTTCTTATTATACTCAGAACTCAGAAGGGGCTGCTTGACTTGTGCTCTTGGTGACGTGAGAAGGTGGAAGAAAAAAACGAAGAGACGAACGAGTCGAATGAGTGAGAGAGTGTAGTGGTATTTATGCAATAGATTGGCTTCTGATGGAAGCAACAACTAGAGTGAGTGGATGACAGAGCATTCTTCGATGGATGTTCAGACGGGAAGGTAACACGAGGCGAACTGGTCTTCAGAAACTTCGCCTTCGCTTCCTACCTAACACGCACACCGTGTTTCCTTTTCTTCTGCCATGTGCAGATGATACAGGAGTTGTATCCAAACCAAACGCGCTCCTGACATGGATCCGGAACAAAGACCCGATTGGGATCGCTTTCTCCGCGTTTGAAATTAGGGCTGCTTTTGTCTTCTCGCAAAGAAACGTTCAAAACTACTTTACGTATGGTTTGCAAAAACCAGGCGTCGTAATCAAGGCATAGAACGAGCTCTTGTCACAAAACAAGTGTTTGGTTGTAATTTGGGAATGGGTTTTCCTCAAATGAATTTTTTGAAAAAGGAAATAAGGAGTTGAATCACCTTTTAGACCCTTTTCTGGTTTATTAATTTGAAAACAAACACGCTCCTAACATGGATTCGGAATGGGATCCGATTGGGAATTGTTTTATTCGTGCTTCTCCACATTACAGATTAGGGTTATTCTTAGATGACAAAAATTTAGAAAGAAATAAAAAAAAAACATTATTTTCTTTTTCTTTTTGGTTATTTGTATATAGAATAAAAAATAAGAAAAAAATATATTTTAATAAAATAATCGGTGGGTTAGGGCAATGGTAGTGTGGTGGTGGGTGGGTGGTGGAGTGGTGCTGGTGCTGGTGGTACTGTAATTCTTTTTATATCCTCTTAGGAATCGCATGAGAGAATGGACTGTCCAAAAAAGCTTTAATATTGTAAAAAGCAAAGTTGTGGAGATTCTATTTTGGTTTGTCACTTAGTCAATGATCCACATTGATTTTGAAAATATGTTTTAAATTTTTGTTTGGAAAATTTATAATTAATTTTATAAATTTTGCAACATTATTCATAAATTTATAAATAATGTCAATTAATCCGTCATTTTCTTGTAATGGCAAACTTATGATAATATGGATTTTAATTTTTTCTGCCGCGGCACATTGAATTATAATGAAGGCCAATGTCAAACGAGCTTCTTTCGGAAGGAATTGTTCTCTTGTTTCCAACGAGCTCCTTCGGCAAGAATCGTTCTCTTGTTCCCCTTTTTTGTTTTGTCGTTTTTTTATAAATGGATAGGGGACATTTTCATGTGACTTCGTCCTAACTGGTTAATAAAGTCCAAAAGCAACTCAACAAATTTGTTTCCTTTCTAATAAAAATATTAAAATAAAGAAACAATCCTGATGCTTTTCCACGTGCGCGATTGATGCATCGTCCGGCCAAATAACGGTCATTTGAGTGGGACGACGACGGATCAGCAGATGTCATTCCGTAGTAATGTGTCCAAAGGATTGTGGGGTCATTGGTGGCTTTTTCCTAGTATACGGCGGAGTGTGGGTCCCACACGGAAACGGTGTATTCAGGTTGTTGGTGATTGCCTGCAGATGACTTCCTCTGCATCCTCAATCTGCGCCCCCGCCGTGAACCCTCCTTTGATGTGCAACACGTGTCCAAAAAAACTCAAAGGACACCTACAGGTGGATCCATGTTGCACCCACAGCCAAACACCAAATACCATGAAGAGGAATATTTATTTTTTTATTAGGGCACGACAGTCGATGGCTGCGACTCGACTGTCAGGCCCTCTCCTCGACTATGCAAACCTCCCTTCTTTGTCTCCCGCAAACACTTTCTGCTTCCCTAACTCGTCGTTCTCTCTCTCAAGAACTCCTCGTCCTCTTCCTTTGCTGCACAACCCTCATCTTCTTCCTCGGCAAACCTTCTCCACTTCCCTAACCTTTCCTGCGCCAACCTCATCTCATTCCCTAACCTCTCTCTCTCTCTCTCTCTCTCTCTCTCTCTCTCTCTCTCTCTCTCTCTCTCTCTCTCTCTCTCTCTCTCTCTCTCTCTCTCTCTCTCTCTCTCTCGTTTTCATTCATGGCTTGTAATCGTAACTGTACGCTTGGAGATCGGAGTACCTATGCTCCAAGCAAAACTAATCTCCATATCGGTACATGAATCGGTCAATCTACCTTCCTCCGGCAACCGGAACACTGATTCACCTCTTGCTTAGTGGTCGAAGCCGTTCCCTCAGCAGCAGCTCCTGACTCATGCGTCGTATCCTGGTGAGCCTCTGCTGGTGAAGTTGATGCCTCTTGAGACCGTACTGCGCTTGATTTAGATTTCTCATGGCCGGAAAATTTTGAAAGCGGGCAGATCTGGGCCGATTCTTTGAAGCAGTTCTGACACATGTTGTGGTCGCGGGATTGCCAAATAAGTCTCAGTTGTTGATGCAAAGAGTTACTGTTTCAGGGACCTTGATGAAGATGAAGCTAAAGCAATTAGAAGGTCTTCTTGGAGGCCTGCAACAGTTTTCGAACCCAAACGTTCTACTCCTTCTTTCTATTAATCTCTACTCAAGATCTATTAGCTTCGATGTATGATGTTGAGACTGTCGCTAGTGCGGTTGGAACTTGAATAATATCCAACAGGACCACACATTGCATTTTGGATGTTGTATACCGTTTTCCTTCTCTGGAAATGACATTTTATTCTTTGATTTTACTGTTCTTGTTGAAATCACATCGACATTTTCAGTAAGGTGTGTTCATGATGCTCATCTGGTTTGGGTGATGCAATTCATAGGCTGAAATTCATTTGGAGATGTGAACAGAAAATTAGTAGCGGACTTTGGGTGTGGTACATTAGATGTTACTACTGCTCTTTTAGGTGCCGAACAAGATTATAAAATTATTGAAGATAAAATCAACTACAGAAGCATGAAAACCATTAAAAAATTATTATGAAATAGCTAAAGCTTGGGGAAAGATTTTCAAATAAGGAGCAACCAAGCCTAAATTGGATGTAATGTAATCCAGTACAGCTAAGGCTTGAAGCATAGATGTAATTCTTTTTTATGTGAAGCATTTGTCTCGGTACCATTCTGTTGTTTTACCAATTAAAGCTACACTAAATTTTGATAGAGATGGGATGAGAAGAACTTGACTATAAATTTTTTTATTTCTTAATATCGACCTCAAAGAGGGAAGATGGAATGTAAGGCTAATAAGCATAGAATTTATGAATAGCTTCCTTAAGCCACGGCGTTGTTAGATAATTCAGTTGTTTAAGTAATTAATGCATTGATGCCACCATCCTGAAGCCCCTGAACTGTCGTGCAGTTTAGAGAGAATTCATTTTTGTGAGGAACAAATGCTGCTGTGTATTGCGTTTAAAGAGAAATCAGCTTCCCAATTTTAGTAAGTGACTGTGTATTGCGTTTGAAGAGAAACCAGCTTCTCAATTTAAGTGTTCTATATCATTACATGTGGTGGCTTCATCTCCTTGTTCAATTAGCAAAGCAATTGAATCTAACACCCACGAAAAATTGTTTGATGCATGCATAAAGATCTTACATGATCTATTAAAGATTAAAATGTTAACAAGAGTGATGATCTTCCACATGGGACATGATAAAATAATCTAGCTAGTTGTAATTACAGATCTCAGAATAAATTTGGAGACTAAAAATAATACTCTCTCTCCACAAACGTTGAGAAAATTCAGCCTCATCTCTGTTAATACCTTCCCATTCATTTATAGTACATTTCCTTTATAGTCTTCAATTGAAGCGTTTAAGCTGTCATGGTTCTTTTAAGGAACAAATCACCATAGATCAACAGCAATATCAACTTCTTTCTTCTTGTGAAATTTGTAAAGTTGTGGCACATAAAACCAAAGCTGAAAAAGTCAGGCAAACCAGATTTCAGTAAGATAATGGAGGCACCATTTATTATGAATAAATCATTATTCGTAAAGATCAATTCTTCACTATCCTGCCTTTTTCCTTGTTCTAAGTAATAAGCTCAGTGATTCAAAAAGAAAAATCATCCACTTTGGTCAGATTTATCAGGTCTAGACAATTTTGAACTGTTTCTATCAGTATTTTAGGGAAAAACAGGTGGGTCAATCCAACAGCATGGTAGAATATTTTAAGGCTGAAATAGTCTGACCATCCAGAACAATCTACTTCTTAATACAGCTTGTAGTCACTAAAGGAGAAGCTAAGAATGAGAGAGAGAGAGAGAGAGAGAAAACCTTACACAAACCAGCAAGAGCGGGAAGACCTGCTCTTTTCCCACGACCAAGCCAACGAAAATTGGTAAAAGCGAGAAGACCTGGTTGAGAGAGAGAGAGAGAGAGAGAGAGAGAGAGAGAGAGAGAGAGAGAGAGAGAGAGAGAGAGAAAGGTTAGGGAAGTGGAGAAGGTTTGCTGAGGAAGAAGATGGGGGTTGTGCAGTGGAGGAAGAGGATGAGGAGTGTAGGTTTGCTGAGGAAGAAGATGGGGGTTGTGCAGTGAAGGTTTGTGGGAGACAAAGAAGGGAGGTTTGCACAGTCGAGGAGAGGGCCCGACAGTCGAGTCGCAGCCATCGACTGTCGCGCCCTAATAAAAAAATAAATATTCCTCTTCATGGTATTTGGTGTTTGGCTGTGGGTGCAACATGGATCCACCTGTAGGTTTCGTTTGAGTTTTTTTGGACACGTGTTGAACATCGAAGGAGGGTTCACGACGGGGGCGCAGATTGAGGATGCACAGGAAGTCATCTGGATTGCCTGTTCGTGAAGGCACGCTCGGACTGTTGCACCGTGTGTTTGCTGCATCGCGTTGCACTTGTCGACCTCTTTACGAAGCTATGCTCTCCTGTATCTCTTTTGATACGTGCGCTTTTTAGGGTACGCATATCGTGCACATGTGTATGCAACGGCCATCCGTTGGCCATTGTACCCGGTAGATACAACATTGTAGGGTTAGCCAGAGGACTCAAACCAAGTCCCCCTCGGGACCATTGCACATTTGTGGTGCTTTGGTGACAGTCCATTTGCATCGACTAAGGCAGGGATGCGTGGTAGCTATAGCTCAATCTGAATATTCCGTAGCGGGGAGGAACTACTATGGTCACGCTCACCTGGGGTGGGTTGGCCACGCCGGTATGTCACGGTCAACTATTTTCGCACGCAGCAGAACGACCGTGCGGCGCCATGGCCCTCTCTTGCCATAGCCAGCCTTCCTCATTCAGGTGCTTCCGACCCATTTCCGAATGCCCACGTGATGCATCGACAGGATACGACTCACTCTAGAGTCCCGCACACAAGCCCACCTTGGTCGGCTCACAAGCTGCTTCCTAGCATCCATCCTGACGCTCGCCCGGCTTATGAGGTTTCCCTTGTCATTGCGGCCCTCAAGCACACCACCGTGTCATGAGATACCTAACCAAGTCGATCATCCAGCTTGCCCCACTCAAGGAGCTTCACATGCATATCGGGTCATTACCGTGCACCCTGAATAGCCAAGGAGCTCCCAGGCGCTCTCATGATCTTGTATTGAGGGTTGCCAACCCACAACACCATCCTCGAGTCCCCCTTGAGCGTAGTAAGGCAACTCGGGTCTCGCCGCATCGCAAGTAACCCAACATGGCGCTCCGCGCCTCGCATAAGCAGCACGAGTCTTCCTGGCAAGGCGTCGCCCCTTTACCTTGCCTTACGCTATGCCGCGCTTGTGGCGCACATCCGAACCCAAGACGTGCTGCCACGGAGGCCAACACTAAGCCCTTATGGCCTAGAGATAGCCCAATCGCTTACCATGCCCACCTAAGTGTGCATAGCGCATACAAAGGCCGCCCAGCATAGTAACCATAGGATCCGATGGCATGCGCACCATTGGCGAGCCGCTGCCCGCATAGTGTCCTAGGGTGGACCATCGATACCCTAAGAAGCCCTAAACATGCCCTCCAGCATGCCGAACCCGCCCCCGGGTTGCGCCGGGGTGTGCTTGTACCGTGCCCTACAAAGGCACAAGGGAAGGCCAAGCACACACCACCTCCCCTCAAGGTGGATGCTAAGTATTTGGTAGTCTCCCAGGAGGGAACATCACCCCTGCTGGTACAGTCATACTGCCCTTTTTCGGAGTTCCGGGTGGAGTTTTCTCAAGCCGTCTGAACCAGTAGCTTCGTCTCAGTCTCTAGTTTATCCACAACCTGACTGGAGCCCAAAACCACTCTCAGATTAACCTCCACGCCTTCTCAAAGTCGTGGGGCCCACTTGCTAGAAAACCACCTTCTGGCCATTTCTCCGACTTGGGCACCCTGCCCACATTTAGGCACCTCTGTGCCATGCTCAAAGACCCTGAGGTCGGTTCCCAAAAGCTCTCCACGAGCTGGCCACACTAGGCCAAAGTATGCCTTGCCAGACTAGGCTATGCGCCCACCGTGGCACTGCCATGGCACACCAATGTGCCTATCATGGCACTGCTACATGCCAAGTTGTGTGCCGCGCCTGGCACTGTCATGGTCCATGCCATGCCGCACTTTTGGACTGTGACAGGTAGTCCCCTTCCTCCGTTCTTTCCTACCAAAAAAAAATGAGAAAAAGAATTGTTTCATGCCCAAAGTGCCTTTGTGTAACGCCCCGAATACGATCTTTTTTTTTTCCAGCGAATCAAGGCATTACTTGAATGATAATAAAGCAATTAAGAAACACAAGCATAAGGGAATAAAGTAATTCAGAATGCACTAAGAAACTTCTCTTTTATTGATGATAATCCTTAAAATTCAATAACATCAAGTACTTTAAAATAAAGGCAACTATAACTCACTATCTCTCAAAACACTCTATTAGACCACCTATTACTATTCTTAGAAAAGAAATAAACTCCTACATCAATAATTCAACTAATAACCTTTAAGATCTCTAAGTCCTCAAACCCTCTAGCCTTCTATTCCATAGCGTCCTCTCCAATGATACCTAAAACAAAACATTTGAAAACAAGGGTGAGATATAAGATCTCTACGATGATGTTGCAGAGAGGATGCACGAACAGATGGACATTATTGCCGAGAGGGTGAGAGGATACATGAACAGGTGGACCTTCTTGCCACCAAACCAGTCGACTTCACCCTGCAAACGAAACTGAGGCAAGAATAAGCGTGCTCAAAACTCTATTTTGTTCTCACATTAACCGAGGAATAAGTTGACTAACCCTGCTTTTATATTAACGGAGATATTAAAGCTTTTGCTTCAATGTTTCCATCTAACCTTTTCGACTGTTAAAGTGAGTGGACACATGGCCAAAAGTTGTTGATGCAGTAAATTTGTATGAGGGAGGGTGTATGAAGGATGCAAAGGCACAAATAGAACAATATCAAATAAAGGAAAGAAATGGTTGCAAATTTGGCACATGCCATGTGTCCAAGAAATTTGCTTCTTCTTGTGGTGTAAGATCTTGAGTTCTGCATTGCTCGGGGAGGAGAAGGTGAAGGTATATATATTTAGGCTTATGACTTCCTCAAGAAACGAGACATTTTAGGTAAAACCTAAGAAAAAAACCGTGAGGCCCGATGGACCAAAACAGACAATATCGTTGTTGTAGGGAGTCAAGACGTTACGGAATGGCATTAGAGCCAAACCCCTATCGGAAATGTTGAACCCAGACGTTAGTTAGTGGATGTGGGTGGGCTACTATGTGGGCTGGCCCGGAATAATGGGCTGGCAGGCTACTGCAAGAATATATGCAACCCTTAGGGGGGGGGGTGGATTGTGAGATCTCGAGTCCCACATTGCTCGAAGAGGAGAAGGTGAAGGTCTATATATGTAGGATTGTGACTCTATCAAACAACGAAGTCTTTTAGGGTAAAACCCAAGAGTAAAACCGTGAGGCTTGATGGGCCAAAATGGACAATACCGTTGCTATTGGGATTGGGGCGTTACATGTGAAAATGCCTCCAAGATGATATTCCAACCAATGAACGTCTACGGCAACGAATGACGCCCAAACTGTGTTATGTAACAAGTGACAAGATTAACTTAATTTGCATTTATTCTATAGATGGAGTTTACAATAGCCATCTGGTTTGGAGGAGTGGGTGGGCGGTTAAATAAGTAGCTCAACCAAATCATTGCAGGGAATGGGAGTACCAAAAGCTCATGAATTGCAATTATGAAGATGCAAAGCAGAAACAAAGCATAACGGTAGCTCGGGCAAACCTTTGCTGAGTTATGTTGATAACTCGTAACAAGGTAATCTTTGATAAGGAAAACCTCTCAATAAATCTTTGAAGATAATAACAAGGTAAGTTGGAAGGAGGACAATAGCAAGGAAAACAAGAGTCGCTACCAGTTGGAGTAGCCCTCAAAATAGCTATGTCAAATAAATGACAGTGCATCATGTGTCAATGAGAGCTGCAATTGGAGTTAACATCAAAGATAGTGAAAGACATCCCATTGGAACCATTGGTTTCAAAACCCCTTTGGTAGCTCTACTAGAAGATATCAAACTATAAATATTTCTTGAACAAAACAAAAGGAAAAGAAAAGGGGATGCAACGGCCGATTGGTTCGTTGTGTTTAAAAATAAATTTTTAAATATTATATTATTAAGTTTTTATTTTTTAAATTCAATCGGGCAATCACAAGCCTGCCACACATACAACGGTTATAGAGGATTTTCATGGAGTCTCAAAGTACGCCTCACTAAGGCAAATGTGGATTTTATTTGTGTGGATAAATTAATTAACCATTGAAGGATAGGGGAGCCACTTGAAAATGAAATCCATTGTGGTATTTTAGTATGGCATTGGACAAGGATGCACCATGTCACCCACAAGAGATGCCTCATTTTTTTTCGAAGGTAAGCCAAAATTGTATTGATAGAAAATAGGTATGTACAGTATGTGGGAATAATCCAACACAGTAATCAGAAACCTCCAATTATGCCAAGCAAGGCTAGGCTTGTGCCCTATATCTATACAGCCATATGCTTTTTATTCCTATCCCACATTGTATATATGGTTGCCCATCCACTTGCTATAGACGACGAGCCTATACAAAATAACTTGCCTTGAGCCCCCACTTTTCCATAAACTTTTGGTTGTATGGTGTGTCCTTCAATTTTGCTTTCTCCCCTGCAAAACGATGAAAAATATCCCATTCTATGGATTTTAATAGCTCCTCCAATGGTTTGAATTCGCTCCTAAATAGCCTTCTGTTTCTTTCCATCCACACTTGGTAAATTGTTGCTCAAGGGATACTTTTTCGAATTGCTGTTTAATATTCTTTCCTTTATTAAGAATGATTGGTGGGCTTCTCCACATCAAATTCTACTGTTATACTACAGATGTGGCAAAAGATACAAGAGTTACATGAGCTAGATTGCAACTTGCTTGATCTGAGTTTATGGTTGCCATCTAAATCTAGAGGCTTTGACATGATATCCACGTATAAAGCATGGGATGGGACAAGAGACGTGGTAAGCTGGTGGCAGCTAGTTTGGCATTCCAGGTACATTTCAAGACATTCATTTATTCTTTGGATTTGGAAATATTATATTTGGGTCCTCTTATATACATAGTTGCGCTTTTACCTATAAGCTTCAGCTTTTAGGTACAATGGTCGTTTAACATTGGACGTCAATTAGACAGCACTACAAATACATTTTATTAAGAATGGAAGATGAGACCCAGTATCATCTCTTCTTTAAGTACAGTAACGATCATGCTGGTGAAGACCGTGCTGCTAATAGCATAGGTCATGGGTCCCTTCCCACCCTCATCAAGTGTACGTGAGTCCCGGTTATGTGCCAGTCCCCCTATCCCCCAACCCGATTCATACAAAAAAAAGAAAAATGTACAGTAACGAGATCTGGAACCACCTCATGAGAATTAAATTGCGCAACCACAACAGCTAAAGATTCTAGAGATTCTAAGAGGCTTTCAAAATGTATTTATCTCACATGTTTTTAGAGAGGCTAATCAAGCAGCCGACGTACTAGCTAATTTTGGTCTCGATTTCTTCTCATGTACTTGGTTTTACAAGCCTCCTCCATGTATTGCTTCGGTTTTACTGGCAGATGTAAGTGGCAGATGTACCCCTCGTTTCGTGAATATATAAAAGTGAACCTTTAATTATCAAAAAAAAAGGGAGAGTATCATTGAGCGGGCTGCTCACCGTTGTTTGGGTTCGTCTCGTAGGATAATTTTTAAACTCTTGTTCGGAGCGGTTATTTAATTTGAGAATTCTTTTTTGCCTCCCAGTAGTGTTATTGGATGCATAGGGGAGGATATTTAAGCGAGGTTTGGAAAGAAGAAATTCTTAATATCGCATACAACTCTTAAAGGGAAATTATAAGCAATTAGGGGATAGAGTGGGAACTCTTATAGAGTGGAAAGATCAATTATTGAAATTAGTTTTATAAGTATAGACGTATTGAGGTTAATAGCATATCCTCATGTGCCCGTAATTGGGTAGCTTGAACAATTGATTTCCATAACTATATATAACTTATTACTTATCTATCAAAAAATAAAAATTTTTGATAAAAAATAAAAAGAGGCAAACTTATAATATTTATACTCTATACTAGCAAGGATGCACATGTAGTGCTGCACGTAAAGAGAGAGAGAACAGTTTTGTAACTACCACGGTTTTAAAAGAAGAGGCAAAATTATAATTGTTGAAACCATATATTAATGAAACCTTAACAATGTACGATATGACAATTTTTGGGAACTCATGCATAAACCTTGGCACACTTCCCAAGCGGCCTTCTCACGTTAACTATAGTATACATAAACAAGAAGAATAGTCACCTTGGGAAGCGTGCCAATGACTATGCACGACTTTCCCAAAAATCCTTTATCGTTCATTATAAAGGCATCATTATTATAGAGTTAAAATAATCAAATTCCTACTTATTCATCTAAAAACTGCACACTTCCAAAAATATTCCCTCCTTTTACCTGCACTACACGTGCACCCTGCTGGAATTTATAATATCTAGAAGAATTAAACGTCCTTACAACTTCAACGAACTCATTTGGGGTCATCTCTAGATCCAGAATTGCTTCGGCTTAATTTTGTTGTGAAATCTCAGTTAAATTGAAACTTCTTTCTTTTCCCTAAAATGAACCACACAGCACAATGGTTTCTAGATATATTTTATGACATGTTTCATATTTTATTGGATAGCGATGCAACTAGCTTGGTTTGGTCCGGTGCGTTGGAGCTGTGTTCTGGTGCTGCCAACCGAACCCAAACATTTGCACCTCTTATGGTCTGACTCAACCATGACAAGCCTCAGTAGAAAACTAAACTGCTCTTACAATTCAACATCAGAAACATCCTCCGGTGTCTTGGAGCTGGGTTCTGGTGCTGCCAACCGAACCCAAACATTTGCATCTCTGATGGTCTGACTCAACCATAACAAGCCTCTCTAGAAAACTAAATTGCTCTTACAAATCAACATCAGAAACATCCGACTCTGTTTTTTTTAACGGAATGAAATTTCTGCTATGTTCACCTGAATTAGAGCCTACTTTGGCCGTGAGATGCTGCCATGTGGAGCATCTCACGGTCAGTGTTTTTTCATGTGGGTCCCACTTGATATATTTACAACAATGAAAAATCACTGACCATAAAATGCTCCACATAGCAGCATCTCACAACCAAAGCAGGCGCCAATTCAGGTAAACGTATCAGGTGATGTCATCCCGTTTTCCACATTCCATCCCTGATCATTCAGGTAAACATATCAGGTAAGCATCTCTGTTTCCTTTTTCCTTTCTTGTAAAATATGAGATGAAAACATATACAATCCCCAATAGCTCATTATCATAATTCTCACTTTTGTAAGACAAAAATAGAGCACATCTAAAATATAATAATTGAATTGGTCATTGCTATGTAAACAGAATACAGTTAAAAAAGTAACCTTAACAAGAATAATTACATACCAATAATAATTAAAGAAAAGATCGATCATCCAGTGCTACCAGATAGGTCTCCCGAATATGTGCTTCCATATGATGCTGATCCAGTTTGTGAATTGCTAACACCCCGAGCTTTCTGAATCTGTCGTATTCTGAAGACATCTTTCGGAAGGGGGAGGCTTTGAACAGTAGCAGTGTCATCGTCGTCTTGCCCTATTGATGAAGAAAAATTCTTTCAGAATCCATGGACTTGTGAAATTCAAGGTTTAGTGGCCATATGATGAGGTCCTGTTACCTAACCATTGAGCATCTTGAGACCAGATAGGCCTTATCTGGTCTTTTGCTCTGTCTGTACTGTTTATTATAACTCTAAAATTTTTCTTTTGTGGATCAAGGCTCAGATAGTCAAAGATTGGTCAAGTTGATTGAGTTGAAGCCTTGGATTGTGTTCTTATTTCTACAGATGTTCAAAGATTCAGGCTTCAACTCTTTATTTGGGCTTTTTTAGAAACAGAATGCAATACAGGTATCTAAGAAAACATAACTACGTTTATAACTGTCTAAATGTAAGTAGGAATATAAAAAGATGCAGGAAGGAAAGAGGAAAAAATAACAAACCGTCAAGATCCTTTCTCTTTCCCGATTGTCTCTCTCTGGTTGGTTTCAAGGAAGACCCACTTGGGTTAGGACGTGATCTGTTTGAACCAGAAAGGTCACTAGTGCTTGGAGCTGGACCTGCAGGAAAATGCTGTGGGGAGGACACTAATTTTCCATTTTGTCCTACTGGTAT
Organism: Buxus sempervirens; assembly: GCA_947561395.2. Classification (NCBI taxonomy): domain Eukaryota; kingdom Viridiplantae; phylum Streptophyta; class Magnoliopsida; order Buxales; family Buxaceae; genus Buxus; species Buxus sempervirens. Next base: position 27,088,986 of record OX387182.1, read on the forward strand.
GTTGCTCTGCATCGATATTGACAATACAATGTCCACATTTGGCGAGGGCCCTGGAATTTTAGGTGAGAGACCATCACATAAGAGTAACTGAAGAACAACTTTCAATAATTGGCAGCATAATCAATTAAGAAGATAAAATTCACACCGCACTAAGAAGAAACAGAACTCAAACCTCATAAATGGATACAAAAGGTCTACATGGCAACGGACAATTAGATAGACCTATATTGTCAAGGCATTCTGGTTTAGGGAGTGACACTCAAAAAAAAAGTTTTTAAACTGAGGTACAGAAAAGCAAGCAAAAAATTAAATGTATTTGCAATGTTCAAAACCCATTAAAATCTCTTTTTAGAAGTTTGACAACCAGAAAAAAAAAATTTAAGAAATTGAGAAAAGGAAATTTCAAGAGGTCCAAAAGCATTGGGAGATTCTTGTTCTAAACGTTAGAATACACTATAACTTGACAACACCATAAGTATGACATTGCAAAACAGAGGAATGTGTTCTAGAAAGCAAGTCCTTCATTCACACCTTTGCTGATAAAGCCTTCTTTTATGGAGAATGAATTCCAGTATGAGAGTCAGTGTACTTCAGTGGATGAATAGAATGAACTTCAAATGATACACAAGTAGAGCATTATTTTCCTTGATGCACATCCATTGTGGGAGTTGACAGAACGGATGGAGAGACAAGATTCATGTCAGAGACCCCACTTAGGTGGGAATTGCCTCTTGATGATGATGATGGCATCCATTATGGGAGTTGCATCCACCAAAGTTTTTAACCTCTCTGTCTTTTCCAGGAACTTAATAGTTATTGGAAGTCTATTACTAAAGAGAATGAGAAGCTGGAAGGGTATCCTAAGCTGCATGATAAAAATTCATTTTGTAAATTATTTCACAATTTTTTTTTTTAAATTTGATATAACATATGTCCAATTTCCTTTTTCAGTCAACAGCATGGTCATGTTTTTCTTTTAATCACTGCCATACATCATAACATCTCAGCTTAATTCAGTCAGAACTGTGCAATTTATCCATTAAGAATTCCAGGTATATGAACAATGTATAGATTTTATTTTCATTGTTCTGCTTAAATTTCTAATATAACAACTCTTTGAAGCAGCAATATCAGACGTATTGACATTATACTCAAAATAATTATGAATCTAGTTCTTAAAGGTAACCATTCAATATACAAAATTCATACAGGTAATGCAATGGGATTAGTCAGAAGACACAAAGATGTGATAGAAACTGCCGAGATATTTTGTTTGGACCCTCTGATGCACACAGTTACACCTTCACTTATCAGCTTAAGCTTTAGGTGCAACAGTTGTTTAACAGAAACAATGGTCTTTAGCTGATTACAACACAACTTGTTCAAGGTTGTTGTCAATTGAGTAAGGGTCCGGATCTTTGTGATACCACATCAAAATTTGTGCAAGCATGTTGGCATCATTATACAAAATTGACAAAAAATTAATTACCAAAAAAAAGGACAAAAAATTAAGTCAAGAAAAATACATAAATTATAGCCAGAAGCAGATGTATAGAATATGTATGAAGCAGGACTGTCAATTATAGCTAATATGACTTTTCTCTTTAGTTATCAAAAGTTCAGGTTATGCCATAGCATTTTTGCAGTTAGTCATATTCCTATAAAGGATATAAATAAATTTCCATTACATGGGCAAACAAGACTTCATGATACTCTTTTATGAGGAATTTAACTGCTAATCTTCATCATAGAATTAAAGAGAATAAAATAAAAGGAAATGAATCAACCTTTAATCCAGCCCTACAAAATATATTTAATGGATCAAACTAGAAATAAAATTTGAGAGTACCTTCATGATACTCTTTTGTGAGGAATTAAACTGGTAATCTTCCTCAAGGAATTAAAGAGAATAAAATAAAAGGAAATGAAACAACCTTTAATCCAGCCCTACAAAATATATTTAATGGATCAAACTAGAAATAACATTTGAGAGTACCTTCAACAGCAGGCAAATTTGCTATAAAATTCACCAACGCTGGAGGCAGTCCTTTCAAAATTTCATCAAGTGTGCTGGTTGTTCCGCCACCAATTAGTGACATATTGGGATTAGATGCAGTTGAGCTAGAAACAGCCGCAAGGACAGGTACCGTTGCATTTTGAAGAAATCCAGTTCCTGCAGTCAAATGTTGTGCCATAAATTGGCATGGGTTATCCTGGGTGCACACCGTACTTTTTGCTGCCCCATACATCACATGGACAGGATGCAGCAGGAAAAAAGAAAAGCCAAACTTTTAATCCATACAATATTATTTTTGTTGGATGAATTATGATTCTATTTGAGTTGTTGAAAAATAAGCAGCGAAATCTTTAAATATAGATGAATATAAATTTAGTAAGAATTTTTTAAATTAAAAAATTAAAAAATGCAAAATAAGGACTCTGATTCCCTATGCATAATAAGGCTAGGCTAGTGCTTTTAACATTATTTTGTGCTAGACTTGGTCATGCATAAAAACTCTTATTCCCTATGCTAATCCCAGCCTGGCCCATTCACCCTAATCTTGACACTCTGCATACCTGGGTAAAAGTAACAGTGATGTAATGGCAGAAGAAGGTTTCCACAATAAAAACTTATGGCATCTATCACTTTTTCCCCAAAAGTTGTTCTATGTAGTAAAATAAACAGGTCAACGTCCTTCCATCCATCCAACCATGTAATAAGAAAATTAGTGCACTAGAAAAGGTGATGTGAGGGTGGAGATGAGTTGTGGAACAGGAGATTTATTCTTTCAGCATGTTGACATAAATGATCTGAACACTTAGTGAACCTATACCCTGAAGCATCTTTCTGATCAACGGATTATTTTATTTAAAGAAATATAATCATGCATAATCAATCATACATGAAAACTTAGATCAGTCCTATATGGCTATACCATTACCAATTACCAAGTACTAAGCATAGCAGAGCTGCATACCAGCTTTTTGTCTTGGATCATAAATCACCATGCGAGAAGTATCTGGATAAATGACTTTTGCAGATGCAACAGATGTCCTTGAACTGCTAGTTAGCCCCAAAGGACCCTTATCAGCACCTAGAATAGAATAAATGAAATTGCCTTACTTAGAGTACAAATTCCGGAAAAGCCACTCTAAAGGATAAAAAAACATCATATTACTTATAGAATTAGCTCCATTCAGCACATTTGCCTTCTCTTTCTTGTTAACATTTCTGGCAAGCCACTGAAAATACCAAATGAACATGAAGTTATTAATATGTAAGAAAGGCAAGGTGCAGAGGGCTTTCAAGTATTATCCCTAGTTTATCATATTCTTATCAGTGTTTTTGTATCCTGCATGTATCCCCCTCCATCATTAGTTTTCTTCACATGCCATTAACAATTGTTTTTCATGGGAAAACATTCCTTCCTATCCGTATTCTTTTCTTAATTCTAAAATCTCTCTCTTTGAAGGAATAACTTCAATTATTTCACGGCTTTAAATCAACTCAGACATAAAATTTAGAGAAATGGGAGAATAAAGGAATTATGTGCACAAAGGATAGAGTAAAAGAGTAACAAAGTTTATGTCATTTCCCATCAGACTGAGGTTGTATCAATTAATTAAAAGATAAATGAGCTAGCATCTCAGATTCATAAAATACCCCTTCAATGAATTAGAGACTTGAGATAAAGGGTCCAAAGCTTCACTAACAATTAAATAAATTCCATAATCCAGCATTCTCCCATATTAGTCTATTACAAAAACACACATCCTAAGAAAAAAGAACGCAGGGCTGCATTGGTGGCTTTTGCTTTTTCACGAGAAGTAAATTTCTTTCTTTAATTTTTTATAAAGGAAGTGAGGTTACACCTATTCAGAGGGATTTGCGTGCCTTATTCCTTTCTAATCAAGGCTCATAAAATGCCAATAAGCTTGTTGTAGAAAATACTGCTTGGAGGAGAGTCTCACATATAGTAGGCATATCATGCTAAGTAATTTACTGGAGAGTTTACTTCCAGAAAGACATGCTTAAAAATAATAGAGAATCCAACAATGAATTGATTTGAACCAAGGTTTGCTGTTTCAGTTTCACTGGCACTTTGCGCAGTGACTGAAATGAAATTTCTCCAGGGCAACACAGACTTATTCAGGGGGAAATCCAGAATTGCGCAAATCGGTAATTTTTTTTGGATTTGGGCAAAATTTCACTCACTTTCAGTGATATTTCAAGTATCTCACCCATTTAGAGGGCAAAAAGCACTTGAGGACCTTAGGTACATTCTAAATCAATTGATTGAAACTTTAAAACTGATTTTGCAGACCAAATTTTGACAGATTTTGGCTCCTCAGTCTTTAGAATAAAAGTGAGAGAAACATCCATGAAATCATGGAAGGGATATAAATGGAAAAAAACAAATTTTTTAACGGCCTCAATAGCATAAAATGCACTATATCCTAGCAGCTATTGCAGAAGGATGTAGAGAAGTTATGTAAATCATAAGTACTATCATTTGGAATGTGCTGGATAACAGCTCTCTTGACTCATCATCAGCATGTATGCCAACCAAAAAACAATTATCAGCCATCATTGGTGCTTTTCACCATCTACAATGATTCAATACTAAATAATTTTACAGCATAATAGCATTTCAATTAACTGAGTATTGAATTAAAACAAAGTAACCATCATCTTATGATCTATACATAGTTCAAAATATCTGCCATTGTGCCGTATCGACCAATCCAAAAACGGATACATATTGAGAATGTATTGGATCTGCACGGATACGGTGTAAAATTCTGGATACACACAAAAATTGGTAGATACATAAAAAAGATAATAAAATAAAATAAAACCTTATTTAGATAGAAAGATAAGCTAAAAATATGATAACTAAACATGATTTTCACATCATAAGCCCCCCAAAAAATATATTGATATGGAAAGAAATTTGAATAAGTATAGATAAGTTTAAACCTTAGAAAAATTAATTAATGATTAAAAAAAAGCTATGATATGATAGATGAACCAATAAATAGAGTAATAAGATCCATTCACATAACACTTAATACACCAATACTTAAAATTTTCCATAATCCATACTCCATAGAAATATTTTAAATCAAAAATATATAAGAACCGCTATTATACCAATAAATTTTTGCTTCCAAAACCAGCTCATTGCAAATTCAAAACCACAAGGAGTGACTTGCAATATCAGCTCCAGCTTCTTCATAATCAACCAATGGAACATTAAGCAAACACTAAACGTGCTGATGATAAGTGGCCAATCCATATAATTCTGACACTGCCTCATAATTCTTTCTAAACTGATCATATTGCACTATAGTTTATACATATATATAGAAAGTGAGAGATAATACAATGGGGCACCCAAAGAATGGGTGCAAGATACAATCCCTCAAGGACATACTACCAGCCCAATACATTGCTTTAGAAACCATACTCATAAATGTATGACCTGAAACGTGAATTGAGCAAAATTTTCAAAATGCACGGTATGCGAAGCCAATAATCTAGTAATGTAGTCCAACCTTACCCCTTAGATAATAACCAAAGTCTATGTACAGCAAAGATACCACACCGTCAAAGCCCCACAGATATAGACACCCAACATCTTCTAATTTCATCACTCGAGGATCCCCTAAATGCCGAGAGTATAGTAGCCTAAGAAGATAGATGAGTTGTAAGGAGTCTGGTATAACTAAAAGCGGCCATTGTTGACCTTAAAGTTGCATCTGTTCCACATACACCAACTGATGAGTTGTGTGGAGCCTAATAATATTGGACACTCAGCCACAACCCTCGCTATAACCCTCGTTATGAATACCATGGAGTTGCATATCTGTAAGATCATTTACCCCCACAACTCATGTAATATGAATTTAGAGTACTTTGTAGCTTAACAATTGTACATGTAATATGAATTTAGAGTACATTAGACTGTAAACATTGATGCTATAACCCCCACAAAATATCGAGCACATCTATAACAATCCTACTATTGACCTCAATATCGAGTACCTCTATAGCATTCTGTGTGTACATTGTAGTTCTATTAGCTTTCAACCAATCGGATCACTATGCCGAGCCGCTATTTTCGAAAAGGTAAATACACTCACAGATGTTCTCAAATATCTTTATGATAGTTTGACTCCAAAATATATTACTGTCTCATCTAAAATCCGGGCTAGACTCACAAGTCATAGTCCATAGCTCATATCTACATCTACAAGCTAGGTCTTGAACATCGCTATTATCCTCACTACGAAATGTAGGGGTAACCAATATCATATTAGGTTGTTGGTGACTATTAGGATCAGACGCTCACACCTCACCCATCCATCAACAACATATAATGCAAAATTCAATACAATCCAACATCCTAATTGAACTAGATGGATATCAAATTTGGTGTTTCAACAATAACCATGCACATGCTTTATCAATTCAACATTAGAACAAGTAAAACATTCAAAAATTCATCATGAAGTCAATAAACTACGGATATAACTAATTAAACAAGTCTAACAATCATCATAAATTAATAAACTAACAATCGGTACCTTTTGTATGTAATATCACATTATTAATAAACAAGTATTAACCAAAACGTTGAATTTTCCATGAAAATTTTCGAGAGCTCTTATCACATTGTTTTTCATCATAAAAACTTGCTTTCTAGTGTTTTTTACAATATTAGCCTTAACAAAAATACTAACTCATCAAAACAAGCATTATATGTTTTCAATATCCCAAACGTAATGAATTTTGACCAAATTGAGCTTACATAGGAAATCAAATTTTAAGTACAAACCAAAGATTTGACTTTTTTTTGAGAAGTAATTAGATTCTAGAAAGATTTTTACTGAAAACAAATAGGGGGTAAACTTTATTTACATGTAAAGACTTAAGTAAATGGAAATATCATGTTTGTGGCATTTACTTAAATGTCTTTCATGCTAGGTGTTGTTGAATTATGCAAAGTCACAGTCTGTGTAGGACAGTGAACTGTGAAAAACTACATTTGATGATTAATTGTGAATATCTGCGAATAATCAGAACTGTGAACTGCGGAAAACTTTATTTCATGATTAAATGTGATTATCTGTGATTAGTCAAGAATTGGTGATTAGGTGTTACGATTTATCGAGACTTCACAATTAAAAAACCCAAACCTTAATTCTGCCGGTTTTCTCAGGATTAGTCAGGCAATTAATCAACAAGTCAACGATGAATTTGGGGATTAATTGTGAGATCCATGATTAGTTGTCATAAAGCATATATTCTGGGTTTTCTAACTTGCATTTAATCTACAATTAGTAGCGATTAATCGTGACTTTGAACAGAATTTCTCCCAATCAATTTTTCTTCCATTTTCATGATTCAAAACTCATTTAACCTTATCTAAAGTTGCCTCCCATCAAACACACACACAACATTAGATTTTCCAAGTTTACTGATATAGCTTGCATATAATCAACCAACACATATTCTATCAATCATATCCTATCTAACAATTATCTCCTAAAGCCATAAACTCATCACATGCTGTACCAGACATCCCAACATGAAAAGCACACTAAAACAACACCTAAGCGTACAAAAATCACTCAAACAAAGGTATAATAACATGCTCACACCCTATATATTGATTTACATGATTTCAATCCATCACAACATTCTTCATACATGCTATTATACATCCTGAAAATTTCCTTGACAAAAGTACTATAGATCAACCTACCTAATTTACAAATCCCATTCATCCACAATTGTAGTTTCCCCTATTTCTACAACCCTCTCTTATCTTTTTTCCCCCACATCCAATTCCTTATTCTCCAATTTCTCAAATCCAAAATTCTCCTACACGTCCAGCACTCTTCCTTTCTCTCTAGGGTCTATTATTAAGAATATCAAATCATAATTACAACACACACACACACACACACACACACACACACACACATACATGCATGCATACATACATACATGTATATATATATATATTTTTATCATGTATGTACTTATATTTTTAGGTTTCCTAATCCAACTTGGATTACAAGTATGAGCTTAGTCTAAAACCTCTAATTCCTAAGCAACTTCAATTTTCGTCTAGATATTATTTCCTAATTTAAACATCACCTAATTGCCCTATTTCCTTAATTATTTTCTAATATAAGACCCCCTAATCCAGTATAGTTACCAAAATACCCATGCAAATATATCTATTCAAATCCAAATAGAGTCCAACTAGTTTTTCAAGCCCAAAAATTATTTAACTAATCAATTAATCACTTAGGATAATTCGAACATGACTAAATTGCCCTAATTGAATTCCTAGGTCATTATAGTATCGCTTCCAAGATCTTCATTGCAATGATGCGCTGGATGGAGGTAAAATGCTAAAAGAACTAAGAGAAATTTATACTTACACCCTCTGACATTCAGGAAAGGTGCACTTAAACTCCCTAGCAATCAAAGAAATATACTAGTAGCACCCCTCCGTTATGTGGAACTTTAACACCGTTGAAATTTAGTCTAAAATGACAAAAATAACCTCAATTACGTCTCAAGGTTGTATAAAGAAAGTCATGTTATGAGAATGTGACTAATCCTTGGGGAAAAGAGGAAGCACTGAGAAGAAAGTTATATTATGATATGGAATGTGTCTAATTGAGGTTATTTTGGTAGTGGTATTGAGGTTCTAGTCAATGGCAGGATTGATACTTGCATATTTCTTCTAATGTCAAGGGGAGTTAGTGTGCATTTTCAAATGTGGGTGTAAATGCACCATTCCCAAATGCCAAGGGGTATAAGTGTAAATTTCCCAAGAATTAAAAGAAAAGAAATAGTTACATGCTTCATGGAGTGTAATCAAATGTTTACTGCTATAAACCAGATGGTAAATGGTACACAAGTAAATTAAATATAGAGCAAGGATCAAGAATAAATGACATGCCCTTTTCATTATTACATCCACCTTAACAATAACAAATTAGAAACCAACAGCTACCTCTTGTCGTGCTAAATGATCCAAATCCCTGGGTGAGCATGGCCAAAGATCCATGAAACTATAGCGTGATACAACATCATGTAAAGAACTGTCTAATGATGATCCCTCTTCACCCGTTTGAGAAAGGGCTTCCTTCTTTCTTTGCTCAACCTATATAATGAGAAGAACATGCATACAGTATAAGAATTGAATCTTAGTCGGAAAGAAATCATAAAATCCGCAGAGACAAGAACTAAAACATGATAATTTTCATTCTCTTCTACATTAATGCAATATTTTCTAATGCTCAAATTTTTGGAAGACTGAATTTTTAAACTTTAAGAAGGTGAGAGGATTCATATTAAAGGGCCTAAAAGATCAAGAGGAAGACCTTGAAAAACATGGATGGAGTTAATAAAACGAGACTTACATAAACTTAAATCAACTGAATGTATGATCATTGATAGAAAGCGATGGAGAGACAAGATTCAGGTCGCCGATCCCACCTTGGTGGAAATTGGATTATGTTTATGATGATAATGATCTTATGGCCCCTGGATAGAGTGAACTGATAGGTATTTTCTTGATTTCCCAGACAACTACCCAAAAATCAAGGCAGTAAACTAGCCTACATGCACTGCTATCTTGAATTATTTTAGAATGGAAGCCAGGTAAGCACTCGCAAAAGGTAATAAAAACCAGCTCTAGAGAACACTATTTGACGGGGCCATAGCAAGCGAAGAAATTTATGGGGATTCTAATTATAAAAAATTGGAGAATGGATTTCAATAATGTTAATTAGTTCAGAATTTATCCAGGTTTCCCAGAGGCTTGCAGTTTCCAGAATGATGCAGTATAGAGCCCAAAAAAATGATATTTCAAAACTCAAAAATTGAACCAGTTTGTTTAAAATGCATACTTCAAACTGTGGTTTGTATACCACTTTACTGTACAGGACCAGACCGAGCCAGTGCAATCCACACTGCTGTTAAGGTGTGCTATTGGGTAGATCCAGGTCTGACACAACCTGATTGAACTTGATAGTACCAGTTCTCTCTCTCTCTCTTTCAATTTATCCCCCTTGTAAACGCATAAAATGACAAAAAGGATAATAGGATGGGAAGGAAAAGAAAAAGGAAGAGGAAAAAACACGTAAATTCCTTCCAACCCACAACCCAACACCCTTCAACACATTCTTTCTGTCTCTCTCCTTCTCATTCCTCCCTTCCTCTTCTGTTACTTTACAGAATTAGCTCAGAGTTTCATTTCTTTAGATGAAAACAAACCACTACGTACCAATCTCAAGTAAACAAGACCCGCTGGTACATGCTGAACCCAGCAGATTTAGTACTCTCAACCTTTATATTTCCTTTCTATCACAATGATATATTCCCTTATGGTCTAGTACCTGTATGTGGCAGCCAGTAAAGATTGGTATTTGATGATACATGAAACCACGATTCAAATGTATTTCCCCATGATCATTTAACCATCAAATTGTATGCTTCAAATTTAAATCATAAATTTACTACTAAATCAAATTGTATGTCTTAATTGTAGTATGTGTCCCATTGCCGGTACTGCAACCATGCACTTTGGCTTGCTAATTTATTATTTCGAAAAATTCTAAACTAAGCAAAAATGAAATCTCATAAATATCCAAGCTTTATCTTATAATTTCTCTACATCTTAATCCTCATTTTATATGACAGAAAAGGAACATGGTGTTTTGGGGCTTTATTCTGTCCTATGGAAGCATATATATATATATATATATATATATATATATATATATATATATATATATATATATATCGCTCCCCATTAAGAGCGAATCAAACAGTAAAATACTTGATTTGGAAAGCATTCTACGGTATAAATGACGAGCTATGTTCCCCCAGTTAAAGGTAACAAATTAGATTTTGAAAGGAGGCCTTTTTTTTACGAATTTTACTTGTTCTTCTTCAGTTCTCTTGTTTGGATCATTAAGCAAGCGCGCTGATATGTTTCCTCTATTTAAAAAAGAAATAATCTGTGGAATAAATGTCATATGGAGCATTATGAGCCCATACAATAGCAAAATAACAACATCCTGTGGTGCAATTACAGTAAAAAGAAATAAGGTAGCATTTTTAGTAACAAATTAAAAAAATCCAAAAAGGGGAAAAGTCATTACCCCCAAATAATACAAAGAGGTTCCCCACCCGAGTGAGCTCATCAACCTACCAAAAGCAGGTACCAAATTTTTTTCATATATAATCCAAATTGTTATTTTTACATGCAAATTTCAATCATTTTCATATGAGATCAATCTCCGTCGCATCTAAACCCTTGTTTGGCTCAAAATATTGGCTGGCAAGACAATAATACGCACCAAGAGGGGTGGACTGGCAACAAACCGAACCTTTTGCCATTTTTGTGTGATGTGGCTATGCTCAGACTCGAATCCACATTTTAATGTTGGCAACCTAAAGCATTTACCAGCACACCAAGTGATGGACCCCTTAGTGGTCATAAGTGATAGAACAACCAAAAGGAAAAAATAAAGCACCAAGAGGACTGGACTAGCAACAGACCAAACCTATGACAATTTCATGTAAAGCAGCTATGCTCAGACTCAAATCCATTGCTTCACATTGGAAGCCTGAAACTTTTACCGTCACACCAAATGATGGTCCCTTACTGGTAACACCCAAAAAATAAAAAATAAAAAAACTCAAAGAGAAAGAAAGACTAAATAGGAGAGGTAAAAAGGAAGGAAAAGAAGCAATGAGAAGAGGCTGAGAAGATAGACAGGGATAGGAGGAATATATGTACACACACCCACCCACACACACACGCACACAAACACACACACACACACACCCACACACACGCGCACACACACACACACACACACACTTCAGGTAGGTGACTCCTGCCTCCAAAAACCTATTATGATACCTTCCAAAAAAACATGACACAACATTACACTCTACAAGCATGATACAGCATAACATATTATAAAGTTATACCTTCAACATGCTAGCCAGATCTCCATAGGTTTGCTCAAATTGTGTAAATCGCTTCCAGACCTAAAGAAGAAGAGGCAATGCAAAAAATCAATGAACACAAAATGAGAATGCTACTAAAAAAAATTCATCAATGGAGACTCATGAAAATATATTCTAAAATTTCAAAGCTTAACAAACAACTAATAGTAAGACAAGACTCACGAAAATAAACTTAAACATTTCAAAATTTAACAAATAACTACCAGTAAGCCAAGAAACGATGATTAATAGATCTTTGGCTTAAAAATCCCCCTTCAACAAATTATAATTTCAAAGAGAATAAACAGAAGTTCAAAGCTTACATAATCTTTGTTTATTAAACAGAAGAGAACAACAAATAGTGCATTGACTGTTTTAACTAGATTTTTTAACCAGATTATAAATTTATAACAACATATCTGGGATTTCTTTTCCAAGCATCTAGCATTTAAATTTATCTGAGTTTGAATATCAAGTACAAAACAGGAAGCATTATAAGTTAGAATGGGGAGAGTAGACACCCCAATTTGGGCCCTGTCTCATGATTAGGACCTTTGGGCCTCAGGGCATCACCCCAAACTTGATTTTGGTTCAAATATATATTCTGGGGAGATCAATCACAAAATCCTAGGCATTTGTACCATCTGGTTTCCGTCAAAAAGCATGTTTCACAGCGTTTTGTGCTTTTTTATTTTATTTTATTTTTTGGATGAAAAATGACCACTTTATCCCAAAAGCCACTAATTTTGCAAAGCCAATACTGTTAGATGTCCAAATGAATTTTGGAACATAAATACGAATCTAGCATAAAAATTCCTTTCCAATAATTATAACTTCAACAGATTTTAAATTTTCAAGCTAAAACATAAATTTTTTTTGTCATTTGAGCGAGATGAATTTATTCAACTACCATGCAATGTGTGGCACTATGTTTTTTATTTTAAATCATGCACATTTATTTTTAAAAGATAAAGAGGAGTGGAAATACGTTGAATTGTTGTAGAATTCATTTCTACAACAATTCCCTCGCTCTCCCTCTCTATCTCTCCCTGTGCCCCATGTTTCCCCTTCTCAAACACTACACTCTCCTGAAACCACCAATCCTCTTAGACACAACATCCCCCACACCTCCAAACTCTCTCAACCACTTTCAATCACTCTATATCCAATAGAAGTGACTTAGAGAGTCTAGGATGAAGTCTATGACTTAAATATTTTAAAATTCATACATATACCATGATCCCTTGGATGTATCGAACTTTTTGAAGAATCAAATTAGTATACAATGAACCACAGCGTACATCCCAATCAAGATGACAAAATGGAGGTTTTTAAAGGCTATGATGGGCTCATTAGACAACTAGAATGCTTCATTCTATCTTGCATGACTGTCTGAAAATCTACTAAGTAAATAAACCATTCATTTTCCCCAATAATGGGCAGATTTGGGCAGATATGGTCTCCCTGACTCACAAATTCAACATGGTTCAGGGTTGCACAAAATGGTCAATTAATTTCTATCACATCAACCCAAGGGTCCATTGGAATGAACTAGAAATTTACCTTAGTATACAAACGCTATTCACTGCATGCATTTGCATACTTGTTTGAGTATGAACTTCCATATTTTTGTGTGTTGCTTTCATATAGATATCATGCTTATGACATCATGCATCCAAGATTATGTAGTTATATTAGGATCATGAACACTGCATACACTATGTTTGTATTGCTTATTTCACGACATGCAGTTATTTATATTGTTTTATTTCTTGACATATATATCGTTGTATTTGTGTTTATTCTATAAGTATGAGTTTCTCTTCAGAAGTTGGACATATTGGGCCTGTGCTCACTCTTGCTATATTTTGAAGGAGTTGATGCTATTTATGAGAATCAGGAACAGACATGGAGTAGGATGTGGGGTTCTTACTTATAGGCAAACCTTGGGGTCGATGTGGTCTACATAGAGTAGGAGAGTGGTTATGATTTTACATTGACATTAGATGAGTAAATGTTTAGGATTATTGTTTTTGTTGGTTATTCACAAGTTATTATTATAGGCTATGTTATTTCAGTTGTGCATTTTGTTTTTATTGGTAATTTATTTATTTTAATTTTGGTTTAGAAGTGCAAGATCTTGGTTTAGTTTATTTTATTTTAATTAAGTTGATGTTATATACATCTTTGCAAGTGAGTGTTGGGCTGTATATGCTTAGGTTTCCATATTGAGGTATTTGGAGACTGCAATCACGTTCCAAGATCCCTACTACCCCATAGCATTATATTATTTTATTTATAGGGATAATTATATACCTGGAATCGGCGCTTGACATCCATGAACCATAATTGTAGTAAGGGTGCACAACCTAAGAACCAGGGTTCTTGCACATTAAAAAAGCCAAACAATGCCTTGTATATCTCAGATGGGATCATAGGAGCTAACCTATAGCCCCAAAAGGGTATTTCTGCAATTTTACCATTGGTGAGAAGTGGAGCCTGATATTCATTAGACTCAGCCCTTCTTGTTGCCGGTCCAGCCTGGTGGTAAGTTGGTGGGGAGGTTTCACCCCAAAACTGTCTTAAGGGTATTTCTATAAATTTACCCTTGCGTGTTTGTAACCCTAAAAACAAGTTAGGGTTCAGGAGAAGGGTGGTGTCAGAATGATAATTGTAATCTGTTCTTTTCTTCTGGGATATAAACATGATCTTCCATGCATTTGTATGAAGAATGTTTATGATAACATAAAATTTAAATGTGATGTATTGCAAAATAATGTGTTGTGGCAGTTCATGCAAATGATGATGATAGGAGAAAACATCGGAATATCTCAACTCCAAAAGGATGGTCCCAATCAAAATATCTGGGATTTGCAGAATTAACAAAACAGGATAGTCCACAGAAAATAAATAAATCAAGTCATTAGTTGTTTTAGGTAAAGGGATTTCGTATAAAAATTTCAAAGTCATCAAACATCCAAGTAAGTTTCCAGTATCCTGATTGCCTTACCCAACAGAAGGGTAACAAAAATTTTGCATAATACCAGGATCATTACAAAAATTGCCTTATAAATGGAACTCAGCACCAAAAGCATTCAAGGATCAAGACACCAGCTAACCTTCTGACAAAATAAGTCAATAATTAACATTTTCTTTGTGGGTATAGGAGGAAAGCCCAAAGCAATTGACTGATAGGATAGAGAAACATGAACATTTACAATGCCGGTCTACTAAGGGAAGGAGATTTCATAAACTATGGAACCAAAAAGTTAATAGCAACGGGACTTGGTTCACATGCTTTCATATCATAAAAGTAGTTGCCAAAATCAGGTAACATGGAAATTACTTGTTCTAAAAGATAACAGAAGCATTATATAAGCTTAGATATGTAAAATATGTCTGAAAAATGAATAAAATCAACACAACCATAGTTCAGTGAAAATGATACAGCTTTGGTTAGTAGTGAAAAATATAATTCAATAACGTGCTCCACGTAAAAACAAATAAAAAGGGGGTCTTGGGTGGGAATCACATGTAATGAGATCAAAATAGAACTTGGACTGTACCTCCGCAGATTCCTCTGCAGGAAGTGAGCTCAGAGCCCGTTCAAATAAAGCACGTATATTTCTGTCATCATTTAAACGGGACAAGAAATCTGCATACCTGTAACACGAAGGCAGGGAAAAGGAATTGATACTTGGATAAATTACTTCTGATTAAAATATTTAAGAACCAAAACATAAACATCACTGATCAAATTGAATTTCATAAACAGTAAGAACATACTCAAGAATATAAGCAGGCTCATGCATAAATCTCTTTAACCCTGTTTCAAAGACGTTGTGTGCAATCTGCAACATGTAATGACTGTCATGATGATTTAACTAAGAAATTTTCCACAATCATTTTCTTGAACATAACAAAAAATTTCCAGTCCCAGTTGGTTGGGTTTCCTGGAATGAGGAGTTTTCTGCACTACAGAACAAAACCAAAAATAGAAGGATAAACTTCCTAGAAAGTATATAAATTCAACCTAACTTATTTTGGAGTAGCTTTGCTCATAAGCCAGCCGCTTAATTTGAATCAATTGGTAAAGGTCAATATTTATCATTAATTGTGACATGACAAACAGTTAAAAGTAAGATTCTTTTTATTGTGGGACCAAAAAGAAAGCGTGGCAAGAAAGTGTCTAATGACCTTTTGATCCTTGTCAAGACAAAATGCCATCATAGCGTAAGCAACATATACATGGTAAGTACAACTTGGGGACTTGCGAGCTTCTAAGAAATACTTGCGAGCTGCCTCAACTCCTTCAGTTCTTCTTAAGAAACGTATAAACTGCAGAAGCAACAAAATTTAGGGAATAATGAAACAGTACAAACTGCAAAAATAGTAACTAATTCATTAGATGTGCCTGGATGTTACTATCTATAATTTTCATGCTGAATCAGAGATAAAGTATGTTCTGGGTAAACAGATCAAAGAATAAATGCATGCTAAAGTAAGTCCTGGGTAAGTGGAACTACCCAGGCTAATTCCTTGAAGCTCACCTCTCCATATTCCAACCTACAACACAAAAAGTTTCTCCACGACTCTAAGCAACAATTCAGCTGATAATAAATGCATGCATAAAATCCTTATCTGTCAATAAATACAAAATTCCTTACTTGAATATGTGCTAGGGCTGTTGTATTAGCACCATTTCCCAAAAGACTTTCATAAATTTTCCTTGCAGGCTGAAACAAATGAGAAGCCATGTCAAATGGACTGAGAAGCAGAAAAAACAATGAGCAAAAGGAGAAAAATGAGAAATGAGAAATAAGAAGAAGAAAAAAGGGAAAATGGAGAATCACAATAACAAAATAACAATTCACTCTTCCAGGACCTGAATTGCACCACGGGACTCCTCCAGCTCCGCATAAGCATACCTCAGCATTTCAGAATCTAGTGAGAAAGGAGAAGAAAATAAGGAAAATGAAAATGGTACAATCCTTTTCCAGTGGCAAGGAGTTATCCTAACCATTCACCGATTAGAGCATATAACAACAGAATTGTGCAATAAATCTGATGATTCTTAAAAAGCCTGAATTATATAAATTGAAGTTGAAATTACTTAAAGAATGAAACCTAGAGATGCCTCGGGAGCAAGGAAAAAGGAAAATAAATAGTACCAGGAAGAGCCTTCAAAGACCGCTGGAAAACTTTGATTGCAGAATCTATTGAGCCGCTTTTTGCATGCCATGTAGCATATTCATACCATATATCCGGATAATGATACAAGTACATCAGACACTGTACAAAAATATATAAAGGTGTCAGAAACTGACAGGATAAATAAAACTAACTGTAACAAAATGCAGATGAAATGAATTGAGAGCTAACAAAAACTATAAATGTTCATTTTCATCAAATAAGAAGGATGTTAATCATTCCAAATGAACAAAGCTGAAGTGCAATATCATGTAATTTTATCTGTGTATTTTAGTGTTAATGACAAGGGTATTATGGTCTTTCTATATTTTAATTGTGCGTTTAATGGTGACCAATAGCATGTTTTATTTCAGTTTGAGTTGGTATGCAGGTTAAAGTATTTTGATTGAGTGTGTATGTGGGGTTCGGTAGTATGGCGATGCACAAAATCATGAAAGTTTATATTTAAAAAAGAAGCAAGCAGCTGAGGGTATTCCCAGCCAACTTCGTTTGAATCAAGAGAAAGGAAAAAGAGGAGCAGAGCTACAGGAAATAAGAGGAAAAAGGAAAAAAGGAAAGAAGAAGAAGAAGAGAGAAAGGGGAGTGAGTTAAGGTGAGGGAATTCTTCTAACTTGAATGTTGTGTGTACTTGATTGTATTTACGTATTTCGTGTGAGAGTTTTTAATCCTGACTATGTTGTCTTAAAAGTTCCAGTCTCTGGTATTGAATTGAATGTAAAAATCTTGATGTGTTGAACTTATCTGCAATTCTAGATGTTAATAAGAATTTGAGACAGTGCATAATTATACACATCTAGTTGATGAATCTGACTTGTATGATGAATTATTTGATTAGAATGAATTCTATGAATGTAAAACTACTGCTAAGATACTCTGTGAATGTTGAGAGAAAGTTAGAATGCTAAAGGAATGAAATTGGTATGAGTTTAGATTGGAAAGTGAATATATAAAACCCTGTTTGTGACTCGGTGATTAATTGTCAAACGCTCGATTTATCGCAGGATATGGGTGATTAATTGTCAGAGCTTGTATTTGTGTATGATGTCCTGAAATCAATAAAACATGCTTTCTTTGTCATTTCACTGATTCTTACTTGAGAATTAATGATGAAAACCATGTTTTTAGTGATTCATCATCATTTTATCTGCTGAATTATATGCATTGAACTGAATATGAGTGATATGAAATGTTTAGAATATAACTGCTTGTGGTCATGCATATATTGTATCACCTGACGTGATGGCACTTCTAGGTGACCTAATAGAGTGCATGGCACTGTCTGGGGTGTCAGGGTGTGACTTCCAATGGGTAGTAAACAGTGTTACTCTGGAAAACAGTAGGAGAAGAGAAAAAGTACTCCTGGGGTTGAAAGTCCCCTAAACCTTGTGAGTGGCTACACATGATGTGGTTGAGGAGTGCTCCCACAATCTCCAGCTGGCCATATTCAGTCTGGTTGTATAATCGGTCCCAGACCACCGTTTATGAAGGGTAAGGTGACTGGCTTCTCTGTGAGGTCCTACACCACCACCTAGTCGGAAGGAGCATAGACTGTACACGAGGGGTAGAGGGAAGACCCCAGGCTTTCCATGATGCCAGCATAGACAGTGTGTGAGTGTGGAACATAACATACATGCATTGCATATTTCATTTATATGTGTATCTTGTCATGAATTCAATGTGAATTACTATGACTTGTGAAGAATGATAATGTGATTTACTTACGATCCATGCTTGAATTTTATGTTTGGTTGTGATTAGTGGGATTTTCTTACTGGGTTGTGAGCTCATGATCCCATTTTAACATTTCAGGTTAAAGATTGGCTGGCTTTCACCAATATAGCTGGGAAGAGAGAAAGAGAGGACAAGAGGGAAAAAAACTTGTAAATTTATGTATATAAGTCTTTTACATTTCCTGTATTGTAAATATTGTGAGAATAGTAAATGTCACTTGTCTTTGGTGCACAACTAGTCTCCATGTTCTGCTGTATTATATTTTTGTGTACTCCAATGACCAGTTGTCTCAATGTGGGAAAGCCAATACCTATCGAGATAGTTTAGTGACTGTTGTATACCTGATTTATTATAATTAATTAAAGGGGATTTGACATGAAGAGACAATATACCAGAAGTAATATAGCCATAAAAATAAAAAATAAAAAATAAAAAGTGTACACAATATGAATTTGTTCAGGTTGATATATGCATCTGGACTTGACGAAATGAATACAAAAGAAACAAAAATATATATATAAATCCAACATTCAGGTATGCATGGATCTAGATTGTAAGCAACCAAGAAAGAGTATGAAGAACATATCTAATTCATAACCACGTTCTGAAGAAAACAGTGGAAAAAAGCCCTAAACACTGGTTATTAAACTTGGAATAGGCCAACCCTCAGCACACAGAAAAAGGTAGATTGATACCTGTTCATATGTAAAAGCAATTCGTCTGTTCGAAGACGCACTGTCAATTCTTTGAGGGTTCCCTCTGAAAAGTACATACAGACAGTAAGATTGTTCGACCGCATTAATTGAAGTTTGAAACAGTAAATGAACATTCAAAATAATTTCAGTTTTCTAAAATTGATATACCATGAATGAAACAGTAAATGAACATTTAAAGCCATTTCAGTTTTCTAAAATGAATATTTGATTGAAGTTTGGCCTGTATTCATTTATAAACTAAAATCAAGCAATAAGACATGCCTCACACATTGTAAAAGCAAAGAGAATGGCCTGCCAACTAAAATGGACAGTTTTCTAAGCCATTTAAGAGTCTTTCCTGTTGGAAGATTTCACAACTACTATTGTCTCCACCATTCTATCAAAAAATGGTTCTAACATTAAACAAATAAAAGGATGAAAACTTTAAAAGGTGTCATACTTGGATCGACAAAGGAAACCCATTAGAAGTTTAGAACACACATGTTTTAAAGTCTTTGCATTGGGTAGTGAACCTGAAAGAGCCAGTTCAAGTATGTACTGAAATTACAGAGAGTAATATGCTTGTGCAGATCCAGTATAGCCCAACTTAACCAGATCAATTGTTTCTGTGTGTGTGTGTGTGTGTGTGTGTTAAGAAGAGAACTTTGTGGGAAGTTTGTCAACACTCTTATCAGCTTGGGCTTAAAAATTTGTAGGCCCACACAACACATACATTGAGTTTCAATCCAACCCCAAACTGAGTTCCGGCTGGGCCCAAGCTGACCCAAATGAAGGTAATCATCCCAATTTTTTAAGACTGGCAGAATAAGGGAGAAGGATTTCTAGTGCCTAAGGTGGCATGACTTCTTGTTCATGGAGGACCCCATATAAGTTCCAGATCATCAATCATTTTTCTTGGTAAACCACACCTTATATTCAATAACAACAACAGGAACATAGACAGAATTTATAAAACCTAGGATCTACTTACTGATCACATCTAGGACAATATCTTTGAGCACCTGCAAACATATAAGAGTTACAAACAAGCATGACAAGTAGACTGGTCTAGGAATTTAACAGAAATCAGGCAGATTAACCAGCCATTACTGTCCAAATTTAGGGAAATTTTCGACTGAAATTTCCCCATTTCGGTCTAAACTTCCCCCAAAACACCAAATCTTATCCAACAAAATTTTGCACAAAATCTTCAAAATTCTTGCATAATCTACATGGAAGACCTTGCAAACAGTGATCAGAAGCTTACTACGCTTAGTGGACTCAAAGAATGAACTAGCCATCACTGTTAAATTGAGGCAGATGAACCAGCCATCACTGTCCAAATTTATTGAAATTTCCCCATTTCGATCAAAATTTTCCACAAAACCCCAAATATTTTCCAACAACATTTTGCACAAAATCTTCCAATTTCTTGAGTAATCTATGTGGGAGATCTTTCAATAGTGATCAGAAGCTCCCTACGCTTAGTGGACTCAAAGATATTTTATTCTAAATGTTCCTAATTGAGGTAAATCTTTTTTTAGTACTCTAAATATTTATAGAACAAGCTGAATTTTTTATATGTTTGCAAAAAAACACCTGATCTATGTGGAAGTGAATCATGTGATTAGTGTTTTTCTATCTTTATTTATCGATTAGTGTTTTTCTATCTTTATTTATCTCAATTTGTATTTAAATGACTTGTATTGGCTTTTTGTTTCGATGAAAGTGTGTTTAATTTATAAATTAGTGATTATTGAGTTGTATTTCAAATATATTTATGTTTATTGCATGCTATTTCAAGCTTATTTATGTATTAAATGAGTTCAAGGGCCCAAAAAATTCAAAAACAACCATTTCCCCAAAATTTCCACCAACTGTGAGAATTTTCCCCCATTTCGCCGACATTCCGGTCACGTTCACAGCGAAATTTCACCGAAATGCAAAATTTTGATCCTTGATTTATATAATATTTATTAGATGTTTAATTTTATCAGCCTGGATCATAATGCTTGGCTTTAAAAATGTCAACCTGAAACCAAACCAAATTCAACTTCGACCTAAAGTCACATCCAAAATGTTCTGAATATTGTTGGCTCAATCTGGCTCTTATTACATCTGTCATCTGTCTGGTGTCTTTAAGGCTAGTTCAACCTAATGCTCAACTCTAATTATTAGAAACATATCTCCAGTCTCCTCTACATCAAATGGTAATTATAAATTCCACTTCCCACAATATTAATATTCCATCAACAGAGTCAACATTTTGGAACCTAATCGAAAGTATCCCTTGAGATGAGTGAGTGGATGGAAAGAGAATTTGACTTGGAGGAAATTAGAATGGCAATTTGGGAGATGGAAGGGGATAAAGCTTCGGGGTCCGATGGTTTCACAATTGAATTTTTTAAGCGCAATTGGGAGATTATTAAGGAGGATTTGATCAAAGTGTTTAAGGAATTCCACTCCAACAGGGTCATTCATAAGTTTACAAATGCGACTTTCTTGGTTCTCATTCCTAAGAAAGCTGGGGTGATTGGTATTAAAGACTTTAGGCCTATTAGTCTTACGACTAGTGTGTATAAGATCATAGCAAAGGTGCTGTCCCTTAGGTTGAAAAGGGTTCTTCCCAATGTCATATCAGCAAATCAAAGTGCCTTTGTGGAGGGTCGCCAAATCTTGGATTGTTCTTCAATTGCTAATGAGTGTGTGGAGAGTAGGAGGAGGTCCGGGATTCCAGGAATCGTATGTAAATTGGATATTGAAAAAGCAAATGATCGGGTGGAATGGGGATTTTTGGATGCGATTCTTGACTGGAAAGGTTTTGGGGATCGGTGGAGACGTTGGATGAGGGGTTGTTTGGATAAGGTTTTCTTTTCTATTTTGGTGAACGGGGTGGCTAAAGGTTTTTTCCCTTCATCTAGGGGCCTTCGCCAAGGGGATCCTGTAAGACCTTGGAAAAAAAATAAATAAATAAATAAATAAAATAGTTAGTTTATATAGTTGGGTTGGTTTAGTGAGTGTTAATGGTTTAAATGGGTAGGTTAAATTGGTTCAAGTGGTTAGGTTTAGATGAGTTGGTTCGAGTGGTTAAACCGGCTCAATGGTTTAAACCAAAAGAAAAAAAAAGAAAAAAGAAAACAAACCCAAAAGCCATTCACGATTTGTGCATTTGTGCATTTGGGGGTTTTTGGGTGTTGGGTCGTCAAGGGTTTGCGGCAAAGAAGAAATCGCAATAGAGGAGCCGTGGAGAGGAGAAGAGAGGAGACGTGGAGCGGAGCCGTGGAGAGGAGAAGAGAGGAAACATGGAGAAGAAGAAGAGGGAAGGGCGTCCATCTTGGTCGTTGTTGGGATCTTGGTCGCTGTTGGGGTTTAACACAACAAGGGAAAAACGAGTGGAGGAGGAGAAAAGAGAAGAGAAAGAAGAGGAGAAGAAGAGAGGAAGAAAGAAAGGGGGTGTTCATTTTGGGGGGGTTAGCTGCAGAAGAGAAGGAGAAGAGAAAAGAGAAGAAGAAAAGAAAGGAAGAAAAAGAAAAGGAGGAAGAGAAGAAAACGAAAGAGGGAAGAAGAGAAGAGGGTTGGTTGACTGGTTCTGTCTAGGCGTGGGATTTGCGAAATCTGTAAGTAGCAGTTTATTCGATTGATTTTGTTTTGGTTTATCCGATTTCAGCATGCGTTATTCCTCATTGTAACTAGATTGTTTTCATTTTTATTTCTTCTGATCTGTGATAAAGTGGTTGTAAGATTGATTGTTAGATAGTTTCGAGCTAGGAATTGAATCTGAAATTTCTGGTTGTAAGAAAACGCCTAACTTAGAGCAGTCATTAGTCTGATTTTGTTGTCTCCTTTCTGAAATTTCTTTCTGATTAGGTTCTGATTTGGGGTTCTGTTAGGGACTTTTAATTTAGGTTATGTTAGAGACATCTGATTTAGATTTTGATTTGGGGTTCTGGTAGAGACATCTGATTTAGGTTCTGATGTGGGGCTCGGGTAGAGACATCTGATTTAGGTTATGATTTGGGTTCTGTTAGAGATATTTAATGATTTCGGTGGCTTGCAAAGGCTAGGAATCTTCGCGTAAAAATTCATAATTGTAGTCTAAAATTTAGTTTAGGGTATTTGTAGTTGAATGGAATTGGTTTGGACCAATCAGAACTTGAGGTATTGCAAGAAAAATCATGAAAAATTGATGGTGTCCGTCCATTTGGTTTTCGCGGCAGGTTATAACCAACTGTAGTAAAACAGCCACAAGTTCCTGTAGGAAACTCCGAATTACGAACCGTTTGTTGCGTTGGAAACTAGACTCGTAGAGCTTTCCAACAATATATGGCACGTATACTAATTCCTCATAGATTAAATCAGGTTTAGCATTCAATCAACCAGTTAAAAATCAATTCTGCAGAGTGAACAGCAACTGCAAACCAATCGTGGATAAATTGTATCGGTATTATCCGAACATGAAATTGACCTATCTCTAACTTGTGTTCGAAGGTGGTTTATAAAAGGAATTGAGTATTGTGTTGGTTGGGATGAGGTAACACAGGCCCCGTGTGGCTCCCTCATCGAGTGTTGTGTTGGGATGAGGTAACATAGGCCTCGTGTGGCTCCCTCATCGGGTATTGTGTTGGTTGGGATGAGGTAACATAGGTCTCGTGTGGCTCCCTCATCAGGTATTGTGTTGGTTGGGATGAGGTGACACAGGTCCCGTGTGGCTCCCTCATCGAGTGTTGTGTTGGGATGAAGTAACACAGGCCCCGTGTAGCTCCCTCATCAAGTGTTGTGTTGGGATGAGGTAACACAGGCCCCGTGTGGCTCCCTCATCGAGTATTGTATTGAGATGAGGTACATAGACCCGGCATGGTTCCCTCGTCAAGTTTGATATGAGATTGGTACTAGATTCGTTTTGTATTTGGATTGTACTTGCTAACCCCAGGGAGGGGATACTTCGTAGGGAGATTTCCAGGTTTAATGGTATTTTAATTTCTTGTTTGTATTAGATATAGCATACTTATGAGAAGGATGCTCACATGTGGATTTAGCATAGTTTTTGATAAAACTTATATTATGTTTTGTTTCAAATTGCATATCATGGTTTACAATAACACTGTCTTGTGCATATTACTTCCTAATAAGATTATGTCGCACGTGTGGTTTTCCCTGTTTACTCGATGTTTTGTTTTTAGCACCAGGAAATTATTTCTCATATAGTGGTATACTTTTGGGTCATTTAATTAGATATACGGTTATCTGATTTATAGAATCACTAATCTACGAGTTTTGTACATACACTTTATGCTGACATTATAGTTTGGTTTACTCTGATTTTTCTGCTCATTACTAGTATTGTGTAAATGATAATGAACTGCTTCTTCGCATGATTTGGATAGAGATTTATCGTATGATATATTAGCATAGTATTTCATTAGCTTAAAGTTGCATAAACAGTTTTATATCATGCATGTGCTACAACTGGGACATGAGTCTCACCCGTGTTTTGGATTTATCGGTTTTGTTTTAGATTCTGCTGGTGAGCCGCATACTGGGGCAGAGTATCAAGGGGGATCTAGAGTATAGGCCGAAGGATCACTATTCCAACTAGAGATAGAGAAGGCAAATATATTCTTTGGATAGTTATAAAAATTTGTCTTGGATATTGTACATTGTATATGTTGTAAACGAGAGAGAGAAAGAGAGTGAAAACTTTAGTGAATTTTATTTTAAATCTGTAGATGTAAGATGGTTTAGTTTTTGGAATGATGTATATTGTATATATGTTTTTCTTATGTTTATCAGGTATTGGTTTGAGGGCTTAGCCTATACTCGTATGTACAGGCATTATATAGCTGATTTTTTTAAAAATTTAGGATTTTTATTACCTTCATCCTAGTTAGTTTCTTAAGGTGCATTATTGTAATTTGGGCCCTATAGTAGCGCTCGGGAGCCAATATAAACCCGATACGGGTGGACCTGGTTCCGGGGTGTTACAAATCCTCTCTCTCCTTCCTTATTCACCCTAGTAGTAGAGGTCTTTCATAGCTTTTTATCTACTGGGAGGGACGAGGGTATGATTGAAGGGTTTAAGATTGGGAGGAATCAGATAAGTGTGTCCCATCTGCAATTTGCAGATGACACACTGGTTTTTCTGGAGGCGACTAGAGATCATATGGTGGGATTAAAAAGTATATTGCATACATTCCACATGGTGTCTGGTTTGAAGGTCAATTGGGGTAAGAGTTCCTTGGTGGGGTTGAATCTAAAAGAGGAGGAAGTTAGGTCTTTCGGTAGCATCTTAGGTTGCCAGGTGTCTTCGTGGCCCATGTCTTATCTTGGCCTTCCTTTGGGGGAGTCCCCTCGCAATTTTTCTTTTTGGGAACCGGTCATAGAAAGGGTTGAGAAACGGCTTGCCATCTGGAAGAAAAATTATTTGTCTTTAAGGGGCCAGATCACTTTGATTAAGGCGGTGCTTGCCAATCTTCCGGTCTATTATATGTCTCTCTTTAGGATGCCTAGGAGAGTAGTGGCTATTGTTGAAAAGGCTCAAAGAGATTTTTTATGGGAGGGAGGGGATGAGAGGAAGGTGCATCTGGTCAGGTGGGATAAGGTGAGTTTGGGGAAGGAAAAATGAGGTTTAGGTTTGGGCAAAATTGCTCTTCGCAATTCCTCTCTCCTTTCCAAATGGTTGTGGCGCTTTAGCATTGAAAATGAAAGTTTATGGCATCAAGTGATCACAAGCAAATATGGTAGAAATGATAACGGATAGTCGATTAATTTTAGGGCCCAACCTCCAGGAAATTGCCCCTGGAAAGCCATTATGAGTTAGGCCCATGCTTTCTATCCCCATATAAAGTTGTGCATTGGTTCTGTGTCTTCTATTAGGTTTTGGCATGACTTGTGGTGGGGTGGGTTGATATTGTCTACTTAGTTTCCTCGTTTACATTCTTTGGTTCTCCATCCTAATGCCCTTGTAGCTGACATTCTTTCTTCATCGGAATCTGGCTTGAATTGGAACCTAATTTTCAGGAGAGATCTTCGTCTAGCTGAAATGAAGGAGCTAGCCTCACTTTTTCATACTCTTAAAGATGTGCATCTTGATCCACTAGTTTCAGACAAGGTTCTTTGGGCTCTTTCTACTTCTGGCTCTTTCACTCGCAAATCTTTCTTTAGCAAGATTTCTCATAATCCCGCCATTCCTAATCCATCGTTCTCTGTCTCTAGGCTTTGGAAGCCAAAGGTCCCTCCTAAAGTTAAGGCCTTTCTATGGACTGCCCTCTTGTACAGGATAAATATGGTTGATTGCCTCCAAAGAAGATGGAAGACAATGTCCTTATGCCCTCAGGTATGTTTTATGTGTATGAGAGCAGGAGAGAGCATTGATCACCTGTTTGTGCAGTGCCATTTTGCATATGATATTTGGATGCGCATGCTGCACTTGATTGGAGTGTCTTGGGTGTTGTCGGATTCATTTAAATCATGGTTTGATCAATGGTGAGTCAGGGGATTGGGAAAGAAAGGCCACATCATTTACAAGTTTCTTTTCCACGCAGTGGTGTGGCACATTTGGTTAGAAAGGCAAGCCAGAATATTTCAGGATGTTAGGAGACCGATGGATCATGTGATTGATTCTATCCTAGTATTTGCAGCATCTTGGGCCTTTGTACTCCCAGATTTTCAAGGGGTCAGACCATCAGAGATCCTGAATGGTTGGCAATCATAGTGTCTTTCGAATCCTGTTTAGGATTTTGGGTGTTGGGTGATGGTGGGAATTTCTGCTAGTCACGGGCGATGGCTAGTTATGTCTAGTGGCAGCCATCAATTGTAGTGGAACTTCTTGTTCTGCTACAGTAGATGGTCTTTTTGAATCTATACTCGAGTCGTTTTTTGGGGGTTGGGATATGAGGTGGTCATTGTAGTGGTTGTACATCGGTATATTTTTTGTGATTTGCTAAGGGTCAAATCATAGCCTCCATTGTACACTTTTTACCATGTATATATATATACATACTCATTACTCATAAAAAAAACATTTTGGAACCTGAAACGGAGAGAAGTGAGGAATTAAATAAGTTCATACAATAAACATTGGGTGTTATGAATGATTCATTTTTGCCGCAATGATCAACATTAGAGGCTAACATATTGTATGGTAGTACATGGTATAAAATGCCAATAAACCTTTTTTTTTCTTAAATGGTATACAATGCCAATAATGGTATACGTATTTACATATAAAGAAAAGTATGATCTTTACATCAGAAGCTATGCCATACTGAATCCTACTCAAACAACAAAAACCAGTTGACTATTCTGCCACAAAAGCAACCCCCAAAACCCTAAAGACAATCTTTTACATCCCTCCCCAACCATAATAAACCTTGAGTTGCCACGGAACAAGCAGTTCAGCTGTGACCCAAGGGAGCTAACCTCTGTATGGCATTCCAGCTGCCATATTTACACTTGTAACCCCTCCTCTTGCCATCCCATCTTCCAATAAAAATGTAGAGAAGCACCACCTATGCCACTCCCTCACTATCTCTGCAGGCTGAACCCCCTAGAACTTTGAAGTAATAGATACCCATGATGCAATAGCAACCATAATGCTGTCTACCACCTGTTCTAGCAACGACCAAGTGTCCCGAAAGATCCTGCTGTTACGTTCCATCCACGCAAACCAAATAATAGCATGAAATAGTGCCCAGGAAATAGATCTTCCTCTTCTCCCCAATCCCTTAAACTGCCATTGCTCAAAGCATGCTCTAAGAGAGTTATCTAATACCCAAGGCACTTTAATCACCTGAAGTAATCTCATCCAAATGGCTCTCGCAAAGCGGCATTGAACAAACAAATGACAACGCTCTCTCCTTCCTCCATGCACATGAAGCACATCTGTGGAGATAACGCAATCGTCTTCCATCTTCCCTGGATCCAATCAGCTGTAGTTATCCGATACAGAAGAGCTGTCCATAGAAAAGCCTTAACCTTAAGAAATACCTTAGGTTTCCAAAGCCTAGACACAGAGAAGGGCACAATGGGATGTATCGAAGGCTCATTTACAAAATTGAACAGAGACTTACAGGAATAAGCTCCAGAAGGGGACAGAGACCAAGATACCTTATCATCACCAAGACGGTCAAGAATCACATCCTTCAGGCTTTCAAAAAACATAGCAATCTCCTCCATTTCTAGAGGGCAAAGGTTCCTCCTAAGAGAAAAGTTCCAAGAAAGAACAGATGGTGACCAAACTAAGATGTCAGCCACACACGCACTAGGTTGAGTAACAAGGGAAAATAACCAAGGGAACCGACTGGATAACACTTGATTGCCCCACCATAGATCATGCCAGAATCTCACAGATGACCCACTCAATGCTGAACTTGATATGGAGGTAAAAGAAGGGTGATTGTCTCATAATAGCCCTCCATGGGCAAGTTCCTAATGGACGAGCCCTCTGATTGATGAACCATCCACTATCATAACTACCATATTTGCCATCAATAACTTTATGCCAAAAACTTTCCTTTTCTGTGTTGTATCTCAACAACCACTTGGCTAAGAGGGAGGAGTTTCTGGAGGCCACCTTCCCCAAACCTAGATCACCCTGCCATCTTAAATGAAAATTGGGCAGCCAAAACCGATAAGATTGCAATTTTTTTTTTTTTTAAAAAATATCAATAAGAAAGTATGATCAAACCTAATACCTAAAGAGAGAAAGCTGAAAGGTAATGAACAATCCTTGAGAAGGAGAGTAAAGAAAAAAAAATTGAGCTGCTGGGATAACAATATCATTATGTTGCTTCATCATGCAAAGATCCTATCCACCTTCAAGAAACTACATTTTTTTCTCTTCATAACAGGAACTTCAGCTTAGTCATATACTTCCATTTTATATCCTCCCATTTTGAACATGAAAATCAGTTATTGAATGGAATCTCAAGTATGGCTCAAAATATCATATCTGGAATTCTGGATTATGTATCAATAAGTCTAAAAATGGATACGTATCGGATATCCGTTTAAACGCAATAAAAATTGAGAAGTGACCTGGACTATGGAACCAAAGATTATGGTGGTGGTGGTGGAGGTAGTAGAACACAAACCTTTTAGAGGGATAAAGGAAAGCAGAAGCATAATACTAGTGTGCACGGCAATGAGTCCTGCACAGCTTAGAGCTTCGAATCTATGGATAATGGAGCTAATACTTCTCATATGGGACACTATCCACAACAAAGCCAGGTTCAAACCACATCCTATGAGTTATGGTTCACTTGATACCAATGATTATGGTCCATACTACTATTCTTAGTAGCCCTGTTGTTGTAGATTCATCTAACACCAACAGCTATGATTCATACAAATGCATAAATGATATTTATGGTTCCTTCCCAATGAACTGCATGGATTCTGTGTTGCATTGGTTATAGTGGCACCCCTTGGATATGGCTTTATGGGTTATCCTCCTCCACCAACATCACCTCATCCGAAGCCAGAACCAGAGCAAAATATTTTGGTAGTTAATTCTTAGTATTTCAATTATCAATCCATTAACATTATGCAACATATGAGTTAGGAAAAGTATGAGTATCATTTTTGATTATATGAGGAGGAGTGTCAATTTCATGAAAGTGTTTCTCTCATTTTATCAGTGAAGAAGCAAGATTCAAGCCACCTTGACACTCTGTTTAATTTTGAAGACATAATCTCAACCATTGTATATTTATTTTTTTACCTGTTGTTATTGTTTACAATTTCCAATTTCATTTACAGTCATTTGAATTTTATTTGATTAATATGTTTCTTATTCTACCATTGACCTTATGACTGATTATCACTATGACGTGTGATTCTGATTTTTTTTGCACACATCATTATGTATTATGCATACATACGTGAATATGATCCTGCATCATCTGCTTTTCCCAATGATATAGGTTTTAAATAAAAAAAGAAAAGCAAAAGAAGCGTTTTTGGCAAAATTAAAATTTTGTGTGATTCATCCAAAATTTGATTTTCTGGTGAATCGTCAAAATTTCAGCATCATGCCACTGAAGTTTAGTTTCATGCCTGAACGACACGCCCGGCTGCAAAGAAACTAAAAACGATGGACCAAAATATTTCCTTTTTGATAAATATAATAAAAATACAAATGTGCACATGAATTTATACATATATAATACATAATCATGTGTGTAAACATATTTCAAGACGCAGTGCAAATTTGAAAAATACAAAAGTAAAAAGGATGCATCTGCCCATCTGATTCCTTAACTTATCTTTTACTGTTATTTTGTGCTTAACTGAAATACATTAGAAACAAAAACTAAAAACAATTACAAGTCCCAAATTTGTGCATTTTATATATTATTTTATAGGTGATTATATATGTATGCATGTACGCATGCAAGTAGGTTATTATTTCAAATCCAAATCCAATCATCAGCAACAAGAAGTTTAGGTCCATACTTTTGTGGTTGTTAAGTATTCCACATGTGATGGGATTTGAAACTCACTTGAGAATATGAGTTATCAAAAATCTATTCAAACAAACACCTAAAACTGGAGCAATTCTCAGGATATACCAATCCACACATCTGATTCCCGCAACACAAACATGCCTTATAAACAAATACAAAATCCCACAAAAACAACTACTCCAACAAGTTTATATGAAACAAAAAACAAGCCGCCTATTTTGACGAGTTCAATTCTTTATTCCAGTTCATATAAGTACCATCTGAAGTTAGGTTGAAAACAAGTAAATGTTACATACTTTACCAACATAACAGTACTGAATCTACTGACCATCATTGACATTATACTGTTTTGTTTTCCATTTTCTTCTCTCCCCTACTTCAAATATTATAGAAATCAACTCTAAGAGGCAACATTTGCCATCTTTTGATTACTAGACACTTTACAAGAAAATATGTTTGTGAGAATTACTTATGCTGAACTAATCCTAATGGTGTATGTTACATCCTCTGGCGACCCCTAACCATTAGAAAAAAGGAAAATGTAAACACCATAAAGCATGATCTCAATATGTATAACTAAGAACATAATTGTGTACAGATGCCTTTAGATAAATATAAAAGAGGGAATAAAATTGATTGCAAAAGTGTCTCTCACTTTTCAAAGGATAAAAACTTTTTCCAAGCAATGCATTGCTGCTCTTCCTGTGGAAGCACAACATTAGAACAGAATCTATTGGTTATAAGCTAAAAAAGAATGGCATCTTAAATACAAATATTTGATCAGTAAACTGCTAAAAGGATGCAATTATGGACATTCGCCCTTCTGAACATGCAAGCAGGAAAAGCTAGTGCAACATAGATTGGTGTGCAGCCATCTAAGATCAGGATGTCCTACAATAGAGCAAACATAGACGGCAATTGTAATTTATTGAAGGAAAAATTGTCACGGAATGAGACGCTGTGGACATCAACCATAATATACTGAAGTCCACCTAAAACCATTGTTTAGATAATTAAGACATCTTCAATTATCTTAACCAACATGTATTATTTCTATTATGAAATGGCAAGCTCGCTTCAGCCTCTATCACAGCATGGAAGCAGGAGCTTGAGCTCTTACTGAAACATAACCAAATGCTAACAAGCATGTTAGAGATATAGATTTGAATCATACTGAACACGTGACTTGAGATGCAACAAAGTGTCAAAGTGAATGTTAAACGACAGCAAAGATATCCACTTTCATCAATGCGCACCTTGGAACAAAGAAACAAAGGTGTACATAACTAAGAAGGTAAGACAAAGAACAAAATGAGGTGTCTGAGTTTCGAGGCATTAGTAGCTCAAAGGTGGTGAGGTAGTGGTCAGAGTGTTGCCTCTCATCCAAACCGGGACCAAATGAGGTGACTATGAAAAGAAACGATGGTGTACATAACTAAGAAGGTAAAACAAAGAACAAAATGAGGTGTCTTGAGTTTTGGGGCATTAGTAGCTCAGAGGTGGTACGGGAGCAGTCGGTGTGTTGCCTCTCATCCCCTTATCAGCAGGGAGGGGCACTAAGCTGCAAGGCACCGCTAGAAGGGACCATGAAGGTCAATTTTGATGGATGTTCCTTAGGCAATCCAGGACCCTCAGGTACTGGAGTAGCATTTAGGGATGACATAGGACATCTTTCTACTATCATTAGTGGACCTATGGGGGTAGGGATGCCATTCCACATTCAAGCTGAGCTTTTAGCTCTCCTGGCCAGTCTCTAGGAGGATAGGCAGATGGTTATCACAGAGATATTTATGAAAGGGGATTCAGCTACTATTATCAAATGGATGCACTAGGAGGACATTAGCTCGTGGAGATTGTCTCATCTCATCAGGAGGGCAAGATCACTGGCACGTGATCAGAATGCCTAGTTCAGTCGTGCCTAGAAGCGCAAATTCAGTTGTATATCTTCTCGCCAAGCTTGGAACTCCTAGAGACGAGTTATGTGTTGGGGATTCATCAGGGGAGTGCATAGAGTTGCTGGCTCCATCAAAGGAGTGCGCCAAGTTTCTATTGAGTTAGGGGAGAGTGTTGGTGTCTTGGGTATATTTTATCTTCATGGCCTTATTATTATTACCAGTTCAACATAGTCAATGTGTGGTGATGTTCCATAGTTTCTTGAGTTAGGGAGATTGTTTTTGACATGCAGCATTGGTCCTGCATGTATACCTTGACTATGTATATTCTCTCTTCTGATTTTATACAATATTCATTATAAATCAAAAAAAAAGAAAGAGAACAAAAAGGCCTAGATGGATTTCAGCCAAAAATGATTCAAATACAAAAGTTTTAGATAACTGGGTTGAAAGTATAATTTAGCATAACTTTTAGAACTCCTCATTCTATAGCATAAATATCATCCATGCCTTAGGATACCGTGATCGTGTCCTAATATCCTACTCATTATCAACGATTCTGTGATTTTGTACCTCCTACAATGACCTCAAACTGATAGCAACCACTAATCTTCATAAAACCACCACCTAATTGATCCTCAGACAACAATGCAAAGTAGGTCATAATTATACTTCAAACAATATGACAATAAATTTCTATATTTTCAATCCTTTTACGGGAAATAGCACCACAAGCTATGAAAACATGATCTTAACTATCACATAAGAAATAAGACCCTTAAACACAGAATCCATTTCCTACTAAGGTTTTATGTTTCGGCGTTGCAAGGCATTTCTATTAGGGCTCAAAACGAAATTTCAACGGCACACCACCAATTCATGGTGAAAAAAATCAAAGCGCGTTAATCAAGGAAATTTTTTTTTCATAAATCCTTGGAAAAAATGCCACCAATCACACATCATATTCATATATATACAAAAAATATTTAATAAATGTTGAAGAAACATAAGAATCATACATAATAATTTATAATCAATAATAACTCATACATAGGAATATGAAACATATTAATCAAATAACATACGACTGACTATGCAAATGAAATAGAAATTAAAAATAATAAATAACTGAATAACAACTAAAAAAGCATATAATAGTGGTCCATGGTGCCATCAAAACTCGCTGGAGTGTCTAGGTGGCTCAAACCCTACTCTCTAGCCCATAAAGTAGCAAAGCGATTCCATCCTATCCTATATTGATAATCATTCGATTATTTTCTGTTATTCTTCATTTTTTATTTTATTATATAATTAATATTATTTTAGTTACTTTAAATTTACAGTTATAATTAAATATATTATTCTGTAAATTTCAAGATAATTAACGAAATAAAATAGAAAAATCCTTACTGTTTAATTTTCTAAATTTTTCAATGACCTATTGTATTTTCCTATAATTTTTAATGAATTCTAGTAAAATAATTCAAATAATATTAATTGTTATCGAAAATCCAAGGTGGCAACACGCATCAATAGATCGGTTATCATTAAATCACATATATAAAAATGAAAGAAGGCTAAAGCCTTAAAATGGAAAAGGACACGTTTTATCTTCAATGGAGACGGACGTAGATATGATCAAACTCTAAATCTGCTCTCAGACAGTTATACAGTACTTCTATGCTGTAGACCTGAAGAAATCACATTACTTTAGGCTAGATTGCAGCTAAAAACAGAGTCTGAATCTGTTTTGGGTAGGTATTTACCCAAGTCCCCCCTGTTATACATCGTGATGATGCACACATGTGCGCCTGCACGTGCGGAAATGGCAAAAAAAAAACGGGGGCACCGATGAAATTCAGCAAAATCTCACTCAAACCACTCCCCCCCCCCAAAAAACACACACACAACAACACAAACAAAAACACCTCCCAAAAGTCTCGCTTGGGGTGGGGATAGCATAATATTGGAATGCCACAATATTTTGCTTTTTTACTGCACCAGGTTACTAAATTTGGAACAACAAAGATACAATATTATCTCATGGATCTCCTATCAAATTGAGCACCTACTCAATAAGCATCTAAGATAATGTAAAATAGCAAGGCAAACATTTGGTCTGTGATGAAAGCCTCCTTGGAAAGCACCCATCAGGTGTCAGGATTCTTCATGCATATAGCAGCATCCTAGTAAGGCTCTATTAAATATGGCATTCATTGACTAAAACTCAAAACAATATATCGCTGTGATTGGATGAATCTCTGTCAAGTAAATTATCTTCTCCACTAGCCTTCCAGTTCTACCTTGTTCTACAAGGAGTTCACCCTCCTCAAACTTCAAATATATTATTATGATCCATAGGAGAATTTGTTTATCTCCTAACATATCAGTTTCTTCCAATAGATTGTTCAGGACTTTGTTTGATTCATAAAATTGAAACCAACTTAATCCTAAAAATTACTGTAATGCTCCACGTCCTTTGCCTAAAATCACTGCAAATTCTTGGAATAGAATTTATCATTTTTAATACGATGGTGTGAGGCAAACACATTACACATTGGCTTGAAGCACTGTGCCCATCTCACAAACATGATTTTTCTGATAAATAAATAATTACAGTACATAGGATATCATACTTATTAGAATATACTGGAAGAATATGAACAGGTTGAAAATGATTATATAATTAAATATAAAACAGAAAACTGATTAAAGAAAACAGATAATTAATTTCGGATCTTTGCTTTACTTTCATTTGTGTAACCATGGTTATTTTCCATTTCCAATCTTAGTTACGGGTGTACTTAAAGATACTGCTCTAGTTTTATTGTTAAATCTAGTATCATGCAGTAATATTGGGAATGGTTGCAATTTGGGCTGGCAGCATGTGGACTAATCAGCCCAGAACATGTTTTGGGTCGGTCAAACTGGAACAGTTTTGGCGCTAGGCCTCCAATCAATTTAAGGCCTAAACTCCAGTTTGAGCTCAGATCACACAGCTCATTATGGCTTGGCTTGACAACTTATCTACGAATACCAGAGGATATATCTGGTATATAAGGAGTGTGTACAACAAAAGCATTGTTTTCCATTTCGGCGGCATTTCTTTGCCAATAAGTAAAAGTCATAAGTGTTAATTCTAGGCTACTTTATTATTTTACTGTTGTTTTTCTAGAATACTCATTTTAAACCTGTAATACTTTAATATATGAAATACTAATTTGAACCTATAAATAGCATATTTCTAGAATACTTTATGAAATATTTATTTGAACATAGGTTTTTTCTTATTTTTCCACAAAATTTAGTGGCAATTTTTCCAGCAAGTCGGTAAAATTTCACTGACATGTCACTGAAATTTCGTCTGCTGTAGCCAATGAAATTTCGATCAACATATCATTGAAAAACTTGAATAAAAGTAATAACAGTTTCAATTTCTATTGCTAATTTCTAAAACTAGAGCACCTAATAAGGTTTCCTTCATATGATTTAAAGGTTTCCTTGTTCCAAATCCACAGAAAAAACCCAAGATCAATAGTACAGAAGCATCAAGATTTCTGTGAGATCCCAAATTTTCAGAAAAAAAAAATTTTAACATGAATAATTGGAGAATTAATGATTTTATTTGAAAATAAATTGGGAAATTAATTACAGTCTAAAGTTTGGAGAACTTTTCATCAATTAGGGTGTATAATTGATTTAAAATAATGAGGAGATTAAATCCGGAAATTTTGGAAAAGATCAAATAGTTAAATATGGAATTATAAGGAAAAAGGGTATTTTAGTCTTTTTCTATTTATTATAATAAATTAACTAAGTAAATAATATTAGATCTAAAACAATTAATTAGATCTAAGTTAGGTCGAATTTGCATTTAGATAGCTTGATTTATGGCTTAATTAATGGAAAAAAGGACCTATTAGTAATTATACTTAATTAGGGGCCTTGATTTGGTAAAATTTAAAAATAAGGATTTAATATATGACCAAAATAGATTAAAAATAGAAGTTTCTTGTATAAGGGAATTAGGAGAAAGGATTTAAAAGAAGAGTTAATATAAAATAGGAAACTTGAATTAATGGGAAAGTTTCCAAATCTAATTAGGACTTCTAATTTGGTAAGTATAAAAAGAAGAGGTTAGAAAGAAGTTAGGTTTTTCTCATTATTCTTGGTGGTTTTATACGGCTAGAGAGAGAGAGAGAAGGAAAAAGGAGATTCATTGGATTCAAGGTAAGTAAAACTAAATAGGAAACCATGGTTTATATTCCATACATATAGGATTAGTTGATAGAGGATTCTGAGTTCATGTTCATATTTTGATCTAGAGAAGAAGAAATCCTTGCTGCGTTCATGGGACTTCAAGAAGGTGATATCTGGACTTATTGGAGAAGATTTGATCTAAGAATCAAAGCAAGTAGTCCCTTCAAACTTGCATTAAAATCAAATTTTCATATTTCTCGAGATCTATGTTTATACACATGTTTTATTGAGGTTTTGATGATCAAATCATTGTATGTTGTAATTTATTTGCTTTGGATTGGTTTGGCATGCTTTAAAAGTGTTATTAGATATATTAGAATTGATTTGAAGTGATAAAAGCATGATGTATAGTTTTTAGTTTTGATTTTCAGAATATTTAGAAAAAATATGGAAAAGTAGCGAATTTACACAATAGCCCATGATACGGCTCGAACACCGTATCAGGCATCCATTCATATGTAGTTAATGTGTAATGGATGCCTGATGTATATCGATCCCCTCGCCTATGCTTTATTTTGGATTTTGAAACCCGAGAGCATAATTTAGAAAACTGTACGAGCACCAAACCCGTTGCTTGAACACTATAACAAGCCCTCAAAGCCTAAAAACCCAAAAAATAGTTGCCGATAGGACACCCAAGCTCTGTATTGAGCAACCAGATAGAATTTCCAATTAAACCGAACGCCCGAGACACCGCTCGAGCGCTCACTGTCAGATTTTCATGATTAGGGACTTTGACCTAGTTTTCGATTCTAAATTTATTTTTAAGGGAATCCAACTCATGTACAAACTAGATTAAGGTATTTTGAAAGTGTGCGCCCTATTCAAAGAATTATTTGGATTTTCATAAGGATTTTGGGTACAATCTACTAAAGTGATTCAAGTTTTGGCGATTTGGGAAAAAATGTGGATTTCTATTAACCTGGGTTATATTTAATAATTCCAACACTTGTATCAGGATTAAATGGACATGTTTTGAGTTCCGGGAAGGTATGAATATAAATTGAACCAGATTTAAGTATTTTGATTACATTATAGCTTATAGCTTAAAGAGGTGGAATGTATGGTTATTTGATTTGATGTGTATGTGTCTCCTCGTATTGGGGTGTAATTATGACATGTATATGTCTCCACGTATGTGGGTTTGTTCTATCACGTATGTGACAAGGCGTATGCCTTATGCTCTCGCATATGCGGTTATTTCATGGTGTATGCCTTATTCTCTCGCGCATGTGGTTATTTCATGGCATATGCCTTGTATCCCGGTCCGTGTACTCGATAGAATACTTCCTTAACCCATGTACTCGGTTGGAAGAGTGTGTTGATAATGTGGTTGTGTTGTACCCAATCCATGTAATTGGCGGGACCCAGTCCGTGTACTCAGCGGATATTACTTCCTTAATCCGTGTACTCGGTTGGAAGATTGTGTTTCATGGCGTATGCCCTATTTTCCCTATCCGTGTACTCGGCGGGACTTGCATTCTAAATCCATGTACTCGGTGGGAATGTTGGATTGGCAATTGGTTTTTCTTCCTTAGCACATGTACTCGGCAGGAAGGTAGTTGGGTTACTTAATTATATTGCTTGATTCATGTTTTATACAGAATAGGGATTCTTGTATTGTATTAGACAATGATGTCTTTTTGTTTACTGATGTGTTTGATACTCTTAATATGTATGTTTGTTTTGCTTTACCGGTTTACTCGTTGCATATTTAGAATTGTATAAGATCTATTTTCCGCATAACTACTTGCTGAGATTTTATCTCACATTGTTTTATCAGTTTTGTTTTCAGATACTCCAAGAGAGGACATTGCGGGATTTGACTTGCAAGGGGACTATATTTTGAAGAACACTTTTATTTTACTATCTAGGTTTAAGAGTGGTTATTTTTATTTGAGTTAGGACCTTTGAATTCCAGTTATGGATTGTAATAGATTATTTTAGTTGGTCTTTACCAGAACTTGTTGATGGCTTTATATTGGATATTGGTTGTCTTATGCTACGCTTGATTCGAGGATTTTTATTATTAAAGCCGTACTCTGATTAAAGAAAATGAAATTAATTATCATTAATGCCTGGTTTAGTTTATGTTTTGAGACACAAATTAACGTCCAGGGTTTGGGTTCATGAATTATTAAATAAACCTGGACCCAGGGTGTTACAATTTCTATATTCTCTAAGCGTGAAACAATCTACTAGAATAGAATTGTGTTCACAAACCAAGGTTGGTAACGTCACTATTGAGAGCCACGCCACTCCTTGTGCCTAGCGATATATCATCGGCATACAATATATTGCCAAAGGTTTACCATTTTGGTGTCATTGGGCATGCCGCCTAAGGCACAAAATGAAATTTCTAAGTGCACTGGAAAATCAAAAAGAAAAAAAAAAGGAGGTTTTTTTCGATTTGGGGAAATTTCGTCCACATCAAGCAAAATTTTGCTTCGTGCCGAATAAATTTTCTAAAAGAAATTGTGATTCGCCTGTTTTGACCAGCATGCAGCTACGTTTCGACCATGCTGCTCAAAATTTCGCACGATTTGTAAAAGAGCGAAATAACCCCACAAAACGCATCATTAGGGTGTCTTGGAGCGAAATTTCGGTGGCACGCTGAAACAGAAAACACTGATATTGCCAGCACAAAGGGACAATTCTGGATGGGAACTTTCCTCAAATTCAAAATGATGCCAATATATCAACAGCATGCAGCTCATGGAACTGATTAATGCAGCATCTTCCCCTCCATGTCACATAATATCATTCCATGCTGCCAATACATTGCTCCCTACCATGGTGCCACCAATATATCATGACATGAGACGAAAATGGAAGAAATTAATATTTGCCCCCTGCTATCATGCTACTGGAGGCTCTGGTGAGGATATGTCACCTGCATATTGTAAATCATGCACAAAAAACATCCCTCTCCTTACATATTCATGTATAAAAGGCCATGGCTCTATAGGCTATGAACGAGAGGAAAATTCTGAGGGACGGTTTAACCAGGAAGTGATACCCTTTGGCACTCCCTCAGCCTAGCAAGCAATTTCAGACTTTTTTTTTTTTTTTTTTTTTTTTTTGATGATTAATAGGAGATTTTATTAAAAATAGCAGAAAAATAAGTAAAAGCATACATTAGTCCATGAGACAATGGACTAGAGAAACCAAAAAATTAGACCTACAAATAAAACCCCATTCCTATACACC
This sequence comes from Buxus sempervirens, assembly GCA_947561395.2. Lineage (NCBI taxonomy): Eukaryota > Viridiplantae > Streptophyta > Magnoliopsida > Buxales > Buxaceae > Buxus > Buxus sempervirens. The sequence goes on from OX387182.1 coordinate 27,129,502, forward strand.
CATGCTCATACTTCACTGCCTTGCTTAACTGTAAGAGCCCTCCAATGAATTGAAATTTCGGCTGCTGACATTAGCAATGTCAGACTTTATTCATGACCAGAACACCAAGATAAGAAGCCAAAACCTACTATGGCCAAAGCAGAAGCTATGAGAATGACCAAAATTAATAGAAGCTTCACTAAGGGGAAATATCAAAACCTAGGGCCACCACCATCTATAATTTGAGGTACATAAGGACACCACCATCTTGCCAGTATCCAATATTGGACCCATAAATTGAACATATCCCTACTTCCCACTTTATCTTCTCCGTGAAACCACAATCTGAAACTTTAGTGGTCCAAGATAAAAATCATTTACACCACTCCATCTGTAGTTCCCAACAGAACGGACAAGGGAATGCCTCTCCGTCAAAGATGAAGACATTGATAACATCCTCAAAAAATGTTTCATGTGCCTAACCCGGACTCTTATCCATGTTCTTTTTGGAATTAATAAACATATCCGTTCCAGCATCGTTTGCACAAGCCTCTCCAGTCATCCAAAAAGTTCTCACGCCAAGGATGAAGTGGAATTCCCAGTAATTCTAGCATCATCAACAACCCCACAAATAAAAACAGCCAATTTACTCCATAAATCCAGAAACAAAAAGAATACAGAGTATAAATGGGCATTCTTGAGGATTTTGAAAGCTACCTCAGTAAGTGTGGAACTCGAGTCAGAATTGACTATGACTGAGTTTTCAAACTTCCAAATCTTTTGGGAGTAATCAGTGACAACCCTATCCCATTAAGCAACCTCAGATTTTTGTTGGTTCAACATCAAATCTTCTGACAAGAAAATGTTGCAAAGTATTCATCTGCTCCCATGCATCCAAAAAAAAATCACAGAGTATAATGATATGCCCTTCATGGCTACCAGAGTTCAATCCATCAACACATCTAGGAAATACAGAAGGCTCCAGTATCTACCTATCTTAATGCCTGAGTGAAATAACAGAAGTAGGAGAAACGACATTTTCCATCTTGAGTACTTCTATTACTATTAGGAATCTACAGATTTCGTTGCTCCTAAAATAGACTTCTTTATATCCCTCCTAATGTACCCAGTCAACAGCTTCCCCATAAATTCCTGTTCAAGATTGGGAACTTTTCCTGAATCCCCAATCTCCATACTAGAGTATCAAGAAGAAGAAACTGGTCAGCATTTGTCATAATACTAACCTGTTACTGAAGCAGAAGTGAATTAGTAAAGAAACAAAGGTTAAACTGGAAAGGATCTTTAAAAACTACTAAAAGCATATTGCAGCCATAAGGTGATCATTTTAACTAGTAAATTACAAAAAAAAGAATGAGAACCTACCTTGCAGTAAGGGACCTTTAGAGCCAACTATTACAGCATATATTTCAGCAATAAGGTGATCATTTTTACAAGTAAATTATAACCAAAGAATGAGAACCAGCCGTTTAAGACAGAAGGCTTTCAATACTACTCTAAATCATATTAAAGCCACAAAGTGATCAATTGACAAGTAAATTATAAAAAGTAGAATAAGACCAGCCTTGTTAGAACCAGATGGTGGTATGGCAAGCATATTCCAATCAATGTCATCAACATATTTCTTTCTTTCTCTATAGACAGCCCTCGCACTGTTATACTTTGGTTGATATTCAGATAAAAGTCCTTTTGCCTGCAAAATAAGATAAAAATACCAGTCATCAACATTTTCCCTTTCTTGTAGTTGCCAAGAGAGAAATAAAACGTCATGTGACTTTCAAAATCCTCTTTGTTACACCGAAAGCAATATCATAAAGCACTCTGGAAGCAAATGGGAATACTATGAAGGGGAAACCAAGACACATGTGACCTAAACAAGAGTAATTGAAGGAAAATTGATAAACATGCTGTCACTATGAAGCTTTCCACCCAATTTGAAGTTTTACAACCCCTGTTAGACATTCATGGGAGGAATCTCGATTGATTCCAAATCGAGTGAATTTCAGCAAAATGCAATGAAATTTTTGCTCAATTTGGGTGAAATACTGTTTAAAAAATTATTGTTTTGCCCTTTAAGTGGTGAAATCAAACAAAATTTCACAAAAATCAAGAATTTTGAGCAATGCACACAATTCAGTATTTTCCCCTAATCAGCAAGATTTCAGCCATTGGGCGAAATGCCAAGCAAAATGGAAAAAGCAAACCTTGTCCTCTACCTGAAATTTTTCATTATGAATCTCATAAACCTGTAAAATCTCAATGTCCAAAAGTTTCTGATAGATAACAACTTTCCATTTAGAAACACGTTTCCTTCTGAAAATATATTTATTGTTTTTGATCGGTGATAGAGAAGATTATATTAAGATAGAAAAATCAACAAGTGTTACATGTACACCAACAGTGTACAGGAAATAAAGGATCTAAGCTCCAACAATTCCTGAAAATTTTCAGATACTAAAACCTCCTGAATGTCCAGCCCTTTACAAGAGATGCTAGTAGATACCCAAAAGAGGATACACCTGAGGACTGAACGGAATAAAGCCTTTAGAGGTCCTGATCTATCATTGAAAATTATGCTAAAAGTAATTAAAAAAAACTTGAAGTATCACGAAAATACAGGCCCATGGTTCTAAAAGGAATTTAGTATCTCAAATGAAATAAAGTATCAAAACAAAAAAACTGTAGATTGTGCTACTAAAAGTTTATTAGTCAATTATAATGAAATATAAAACCATAGATCAGACATATATCACTCCAGAAAGCTCAATTAGGCCCAAAACCTTAATGCAAAAGCTAGAAAAGGAATACAAAACATGTAATAACCACAACAGCAATGCCTGATCCCAACTAGTTGGGCTCACCCAAATATAACTCTTGCTATTACCACCAGTCAAAAATATATCTTAAGTTAGTTTATTCACATTGAACTATTAATTCACTAACTCAAGCAGGTGAAATGAAATAGAGTAAAAAAAAATGGTTTTCCTAAGGAGAGAAAAAAATCTAAAAAATTTCTTCAAGTTTAGTTTAAAATAACTAATTGAGATTTTGACCATTAAATATGGGGGCATTTATCAGTTATTTTTACATCCATCTTCACGAACTTCAAAAAGGGGAAAAAAATGGAAGCTTGAGGAACAACTTTCATTGTGAAAAAATATATCAGTATACCGTTCTTCTACACAACTTATTTCTTCAACATTTGGTAAATTTAGATGACATGATAGAATAATTGTAAGCATAGAATTAAAAGTATGAACTGTGCAACTCAATTAAGACAGCGTTTTATGTCCTTGAATGGTGAAATAGCACCCACTCTATGACTCAGTTGGAAAAGGTATTGTCAATTGATTGACTGACTGTTAAAGGTATAAAGTAATCATAAATTTACTGAGGATGTCTTTCCAAATCCAGTTGATAACAATAAATGATGAACCATATCGATGTGCAACATACTAAAAATGTCCATAAGAAAAACCATTTACCCTGAAAATTCAGATTGCATAATGATTAAATGATGTTAAGTATACACAAAAAAATAATAATAATAATAATATAAAAACATTACCAGTGTACGGCTGACAGAGTTCTCAAAATTTTCATAGTCCTTCCAAAGTTGTTCCACATGATGGGTAGGCGTAACAATAGCTTTTTGATATGCTTTCCGCACTGCAGTCATTCGTTGTGACTCTTCTTGTGCTGTCACAGCCTGCAAGATGATCTAAAAATTCTAAAACAAGAAAGAAAAATATAAAGCATATGTTATAGATACATATATAAATACATATACATATAAATATATATACACACATGCATACATACTTTTTTTTTTTTGGTGGAGATGCATACATACATTCAAACATAAATATATGATGTCAATTATACAGACATAAAAGTGAGATTATATATATGCGAGTGAGAAAAAAAATTTTCCAGTCAACATATTTTGAGCACACCCTTAAATCCCATAGATGAAAACCAGAGAATATATAGAAAAACGTTCCACATACCGGTAATGATTTTAAAAATGCGATATACTCCATCCATATAGGCCCAGATGCGATATCCGCTCCTGGTAACACATGCAGCAGAATAGTCACTTTTCAGATCAAACATCATGACAAGATTGTTTTGAAACTAGATAAATCTATTCATAAAATTGCATTGTGCTTGGACAAAGACTGAAATAATTGCACCAGACAAACAACAAATCTTTGGAAATTTATTTACCTTTAAACCTCTCTAGAAGCACCATTCACATACAACAAAAGTAAAAATAAATAAATAAACTATAAGAACAAATTCAAATGATGGAATCAACAAAGATCGGTTATCATAAGGCCACAACTTAATGGAACTTTCCAGATAATGATATTTACGTTATTGAAAAGAAAAGAAATCACAACATTCTCAAGCATAACTCCCATATGCCAGAAAGCCCAGAAGCATTTGGCAGGAATAGCAAAACAAGAGTTTTAAGATTCAATTTTGGATACAGAAATCAGTGGTACAACGTTTTAAAAAAAAATTTCAAAAAAAAGGCAACCAAATTATTAAACAAGAATGCAAATTTGCAATGAAAGAAAAACCCACTGACATATATGACTATATAAGGTTCAGATAGCAAGTTACCAACCAGTACTTCCAAAAATTACATTCTTTTCCAAGCCATTCAGCTAATGTCTTACTCCAAGATGTAAAGTTGTGCCCACTCAGTACAACAAGTATCTAAAAATTTTGGTCCGTTTGCTACATTTTATCATGTGTCAAATAACACAAAGGACGACCAAAAAGAAAAAATAAATAAATATCATAATGAGTACTTCATAAAATAACAGAAAGGAAGAACCAAAAAATAAAAAAAATAAAAGACAAGGCTGAGAGAAAATTCTTTTGTTGCTGGGAGCAAACAAAGAAGAAACAGAGGCTTGTGGGGGCTCATTGGAGGTCCTCCATTGCTGGGATTTCTCGTGTTTTGCGTAATCGCGAAACACAGCGTAATTCATCTATGCTCAAGGTAGTTTTTTCTCAAGTTAAAAGCACTGCAATGGAGAAAGTAAAAGCCAAAAGAACTGAGGAGCATGGTCTGAGAATGGAGCATGGTCGGAGAATGGATCGTGGTCGAGGAACGGTCGAAGAACGTGGTCGGAGAATGGAATGGTCAAGGGCTGGTAGAAAATTGGATTGGTTGAATGCCAGTAGCAGATTGAACATTGGAAGAGGGAAGACATACGACTGTAGGTTCGATTGTATGCACGAACGACATTTCCAACGTAGGGGCAGTTTGCACAATTACTGGGAATGGTCTTTTCAAGTGCCAAGGGTCGGTCGATCACAGGTAGCGTTGCAGCCTTTTGAAGATGCACCACGACGCAACAAATGGAAGTGGAGAATAAAAGAGGAATGGCGACGGAAGCAGCAGCAGGGGGAGACTCTTCCAGAGGATAGGTCATGGACGAACGTCAGGACAAGGAAGCCTCTATGGAGACGTCAGAAGGGTGGAAGAAGTTCATGAGAAGGATTTAGAGTAGGGCCAAACCATCTGTGAATAGAAGGAACGTTTCAGCAACAGTGGTTACGTCCAGACAAGTTAAGATGTTTCAGTACAATATACAATGGAATACATTCACGTTTGAGGGTTTTGCTTCATCCACAGGTCAAGATTTACGAATTACTGAGAAGTCTGGGAATCGTATGCGCTACCTGCTGCTCTGAGGTGATGAAGTGAGGTGGCTTCTTGAACGCATGCCAAAGGAGGGCACGGGAACGTACAAGTGTGTCGGTACAATAAGATCAAAGGCGCGAAAGTTGTTGATGGAGGAGAAGAATAACTGTTGGGGCAGTCACCTTCATCTTTCAGAATTTGCTCATAATTGGCAACAGGGGTTGGTCTTCCCCATCGATAAAAATGGCAGGGATTGGAAATACATCCAAAATGATCCATTATGTTCTACAGAGGCACATTGAGGGTGAAGGAAAGATCAAGAAATCAGAAGTCTACAGCGGAGAAAAAGAGGATTCCGCCGCGGTGAAGTCAGTCGTTGAGTTATTCCAAGGAAATAAGGTTGTTGGCAACATCCATAATATGGAACGGGTTCCTGTAGTGGGTGTCTGTCCTTCCGATTCTAAATGGTGCCGGGCAGTGTTGTGCCATCAACCATTTTCTGAAATGGATTGGTCGATGGTGAAAGCAAAGATTCTCCACTATGTTGACTGCACCCTGTTCGAACCATTGGCCAAGAAGGCTATTGCATCCGTGAACTCAAAAGAGGACATGGAGAAGCTGTTAAGGAACAGTGAGATCCGCTTCAGAAATAAGGAGAAGATTATTCTTCGTTGGTTTCCGTTGTCGGGAGGTCAGAACGTTGGAAATTTCAACCAGGGCGGAACGTGGGATTCAGATAGAAGGTATCCCTTTGTTCCTCATTGTGAGGTCAACTCTTGAGCTGATAGGAGGCACCTCTGGAGGCCTTGTTAAAATAGGTGATATTGAAGTTCTCCAGAGTGGCCTTGGGATGGTCACGATGTTGGTAGGAGAAAAGTGTTCAAGGAGAATCCCTAGATCAGTGTGTATTTGGGATGGCTCTTCATGCTTCAAGACTGAAATAACAGTGCTATCAGGTGCTAAGCAGCCATGGAGGGGAGATCATACAAGGATTGAAGACGATGACATGGAAGGGCAGTGTACAAGTGGCATGCATGGGGGTGTTGACAGGCAGATGAATGAGTCAGTGAGCAGAGCAGAGGGGCCCACGCAGCAAGGTCAGTCTGAAAATACGGATGCATGTCCTATTGGCGGTAAAATTCAAATTTTTGGACGCTTAGCCCAACCGCTTATCCAATCAGGTCTGATTGGATCAGATGGAGCACGGAAGTCCAAGCCTTTCAAGAAGAAGTCCAATGCTATAATGGGCCTCGGGTTTTTGGATGTAAATCTCAGCAAATGGATGGTTTGGTTGGGTCTCTCCTTCATAGTGGTGAGGGTTTCGTAACTTTCATTTCGTGTGGTTCTGAATCCACCCGGAGGAGTCGTAGGGTCGTCAAGATGGGGAGTAGCTCAAGATCGTTTTGTGAAGGAAGAATGCAGGAGTCGCTGTCCCCACTAACCAACACTGTATCAAAGGGATCTACTTGTGGCGATGGCAATTTTCCTGCTATCGTGAGCTGTCCTGCAAAAGACGAGGACGTATTATCGGCATCAGACTTTTCAGATGAGGCGAGTGAGGTGAGAAGTATCCAAGGGGACTGTCTGGGTGAAGGAGTAGCAGAGATGTTCAATGAAAACACTGTACCTCCTGAGAAGGAGCTAGCAATGGTCTAGCATCCATTGGGTGCACACCCGTAAGATTCTTAGCAACGGCTGAGAGTTCTAAGCTGTGGAATCCAAGAGACAGTCAGTCTAGTAGGTGAAGAGAGGAGGTAGTGTAGATGGCAGATGGAGGAAAAAGGGGCTGTTTGCTGTGTGATCTCAAGGGAGATGGGTGAGCATCAGCATCTAGAAGAAGAGCCTTTGGGGCTATCAGGGTATGGCTCTGTTGACTCTGTTTATGATGAATCAATCCCGTCAGAGCCTAGCCTGGTTCCAGTAGATGATGTGAACAATTCTTCTATCCCTGGGAGCATACCCAAAGTGGTGGGAGGGAGCATGGAATCTAAGGTTAGCTTGGCTCCTGTAGCCAAGAAGGGGATGCAGGATGATGAAAGGGAATATGCAAGTGTGGTCTGGTATGAAGGAAATACTGTCAGAGATGAAAATCCAGATCAGGGATCATCAAGGATATCAAATATCACTGGAGGAAGCAGTTGATAGATTCCGTGAGAAGAAGGAAGGGAGTTCTAATTTCAGCTCTTACAGGAAGAGAGAAATGAAGAAATTAGATTGGTCAGTTAATTATTAGAGCAAAAGTGATCGGAAGAAGAGTAAGGAGGCGGGGAAGGCATGTTCTGATGCGGATAAGTAGCTGGAACGTTAGAGGTGCAGGGGGCTTGGAGAAGAAAAGAGCCATTAGAGATCTATGGGCTCAATTCAAGCCAGACATTATGCTTATACAGGAGTCTAAGAAGGAGACAGTTTCAGAAATGATAATTTCATACTTTTGGGGAGGTAGAAACAGAGCTTTGACCTTCAAACCTTCGATGGGATCGTCGGGTGGCATGATTGTAATGTGAAACACAGACTCATTGAGAGGAGAATTAGTTACTAAGGGCAGTATGCGCTAACAGTCCTCTTTGCTCATTTATCGGATAATTTTCAATAGTATTTATCTTGTGTGTATGGTCCAAATAAGTACCGAAATCGGAAGGAGTTCTGGGCGGAGTTGGATCAGATTCGGATAAATTGGGGAGGTGCATGGTGTGTAATGGGGGACTTCAACACTGTTTGGTTCTCATGGGAAAAATTGGAAGGAGGTAGACTTACCAAAAACATGAAGAATTTTTCAGTTTTTGTTAATTAGTGATATCTACTGGATTATCCTCTATCTGGGGCACAATTTACGTGGTCAAACCTTCAGGAGCAGGTGGTGTGCAGCCACCTTGATAGGGCTCTAGCTGCAGCTGAATGGGATATTCATTTTCCAGATTTGTGTCAGACCACGCTGGTTAGGACAATCTCGGATCACCAACCAATTTCAATCACAGATGAGTCAAAGCAAAGAGCTGGTTTACCACCCTTCAGGTTCGACAACATGTGGCTAATGGACACGAGTTTTAAGTCACTTGTAGCCGGATGGTGGAAAGAGTCTAGAAGGGGGAATGCGGGCTGGGCAGGTTTCAAGTTTATGGCACAGCTGAAAAAGATCTGGAATAAGATTCAGATTTTGAATCGTGAGGTGTTTGGGCAAGTGGAAATCAGAAAAAGAGAGACTATGGGGGAGATAGAAGTGTTAGATTCTATAGAGGAATCTCGTCCTTTATTGGAGATCAAACTGCAGAAAAGAAAAGAGCTGAAAGGAAAATTAGATCAAATGATTCGAATGGAAGAAATTAATTGACGCCAAAAATCAAGAGCCCTTTGGCTAAAGGAAGGGGATGAGAACACTAAGTATTTTCATCATTATGCGGCGGGGCGTCGAATAGTGAACAATATCCATCGGTTAATGGTAGATGGCACTTCAATGGAGGATTCAGCAGATATGATTGCAGCTTTGGATGACTTCTATTCAAAGCTGTACTCGTCTGAACAGCTATTCAGCTTTGATATAAGTGGGCCTAAAACTCCTGTATTGGATGAGAACAGCCGGATCTGGTTGGAAAGACGTTTTGAGGAAGAAGAGGTTCATTGTGCAGTAAGGGGATTAGCACGCGACAAGGCACCAGGTCCAGATGGGTTCACATTGGCGTTCTTTCAAGATTATTGGGAACTGGTGTAGGAAGAGTTGATGGAATTTTTTCTTGAGTTCTACAGACATGGCATCGTAAATAAAGTAACAAATGCAACTTTTTTGTGCCTTATTCCAAAGGTAAATGGTGCAACTGAAATTAAGGATTTCCGCCCCATCAATCTTACAAGTATATACAAAATTTTGGCAAAGGTCCTTTCTAGACTGCGGGAGGTTTTGAAACCATTAATTTTTTAGAGTCAATGTGCTTTTGTCCAAGGGAGGCAAATATTGGATAGTGTCTTCATTGCTAGTGAATGCATTGCGGAAAGATGTCGGGCTAAGAAACCGAGGCTGATATGCAAATTGGACTGGGAAAAAGCATATGACCGGGTCGAATGGTCCTTTTTAGATGAAGTAATGAGGTGGAAGGGTTTTGGGAAAAGGTGGCGAAAGTGGATAGGGGGCTGCCTTCAGAGAGTCTCTTTTTCTTTCATCTTGAACGGAGGGGTAGTAGGCTTTTTTGGTTCTTCTCATGGCTTGCGCCAAGGAGACCCTTTGTCTCCTTTTTTGTTTACTCTTGTGGCTGATGTCTTTAGTCGAATGATGGTTTGGGCTGAGAAGAGGGATCTAGTCCGAGGTCTTCAAGTGGACAGGGACAAAGTGGTAGTATCTGTAAAATCCCGAATTTTTAATAACATTAAAAATTGGATTTTTTGTTTGTTAATTTATTTAATTAGTGGAAATTTTTAGAAAAGGAGAAAAGGAAATTTATTAGAGTTAAATTTCAAAATTTAAATATGATGAATTATTAAAAAGGGCAAATTTGTTAATTGTGTTTCATTAGTAGGGTTGGTGGTTCGGTGGTGGAGCGAGCAAGGGTAATTTTGGAATTTCACTGGACTAAGTTTTGAAGGATGTAAATTAAGGAAAAAGGAGTTGCTGTAAAATTTGTCTGGAAATTAATAATAATAATGTGTGTAAAAATTTAATATGATTAGATGAGGGGCTAATATAGGTAGTTCGGTGCCAGGGCGAGCACCGAATCGTGAGTTTAAGAGATTGTCCATGCATGAAGTTTCGGTAGGCGAGCATGCAGGGAAACATGAATGGTGTTGGCATTTGAGTGCCAACAAAGCTTATAAATAGAAGAGGTGTTTGAGTTCGCTGGTTCTGCTCGAGTTGCTCAGAGGAGATAACTGCTGTCGGATTGAATCGAATTCGTGGAGAAGAGAAGGAGAAGAGAAGAAGGACAATCAAGGAATCGAAATTGAAATGGTCAGAGGTCTGATAGGAGTGGAATCTGAAAATAAGATCAGAGTGAAGAGAAGCTTCTGTGAGTAGATCATCTGGTGCAATCAATCGCAGATCTAGGAATGTTCTGGTAAGTCAAATTCGAGCTCAAACCTTAGTTAATCACTTGAGGAATTGGGTTAGAGTCCAGATCTAATCAGATCTGGAAAAATTGTGTTAGCAGAGTTGAGCGGCAGTCACAAGTGGGAATATGAGTTGCTGCCGTTGGCAATCAGACAAAGTTTTGGAGTAGCTCAATCAGAGGAGGCTTAGATCAGGTGAGTAGCACCCTTTTCCTCCGATTTTGCGGATGGAATTGATTCAAAATCTAGATTTCAAGCTGTTTTGTATGATCTCTCTGTCCATGACCTGTTAGTGAAGAACGATCGATTCACATTTAATTTTCGTTTGGATTAAATCCAATTGTTGTTAATTTGCATGTTAGGAGGTAAAGGAAGAGATTAAAGTTGATTTTAGCATTAAATTTGGGTTCAGACTTGTTGAAAATCACCATGGCAGGATTTAGAAATTCTCTGTGTTATAAAAATCATTCGGCGCCAGCTATTGCTAACCTGGCACTAACCTCTAATAGGTTAGCGCCAGTTCAAAATTTAGGCGATGCTAATCGGCGCCAACCCCTATGGGTTAGCGCCAAACTCGCACCAACTCCGTCAATTGCGAATAGCTTAGCAAACCTGTAAAATCCAATTTCAGACTCTTTCCACTTATTCCATTAGTCTAATTAAGTGCTGATAATGATGTTGAGGGGTCTGCGAAGTCAGAAATACATATCCTAAATTTAAGAGAGATTAAACACTGGAAATAGAGGTCAACGCCAACCCTTCTAATTTCTAACTCTATGTGGCTGATTCATTAGGATTAAATTGTTGGTTAAATTGTTTAGGTTTTACCTCCAAAGACTTAAGTAAGGGGTTCTGATAATCTGTGATGAGTTTTAGTGGTTATTAACTTTTTGTTACGTTCAAGAAGATATAATTGAGAATTTTAAGTTTTATGTTGGAATCAGAATTTTCACAAGAGTTGACTAAAGCTTAAATAGGTTGATCATATTTTGATGTTCAGATAATTGTTTCCTAGTCTTCTAAATAGACATCCTTCATGTTCAAAATTAATTGAGAGTTAGAACCCTACAAAACCATGTTAGGAATTAATGATAAGCTAGTTGAGACAAAGGAAGTAAAGCATAGATTTCTGCACTCATATATTTACAATTGATTGAAATTGTTTCCGCTAATTGATGCATTTAACTCATTTATGTTTGGTAATCTAAATCCACATATTTGATACATCTTGCTTAATCGGATTCTAGTAACTTTATATTATGAGCAGATTTTAAGAATGAGTTTCCTTGAGACCTTTACATCATATATTGTTGAGTTTTGTCAATGTATATAAATTTATAGTTGGAACCTCCATGGAGTATTATGGTCCGGAGTGACCCATGATGAGCAGTACCCATGTTGATTATTATCACGTTCTATGTTAGAGTTTTCATGCCATTTTATCGATTAAGTTTAAAATGAGGAATTTGAGATTACTACTGGTTTAGCTTGTCTTGGATCCATGTCTAAGCTTAGTAATGTAATGTTATTGTTTTATTGGTGTAATTGCATGGCCTTGTGTGTTGCTACGACCGGTGTAGAGCAGCCAAAAACCCTGAGTAGGCTTGGTTGTCAATGCCGAAACCCGGGGAGTAGGCCGGCATTGGATGACGAAACCATGAGTAGACCGTCATTTCAGAGTTCCGAAACCCTGAGTAGACCGGAACTATGTATATGGAGGTGTGGATGTCGCCTTGGTATGTCAATTAACCAATTTTAACAACTACATGACATTGACCAATGTTGGGTTTTAACTTTATTTGTCACGAGATGTTTTATCCGCTGGTTTGTTGGTATTTATTGTTCATTGAATATGGTTTATCGGTTATTTGTTATTTTTATTCCCCCGCCGATGTAGAGCAGCATCGTGACCCTAAGTGGTTCGATGTTGTCAATGCCGAAACCCGGGGAGTAGGCCAGCATTAGATGACGAAACCCTGAGTAGGACGTCATTTCAATATCCGAAACCCTAAATAAGCCGAATATACATTTGGAGGCATGGACATGGCTATGATGTGACTTTATTGTTGATACTTGTTGGGACCTGAGTTATATCTTTTGAGTTGTTGAATTATGATTTCATCGATATATTGTTACCTGGTTATACGTGACTTTACGACTATATGCATGATTTGATACCGATGTTATTGCTTGGTTTACATGATGGATTTCCGCACTTATATCAATTGGATTGTTGGAATTTCGTTGGATTATTCGGATTACACGGGTTATCGTCACTGTATATGTTGTGTAACCATTGCATGTTTTAGAACTGAACTAAATGGTTTTGTGCATGCATGTGCTGCTCACTAGAATATTCATATCTCATTCCGTATTGTTTTGTTTTGATTTCAGCGGCTCTTGGAGAGGACAATTCCTGCGGGTAGTTGCTCTTCATGTGAGTTTATTTCAGTTTGAGATTTGTTTAGCGTACTCTGATTATCTAGTTATTATCATTTCATGTTTTTCCTTTACTCTGATATTACGATCCTGTATTATATATTAACCTCAGGAAATGAGTTATGATTTTTCTACGTAACTCAGATCCGGGGCGTTACAATATCCCATTTACAATTTGCAAACGATACGCTATTGTTCTTGGAACCTTCTCTAAATTCAGTCTTTTGGATTAAGTGTCTAATTAACACTTTCGAGATGCTATCTGGCCTGCATGTTAATTTGGAGAACAAGCTTAGTGGGTATTCATATGAATCACAACATTGTGGTAGAGTGTGCCTCAACATTGGGTTGCTTGGTTAAGGAATGGCCCATTAAGTACTTGGGACTCCCTCTTGGAGGAAAATCAAGTACAATCAGCTTTCAGGATGCGGTTATGGAGAAAGTATGCAAGCGGTTGGAAGGGTGGAAGAGACAATATCTATCTTGTGGTGGCCGTATCACTCTAATCAGATCATCCCCCCTTATGAGTCTACCAGTATACTATTTGTCTTTATTTAAAGCCACTATGAAGATTTTTTTAGCGATTGAGAAATTGCAAAGGACTTTCTTTGGGAAGGAAGTCAAAACAAGAAGTGCCATCTGGTCAAATGGGCAGTCGTGTGTAGACATCGCAATCAAGGGGGGTTAGCAATTGGCAACACCCACATTAAAAATGTCTCTCTACTTGGTAAATGGGTGTGGAAATTGGGGAAAGAAAGAGGAACTTTATGGCACAAGATTGTGTCAAGCAAGTGGGGAACATCAAGGAACATAAGAGATACGAGAACTCAACGCAAAGGTACATATATGTGCCCATGGAAGTCCATCTCTTCGATTGCTAAGGAAGTGTTACCACTGTTGAAGACAAAGCTTAATTCCAGAGATAAGACACTGTTTTGGACTGATGAGTGGCATAGAGGAGGCTCTTTGGCTGCCCAATTCCCTCGACTATACTCTATCAAAGCTATTATAAGGCCATATGTTAATGACATATCGCAGCACTCGTCATTTGGGTTACAATGGAATCTGTTATTCAGGAGGGACTTAAGGATCTCGGAGATTGCTGATATAGGAAAGTTGCTTGAGTCTCTAAAGGACGTGTGCTTGGACTCTGCTGTGGAGGATTCATACATGGACAATTGATCCCACAGGAAGGTATTCACCCAAACCCTTTTATGAGCATACGTTGTTGGGGTGTTCTTCTTCTCCTACCTTTCCTCCAAAATTCTTGTGGAGAGCTCCTATTCAGTTGAAGATAAAGGGATTCATGTTGAAGAATATTTCAAGGTCCCCTTCAGTTTGTGTATTGTGTTTGCAGAATGATGAAACGGTTGATCACCTTCTTATTCACTGCAAGTCTGCAACTTTGTTAGGAAAATTTGGCACACTTTCTTGAACTGATTGAAGCTTCATGGGCAATGCCAAAGAAACTAGATCAGTGGAGATTTCCTTTCCTAGGGAAGAAAGGAAGACTCATGTATTGGGCACTGTTCCTCTCTGTTGGGTGGAACACTTGGAAGGCTAGGAACGGATGTATCTTTGAGAACCGTCAGCCAAGGATACAAGGGGTGATAGAGGATATAACAATCATGGTTTGTGGGCAATTGACAATGCATAAAGATTTTTTCGGTGTTTCCTCAAATGAAATAATTCGAGGATTGCGTACTCTGGCCAAAGAGGGTGGTCAATGGGGCGTTGATATGTTGTATTCTTTTGGATGTTTTGAGTCTTTTGGGTTTTTCATGCTGGGTGTCTTTTGTGTACTGAGCAGTAAATAACGGGTTGGTCTGGTGGTACATTGCTTGACCATCTTACTCATTTCTCATGGATTCTGTAGTCAGGTTCTGCTGTTTTTTTAGATTGTCTTTCTTATCTAATGAAATCTTCATCATTCATCAAAAGGAAGGCATATCATAATATGAGCAAAAAGTACTACACTACAGATTTTGGCAAGGCTAATTGACCAACCAGGATAATTGTCTGAATCACAGAGTATGGTTCTAAAACAACACATTACAGACAAAGTAAGAAAAGAATCATAACCATCATGGACCCATTAAATGAAAACTTACCAATATAATTTAGCATAAAATCAAAAGCCTTCCTAGTCTCTTCTTGACCCTCTACTCCCCTTTTATCATTCGCTTTCCTTATGAACCGAATGTAGCACCTCCTGCACAGTCAATATTAGGAAGACCATTACAATGCTGGTAAAAGACAAATGAGTGTATCTCTAGAAAGTAGTTTCTTCTTTTTTTAGAAGTAATAATGAAGAATTTGTATTAATACATGGAAAATACAAGGGATATATACATATACGAAAGGGGCCACACTAACTAACCCTCCCTCTCACAGAGGAAAACCCCACAATTAATTGCTGAAGTAAATATGGGGAACCAAAAATATATTTATATTTATACAAAATTACTGAAAACAAAAATTATCCATATACAGAACTCAACAGAATCAAACCTTTCCATGAAGAGCTAAAACCGTGGTTGTACTGCAATGGTGATGTACTGTACATGAAAGTCAGTGTAAATGGTACATATTTTTACTTTACCAGGTGCACCTAGACGTATATGGGTGCATGCCCTGTCAACAAATCACCATTTCAATGGCAATCTGACCATGCAAATCACCACTCTAGTATCACTGATTACAATCCTGTATTAATGACTAGTAGTAAGGAGTCACTATTGCCACCAAATCATGGTAGACCTGTACTCTTGCCTCAAAACATGTCCTTCATATATAAATCTCATCTAAAATCACATCTACTTCCCTTAGAAGGCCAAAGAGGGCAGTTGGAATACCTCTCTCACATTATCTAAACATGCCTAAATCCTTGAAGGCTTAGGATTGCCTAAACATAACTCATCAAAGTCAATCTTGAGTTTCCCTTGCTTACCTCATGAATATTATTTCAAAGACAATCATCCACCAGTCTCTGAGCATGTCATATATCAATAGTCTTCAAACCCTTCACAAGTGCATGGCCAAGTGGCAATCATTACCACGTTAGAATCAATAACTGCCTCTATACTGATCGGTTTATCTTGGAGACTACATACACACACACACACACATATATACACACACACCCTTCATGTCTACAGGAGCACAGAACCACACTACTCATTAATAACCAAAAACCGCAAAAGATCCAAAAATGTACTCCAATCAAACACTAAGAGAGGATAAAACACCTTTACAAAGCTTCAGAGGACAACAATTAATCTACCATCATGTCATCAATCCAACAATAAAGCAGATTTCAAGGGAAATAGCATGGCAATTCCTGATTTTTGAAGGTTTCCATGAGTACTGATTCAATTGATCACAATGGTCCAAGGGGAAGCTTTAGTTTGACAGAAAGTGTAGGCTTCCGCATCGAAGGGCAATTCACCTTAAGGGTCTAGAAAAAAGACCTTGTAGAAAAGATACCTCAATGATTTGGTGACCAGAAAATGGTCATGAGAAGTAATCAGAGGGAAGCACTAAAGGAAGCAAACTCAACAATATCAGTTGATCTGTGATCTTGTCTAAAAGCCAGATTACAAAAAAGTCTCAAGTATGACCATGAGAGGATATCCGCCACAAAAGTGCCAAGTTTAAAAAGACAGGAGCAACGGTGAGCAAGAGTGGTTCTACCCGAAAGAAGTTCCTTAAGAAAAATGTCTCAAACCAACAAAATTACACCTAACTGGAAGGACCTGCTCCCATGCGGCATCAAAGAACAAAATAATGTGTTAACCGCAAGTGAGAAACAAGGACCATGTCAGCCACACCATAAAACCACTCAGTAAACTCCACTTCCCAGCAATCCAAAATTAATATACCAAGGACATCAATTAGTAGGATAAAGAGAAAAGAAGAAAGGAGATGACCCCAGCACAATTCACAAGATGATCTAAACAAACCTCACACACCCATTGATGATTTAGAAAAAAAATGCACCTTCCTCCCACACCCCTAATACACCTATACGACCTCCCCTCAGAGCCTTTCTAGTCTAGGACAGAGTCCAAGAGCTCCCACTCTGTAATGTCATGCAACTTTACAAATCTACCTAACCAACAAAATCTCCTAATTTTTAGAACCCTCATCCAAGTGCATATTATCTATGAGGAAACTATCCAAAATCTAATGTTCTTTAATAAGTGGATTTTGATTTTGGCATACTATCAATGGGATTACTTCATTAAAGTCTAAATGAAAGCACTTTGGCAATGGTATTGTACAGGCTCGTGGCAAGGCTGATCCAGTTAAAACCCCTCATATTTTAGGACCTTGGTTTCTTTAGAACAATTCTTCTGCCAGCTATCCTACTTTGATCACATCCCAACACTTTCGAGATAAAGCTATAGAATAACCATCGACCCCTGGTGCCCTGTCCCCATTCAAATCCCAAACCACGCATTTACTTCCTACTCTTCTAATTCTTAACATTCTGATTGAATTATATTATGTCCGGATCCCATTTTATTGTCCAACCAGAGCTTGAACTCTAGTTCTACATGGTAGAGAATTAAGCATACTTTCTCAAACTTGATTTCATTGTGTACTAACTCCCCCTCTACAGCCATTATGAATTTGATTCTTCACTGTTCTGTTTTAAATCATATGAAAAAAGCCAGTATTTCAATCTCTCTCAAGTCTCAACCCATATTGCTCCTGACTCCCTCCAAAAAAAGATCTCTTCCCTCCCCCATAAGTCATTATGATGTGGCATCACCATCTCCTTCTAATTTACTCCAAAGCTCCACTCATCTTAATTCCGCATATTCTTCCTTCTATCTAAATCATCAATTCCAGTCAAGGTTTTCTTCTTTCTCACTAAATGTCCCCAAAAATATCTGTTGAGAATCATACTTGGGCCCTTTGATTCACATAGCTGCACCTTCACTTCTCAGCTTAAGCTTTTAGGTGAAACGGTCGTTTAACACTATCCTTGTTCCTTACCTCAATATTCCCCTTGAGAACCTTAGAAATTTCATTAATCATAAAGCCACCCACCCCTTCCTGCTTCCTTACCCCTATTTCCACCACTCCTTCATGCCTTCATTAAACCCTATATTATCCATATGTTTTCAAACTTGAGAAGATGCTCTCCAAGACTCTAGGTCTTTCTAGCTGCCAAACTGGGCACATGGCCTTGCATTGGTCTAGGTGATATGCACTGAATAATGGAGAGGAAACAAGCCCAAACAACACCACAACAAAACAAAAAAAAAACTCAAAAAGGAAAAGGCCAACAGCACCCTCAAAAAATGTTTCCAACATATTCAAGATCACATGTTCCCAATCAAAATGGCACATTAAATACACATAAGAGAGAGCCCCACAAACTGGTAGGTACACAAATGTTGCCCCAAAATCTAAAATCCCCCCTACCACTTGGAAGAGTAAGAAAAAATTCTTCAGTAGCCAAAATGGCAACCACGTTTTAATCAAAGAAAAAAGAAAAGAAAGGGGCAAATAAAGCAAGGTAGAGGCCATTTACGCATGTAAAAGATATCACAAGTTCCAAAATTCTCAAAGACACATAAGAAATCAACTAAAGAACCATGCATGAGACACACTGCAATTTACAAATACACCTAGTGTCATAACACATGAGAATTATGTATACCATATAGGTGATGAGTACTAAAAACTCTGTGCCAATAAAATAAAAAGTAACTTTACAAACATATATCTATTTCAGTATCAAAGTTGATGACAATATTGATTATCATGATGATACATATTGAAGCATGGTTTTAAATTTCCTAAAATTTCGTGAAATATCCCAAAAATTTTTCTGTTTCAAACCATGGAATTATTTTTTGTAATCTTTTCCAAAAACTATTGTAAACAATATAAATCCTCTCAAAAGTTTCCCTAATCTAGATTTCAATAGTTCGACAAAAATCAAAAGGTAGAACCATGTGTTGGACCAGCAAAAACATACCAAAGAGAGATTTGAAGACAATTCAATAAACACCGACTAAATATATGTTTCGTTGCATCATCATTATTCATAGCCATATGTGCCTCAACATATTGCTTCCAATATTTCGCCTACAAAAGAGAAAATAGCTTCAATATTCTTGTAACATCATATCAGAAAGATAAAATAAATCCATCAACATAGCTTTCTCCAAATTTAAGGCCAGTACGTAAAATCACAATACAACATAAAATTTGCATTTCCGAGCTATTGGCAACAATATGAATTATGATGTATCAGGAACCTGCCACTTACACACACTAAGTTATTTCTACACTTTGCATATGAAAATGAACATACTTCAATGGTTTAAGAAATTTACAAGGAAATTTACTGCATCATGGAAGAACAAAACTTATGTGAAAGTTCCTAAAGGTACAATAATAGCTGAGGTTAGCAAAAATATATGGTACCCCTTCAATTGGTTTAGCGCAGATACGAGACTATCAAACACCAGCTAAGCTCCACAGGTTTCTTTTCTAAGCTGTGAAGCACAATATCAATCATTAATCAGATTCCAACACCCCAACACATGCTGATGATAAATTTTCGGACTTACTTCAACTTGCATTAATCTACAAGATGCAAATTCTAGAATACATCTGAGTTTTAGATAGCTGACCTTTCATTGCCATACGATACATATTCTAAGATGCATTTGAATTGTAGATTGCTTATTACTTAAGTTGTAGCCTGAAAATATAACATCCACACATGCACTTGTCTATGGCTAATCAGAATACAAGCCATAGCACTGAGATGTTTACTAAACTTTGAAAGTATCTAAATTATTCAGCAGCACTTACAAAGGTTTTAATCTACACTAAAGTAAATGATCTTACTTTCCCAATTTCTAGATCTAAGCAACTGTCTGAGATTCTGACACTTTGACCCCTGACCATGCATCAGTAGATTTCAGCATCTGGGAGATACTTTTTCACTATTTACAGTTTTAAGACCAAGAGGACTTAAGTATCATAAAACACAAACTTCAATCCAGGAGCACCTTTGAATAGATTATGATCTTCAAAATAAAATTAAATGCCAGAAAATGCTTTATTTTTCCCTTTTCATGCAAACTTCGTATATTTAGCACACAGATCTACATGTGCCAAGAGGATTAGAAGACCTTAAAATGCAGGAACTTGATCTAAAGGATGTTTTGGGCACCTAAAACAGAGATCTAAGTGAAGCATGTAACACAAGATGAGAGGGTTCATGATGAATGATCTAAAAGTGATGTGGACAATCGAACTACACTGAGACAAAGTCAATTAGAAATGACACAAATACACAAATATTTTTTTTAATAAAAATCGAATGCTGGGACAGCATGCCAATCTCAAATAGGAAAGGAATATTTATTGGCATTGATATCATTTTAGTTGAAAACAAAAACGGATTAGGATGCATCAAACACATATTACATCAGGGTCATGCTAAAGGAAGAATAATGACCAAACACCTTGCATAAGAAGCTTAATGATACAAGTTCTGTCCACTTGGAGGTGATTAAACAACAATAAAAGTCCTTACTTCCAGAAATATCTCAAACCAAAGACAACAACTAATGGCCAGATTAATTTTTCAGTGACGACCAGCTATTCGAAGGCATCATGTTATGCATACCAAAAAGAGCACAAAATGACTTTGGGTTCAGGTGCCCACATGGCAATCTGTTATTCTGAGAGTTGGTAAGAGTTCATAATTACCCAAAGACAATATAGACACAGTTCCTCATCAATATCAGGAAGACTTCAAAGGAAACTATTGGCAACAATACAGCAGTGCCTATCAAACCCAAAAGTATAGCCAAACTGAGAACAATATCAAACATAAGACATGAAGAATGGCACAAGCAGAATTTTCTTACAAGTTACAATATACATTAGGTCTGTGGAAAACTCTACCCAGAAGAGTCAATGAAAACGGACCAAGTCCAAACCATATGAACATATCTGTCAGCCGCTTGTCTGTGACGTTTTTGTGGCATAGATAGAAATGAATAAGTATTCAAAGAAACTATAAATTGGCACAGATGATGAAAGGAATGCCAAGTTGAAGACGGTTAAAATTCCTAAGCTAGCTTTTGGCATTATACAAAGATTGTTAATAAAAAAAGACACCTGTGAAACAAGCAATCTCTCTGTATCTGTCCCATTATTTTTCTCTCCTTTTCTTTTCTTCCTTAAACAAGGCCATGATATCAGAGCAATGATCACATTCTAACTTTTATTTGTCCTCTTCTTTGACCCGTTTTTATTCATTTCATCTATCTCATGTTCTTGTGGTATCTGATTTGATTATTACATCAGAATTATCCGGTTCGAATTGCGCCAAAATCAGAATAAGATCATGTATTAACCCCAACGGGTTGGCCTGGTGGTCGGGGGCCTAGAGGTTTGCTCCCTTTGAGGTCTCAGGTTTGAACTTCTTAGGCATAATCTCCTGGGGCCACCTGCATAAGGTCTATGGGCCTTAGACTTACCCAGGTCATGTGAGTTACAGAATCTTGCATGGGCCCTCAGGGATTAATCAGTTGAGTGTAAGCGGGCAAGGATACCCTGAGTTCCAAAATAAAAAATTAAGATCATGTATTGCAAATGCGAATGCTGGTTCTCTCTTCAATAATGCATACAATGAGTACGCATCCATATTTTCTAGGCTGTTAACTACTGCATGTAGCAAGGAAGGATTGGTCAGTGGCTGCTGCCAATGTAAAACTTTGTTTAAACAATCTGAATGTAAGACATGTTACTGGTTTCATCAAGAGCAACTGTGAATCACACAACAACCCTGGTATAGCAATGATATGCTAGTTTGCTGGTTCCACAAAGATCTTTTGGTTTGCCAGTTGTGCAGTACTGCTTGATTTAATCTCAAGTTGCTTAATCCATTTTTTGTTATTTAGTGTTTGGGATGGAGGTTAAAAGGGTGATAGTAGATCAATAATTTTCAGCCCATCTGCATTTTTTGTTCGGACAACTTCAATTAGATTAATACAGCCAACCATACTTAGTGGTCTAACTTATAAGTATTTTCAAAACTTCCAAATATCATAAGGAAAACAAAGGTATTTGAATAAAGATGAACCCAAGTAGGGAGCAACTAAGTATGAAGAATTTAGGCTAGAAAATGCACAAATCATTACATGATTATGGAATAGTACTGGCTAACAATGAAACTGGATACTAGAAAATGCACAAATCCTGACATGATTATGGAACAGTACTGAACCATTAGGATTTGATCATGTATTCTGTGGTGTACTGCTAAGAAGATCTGGATCTCCTTGCATGAGATGCATTCCTTTGGGGAATAAAAAACTTATCTATCAGCTGTTTCAACTTCCAAGAAATATTTCCAGAGAAATATGGTGATAAACTTCCAAGAAATATTTCCAGAGAAATATGGTGATAAAATTCTTGGGGAGTATTGTGCTAGACTGCAGGAATATGTAACCAGCCTTATGAGTGGCAATCACAAAAATTAAAGGCAACAAAGGGAAAGAGTAGAGTTTCTAAATTCTCATCTGGCTTTAAATCATATTTTAGCAAGGGAAAATTATGAAAAAGGGTCACTTTTCGTCAATAATTAAAAAAACAGTCCATCATAATTGGAAATTACAGAGAAGGGTTAATTTTTAGAAATAATTAAATTACAGGATCACTTTTCAAAAATAATTAAATTAGAGGATCGCTTCACTTGGGACACAAACGCATTGTCTTTACGTGGGATACGAGCACATCTTACATGGGACACAAGCACATTCTACGTGGGATATGAGTGCATCATACATGGACACAAGCGTGTTTTACCTACAATGAAATGACACTATTTTTCTTTTTTTCTTCTTTGAAAAGTAACCCTGCAGGTCAATTATGTTTGAAAAGTTACCTTTTTCATAAAATTAGATCTTTATGGACTGTTTTTATAAATACAGACCAAAAATTGACCCTTTTTAATAATTTTCCCTATTATGAAACTATGAGATTTTGGGCAATTGTTTTAAATATTGAGGATATTTTGTAGCATATCACGTTTTTCTCATTGCCAAAGCAAGAAAATGAGAAACCAAAATGGTCAATTTACACCCAAGGAACCAAAATATCAGCAATATAAAGGAAGTTTGGTATGCCCATTTTGAGTGACATTTCAAGCAAAAGTCTTCCTACCCAACATTCACTCAAAAAATTCTAAAGAAGACCTTTTTATTGTTTCTTCACTTACATTAAGCTTATTTCATGGATATTGAAGCTCCATTGGTGCATATTTAAGAGTTTAGGATGAATTTTGAAGCTAAAACATGCTTTTTTAAGTTTTGATGCTTTAAACTTTATCAAATTGTTTGAAATCAATGTGTGCCATATAATGAGACTCAAAATATTGATGTGCTGTTTTTTTTTTAGCCAAAAAATATCATTTTAAATCAAAATTCAATTAAATTTCGTTTATTCCAGTTTTTATGCCTTAAAACTCGATAAAACCACTTGAAATTGGTATATGTCATACAATAGCATCTGATCAATTGGTTACTGCCATTATTATTATTATTATTTTGGTTAAAAATAATACTGTTATTAAATTTTAAAAAAAATAACTAATGTAAAATTTGTGTATTCTTGTTTTGATGATATAATTTATGACATAAATAGCAGAAGGAAAAGGTAATTAATATAATCAAAACCATCTCAACCAATTTTGTTTTCACAGTCTAACATGTCAAATGTTCTCTTATTATTCTTACCAGTGAAATATCTTTCTTTATATTTTTATAAAAATACCCACCTCAATATCCTCATCTCACTTTATTCATCCTATGAGTATGGCATCGTTTAACTCCGTCTGTTTCATACTGCTGTTTCATATTGTTGTACGTTTTGTGCATTGCAAGTCCTAAGCCTGGATAAAGGAAGAAGGTTGCTTTTGGCATATGAAATAAAACTTTTTTTAAATCTATTTATTTACACCAATAGGTGGGATAAGGCATTTTGTTATTGTTATTTTAATATTCTAATGCATACACCATGGCAACTTCAGTAGCCATCTTATAAAATTTTCCTTTTAGCTTGAATGGAATACTTAGACACAACATTCTAGAAATAACTATCCAGTGAAGCCACCAAAAAATTTGGCTCTTTTTTTTCTGATGATGAATAATGAACAATTTTATTAGAAAAACTTAGGAAAAAGTACAACCAAAAAATTTGGCTCTTAACAACATCTTAATTGATATTTAACCCCTTATGAATAAATGACCCAAGTTGGAAATTTCAGCTTCTCAATTCCTAAAAGGGCTTCACCTCCACTCCTATGTATAATGAAGGATAATTCCATATACTCAACCATGATTCAGATTTTCTGACAAATTCTGGTAATAAGTTATCCTTCCACAACTTCAGTTCAATTTGCTTACTTTCTAGTTTGGTCCATTTACAACACATCTGACAACAAATAATATAAAAGATGGAACCTCCTCCTCAACATCAATCATCAAATCATTCGTGTCAAGAAGATAAAGGATCAAGCAAGAAAAATTCAAGCTTATTGCAACCAGAAACTCATTAATCTCACCACCAACTATTCTCTAACTAGTTACCAAACCCTGTATAAATCGTTAATGATATTAATGGATTAACTTAACGGTTCTTCTTCCAAATATATCACTTGTTCAAGGCAACAAACAGAATGATTAAGAAGTTCGTATTTCAATAGTAATTACGGAAAATCCTCAGTAATCAATGAAGTAAGAGGAACTCACAGCCGTTGGAAACGTCGTTAGAAGTTGCTCGTATATGGGCACTGCTTCAGATATCGGAAGATGCTTCAAAAAGAATTAAGAGAAAGAAAACAGGATTAAGAAGATCCAACACTACGGTAAATATGAAATAAAGAAACAAATCAACTCACCAATGCTTCGTTTGCTAGATCTTCCGCAGCTTCAACATTATATTTATCAACCATTGAGCTATCTTCCTCTCCCTTTTTTGCAGCAACAGGCCAAAAAAAAAAAGATTAAATGGATTCAAGGAACAAAACCTAACCCATTAAACTCCGACCAGCCGTCGAACATACCTTCGTTTCGCCCCCACTGAGACTTTCCGCCGAACTTTTTCCATCTTCCACCATTTTTGTCTGCATCAAATCGATTTCGGTACGTATGCCGAGACACAAGTGCTTGGTTTTATGATTTTATGGTTTCAAGCTCTTCTAGTGGATCGGAAGTTTCGAAAGAGTTCTCTTGGGCTGCTAAAGCTTGGATCATTTCGCTCCTCTGCTGGGCTTCATCTCTGGTTCTCTGGTGACCGATACGAGGACACGTTTGTTTGCCTTTGCACTTTGTTCACCTTTCCGTTGAGGTTCCGCTAGGATTTTCGTCGAAGATGGCTGTTCCGAATTAAACTGACCTGCCCAAATCGTGCAGAAGAACTGCGACAACCAAAAAAAAATTGCTTTTCGCATCCATGCCCCCACATTATACTAAATTTGCATGTATATCCTCATATTTTTAGTAATGGTATCCATATCCCTCTTTAGCATAATCGTCGCAATTATACCTTTAACATTAAATTTCGTTAACTTTTTTCATTTATTTTTATTAAATGATTAATATAACTTTTTTAAAGATAAAAAATATTAGATAGCTAAATTATTGTGCTTAGCTAAATTTAAATGAATAATTATCAATTAAACAAATTAATATCAATGACTTGAGATATAAACGAGATAAATATAATAATACAATAATATAAATAAAATATAAGATAATATAGTAGGGTAGATACAAAATATTTTTTATTTTATAACAAATTACTTTAGTAATTTAGTAAAAATAAACAATAAAAGTTTTCTTCTTTTTTTTTTTGGAACTCAAGGTATCCAGGCCCGCTTACGCTCAACCGAATAATCCCTGAGGCCTATGTAAGACCCTGCAACCAACATGGCGCAATTAAGTCTAAGGTCCATAGACTTTATGCAGGTAGTCCAAAGAATTGATAACACCTAAGAGGTTTTGAACCTGAAACCTTGGAGAGAGCACACCCCCAGGACTTTAACGTTGGGGATATAATTGCAATGATTGTACTAAACGAGGAAACATAAATACAAATAAAAACAAGAGAGTATTGATGCAAATTTCTTATAATATAAGGGTATGGGTGCAAAAAGCCCAAAGAAAAAAAAACCTCAAGCGTTAAGTAGGAGCGATGTTTGAAAACCGGATAGGCATAATGAGACCTATCTTAATAACTCGGTAATTCGGACCTAGTTATTAGCTTGTCATTACAAAATTAATAATAATATTTTAAAATTTGAAAACTTTCAAAAACAATATACAAAAAATTAAACAATAGTTTAGCAGTTTTTATGTTAATTTATGAACAAGAAATACAGATTATGAAACCAATATTTACAATAAGTTTTTTAGATTTGAGGGGTTCTTATCCTCCTTTATTTTCCTATTATCCACAAAATAAGGTAAGATATTTTAATTTTTAGGAATTGTTCTCCACATTCCACACAAAATTAAGATCCAAAAAAAATTTTTTTACACTCAAAAGGAAATTTTAGGATTTCTTAGAGAATGAAACCTCTCTTAATGGATAGTTTAATTAGTGGAAATAAATATAGTTTAATGAGATAATTTCCAATAAGATTGTTTAGATTCAAAAGGAATTTTTAGATTTGAGGATATATATATATATTTTTACAAGGAAACCTCTCAAATTGGACGATTTAATTAAATGAAAAAATATATATTTTAATGAGAAAAAACTATTTACACCATGTTGAAGTCTCCTAAAAACTCAAACGAGTTTTCAGATAAATCGTCCTAATTATAATCCGGTTAACAGCTGGTTAAACTTGCCCTTGTTTTTAGGGCAAGTTTACCAGCATGTCAACCTGTCCAAGTTACTCGGCCGTGTATTCCAAGTAACTTGCAGGTTTTAAAACACTTAGTAAGAGGCTACGTTATTGGGAGTATTTCAAGATTTTCCTTTTTCGAAGTCCTTAGTAAAAATGGAGAGACAATTTTGTTTTGATCAAAAGCCAAAGAATAAAAAATCCACAAATTCTCTCTAATTGGAACCTTGGAATTGGGGAAAAATAAGAGAAAATTAAAAAAGAAAAAAATTGGTTTTCTTTTCTTTTTCATTGTGTTGGATGAGATGACAAATATAAAGAAAAGATAAAAATATTGTAATAAGATGATAGGCGAGGAGTGGTGGTGGTGGTGGTGGTGGGAGTGGTGATGGGTTGATGGTGGAGTGGTGGGGCGATGGTGGGCGGAAGTGGTGCTAGGGTGATAGGCTGCAAAGGGGTGGTGCGTGACGATGGAGTGGTGGGAAGTGGTAGTGCGATGGTGGTAAGGTGGTGGTGTAGGATTAATCATTATGGGATTTGGGATGGTGGTGTGTGCTAGCGGAGGTGGTGGTAGGTGTAAAACCTCAAATATTTGGAAAATAATTAAGGCATAAATAAGTAGAAGAAAATAGGGGCGTGAATGAATTAGGAATAAAAGAGGAGAAATTAGACGATTGATGACTTAAATAAATAAGAAACAATAAAAATAAAGTAAATAAAATAATAATAATAATAATAATAATAATAATGATAAAAATATATATTTAATAAATTAAAGTGTTAGATAATTAAAAATAAGTAATAGAATTTTAGGAAAAAAATTATTTAGGAGAAGAAAGGGTATTTTAGTAAATTCCAAACAAACCAATTGATAAATTAATTCATTAGGTATTTACTAGAATTGGAGAATATAAATTAAAATTTAGTTGGGTTAGGCTTGAAGTTAAATAGCAATACTTAAGGCTCAAAAAGAAAAAGAAAAAGGACTTATTGGTAATTATGGTTAATTAGGGATCTTAATTTGGAAAAAAAAGTGACTTAATGAGGTGTTTAAATAATATCTAAAAATAGGTATTAAAATATGCACGAAAATTCATTAAATTAAAAGTTTTAATGAAAGTAGAAATAAGGAAATAGAAACTAGAAATAAGTAGGAAGAGTTGTAATAAAATATGAAAGTGTGTGAGATTAGTAGGAATCCTAATTAGAAAGGATGTAGAGAATTGTAGGATCTATATAAGGAGTAGAAAATGAAGAGTAGGGTTTTGATCAAACCCCGCACGTATGGGAGAAGAAATAGATGAAAAGAGAAATCAAAGCTTGGGAGAAAGAGGAAGATAAAGAATGGAAGAGAAGGTTTCGAAGATTTGCGAGAACATGGATTTCATATTATGGCAAGTAGCAATCACTTGAAAACTGGAGGAATTGCATGTTTGTCATGATTTCAGATGATTTTTTATGTTTTGATTTAGATAAATTCATGATTTGATAGATTGAATAGTTGTCTTTGGGAAGTTTCTGTGATCTTGAATGAAAAAAAGAAAAGTATTGATTTGGTCAAGTTTGTTCTTTGTAGACATCCATAAATACATAATTATTTGGAGTGTTGTAGAGATGATTTAGATTAATTAAAAGCAAATTTAGATTAAATTAAAATCAAAGAAAAATCACAAAATTCAAAAAAAAATTGAGAAACCAAAAAAATAGCTGGAATTGGGCTGGCACTCAACAAACCGCTCGAGCGCCCATGTCAATTGCCCTCTGACAGATTTTGTAATTTGGGGATTTTGAGTCCAGATTATTATCCAATGATTTTCTAGCAATTTAATTATTGTAACACATATATAGGGGTTAATTTGAGGTGTAGAAATTGCGGAATTAAATTTGAAATTAAGATCATTAATTTAGAATGATGAATGTAAAGAGGTACTTTAAAGGTCAATATGATGGAATTGGTGGACTAGATCTATTTAAATATAAGGTTGGAGTGTGGAACCTATTCCTAAACTTCAATAAGGACCTGTATGACCCTCTGGAAATGATAAATAACAAAGATTGCAAGATTTGATACCTTAGGTTGTAAATAAAGAAAATTTGACAATAAATGGTACTTTAACTTACTAAGAATGAAGCTAAGACCTAGGAAATTGGGTAAGCAAGGGAAACATGAAATAATAACTTGTTGAATACTTAAATAGGTATGATTTAAGTATGCCTACATTTATGAAATTTGATTTGATAATTGAATCGTGGTTTTGGGTAAGTTTGCTTTTAAAAAGCTTATTTTTGGATTATTAAATGAATTTATTGTTCCATCTCCTATGGTTGAATGATGCTGCCTCCTATGGTTGAGTGATGCTGCCTTTTATGGTAGAGATGTGTAATTCTCTATAGTAGAGATGTGTAATCCTCTATAGGAAAGGTGTGCATTCTCCTACAGTAAAGGGGTATATTCTCCTGTGCTAGAGATGTGAATATCACGTGTTTGTAATACTATAATTGAGGCATGTTTTCCACCTTAGGGTATGATATAATTATTGATTTTGAATTATTACAGATGAAATCATGAAGTATGGAATTATGCATATGGATCAGCAATTTAATTGTAAATATGATAATATTGTGATGTTTATAGGTTATGTCTAGCTAGCATAGTTGTGTATCGATCCATAGGCTAAACTAGATAGTGAAGAGGCTTTTCCTTTGTCTGATTACTCTGACTAACGATACACACTTCCTTTTGCAAGTTAGTTTGCATTGGAGGGTCCTCATATACAAACGTGACTCATTTCAGATTTATCTTGCTGGTGAGGCGTACATCAATGAGGTTATCTTTGTAAGTGGTGACAATGTGGCTATCCTCATGATTGTGATTTATCATGCTGCATGCATGGTAGTACGTACCAAACTCTATATTCTTAGATTGATTTGCTACTGGTATGTGAGTTTCTTATGCTATAAGTTGATGGCCAAACCCCATATTTCAGATTAATTTGCTGTTGGTATGGTGGGAACTAAAGTTTAATTGCATTGCTATAAGACGTAAGGTGGCATAGTGGAGACTTAATTATTTTTCAAAGACTTATCTTTCTTCCTGAGTCCTATGATGTCACATGCGTTGTTTTGAATATGTTTTGCCTTTTTCTTTGGATCTGTTTATGGTTGAACTGGATTTATTTATCATTGATTTGATTTATTGTTACACCTCATGACTATTTCATAAATTTGATTGATTTCTTGCATGCACCTAGCTACTTGTTGAAATTTATTTTTCACTTCGGGTTTCCCCCATTTTTCAGGTATGCTTAGAGAGATTATCAAGAATGAGGTAGTGAGCACATAGGTAGAATATGATCGTGAACCTAGAACCAGTTCAGATTTAGAGAACCATTTATTGTAAATTAATTTGTTTAAATTGAAATAATTATGTTATGCTTCCAATTGTACTTTGATATAAATAAAAATTTTGAACTCATCATAAATTTTTGTTTGTTCTGGCCCATTTTCACTAACACTTCAGGTTTGGTAAATTGAACCGGATATGGAGCATTATAGTAGGGTCGGTGGGTGGAGTTAGTATGAAGTGGTAGGTGATAGTGGACTTTTTTTATAATCTCTACCCTTTTTAGGAGAGAATTTTTTATATCCAAATAATAAGGAAGAGAAAATTTTCTCTTCAACTCATTTTCTTTCATTCCAGCCAAATGGGAGAAAGGAAAATTTCACCATTTTCTTTTCTTTCTTTAGCAATCAAAGGTTCTAAACACAGACAAGCTGGAAACCCTGTTAAAAGGTTGTGAGAAAGTGTTGGATTGAGTGAAGGACAACAGTATTTGGGTTTTTCTATTTTGATTTAGGCTTTTTGATTTTGAGGGGCTTCTATAATCTAAGTATTTAGTTATATGGATTTCAGAATAATTATAAATATAGCATAAAGTTAGAATTATTTTCCAATGAGATTGTATGAATTTTAGGTATAAAAGTCCCAATTTAAAAATATAGATTATGGTATTTAGGCATAATTCAAATTACGTAGGTCATATGTATACATATTCGGGGGATTCTAGAATATAAATTATAATATATTTTAGAATCTTAGAACAGTGTTTGGCATACTCTCTGATTTTGTTTTTGCTCATTTTGAATTCACTTTTCTAACTTATCAAAGATATGGTTTAAATTGAAGTACAAAGTGATACAAAATATAGGATTAACTAGAAATAAAGATAGAATAATTTATTTTCCAATCATAAAACAAAAATGTGCCAACTAAAAGTATATTATGCTTTGCAAATGATGTAGTGCCCCAGATCCGGGTCTGCCCTATCACGGCACCAACCCGTCCCCGAGACCTACTTATGGGCCCAATAGAACCTAATTAATAAAATTAACCTGGGCAATTACAAAGTAATCATCAGAGTGCATAAGCTAAAGAAGCATGGAATAAAAATTCCTATATAACAAAAAATCATCTGTATAATAACTCCAAAAGATATGATATCTGTGTATGCAAAATACAACTGAGGCAACTAAATGCTCACAAGTTCTTTCCCAAATGTACAGACATATACAAAAGATATCTCCCAAAAGTATAAGTCCAAAAATATTATTTACATTTCATTTACAACTCCCTAAACAAAATACAACATTATAAAGAGAGTCCTACCATGGGTGGTAGTAGTAGTCCTCAGGTTTATAGTTTGGATCTCCCTCAATATCTCTCCCAATGCGTCGCTCACTAGTAGGATTTGAAAACAAATCCAGTAAAACAAAATATGCTTAAGACTTAAAGTCCCAGTAAGCAGCAAACATGCATATATAGAAACAGTTTATGCAGTTTTATAACATCATGATAACATTCCCAATTTAAAGTACCAAATGTAAACCAAAACATCTCAATCAGATATAAAGTGTAATTCCAAGTCAAATATGTCTCAATCGGATAATACATGAAATCAAATCAATAAATACAATCAAATACTGCAAGCATGTTTTGGTAGGACTCATGGGTTGGTGTGTCTCTAAATTAGATTAATGACCACTGTCCATTTGCCACCTACATGACTTACAGAAAGAAGCCTAGCCAGCAAACTCACGTATGGGCTAGCAAGTGACAACTAAACCAATAATCAAGACCAAGTGGAATACCCCATCCACTGCCGAACCTAACAAGATGAATCACAAGAACATCCCACCGATACCCCACGATGGGTGATTGCCGCAACACCTCTATACCCCAAGAGGGCCTCACTAATACCCCATAGTGGAAAGTTATATGGACAAGGAAATTAATGCTAACAAGCCAACACCAGCACACTGACAAGACTCATTGTGGATCCACACTAAGAACAACGTCTAATTAGACTACTCACAATTCAAAGCCAAACCATTCACATTAATGAGTAAAACCAGTGCTTAAACCAAGGCCAAGTGAAATTCACCATCCACTATCAAATCAACCGAGGCCAAGTGGAATTCCCCATCCACCGCCAAACCAACCGAGGCCAAGTGGAATTCCCCATCCACTGCCAATAAAACCATAGGCCAAAAGCCTTGTCAAATCATATAAGAGTTTTTCAATCTCGTTTTCATAAATCCAAATCAAGTAAAATGAACACCATGAAATCCTTAAAACACATTTTGGATGAGTGGGATAGTCTTAGGATTTCCCATAAAGTCACCATACTAAAAACGTTGACTTTTTGGGTATATTGATTTTTCTAGACAAATTTACAGGGAGTTTCGGGCTCAATTTATGGTTTTAGTCTAATGAAAGGTAGGCAAATTTTCTGGAATTTTATAGGCTTCTGAATCACTCATTTGGGCATCAAACTCAAAATGTGGTTTTCAGTGAAAATCAAGCAAAACTAGAAATTTAGGCATGAACTGGAAAGTTGACTTTTTATTAGTTGGGAATTGGGCCTTGGGAGTATTTTTAATGGTTCCAAATGAGGGGTAAAACCTTATTTACATGTAAAGACTTAAATAAATGCAGGGAAAGGGTTGGGGAAGAAAATGGTGGAGAACTGTAAAAAACAGCACCTACGATTAGTCTTAGGACTAATCGGCGATTAGCCCTAATGTTTAGGCGTTCCAGAGGGACGTTCGCGCGTTGAGGATAAAAAGTGCTTGACGTTCGCACGTCCTCATAGACGTTCGCGCATTGAGGCTCGTGAGACTAATCGTGTCCTTAACAGAAACTCATTTTTTTGGGGTTTTGGCTCAGGATTAATCGCCAATTTTCAGGATTAATTGCCAGGTCGGGTTTTGAAATATTTTTGGCTATTTTCAATACAAAATTCATACAAATCATTCCTAACATTTCCAACACTAAATGGAATGATCATAAATCATCCCAACATTCTTAAAAACACTTTCCAAAACAAAGATTCATCCTAAATCCACATGAACACAAATCCAACACATTAAACCTTATTCAAAACACATAACTCAAACCCAAATTTGAAATATGATCAATCTAGGTTGCAAAGCCATAGCAAATCAGTAGAAACAAGAATGTTATACAACCAAAACCTACGAGTTTTAGAAGCAAATACCAACATGCAAGATCATTTTTTCAAAATAAATCAAACCCTAGAGAGAGAATACGAATTTTTGTAATATATTTTGTTTTGAAGGGTTTGCTACTTACTTGCTTAATAGAGAAGCACAACTTCTCTTCAAGATTTCCTCTCATTGTCCTTCTTTTCCTTCTTCTTGAAGCTTTTAAGCAAGCTGCCACTCTTCTTCTTGTTCTATATGTCCAAGACAAGGAAAAGGGGTTCAATACACTTGATATGTTAGTTAGGGCATCCTTTTATATACCCAACTTCTGGTCTTTCAAATCTGCCCATAAACAAAGCTTTTATTCCACTAAAACCCTAGGATATACCTAAGGCATACTAGGGGGTACCTTAGTGTTAAGTGGGGGGTACCTTAGAGTTATTTGAGAGGGTAGCTTGGTGTTTCAAGGGGTTTACCTTAGTTATTTCAAGGGATATACTTTAGGGATGCTTGTGGGGGCACCTTAGTTATACAAGAAAGAGAGAGAGGGGGGGGTACCTTACTTATATAAGGGGGTGCTTTAGTTATAGGAAATGGGGTACCTTAACTATATAAGGGGGTGTACCTTAGGCAAACACATGAGGGGTACCTTAGTTATATATGTGGGGTACCTTGGGCAATACAAGGGGGTACCTTAGTTATATATGTGGGGTACCTTGGGCAATACAGTGGGGTACTTTAAGTATACATGTGGGGTACCATGGGCAATACAAGGGGTGCTTTAAGTATACATATGGGGTACCTCGGGCAAAACAAGGGGGTATTTTAGGTATACAAATGGGGTACTTTAGGTATAATTGGGGGGGGGGGGTACTTTAGGTATACAAGTGCGGTACCTTAGGTATAATTAGGGGGTACTTTAGATATACATGTGGGGTACCTTAGGTATAATTGGGGGGTACTTTAGGTATACATGTGGGGTACCTTAGGTATTCAAGTGTGGTACCTTAAGTAATACATGGGTGTACTTTGGGTAATACATGGGGTTTAGGTATACTTGGGTGGTACCTAATGTAATACTTGGGTGTACTTTGAGTATACAATGGGGGTACCTTGGGTAATACTTGGGTGTACCTTAGGTATAGAAGTGGGGTACCTTGAGTATACTTGAGAGGTTATTTGGGTATTCTTGGGAGATACTTAAGGTATACTTGAGAGGTACCTTGGGTATTCTTAAGAGTTACTTTAGTTATTCTTAGGGGATAATTTGGGTACACTTGGGAGGTACCTTGAGTATACTTTGAAGGTACTTTAGGTAAACTTAAACTAATTGGAGGGTATCTTAGACAATTGAAATTGAGAATTAAGATTAATTAAGCTTACCTTAATAACCTTCAATAGAGTTCAATTTGTTTTCTCCAAATCCTCAAGCATGATCAACATCCACCTCACCTTCATAATACAAGTGCTTGATTAGTCCAATAATCACACTTTAGATAATTAAACTTAATAATTAAGACATAATCCGGGTCGGGGTTATATAGATGATCTATTTATTTTTTTGGGGTGGAGAGATGTGTCATCAGCACATTGTATAGCCGCAACAATCAATTCAAATTGTGCACTACTTTATCGATGAACCCTTCAAAGAGTTCTGCATTCTTCTGTAATGTAAAAGAAGCATGGTTTACCAGAGATGTATTGTATAGCCGCAACAATCATCAGAGTGTGGAAACAAAAGAGAAATAAAGCAAAACTAATATGAATCTTTATTACTCCATAATTCTGAAAAAGTCTTCAAATAAAACAAATAAATCGCTTACCATAAAAATTTTGGACACGAAGGTCTACTACATCACTCACTTTCATCTCACCAATCATAAAATAACTCCCTAACTATAGAAAAATAAACTCCTAAGAACATGAATCAAATTCCTACATAAGGCAATAATGGTCGTCCTCTACATAATCATCAGATGGATAATCTTCACTAGTACCCTGTGGCTCTACCCCAACAGTATCGTCCTCTCCAGAAAAGTTTGAAAACAAAACAAAACAAAGCAAGAATGAGATATAAAATCCCAGCAAGTAACACATGCATGAATAAATCATTTTATCATATATAATTTCAATATAGCATGTGTTTCAAATTCAAAACAGTAACAGATAATTCATTTGCAAATCATTTTCCAAATCATCATCATAATATATTTTCAATCAAAACAAACTAAATCTTCACGATGATGTGACATCACAGGACTCATAAAAACAATACATCTCTGAAAAACTAAATGCCTAAGTCAAAGGTTGCCACCTCACAGCTTAGGTGCAAAGTTGAGATACACAGTCATCGATTTATTGCAGATCACCTAACCGAGATACATGGAGGGCTGGCACGTACAATCCAATCAACTGCAACAATGAGGGAATACCATACCAAGATACATGGTGGGTAGCCCAAAATAAACACATCAAGATACACGACGAGTGGGATTGCTGCAGCACAACCAAATATAGGAAGGGCTCGTCGAGATACATGACGGGAGCATATATGAAACATGTTTAACTAAACAAAGAAAATACTATTTTCACTCCTAGCTAGACTATGGATCCATACCAAGCTATGCCCATTAGACACAAAATAACATACTAAAATCATATGATCTTTGATACCCAAAAACAATCTACAACATTTATAATTCATCTCTAATCATCCCTAAGATACATGGAGGAAAACAATGCTCAAACTCAAGCTACATGAGTGAGGAAATAACCACTCCGAGGTACACAGAGGAAAATATACGTAATTCTTTCAAAACCACCCTAGAAACATCTTTAGATAGGTCAAATACAAGTGTAGGAATCAATAAAATCAAACAAAATTAAAAAGAAAAGAGTTTAGAATGATAAATTCGAATAAAAGCTATTTCAATAGAACGTACCCAAAATCTTTATAAAATTCAATTTAATCAACGGCTAGTGCAAACATTCTCAAAACACTCTAATCTTATTGATACATGGGTTGGATTTCAATAAAAACAATTTTACAATCGAAAACTAGGTATATTTAAATATCAATTTTTCTGTCATGGGTGCTTGAGCGCTGTTGAGCGCTATTGCAGGTGTTTGTGTAAAACTAGTTTTCCTGAAAACAGCCATTCGGGATTGCGCTTGAGCGTTCTCCCGGGCGCTTGGTTTACCAAAAACTGTCAACTTTCGGGTTTGAAAAAATTTTAAAAAACATAGGCGGGGCGCTTTCAATGGTGCTCGAGCGTTGTTGAGCGCCTTGGCATTCACCTCAGCGCTTGGCATGGTGCTTGAGCGTGTTTGCAGGCGTTCATAGAAAATTGTAAAAATCAGAGTTTTCCGAAACTTTGCAAATTTTCGTACTAAAATCAAACAACACCAAACCAACACTTCAAATCACTTTGAAAACATTCATAAACATCCTCTAGACATGTTAGCTAAATTTAAACACAAGAAAACTTCGTTTATAATTAAAATCCAATCAAAACCAAACATATGAACATACTTTAACAATTTTAGAGAAATCCAAAACATAAACGTTAAACCACAAAAATTCTTGTGTAAAACTATCAAGGTTTTGCTTCTAAAACATCTCTTAATATGTTTCTAAATCATCCTTAGTAAATAAATGAAAATCATGTAACGATTAAATGAAAACAAGCGTGTTACTTGCCTTTTTCGTAAATCCAAACTCTAAACTGTAAAAAACAACAACTTTACTTCTCCTTCAATTCTGGGTGTGATTTCTTCTCTCAAACTCTAAACCACTTGTCCAGCAATCCTTCCTTCAATACCACATGTCAAAGACAAAAAAAAAAAAACCTTCTATCTTCTTAAAAATTCCTATTTATACTTAAAAATCTAATTCTAACCTATTTAGGAGTTTATATTTGTAAAAACTTATCTCTAGAAGTGCTTGGACGTCCAACCATGTGTATTCAGGTAATTTTTCAATATTTAATTAAAATATGATAACCTACCTTGCCTATTTATCATACTCATACACCTTCACCTTCACCAATTAAAATTCAAAAAAAGCTAAATTATATACTTACTTTGTTGTATATTCCCTTTCTTCACATCCTTAGCAAACTTTAAACTTGATTTTCCTCTTCGCCTCCTATCCATATCAATAAAATTTTAATTAATCACTTATTCCAATATTTCCCTCGATAAATTAATTAAATTATTTAAAAGGGAAAATTTGGGGGATTACAGGTCGGTACCGATCTGTACTGGCCGGTCTATACAGGGATCGAATGGTCCTAGTCCTGTATTTCGGTTTGGGACCATCCCATTTCTTGAATGGTTTAAACTTGTGTGGTACCGAGTTGGACCGCCCGAGTTGAAACAGTATTGTCCAGTACCATTCTGACTCAAGCATTTCAAACTCGGGATCGCCCAAGTCTTTCTATTTTTTTTTCAAAAAACGTGCAAAGTTTAAACTCTTTAGGGTTTTCTTTTTTTGCAGGCCCTGCAAAGTGACGTGACTTTGCAGCCTGCTTGCAAATGCAAAGTCACGTCACTTTGCTTAGCATCATTACTGCATTCAAAAAAAAAAAAAAGAGGGAGAGGGACTATTGGGGGAGGGAGGAGAGAGAGAGGGATACGAAGGAGGGAGGAGAGAGTGAGAGAGAGAGGGAGACAGAGGGGGAGAGGCAGAGAGTGGGGAGGAAGGAGGGAGATAAAGAGGGGTAGATTGAGGGGGAGAGAGGGGAGGAGGGAGGGAGAGAGAAAGAGAGTGAGAGGAAAGGGGGAGAGAGAGAGAGCGAGAGAGAGGGAGAGAGAAGGAACATACCTGGTTAAAAGCTTGTTTTGTTTATTTTTTTGTTGGGACCAGCTTTGACCGGGTGGTTTGTCTGGTCCCAGTCTAGAAAACCTTGACAAGAAGAGGTAAAGTTTGGCATTCTAAATGTTATGAATTTTATAGAAGGCAATCTACTTGCAAAGTTTGGGAGTTCCTATAACGCCCCGGATCCATGTTATTCATTAAAGATATAACATGTTTCACAGAGTGTTATGTATGAGCCCAAATTGCTCATACCAACTCATAATCATAACATGGGTAACATACATCAGAGTGTGGAAATTTGAATTTCTATTAAAGCGTGGGAAATAAACCAATCCATGAATATGCATATTACTAATCAAGACATCAATATCACTCTCAAGTTCTACAAGGTAACCTACAATATCTAAGGAAGGTAATAATACTCCTCCCTATAAGAATCCTTTGGCTCTACCCTAGCAGTCGTATCCTCTCCAAGAGTGTCTAAAAACAAAACAAAACAAAACAAAACGGAATGAGATAAAAATATTCTAGCAAGTAGCACATGCATGCTAAAACATTTTAACACATTTCTAAAACATGCCACGATAAAGAATTATATAAAGTCAGCACTAGTACAAAGGAATTCCGATAGACCATTACAATTTTGATAACACCGATAATCAAGTAGCAACACCAGTATCATAAATCAAGTAACATCATCATGGCCAATTTCATGTAGTTCACTTTAATTGGGTAATTAATATTCTGGAGCGACATCCACACCTCCATGTACACAATCCATCCTACTCATGAGTTTAGATTTTGAAATGACGGCTTACTCAGGGTTTCGTCATTCAATGCTGGCCTACTCCGGGTTTTGGCATTGACAACCTAGCCTACTCAGGGTTTCGGGCTACTCTACACCGGTCGTGGCAACATTCATGGCTATGCAATTACGTCAATAAAGCCAGCATATTACATTACTAAGCTTAAGTCAATGGATCCAAGGCAAGCTAGATCAAAATAAGTAAAATCAAAGCCATCAAGTAAACCAATGTACTAAATATAGAATCATGGCCGAATCATAGCCAAATCAACTCCATCACCGAGGATCTCAAATACATGCCTCGAGCCAATTCTTCAATAACCAAAACAATACGTTTAACACTCATTCATTAAATGGAACACTTATCTCAAATATATAAAAAAGCATCAAGTTAGGTTAAATCTGCCCAAATCAGTATAAAGTCACAATTATGCAATTCTAGAAGTTTAAACACTTTTATAAGTAACTGATATAAGAGTAGGAATCAACCAATTCAATTAAAATCAAAGTAAAGTTCACAATCTCCATACAATTTAAAATCAAAACCAATTTTTAAAGAACATACCCAAAATCCACAAATAATTCGATAAAATCAATCAACCACTGAAATCACCTCTAGACACATAAACATTGTTTATACATGTTTTGGATTTGCCTAGAAATTAGTATAAGGTTGTAAACATCTCAAATCTCCAAATAACACATTTAGGTTTGGGCGCTCGACAAGGTTGCTCAAGCGCTGATGTTGAGTGTCCCTTCATTTAATAGAAATCCGGTTAATCTGATTTCCTACAGATCGCTCAGGCGGTCTCTCCTGTTCTTTAGAAAAATAGGAGAATAAAAGGGGTGCCTGACTCTTGTGCTTGAGCGCAGGGTCTAGCAGTCCCTGGAAATGTTTGCGACAGTAGTCCCTGGAAATGTTTACGACAGCGGCTATTCACTTTCTATAAATTCGATTTCTTCATCTTTAACCTAATTTTAATTGTTCTAACCTATTCATAAGCATGCTAAATCCTCTTTAAACCATAAATCAAGGTTCCTCTAATTAATTAAGTCAAGTTTTCAAACAGCAATTCATGTTTCACGCAATCGGCATTAAAATCCTTTTTCCCTTGTTGTTCATCAAAGCATGCGAAAACTATTAGTTTATATGCCATAAAACTGAAATCCAGGAGTGCTACTTACCTGCTAGAGCTCAATTACAAATCCAAACACCAGCAACTTCTCAGATTCGATGAACTCTAAACTCCTCACTCACTTCATTGTTTTCGGAAAATAATGCTATGCAAATTAATTCTCCTATAGATCTGATTTTAGACTTATATGATCAATAATTCCACATGAAATTTGCTAGATAATAATGAATTCTCACCTGACCAGTTGCTGATCTAATCCAATGCCTCCTTATTCAATTTCTCAATCGATGGCTCCCTCCACAGATCTGAGATCTGAAATTTTAATCGACCTCATCAGATCTATATGAACCTGATTAATTCCTTAAATCTTCTATTTACATTACACGGATTGATAGTTTCTGATCAAACCTTACTTGATTCTTCTTAGGATGGCCGAATCCTCCTCCTGTAGAGCTGATCTTTACCAATTTTCCAACGAACAACTCTTCCCAACCATTCTCCACAACAACCCTCTCACACACGTCCAACAGAAACCTCTCCCCTTTCTCTTCAACTCCTTCCAGATACTTCCAGCTCTAACTAACCCAACAACTCTCTCTAACTAACTAACCACCATAACCGACCAGCCTCCCTTTTATATTCTTTGTTTGCTGCCAAACTCTCTTTAAATACCAGGGAACTTGCTACAATGCCACTCTAGCAATCCTTCCCTACATATTCATAACTAAAACATAAACAAAACACTTGAATAAATATTACTTCTTTTAACATTAAGAAATTATAATAATTATTTACCTCACTTAAGAAATTTTCTTCTTTAATTTTTTGGAATTGACATAAATATCCTCCAATTCCTCTTTCCTAAAATTTCGACTAATAATAATAATTAATATTACTAAAACAATTTCTAAATTTATTAATAAAAAATTTGGGGTTTTATAGTTCCTTTAACAGTATCCAAGTTATCAAAAACCGATTCTAATACTTTATTATAGAGACTTTGTTTGAAAGTACAAGTTTTGATAGGCAAAACTCTTTTCTTTATAGAGAGATTATAGCTTTAAAGGTCTATCCTTTTTTCCATATCGGTATGTAACGCCCTGAACCCGGGTCAATGCAAAACAAGCACCCGACCTAAATCCGAAGTGCTACTGTAACGCCTCGAATCCGGTTCAACAACCAAACCCGGATTGCTACTGTAAAAATGGGGTTAGAACAAACTAAAATTAATAAGAAATTTTAGAATTAATTATCTACATCGAAGTATGGTGGGAAACATGGCAATTTTATTCACTTTAATTCAAATTATTTTACAATGAAAATCTATCTATTCTGAAAGTGGACAATAATAACAATTACAATTCTACCCAAAAATTCTCTACCCCATCTTGACGATCTCTCCAAGCAAACCTGAAAAATAGGTGAAAACAGGAGTGATACATACATCTCAACAAGTAGCAAGTATATGCAATAAAAACGGTCTATTTTAAGAAATAGTCATGAGGTATACGATTAATCAACGCGAAAGCAATAATTCAAATCAAACAAAATTGGAGACAATAACCCAACACATAAGCA
This sequence comes from Buxus sempervirens, assembly GCA_947561395.2. Taxonomy (NCBI): domain Eukaryota; kingdom Viridiplantae; phylum Streptophyta; class Magnoliopsida; order Buxales; family Buxaceae; genus Buxus; species Buxus sempervirens. The sequence goes on from OX387182.1 coordinate 27,171,373, forward strand.
ATAATTGGAGACAATAAAGACAATGTTAATTTAACAATAAAACAACTTGTGTGAAGCAAAATAAGTATTTAGGAAAATGATTTTAGTAAAATATCAACAAAACCACATGTGACCTCGCAGGACTCACAAAGAAATTGAGAAGACACTTTTCAATGCTATGCCATCGTGTGTCTTATGGGCGAAGCTACTAAGATACTCAAACCCGAGTCTTATTCTGACGATAAGAGCCGTAGTCATCGACTTATTGCGCTCGAATTCAACAGAGTTGGCATGAACCATCAGTATGTAGCCCCTGAATCAATACATGGCAATGGCCGTTGATCCGCATGTACAGGAATCACCAGTGAGGCTCAAAATTACCCTACAGACATGGGACCTTCCAGAGCAAACTAACTTGCAAAGGAAGTGTACTCGCAAATGGGAGTACACAACCCAAAATAAATACCCCTTCGCTATCTAGCTTATTCTATGGATCCATATTCCGCTATGCCCACTAGACACATACCAGAAATTAATAAAACACGTAGTAATTGCATCTTTACCACGGGAGGATACACACTTCTACTGTAGGAGGCATACACAATTTTACCATAAAGGATTACACATCTATACGTAGAGGATTACACATCTTTACAACAGAGGATTTGTAAGACCCTGATTTTTTTGGTAAGGTTTTTCTTTTATTATTAAAATATAGTTTGTGTGCTTGTTAACTTAAGTGGATGCGGGAATATGTAGGGTTTCCAGTGGGCGAGCATGCACAGGATCAAGGACTTTAAAAGGTTGTCGAGCGGCAATACGTATGGGAGCGTACGAAGGTAAATATACAAAAAGGGAAATTTAGGTCTTTGGTTTTTAGAATACTCGTATCAATACTTTTGGCAATACTTTCGTTAGTTGAAGAACTTGGGCGATTTGGCGATTCGCGGCTATTGGTGTGGCGATTAGGGTTTTGCTGAGAAGAAACGAGAACCGCAAGAGCTACGACCGGATTAGTGGAGTCGGAGATACATATTTCAGTGGGTTATTCCTCTCGCGAATAGGGGATCAGTTCGGCTACCTTCGCATCCACGCGCGCAGCCGGAGTCGTGATCGGCCGTGGTTGTGGAATAAGCTGTTATTCTGGGATAAGCGTATAAGGGTGAGTAGCATTGATTTACAACTGAGGTTTTAGTTTATTCATGATGGTATTTTGATTGCATGGTTGTATTCTGAGTTTTCTGGGTTTTCTGGAATATTATGAGTCCGAGCATGAGAGGGAATTACAACTTGAAATAAAATGTGTTTAGATTAAATCCAAAATTGGTTGGGAAGTATTCTGGGAATATTAGGAGTGTATTGGAACAAGTATAAACCGAAAAAGATCGGCCAGAGATGGAGATCTCGAAATAACAAAGAGTCAAAAATCGCAGTGAGTATCCGCCGACTTGGCGCTCACTTAGGAAGTAGGCGCCCTTTAAAATCACACTATCCACCGAGCTGGCGCCCACTTGGCGCTCAGCTCGCGCTCACTTAAAAAGCATGCGCAAATCTCGCGCGAAGCTGGCGCCGACCTCGCGCCCACTTCCCGCCCATCTCACGCTCACTTAGTATCAAGTGAGTGCATAGTAATATTTTTACCAAACTCCTATCCGCCGACTGGCGCTCACTTCAGGAGGTGAGCGCATACCCAATTATACTTGCCGAAATTGATTTTGACTGAACCAAGGGGATTTTGATGACTTGAGGGTTATACCACTTAACCAATCACTTGTTTGGGAACCTTGGAACCTGCATTACCTATTCAATTACTAGAGGAAAATCTAGTGGCAATTCTTAAAGGCTTCTAAGGTTTAGTTTAGGTTATTTGTATGTGTTGTGCTGGATACCAAAACAATAGGAGTTCCTAGCTAGTTTTCCCTTGAATTTATACACTGTTTTGATTGAGAAATTATTAACTTCTGGTTTCACTTGTTTGGAAAATTCTGAATGTATTGTAAGGTTTTTCTTGGTATGAATAACTGAGTTTTGTATTCAAATGGCATGTGTTGCGGAAATGAGAAAATACTGAAAGTACTTGAGATACTGCTTGGTCCAGAGGGACAAGTGATGAACTGTAATGAGTTATACATGATGTGGAATGAATGACTTTATTTTGATGTCAGAATTGCGATTATACGATGATTTACTGTTTTGGTTTAGCTTGTCCTGGATCCAGATGCTTAAGCTTAGTAATGTAATGTTATTGTTGGTTGTTGAAATTGTATGGCCTTGTGTGTTGCCACGACCGGTGTAGAGCAGCCAGAAACCCTGAGTAGGCCTGGTTGTCAATGCAGAAACCCGGGGAGTAGGCCTGCATTGGATGACGAAACCCTGAGTAGGCCGTCATTTCAGAGTTTCCGAAACCCTGAGTAGGCCGGAACTGTGTACATGGAGGTGTGGAGTGTCTACTTGGCATGTTTAATTTATCAACTAAACAATAGTCATGACATTGACCAATCGATGTGTTGCCGTACTTAACTGAGATGTGATTTGACTGATGAAATTGGTTTTGGTCTGAACTTGAAATTGATGTTAATTGTTTAATCGTACGGAATGTTTATCGATGCATAGTTTTGAACTGTGGTTAACTATTTCTGCATGCATGTGCTACTCGCTGAGATATTCGTATCTCATTCTGTTGTTTTTGTTTTGTTTTCAGATACTCGTGGTGAGGCGACTATTGGGGTAGATCCGTCTGAGGCTTATAGGGAGGAAGACTACTATTACCTTCCTTAGACTTGTAGGTTATCTTGTTTCGAATTTGAGTAATTTGAATGTTTGAGGTGTATTAAAGTCTATTGGGGTTGGACCATATGATTTCTAGTTAAGTTCTAAATGTTACATTCTTGGATTAATGAAAGTGTGCACTCTGACAGGTTATAGTTAGATGATTATCCAGCGATCATAAATGATTAACGATCCTTACCTAACCTCCGTGAGACGTGTTATATCTTTATTGAACAACACGGATCCACGGCGTTACAGAGATGGTATCAGAGACTCAAGTTGGGAAATTTGAGGTTCCTAGGTAGTATGACCATAGAAAACCCTGGGGAAATATTGTGCGTACGTTAGATAGAACCATGAGGATTAGAAGAGAGTTCCTAACTAATGTGGTATTTTGTGCTTACAGGTATACATGGCCGGTAGAGGCAGACGTACGAGGGCTGTGGATTATCCAGAGGAGGATATGCCACAGGAGCAGCCACCTGCACCACCACGGGGAGCCCCACCACTAGTGGAGGACATTTGGGCTGCGGTTGGCTCACTTGCCCACCTCCTTGCGATGGAGAGGGAGGAAAGGATGAGTCAAACTGGAAATGGAAATGGCCAGCGAAATGGTCATGGAGCTGCAGTGGATCAGCAGCGGGTGAGAGAGGAGTTGTCCTTGAGGGACATCGATCAGTTCAGGAAGCTGACTGCCCCGCTGTTTTATGGAGTTCCAGATCCGTTGGAGGCGGAGAGCTGGGTGGCCAGAGTAGAGCGCATGTTTGACACTATGGACTGTCCGGAGGACCGGAGGGTGAGACTGGCTATCTTCACCTTAGAGGGCGAGGCTCAGCATTGGTGGCAGTCATTGCGGAGACAAGTGGTAGATGGGATACAGATGACTTGGGACCAGTTCAGGCAGGTCTTCTATGAGCAGTATTTCTCGGCAGAGGTGAGGTTGCAGAAGGAGAGAGAGTTCATGGATATCTCTCAGGGATCCTTGACCGTAGCACAGTATGAGGCTCGGTTCGTGGTTCTTTCTCGATTCGCTCACCATATAGTGCATGATGAGCAGAGGCGCACCCAGCATTTCGAGAGAGGATTGAGGGCAGACATCAGGTGCATGGTCTCGGTGCTGATGTGCACCAAATACTCTGATTTGGTGGGGAGAGCTTTGCGGGTTGAGAGAGAGATTAGAGATTCAGGGATTGAGTAGAGCAGAGTTAGAGCACAGCCGAGCGGCACAGAGACACGGAGGGTCCCGGATAGGGACAAGAGACCGAGGATCGATTATGGACAGAGAGATAGGAGAGGTTCGGGAGGTTGCTTCAGTTGTGGCCGATTTCACATCCCAGGTCCATGCGTGTCACCGCCAGGCGCATGCTTCAGATGTGGCCAGCATGGGCATCGGGTTGCTGATTGTCCACACCCGAATACTTACCAGTTACTCAGGCCAGCCCTTACTGCACCCACGGATACCCGGTCGGCCGAGGCTTCGAGATTTCAGTATTCTAGACCCGTGCCAGCACTACCAGCACCGCCAGGATTTCAGGGTCAGAGCATTGGGGGATATCAAAGGCAGCGGGAACCACAGAGGCAGCAGGCACCACAGAGGCAGCAGGCACCACCCCATGCCCTCAGCAGACTAGAGTTTATGCAGTAGTAGCTCAGGAGGATGAGCCTGAGGAAGGGCATGTTGAGGAGGCTCGTGAGGAGGAGCCAGAGGCGCCACATTTCAAGATACTTTTGTGATTTTCTTCAAGAACACCAAATCATATCATTCAAATCAAATGTATCCAGGTAAATAAATTTTCGAATAACCAGATCAATCACAAATAAATTGAAAACACTGAAAACATGCAGTTCCTCCAGTTTTTAAGGGATTGCTACTTGCCTCAATATGCTAAATCCATCTTTTTTTGAAATCCCAAGTCAGATCTGACTTCTGCTATTTTTTGCACCCACTTAGAGTTCTCCAATCTAGATCGCCACCGTTCAGATTGTAGTTATATTAGTCATGAACCAAACCTCCAAATTTGAGGCTGATCCAATGGCTGGATTTTTCCCGATCGAGGTCTCTGTAGCAACACCTTCTTCCCTTCTTCTCTCTCTCTTTTCTCATTCTTTTCCACACGAAATTTTTCCCTTTTCTCCCCTTTCTCCTCTATTTATATTGAGTAGGAAAAGTCCTAAACTAACCGTACTAACCCTTTTTAAATAGACTAACCCTAGAGAGGTTCAATTAAGATTGAACACCTTCTAATTAATTCATACTTTTTCTCCCCCTTCAAATTTTCTACTAGTACTATTTCAATTAAGCCCTTACTAATCTAAACTCCTCTTTTTAATTAATTTTCGTGCATATTATATATTTAATTCCTAAATATTACCTAAACACCGTATTAAATTGCTTTTTCTCCAAATTAAGGACATTAATTGAGCATATGTACCTAATTACCCTTTTTCCAGATTTTATGCTTTAATTATTACTGTGCGCATGGTCGCACGGGTAAAAATGGGAAATTGGAGTCGGCACCGCTTGATGGTGTGCAGGCGGATACTTGGGTACCTAAAATTTTCTATTAGGTGGTCTACAGCTAGAGATTCTAACTAAGTTCTCGGTTACGGTCTGGGGAAGTCCGTAGACACCCCAGTCCACCTCGTCAAGTGACGGGTCCCATGGTTTCCTTGGTTTGAGTCAACTTTGGTCTACTCACCCGATTCCTAATCCAGCATGCACATTTTGATTAAGTCTGGCGGGGCCGCCAAAGTGGTGTAGGTCCCTTTACTTGATTTTATCTTTTTAGCTTAGAGTGATCTGAGTCTGATCGGACGGATCCCATTGGAAGACCCGCGGATTCCTTGGTGGGCTTGGTTAAGCCCACATACCCTTGGGTGGGCCTCAGTCTAGCCTGAAAGGCCCTTTGGGCTTGGTTCAAATGAATTGATTTTATTTAATGGTTCAAATTGAAGGTTTAAGTGATTTACCTGTACAAGTGGGCTGGGATTGCTTTGTGGGCCCCCGAGTGGGTCACACCATTGGTTGCCAAGTGATTTTGGGGATTATCTTAATTAGCTATGCCAAACTAGGCCAGGCTTTGGGCTTGGGGCCCTTTACCTGGGCTTGGGCTTGGGCTTGAAAGCCCAAGACTTCCTGAGTTAGGGCTTGGGTGCCCTAATCTTTGTTGGGTTCAATGGGCTTAGTGGGCCCGATAGGCCTCGCCCTTGGTCTCGGCCAAACCACAACTTAACTAAACATGCATGCCCCAAGTTGGGCCTTGATGGGCCTCCAATGGGTTTGGCCCATTCAATCAATTTGGTTATCTTTGTTTAGCAAAAGTAAGCTTGCCAGGCTTAGTGGGCCCCGTTGGAAGGCCCACTCGCAATCAAATCGGACCGGGTCAGTCCATGGCCAATCTTGGGTCTCCGGTTAACCTGGGAACCCTTCTGGTTCATCCGGATTGATAAAACAAATCAAGAAAATAGCACAAGATCATCAAATAGCAAAAATGATATTCTGGCAGTGTAGCCGACCTGGGGTGTCGGATACACATAACATCCCTTGTAGCCAACAACTTAGATCGGCTATAAACAGGACATTGCTGATCCGACCTGAGTTGTCGGATCAGCACAGAAAGTGAGTTTTTCGGGTTTCACCAATGGGCTTCAGTTCTTTGACTTCTTGGGGGGGGTTCCAGTAGTCGTGTGGGCCCCTGTGTGGGCCCACAGTGGTTTAGAGAGATGGGAAGGCCACACTAGTGGTCTCTTGCGGGATTTTCAACGAAGGAAAAGGGGGGAGAAGGCACGAGATCGCCTTCTCCATTTGAGCCACATGTAGCAATTAAGCAGGGGTCTGTTGATCCCTGTTTTGGCCTCTTAATCCAACCAAAACAACAATTGAACAAGTCCAAAGGGGCTTACAATCCAGGACTCAACTTATGCCTTAACCCCAAAACACTGCAACTCATGCTTCCACATACACCATACCAGGGGACAGGAATATTTAAGTTCAGATTCATATCACGTAGGGACACTAACACACAAGTAAGAAACCACTTGACCCATTCCTAAGCTAGAAAAACTCATGCATGCCTTCAACACAATCAAGCTACAAGATAGGTCATATAAACACAAATAAAAAGTAAATAATAATACACGAAAAAAAACATGCTACAGGCATGGGGGGACAGCAACTTGTTGTGGGAGTTTTGCTCATGCTATGAAGGTGTGGGGATTGCATGGGGATTGAGAGAGGCTGCCTTCATGCATAGTGCTTGGGGGGTGTCTTAGAAGTGCAGGGGTGAGTGATAAACCTGTTGGAACAGTGGCGGTGATGGGGGGTGGAAACATGTCAAAACCTCAAAACAGTAGGCCGAGGGGTGAGGGGAACATGCTATTAACACCAGATTGGAGGCATGGTAAAGAACATATCTACAGCCAAGTATAGAAGCAAGGGAGCATGGCCATGAGGGGTCAACATACACACATGCTTTCCTATCATATCCTTCAAAATATGCAAATGGAGAAGGAGAGCATACCCTCATTAAAACAGAAAATCTAGCAACGTGGTGAAGAGTGAGAGAAGAGAAGGATCACAAGAAGGGAAATGGGGGGTTACATGGGGTACATTAGATAGGAATAAAAAGGAGAGCACATTCCCCTATTAAATGAAGGGATAATAGCAATATTATGAGAGCAACACAGCGACCTCATGATGCTTTAAAACTAAACCTAAAGAGCTCTCTTCCTCCCCTTTGCTCAAACGAAAATCCCACCTTACCTTCGAAGAGTAGTTACTCTTGTAGCATCATGGAGAGAGAGTGTAAAAGAGAGAAGAATATACACAATATACAACAGAAATATTGCAATGTGCATGAGATCTTACATGCTTCAAACCACCTCATGTTCACATATGTTAAACAAAAGGTAGGAGGGAGCTCACCTTGGGGGCTTATACCATCTTTAGGTGTGTTGAACTCCTTGGAAGGCACACCAGCATCACTTCAAGACCCCATCTCCGTGCACCAAGGGACCTTTAATATGTTTCTTGGGTTGGAAATGGAGAAGGAAGAGAGTTGGAAGGCTTTGGGGTGGATCTAGAGGAGGTTGGGTGGCTTAGGTGATGAAGAAAGTGCAAAGAAAGGGGGGTCCAATGGGGTGGGAGAGTGGAGAAACTCAAAGGGGGCAGCCAACCTCGTCCAAGGGGGTGCTGCCCCCTTTTTATAACATCATTTTTGTATCTGACCATATAGGTCGGATACACTTCATCCTTAGTGTATCCGACCATATATGGTCGGATACACTAAGTCTTACTTGTATCCGATATTAAATATCGGATACAAAACATAATAATTTGAAAATTTAATGTCGCCGCAAATTTGTCGAGGAATCGGTGCGAATCTTGCGGGGGGATCTCTTTGTATCCAATGAATAGTGTCGGACATGCACAAAAATACGTGTATCCGACATATTTGATCGGATACAAATCGAAAAAATTACAGATTTGCCCCTCGACTTGATCGATTCGACCGATTTGACACTTTTAGATATCTGCAAATTGCCCTCTGCGAATTTTGGTTTAGTCCTTGAGATATTTGGCAAGTTTTGGATATTTAAAGATTGCCCCCTGAGATATTTTGCTGTGTTTGCTGCCACGTGTACAGTTTCTTTGCCACGTGTACAGTTTCCGGTTTTGTTGTTTAGAAACTTCGACAGCCCATATCTTCTTCATCTGGACTCCGATTTGGGCAAACTCAATTGCGTTAGAACCGCATCGGAATCCTCTATCCATTGGGATAGGGTGACATAGCTAATTCGGGGTTTAGCAGAAAGTCAACTTTCGGTTCCCTCTCAAGTTTGACCGGCCTGCAGATCCTTCATCCTGACTCCGATTCCAGCAAACTCAGTTGCGTTGGAATCGTGTTGGGATTCTCTATACATTGAGATAAAGCAAGGTGACCAATTATCACTTGATCAAAAAGTCAACTTTTTGTCCCCTCAGGGTTTGACTTTTTAGCTGGGGCTTTCATTTTCCGCACTTCCGGGGATGCAAAAATGAGGTGCTGACAATTATTATTTAGCTTCAAACCTATTCCAATGAATTTTAATCTTCTATTTTCTAATTCTAATTAATTATTTAATTCGTAATTTGCCCTTTTTGAAATTTACCAAAATACCCTTCTTACTCTCCTAGGTTGATTTCCTTGGAAAATCTCCTTTATTTAATTATTACTTATTTATATTATTAATCCTCTAAATATCCACTTTTTATCTCCATTATATTTTAAACTCATATTTTCTTTTATTTATTTATGCCCTAATTATTATGAAAAATTTTAGGGTCTTACACGATATATTGGATGTAGTGCTTCATTCTCTTAGTGGCTCTTAGAGTTGCTATCGGTCAACTATGTATGAGATTCCTATGATCAGAGATGTTAAATTTGTTGGATGGAACCTGTCAAATGGGATGATCATTGTTTTCCTAAAACTAATGGTGGACTTGAACTCTAAAGACTGAATGTTTGGAATGATATATTTATTGCAAGATTTATTTGGATCCTCAATTCTAACACTGTATCTTTGGGCCGATTCAATGAGAAACAATCTCTTAAAAAAAACACAAGAAACTTTTGGCATTTAAATATTCCACATCATTGCAGCTGGGCTTGGTACAAGATTTTACATGAGAGCTCGACTTTCTGAACATACTTCTAACATAGCATTGGTGTAGCTCCCCAGATCCAGGTAATAAAATCCAAAACCAAAGTGCTAGTGATGTGGACCCGAAACAAAAATAAAATCCATAATCTAATTAATTAATTTCATCGAAGTACGCTAACAACGACTTTATTAATTCAAATAACAGCGGAAGTATTTAAAATAATATCAACTTTAGTACACCATATCTGGATATCAAAGAATATTAAACTACTCCCAACTCTCTAATGTAATATTAATCCTCAAACGAACTGAAAGAAACCTAATAGCAGAAGTGATTCGAATACATTTTGAAGGCTGGGTGACTGTGTGTTAGATTTAGAACCCGAGATTAATTGACCTTGTATTGTCCATTAAGGAAAGTGAATTTGGATTATTATGGTTTATCTATTGAAATTTAGGTTCACTGAGCGCCCGACATGCCAATTCTGGCGGTTTTGTGGTTGTAGGCCATAAGAGGCTAGAATTGGATTGGTATATCACAGTATCTCTCTTCTCAAAGATTCTACTATTTCTTTTAGTCCAAATATGATAGATTATTGTTGAAAGCAGGCTTTTATGATACTTTAGGTTCTTCCTTCTGTCCCAAGAATAAAATTCCTCCCATAAGTGGTAATCAAATCGTAAGCTAGTATTTGTTATAAGCACTTTCCATACGCAAGATGAGAAATGACAGTTGAAGAGTGGTCAAGAATTTTATCATGGCAATGACATATGCACAACTTGAATTATGAATAATGCCAAATGATAAGAGCCTGCCTTTTACTGAGTAATTTTCTCTTGATTGCAAGCTGTGTAATGAAGGAGTGGCATAGGATATGATGTTTAAACCACATCAAAGAGACCCATAACGATTGTTGTTGACAGTTTCTTAAAGCATCATATGTGAATCTCAAAGAAAATTGGTACTCTTCATTCATGAATACATATCATCTACTTCTACTGAAGGTGAAGGCAAGGATTGTATGGAATTCTAGACCTTCTGAAGATCATAGACACTATTGCTGGAGGATTCCAGTCTCCCAACCTTGACTCAGAGATAATTCTCTGGCCATATTTCTCAAAAAAAGATCCAAATGGGTTCCAATTATTGAACTAAAGTAGGTTTGCTGTCTTCTCCAATTTTAATATCCCAAATAATATTATATTTTTATAGGAGTTATAGTTTCAATAGGATGTATTTTATTTAAGATAAATATTAGATTTGTTTTTAATTAAGGGAACCGTATTTATAAATAGCCATATTGTAAGCACCCAAATTTTGCTTAAACCAAAAAGTGCTAAACACAGCAAAACCCAAAGCAGGCCGAAACAAGGAGCTAAAAATTTGTTATTTTGCCAAAAGCTGAATTGGCCAATAACTTTTGCACCATTGAAAAGAGGGCTTTGAAACGGTTGCAACGCAACTGAATTTGCATGAATCAGAGTCCGGATTAAAATGTTACGGTCAAAACAATTTCAAGGGTAATTTTGGAAAAATGTGCAGAAGCTGCACCACGTGGCAAGAATGCATTTTGTTTTGCATTTTCCACGTGGCAAACTAAAACAAAATCAGCAAAAAAATAAATATACAGTAAAAAAAAAAAAAATTTGTTACTTAAATGATGGCATGAAAAGACATAACCAAAAGAAAAACAAAAGATAAAAACGAATAACAAAAAAAAGTTATATATTATAAAATAATAGAGATGGGAGGGGGTGGACGTCACCCACCCATCTCTTTTTTTTTTAACAGCTAATTAAAAAGATAAAAAAAAAAAGAAGTCAAAAGTTAAAAAAACAAAAAGGGATATAAAATAAAAAGGAGGGGGACAATTCGCCCCCTCCTTAAATTGTGAATCTGTGATGGAAGAGAAAGAAAACAGACCCACGTGGGTGAAAACAGACCCACGTGAACCCACGTGGGTCTGTCTTTCCCTCTCCCATCTGCGTTCTCCCTTCTCTGTTAAAAGAGAAGGGATGGGGTCTGAAGCAAAGGGGGGACGAACAGAAAAAAAGAGAGGCCGATATTGTTTTTTTGGGCTCTCTCACTCACCATCGATGAGGAGAAGGAACCAATGAATACCAGTTTTTTTTGTGTGAAGCTAAATCTCCATTAGTCCCTTTGGTGTAAGCACATACAAGGGTGAAGGCTACTCGTTCACATCCAAAGAACTACAACCCAATTGTGATTGCACTCAGATAGGTTTGATGGTTCTCTCTTGATTCCAAATGATATAAAACCTGTATTTCTGTGTCTTTGAACCTATTTGAGCATGAAATATCAAGAGGGTTGTTGTTTATTTTGAGCTCTGAGAACACACAGTTTGATGGCATATTTGAGAATCTCCCAATGATCAGGCTTGATAAATTTTCAGCATCTTTTTACTACCATCAAGTGCTCAAATAGCACAGTCCGTGAGTTCACCATGCTTGGAGTTTTTTTTTACTTAGAAAAGATGATTGCCAATGCATAATATAATGTTGAATGAGTCTAAGAAAAGACAAGGAAAGAGCATCAAATGAACAGCTATGCTCTGTTTTCTCAAGTTCAAAACGTCCATAGGAAAGACTGAAATCTCATATTTGTTTCAATCGATCCCAGAACCAATCTTAAGTTTTGTATATTCAAGATATCAGAATGTGATTCCCAAAAAAGAAAATATAATAATAAAAGGAAACACAAAAAAAAAAAAGTAGTTTGGTGGAATTGGGTACGGCTGGAACAGCCGAACCCAATTCCATGAAAGTTGTCGAACAGCCACTTTTGGCTGTTCGTTGGTCCCTTTATTTTGTTTGGACACTAATAAAAAAAAAGAATAAAAAGTGAGTGAGAAGTTGTGGTTTGAATGATATGAAGAAAGAGAAAGAGAGAGAGAGACTCAAATTCCCAACATGATACTCACGTGTTGGACATATGGGTTGAGGGCATGTCTTTTGTGAATTTGATAAACAGTTGTGGGGTTTATGATATTTTAAAAGCATGGGTCCAAAAGAAATTTCCTCATTTTGTGTTCCTCTTGCTTTTCAAACTTTCATTTCAAATGATCCCCTACTTATATTTCTAGTCCATTTCATCATTTTAGTAGTTTTTTTGGGTGCAGTTATTTGTGGCAATTATCATGTTGGACCCTCCCTAATTTGGACTAATAGTTTTTGTGAAATCTAGCCCACAAATTTACCTTTTTGTCCTTGAAAGAAGTGGGGCCTTGCAATGTGCCTGAACCAGCCCAATCTTAAGGAAACACGCATACAAGCTAATTGGGTTAACTTGATTAAATTCCGACTCACAAGAACCCGCTATCTATAGCCGGATAACTCAAGGTGTCCATGGACTTCCTTGGGTTACAATCGAACTACTTATCCAAAGCCTCTGGGTAGACCACCCAAACTTAAATCCACAAATCAAAAATTGGGTGACTGTTCACACCCTCAACAATGAACAGTGGCGACTCCCCAAAACCAACAAAAAACCCATGGAAAGCCGGGCACGAAATTGTGCACTGTACGTGTGTACAGCTTGGCGACTCTGCTGGGGATCGGTTCAACCCAATTGGAGTTTAGATTGAGTTGACTCATTAGGATGCACATGTGCTCACACGCACATATACTTATACATGTGCACACACGCACATGCACTTATACATGTACACACACGTACATACTTGTACACATGTGCTCACACGCACATACACTTATACATGTGCACACACACACTTGCACTTATACATGTACACACACGTACATACTTGTACACATGTGCTCACACGCACATGTACTTATACATGTGCACACATGTGTGCGAGCGTCGGAAACACGGCACGGGGAAATTCGGAGTCGCCACCACCTGATGGGGTGCAGGCGGACACCTGGGTGCCTGACCTTGTATATTAGGGCTTTTGGTTTGCGACTTTGAGATTCTAAGTAGGGTCTCGGTTGTGGTCCGGGGAAGTCCGTAGACACCCCGGTCCACCCCGTCGGGTGACGGGTCCCTTAGGTTTATCCTGGTTTGAGTCAGCTTACTTTGGTCTCACCCGATTCCTAATCCGATATGCAGCTTGGTTAAGTCTGGCGGGACCACTTGAGTGGTGTGGGTCCCTTTAATTGCTTTTATCTTGATTAATTAAGTAATCTGAGTCTGGTTGGGTGGGCCTCGTTGGAAGGTCCACAGTGTCCTTGGTGGGCTTAGTCAAGCCCGTGTACCCTTGTGGGCTTCGGTCTATCTTAGGAGGCCCTTTGGGCTTTGGTTAAGTGCATTGATTTTACTTTAGGTTTAGATTTGAAGATTAAGTGTTTTCTATGAGAAGGTGGGCCGGATTGGTTTGTGGGCCCCTTAGGTGGGCCCACATAGTAGCCAAGTAATTTAGTGGTTTTATCTTTTTAAGTGTTCCAAAAATGGGTTGGGCACTGGGCTTGGGGCCTGTAGCCCTGATTAGGGCTTGAAAGCCCAAGTTACGGGAAGTTAGGGTTTGCACCCTTCCTTGGTTCGATTGGTGGGCTTTGGCAGGCCCGGTAGGCCCTTGCCCTTGGTCTCGGCCAAACCACGCATTTCATGCATCAATTTCACAAGTCTGGTTTGAGTGGACCGCCTTAGGTTTGGCCCGCCTGGTTTAATCAGTTAATTTTACTTATCTTGATTAAGTTGCATGCATACATTTCATTGTGTTTATTGGGCCGGGTGGGCCCTGTTGGAAGGCCCATTGGAAATCAAGTTGGATCGGGGGTCCAAGTCCCACATTGGGTTTCCGGGTCACCCGGAAACCCTATTGGTTCATTTGGATCGATTTAGGAATGCCACCCATATCTAACAAAAGTCATAGAAAATATACAAAGTTGACATTTATCAAGGAGAGACTGGCTCATTATGCTAGGTCCAAGGGGAAGGACTCGAGGCCCCTGTAGGCGGAGCCCACGGGGTGGGGTCCCTCCCTGTACCAAGGAACGAGTTGGACGCGTGGCGAACAACGGGGTTGGGGGGTGCCGGGGGCAGAGCCCCCCGCGGTATGGTAAAGGGCATCTCTGGGTTTTTTAAAAAAATATAGCAATTCGGCATTTTTTAGGAGTATGCGCTGACCTCAGGCACTAGGCGCGAGGTCAGCGAGGTGGGCGGACCGAAAACGGTGAAAAAAAAAGCATTCGCGGGCGAAGTGGGCGCGAGCTCAACGCACCCAAAAAAAAACAAGTGGGCGCGAGCTCAGCACACCCAAAAAACAAGTGGGCACGAGCTCAGCGCACCAAAAAACAAGTGGGCGCGAGCTCAGCGCACAAAAAAAACAATTGGGCGCGAGCTCAGCGCACAAAAAACAAGTGGGTGCGAGCTTAGCGCACCCAAAAAACAAGTAGGCGCGAGATTCGCGCGAGCTGAGCGCAAGCTAGGCGCGAAGCTCGGCGGATGCCAAAAAAGATCCGCCCGGGAGGTGGGCGTGAGCTTCGCGCGAGCTTAGCGCAGCCAAAAAAAATAGGCGCGAGCTTAGCACGAGTTGAGCGGATGCAAAGAAAGCTCCGCGCGAGCTCAGCGCACCCAGAAAACAAGTAGGCGCGAGCTTCGCGCGAGCTGAGCGCAAGCTAGGCGCGAAGCTCGGCAAATGCCAAAAAACGATCCGCCCGGGAGGTGGGCGCGAGCTTCGCGCGAGCTCAGCGCAGCCAAAAAAAAGTAGGCGCGAGCTTCGAGCGAGTTGAGCGGATGCAAAGAGAGCTCCGCGCGAGCTCAGCGCAAGCTAGGCGCGAGCTCGGCGGATACCCACTGCGAAACCTGAGCCTCTGGTTTTTGCTCAAACTCCATTTCTGACTGGTTTTTTAAGCTCTGAAACACCTCCCAGGTGCTTCTAGCATCCCCGGAGACACTTAAACATGCATTCAAATTAATCTAAACTACTACAAGACACAACTCCATATCAGGAAAGCTCGATTATCATGTAAAAAAAACAATGCACTAACAGCTGCGGGGGAGTGGGGGTATGGGTGCATGATCAAGGTGCACAAGCAGAGACAGCAGGTGGCAAGGGGTTACGGGAACATGTTGGCAAGCCTAGCAAGCAATAAAACAACCAAAAAAACAATAACAAACAGAGATCGCCTACGTGAGATGGAAACCTAATTTTTGCACCTACGCATGTACCTAAACTCTGTGCATGCATGCAGACATTAGGAGAAGGGAATGAGAAGGGGGGTTTACAGGGATACAAAAGACTCACTTAACCGGGAACACACTCCCTTTTACTACAAATCCGGTATTCTCCAAAACCGTAGCCTGGGAGATCCCGTGTGGAAGCAACTTGAAAAGTGGTGGATAACATACTTACACAAATATCATGCAAGAGAACCAGTTTTCATATATATGACGTAGAAGCTAGCGCGGAACAATACCTGAAAGTTCTTAGCTCCTTTGTGGAAGCGTGCGACCTCCTCGAAACAAGCACACTAGCTGTGAACTTCTTCTCCAACAGCTGCAGCAAGTAGCTCCTTCGCTCTTTGGTAGAAGGATGAAGAACAAGGAGAGAAGATGAGGTAGGAAGGCAAGGTCGGGTGCTTGGGGAGCTAGGGAGGGAAGTCAGGCCACGGGAGAGGAGGTTCCCGAAAACCAAAAGCCAACCAGAGAAAAAAAAAGCCTTCACCGAAAAATTCCCCAATCCGAAAATCTTCCAACCCTTTGCGCGAAATCTCACGCGGTTTATATAAGCGAGGAAAAAAGGGATATCCGCTAAGCTTGCGCTGTTTGCCACTTCCGCGCGAGCGGCAATATGATGACAAAACAATTAATGCGGCCGCTCGTCGGTCGGAAAATCTGACTTTTTCAGATTTAGTCCCTGGTTATTTTTGGTTTAATCCGATATTCCGGGATTTTTACAGATTTAGTCCCTGGGATATTTCGTACATTTGGATATTTACGGATTTGATCCCCGAGATATTTTCCTGCTCAACTCGCCACGTGTGCAGCTTTTTTCCACGTGTGCAGTTTGCCGGTTTTGCTGCTCAGAAACTTTGTCAGCTCATATTTTCTCCATCAGAACTCCGATCTGGGCAAACTCAGTTGCGTTAGAATTGTATCGGAGCCCTCTATCCCATGACCTAGGGGTAGGCCTCTGTATCGGATTTTAGCAGAAAGTCAATTTTTGGCTCCGTTCAAGTTTGACCGCCTGCAGAACCTTCATCCGGACTCCGATTCCTGCAAACTCAGTTGCGTTGGAACCGTGTCGAGATTCTCTATCCAATGGTATAGGGGTAAGCATCTGGATCAGATTTTAGCAGAAAGTCAACTTTTGGCTCCGCTCAAGTTTGACCGCCCGCAGAACCCTCATCCGGACTCCGATTCCTACAAACTCAGTTGCGTTGGAACCGTGTCGGGATTCTCTATCCAATGGTATAAAGAAAGGTGGCCAATTTTTAATTGATCAAAAAGTCAAATTTTCACCCCTTAGGGTTTGAGTTTCTGTCCAGGGTTTGCGTTTCTGGTTTTTCTGGGAGCGCAAAAATGAGGTGCTTACAACATGCACACACTTTTGCACATGTGCACACATGCACATACACTCCCATGTACACATGAACTTGTACAGACACATGCAGCATGTCATGTTGTTCAGTCATCTATCTGCTCATTCTATTGTGTTCATTATATATGCGTGGGGTGACAAGTGTGAAGGGGCTTACGTGGGTGATTCGATTGAATGACATATGATGCAACTTCTTAACCAAACTCTAGACCTATCTAGCAGCCACCCTTCTTAACCGTATAAACTACTTTTGGGATGGTATTAGCCTCACACGCCTCTGGCTTGCCGGGGAAAAGCGAAGGTAAAACATCCCCCCAGGTTTCTGCATCCCTATAGCGCCACTGGTTTCTTGCCGTGGTACACAAGGAGTCTTGGACCTGGCTCAGACCCTTGCAGGCATTTGTCTCGGGCTGGGTATCCTGTTTTCCCACCCCACGTCTTTGATACATTCTTTTGTGATGAATGATGAATCAAGAGGAGTAAAATCAACTTAAAACCCAAGAGTCCATCAGGGGCAGCAACCCCCTCCTTTTGCATCAAATTGAGTAAACCCTAGATCAAGGGCTGCCTTAGCCCTAATTAAGGATGCCAACCTAACTTTGATTAGGGGAACCACCCAAGATCCATGCATTGAATCCTGTGAGCCGTGGGCCTCGACCCATCGAGTCCGCTGGAGGCACCTTAAGTCCAGATCGGCCTTTTGAGCAGATGAAAGCTGGCCAGATCAGACAATTAGATGAAAGTAGGCCAGATCAGAACAGAGGCACAAAACCCTAGATATAGGAATTCATCTCACTTGCCTTTGGAGCAACTTGTACCCATCTTTTGGGCTCCCAACAGCCCCAAAGATGATTTCTTTCCCATCTTTGTAAATATCATGTAATTTTTGCCCTCGTTGGCAAGTTGTAAGCATTTCTTTAATTAGACAATAGAGATTCTTCAGAAGAGATGAAAGAAAAGATCGATTTCGATTTGGAGGTGCTTCCTCACACAAGTACGTCTAGGAGTCGTGCCTGTAAAACCCCGAATTTTCTAAAATATTAAAATAAAATAATAATTAATATTCTTGAGGATTATGATGGATGGAAATAATTTATTATTATAGAGAATATCGTTATTAGTGGAGATCAGGAGTTTGGTGCAGATCCGACCGTCCGATCATGAGATATCACGGTATGATTAACACTTTAATTTTAAGAGCTATGATTGGGCGTGTGTATGGAGTCTTTTGTAAGTGAGATACATGGAATCGGAGAGTATAAATACCAATTAAATAACCTAATTCTATAGGTGGGAATACCAATCGTATTTTGCTCGTATTGAACAGCCGCAAGCGACAAACACGACCAAACCGGAAGAGAAGAAGAAGAAGGGAAAAGGGAGAGGGTGTTGCTTGATTTCTTTCTTCTAGACAGTGTCTCACATTGTTCTAGTCATTGTTTAGAGGAGAGGAAAAGAAACGATCGTCAACAGAGGTAGGTGACACTGTTTTACGTTCGTTTTTGTATTTAACGTTCGTTTAATCTTCAAACCATGTTTTTATGATGTAAATATATGTATGATGCATGATATAATCATTATAAGTATTATGGGATTGCTTAGAATAGGAAAAATCACATTTTGGAAGTGTTTCTGTTCGTTTTCGGGAGACCGCCGACCTCGATTGTGCTCGGCGATCCTCGGCGCTAGTTATAAAACTCAGACCGCTGAAGACCGCTGGAAGACGTATCGTCGGCGCTCTGTTTTACACTATCACCGACCTTTGACCGCCTAGGCGATCCTAATCGCTCTAACA
This sequence comes from Buxus sempervirens, assembly GCA_947561395.2. Lineage (NCBI taxonomy): Eukaryota > Viridiplantae > Streptophyta > Magnoliopsida > Buxales > Buxaceae > Buxus > Buxus sempervirens. The sequence continues at coordinate 27,190,087 of OX387182.1, forward strand.
AAAAAATGAAATTTTGACATTTTTTCATCCCCTTTTCTTCTCCAACCCTTTTCCAAATAACCTGAGCCTCCTATACAACACCCTTGTTTACTTGAAAGACATTTAAGTAAATGTCCTGTGTATTTACTGCTCAATTTACTTAAGTCTTTATATGTAAATAAGGTTTTACCCCCATTTGGAACCAATACAAATACTTCCAAGATCCAATTCCCAGCCAATAAAAAGTCAACTTTCCAGTTCATGCCTAAATTTCCAGTTTTTCTCGGTTTTTATCAAAAAACCTGTTTTGGGTTTGATACCCAGATGAGTGATTCAGAAGCCCATAAAATTCTAGGAGATGTGTTTACCCTTCAATAGATTACAACCAAAATTTGAGCTCGAAACTCCTTGTAGATTTGTCTAGAAAAATTATATACCAAAAGTCAACGTTTTTAACCAGACTTAGAATATTTTTGGGGTCCGAAACTTTTTGTTTCGGAATCGATTGATTTTTGGAATGGTGACCTTATTGGGAATCCTAAGACTATTCCACTCATCCAAAATGTATTTTGAGAACTTTACGCCATTCTTAGTCCCAAATCATTATAAGATAGGTTATTTGGATTTCCACCACTTGTAACACTTCTCTAAGATTATTCTTAAGGTGTCTCTGAAGGCCAATTATACTAAAAGGTTCATATTAGATATTTAACCACTTGAGTGTTCCATTATTAAGATAATCCCATAATCAATATGAGTACACACTAATGAACTGGTTATGGAACAAGACTTTGGAGTACCGATTGAACATGAAAGAACTATGATTATAAACAATATTGGAATGTGAATGATTGTACAATGGCTTGGTGGCCAGTTTTATAAATTACCTGCTTGGTGGCAGAGATTATTACCTGGTTGGTGGTAGAGATTATAACCCGCTTGGTGGCGGAGACCCTAACCCATTTGGTGACAGAGACCCAACTTGCTTGGTGGCAAAGATAACCCGTTTGGTGACGGAGACCCAACTTGCTTGGTGGCAGAGATAACCCGTTTGGTGACGGAGACCCAACCTGCTTGGTGGCAGAGATAACCCGCTTGGTGGCGGAGACCCAACCTGCTTGGTGGCAGAGATAACCCGCTTGGTGGCGGAGACCCAACCTGCTTGGTAGCAGAGATTACCCGCTTGGTGGCGGAGATATTACCTCCTGCGGGAGAGATTCATTACCTCCTGTGGTGTAGATGCATTTCCGATGGATTGCATCCTACAGGAGAGGTACCTCATGTGGGGAAGATGTGATTATGCGTGATTGCATCCCACATGGAGGATGGGTGTGTGAGTTGCCACTGGAAGGTGAGGAAGCTATCTCTCTCCTACAGTAGAGGTAGATGCTAGGTGTTCACATCCTGCGGTAGAGTTATGCTGTCTCCTGCAGGGGGTACCTGTAGTCTTAGAGATGTGCATTCTCCTGCGGAGCTTGTGTGGATACTATGTGTTTGCGTCCTGAGGTAGAGATAGGCTACTACCTGAAGGTTGGCTTTTATTACAGATATATTGATTGATTCTCAAAATTGATGGATTGTTATTTAAAAAGAAATATTGAAATGTCATAATTGAACAGAATTGTTATGATTTATGTGAACTGTTAAAATGGAATATTATGGAATCATGAATAAAATGTGGAACTGCTCTTAAGAAGACACTATAGAAAATAAACCAGAAACCATGGGAATGTGAAATATAATACATTGTCCTTTAAATTGAAATGAAACACACATGATTAACTTCTTTTAATTCGGGCACTGATTAAATGTTTGTTTGTATCGTGATTATTCGTTTATCTTATTGACCGTAATTATTAGCCTATTTTACCGTGCATGAAACTACTGTTATTTTCTATATATAAACTGTTCTCCTCATGCATGTGTTACCTATTGAGATATTCGTCTCTCACCCCTATTTCATATTCTATTTTTCAAATCATCTTGGAGAGGACGCCACGGGTTAGACAGATAGTGGGTTGAAGTCTAGAAATTCCATATGAAAAGAGTAGGATGATTTTATATAGCTGTATTTATTTTATTGGAATTGTAATAGATGATTTTGTAGGATATTAAGAGTTAGTTAAATTTGTAGTTGCCTTTCATTTGATTAGTTAATGTAATAGGATGATTTAGCTTCTAATAAATGATTTAAGCTTCCTAGTACTCTGATAAATCTTAGTTCTTTATTTCCTTATATTTGAACTGATTGTAATGTACCACAAGTTAATGCCTTGATCCGAGTCAAAATGAGAAAAAAAAATGACCCGAATTCGGGGTGTTACAAAGTGGTATCAGAGCATTTAGTTCACGCGCCCTAGGTTTAAGAGAACCTTAGGCGGGTCTTGGGGAGTGATACTTTAGATAGAGCCATTGAGTAGGAATATCTAGGATGAGAGTACTCTAACTCAATTTGTTTGTTGCAGCTGCTAGCAAATTTCATTTCAAAGGTATGTCCTATTTATTGTTAGTTATCATAGTGTGATTCTCTAGAAACTCTTATTGGTAATTGTGATATGGTTGTGATCCTAGGTTATGATAAATGATGCTTTTCTAAGGAGCAGAATATGAAATAAAATAGTAAGAGGAATTGTTTGAGGAAATTTTTGTAATCTGTTAGACAAAGATTTAATGGTAAAATTTGAGATGTTGGAAATATTATTGGTATGCATGATTGGGATGTGACGACCGGAAGAGTATTGAAATGACTATTGGAAGTATTTAATAGGATCTCATTTATTTTAATTTCATGGCTATGATGGATTATAATGATGAATGACTATAGGCAAATAATGAAATAATTTCTAGAGGTATGTTTCCTTCCCCTTTCAATTCATGCACGTTTGAGCCCTGTTTGAATTAAGTTAACTTGATAAGAGATCAATGTGTAGATCTTAGGATATGGAATAGGATATACATATTATTCATTGATTATATTCTAGTATGTAATTTGAGATGGATGCTTAATTATATATCATGTTATTGCTTGTTTCATGATGAGCTAGTTGTATTTAGACATGCGTGAGTGGTGTAAGGCATCGGTCAATGCTGAACACTTACTTGGGTGTTGTACTTTATACAAACATGGGATATTGTAAAAAATATACATTTGTATGTTATATGTGTAGTATGGTATTTTGACATAAGTTAAATTAGAAGGGAGATAAGTGATTTTCTCCTCAACCTTCATATAGTCACGAATGTATGCAAAGGATTGAGGGTAGAAAGTTGTGGAACTCTCTTCTAAGTTACATTAAAATTTTATATATGATTGAGTTTTGATAGATGGGATTAGAGAGAGAGCAAGTAGTAACCCTTGAAAACTGGAGGAATTGCATGGTTTCGTTTTCTGTAACTTATTATGGTTTAGTTTGATTAGCCAGAAAGGATTTTACATGGAATCAAATGGTTTATATTTTAGAGTTTTGTGTTATTGAAGGATTTGCTAAAGTAATGAAGAAATCTTGGTTTGATCATGTAAATATTTATGGGATGGTATTTAATGGACCCAAATTAATCTAGAGTGTTGTAGGATGGTATTCACGGTGCCTTTTCCCAAGGGCTCACCATGCACGGCGTCCACATGTCATCCATGACATAAGCCTAAGGATCTACTATATACATTCGTTGCACTATCCACATTGCTTACCCTTGAGACTAGCCAACCACGGTGTCTTACACACAGGATATCACAGTCTTGCAAGAAGGCCATTCACGGCACCGGCACTATCCACAATGCGAAACACTCTTTGCCATTCACGGCATCCACCCTTGGGCTACCCTTCCCATCCACGGAATAGCACAGTTTTCAAGAAGGCCATTCACGGCAGCCACCCTTGGGCTACCCTTCTCATCCACAGGATAGCATAGCTTTCAAGAAGGCCATTCACGGCGGTTGCCTTCCATGGCTGCAGCACTATCCACAGTGCGAAGATTCTTTTCACCATGCATAGCATTTGCCATTCACGGCGGTTGCCTTCCACAGCTACAGCACTGTCTTCAGTGCAAAGATTCTTCGTGCCATTCACGGCCCCAACATTATGCACAATTTGAAGTTCATTAATTCCATTCCTGCTAAACCACGGCTGCCCTCATATGAGAGCAGGCCATTTTCAAAGAAACTAACATGTCTTTTGTTTTGTCTTTCTTTTTATTTTATTTTACCAAGGGTTAAAAGCGTTGCAGCCATTGCTAATCGGAGCCCATATCTGCTGAGATCCCACGCAAGGATGAATCTAGAAGAGCACCTGCACCTCAACCACCGGTACCACAACCTCCAGCACCACAGCAACCTCCGCCTCAACACCAGATTGAGGATGAGCCAGTAATCATAAACTTAACTCAACAGATGGGGCAAATCACCCAGCTGCTCCAAAGTTTAATCAGGCAGATGTCGCAATCGGTCATCCCTCAACCTCGAGAAGAACCACAACAATTGCCACAGGGATTGCAAGGGCCACCACAAGCTCCGCCACTAGCTCATCTAATGACTCCACTGGTTTTCCCTCCACAGGTTCCACCTCCGGTGGTGCCGCAAGATCAGCATCCGCATCAGCCACCTCTTGAAGAAGCACTACATCTTCCCCACATCCCGGAGATAAACCATGAAGAGAAAGAAGAGTGGCACAGATAGAGAAATGAAGCAAGGGGCATCTCGCCTGAGGTTAGCGTTGCGCTCAATGGTATCATAGCAAAAGTGCGAGAGCTAAGAAGAGGGGTAGTGCCAGGAAAGATGACAGTTGACAATTTCTGTTTCTTCCCTGACATACAACTCCCAGTGAAGTTCAGGTGTCCCGACTTCGAGAAATTTGACGGAACTGGTTGTCCAATTGCACATCTCTGATCATATTGTGGAGCCATGGTGGGATACAACAAGGATGAACTGTTAATGATACAACTATTCCAGAGATCCTTAACAGGGCAAGCGCATCGTTGGTTTTCCACTCTAAGCCCTGCGCAGATCCGCACTTGGCCAGATCTGGCACACCTCTTCACTGAATAATTTAGGTTTAACTCTGAGGTGGTACCCACAAGGATGGAACTGATAAGGATGAGCAAGAAGGCTGGAAAGATAGTTCGAGATTATGCCAGGAGGTGGCTTGAACATGCAATGATGGTGTGCCTACCAGTGACAGAAGAAGAGATGGCCACTCTTTTCATTTCAACCCTGGGCAACCATACTACTCCCACACGATTGGCCAGCAGGCAACTAGCTTTAGCGCCCTAGTCCAAATTGCTGACAGGGTTGGGGGTGGCATTAAGGCAGGATTGATAGAGGCAGGCTCACCTGGGGCAATATTAAGAAGGCCAATGAATGGAGGCAAGAAGCCTTAGGGCCTAAAAGAAGTAGCAAGTGTTGACTCTGCACAGGGGCAGCAACCACTTCACCTGCAAAGAAGGACTTATCCAACTGGCACAAGGCCTACGCCACTACAAGGAGTGCAAAGGGAAGACAGAAGAAATAGGGAATTCACACCACTTCCCTACGCGCCTGCTGATCTCCTCCCAACGTTGCTAAAGAAAGGCTTCTTGAAGATGATTTCTCCCAACCCTAATGCGGCGTTGGGTAGGAACTACGGCCCCAAAGCAATTTGCGAATACCACATGGGGGCACCAGGGCACGCCAAGAATCAGTGTTGGGCCCTCCGGCATGCAATCCAAGATTTGCTTGATGCCGGGAGACTTACTGTGGACCCTACCATTCCAGTCAACACATAGGCCACAGGTGTTATGCAAAACCCTCTTCCAGATCACAAGGGGGCATATTTTAGTGGAACATGCTACAAAGGAAATCAGGCGAGGTTGCAAGGCACAACCCACTCCCACAAATCCAAAATCTTCCTTGGACTTGGTTCTGTGCCGAGTCCACCATTTCCAAGCTAAGTTGAATTTTACTTTTTGTGTTGACCATCCCGGACGGGATCGGTCTGTAAAACCCCGAATCTTCGACTAATGTTAATTTTGAAGATTTCGTAGGAATTTTAATAAATTTATTAAATGAATAATTTAGGTAATGGATGAGGGTAATTTTGGAATTTCTGCAAGGGGCGTAAAAATAGAATAAATGGTGTATAATATTAGTTAAATAATTATTACTAATCTTACGTTTAATTTAATTTAAATGGGAAGTTGTTAGTATACGTTTTTGGTTAGAAGTCAAGTATATAAGAGTTAGGAGGTTAGTGTAGAAAGGTTCTGTGGGTGAGCTCCCAGCAAATCATGATAGGTTTTGAGTTCTAGCGTAGCCTATAAATAGGTCGCTCAACTCAAGTTGCTGGTTTTGTTTGATGAAACTAGAGACAAAACTCTGAGAGCTGAGCTGCTGGAGAGAAGTGAGTTCCAGAGGGTTGTCTGAATTGGAAAAGTCAGGAGCTAAGTGGAGGTAGAATATTTTACTGTTGGAAACTTAGCATTTGGAAATTGAGGAGGTTCGTCCAACTCAGTGGCAGATCTGGAGAGATCATGTAAGAGAAATTGGTTTTAGTGGTAAGGGTTGCAATCCGAATGAGCAACTAGGTGCTGATCCAGATTAGAATCAGATCTGGTTGTATTTGTGCAACAGTGACCAATCGGCCACTGAAGTTGTCATTCCGGAAGTTTTGCGATTAGAGATTTGGGAGATCTGATCGTTTTCTCATCAAATCAGGTAAGTAGCACTAGTTTTCAAGCTGGATTTGCAATCGAATGCATGATTTGGATTGAGTTATATGCAATGATTTGATCTAATCGGTAGAATTTGTTCATACGATGTAATTTATGAATCGGAGCATGCTTTTGTGGAATTAAATCTAAATTGGTTCTAAAAGGAGGTTAGATGTGTTAGAAGTATGAATTAAATGTTGTAGAGGTTAAATTTTAGGTCAGGCATGATGAAATTGAGTTAGCAGTGAGTAAATTGAATTGAGTATCAAAGTTTCGAGGGGGGGGGGGGGGTATGCGCAGAGTGCCGCCCATTGACATTGCTAAGCGGTACTCAGCGGTAGTTAAAAAGTTAGGATGCGCCTACTGCCGCCTACTGGCAGCAGGTAAGCGCACCCACCAAAGTTTTCCGAAAAGTGCGAAATGTGGTATTGGGTTGGTTTTCTTGATTTTAATTGTTCAAAAACTTATCTATGAGTTAAATTAAGATGCTGGAACTACTTAGAAGTGATTATAACCTACTGAATTTACACCAACAATTATTGGAAGATTATTAAGTGATTAAAAGTGGGGTTTAAGGTGTTCTTCAATTGGATTAATTGGAGATTAGTGTATCTGAGTTCTGCAGTTATTGGATTCTAATTCTTTAACCAAATTGCTGCTGTGGGACGGCAAAATAAGTGTTTCTAGGTTGCTGGAGAGAACATTAGCTAGTGGTTTAAAGTGAGACTAAATATAATAAATATTATAGATTTTAGTTAAGAGCTGTTGAGGACTCTTTAACAACTAAATTTCATATTGTGATACTACATAAATTGAATTGTTATCTAATTTAGTATGCTGGACTGAATTTATAAAAGAGGTTTCCATGAGTTGTTTGTTTACACCGATTGGTTTGAATATTTGTTCTTTGGTTTGAATATGCATGTGGAGTTCCATAGAGTATTGTTTTGGTCATGAGTGACCCATGATAAAGATGTTTTGTTTGGAAATTGTTGCGACCAGAGGTTGGTCTATTTGCTACCAGAGGTTGGTATATTTCCGACCAAAGGTTGGTCTATTTGCTATCAGAGGTTGGTTTATTTGTTAAGGTTTAGCTTGTCCTAGATCCAGAGTCTAAGCTTAGTAATGTGATGTGTTGACTTTATTGTTGTAATTTCATGGCCATGAGTGTTGCCATGACCAGGGTAGAGCAGCCCGTGATCCTTGGTAGGCCGGGTTGTCAATGCTGAAACCCGGAGTAGGCCGGCATTGGATGACAAAGTTCCTTGGTAGGCAGTCATTTCAGAGTACCAAGTCTATGTTGACCAGACTGTGTTCCAGGAGGCTTGGATGTCGCTCAGGCATGTAAATTACCTAATATAAGTGAACTACATGACATTGGCCTCGATGTTTTGGTTTCATCGGTATTTGTAACTCCAATTGGTTCTGAGTGGCCCATGATAAACACTTAGCTTTCCGAAGATTATTATTTCATCGAAGTGTTGTTATCGGGGTATAAGTGACTTTAAGGTTATATTTGCAATTTGATACTGATATTAATTGCTTGGCTTACATGTTGAATTACACTAGCTATATCGTATTTATCTGTTATATTATTGTGGGATTAATCGTGTTATCGCTATCATTACCGGTGTATTATTTTGATCCATGTTTCATATATTTGAAAATGTATTTGTGCATGCATGTGCTGCTTACTAGGATATTCGTATCTCATTCCGTATTGTTTTGTTTTGTTTTCAGCTGCTTTTGGAGAGGACGATACCTACGGGTAGTTGCTCGGTTATGTGAGTGTAGAGTTATATTTTGTATTTACTATTTTAGTTTGGGATTATTTTAGCACACTCTGTTATATAGTTATTGTTGTATTCATGCTTTTCCTTCACTCTGATATTGCGATCCTGTGTTATATATTAACCTCCGGAGATGAGTTATGGTTTCTTTACGTAACTCGGATCTGGGGCGTTACACGGTCATTTTGTAAGCATTATGCGTGCTTTTACTTTTATGCAAACTTTTGTTAAAAAAAAACTTTTGAAAAAGAAAAACTTTTGAAAAAATAGCAATTGCTCGGTCGATGATGACATCCCTCTGAGACCGCACCTTTTTTAGGCACGATCATGATTATGGAAAAATGTTGAGTTGCTCAAAGGTGTCTTCAGCCAGGTGTAACATACTGCTCCCATGAGAACCTTGACTGAGCCAAAGGCAACCTTTTCCTGATCCATGCCTTGATTTTCCTTCCAAACCTATCTTTACACTGGGACAAAATGGTCCTTGAGAAAAAAGGGAAGAAAAAGAGAAAAGAGAAGTGAAAGTGCCAAAACCAGCTAAGGGCCAAGGCCGGCTTTAACATCATGTCTCTAAGAAAGGATGAAAGGCCATCCTTCATGCATCCTGGATCTTAAAGAATCACTAGTCAAAACACTTTGGGCTCGATTGTATTATTCAAATACCCGTGTTGTGTCTAGCCACCCTACACTGGGGCAAAGCTGAAAAAAGAAAATAAAAAGGACGAATAGATTCCTGAGTGAATTTGCATGAAACATTTCAACCAAGTTGTCACAACTTCTGCAAAAGGATGAAAGACCATCCTTGCTTTTTTTCCTGATTTTCAAAATCATATCTCTAGTCAAACCATTTGAGCCTAACTTCCTTCTTTCTAACCCATTGAGTCATGAGCACTAAATGCGGTGCCTGGTAAAAAAGAAAAGACATGGATGAGCAAAAACAAGGGAAAATAAAAGGAAGCAGAAAACACACTAGGGCATGCTAATCAAAGCAAAAAGCCAAAATGACCCCAGAACAAAAGAAGGGAAAAGCAAAAATGCTAGAGGAAAAAGCGAAGTCACAAAAAGCCTCAAAAAGGAAAATGAAGGAAAGTGAAAAACATTGGCAAAGCCTAGGTAGCAAAGAAAGAGGGTAGAACATGACTCGACCCAATTACAAAATACTTTGAGCTGTATTTACTTTCTTTCATAAACCAAAAAACCTCAGCCTTCGTTTCATCCCATCGGAAAGTCCTTTTTGATTGTAGAGAATGTGACACTTAGATTCATTTAGATCAATGATGAAGGAAATCTAAAAAGGGAATAAGCTTTGGCAAATACACAAAATAAAACCTGAGGATGAAAAATATAAGAACTTGAGCCTTATAGCCCATCATTTCTCAGACCTAAAACCAAGCCAATGTTTCGACCTAATTTCAAGACCTCTCTGATCTACGAGACATGATGTACAAAAGTCGGCCAAAAACCCTCAATCCGGGGCAAGCCCTAACCCCAAGAAAGAAAAAAAAACCTCAATTGCAAAATCTTGAAACCACCCCAAGGACTAGATGAAAATGAGAGAAATCAAAACTAGGGAAGGGAGAACCCTCCTTGAGATGTCCCTTATTTTCTAAGACTTTGTAGAACCTCTGAGAGCCAATGACGACGCAAGTCAAGAATTGCATGGGAATGCGTATCGAGCACACCGTCCTAAGACACTTCAAGCTAACAAGGCAATTCACCATGGTCGTTGGTTTTGCCTTTTCTTTTAAATCACTCGTACAAAATTTCTGAAAAAGCTTTTAAAAAAAATCATTTCAGTCATACAATAAAATCCAATAAATCAAGGTGCTTACATTTTGAATTTTAGATACCTCATCGTTTCATGAGAAATTTTGCAAGCATGTGCGAGGATGTCAAGTAGCACCCTGAAATTGGAGGAAAGAAAATGAGATTCCATGTAGTATCTCAAACAAAAGAAAAAAGAAGAAGAGAAGAAAGACGAAGTGGAGGAAAGCCATACGGAAATCCAAAGCACACAAGAAGGGGAGTTGCAAAGAGCTTGCTTATCCCCCGCAGACTCTTCCCCAAATAAATAATCCATGCATCCCCAGTGGAGAGCTACCAAACAGTAGTTCGAAGCATGAAAAATGAACTGGGAACCAGACAGTCTCACAAAGTCAGACAAAGAAAAGGATCCAAGCAGATCCCATGGACTCGTACATGACTCATCATCAAGCACAATGAAGCTCAAGCAAGCTCGAGGAAAAAAGAAGGCGTATTTTGAAGAGATAAAGGGTAGAGAAGGCCCTCATGTAATTTTTGTTTACCCACTTTTGTAATGTAGGCTGGGACTTGGTTTTGGAGCTCCTTGATGTGCAAAATAGCAGCAATCCTTTAAAACCTTCTAGATAGAAAAAAAAAGAGAACAAAAAAAAAAACAGAAAACAAAAGAAAAAAAAACAACAAAATTCAAAGAGAGCTTAGAAAGACCATTAGCGTGGTCACACCCTTGGAAACACTTGAAAAATCCAAATTTGACAAAAAGTAAGAAAGAACCAAAAATTGCATTCTCATTGAAATCTGAGAAATTGAATCAACCTGAAAACTCAAAACCAGTGTACCGACATTAAAACAATGCATGGACACCCCAAAACCTGAAAGATTTGCAAAGCGTCACTTCTTTCCAAAACCTGGAAAAGGTGCAAAGCGCCACCTATTTCCGAAAACCAGAAACGGGAAAAGTACTACGCACGTAAAAAGCTCGTGCTATGTGCTTTATCCCACAAACAAGAAATCAACTCAAAGCTCTTAGATGGATATGAGGAATGCAAAATTTGGGCTCCTTTTTACCTTTGTCGTTCGTCAACGAGTGACTCCGACAAAAAGGGGGGGGGGGGGGGGGCAGTTGTAAGCACCCAAATTTTGCTTAAACCAAAAAGTGCTAAACACAGCAATACCCTAAGTAGGCCGAAAAAAGGAACTAAAAATTTGTCATTTTGCCAAAAGCTGAATTGGCCAATAACTTTTGCATCATTGAAAAGAGGGCTTTGAAATGGTTGCAACGCAACTGAATTTGCGTGAATCAGAGTTCGGATTAAAAAGTTATGGTCAAAACAATTTCAAGGGTAATTTTGGAAAAATGTGCAGAAGCTGCTCCACGTGGCAAGAATGCATTTTGTTTTGCATTTTCCACGTGGCAAATGAAAACAAAATCAGCAAAAAAAAAATAAAAAGTAAAAAAATAAAATTTGTTACTTAAATGATGGCATAAAAAGACATAACGAAAAGAAAAACAAAAGATAAAAATGAATAACAAAAAAAATTTAAATATTATAAAATAATAGAGATGGGAGGGGGTGGACGTCACCCACCCATCACTTTTTTTTAATAGCTAATTAAAAAGATAAAAAAGAAGAAGTCAAAAGTAAAAAAAAAAAGGGATATAAAATAAAAAGGAGGGGGACAATTCGCCCCCTCCTTAATTGTGAATCTGTGATGGAAGAGAAAGAGAACAGACCCACGTGAACCCACGTGGGTCTGTCTTTCCCTCTCCCATCTGCGTTCTCCCTTCTCTGTTAAAAGAGAAGGGGTGGGGTCTGAAGCAAAGGGGGGACGAACAGAAAAAAAGAGAGGCCGATATTGTTTTTTTGGGCTCTCTCACTCACCATCGATGAGGAGAAGGAATCAATGAATACCAGTTTTTTTTTGTGGGAAGCTAAATCTCCATTAGTCCCTTTGGTGTAAGCACATACAAGCGTGAAGGCTACTCGTTCACATCCAAAGAACTCCAACCCAAATTGTGATTGCACTCAGACAGGTTTGATGGTTCTCTCTTGATTCCAAATGATATAAAACCTGTATTTCTATGTCTTTGAACCTATTTGAGCATGAAATATCAAGAGGGTTGTTGTTTATTTTGAGCTCTGAGAACACACAGTTTGATGGCATATTTGGGAATCTCCCAATGATCAGGTTTGATAAATTTTCAGCATCTTTTTACTACCATCAAGTGCTCAAATAGCACAGTCCGTGAGTTCACCATGCTTGGAGTTTTTTTTTTTTACGTAGAAAAGATGATTGCCAATGCATAATATAATGTTGAATGAGTCTAAGAAAAGACAAGGAAAGAGCATCAAATGAACAGCTCTGCTCTGTTTTCTCAAGTTTAAAACGTCCATAGGAAAGACTGAAATCTCATATTTGTTTCAATCGATCCCAAAACCAATCTTAAGTTTTGTATATTTAAGAGATCAGAATGTGATTCCCAAAAAAGAAAATATAATAATAAAAGGAAACACAAAAAAATAAAAAAGTAGTTTGGTGGAATTGGGTACGGCTGGAACAGCCGAACCCAATTCCATGAAAGTTGACGAACAGCCACTTTTGGCTGTTTGTTGGTCCCTTTATTTTGTTTGGACACTAATAAAAAAAAAGAATAAAAAGTGAGTGAGAAGTTGTGGTTTGAATGATATGAAGAAAGAGAAAGAGAGAGAGACTCAAATTCCCAACATGATACTCACGTGTTGGACATATGGGTTGAAGGCATGTCTTTTGTGAATTTGATAAACAGTTGTGGGGTTTATGATATTTTAAAAGCATGGGTCCAAAAGAAATTTCCTCATTTTGTGTTCCTCTTGCTTTTCAAACTTTCATTTCAAATGATCCCCTACTTATATTTCTACTCCATTTCATTATTTTAGTAGTTTTTTTGGGTGCAGTTATTTGTGGCAATTATCATGTTGGACCCTCCCTAATTTGGACTAATAGTTTTTGTGAAATCTAGCCCACAAATTTACCTTTTTGTCCTTGAAAGAAGTGGGGCCTTGCAATGTGCCTAAATCGGCCCAATCTTAGGGAAACACGCATACAAGCTAATTGGGTTAACTTGCTTAAATTCCAACTCACAGGAACCCGCTATCTAGCCCTGTAACTCAAGGTGTCCACAGACTTCCCTGGGTTACAATCGAACCACTTATCCAAAGTCTCTGGGCCGACCACCCAAACTTAAATCCATAAATAAAAAATTGGGTGACTGTTCACACCCTTAACAATGAACAGTGGCGACTCCCCAAAACCAACAAAAAACCCACGGAAATCCGGGCACAAAATCGTGTGCCCCACGTGCGCACACATATAATCTTCTATTTTCAGAGAAAACTAGAATAATTTTGTATTGGGTTCTTGAGGTGAGACCTTAGTTACCAGACCCAAAGCGAAAGTGAGAGCGTGAATGCGTCAATTTGAAAGTCATCTATGGTCCAGAGCGTCTTAAGAGTGTACACACACACACACACACACACACACACACACACACATATATAGACACACACACACAGACATATATACATAATGTAAATAAAGTTAAAAAAATGACAATAGAAACAAACATCGACTAATTATCATCTGCATTGTTCAAAAAGAAAAAGAATTGAGTACTAATTAACCCGTGGCTTCTTACCAATTGTAATCTCCTCACACCTTTTTGCTTGTGACGAACTAGTTGACTCTTGAGTTGTTTTTTTAGGAGTAAACTAGAAGATGTAAGCTGTAAAAGATCAATCTCATCACCAAAAAGCAACCCATACTCTTTATCTTGAATTGCTCTCATGTAAGCATCTATAGAATCCTCTCATCTTCAAAACTATCCTGGTTCTCATAGTCTTCTCTGTATCATGTCAAAATTCGATAATATAACGATCATATACTAAAAACTCTACACGATCTGAGCTCAAGCGATTCCTTTTAGCATTATGAATATAGCCATAAGTACTCCATGCTCCTTTTGCACAAGACGTGTTAACACTTTGAGACAAAACTTTGATTGCCAAACCATACAACTTAGGAGCAACTGATCCATGCAAATTCCACCATTCTATTGCAAACATTTTTTTTAATCTTAGATTGTTTGAGGAAGAGCAAATACACCGGTGTTCCCAACAAAGTCACTAAGTTACCCATGCACTAAAGATGCTTCACTAAAATTTTTAACAAGCCGATCTATCACATCTAAATATATTTTTTGAACATCAGGATCAAAGTGAGGTTTCTCTCTTTTCTTTTCCTTGGGACCCAAGCTTGTCAACCAAGAATCATAATAGTAATACAGAGTAAGAACATATACAAGTAAATGTAAAGGAAGTTTCATCTTCATCCACCTTTCATAAACAAGGCTCTGTACAACTTGACACATCTCAATATTATCAATCAATGCTACTTCAATGCATCCCAACATGTCATTCGTTTTTTGATAAACTTCTCTAGTGACAGCCTTATTAGAGTCACAAAAGCAAATCATTCGCTAAATTGGCTTTGTGAAGGCCAATATGTTTTTAACCTTACTTCAAAAGTTATCATCTAATACAAGTTCTATCTTGATTTGACTTAGATGAATCCTTTATAATTGCCTCCCATTCACCATTCAAAACCATGCTAATCAAAGAACTTTTCAGTCAAAAAATACATTCCAAAACAATGTAATGATGATAGAATCTTGTCTTCTAAACTTGTATAACATCCAATGTTGAAAATGTTTGGAGTATAAATAAAGCGAAACTATGGTTTTTAATGTAGTTCACAATTCCCTTTGCTTGCTCATTTGAAGCTTTAACAAAAATCAAACTTGGATGCTTTGATTTTGCAATATCTTCCATCAAAAGGCTCAATGTATAAGCAATGCAACCAGACCAAAAAAATATGAGGATATCTAACCATAATAATTTCCCCAGCTACCTTACACGCAGATGCATTACTAGTTAACACATGTACAACATTATATGTGTGTAAAATCCTGAAATGTAATCAATGATTAAAGTTGGATTTTTTTTGTTAGTTGATAAGTTGATCAAGTAGTGAAACATTACAAGGAATGAAGAATAAGAGCAATCTAGAAATTCTCAGGAAAATCAAACGGTGGAAATTGAACCAATAAGGTAAGTAATTAGTTTTTATGTAATTGGTAGAAGAAAGTGTGCGCGCGTGGGAAACGCGGCACGGGGTAATTCGGAGTCGCCACCGCCTGATGGGGTGTAGGCGGACACCTGGGTGCCTAATCTTGTCTATTTATGGCTTTGGGTCTGCGGCTTGAGATTCTAAGTCGGTTCTCGGTTGTGGTCTGGGGAAGTCCGTAGACACCCCAGTCCACCCCGTCGGATGACGGGTCCCGTGGGTTCCCTGGTTTGAGTCAGCTTTCTCACTTGGTTCTCACCCGATTCCTAATCTAGCAGGTATTTAAGTTAGGTCTTGGCGGGACCACCTGAGTGGTGTGGGTCCCTTTAGTTGATTTTATCTTTGCTTAACTTAAATTGTCTGAGTCTGATTGGGTGGGCCCCGTTGGAAGGCCCACGGTGTCCTTGGCGGGTTTGGGTAAGCCCATGTGCCCATGCGGGCCTCTGTCTAAGTCTATGAGGCCCTGTGGGCTTTGGTTAAGTGTGTTGGTTTTATTTAGTTTGTTCAAGTTGGATACTTAAGTGATTTCCATGCAAGGAGCGGGCCGGCATTGATTTGCGGGCCCCTGGGTGGGCCCCCATGTTGGTTGCCAAAATGTCTTTAATTTATTTTATTTAAATTCACCCAGGTGGGTTGGATGTTGGGCTTGGGGCCCGTAGTCCAAATTTGGGCTTAAAAAGCCCAGTTCCTTGAGGCTTAGGGTTCACACCCATCCTTGGTTAGGTTAATGGGCTTTGGCGGGCCCGATAGGCCCTAGCCCTAGGTCTCGGCCAAACCATGCAATCCACAACATATCATTGTTGCACAAAATGGGTTTGGGGTGGGCCACATTAAGCTTGGCCCACTTGATTCAATTAATTACTCTAAGTTGCTTAGTTGCATGCATAAGAAGTTTATTGGGCTTGGTGGGCCCCGTTGGAAGGCCCACTAACTGTTCCAAATTGGACCGGTAGTCCAGGTCCCATGTTGGGTTTCCGGGTGACCCGGAAACCCGGTTGGCTTGCCTGGTTTAGTAAAGATCATCACAAAATCCGGCCAAGAACACAAAATCATAAAAATTGCATTTTTTATCATGTATCCGGCCTTAGTGGCCGGATACACACAGGCCCTAGGTGATCCGGCCTGAGTTGCCGGATCACCTTAAAAATGCCCTTTTTTGGGGTTAGGCCATGGGGGTTGTTTCAAAGGGGTTCCTAGGGATTTTCACAAGTCATGTGGGCCCTCGGGCAGGCCCACATTGGTTCAGGTTTGAGGGCGGAGCCTTGTTTGGCTTCCCTTTGTAATCTCCAGCAAGAACACAAAGAAGAGGGGGCATGAGAGTTGCTGCCCCCATTGCTTTTCTCAGCAACGCAACAGCAGCAAGGTAGGGGTCTTTGCACCCCTACCCGGGTGTTTTTCCCTCCGTCCATCAATGGCAACCCAAATCTGGCAATTAAATGACCCATGCTACACTAACCTAACACGAACTCCAATGTTCAAAACCATGGAGCAGCAATAAGTGTAACAATAGCAGCTAATATACAATGGCCAAGAACACAGCTAAGGGGGGTGGAGCATGGGGATTGCGGGGGGAATGGCCTTCATTCTTAGGCTTGGGAGGAGGCTATCCTAGAGGTGCTGGGGTATGGGCATGCCTGCTGGGACAGCAAGCTATCTCAGAAGGTCTTGGGGGTTTCAAAGTGATTAAACAGTGGGCTTTAGGAGAAGAAGGAACATGCTCATATGCACAAAAATACAGCGAAGGGCAAAGGAATTGTGGGGCAGGCATTGACGCACCAAGGCACGCAGCCAGTTCTTGGGGGAAAGGATCATACCCATACATATATATAAAAAAAAAACATCAAAGAACCAAGGAAAGAAGGCATGCATCTCTATCTAGAGAAAAGAAATCAGGGACCACCAATAAAAGAAAAGAACATGGCTGTGGGTTAGCGGGCTAGGCTTGAAGGAGCTTAGGTCTTTGGGTTGGCAAACTTAACGGGGACAGCCATAGCATCTCGGCTTACCGCTGTCCCCCAGCAGCAACTTGAGCGAGCCATTACTAGGGGGTTGTGGGGAGCATGCTCACATACATATAGTAAAAAGAAACCACCTTAGAGGGACATGAGAGGTGTTGGCAAGGTTTAAAACAGAAAAGCTAAAAGGGCTAGTTAGGCATGCTAATATGTGAAAATTACTATCATGTAGCTTAGTGGGGCAGCAACCAAACCATAGGTGGGGGAGCATAACAATGGCATGGGGTAGCAAGCAACAATTAGAACAGGGGTATGCTACTGGAGGTTAGAGAACATGCTGCCTGTGCAACCACAAACAAAAAACAGCAAACAACATAATGGCACGGCTAGCAAAGACACCCAGAAAAGTGATAGGACCAAAGCAATGAAGGATAAAACAAAAAAAAACCAATTTAGAAAGGGAATGGGGGGTTACTTTGGGGGTACACTGGATGTGGTAAGTGAAGAACAGGTTCCTTGCGGAAATGCTTGGGAAGAAGCCCAAAACAGTGCCTTGTGAGTACTATAAACATGTAGGAAGAGAGCTCATGCTCCCAAGGAACCAATCGTAGGCATCTCCCTTACTTGGAGACTTGCATGCGGTGAAGATGAGAAGATAATGCACGTGGGATTAGTACTAGATACAGATTCCAACCAAGGAGAACCTTGGCTTTCTAAACACTTGGAAAAGCTTCCATTTTCATATATGTATATCAAAGGGTGATAAGAGGCTATACCTGATGGTTGTTGGTCTTCTTGGCAGTGGGGAGACACCTCTTTGAGACCAAACAGCAGCTGGAAGCCTCCTCTCCAACAACTACAGCAAGCAACCTCTCCTTCTTGACACTTGGTGAGTGAGAGTTGAGGAGGAAGGAGGAGGAGAAGGGGTGGAGCTGCCTTGGGGTGGTGGTGGGAAGGTGGTGGAGGTCAATGGGTGCTGGAGAAGGAGGGTTCCAATGAGCAAAGGTCGGGCAAGGAGGTCTAAGAACAATGGAAACAACCAACCATTGGAAAGGGAGCTGCTGTCCCCTTTTATAAAAAACTTAATGTATCCGGACTTGGAGTCCGGATACATTAAGCTGCCTTTGTATCCGGACTTGGAGTCCGGATACAAAACATAATAATTGGCAAAATTGATTTCCGCCGCGAATTTGTCGGAGAATCGGAGCGAATCTTGCCGAGCAAATCTTCGTATCCGGCCTTGGAGTCCGGATATACACAAGGGTATGTGTATCCGGTATATTTGACCGGATACAAATAAAAAAATTACGGATTTGCCCTTCGACCGATTCGACCGATTTGACACTTTTGGATATCTACGGATTGCCCCGCACGAATTTTTGTTTAGTCCTTGAGATTTTTGGATATTCAAGATTTAGTCCCCGAGATATTTCGCTGCGTTGGCAGCCACGTGTGCAGTTCCTGCGCCACGTGTGCAGTTTCCGGCTTTTGCTGCCCGGAAACTTCGATAGCTCATATCTCTTTCATCTGATCTCCGATTTGAGCAAACTCAATTGCGTTGAACTCGTATCGGAGCCCTCTATTCAATGACATAGGGTTAAGCACTTGGCACGGGGTTCGAGGAAAAGTCAACCTTCGGCTCATCCTCCAGCTTGACTGCCCGCAGAACCTTCATCCGGACTCCGATTCCAACAGACTCAGTTGTGTTAGAACCGTGTCGAGATTCTCTATCCAATGGTATAGGGCAAGGTACTTGGCACGGAAATCGAGGAAAAGTCAACTTTCGGCTCATCCTCAAGTTTGACCGCCCGCAGAACCTTCATCCGGACTCCGATTCCAGCAAACTCAGTTGCATTGGAACCGTGTCGAGATTCCCTATCCATTGAGATGAAGCAAGGTGGGAGATTATTACTTGATCAAAAGGTCAAATTTTGACCCATCAGGGTTTGACTTTTTGACCGGGGTTTGCATTTCCGGCTCTTTCGGGGGCGCAAAAATGAGGTGCTTACAGAAAGGTTTTTGATAGAGTGGCAATGCATAGTACCATAATAGTTAAATATTTAATTGGTTGTGATTGTAGGTTGTGTGGTGTGGCATTGTAGCAAATCATATGGAATTTAAGCGAGACTTGGTGGCAAAATCAAGTCTATAAAAGAGGTAGGCGGATATGGTTGTTAGTTTTGTTGAATCTTGAAATTTCTAGATAGGGAGATTTGAAGATAGATGTAAAATCCTGAATTTTAGGAAATAATAATATAATTGAAAAATCTAAATATTAGAAGAAATAAAAAAAAATTGAAATGTTGGAGGATATATACTTAATCTAAGTATTTGGGAGATTGAAATTATAATCCACACTCATATTATGAAGAGAAATAATAAGGAGATTAAATCTGGAAGTTTTGAAATAAATTTAATGGTTAAATATGGTATAATAAAGAGAAAGGGTATTTTAGTCTTTTTCCAATGGCCAATTATTAAATTAATAAAATAAATAATTATTAGAATTGAAATAATCAATTAGATTTAAGTTGGATTAAATTTGGATTTAAATAGCCTAATTTATAGTTTAAATGATGAGAAAAGGACCTAATTATAATTATACTTAATTAGGGATCTTAAATTTGAGAATAAGATGAGTTTTTGGGTGTTTTAGTAATTTTATATAATAGGGGAAATAATTAGCACGAAAATTAATCAAATTGGGAGTTTCTTGTGTACGGGATTTTTAAAAGATAAATTAGAAGGAGAGATAAGATAGAAAAATTTTCCAAATAGAATTAGGAATCCTAGTTGGAAAGTTTTCAAAAACCAATTTGAACTTGCATTTGGGTGAGTCTATAAAAGAAAGGCATTAGAGAAGTTTTGATTTTCCATTAATTCAATCATGTGGAGAGAAGAAGAGAGAAAATTCGTGCATACGGCTGGAAAAATTGAGAGAAAAATAGAAAGATAATAAGAGACTTTAGAGAAAAAGAGATGTTGTAGAAAATTCCGATCAGCAACCATCACATGACAATATAGAGAGATTCATCAGTTGGATTAGCCTCAAATTTGGAGGTTTTGTTCTAGACTGGCGGTTCTTCAATCTGAACGGTGGAGATCGTGTTTGGAGATCCTTAGAGTTTTGTGAAAATTTCAGAAAAACGGCTATACCTTGAGGTTATTGAAAAAGAAGAAGGATTTTGCATTCTTAAGGTAAGTAGCAACCCTTTACATTGAAAAATTGCATGGTTTATTGTTTAGCTGAGAAATAACATGTTATTCGGATTTGTGATGATTGAGAAATGTGTTTATGATGTTTTAGAAGGATTGGAGTGAGGTTTACAGCATGGAAAAATAAATATCGTTCTTTTCATTTAGATTTCTATTTACTTTGATCTTTGGATGAAAAGCATGATTTTAATGATTAGATTTGTTAGTAATTGTTTTAGAAATGTTTAGTGTGTTTAGAGAATGATTTAGATGTGTTAGAGGTGATCTTGAATGATGGAAATGAATTTTAGAAAAAGAACTAGAAAATTTGGAAATTTGTCAAAAAACCCAGATTTTACGAAATTATATGGATGCTTGGCATCTTGCTTGAGCGCCAGGCTAGGCACTATATTAATACAACTAACGCTCATCGCTGCTCGAGTGCTATTAAAGGTGGCCCGCCTTTGTGTGTGTTTTTTTTAAAAGAAAATACATAACCCAAAACACAGAAATTGTGATTAAACCGAGCGCCCGGGATGTGGCTCGAGTGACACTCCAAGCGACCAAGACTTGAACCAATATTTCTTCGAGTACTTGACATAGTGCCCGTCAGCGCTCGAGCGCCCACTAATAGATTTTTAGGAATTTTGCTTTTTGACCTAGTTTTTGATTCTAAACTTATTTTTATTGAATTCCAACTCATGTATCAATTAGATTGGGTATTTTGAGAATGTTTGAATTGGCTAATGATTCATTTGGATTTTTATAAGGAATTTGTGTACGTTCTACTAAAATGACTTTTATTTGAGTTTTCGCTCCAAATCGTTTTCTTTTCAACGTATTTTGCTTTTATTGGTTTCTACACTTGTATTTGTCCTATTGTAAGACCCCAGTTTTGAGTAGAAAAAAAAAATAATAATAATAAACAATATGAAACAGTAGATAAAATAAAAGTATATGCACATATGGATGTATGTACAGGTTAAATCAACTTTATTATTGCTAGAAATTTGTGGTCATTAGGGTTAAAGAAAATGAGGTGGAAATATTTATACGTAGGTCATATTCGGACCGGAAATAAATAAAAAATGGGTCAATGGTTAAAATCCGGGAAAACCCTACACTAAGGAGGGGTAGAAAGGGTATTCCCAGGGTAAATGGTGAATTAGGTTAAACCCTCGCGGTGTATAAATAGGTAACTGATATAAATTTTCGGGGTTTTGGGGGAATGTTGTTGCTCTGAAATTAGGGCGGCTACTGTGGCGATTAGGGTTTCGCTGGGAAGAGATGAGAACCGCAAGAGTTGCTAGGAGTTTATTGGAGTCGGATTTCAGTGGGTTTTTCCTCTCGCGAGCAGGGGATCAGTTTGGCGACCTTCGCATCCACGCGCGCAGCCGGAAGTCATGCTCGGCCGGCTGTGGAATAAGCTTTTGTTTCTCGGATTAAGCGTATACCTGTGAGTAGCACTGATTTACAACTGGGTTTTGTGTTTTATGTTTCTCTCGAGATTATTCTGATGCATGGTTTATATATCAACTGATAGTATGAGTTTTTCTGGTTTTCTGGTTTTCGGGAAGTTACATAAACAGAGTCTCCGGATTTAATTTATAATTGAAAATGAAAGTGTTTAGATTAATTCCAAATATGGTTGGGAAGTTTTCTGGGAGTATTAGGAGTGTAGTAGAACCATTACAGAGGTTCACAAACCGGCCAGTCATGTAGATCTCAAAATAACAGAGAAATGAAAACCACAGGGGGTATCCGCTCACTTCGCGCTCACCGGCGCTCACCTCAGAGGTAGGCGCCCCGTTAACAACGACCTACCGCCGAGCTCGCGCCCGGCTGGCGCTCATCTCGCGCGAAGTAGAAAACGATGCGCCCATCTCGCGCGAATCTCGCGTCCACCTCACGCCCATCTCGCGCTCATCTCACGCTCACCTAGCGTCGGGTGAGCGGCAGGTCGATTTTGCCCTTTTTCTTCACCGCCGACCGGCGCTCACCTCGCGCTCACCTCAATAGGTGAGCGGCAGACCTATTTTGCTTACCGAAATGGAATTTCTGATTTGACCAAGAGTATTTGCATTACTTAGGGGTTAAACCACTTCACTATTCACTTGGTTAGGAACCTGGGAAACCATTTTGCCTATGAAATTAATAGAGGAAAAATTTGTGAACATCTTATGAGTTTTTAAGTTGAGTTTAGGTTACTTATGAGTATTGTGCCGGACACCAAACTAGTAAGAGTTACTAGTTGCTTTTCCTTGTTCTATACACTGTTTTGATTGAGAAGTTATTGTATTTTCTGGTTTCGCTTGTTGGAAACTTTAAATGTATTGAAAGGATTTCCTTGGTATGAATGCATTGAGTTTTACTTCCATATGAATTGTGTTACGGAAATGAGAAATTACTGAATGTACTTGAGGTACTGCTTGGTCCAGAGGGACAGGTGATGAATTGTGATGAGTTTTTACATGATGTGGGATGAATGGTTTTGTTTTGATATTGGTATTGAGATTATACGATGTTTTACTGTTTTGGTCTAGCTTGTCCTGGATCCAGAGTCTAAGCTTAGTAATGTGATGTTATTGTTGGTTGTTGAAATTGCATGGCCTTGTGTGTTGCCACGACCGGTGTAGAGCAGCCAGAAACCCTGAGTAGGCCTAGTTGTCAATTCAGAAACCCGGGGAGTAGGCCTGCATTGGATGACGAAACCCTGAGTAGGCCGTCATTTCAGAGTATCCGAAACCCTGAGTAGGCCGGAACTGTGTACATGGAGGTGTGGAGTGTCTACTTGGCATGTTTAATTTATCAACTGAACAATAGTCATGACATTGACCAATGTTGGTACTTGATTTGGTTTGACGTGATATGTTTTATTCGCTGGTTTGTTGGTATTTATGGTTCATGGAATATTGTTTACCAATTATTGGGTATTGTACCTCCCGCCGGTGTAGAGCAGCCAGGAACCCTGAGTAGGTTTGGTTGTCAATGCAGAAACCCGGGGAGTAGGCCTGCATTGGATGACGCAGTCATTTCAATATCCGAAACCCTGAGTAGGCCGGATATACATTTGGAGGCGTGGGCATGGTTATGAGAAGGCTTTGTGTTATATGACATTGGTATATCTGGAATTATATCTTGAGATACGAAATTATGGTTAATTGCTATGTTGTTGTCAGTTAATCATTATTTTATCGATATCTTCGGGATTGGAAACGGATTGTTATTGCTTGATTTACCTGATGGTTTTCCGCACTGATATGAATTGGATTATTGAAGTTTAGTCGGATTATTCGGAATATGCGTATTATCATCATTGTACATGGTTATAATCGTGGCATGTTTTAGAACTGAAATAAATGTATTTGTGCATGCATGTGCTGCTCACTGGGATATTCGTATCTCATTCCGTATTGTTTTGTTTTGTTTTCAGCTGCTCCTGGAGAGGACGATACTTGCGGGTAGTTACTTGGTCATGTGAGTTTTATTTTAGTTTGGGAATATTTTAGCGCACTCTGTTATATAGCTATTGTTGTATTCATGTTTTTCCTTCACTCTGATATTGCGATCCTGTGTTTTATAATAACCTCTGGAGACGAGTTACGGGTTTTTCATGTGACTCGGATCCGGGGCGTTACACCTATCTAGAGATGTTTTCATGGTTATTATGGCAGAATTGTTATTATTTTCCTCCATGTACCTCAGAGTGGTAAATTTCTCACTCATGTAGCTTGAGTTTTAGACTTGGATTTCCTTCATGTATCTTGGAGTTGACTTGTGGATTATTGATGATGTTTTTGGTATCTAAAATAACATGTTTAAGTATTTGATTGCCTTGTGTCTAGCGGGAATAGCTTGTTATGGATCCATAGTTTAGCTAAATTGTAAAGTGGGTCGTTCTTTGTTTAGTTAACCCCGTGGTCTATTTATGCATTTTAGTCCGTGTATCTCGGCAATTCTCTTCCTTTATCCATGTATCTCATTGGGAAGTTGGAACTTGCAGCAATCATATTCCTTTATCCGTGTATCTCAGTGGGAAGTTGTGGTTGTATATGTCAACCTTAATCCCTGTATCTAGGTGGGTACTCCCTTATGTTGTAGTTCGGGTATCTCGGCCAACATAAGTTGGGAGGTGGCGTTTGGAACTAGGTTATTAACTTACCAATGATATCTTATTTCACGAGTCCTGTGATGTCACAAATTGTGTGGTGTGCTAATTGTATTATTGGTTTTACTTTGAAATTATGTGGTTTTGGATTCATGACATATTATTCTTGGATATTTGGTATTTGGATTTATCGTTGAAACCACTTGAAAAATGATTTCAAACTATATAGACTATTTTTTTACGCATGTTACTACTTGCTGAGATTTTATATCTCACCTTTGTTTTAAATATTTGTTTTCAGATATTCTTGGAGGGGACGTGCAAGTCGGAGTAGATAATACAGAGGGTACAGCAAAGGACCTTGAATGGGCACTTTATAGCTTGGTGGTTTCTTTTATATTTCGTTAGGAGATTTGTTTAGGAGTTATTTCTTTTATGGTAGGTTTTGAGAAGTATTTAGAATAGTTAGTTTACCCTTTTGAGTTCAGATTTCATGTATTGAGCTAAAAAGTTCATTTTGAGGATTGTTAGCACTTTTATATTGAATTAATGAAGGAGTTCTTTAAATTTTGGCGTACTCTGATTTACCTTTATCTCATTTGTTCTCTCGTTCTTAATTGCTTTATTATCATTTGGCTTGAAAAAGTGAAGGATTTGTCTACAAAATCTTGGAAATCAATCCAACAGTTTCTATGACTTGTCATCTCTTAGGATTTATCACACTGACTCCCTAGCTTTCGGTGGCCCATGTGTCTTTTTCCTATTCTTATTAGCAAATAGTGTCTTTTAGCTTTAGAAAATGGTAATACCTCACCAAGACCCTAACACAATAGAAGATGTTGAGGGATCTAGAGTGAGGGTTTGGAGAAGACTTGAGAAGATCAAAGAAGAGAGAAGAGTTCAGGTGTGTTGATCGTGAGTTTTTTTTTTGAAAGATTTTGCTTAGAACAAAGAAAATTTAGTCGACTAAGAGAGATTTTGTCATGGAGATCCAAATATGAAGAATCAAAGGTAGAAGGAGGTGATTTCGAGCTCAATTCAGGTAAGTAGTACCTTTACAAAGATCCTACGCACAATTTGGGATTGAATGCAAGTTTGAACTCTATTTTTGATTTGAAGAGGTTTCAAAGTAAATTGAGTAGGAAACCTTAGATCCATTGAGAAATTTTTTTGATTATGGTTTGAATTAGTAGATTGCATTAATTTAATAGTTTATGAGGTTTATAGAGTGTTTTAGTTTGATTAAATTATGAATTGAAGTCTTTAAATCTTGAGAAAACTCAGAAAATCTTGAATCTGCTAGCGATATGAAATTTGGCTTGTCACTTGGGATCTAGCTCGAGCATCAAATCAAGCGCCCTCTTGTTTTTCTTTGGATGATCCATGATGCTCGAGCACTCCTTTGAGTGCCTTGCTTGTGTATTTTTAAAATTTTAGAACCCAAGAGTCATTTTATTCAAATTAGTCGAATGCCGGATATAGTGTTTGAGCGCTCAAACCCAGAATGATATGAACTCAAGTGCTGCTTGAGCGCTTAGTTGAGCACATGTGTAAATTGTATTTAAAATAGAACAGCCAATGTAACACTCGAGCACTACATCTAGCACCCAACACAGAATTTCCAATATTGAGGTTTTGACCTAGCTTTCGATTTTAAAGTGATTTTTAGGCAAATCCGTACAAATAAGATTTGGGTATTTAGAAGTTGTTTCAGTGGCCAAATAACTTTATAAAATTAGAGAAGATTTTGGGATGGTTATCTATAGAATTTGAATACTGCCATGAAGGCTTGTGTTTATTATCCATCATGATGGAGTGAGATGATTTCTTTAATATCTATAGAATTTGAATACTGCCATGAAGGCTTGTGTTTATTATCCACCATGATGGAGTGAGATTTGTCATGATGACCCATGATTATATAATTGAGCAAAATGGGCATGCTTGCTTTTGAATGCCTATTGGGCTTAGCTTGCCTTGGATCCATTACTTAAGCTTGTTCGTGAAATGTATTTACTTTATTAATGTAATTATATGACCATGAGTGTTATCACTGCCTGTGTAGAGCAGCACTGAAACCCTGAGTAGGCTGGTGTTGTCCTTGTCAAAACCTAGAGTAAGCTGGTAATGGATGACGAAACCTTTAGTAGGCTGTCATTTCAGATATCTGAAACCCTAAGTAGGCCGGATTATACATGGAAGGCATGGCTTTGTCTATGTCATGGTTATTACTCAACTAAAGTAAATTATAGATTACTAGTTCCATGTTGATAATACATGTTTTGGTTTCAGATTTATGATGAGGTTAATATTGAGTAGTATGTTTTACATTGACACATGTTTTATGATTATAACCTGATTTTACGGATTGAGTATGGTTTAGTATTGATCTTGATTATGTTTTTTTATTATGGCATGGTTTTACGTGGTGATAAAATGTTTTCAGAATTCATGTGCTACTTGTTGGGATATTCATATCTCATATTGGTTTTGTTTTGATTTTAGCTACTCTTGGAGGTGATACAATTGTTGGGTTTGAGCCAGAGGATCCTTATAGAGCTGAGGATTATTTTGTTTAGTAGGTTATAGTTTGATATTGATTCATTTAGTATTGATTTGATCTTGTGTACTGTAAAAGGATTGAGGGACAAAGAGAAAGCCAAAAAGAGTTGTGTAAGAACCTCAATTTTGCACCCCTCTAAATGCCAAAAATGAAAATCCTAAGAGACAGGTCAAAACCTAAGGAGCAGTAATTGAGTCCCTGATCAAGTCTGAATTGGCTGTCATGCCCCATTCTAGTGGATAGGAAATCCCGACATGATTCCAACGCAACTGACTTTGCGAGAATCGGAGTCCGGATGAAAAAAACAGGAGCAAAACAGTAAAAGGGCAGCAACATGCAGATAATATAGACACGCGGCAAGACCTGCCAAGTGGCAAACTAAAGCACTAAAGGACAAAACATCAAATCAAGTCAAATTAAATCAAATCAGGTCTACTCAAGGTCAAATCAAATCAAATCCTAAAAGATACGATCCAACCGTATGGTATATACGGTTTGGCCAAAACCGTATAGTATATACGATTGGAATGATTTTTTGATGATTGCAAATCCGTTAAAGATTTGTTAGCTGATCTGGACAAACCGTATACCCTATACGGTCATGCCTTGACCCTACACCATGTACGATCAAAACAAAATATTCACAAATCTTATTAGAAATTTGTCAAAGAATCAAATCAAATCAAAGGAGATCAAATAAACCGTATTGAGCAATACGGTTTGATAAAATTGAACTAAAAATGATGGGACCACACTTCCAATACAGTTTTGGAAGATTTGATCGAAATCTTATCCTCTGCACGAATCTGCCACATGGACAAACCTGATAATTGCGGACAAGACAAGCAAAACCGTATAGAGTATACGGTTTTGTCCAAACCGTATACTCTATACGGTTTTGACCTGTGCCTATAAATACGAACGTGCAGGGGGTTGGGACCTTGTTGGCATCTCGTTGGTTGCTCCTTCCCCTCTCCTACGAACAAGCTCCCTCTTCTACCCTCTTCACCTCCATTCAAGCCTCCTAACCACCCTCAATCCCTCTTAAGCCAACATGGAAGCTTCTTGAACCCCTTGGAGAACCATTTGAAGGGTAAGGAGGGTGTACAGCTATTGTCAAGGTACCAAGGAGCCTGCAAACACATGTAGGAAAGCTTCTATCCCCAAGGTAAGCTTTCTCGTTATCTTTTATTCCACATATGTGAAAATCCATGTTTTTGGAGCATGTTATGAGTAAAAAGGGCACATCTTTAGCATACTTTTACCGTCTTTCTTCATCTCCCCCTCTATGTCACTCTTCTCTCTAAAAGGAGACTCCCACGATAAGGGAGAGGGGTGGTGTAAATGGGAGTACGCGATAGCATAGTGGAGTTCTTAAAAGTATCCATTTGGTCTGTTTTGACCTTCTTTTAAGGGAGAGCGTGTTCTTCCTTCCCCCCTTTTTTTTATGTCCAATGTATCCCATTAAATCCCTGATCCCCTTTCTTTACTTGCTTTCTAGAATTTTTCAAACCTTATTCCATGATTGCATGAGAAGGTTTGAGTGCTTCCTTAGTTGTGCATGCACCCAATGAGCATGATCCCTACACCATTGTTATAGTGTTAGGATTATTTCCCTCTCATGGTTTAATTGGTTTTATATGTCCTCCATGTGCAATTTAAACAAGATAAGCATGTACGCCACCATGGTTTGAAAGCATGATTCAATCTCATTGATCTTAAGCTCTTTTCATTTGAATCCATATATACTTCCCTAGCACATGCATCTCTTAAACAACATGTTGATAATGTTTGGTTTCCACCTTTTTGCGTGTACTTTACTTGTTTATCTATGTTTCTTGGGTATGCTAAGTGGTTTGGCTGTTGACCTAGACACAAGGCCCTTCAGGCCTCATTGACTAGTCTGTCTTTATATGAGACTACATCACTTGTTTGAAACAAAGGTGGGAAATCCCCTCCCCACCTAAAAGTTCTCGAGTTTCTGTCTCAAGTGTAAGCACCTAATTTTGCACAGGTTGAAAATTGAAAATGTGCATAAGTCCTAAACTTCAA
Source organism: Buxus sempervirens (assembly GCA_947561395.2). Lineage (NCBI taxonomy): Eukaryota > Viridiplantae > Streptophyta > Magnoliopsida > Buxales > Buxaceae > Buxus > Buxus sempervirens. Next base: position 27,219,334 of record OX387182.1, read on the forward strand.
AAGAACAAAGAAATTAAGTAAAAATTGGAGAAAAAGGACTTTTGTGCAATTATCACAAATTTGAGGAAGGTTTTTTAAAATTCTTTGGAAAAGACACATGTCACCGTTTGAGAGTACACAAGTGCCACTCTAGCAGCATGCCACATGTCATGGCATAGGTATTTTGGGATGGGGATAAATTAAAAAAAATAAATGAATAAAAAATAAAAAATGGGGGAGTGTTTGAATTTAAATAGGAGATTTGAGATAATGAGAGAAGATCACTTAAAGATAACTTTGTTTAGTTCATTGAAGAGAGAGAGAGAGAGAGAGAGAGAGAGAGAGAGAGAGAGAGAGAGAGAGAGAGAGAGAGAGAATTAAAAGGGAGAGATGGGCGGATTAAGATAAGATTTTAGTAAAATAAAATAAAAACAAAACAAAAAAATAATTAAAGATAACTCTCCCTCCCTCTCATGAGGCAGGGATGAGTTTGAGGAGTTGGAGACTCTCCTCTATAAAAAGGGAGAGTCCCAACATGAACTTGGGGGTGGGGGGATCTGGGAAAGAAACTTTTAAGAGAGAGGTTTCAGGAGAGGAAAAATTCTCTTTTCTTCTTGGGTTTTCTTTCAAAACACCACTGGAATCTCTTTGAGAGATTTGAGAGTTTTATTAAAAATGTGGTGGTGCTTTGGACTGTAGAAGTACTTCAAAACCGATAGATCAAGCCTACATCTCCCAAGTATTGGTAAATTTCAAACATGAACTCCACATGAGGAATTGTCGGATGAGCATCACATGGCATTGGGATGAGCGGATGAGAATATTTTGCTTTTATTTTAATTATTATTTTTATTGGTTGTAAATCCCTAAACCACTTGATTTTCCTTGTACTATTTTAATAGTGGAACATGTGCATGTACATGGGTTAACCGGGTGGACCCAGTTCGATCCGGTTACATGGAAAGCTACGAGACCCACTCGAGGCCCATGGATTTTTAAGAGAACAAAATGAACTAAACCAGACCCAAAAAGAGTTTACCTGGCCCTTGATTGAACCAAATCGGTCCAACACCGGTCGAACCATGGGAGGCATGAGAGGTGTGATGTGGCACATTAGGATTAGTCCAACCATCAACTTTTGGGAACCTGCTGTGAGACATGGAAAATCAATTTAATGATTCCCTATCATCACACGGGATTAAGATAAAGGAGGAGTCGCCACCATTCAGTTTTAGGTGTGAATGGACACCAAAAAGATCAAATAAAACAAAAAAAAGTAAAGTTAGAGTTAAAAGTAACTCAATTTTAAAATAATAACTAGAGATGGGTAAGGAGATTAGGTTATGAATAGGGAAAGGTGTTAGGCACCCCTATTCTTCCACACATGGTGGTTGCAAAATGCTGCTCATGCTTTGAAAAAGGCTTGCTAAAGAAAATCAAATCAAAAGTATGAAAAAAAACAAAAAAAGAGATGTATGGTTTTTCCATATGAATGATCCAATTAATTCTAGATCCTTCATATGAATACACCATCTCTAGGGTTTCATGATTGAGTAAAAAGCAAGATATAAATCAAAGAAAGCAAACCTAAAGTAAAACCTGAAAAACTAGCTTTAGGTTAAATCATTGAAATCTAGAAACCACAATACCAGTTAAAAATCCTTTGAAAGAAACATTGAAGAATAAACCTGAATTATTTAGGGTACAGATCTGGACCTGATCTCTTATTAGTTGAGAGATCTAAACCAGATACACCCATGTTGATGAAGAACATAAAAAAGGGAGAGTTTAGACCATAGGATCCTCTCTCAAAGATTAAAACAACTTAAAAATCACCTCATGAAACCCTAGAGGTTACTTTAAGGCTTATGATTTCAGATCTACCATATTGATCATGGTAAATCCAGAATCCTAGCCTATGGTAACAAAAAGGAAAGAGAAAAATTGTGATGTGGGTGTAGTTGGGTAGAAAACCAAAAGCTCTAGGAGGAAAAGGAGATCTAATGCTATGAAAAACATAAATCCATGATATTCCTCCATATTCAGAAATAAACAATCACATAACATAAACAGAGTATAAAAAGACACATACCAAAGATTATAACACATAGGGGTCTATCCTACGGATCCATTCTTGTCCTCCTTTCCCTTAGCTCTCTCTTCACGTTTTACGGCTAGAGAAGATGCTTGAGGTACTTGGATTTAGGTTTGGGGTTACAACCATATACAGGCCTTATTCTACAAAAAGGGAGAAGATTCAGACTAACCCTAGAATTAAAAAACAGAAAAGAAAAGGGGAGAGAAGCTTACCTGGATTTGAGAAAACAGAGAGGCAGGGGTTCCCTTCTTCTCTTGGATCTCTTCTAGCTTCAATTCTCAGCTATTTGCTTGAGGAGAGGCCATCTATTTATAGGCAAACTCAAGGGCATGGGTGGTCACAAGGGTATGCCAAACTAGGGTTCTAGAATCTTCCAAATCAGTTTTAAAACATGAGTTGGAGTAAATCTAACAAACCATGGAGGGTAAAAAGGGTAGATCACATCTCCTAGAGAGAGGTAAGAGTGGTAAATATGACTCCAAAATCGAGTATTTGTGAATTTGCGCAAATTGAACGTGACCGCATATACAATGCGGTCATGTTCAGTCCGCATTATATATGCGGACAAGACCAAACCGCATACTATATGCGGTTTTGTCCAAACCGCATACCATATGCGGTTTTGTCCAAACCGCATACCATATGCGGTTTTGTCCAAACCGCATACCATATGCGGTTTTGTCCAAACCGCATACCATATGTGGTTTTGTCCAAACTACATACCATATGCGGACAAGACCAAAATGGCCTGTTTGTACAGATTTTGCATAGCCTTGACCCTTACCTACACAGGCAATACTTATTTACATGTAATATCATTTAAGTAAATGTCGTCGTATTTTTTAATCTCCATTTACTTAAAATATTGCATGTAAATAAGCAAACACCCCCCATTTGAATCCATTAAAAATAGTTCTATACCCAAATTCCAAGTGAATAAAAAGTCAACTTTCCAATTCAAGGCTAAATTCCGGTTTTTTAGGTCCGGTAAAAAGATTTAACATGTTAATACCAAGATATTTGTCAAGATTTAAAGGCTAAAAAAAATTCATTTATGCAATAACATTGCTAAGAACCTAATTACCGGGAAAATTATCTTGAAATCTTGCCTTAAAAAATATTTCATTTTTTGGGGAAAAAATCAGCAAAATTCAACCAGAAAAGTTTGATTTTGCGCAAAAGATTGAATTTGGGCCTTTTCCTTTGTGGTTTTGGATTCAAATGGGTTAAGGATTTCAAACCAAATGCTAAGAATTGAAAATTCCAATAAGATATTTCTCTCATTCAAGATTTATCAAAAATCGTGCAATTTTGGGGTGTCTACACCTGCACATTGTAGGGTAACCCAGGGTGTCTAAGGACTTCCTTGGGTCACAACTGGGTCACTTAGCCAGGTCTCTGGTCCAGACCATTTTTTTTAGTCGGGTGACTGTGCGTGCGTCGGAAACGCCGCATGGGAAGGTTCGGAGTCGCCACCGCCTGATGGGGTGCAGGCGGACATCGGGGTGCCTAATCTTGTCTATTAATCTGGTCTGCGGCTTGAGATCCTAAGTCGGTTCTCGGTTGCGGTCTGGGGAAGTCCGTAGACACCCCAGTCTGCCCCGTCGGATGACGGGTCCCGTGGGTTCCCTAGTTTGAGTCAGCTTACTTTGGTTTCTCACCCGATTCCTAATCCGATATGCAACTTGGTTAAGTCTGGTGGGACCACCTGAATGGTGTGGGTCCCCTTAATTGATTTTATCTTATTTAGTTCAAGTGATTTGAGTCTGACTGGGTGGGCCCTGTTGGAAAGCCCACGATGCCCTTGGTGGGCTTGATTAAACCCATGTGCCTCTGGTGGGCCTCTGCCTAAGCCTAGGAGGCCTTTTGGGCTTAGGTGTAATGAATTGATTTTACTTAGTTTATTCAAGTTGGAGACTTAATGATTTTCATGCAATGGGTTTGCCTTGGTTTGCGGGTCCCCGGGTGGGCCCCCATGATGGATGCCAAAGTGTTTTCAATTTATCTTTGTCTAAATTTCCCAAGATGTTTTAGACATTGGGCTTGGGGCCCGTAGTCCAGTTCCGGGCTTGAAAGCTCGAATCCCATGAAGTTAGGGTTTAAACCCACACTTGGTTTGGTTAATGGGCTTTGGCGGGCCCGATAGGCCTTAGCTCTGGGTCTCGGCCAAACCATGCAATCCACATCATTCCACACATCAAGGTTCAGGTGGGCCGCATTGGGTTTGGCTCGCCCGGTTCAATTAGTTCACTTTACTTAACTTACTTATTTGCATGCTTTTGGATTCATAGGGCTTGGTGGGCCCCGTTGGAAGGCCCACGGGTATTCCGAGTTGGACCGGCGGTCCATGTCCCAAGTTGGGTTTCTGGGTGACCCGGAAACCCCGTTGGTTCACTTGGTTTGGTTAAAATTACATGAAAATTCGGCAAGGAACACAAAATCATGAAAACTGCATTTTTATCATGTATCCGGCCTTAGTTGCTGGATACACACAACCTATAGGTGATCTGGCCTGAGTTGCCGGATCACCCTGAAATGGCCTTTTTTGGAGTTTTGCCATTCGGGGTGACTTCCAGGGGTTCCTAGAAGGCTTTCTAAGGTTTGGTGGGCCCCTGGGAGGGCCCACACTGGTTCAGGTTTGAGGGAGAAGCCTCATTTGGCCTCCTTCATGGCTTCCAGCAAGGACAAAGGGAATAAAGGGGGTAAAGGGAATCATGCTCATGGGTTGGAGGATATGCATCTCATGGTACTAAAAAAACAGCAAATACTAAAGCCAAGGTTAGTACACCTAATCCGTAGCATGCATGGTTTTAGTAGAGCAAAACAGCAGTTGTCCATGGGGACTTACCGGGCTTATCATGCATGGATGTGGCCTATAAAGGGTGAGGGAGCTGCTACTGTTCCCAGCAGCAGCTCAGGTGTGCCTGTAGTGTGTGAATTAGAAAACAAATGCATGCATAAACAACCAAACCAAAGCCAATAAACCTGCTGTAGAAGGGAGAAAACAACGTTAATAAAGGGAAAATCTGGTGGGCTCTAGCATGTTAAAGGGGCCGGACATCACATAGGTGTTAGGGATAGGGCAGAATGCATGCAAGGGTTGGAGGACTGGGCCTGGTCTGGGGCTGCAGGCCTGCTGAGACAGCAGCAAACAGTGAGAGTTTGCTGCTGCCTCCAGCAACCACTCACCTAGGACAAAGCAAAGGGAGTTGGGCAGTGAAATGCTACCTTCTTGTGGGTGCCCAGGGTCTTGGTGGAGCATGCACATAGGTGGTTACTTCCGTTGGGAAGGCTGCTGTCCTGAGGGTTTTTTTTTTCATACCAAAACCAGCAAGTCTGAAGAGGGGAGGGATCATGCGTATAGGCACAAGAAACACAGTAAGGAATGGGGGGTTAAGGGAGCATGCATTTCATAAAAAAACAAGTGACGGTCAGTGATAGACTTACCCAACAAGCATTGACACAACAGTTCATGAAGGGTTGTTTGTGTGTGTGCCTTTCTTGTGCTAAAAGAGGTGTTCAAACGTGTGAAACAATTTCTTTGGGGACTGATTTTTGTGATGGATAGCAACCGCCTACATGCAAGGGCCTTGATCAAGCATGTGAGGACACTAAGGGAGCAATGCTCACAAGGCCCTAGCATGCATGATACCACAACTAGTGGGTCTCATGCATACACGAATCAGCACCCATGCACATGCAAAAAATAGTACCAAGGTGGTTGTGCACTACCTGCAATTTTCAGCAGGGTCTAGACCCCAGCTTCATGCTCAAGACACTACAAAGGAAACACTTCGAGAAAGGGAAGAGAAGGGGGTTTATGTGGGGGTACATTGGACTTCAACTAAGAAGGAACATGCTCCTTCTAAAATAGAACAAACAAAACCCCAGGCAGCAACTACATGGATTCATAATGCCTAGGAGAAAACCCTCCTCCTCTCCCCTAAAACCATGCGTACCCCTCCCTTACCTGGAGGTCTGCATGTCGCAACCAAAGAGAAGGAAATACATGCAAGATGGCTACTTGAATGAACTTACAGCAGAAAAAAAAGGCAAGGTATCATGCTTGAAAGACCTTCATTCCTATATATATAAAGTAAACAGTGACAAGAAGCAAAACCTGAAGGTTCTTGGGCTCTTGTGCAAGGTGGAGACACTTTCTTGAAGTTGGACAGCAGCTGGAGCTTCTTCTCCAGCAATTACAGCAGGTACAGCCCTCCAAAATGACCACAAGATGAAGAGGAAGGTGGGAAGAGGTGGTTGGAACTCCCTTGGGGTGGAGTGGGAAGGTGGTGGAGGCAAAGGAGGGCTGAGAATGATAGGATTCTGATGAGAAAAGGCGGGGGGAGGAAGCTGAAAACTAGCAAAAGAAGCCAACCCCCGGCCAGAGGTGGCTGCTGTGCTTATATAGGCAATTTTAATGTATCCGGCATTATATGCCGGATACATTGTCCCTTGTTCATAGCCGGCCTCCATGGCCGGCTACACATATGTCCCTTTGTATCTGGCATCAAATGCCGGATACAAAACACAATCATTCGAAAATTAAATGCCGCCGCGAATTTGTCGGGCGTCTGGCGCGAATCACGCTGATTGATCTTCTTGTATCCGATGAATAGTGTCAGCTATACACTGAGGTATGTGTATCCGACATATGTGATCGGATACAAATCGAAAAAATTACGGATTTGCCCCTCAACTTGACCGATTCGACCGATTTGACACTTTTGGATATCTACGGATTGCCCCTTGCGAATTTTGGCTTAGCCCCTGAGATATTTGATGATTTTTGGATATTACAGATTTAGTCCCTGAGATATTTTGCTGCGTTGGCTGCCACGTGTGCAGCTCCTGCGCCACGTGTGCAGTCTCCGATTTTTCTGCTCGGAAACTTCGACGGCTCATATCTCCTTCATCCGAACTCCGATTTGAGCAAACTTAGTTGCGTTAGACTCGTATCTAAGCCCTCTATCCAATGACATGGGGCTAAGCACCTGGCACGGGGTTCAAAAAAAGTCAACTTTCGGCTTCCCCTTTAAGTTTGACCAGCCTGCAGAACCTTCATCCGGACCCCCGATTCCAGCAAACTCAGTTGCGTTGGATTCATATCGGGATTATCTATCCATTGAGATAAAGCAAGGTGGCCAATTATCACTTGATCAAAAGGTAAAATTTCGACCCCTTAGGGTTTGACTTTTTAGCCGGGTTTTGCACTTCCGGCTCTTCTGGGAGCGCAAAAATGAGGTGCTTACAGTGACCACCTACACCTGAACCCAATAGGTGGTGGCGACTTTTAATCTGACCGGCTAAGTCAAAATCAGACCAAACACCAAATCGAATCAATGTGAGTCAGTCCACCTACACTAACAGGTGCAACTCACAAGATAGGGGGTGTGCATAGCTTGGCGACTCCGCTAGGGATTTATGACCCAACTGTGCGCGCATCGATTTGCAAGCTGCACTATAGCTAGCTTGGACTCGAAGCGCACATGGATGCGTGCCTCACTTTTCGAGAAAATTGGAATTTGGAGTCGCCACTGCCTGATGGGGTGCAGGCAAACACCTGGGTTCCTAAAGTTTGTCTATTGATGTTCTGCAGCTTGAGATTCTGCCTAAGCTCTCGGTTACAGTCTAGGGAAGTCCGTAAACACCCCGGTCGGCCCCATCGGATGACAGGTCCCATGGGTCTTCCTGCTTTAGAGTTAACTTTTGTCTATTTCACCCAATCCTATATTTGATGTGCACTCCTCATGTTAAGTCTGTGAGGGGACCACCTGAGTGGTGTGGGTCCCCTTTGCTTGATTTTATCTTCTCTATTTAAATGGTCTCAGTCTGATTGGGTAGGCCCCATTGGAAGGCTTGCGGAATCCTTGGTGGGCAAAGCATAGCCCACATGTCCCTTCGGCGGGCTTTTAAACTATCCCTAAACAGCCCTTTAGGGTTTGGTTCAATTTGATTGCTTTTATTTAAGGTCTAGCAAAGAATTAGGGTTAAGATTTATTTGGTGGGCCTGAATGGTCTGTGGGCCCATTGGGTGGGTCTCACAAAAGTTGCCTTTTGTTTTGTTATCTTTGATTAAAATTATCTCCAATTGGGCTAGGAATGGGCTTGGGGCCCATCTCCTAGGCTTTAGGCTTAAAAGCTCAAGTCTTTGTGGGTATGGGATTTGGATCCCTTCCCATCTTTGGTAAACGGGCTCTCTTTAAAGAAAGAGATAGGGCCCAATAGGCCTAAGCCCTAGTCCTGGCCAAACCAACCCTAATCTAGCCAACATGCTTCTCATCGGGCTTTTATTGGGCCCCAAGTGGTGTGGCCCATTGATTAGGTTATTTGTTGCTTTATTAATCAAAATGTGCTAGTTGGACTGGGTGGGCCCATTGGAAGGCCCACATATGCTCAAGTTGGGCCCACTGGGCCCAAGTCCCATGTTGGGTTTCGAATTGACCTAGAAGCCTTGCTGGATGGATTGGTTTAGCTCAAAATAGTTTGAAAAGATCAAGGGATTGAAAAACTGGGTTTTTAGGGTTTTCTAGATGTAGCCGAAATTAGATTTCAGCTATAACCAAATATGGTTATAAGACTTCGGCTACAAGAAGAGATAAGTTTGCTCTACTTGAGTTTTCGGGCAAGCACAGAAAAACACTTTTTGGTGATTTTTGGAAGGGGGTTGGATTCTCTAGTCATTTGGGACGACCAGCAACTGTGTGGGCCCCTTTGTGGGCCCACAGTGGTTTAGGTAAAGGGTAAAAGCCTCATTTGGCTATTTCCATTCTTTTCTAACAATGAGGATGAGAGAGGAGGCTAGGGGCCTTCTCTCTCACCTTGAGCAGGAGCTCAAGGGCTGGAATAGGGACCCTAGATGTACCTCTTCTTGTGTTGGAAAAGACTTCCCTCTCTCCTCCATGAGAAGAGGAGAGGAGATGGCCCAAATGGCCTAAGTCTTGGTCCTTCGGCCACACCATTTGCATTCGCGTAGGAACAATCAAAACAACAAGTATGACATGGTGAAGTGTGTGTGTGTGCATATGTAATATGTGTACAAATAATGAAGGAAGAGGGGGGGGGGGGGATTAGGAGAAACCTAACATGCTTTCTATGTGAGCCACGTGTGTGCCCAGTGTGGGGTGTATAACATGCTTGAAGAAGGAATCCGAAACAACAACATGCTAAAATAAGGTGTGTGCACCATGATGCTTACACACACAAATACATGCACTCCTTTCATGCTAGGAAGTAATAACAAACGTGCTCAAAGAGAACTAAAAAGCACTTTAAAGGAAAGGACGAGGTGGGATTTAATGGGAACAATAGACTTGAATAGAGGGAGGGGAACATGCTCCCCTCATTATTAAATGAAGAAACAAACTAGAGGAACTTGAGGGGAAACATGCCTTATAAATCCATCCTAAATCACATTACATAAGCTCTCATCCTCCCTTTTTTTACCCAATCACCTCCCCTCACCAGGGGGGTTCACTCACTTGAAGAGAAGAAGGAGAGGAGAGAAAGAGAGACTAAACAAACTAGACAAAGAGAAAACAACATTTGAAGCACAAAATAGAGCTCCCTTGAAGGTTGGATAGCAAGTTGGAGCACTTCCCTTGCTTCACAAGTTCTTCTCCCAAGTCTTCTTGGGTTGGAGCTCCCTTGAAGGTTGGACAGCAAGTTGGAGCACTTCCCTTGCTTCACAAGTGATTCTCCCAACTCTTCTTGGGTTAAAAGTGAAGAAGAAGAAAGGGGGAATGGATTTGGGAGTGTTTGGAGGTGGTTTAGAGGGCTAAGAGAGTGATGTAACCGAAATTATATTTCGGTTACACTAAAATTGAGTATAGCCAAAATATAATTTCGGCTATACCCAATTTATTTGTAACCGAAATATAATTTCGGTCACAAACACATCAAATAAGTTATGATTTTCTCAGAGATAATGTCAGAAAATCTAGGAACCTTATCGAAAGATCCGAAATTATATTTCGGTTATTTTATATGTAAAAAAGAATTTTTCTGGATATGCCCTTTTCTTTCTCCAATTTGGCTGATTTGATGTTGGGTTCTCTCACTTAATGAGAGAATCTGAATTTTGATTTTTAATTAACTTAATTAGAAAAATGAGGTATTTTGAAAAGTAATATTATTTTATTCAAGATATTTTTATTTCTTATCCTTTTGTCCTTCACTTTGCCACTTGGCAGATGTGGCTTGCACATTTGCCACGTGGACAGTCATTTTGCACTTTTGCGCCAGGGTTTGATCTGCTCATAACTTCTTTATCTAGACCCCAATTCTGGCAAACTCAGTTGCGTCGGAATCATGTCGGGATTTCTTATCCATCGGTATAGGGTATGGCAGCCAATTCTGCTTTGAGCCGAAAGTCAAAAACTGCTCCCTAGGGTTTGATCTGCCCATAACTTCTTTATCTGGACCCTGATTCTAGCAAACTTAGTTGCGTCAGAACCTTGTCGAGATTTCCTATCCATCGGGATAGGGTATGGCAGTCAATTTGGGTTTGATCAGAAAGTCAATTTCTACTCCCTAGGGTTTGATTTGCTCACAAATTCTTCATCTGGACTCCAATTCTGGCAAACTCACTTGCGTCGGAACCGTGTCGGAATGTCCTATCCATCGGGATAGGGTATGGCGGTCAATTTGGGTTTGATCAGAAAGTCAATTTCTGCTCCCTAGGGTTTGACTTGCTTGTTAGGGTTTTCATTTTTGGCACTTCTGGGAGGTGCAAAAATGAGGTGGTTACAGCTGCCCCTCTGTATCTGAGTCACCTTGCGGATGAATGGCAAAGAACAAAAGAACCTTGTTTCTGCACCTTGCATTTTTGTCGACATGGTCGACGAGCTTAGTTCTTTGATGTTTTCAGTGAAATGGAACCGCCAAATGATATGGTGTCACTTCCTGGCTTCGGAGTTTCCTTACCCTTAGGTCTTGGGTGCTTGGAGTGACTCCTTGTCCTTTAGTTATGTTTGACAGAGATTGGACCTAAGCTCACTGACCTATTGCGGCGTTGATGCAAAACATTTGACAAAATTCTTTTCTCTTATTTGTTCCATTAAAGCTTTTAGGTGATTTTAGCTTTGATTTCTTTTACCCTTTTTCAGACTTAGGACTTTAAGAAAAGTTTTTTTGGCTTAGAGTTGACAAGGGAGCAGAAGGAAGGAGGAAGGAAGAAGGAAGAAGGAAGGAGGAGGTGCTCTTGCTGTTGTATAGTACCCCAAGGGAGCTCGCACACCTGTCCTATTCTACTTACAAAAGTGGGAAATCAAAATTACAAAAGGGGCCAATTTGCCCTGAAGTTCTTCATTTTGCATGTCTTGGGAGATCTGCCATTTCTTTCTTTTGCTGGAGACTATGGCTTGATTAAGTCTAGACTTTTCTTCGCAAGGCTTCTTCCGCTGGGGACAACAAGGTCTGATCTTTGCCCTAGTTCTTTTGGGAGAAGGTCTACTTCTTGCTGGGGACATGTTCCCCTGTCGATCCTCTTCTATGATGAGGTAAGGCCCTCCTGGTTGGAAGTAACTCCACTGGGGATTCGTGGAGGGGCCTCTTCCTCTTTTCCTTTTCCTGATATGGGGCTTTTGCTGAGTCAGGGATCATTGTTAAGCAACCTTTGGGACTCTTTTAGACAAACTTGGGGACTCCTTTCGAAAGGAATGCTCCACTGGGGATCTGTGGGAGCCCTCACTTCATCATTCTTTCTGCACAACCCATTTCTTTAGATTGGGCACGGGCTTGACATGTTGTTTGGGGGATACCGTTGAGTAGGGAAAATATAAGACCCCGAATTTTTCTGAATTAATAAAATAAATTAATAAATAATATTCTTCAGGATTATATTTGATGGAAATAATTTATTAATGTAGGTGATATCGTAATTAGTGGAGATCAGGAGTTTGGCGTAGATCGGATTGTCTGATCGTGAGACATCGACGTATGATTAATATTTTAAATTTAATGTGATATGATTGGGCGATGTGCGTTGAGTTTGCTGTGCGTGAGTTGTGTGGGATACAAAGAGTATTCTAATCGTATTCGTTTGTATCCCTCAGCCGCAAGAGAGAATGACAGAGACCGAGAATGACCGAGGAAGAAGAAGAGAAGAAGAAGAAGGAGAAAGAGAGGACGTTGGTCTTGTGCTTTTCATCATCTGGAGAGTGTCTTGCATCTGTGAACATTGTTGGTTAGAGGAAGAAGAGGAGGAACAATTGAACAGAGGTAGGTAGCACTGTTTTCATGATTGGTCTTGGCTTGTTTGATCTCTATTGCATGTTTTTATGTTGTAGAAATATGTATATAGTTTGATATCAATCTTATATGTATGTTAGTACTAAATAGAACATGAAAAATCGAGTTTTTACACACTGTATGGCAGATTTTGGGAGACCGCCGACCACATTGTGCTCAGCGCTCTTGAGCGCTGGTTGGCTTTTGTTGAAAATGTTTGACTGCCATCGACCGCTTACTGACAGGCAGTCGGTGCTCTGTTTTTAACTACCGCTGACCCTAGACCGCCTGAGCGTTCCTAGGCGATCCTGAGCGCTCAATGCAGAAAAATCCAATTTTTGCAAATTTAATCCTTGATTTAATTCTAAACCATTTTAACCAATTTTAATCAATAATTAAGATGTTTTAAGACCAAAATAAATTACCAATTACCTGTTTTACAGAAAAATAAAAATAAGAAAGTATTTAGGGTATTAGTTGCCAAGTTTTGCAATTAATGAGAAAATCACAGTTTTATGATAAATAGACTTATAAATTTGGAATAAATAACTAAGAGACATGTAAATTTATATTAACAACTAGATTATTATATAAAGGATTTCCAGATTAGAATTTCAAACCCAATTAACCCGATGTTGAGAGAAATTACAGATTTAACCTTTATATGCCGCTAGGCACTATTATTTACAGAAATATTAATCCTTAGGGATTGTTGGTGTCTAGTGGGCATAGCTGGTTATGGATCCATATTTTTGGCTAGATAGCTAAGGGATATTTCAATTGGGTTGAGTTACTCCCTTGTGCGAGTGCGCTTCCTTTGCAAGTTGGGTTCCTCTGGAGGGTCCTATGTCTGGAGGGACACCCGGTGCTCTGCTGGTGATTCCCTATACATGTGGATAAGCGACCATCTCCATGTATTGATTTTGGTGCTGCATGCTGGCGGTTCATGCCAACTCGGTTGAGTCATGTGCAATAATTTGATGACTACGTCTCTTATCTAAGGAGATGTCTCGGGTTTGAGTATCATTAGTAGCGTCGCCCTTAAGCCGCACGGTGGTATAGCATATGGTTGAGAGGCATTTCAAACGTGTCTTTTCTTTTTGAGTCCTGCAATAATACTGAGATCACAAACACTTACTATTGATACTGTTCACATGCTGGAGGCATGTATTTGAAACAATGGTTGGGTGTGATTGTTTAGTACATCCCGGTTTTATATTGGATTCTGTTGTTGATTTCTGAATCATGATCTTTGATATACATGATACTGTTCACTGATACTTAAACTGTTTTATATGCTGTTTTGTATTCCATAAATCTTTATGAATGTTTATATGAGCTTGTTTCCTCGAGACTGCTTATTCGTGCATGAACATCTATTTTTGTATATATGAACTGTTTATAGCATGCATGTGTTACCTACTGAGATATTCGTATCTCACCCTACTTCTCATTTTATTTTTCAGCTAATACGCGAGAGGAGGATCCTAGTGGGGATTTCCAGAGTGAGCTTGTTGATTTTTCGCCGAAGGAATTCTATTATCCTGACTTGATCTGAGGTCGAGGAGAGATGACTCTATGAGATTTTGACAGTGATTTTTAATTATTTGGTTTTGATGTATCTGAGAGATTGAGAGTTTTTAGTAACCCTTTGATACCAAACTTGATTGATGATTTGGATTGGATGGTTTTATTTATTTCCATGATTATGATGATGTTAGGCTACACTTCCGCACATTGATGTTTCCGCACTCTGATAGTTTATTAATAAATGGATTATTTAATTCTTTAGTCTGGTTAATTATTGATGATTGTTTGATGTGGGCTCAGAAGCATCTCGAATTCGGTTGTTGAGCTGGATTCGGGTTGTTACAGTAGCGAACTGGGTTCGGGTTGGGTGTTGGTTTTGCACTGACCCGGGTTCAGGGCGTTACAGAAAACTCCACTGGGGATTTGGGGGAGCCCTTTTTATCTGCAAAATTTCTTTGTTATGACACTCTCCTCTGGGCATGGATTTCTGTTGGGGATTGGTGAGAGAATGTCATATTTTCTTTGAGAGCTTCTCTGTTTGCACAGTGTCTTTTGTTGTGCCTTGTTGTCAGATTCCCTGTTGTCCTCCATTTTTAGATACCACTCTCCATTATTAATGAAACTCCACTGGGGATTGTCATATTTTTTTTCTTCGCTCTTGGCCATATCTTTCCTTGCCTTGATTGTACCTGTGAAGAAGGGAAAGAAAGAGGATTTCAGTTGAAGAAGAAGAAGGGGGAATGGGTTTGGGAGTGTTTGGAGGTGGTTTAGAGGGCTAAGAGAGTGATGGAGGAGTAGAGCGAAGGGTCTCGTGCAGGAGGGGAGGGTTGAAGAAGAGCAAAACCACCAGCCCTTGCAAATGAGTCACTGTTTGCTTTTTATAGACAAAAACCATGTGACTGAAATTATATTTTGGTCACAAACACATCAAATCAGTTATGATTTTCTCAGAGATAATGTCAGAAAATTTGTCAGTATAATCTGGGAACCTTATCCAAAGATCTGAAATTATATTTCGGTTGTAAGCACTTCATTTTTGCGCCTCCCGAAAGTGAAAACCCTAAAAGATAGGTCAAACCTTAGGGGAGCAGAAATTGACTTTCTGCTGAAGCCGAGTTGATTGACATGCCCTATCCTGATGGACAGGGATTTCTGACACGGTTCCGACACAACTGAATTTGCTAGAATCGGAGTACAGATAAAGAAGTTATGGGCAGGTCAAAGCTAGGGAGCAGTTTTTGACCATCTGCTAAAAGCTGAATTGGCTATCGTACCCTATGTCAGTGGATAGGAAATCTCGACATGGTTCCGACGCAATTGAGTTTGCCAGAATCGAGGTCCGAATGGAGAAGTTATGGGCAGAATTAAATCTTAGGGAAAAGTTTTGACCTTTTGCTCAAAGCTGAATTGGCTGCCATACCCTATCCCGATGGATAGGAAATCCCAACACGGTTCCGATTCAACTGAATTTGCCAAAATCGGGGTCAAGATAAAGAAGTTATGAGTAGATCAAGCCCTAGGGCAAAAATGCAGAAAGGCTGTCTACGAGGCAAATGTGTGAATCACATTTGCCAAGTGGCAAGGGAAAGGACAAAAGGACAAGAGAAACAAAATATCCTGAATATAATACTAATTTTTCTAAAATACCTTGAATTTTGCTAATTAAATTAATTAAAAAATCTAAAAATTAGATTCTCATTAAGTGAGAGAATCAAATCAAATCAACCAAATTGGAGAGAGAAAAGGGCATATTTGAAAAAAAATCTATTTTTAATAAAAATAACCGAAAATATATTTTGGATATACACAAAATGTGTATATCCGAAATATATTTTCGGATCTTAGGATAAGATTCTAGGATTTCTCCCTAGATTTTCTGACATTATTCCTGAAAAAAATGATTTTAGATTTGATGTGCTTGTATCAGAAATATATGTATCCGAAATTATATTTCGGATACAAGTATTTTGAGTGTAGCCGAAATCAATTTTCGGCTATACTAAAAAATGATGTAACCGAAATTTAATTTCGGATACATGTTTTTTGTCTATAAAATGAAATCAGTGGCTCATTTGCATAGGTTGGTTGTTTTGATCTTGCTCCCTCGCCTACCCCTATACAAAACCCTTCCCTCTTCCCCTCCATTCCTCTCTTAACCCTCTAAACCCATTCTAAGCTCCTCCCAAACCCCTCTTGCTCCCTGCTTCTTTACTTTAACCCAAGAAAAGCTTGGAGAAGGGCTTGGTGCTTGGAGAAGAGGTGCTCTAGCTACTTGTGAAGCT
This sequence comes from Buxus sempervirens, assembly GCA_947561395.2. Classification (NCBI taxonomy): domain Eukaryota; kingdom Viridiplantae; phylum Streptophyta; class Magnoliopsida; order Buxales; family Buxaceae; genus Buxus; species Buxus sempervirens. Next base: position 27,235,453 of record OX387182.1, read on the forward strand.
TCAAGGGAGTTCAATACCACTCAAGGAGATCTCTAAACCCCAAGGTAAGCTTCCTTGGTAGATTCTATTTAAAATAGGTAAAAATGTATGAAATGTGAGTATATTAGGTCACTTTTGTACTATAGGCTTGCTATTTTCTTCTTGTTTTGGTTGTTTAGTCCACCATCCTCTTCCTCCCTTCAAGTGAAAAGAGCTCTCATGGTAAGGAGAGCTCTAGGTCCAAAAATGACAATATGAGAGGGATGGTTGGCATCACTTAAGTCCCCACTTCAAAGCATGTCTTCCATGTGTCTAGCTTTATTTTGACTCCATTAAATGAGGGGAGCATGTTCCCCTCCCTCTCTTCAAGTCTAATGTACCCATTAAATCCCCCAATCCCCTTCTTTAATGGCTTTTTAGGTTACTGTCATGCTTGTTTATCTTTGTTTTCTTCTTCACCATGGCGCATGCTTGCATGATGTTATTGGTTTTCATAAACTTAAGTAGCATGTTCACCACCCTTGTCATGATTTTCCCTCACTTACTAGCTACTGTTTGTTGTAATTTGTATGCTCTCCCTCCCTTTTCACATGCATCAAGCACATGCACAGGCACATGCATGGCCCCCACTTAGAAAGCATGTTTAGACCTCTCCCTTTAGTCTCATTTCACTTGTATTCAAGCATGAGCCTTCACACACTTTTGATCACTGATTTGTAGTATGTTTTGTGTCTTTAAAACTTGTATTTGTGCATGTATAGTTTTACTTGCTTCCCATGCATGATTGGCTTGTTGGAATGTATGTACAATTGGTTTGGCCGCAAGATTAGTGCATAGGCCTTCTGGGCCACCTCTCTTACTCCCCTCAAGGAGAAGAGGGGGTGTACTTGGCACAAGAACAGGGACACCCTAGGTCCCTGTTCTAAAGCTTGAGTTTCAGCTCAAGGAGAGGAAGGAAGGCCCCAAGCCTTAGCCTCCCTCTCTTTTGCCAAAGAAAGCCATGGGAATAGCTTAATGAGGCTTTCCCCTTTCTTCTAAACCACTGTGGGCCCACCAAGGGGCCCACACAATGCCTGGACATCCTTGGAAGCCAAAGAATCCGAAATCCTTTGAAAAATGCCAAAAAATGACTTTTCTCTGCTTGCTCGAAAACTTAGGTTGGGCAAGCCTTATCTTGCTTGTAGCCGAAATTATATTTCGGATACACACAGAAAACCCTAAAAGCCCTAATTTGATTCCTTTTATATTTCGGATACACACAGAAAACCTTAAAAGCCTTGATTTGATTTCTTTTGTCATTTTTAACCCATTTACAAATACACCAATCCATCCAGTAGCGTTTCTGGGTCAACCCGAAACCCAACATAGGCCTTGGGCCCAACTTGAGCATCCGTGGGCCTTCCAATGGGGCCCACCCAGTCCAACCAAGCACAATTTGGTTAATAAAGTAACAAATAAGCTAATCAATGGGCCACACCACTTGAGGCCCAGTAAAAGCCCAATGAGAAGCATGTTGGCTAGGTTTGGTTTCGTTTGGCCAAGAGTTGGGCTTGGGCCATCGGGTCCTACCTCTTTCTGTAAAGAGAGCCCTTTACCAGAGGGGGGAAGGGATCCAAATCCCATACCCACAAAGACTTGGGCTTTCCTAGCCTAAGCCTAGGTAATGGGCCCCAAGCCCATTCCTAGCCCAAGTGGAGAAGAATTAAACTGATAATAAGAAACACAAAAGGCAACTCTTGTGAGGCCCCGCAATGGGCCCACAGATCATCCAGGCCAACCAAAATAAACTTTAAGCTAGTTCTTTGCTAAATCCTAAATAAAAGCAATCAAATCCAACCAAACCCTAAAGGGCTTTCTAGGGTTAGATTAAAGCCCATCTGAGAGACATGTGGGCTATGCTTCACCCACAAGGGATTTTGCGAGCCTTCCAATGGGGCCCACCCAATTAGATGGAGACCACTTAAATAAAGAAGATAAAATCAAGTAAAGGGGACCCACACCACTCAGGTGGTCCCCACACAAACTTAACATAAGGAACATAAGGAGTGCATTTTGGATTAGGATTGGGTGAGATAGATTGAAAGTTAACTCTAAACCAGGAAGACCCATGGGACCCGTCACCCGACGGGGTAGACTGGGATGTTTACGGACTTCCCCGGACCGTAACCGATAACTTAGACAGAATCTCCAGCCGAAGACCATCAATAGGCAAATCTCAGGAACCCAAGTGTCTGCCTGCACCTCATCAGGCAGTGGTGACTCCAAATCCCGATTTCCTCAAAGAGAGGCCCCCACCCACGTGCACCTCAAGCCAGCTCCGTGCGGCCCGTGGATCTGATGCGCGCACATCGGTTATACACATTTTGGGTATAGCTAAATATATTTTCGGTTATTTTATATATATAAAAGATTTTTTCTGGATATACCCTTTTCTCTCTCCAATTTGGCTGATTTGATGTTGGGTTCTCTCACTTAATGAGAGAATCTGAATTTTGATTTTTAATTAACTTAATTAGCAAAATAAGGTATTTTGAAAAGTAATATTATTTTATTCAAGATATTTTATTTCTTGTCCTTTTGTCCTTCACTTTTCCACTTGGCAGATGTGGCTTGCACATTTGCCACGTGGACAGTCTTTCTGCATTTTTGCCCTAGTGTTAGATTTGCCCATAACTTCTTTATCTGGACCCCGATTTTGGCAAACTTAGTTGTGTCGAAACCGTGTCGGGATTTCCTATCCATCGGGATAGGGTATGTGTAACGCCCCGGATCCGAGTCACGAAATAACACCGTAACTCATCCCCGGAGGTTAATTTAAAACACAGGATCGCAATATCAGAGTGAAGGAAAAACATGAATACAACAATAACTATATAACAGAGTGCGCTAAAAATATTCCCAAACTAAAATAAAACTCACATGTCCAAGTAACTACCCGCAAGTAACGAGCTCTCCAAGAGTATCTGAAAACAAAAACGAAAGCAACGGGGTGAGATACGAATATCCCAGTGAGCAGCACATGCATGCACAAATACATTTTGTTCAGTTCTAAAACATGCCACGATTACAAACCATATACAACGATGATAACACGTATAACCCAACAAAACTTCAACGATCCAATTTACATCCGTGAGGAAAACCATCGTATAAACCAAGCAGTAAAGACGATGTCAATCATGCATATAGCCGTAAAGTCACGTATAACCAAGTAGCAACATATCGAAGAAAACATAGTTCAACAACTCAGGTTTTTGAAATACTAGAGTGTTTATCATGGGCCACTCCGCACCCATAGACCAGCGAATAAAACATAACACGTCAAACAAAATCAAATACCAACATTGGTCAATGTCATGTAGTTGCTTGAATTGGTTAATCGACATGCCAGAGCGACATCCACACCTCCATGTACACAGTTCCGGCCTACTCAGGGTATCGGACACTCTGAAATGACGGCTTACTCAGGGTATCGTCATCCAATGCCGGCCTACTCCGGGTATCGGCACTGACAACCAGGCCTACTCAGGGTTTCTGGCTGCTCTACACCAGTCGTGGCAACACTCCATGGCCATGACATTACACCAATAAAACAAAATACATCACATTACTAAGCTTAACAAGGATCCATGGGAAGCTAAACCCAAACCGATAAATAACCGTTTAAAATTTTGCATTTAGTATACATCACCCGTTGTTCCAACCAGAACATCAACTCACACAAGCGTTCCAACCAGAACATCAACTCACACCAGTGTTCCAACCAGAACATCAAATCACAAGAAATCAAGTAAATAATCTTTGCAACTCAATTCAAAACTTGCCATCAAAACAGGGTTTAATAAATCTAATCAAGTACCGAACAGTGTATAATTCAAGAGAACTAAAATAAAGACCCAGTGTTTTGATATCCCGAACATCCTCGAATTATTTCCCAACATCTACTTCATAAGCCTTTACGAAACCTAGGATCTATCTTCAATGTTCTCATAAGCCAATTTTTATCTCTAATGTCGTAAACAAATATTTTGGTAAGCGGTCGAAGACCGTCTAGCATCCAAAACCCCTTTGTTTTACTAAATTATGGGATTCGGCAAGAAAACGAACTGGGCGCTCACTTCCTGAAGTGGGCGCCAAGTAAGCGCCAAGTGAGCGGTGCTGGATTCATAAAAATAAGGTTGGCGCTCACTCGTGGATGAGTGGGCGCGACCTCGGTGCCAAATGGGCGCGAGAAGGGCGCGAGAATTTTAAGTGGGCGCGAGCTGAGCGTTGAGTGGGCGCTAGCTCGGCGCCGGGTCAAACTTTCTGGGCGCCTACTTCCCGAGGTGGGCGCCAAGTGGGCGCCAAGTGGGCGGTGACCCACTGCAATTTTCAGTTCTCTGTTAATCCCAGAACTCCAACTCTGGCTGAATTTTTCTGGTCTGTAACTACTTATCTAGTCTCCCAATACTCCCAGGACACATTCAAACCTATTTTGGATTTAATCTAACATGATTTCCAATTATCCCCAAATCATTGTACCCAGAAAACCCTTCGGACTGCCTTTGCCCAGAAACACAGATAACAATTCATTCAATAACCATGCATACATTCAAACCAAATACACGAATAAACTAAACCAGGTTTTAAAACAGTGCCACTCACCTTTCTATGCTTCCAGGTCTTGGAAACCAGCAACCCAGAAAAACCCCAAACTCTTCGGCCGTCGACTTGCTCTGGTCGAATAGGGGTTTGCGAAGGAAGAAACCCTTTCGAACTTCTTGTTAACCAATACCTATTGGCGGTAAGTCTTCCCCAGCTCGACTCTCTCGCAGAAACTTCCTCGACTCCTTTCTCTCGAAGAACCCTAACAAACGCCGCAGCCGCAAACCTCTCATACTAGAGCAAAAACCCAAAACCTAATTTCTTAAGGTATTTATACCTTCCGCAAACACGCTTGCTGCTTGATGAACCTTTTTACTTTGATATGGTGTGTGCTCGCCCACCAAAACCCCTACATTAGCACCTTCCAATTTATAATAAATTTCAAACACCCTATTATCAATTTCTTTAAACCAATATTTGATGCTGTTTAACTTAATTTAAAATCTTCATAATTTAGGCTTGGGAAATTCCAAGACTACCCCCACTTGTTCCAACACCGAACCGCCAAAATCCAAATCCATGGAAGTCCAATAACCAAAATTTCCCATTTTAATAATTCATCCTATTTAACATTTTGAAATTAACTCTAATTAATTTCCTTTTCTCTATTTCTAAAGTTCTCCATTAATTAAATAAGTTTTAAAAGCATAAAATCTAAATTTTAATGTTATTAAAATTCAGGATTTTACAGTATGATAGTCAATTTGGGTTTGATCAGAAAGTCAATTTTTGCTCCCTAGGGTTTGATTTGCTCACAACTTCTTCATCTGGACTCCGATTCTGGCAAACTAAGTTGCGTTAGAACCGTGTCGGAATGTCCTATCCATTGGGATAGGGTGTGGCAGTCAATTTGGATTTGACCTGTCTGTTAGGGTTTTCATTCCCAGCACTTCTGGGAGGTGCAAAAATGAGGTGCTTACACCGACCCATTAAAAGTTATGGTTGGACCATTTGGTCCTCACAGGCACGCCACATGCAGACACACATGCACATGCCCGCACATACCGTGGATGTTGTTACATGTGTTGTGATTATATCTGCATGGGGTGACGTACGCAAGGGGGTCCACACCGATTATACAATCTGAATGATTTCATGGGGCGCTGGAGTAGTGAATTTTTGTGCATTCATCATAGCCCTAGTTTTGATTCTAGCAGCCTAGTCCCACCTAGGACAAATTAAACACTGGCTAGTAGTAGTCTAACGTGCCCGTGGTCACAACTTGGGAAGGCGAGGACAAACCTACCCAGCTCAACCACTTGACTTCGGTTAAGGTGTTGGGTAACTTCTATCCTGCCCAAACCTCATGCATACATGCGATCATTGATGGGATAGCATGATTCCATTGGAGATAGGTTAATCCAACCAAATGTAAAATTGGATTAAAATTGAAGAGTCCATTAGAGGCCCATAACACCCCGAACTGCATTTATTGAGTTACCCCTAGCACGTGGGCTTACTGGGCCCACAATTAGGAAGCCTACCCAAACAAGCCAGGGGAGCCATCCCATGCCCATGCATTGAGTCCTCAGAGACATGGGTCAGGCCCATTAAGTCTGCTTGAAGCAACCATGAGTCCAAGTCACACCTTGGGAGCCAGATCAGAGCAAGCACCCAAGCCTAGTGTAAGTGTGAAAACTCACACTCCTTTTTATGGCAAATGTTTGACAAATTATGTCTTCTAATGAAGCTTCAAGATGTGCAGATTAAACAATGAAAATTCAGTGAAGTTAGTAAAGAAGAAGAAGTTGATGCCACCACACTGCTACCACGCCACTGCCACCCCGCTGGCAGCGCATAAGGGAATTAGTGTTTTGAAAGAAAGGTCCGTGCACATGCCGCGTACCCTCCCGCTGGCAGCTCGCTAGCAGCGCGCTTTTAACTGATTCAACTTACTCTGAGCGGGACTTGAGTTCGCCACCAGCCGTCTACATCGATCGCTTCACGACGCCACCAGCGCTCGACGCGATCTGAGTTTTTATTCTTTAAATAGACGTGTTGTAATTTTTAACAGTGACTTTTTCTTTGGATCATTTGGTTTTCGAATCTTGAGGTGTTTGAGATTCGATCAAATCTTCTTTAGAGAGTCGGCGATTGAGTGAGGGGGAGATCTGAGATAGATCGCCTGGAATTGAAGACAGAGGATTCTTCTTCAATTCAGAACTTCATCTGATCGTGTGATCGCCTGGATTGGTGATCGGCCTTGATTGATGCGTAGGTGGATTCCTACTGCATTGGATCGTCTCAGTGGATTCTGAGAGGATTGCTGCGATTTGGATTGATCGTGTCCTGTAGCTTGTGGATTCAAGCTGTGTTGCAGTTCGTGGATTCGAACTGTGGATCACTGGTGAGTGATTGTGTGCGATCTGGACTGATCGTGTTCTGCAGCTTGTGGATTCAAGCTGTGTAGCAGTTCGTGGATTCGAACTGTGGATTGCTGTTGAGTGAGTCAAATTGTAAAGGTTAAGTATGTACTCCTTTGTAATTGTCTTCTCATTCAATAGTGGATTTTGAAGGGTTAGTCGCCTCATATAGACTCGAGGTTTTTCCTGGATCTGGATCCAGGTTTCCTCGTATAATTCTTTGTGTACTGTTTCCGCATTGTTCAATTCTGAATTGTTATAGATCGTGGACCTAAAGAGTAGTCCTCTACTCTTTCACCTAGATTAGGGCCTCATAGCTTACCCGGCCCACGAAGGCCAAGTTGTACCCTCTTCCAGGCCCATGAAGGCCCAATTTTAAGATTTTTCTTCAAACTTTTGTAATGAGTTTGTATTTCTTGGTCCATGATGGCAAGTTGTAAGTGCAACCCAGTGGCTTGTGATATGTAATGATACAAGAACATAGAAGTTGGCCCAAGCCAGACAGCTGAGATTAAGGGTGACAAGGACTCATGGATGTTTCATACACTAGTATGTCTAGTGTCGCGCCCTGATAGGCACAACCCCTTAGGAATTGCACACACAATCTTTTAGTTTTCTGAAAATTTGAGATGGAAGAATTTTACTGAATTACCCTTTTGAATCCACCCAGGTAACCAAGATTGCGCCTAGAAGCCCATATTTGTTGCAGTCAAAAGGCAAAATGGACCAACAGCAAGAACAAGTTCCTCCTCAACAACCAGATAAGCTAGAGGATCATCTTGTGATCACTAGCTTGACCCAGCAAATGGCCAATATGACAACCATGATGCAAGCCATAATGCAACAAATGGAAAGGATGCATGCACTTGAACCACAACAAATGCTTCAACCTCAACCACCAGTGATTCCACCACCACCGCCAGAGTAGCCAATTCAACAACAAATGCCACAGAGTTGATGAAGCAGTTCAAGAAGAATAATGAGTCCATCCATGAGTATGCTCGAAGATGGCGTTAATTAGCTGCACTTGTCCAGCCCCCCATGTTAGAAGATGAGATGATTTCTTTATTCATCTCAACATTGGGGTAGCCATACTACACGCTACTTCTGGGGCAATGGGCAAACAGTTTTGCAGATTTGATTAAGGTAGCAGATCGGATAAAGGATGGGGTTAAGGCAGGCAGGGTAGAAGGTTTTTCAACTGGACATGGAATCTAGAAGAAGATGTATAATGGAGGAAGGAATCAAGAGAAGAAGAAGGAAGATGATGCTGTTAACTATGTTCGAGCAACTAGGGCAATGAACTTGTGAGGAAAGGCTAAGGAAAGGAATTTAGGCCCACCAAGGTGTACATGAGAAGAGATGGAAGCAAGATTCAACCGAGTTCTTACCCCTCTTCCACATACACCTGCTGAACTCCTTTCGACACTCTTGAAGAAAGGCTTTCTAAAGTTAAAGCAACCAAATCCACGTGCATCTGCCAACCGAGCCTGCAATGCTAATGAATTCTGTGAATATCACATGGGGTTCCCAGGGCAGAACACCAACCGATGTTGGGACTTACGTCATGATATCCAAGATCTAATCAACATAGGGGGGGGGGGGGGGGTTAATGATAGACCCTCTTGCTCCTCAGGTTGAAGCTCAAAAAGATGTGACTAACAATCCCCTCCCCAGTCATAACCAGGCTTCACCAAGTGGCGCCAAATGAGAGGACTAAAGCTACAAGTTTGAAGGAAGCTGTCAGATCATTGACCAAGTGTCGTTACACTCAGCATTCAGACCTACCTGGGTCGAATCTTAATGGGAATTTTTAATTTTTAGTATTTTGTGCTAGGATCGGTGTTTTTATCTCTTTAAATTCTCTCTTGCCTTTTGAACTTAAGAATGATTATGTTTTCCAAATAAATGAAGAATTTATTTTTTGGGAAACCTACTGGTGCACATGGGTTAGTGACGACATAGTTTTGAGACTATTCTAAGACACGACCATGATCATAAAAGGTACCAAACCACTCAAGAGTGCTTAGGATCGGTGTTTTGTGCTAGGATAAGTGTTTTTATCTCTTTAAATTCTCTCTTGCCCTTTGAACTTAAGAATGATTATGTTTTCCAAATAAATGAAGAATTTATTTTTTGGGAAACCTACTGGTGCACATGGGTCAGTGACGATATAGTTTTGAGACTATTCTAAGGCATGACCATGATCATAAAAGGTACCAAACCACTCAAGAGTGCTTAGGACTGGTGCTAGCTGCCAAACCCATGAGAGCCTCAACTGAGCCAAAGGCTACCCCACTAGTCTCTTTATCTTCCCCAAATTCGTTTCACCCATACTGGGGTAGAGAATATTGGGAGAAAGACAGAAAGAAAAGAGGGAATTGAAGGGTCAACTAAAGGGCCAAGACTTAATCAAATAATGTTCCCTATGAAATGATGAGAGCTCGTCCTTCATTGCGGCATAGTTTTTTTAATGATCCACTAGTTAAACATATTGAGCTTGATCATTTTGTTGAATACCCAAGTTGTGTCTAGCCACCCCACACTGGGGCAAGATTAAGAATGCAAAATGAATGAGAACTGATTCTTGAACCATTTAGCATGGATTTACCCAAGTGCTGCACCTTTTGCAAAAGGATGAAGGGCCATCCTTGTCACAACCAATCCATCAATCAAATTAAAACCCCTTGTTAAACCTGTTGAGCCTGATAATTTTCTTCTTACCCAAGAAGTCATGTTCTACCCTAAAAGATGGGGCTTGGGAAATGGTGAAGGAAAGAAGAAAAGTGATAGTGATCAAATAAAAAAAACTGGGGCAAAAACAAAAGAGAGAGCAAAATGTGGCATGCAAACAAAATAAAAGCAAAGTTAAACTCATTGAAGGACCAAAGATTAAAAGAAAAAGAAAAAGAAAAGAAAAGAAAAAGAAAAAGAAAGGGAAAAATAAGAAGAAAGAGAATGCAAGAGAAAAGATGAGAAAGAGGAAAAAAACAAGAGAGGGGGAAAATTGGGCAATAAAGGTGGAGCAGACTCATATCATATGGGTAGAACATGACTTTGACCCATACACAAATTTTTGAGCTTAAATTCGTATTCCTTTGTAAACCTAAAGCTTAGCTTACATTTCGTCCTACCATAAAGACCTTTCTAAATGCAAAAGTTGTAGCACTAAAATCCATGTGAAATACTGATGATGGAATTCAAGGTATGGACTTTGGCAAGACACAACTATTACCCTAAGAATGAATCACAAAACTTTGAGCTTAAACATCCCTTCATTTCTTGGACCAAAATTGAGCCAACGTTTCATCCTATAATTAAGTCCTTTCTAATCATTGGGGCATGATTTGAATAGCTTGGTTGAAGTGCTCAAACTGGGGCAAGGCGCCAAGCCCAAGAGAGGAAAAAAATGAAAAAAAAGAAAGAGAGAGAAGCAAGAAGCTGGGCAAGGCAACACCCAAGAAAATCCTTTTTGTTCCAAGCAATCTTAGTTAGTGCCAATGATGTCTTGAGAATCTTATGGAAAACAGTTGAAAGCACCATGCCCAAAGCATAATGAACGGTTGGACACACCACACTGTGATTATTTGCTCTGCCTTTACTTACAAAGGATTCCCAAAAAGGATTTCATCTAAATGCTTGAAACATAAATCATCGCGCATGCATGTTATTAAAAGCATTATTTGCCTAATTTAACTTTTATGAATTCTTGCAGGTTAAATAATCAAGAAGGGTAGGCATGCAGAGCAATAGGTGGGTGCACAATGTCAAGAGAAAAATGAAGCCAAGCACATTGAGTTGAAACCAGGAAAAATTAAGAAATGATGAATGAAGACCCCCTATGGGCACATGACGAATGTAACGCCCTGGTTCTGGGTCAATTATTCCAAACCCGAGGAGTTATTGAATGTGGCCAAAGCAATTAAAAATCTAGAACAATTTAAAACTTTTACTAATTTCATTATCAGAGTTATGTGCGGAAACTTGATACAATGTTTAATAACAAGTAATCTTTAACATTCACAAATATTCTTTAAACTCCTAAACTAGTTTACAACTACATTGACTACCCCTTTTACATACTAGCCTAATGCTTGTCATCCTCGCCAAGAGTACCTGAAAAATGGGGAAAACTGAAGTGAGATAAAAATCTCTGCAAGTAACAATGTGCATGCATTAAAACAGTCCATAATTTTTATAAAAATAAGTCATGAGGTGTGCGAATAAACCAGATCAACAATAATAGAAACGATAATAAATAAACCACGGCAAACAGCATACCACACCTGTGACATCACAGGACTAATAAAATCGTAAACAGAGTTTTCTACAGACATGTGCCAATATGCTACCTAACCAATTTATAGGTGGACCAGCCGATCCTGGATAGGTTATTCGACGCCCAACGGAAGTACTCAACCGATACCGCAGTGAGTTAGCATGTACGACCCAACCAATCCAGGAGTGGGTAACGTAGCGACCGACTAATCCAGGAGCGGTACCATCCTTGAGATGATGGAATGCCTATGACACAGAATAAGAAACTCCAAAAGACAATTCTATTTGCTAGCTACTCTATGGATCCATGTATGAGCTAAGCTTGCTAGACACAACTTACAACAAAAAACTCTAAGTAACTTAATATCATATCATTCAATAATATAATAAAAAGAAAGCACCATGAAATAGCCGCAATAGCGGAGACACAATTGTGCCAGAAACACACCCGCAATAGCGGAATAAATAGTGTCAGCACCTCATTTTTGCACCCCTAGAAATGAATAAATGAAAAACCTAAGTAGAAAGTCCAACCCCGAGGGGTCAAAAAGTTGATTTTTTGATCAGGTGCAAATCAACCACCATGATTCTTATTGAAAAGAAAATTCTGACATGATTCTAACGTAGCTGAGTTTGCTCAAATTGGGGTCTGGATGAAGAAGTTATGAGCTGGTCAAACTTGGGGGGAGCAGAAATTGCCTTTATGCTCAAACCCAATTCAGCTGTCCAACTTGGTCCTGGAGGATAGAGGGTCCTGACACGATTCTGACGCAACTGAGTTTGCTGGAATCGGAGTCCCGGAGAAGAAGATATGAGCAAAACTGGATTCCAGGACGCAGTTTTGCACTTATGATAAAAACCTAAATTTGCTATCAAAATTTAGTTTAGTGGATAGAGAATCTCGACCTGATTCCAACGCCACTGAGTTTGCTAAAATCGGACATCAGATGAGAAAGTTATGGCAAGTCAAAGTTTCAGAAAAACTACCCACGTGGCAAAGTAGCAGAAAATGACAAAACAAATAAAAATCGGGAATAAAATAATCATTTTTACAAAATATCTCGATTTTTACATTAAATAAATAAGAAAATCAAATAAAATCTGAAAAAGTTCGTCAAAATGGGCAAAAATTTGAAACCCGCACAAATAAAACGTGCGCGTCCGCACTATATGTGCAGACGAGTCATGTCCGCACATACAGTGCGGATTAATCCTTATCCGAATCGCCATGTGGTAGATTCGCTGGGATTGCGGACGTGGCCTGTCCGTATTTTATCTGCGGATCTGGTCTGTTTCTCTATAAATAGGCCCCACAGCCCCCATTGCCCAAGGTTGGCCATCCCTTTCGTCCCCACCTACTTTCTTACGACCAGTAAACACCCCACCTCTCCTTCAACCTATAAACCTCTTCAAAAATCCCTTTTACCCTTCAAAAACACCCTTTTCCCCTCCTATTTCTTCTATATTCTTTGGAGGGCAAGAGAAAGGCTGCATTTGGGAGTTAAGGAAAGCTCCAAAGTGCTGTTTACACTTATCCGGGGGTCCCCACTCGTCCAGTCAGTGAAACAAACTCAAGGTGAGAATTCTTGTGATCTTTCATTCAATATATGTTAAAATGTATTTCTTTTGAACTCGTCTTTTGTGAGTTATTTTGAGCTTACTCTTTATCATGTATCCCTAACCATTTTGCTCTTTGTTTGCTTGCTATGGGAGTCCCCACGGTAAGGGGGATCCCTCACACGAAGAGTGGGATGATAGTCCTTCTTGGACAGAATGAAAAGTCTTGTTTAAATCATCTTGGAGAACTTTCTTGTTGATTTCTCTTATATTGGAAGAGGGGTATGTCCTCTTTTAATGTCTGTTGTACCCTTAATTTCTTCCCCCTCTCTCCCTTCTTTTGTCTATGATCATTTCTCATCCTTTTGTGTGTGTGATCATGTTGTAATCTTCATGTTCTTCTAATTCTTCTTTAGTACACATACAAGCACTTCTTGTCCACACACGCATACCTGCATGTTGATGAGTAGGAATTGCATGTGATTTATCCGTGTCATTTTTCTTTCATCATGAGCACTAACAGATGATCTCACTTCCAAGATAATCTCATTGTAGCCTCACACACCACACTCTTGGAAACATGTTAGACACTACTTAGCATTGCCATCTCATACACAAGCTTTTTAAGGCTCTTTGGCTATCATATGCATGTATGGTTTACTGATATTCATCTATCCTATATATTTTTCTATGGATTGTTTGGATGGCCAAATGATGGGATGATCGGATAGAAGCTAGGTTTTGGCCGTATTGGATTTCCTTTCTCCACCTTTCATGGGAGAAAAGATAGGTGTTTTGATGCCAAACAAGGACGTCTAAGGTTCCTGATTTAAGGTTCATTTGGTCGCACAAGAACTAAAACTCCTTTCATTTTGGAAAGTCCCATGAAATAAGCTATTTGAGCCAAAAGCAAGGCATCCAACCACTGTGAGTTAGTTCTGAAACCCACAGGAAGTCGTGAACGTCCCTGGGAAGCAAATGAACAGAACCCTGTTGTAGATTTGGCGATTTTGGGTTTGTGGGTCGGATCTGCATACCCAATGCGGATCAGACCCAACCGCACTCTATGTGCGGACAGGTCTGATCCGCATAGGGTATGCGGACAGACCTGTTAAGCCTTCAACTTTTGTTTCTTTGGGCTTAGGCCCATCCGATCCGACCCAAACCCGATGAATAAGATCCTTTAGGGTTCATGGGCCAACCCATGCCATCTTTTGAGACTTGGGCCCAATAAGACCTTGTGGGCCTTCCAACGAGGCCCACATCCCGACCTGCCCCAGTCCAGGGCCCATTTCCATGATGGGTCCCAAGGGCAACTTGATTAATCCCATGGGCCACCTCAAAGCCCAATGGACCTTAAAAGCCTTAACCCACTAACCTTTGTAAATATAATTAACTCCCAAAATTAAAACAACTAAAACCAATAATTAGGGTTATCAAATAAAACCCTAGATGGGAATTGGGCCTGACCCAGGCCCAACATGGCACCCAATGGGCCTTCCAATGGGGCCCATATCCGACCCACTTCACCTAAGGCTAAAAAGATAAAATCAACCAAAATAAAAGGGACCTACACCTTTAAGGGTCCCACTCAGACCCAATAAATGTACATGCTAGCTTAGGAAATAGGGTGAGAATAAGTTGATTTGAACCAGGGAGACTCAAGGGACCCATCAACCCACGGGGCGAACCGGGGTGTCTTCGGACTTCCCCAGACCGTAACCGAGAACTTAGCTAGAATCTCTAAAAAGCCGCAGACCACTCAAAATAGACCCATTTAGGCACCCTGGTGTCTGCCTACACCCCATCAGGCAGTGGCGACTCTGAATCTCCCAATTTTACCCTTTAGGAGGCACGCATCGTCCATGCGCCCCAGTGCCCCGTCGCGCGCACAAATACTATGGCAATAGCCTAATCTCATCCACAATGGCGAAATAAACAGTAAACTAAACCGTAAGAGAATGGAGAATAGATCAAGACATTAAATGCACCCCAAGGTCAAGTTCTTGTAGGAAAACACCCCTAAAACCCCGAAGAACTCCTTTAATCAAATGTTACAATTATTGCTGTGCATGAGTCATTATTATTTAATCTTTTGACATGTTTTAGTTCACATTCCTAAACACTCACATTGTTTCTAATTCTTGTCTAAAACTTCCCTATTTCTATGATCTAATAATATCCAAATTTTCCCTCATTTAGAGCCTAAGGTGTCAAAACTTATTAACTTTGCTATTTAGTTCATTCAGAAGGTAACTTAGGTCTGTATTGAAGTTTAAGAATAGGTTAGGTTACCCAAAATCAGATCTAAATAGGTTGTGACCTCTTTCTACTCAAAACATCTCTAGAAATTTCATCTTTACAATCATCGTCCCAAATTACTATCCTTTAATTCAAATTTAATTCCACCACTTCCTACATCTCAAATTATCCTAATTACAGGTGTTACAACTTCAAAATTTCCAGAAAAATCATTTAAAATGGATTTGGGCTTAAATCTTGAAAATCTGGAAATTCTGACAGAGGTCGCTCGACTGGGCGCTCGAGCGGTTTGTTGGGCGATCTCTCCTGGGTAAGTTTCTTCTTAAGCTACTCGCAATGCACTCGAGCAGTTAATCGGGCGTTGGGTTTTCATGTTATGTTTCAAAAATACATAGGCAAGGCGCTTGCATTGGCGCTCGAGCGGTTATTGGAGCGCTCGGTCAATTTCACTGTTTTCTGATTTTTCCGAACTTACATAAATTTGAATGGTTTTGAATTGTTTCTAATCTCCTAATTTTCATTCCAAATTGCTTCTAAGACAATGCTAGCCTAAACTCAATGAATAAAATTTTATCTAAGCTTTTCCCCACTAATTTAATCTCCTATAATTAATACTTTTCTACATTCTTAAATGAGTATGGAAACCAAAAACCATCATATAAATTTCTTACTTTACAAATGAAATTTGAATCCAAATTGTAGACACCCCAAATTGCACTAAAAATGAGAAAATAATTGAAAATATTAATTGAGATTTGAAACAGGTCAAAAAAGTGTAAAATCTGGCCAAACTGGTCATGACCGTATTTTGTTTACGGACTGGTCATACCTGCAGTTGATATACGGTCACGGCGTGCCCGTATTAATAATACGGTCAGGGCGCGACCGTAATATATATACGGGCACGGGGGTCTTTGTGCGAATTTTACCTTTTTGATTTTTGAGCCTTATCTGCACCCAAATATCTCTCTTGGATAAGCGAATTCTCTTATTTATCTGTTCGAATTATCTGCACCCAAATATCTCTCTTGGATAAGCGAATTCTCTTATCTTTGTGGATAAAGGATGGGCATTATCCTTGTGTTTAACTCAATCTGAAACTCTATCTTGCCAAACCTTGGACCAACCATGCCCCTGAGTTTGCCTATAAATAGAGGGCCTTTCCTTAAGCAAAAGGCCACGAAAATTTGAAGTCTAAAAAAGCTCCAAGAGAAGAAGAGGAACCCCTGCTGCTTTACTTGCTCAATCCAGGTAAGTACCTTTTCCCTTTTATTTTCTGTCTTCAATTCTAGATGTAATAGGATCATCTCTATTGCTGTAGAATAAGGCCATCTTTTGTATCTAGTATTCCTAAACTTGCTTCCAAGTACCTCAAGAGTCTCTCTAGCCATAAAACGTGAAGAGAGAGCTAGGGGAAAAGAGAACAGGTGGATCCCTACAATAGAACCCCATATATGTTTTTCTCCTTTTTTCGAGAATAAAGCCTCTGATTGTGTTTGTGTACCCAAACCTATCTCTAAGTACCTCAAAAATCCTCTCTAGCTGTTTTAAATATCCTGATCATGTTTTAATTGTTTTTATGATGAATCTGAATGAATAACATGAATCTATGATGTTTATAGCATGAGATCCCTACTATTTTATAAAATTTGGATTTTTCCCACTTTTGCACCTATAGCACTGTTTTCGTGATTTTTGTGATATTAGGCTAAGATCTTGGATTTATCATGATCAATATGGTAGATCTGAATTCAAAAGCCTGAAAGTAAATTCTAGGGTTTCATGAAGTTGTTTTTAAATCGTTTTTCATTATTGAAAGAAAACCCTACGGTCTAAGTTCTCCCCTTTTGATGTTCTTCATCAACGTGGTTATTTTTGGTTTTGATTTTTTGATTTAATGTGAAATTTGGGCTATACCTATGTCCTGGACTATTCAAGTTCAATTTTGAAATATTTTATAAAAATCATATTTTTCTAGATTTATAGAATTTAACTTGAAGCCAGATTTTTGGATTTTTCACTTTAAATTGATTTTATTTGATTTTATCTCAATTTTATTTTGATCATGAAACCCTAGGAATGGTATGATCATATTTGAAAGTTCTGGATCAATCAGGCTATTCGTATGAAAAAACCATATATTTTTGTCTTTATTGTGATTTTTCATGAATTTTATAGCAAGCTCTTTTTTCTTTGTAAAACATGAACAATACCTGGCAACTACCTTGTGTGGATGAATAGGGGTGCCTAACACCTTCCCCTGTTCATAACCTAATCCCTTTACCCATCTCTGGTTGTTTTTTTTAGGAGGGTTATTTTTACCCTAAATTTGCCTTTTGTGCTTATTTAATATTTTGGTGTCCATTCACACCTAAATTGAATGGTGGCGACTCTTTGTTTTATTTAATCCCGTGTGATGATTGAGGAAGTCATTGGATTTGATGATGATTTTCCATGTCTGACACAAATAAACCATGATTGAACATCTAAAACGTACAAAAAACATGCAGATTCTCCAGGTTTCAAAGGGGTTTGCTACTTGCCTCAATACATGAACTCAATCTGCCGAAATCCCTGACTGTCCACCAATTTTCTGAGCTCAATCGCACCCCTTTAGACTTCTCCAAATCCAATCTTCACCGTTCAGATTGACGTTCCTCGAGTGAAGATAAAAACCACTAAGTTTGAGGTCTATCCAACAGCTGGATTGCTCTAGATCTCCGTTCGAACTTGGTTGGTCGACCATCTACAGCACTCCTCCTTTCTCAAAATCCCCTCTTTCTTCTCTTTATTCTCCTCTCTATTTTTCCTCAACTTTGGGCACGAATTTCCCCTCTATTCTTCCCCTCATTTTGGTTTATTTTGAAACCCTAGCCTTCCTTAAAATTTCCTTTTTATAGGCTCGCCTCAATAGCAACCCTAATAGGTCATCATTTCTTTAAATTTTTTGAAACCATTTCCTCCTTTACCCCTCTTCCTAATTATATTCCTTAAACCTTTCTTTTAAAGAATTCTCTAATTAATTTCGTGCTAACTCTCATCCTAAATTTTAAATTTTAATTAAACACTTATTATCCTCCCATTCTACTAAAATTAAGGATCCTAAATAGTATAATTACAATTAAGTCCTTATTACTTCTTTTAAATTTAAATTCCTTATTTTAAATTTTATCTAAACTAAAATTTGATCTAGTTGAGTTTTTTAACTTATTAATTAATTATTTTATTCCTTTCATGAATTTGACCATTTAGAAGTGACCAAAATACCCTTTCTTTAATTTCCTTACTAAATCTTTAAATTTCTCTAACAATCCCTTAATTATTATTATTCTTATTATTTCTCTTTATAAATTTGAAATCTTAAAACTTAAATATTAGTTCATGCACTTTTCCCTTATAATATAAATTAGATTCCTATTTTTCCTTTTTAATTACCTTTACTTCTAAATATCTATAATTTATTCATTAATTATTTATTTATTAATTTATTTTATTTTAGGAAAATCTAGGGTTTTACAACGAAAAAGTTAAGTCGTGATTGAATGAAGACCTCCTATGGGCACACAGTGAGAGAGATAAGCGGTGATTGAATGAAGACCCCCATGGGCACACAGTAGGAGAGCTAAGCTGTGGTTGAATGAAGACCCCCCCTATGGGCACATAGTGAGAGGGCTAAGTTGTGGTTAAATGAAGACCCCCTATGGGCACATGGGAAGGAATGAGCCGTGGATTAATGAAGCCCCCCTAATGGGCACATTGTAAGACCCTGAATTTTGTGAGTATTTATTTATTTATTTAGTTATTTATTCTGATGTATAAACTGTGTTTATCAGGTTATTTTGTGGTTTGAGGGCTTAGCCCATACTCATATGTACAGGCGTTATATAGCCATTTTTCCGAAAAATCGTAGTATTATCATTGGTATTATTAAGGTGTAGTTATGTGATTATTAACGCGAATAGATGCTGAACATGTAGTATCTTCGGTGGGCGAGCATGCATAGGATCAAGGGGTTAAAAGGGTTGATCCACCGGCGTATACATCTCGCAAGGTAAGTGTTAAATGAGCAAATAAGGGAAAGTAGGGTTTTTAGTTTTAAACGAAATACGCGTATACTTACGGAAACATTTTCGTTAAGTCTGGAGATCAGGCGAACTTGCGATTTCGGCTGGAGTGGCGACTAGGGCTTCTGTTCGTGAAGAACCATAAATCGCAAGTGCTGGAAGAAGGAGTTCGGAGCTGAAATTCATTGGGTTATTTCTCACTGCTCGAGAAGATTAGTTTCGGTAGACTTTTCATTCGCGTGCGTGGCCGGAGAAGTGATCGGCCGAGGTTTTACCATTCGAGAATAAGCACACTCAGGTGAGTAGCACTGTTTTACAACTGGGATTGTGTTTTTCTGTTTCTCTCGAGATTATTCTGATGCATGGGTTACATATAAAGTGATTGTGTGAGTTTTCTGGGTTTTTCTGGTTTTCGGAAAGTTACATGAACAGAGTCTCCAGATTGAAATTATAATTGAAAATGAAAGTGTTTAGATTAATTTCAAATATGGTTGGGAAGTCTTCTGGGAGTATTAGGAGTGTACTGGAGTAGTTACAGACCTTCACAAACCGGCCAGTCATGTAGATCTCAAAATAACAGAGAAATGAAAACCACAGGGGGTATCCGCTCACCTCGCGCTCACCGGCGTTCACCTCGGAGGTAGGCGCCCCGTTAATAACGACCTACCGCCGATCCCGCGCCCACCTTGCGCTCATCTCGAGCGAAGTAGAAAACGAGGCGCCCATCTCGCGCGAATCTCGCGCCCACCTCATGCCCATCTCGCGCTCACCTAGCATCGGGTGAGCGGCAGGTCGATTTTGCCCTTTTTCTTCACCGCCGACCGGCGCTCACCTCACGCCCACCTCAATAGGTGAGCGGCAGACCTATTTTGCTTACCGAAATGGAATTTCTGATTTGACCAAGAGTATTTGCATTACTTAGGGGTTAAACCACTTCACTATTCACTTGGTTAGGAACCTGGGAAACCATTTTGCCTATGAAATTAATAGAGGAAAAATTTGTGAACATCTTATGAGTTTTAAGTTGAGTTTAGGTTGCTTATGAGTATTGTGCCGGACACCAAACTAGTAAGAGTTACCAGTTACTTTTCCTTGTTCTATACACTGTTTTGATTGAGAAGTTCTTGTATTTCTGGTTTCACTTGTTGGAAACTTTATACGTATTGAAAGGTTTTCTTTGGTATGAATGGATTGAGTTTTACTTTCATATGACTTGTGTTATGGAAATGAGAAAATACTGAATGTACTTGAGGTACTGCTTGGTCCAGAGGGACAGGTGATGAATTGTGATGAGTTCTTACATGATGTGGAATGAATGGTTTTGTTTTGATATTGAAATCGAGATTATACGATGTTTACTGTTTTGGTCTAGCTTGTCTTGGATCCAGATGTTTAAGCTTAGTAATGTGATGTTATTGTTGGTTGTTGGAATTGCATGGCCTTGTGTGTTGCCACGACCGGTGTAGAGCAGCCAGAAACCCTGAGTAGGCCTGGTTGTCAATGCAGAAACCCGAGGAGTAGGCCTGCATTGGATGACGAAACCCTGAGTAGGCCGTCATTTCAGAGTATCCGAAACCCTGAGTAGGCCGGAACTGTGTACATGGAGGTGTGGAGTGTCTACTTGGCATGTTTAATTTATCAACCAAACGATAGTCATGACATTGACCAATCGATGTGTTATTGTACTTAACTGAGATGTGATTTGTTTGATTTGAACTTGGGAAATTGATGTTGGTTGTTTAAGCGTATTGTAGTGTTGTCGATGCATAGTTTTAAAATGTGATTCAACTATTTCTGCATGCATGTGCTACTCGCTGAGATATTCGTATCTCACTATGTTGTTGTTCTATTTTTTTTCAGATACTCGTGGTGAGGCGATTACTGGGGTAGATCCTGCTGAGGCATATAGGGAGGAAGACTACTATTACCTTCCTTAGACTTGTAGGTTATCTGTTCCGAATTTGAGAACTTGAATTAATTGAGATGTATTAAAGTAATTGGGGATGAACCATATGATTTCAGTTCAGTTTAAATGTTACAATTTTGCATAAATGGAAATGTGCACTCTGTTAGGTTATAGATGTATGATTATCCAGCGATCATAAATTGATTAACGATCCTTGCCTAACCTCCGTGAGACGTGTTATATCTTTAATGAACAACACGGATCCGGGGCGTTACACACATGGTGAAGAACAAGCTATAGATGAATGAAGACCCCCAATGGGCACACGGTGAGAGAGCTAAGCCGTGGTTGAATGAAGACCCCTTATGGGCACGCAGTGAAGAACAAGCCGTTGATGAATGAAGAACCCCTATAAGCACACAGTGAAGAATAAGCTATGATTAAATGAAGACCCCCAATGGGCACACGGTGAAGAACAAGCCGTGGATGAATGAAGACCCCCTATGGGCACCCCCAATGGGTACACAGTGTAGAACAAGCTGTGATTGAATGAAGAACCCCAATGGGCACACAGTGAAAAACAAGTTGTAGATGAATGAAGACCCCCAATGGGCACTCGGTGAAGAACAAGTAGTGCATGAATGAAGACCTCATATGGGTACACAGTGAGAAGTGAAGCTATGAAGAAATGAAAAATCTCTTGTGGATAGATGATAGTGCAACGTGCCAATAGAGGTGGTGGCACTTTTGAAGAAATGAAGGGCAAAGGAGGCCCTGTTGTAATTTTGTTTCCCACTTTTGTAATAAGGCTTGATCTTGGTCTTGGTGCTCCTTGAAGCACAGTATTACCTGAGAAAAAAAGAACCTAGGACTAGAGGGTAGATGGACCATAGAGGGGCACACTCACATGAGCACAAATTTTTAAGTAATGGGAAGAATAAAAAGGTTAGAATTTGTATTCAGACAAGAATGTCTAAAGTATCAGACTAGAATCAAGTCCAAATCATCCAAGTTTGTAAGAGACCAAAACCGAGATAGCAGTACAGATACTTGCATCTCCAAGAGAGGAGTGGAAAATATCCAAACGCAAAAAGCATAGATACCATTCCCAAGATAAAATAGAAGTGAGACACATCACGCTTCCAAGTGTCAAGCACTTCTTGAGACTAAAAAATATATATATTTTTTTGAAGGACTTCGTTTGTCGAAAGCTTAGACAAAATTAGAAAAGTGCAAAATATGGTCCTTTTTATTCTTTGCCGCTCATCAACAAGGTGACTCTGACAAAGAGGAACAGTTGTAAGCACCCTAATTTTGCACGGGTTGAAAATTGAAAATGTGCATAAGTCCTAAACTTCAAAAGAAAAAAGAAATTAAGTCAAAATTGGATAATAAGGGCTTTTGTGCAATTATCACAGATTTAAGGAAGGTTTTTTAAAATTCTTTGGAAAAGACTCATGTCACCATTTGAGAGTGCACAAGTGCCACTCTAGCAGCATGCCACATGTCATGGCATAGGTATTTTGGGATGGAGATAAATTAAAAATAAAAAAATAAATGAATAAAAAAAATAAAAAATGGAGTAGTGTTTGAATTTAAATAGGAAATTTGAGATAATGAGAGAAGATCACTTAAAGATAACTTTGTTTGCTTCATTGAAGAGAGAGAGAGAGAGAGAAAGAGAGGATTAAAAGGGAGAGATGGGTGGATTAAGATAAGATTTTAGTAAAATAAAATAAAAACAAAACAAAAAAATTAATTAAAGATAACTCTCCCTCCCTCTCATGAGGGAGGGATAAGTTTGAGGAGTTGGAGACTCTCCTCTATAAAAGGGGAGAGTCCGAATGTGAACTCATAAGGGTGGGGGGGGGGGGGGGGGGGGGAATCTGGGAAAGAAACTTTTGAGAGAGAGAGGTTTTGGGAGAGCAAAAATTCTCTTTTCTTCTTGGGTTTTCTTTCGGAGAGATAGTTTTATCTTGGGGGAGTTTTCTCTTTGGGAATCATGGATAGATAGAGAGTGATTAGGAGTTGTTTTGAGAGCTTTTTGGGAGGTCCTTTGCTGGAGCTTTTGAAGTTGACCGGAATCTCTTTGAGAGATTTGAGAGTTTTAGTAAAAACGAGGTGGTGCTGTGGACTGTAGAAGTACTTCAAAACTGATAGATCAAGCCAACATCTCCCAGGTATTGGTAAATTTCAAACATGAATTCCACATGAGGTATTGTCGGATGAGTGTAAGCACCCAAATTTTGATCAAACAAAAATGTGCTAAAAACAGCAAAATCTCGAAGCAAGTCAAACCCTAGGGAGTAGAAATTGATTTTCTGCCTAAATCCAGATTAACTGCCATACTTCATCCCAATGGATGGGAAATCTTGACACGATTCCGGCACAATCAAGTTTGCAAAAATCGGGGCCTAGACAGAGAAGTTATGGGCAGATCAGACCCCAGGGGAGCAGAAATTGACTTTCTGCTTAAACCAAGACTGATTGCCATCCCTACCCGAAAGATAGGAAATCCCGACGCAGTTCTGATGCAATCAAGCGTATCAGAACTGGAGTTCGGATCAGGAAGATATGAGTAGTTTAAAATTCTGGGAGCGGTTTCGACTTTCTGCTCAAAACTTGAATTTACTGTCGTACCCTATCTCAATGAATAGAAAATCCTGACACGGTTTCAACGCAACTGAGTTTGCCAGAATCGGGATCCGAATGAAGAGGTTTTGAGCAGATCAAGTCCTAGGGCGAAATTGCAAAAAAGTTGCCCACGTGGCAAACTGCGCCACATGGTTGTCACCCACCCCATTTCTCCTTCTTAACCACTAAATAAACAAAAATAATAATGTCTACTTATCCACTTGCCCACTTGTCTACCCAATTGTTTAAGTTGATTGCTATAAATAAAAGAGTGGGGGAAGCTCTTCGCCCCAAGTCCCCAACTCTCAAAAGCTCTCCAACTCTCTCCAAACCCCTTCTCACTCACTCCCAAGCATACCAACCTCCATCAAACACCTTGTAACCCTCTCTTAACCTCTTCTTCTTTACTTTAACTAAGAAGAAGAACCAAGGGAGGTCTTTTAGAGCTCAAGGGAAGTGCTCAAGTTGCTGTTACAACCTCAAGGGACTGCTATACACCTCCAAAGGTTCTCTCTTTTCAAGGTAAGCTTCCTTGTAACCTTTATTTCAACATATATGAAATTTAGCTTATTCTAAGCATGTCTTAAGGATTGTAAGTACCTCTCTTAGCATGTTTTTGTGATAACCATATATCTCTCCCCACTCCTCTCTTGTCAATAAGAGATTCCCATGGTAAGGGGAAGGACTTCGGCTAAATGGGAGATAACGAGGGCCACCTAGTTGCAAAATCATGTAAAAATCTCACTTTCATGCCTCTCCATGCATCTTCCTTTTCATTATCCAAAACAAAAAAAGAGCATGTTCTCCTTCCCCTCCCACCATCTGATGTATCCCTTAAACCCCATTTAACTCTTCATATTACTTGTCTTTTTATGATCTTCATGTTACTTTGCTAGTTCATTTAGGCTTGCATGAATGATTGCATGTGTTTATAGTCTTGCATGCACACATAGCATGAGCACACACCATGTTGGAATATCATGTTCTTTAGGATATCATGAATATGTTTTTAAATCAATATCACAACCCATGCTTGCACACACTGATATAGACTCTTTTTTAAGGCCTTTAGAATCATGCCTTTCTTATCTCTTTAGATATTTGCTGTATTTTATGGTTGGGTGTGTCGGTTTCATGGTTTGGTTGGATGGAGCTAAGCACAAGGCCTTTTGGGCCCCTTTGATTAGCCTTTCCCATAAAAGGCTAACTTCTTGTGTTTACAACCAGGTGGGGAATGTCTTCCCCACCAAAATCCCTTTGAGTTTAGGCTCAAAACATTGAAGGAGAGGCCCCAAGCCTTAGTCCCCCTCCCTTTGACCCAAAAAGTAATAAAAATGGCCCATTTGGGCTCATCTCTCTTTTCCCAAGTCACTGTGGGCCCACACAGGGGCCCACAAAGTCCCTAGTTACCCCTTGAAACTAGATAGTCCAAGCCCCCTTGGAAAATTGAGAAAAAACCTATTTTTATAGCTTACCCGAAAACTCAGTTCGGGCAAGCCACTTTTATATGTAACCGAAATACAATTTCTGTTACACCCAAAAAAATCCAAAAATTGCAGATTTTGCTTTCCTTGATTATTTTGAACCCTTTTCAATTGAACAAAGTAAATCCAATAAGGTTTTGGGCTTGCCCATGACCCAAATTAGGCCTTGGGCCTATTGGGCCCAAATTGAGTATTCGTGGGCCTTCCAATGAAGCCCACACTCCAGACTCAGATCACTTGAACTAAAAAGATAAAATCAACTAAAGGGACCTACACCACATATGTGGTCCCACCAAGACTCAATCAAACATGCATGCTGATTTAGCAACGGGTGAGAAAAGTGAGTTGACTTAATTCCAAACCTAACCAGGGATAACCCAAGGGACCTGTCACCCGACGGGGTGGACCGGCGTGTCTACGGACTTCCCCGAACCGTAACCGGGCACTTCCTCATAATCTCAAGCCGCAGACCATTGATAGACAAACACTAAGCACTTAGGTGTCTACCTGCACCCCATCAGGCAGTGGCGACTCCCATTCCCCATTTTCTCCCAAGGAGATCCTAACCATATCCTAGAAGTGCGACACCTATGATTCGGACGCGTGCACAATGAGCATCACATGGCATCAGGATGAGTGGATTAGAATATTTTGCTTTTATTTTAATTATTATTTTTATTTGTTGTAAATCCCTAAACCCCTTGATTTCCCTTGTACTAATTTAATAGTGGAACATGTGCATGTGCATGGGTTAACCAGGTGGATCCAGTCCGACCCGGTTACATGGAAAGCTACGAGACCCACTCGAGGCCCATGGATTTTTAAGAGAACAAAATGAATTGAACCAAACCCAAAAAGGGTTTACTTGGCCCTAGATTGAACCAAACCGGTCCAACGCCGGTTGAACCGTAGGAGGCATGAGAAGTGTGATGTGGCACGTTAGGATTAGTCCAACCATCAACTTTTGGGAACCTGAACATTGTAGGGTGTCTAAGGACTTCGTTGGGTTACTTAGCTGGGTCTTTGGACCAGACCATTTTTTTTAACCGGGTGACCACCTACACCCAAACCCAATAGGTGGTGGCGACTTTTAACCTAACCGGCTAAGTCAAACTTAGACCAACACCAAATTGAATCAATTCGAGTCGGCCCACCTACACTAACAGGTGAGACCCACAAGATATGGGGTGCACACATCAAGCATGAGAAAGAGAGGCCCCCTAGCCTTCTTCTTTCTTTCCTTTGATTCATTCACCAAAAAATAGGGTTATTATGCTTAAATTCAAATCGGATAGCCACTGTGGGTAAACACGGTGACCTACAGGTAACACCAGATTCACATGGGATGGGAACCCCGTTTCTCGCTGGAAAAGCTAGGTTCAGTTTTTTTTTGCCAACTGTATACTCAAACCAGTTTGGTCACGAACGTAAGTTATATACGGTTTTGACCAAACCGCATTGCATATGCAGTTTAGTCACATAGAGCCACAGATCTTGATTAAACATGATTAAAGTTAATCTCTAAGGTGTACCTTTGCATATGCGGGGCGCACGGGAGTGCGTGCCTCCATTTCGGGTAAATCGGGAAAATTGGAGTCACCACTAACCTGGGTGCCTATGTTCGTCTATTAGGCCAGTCTGCAGCTTGAGATTCTGGTTAAGGTCTCGGTTACGGTTCGAGGAAGTTCGAAAACACCCCGTTCGTCCCATCGGTTGACGGGTCCCACGGGTCTCCTGGTTTGAGTCAACTCGGTCTATCTCACCCAATTCCTAAGCCAAGACATGCACACTTTATTGAGTCTAGTGGGACCACCTGAGTGGTGTGGGTCCCTTTATTTGATTTTATCTTGTTTTATTAAGTGATCTGGGTCTGATTGAGTGGGCCCCGTTGGAAGGCCCACGGATCCCCTGGTGGGCTAAGATTAGCCCACATGTTCCCTTGTTTGGCTTCTACTTAACCCTAAAAAAGCCTTTTGGGTTTTGGCTAATTTTGCTTACTTTTGTTTAGGGTTCAAGTAAAGAGATAATTAAAATTTATTCATGGTGGGCTTGGATGATCTGTGGGCCCATTGGGTGGGCCACAGAGTGGTTGCCTTGAGACTTATTATCTTCGTTAAGTTCTGTGGGCTAGGAATGGGCTTGGGGCCCATACCCTAGGCTTGGGCTTGAAAGCCCAAGGCTTCATGAGTTAGGGTTCTAGATACCCTTCCTTTGTTTGGTGAAGTGGGCTCTCCTTAAAGAAGGAAGCAGGGCCCAATAGGCCCAAGCCCGTGTCACGGCCAAACCAACCCTATTCTAATCAAGCATGCTTCAACTTGGGTTTTGGTTGGGCCTCGAATGGTGTGGCCCATTTGATTAGTTTAATCATCTTATTTAGATTCAAGTGAGTTAATTGGATTGGGTGGGCCCTGTCGGAAGGCCCACAGGAAGTCAAATTAGACACAATGGGTCCAAGGCCCACTTTGGGTTTCGGGATGACCCAGAAACCCTATTGGTTTGATTGGGTTACTTGAAAATGAATGGAAATTGGCAAAAGGGTTGGAAAAACCTGATTTTTGGAAATAACTGTGTGTATCCGAAAATACATTTCGGATACAAGCAGTTCAAGGTTTATTTGACCTGAGTTTTCGGATAAGCCCAGAAAAACCTGTTTTTTGGGCTTTCTGGGAGGGGCTGGTTTCTTGAGCTTATTGGGTGTTCCAGCAACTGTGTGGGCCCTTGTGTGGGCCCACAGTGGCTCAGAGATGGGGGGAAGACCCCATTCTTGATCATCTTGGTGCTTTGGGAACCAAAAAAAGGGAGGAGGCTAGGGGCCTTACCCCAAGCCCTTGGCAGCCAAGCTAGGCATTCCACTTAACAAACACTTAATCAAAACCTCACATAACAGCAACTAAACCTCCAAACAACAACTAAACATCATCTAACATCAAATAACAGCAACTAAACATCACATAACAAGCACTTTTTTTTAGATATGCTTAAAACTACAATGCAAGTGTGTGTGTGTGTGATCAAGTGACTGTACAGAGTATATGTGATTAAGTAAGAACCTAGCATGCTTCCTATTGGGGGTCATGCACCTGTGTGTGTGAGTGGTGGATCTAGGGGAAGAATGGGAACATGCTAGATGGTGTGAAACAGTAGCTAAAGGGAGGAAGAGGAGCATAGCATGGGGGATCTATGTGCGTGTGCAATAGGTGCTCATGGAAAGGAGAAAGAGAGCATACACATTACTTTGAAACAGTAGCCGAAAACATCATGGCACATAGGGGGTTTAGGGAGCATACTTCTCAAGACATGCAAACAACATTAGCTCTATGCAAGCATACCCCATGGCATATAATACTTCAAAAAAACAGCAAGCATAAAGTTGGAAAGAAAGTCATTAAAAGAAAAGATAAGAGGGGATTTAAGGATACATAGGATAAAAGAGAAGGAGGGGAACATGCTCCCCTCTTTTAAATCAAGAAGGAAACTAAGGGACACAAAAGAAAACACTTGCTTTGAGGACTACTCTTAACTTGTGCAAAACAATCTCTCATTCTCCCCTTCTTGTAGGCCAAAATCACCTCCCCTTTACCATGGGAGCTCTAACTCTTGAGGAGAAGAGGTAGAACATGTGAAAAAAAAAGAAATATGCTAGAGCCAAGGAGTTTCATACAAAGATCATAAAAATCAACATGCTTGGATCAAGCTCATTTTTATATATGTTAAACACAATGTGATGGGGAGTCTTACCTTGGGGTCTAGGATCCCTCTTGAAGTGTGTTGAGCTCCTTGGAAGCTCCACCAGCAGCTTGAGCACTCTTTCCTCTAAGTAACAAGTACTTCCAAGTCTCCTCTTGGAGCAAAGGTGAAGAAGAAGAGAAGGAGAGGATAGAGGGAGAGGTTTTAAGTGGTTAAAGGAGGGGGTGAGCTTCAGAGATGGAGAAGAAGAGGGTTTGGAGAAGATCAATGGGAGAGCTTGGAGAGAGTTTTGAGAAGAGTTGGGAGGGAGGAAGATGAGCAAAAAAGTGTTCCAAGTCCTATACGTATGGGGGTTCATGGGGGTTTTAAGATGGGGGTAATGCATGATGCATGGGAGAGAGATTAGGCATGGGGGAGAGAGAGATGGGGGGAGATGAGGCATGGGAGAGTTGTTCTTGGAGGGGGGTCCCACATGGGGGATTTGAGCACATGGGGAATGAGTCATGGGGAGGGGGAGAGAGACACATGGCACCTTTCTTCAATTATTTTCTTCTTTGGTTACTAAGTAATGCCCTTTTTGTTGTTACTTTAGCAACATGTAGTGGGGGTTTCTTCTCTCTCCCCCCATCATTACCTTTTTATTATTATTATATTCAAGATTTTTTAGAAATAATAGTATTATATTCAAGATATTTTTATTTGTTGTCCTTTCCATCCTTTTTTGCCACGTGACAGATTTCTGCACATTTGTCACGTAGGCAGTTTTCTGCAACTTCGCCCTAGATCTTGAACTGCTCACAGATTCTTCATCTAGGCCCCAATTCTGGTAAATTCAATTGTGTCGGAATCGTGTTGGAATTTTCTATCTTGCAAGATAGAAATGGCAATCAATCTGGGTTTGAGCAGAAAGTCAATTTCTGCTCCCCCGGTACTTGATCTGCCCATAAATCCTTCATCTGGACTCTGATTCCGGCAAACTCAATTGCGTTGGATCGTGTCGGAATTTCCTATCCATTGACATAGGGCATGACAGTTAATCAGCACCTGATCAAAAAGTCAACTTTTGTCCCCTTAGGGTTTGACTTTTCAGTTAGGGTTTTCGTTTTTGGCACTTCTAGGGGGTGCAAAAATGAGGTGCTTACAGTACCATTAAGCCAATAGGGTCCTGGCACTTTGGGACTTGGGCCTTGCCTTAAGGCCCAATGATGTACTCTCTTGGGCCTTCCAACGGGGCCCACACCCGTTTTGCTTAACCCAAATCCACTCCAAATGGGTATTTCAAGCTATTGGGACTTCCTTGGGCCCTTACCAAGCCCAATGGATTCCTTTTAAAATCCTTGATCAACTAACCTAAATATTTTGCATCTTTAAACCACACCCCAATCTAATAACCTAATCTAAAAGGGATTATCCAATGTAATCCCAAATGGGGCCTAGGCTTTCTCTAAAGCCCAAATTAGCAAACATATGGGCCTTCCATGTAACGCCCCGAACTCGGGTCTATGCAAAACAAGCACCAAACCCGAACCCAAAGTACTACTGGCCCAAAGCAACTAATTACCAGACAATTAAATTCGAATATTTCCATTAAATATAAATATCAAAGTGTGGAAAATGAAACATTGAATTCACCAACAAGCGTGGCTAAGTGTAAACATCAAACTATCTCATTAATATAAATTAATAAGTCTGGTAAAATGGTTTTCTTACACTTTCTCTCATAATCAATTAAATCATACAGTCTCCATAAAAATAACATCTATATCAACCTCTAAATGGAAATCTAATAAAAATAAAGCTCAGCACGGTAATCAACAACTCCCTCGGTTCCAACCCCAATAACGCTCTCACGAGGATCAGCTGAAAACAAAACAAAATAGGAATGAGATATGAATATCCCAGTAGGTAACACTATACATGAATAAATAGTTATATATATATAAGGAAAATAATCATGCTTTCATGCTCGCTAAGATAAATGAGTAATCATGGAACAAACCCAACAATAAATCACTGCTCAAAATAAAGGCAGTTCATTATACAAATAAACAAGATGACAATACGATATAAATCAAATCCACAATTTCTCTAAATATATACAATTAGTCTCTTTCTTTCCTTTCTTTTCTTTTTCTGAAAACAAAACAATTCATCATGGTAAACTGGTATTCCTTTCAAAAGCATGGCTAAATCGATCAATCAATCTATTTCCGCTTAAAGAAATCATATCATTCATAATTAATAGTCAATCTCACAATCCGATAGTAACATTCTCCCATGTAGGATGCAATCATGTAGTAATCACATCTCCCCTACATAAGGTCTCTCTCACAGGAGTTAACACATTTCACTCGCAGGTGGTAACATACACATATCTCCTGTGGGATGCAATCACATTGTGATTACATCTCCCCCACAAGAGGTCTCTCCCGTAGGAATTAACAAATCTCACCTGTAGGTGGTAATCACATATCTCCCCTGTGGGATGCAATCCAATCTGGATTACATCTCCCCCAACAGGAGGTCACATCTCACCCGCAGGTGGTCACATATCTCCCCTATGGGATGCAATCCAATCTAGATTACATTTCCCCCAACAAGAGGTCACATCTCACTCGCAGGTGATCATATATCTCCCTTGTGGGATGCAATCCAATCTGGATTACATCTCCCCTCACAGGAGGTCTCATCTTACCTACAGGTGGTCACATATCTCCCCTGTGGGATACAATCCAATCTAGATTACATCTCCCCCAACAGGAGGTCTCATCTCTCCCGTAGGAGGTCACATATCTCCCCCGTAGGATGCAATCCAATTTGGATTACCTCTCCCCCAACAAGAGGTCACATATCTCCCCTGTGGGATGCAATCCAATCTAGATTACATCTCCCCCAACAGGAAGTCTCATCTCTCCCACAGGAGGTCACATATCTCATCTGTAAGTGTGAAAACTCACACTCCTTTTTATGGCAAATGTTTAACAAATTATGTCTTCTAATGAAGCTTCAAGATGTGCAGATTAAACAATGAAAATTCAGTGAATTTAGTAAAGAAGAAGAAGTTGATGCCACCACACTGCTACCACGCCACTGCCACCCCGCTGGCAGCGCATAAGGGAATTAGTGTTTTGAATGAAAGGTCCGTGCACATGCCGCTTACTCTCCCGCTAGCAGCTCGCTAGCAGCGCGCTTTTAACTGATTCAACTTACTCTGAGCGGGACTTGAGTTCGCTACCAGCCGTCTACATCGATCGCTTCACGACGCCACCAGCGTTCGACGCGATCTGAGTTTTATTCTTTAAATAGACGTGTTGTAATTTTTAATTGTGACTTTTTTCTTTGGATCATTTGGATTTCGAATCTTGAGGTGTTTGAGATTCAATCAAATCTTCTTTAGAGAGTCGGCGATCGAGTGAGGGGGAGATCTGAGATAGATCGCCTGGAATTGAAGATAAAGGATTCTTCTTCAATTCGGAACTTCATCTGATCGTATGATCGCCTGGACTGGTGATCGGCCTTGATTGATGCGTAGGTGGATTCCTACTGCATTGGATCGTCTCAGTGGATTCTGAGAGGATTGTTGCGATCTGGATTGATCGTGTTCTGCAGCTTGTGGATTCAAGCTGTGTTGCAGTTCGTGGATTCGAACTGTGGATCACTGGTGAGTGATTGTTTGCGATCTGGACTGATCGTGTTCTGCATCTTGTGGATTCAAGCTGTGTTGCAGTTCGTGGATTTGAACTGTGGATTGCTGTTGAGTGAGTCAAATTGTAAAGGTTAAGTATGTACTCCTTTGTAATTGTCTTTTCATTCAATAGTGGATTTTGAAGGGTTAGTCGCCTCATATAGACTCGAGGTTTTTCCTGGATCTGGATCCAGGTTTCTTCGTATAATTCTCTGTGTATTGTTTCCGCATTGTTTAATTCTGAATTGTTATAGATCGTGGACCTATAGAGTAGTCCTCTACTCTTTCAAGTGGTATCAGAGCCAACTCACTTTGAATTGCTATACAAAGTGTGATCTAGATCTATAGCATGGATTTTTGAAAAGAAGGAGGATCTGCCTCTAGACCTCCATTATTTGAAGGTAACAATTATTCTTACTGGAAAGCAAGAATGAGAGCTTACCTAAAATCAATCGATGAGCGTGTCTGGCTCTCGGTTTGTAATGGTTATCATCCACCTGAGATCACAATAGAAGTAGGTATTGTGATCCTTAAACCTCATGATCAGTGGACTAAAACTGAATCTGATCAATGTGGATGGAACAACAAGGCAATGAATGCCTTATTTTGTGCTGTTAGTGTTGAGGAATTCAGGAGAATTCCCTCATGTGAAGTTGCTAAGGAAGCTTGGGACATTCTTGAGGTCACTCATGAAGGAACCTCAGCTGTCAAGCTTTCCAGACTTCAGAGACTTACCACATCTTTCGAAACTCTATATATGAAAGATGATGAGTCTTTTGATGAGTTTTATGCTAAACTCTCAGATATTGTGAATTCTAGTTTTAATCTTGGAGAAAAAATCTCTACATCAAAGGTTATTAGAAAAATATTAAGATCTTTGCCTGAAAGATTCAGACCTAAAGTAACTGCAATACAAGAGGCAAAAGATGTAGATAACATGAGAATTGAAGATCTGGTAGGATCTTTACAGACTTATGAGCTAGATCTGAATATTCCAAAAAGAAATAAAGGAATAGCTCTAAAATCTGTAAAATCTGTAAATACTGAAGAATTAGATAATTCTGATGTTGATATGGATGAACTTGTTCTCTTAGCCAAAAAGTTTAAGAAAATGTTTAAAAAGAGACAATCCAATTCTTCATCATCCATGGACAGATCAAATAGGAGATCTGATAAGAAAATGTCTGATCCAAGAAAGGAGAAGATATTTTCTCAGAATGATGAAGTCCAATGCTACAAATGTAGAGGATTTGGACATGTTGCATCTGATTGTCCCTCAAAGGATAAAAAGAAAAAGACTAATTATCAGGTTACTTGGGATGACAGTAACACTGATAATTCTTCACAATCTGATGAGGATATCTCTGCTAATTTTACTGCTTTCAATTCATTTTACTCATCCTCTTCTGGTAGTTCAATCTCTGGAATTGCAGGAGATAATAAAGAGACTTTATCAGATGATGAAGAAGAACTACAAGAAGCCTACAATCAGCTCTATAAGGAATTCAATAGAGCTCAGAAGAAAGTCAAGAAACTGAGTAAAAAATTGAAGGAATCCGAAACAGAGAAAAATAAAGCTCTTGCAGAAATTGAGTCAATAAACCAGAAGTTACTTGAAAGACATGCCAAAGAAGATTTTCTGGTAACTTCTTTAACTGAAAAAACTGAAAAACTAAAAGAAAAGGAAGCTCAGATCTCTGTACTTCAAGGTAAAGTGAGTGAACTTGAGAAAGTTTCAAATTTAAGTAAATCTGATGTTTCAAATGTTTCTGCAGGAAATCCTCAAATTAATGAGGAATCAATTTCAAAGGAAGTTCCTGAAAGCTCAAATTCTGCTGAAAAGAGAATGAATGTAAGTAATCAAAACATGGAATCTTCACAGAAAATTTCTGCTGGAGAAGTAAGATCAACAGGTAAATCTTCAACTTCTGAGAAATCTAAATCTGTTCAGTTTAGAAATGCTGGCAAGTCTAGAAATGTTGATTTTTCTGAACATAGGTTCATACCTGTATGCCATCACTGCAATAAAAAGGGTCATATAAGACCAAAGTGTTATGCACTGTATGGTTTCCCTGATGGATATTTTGATAATAAGAGAAAGGTAAACCAAAGTCAGTCCCTGGACCTATACAACAGATTTGACTCTCTGATTAAATTGACTGAAACATTAAATCAGGAAGTCTCAAATCTGTCAAAGAAGCTTCCTTCAAAAACTCAAGTAGTTGATGAAGGTACTTTTTAGAAGACTCCTGAAAAACAGATTTGGGTAAGAAAAGATTCATTAGTTGCTAATGTGGTTCATGTAGCTTTAAAAGCTCATGATGTCAACATGTGGTACTTGGACAGTGGTTGTTCAAGACACATGTGTGGTCATAAGGATATGTTCAGTACCTTTGAAGAATATTTTGGTGGAAGTGTTACATTTGGTGATGGAAGCACTTCCCAAGTTAAAGGTAAAGGAACTGTTACAGGTCCAAATGGAGTTTGCTTAAAGAATGTTCTATTTGTATCTAGTTTGAAGGCAAATCTTATCAGTATTAGCCAATTATGTGATTCCAGATTATTTGTTAATTTTACCAGAAAAGAATGCAAAATATTGGATAAATCTGGTAGAACTGTTCTTGTAGGTGAAAGAACAAGTGATAATTGCTATGGGATCATTGGAAACAATGAGTGTTCTTTAAAATCCTCCATAGGCAATGAAATTGATTTGTGGCATAGAAGACTTGGCCACATTAACTATAGAGATTTGTCAAAAATCTCTAAGTCTGAGCTGGTTAGAGGAATTCCCAAGTTTGGGAAAAATAAAAAGAAAGGAATGTGTGGTCCTTGCAACCAAGGAAAGCAAATCAAAGCCACACACAAGAAAACCA
Source organism: Buxus sempervirens (assembly GCA_947561395.2). NCBI lineage: Eukaryota > Viridiplantae > Streptophyta > Magnoliopsida > Buxales > Buxaceae > Buxus > Buxus sempervirens. Next base: position 27,270,869 of record OX387182.1, read on the forward strand.
ACATTGTAGGAACATCAAGACCATTAGAACTGATTCATATGGATTTAATGGGACCTACAAAGACTGAAAGTCTGGGAGGAAAGAAATATATATTTGTTGCTGTAGATGACTACAGCAGATATACCTGGGTAGATTTTCTAAGAGAAAAATCTGAATGTTTCAACTGTTTTAAACATCTGTGCTGTCAAATTCAAGTTGAAAAGAATTTACAAATAGGAAAGATTGTTAGAATCAGATCTGATCATGGGACAGAATTTGAGAATCAAATGTTTTCCAATTTCTGTGAAGAACAAGGAATCAAACATGAATTTTCTGCTCCTAAGACTCCACAACAAAATGGAGTTGTGGAAAGGAAGAACATAGTTTTACAAGAAATGGCTAGAACCATGATGATAGCCAAGAAAATTTCAACAAAATTCTGGGCTGAAGCTATAAACACTGCCTGTTACATTAGTAATAGAGTTTATATCAGATCTGGGTGGAAACAAACTCCCTATGAACTTTGGAAAGGAAAACAACCATACTTGAAATATTTCAGAGTCTTTGGAAGTAAATGCTATATCTTAAGGGACAGAGAAAATCTAGGAAAATTTGATTCTAGAAGTGATGAAGGAATTTTTCTAGGATATTCTTCTTCTAGTAGAGCATACAGAGTTTTCAATTTGCAGAAATCAGTTGTAATGGAATCATTAATGTGCTAATAGATGATGAAGGTAATGACAGTGAATTTTTGCAGGCTGTAGATGAAGAGGATGAACTCAGAGATGCATCCCCAAGCTATGAAGTTATTCCTCTGACTAGAACTCTCAAAGACCACCCAACTGAGCAAATTGTTGGAAAAATGTCAGATGGAGTAAGAACAAGACATCAACTACAGAATGAGGTAAGATTTTCTTCCTACTTATCTCAATTTGAGCCAAAATCATATAAAGATGCATTGTTGGATGATTCTTGGTTGAATGCTATGCATGAAGAACTAAATCAATTTACTAGAAACAATGTTTGGGAATTGGTTGAAAGACCTTCTGATCTGAATGTGATAGGAACCAAGTGGATTTTTAAGAACAAATCTGATGAGAATGGGGTAGTAACCAGAAATAAGGCTAGGCTTGTTGCTCAGGGGTATACTCAAATAGAAGGAATAGATTTGGATGAAACCTTTGCTCCTGTAGCTAGGTTAGAATCTATCAGATTGCTGCTGTCTATTGCTTTTTTTTACAGTTTAAACTATTTCAAATGGATGTTAAGAGTGCTTTCTTGAATGGATATCTGAATGAAGAGGTTTATGTAGAGCAACCTAAAGGGTTTGAAGACTCTAACTATCCTAAACATGTGTATAAACTGAACAAGGCCTTGTATGGACTCAAACAAGCTCCTAGAGCTTGGTATGAGAGACTCACCTCTTTTTTACTTGAATCTGGTTTTATGAGAGGAAATGTGGATAAAACTCTCTTTATTCAAAGAGAGTCCAAACATATTTTGATTGCTCAAATCTATGTTGATGACATAGTGTTTGGGTCCACTTCTGAAAATCATGCTCACTCCTTTGCTGACTTAATGAAAAGTGAATTTGAAATGAGTATGATGGGTGAACTGAACTTTTTCTTAGGTCTTCAGATTTATCAATCTCAACAAGGAATTTTTTTCTCTCAAGCAAAATATTCAAGAAATCTTGTTAAGAGATTCAGCTTAACTCATGCTAAACATGCTAGGACTCCTATGAGTACTAGTTTAAAACTTGGAAAAGATGAATCTGGAAAAGCTGTAGACCCTACCCTATACAGAGGAATGATTGGGAGTCCACTGTACTTAACAGCAAGTAGACCTGATATAAGCTTTAGTGTTGGAGTTTGTGCTAGATATCAGGCTAATCCTAAAGAATCCCATCTGAATGCTGTAAAAAGAATTATAAAATATGTTAATGGAACTGTTGATCTGGGAATTTGGTTTTCCAAAGAGACAAACCCACATCTTACTGGATACACTGATGCTGATTGGGCTGGGTGTATGGATGACAGAAAGAGCACCTCTGGTGGTTGCTTTTACATGGGAAATAATCTCATTGCCTGGTTAAGCAAAAAGCAAAACTGTGTTTCTCTGAGTACTGCTGAAGCTGAGTATATTGCTGCAGGAAGCAGCTGTACTCAACTTATATGAATGAAACAAATGTTATCTGATTATGGGTTAGATCAAGATCAAATGATTCTCTTCTGTGACAATCAAAGTGCCATAAATATCTCCAAGAATCCTGTTCAACACTCAAGGACCAAACATATAGATATCAGGCATCACTTTATAAGAGAGTTGATTGAAGACAAAACTGTTGTGATTGAATATATATCTATTGAAAAACTGTTGGCTGACATTTTTACTAAACCTTTAGATCAGAACAGATTTGAAACTCTTAGGAAATCCCTAGGAGTATGCTCTCAAAACTGAAAATCAGGTTCTGTTTTGAGTTAATTTTGATGTAAAATGTCTCACATATCTGATCAAAATGAATTTGTGTGTTCTTATTACTAAGATCTGTTTTCAGGAAGATTGAGTGTATGCATATTGACAGAAATGTCTTATTTCTAACCAGCAACTTTGTCTGAAACACCTTTACGTATTGAAGCTTATTGTGTGGTAAAGCTTGGGATCTATAGGCTATCACCTTTATGAAAAGAAAAGTTTTGGAAATGGCTGCCATAGAGATTAGAGTGAAAGCCACTGTAAATCTCAAAAAGAAAAAGATAAAGAAGGTATATTCTTGGAATGAACTGTAAACTCAGGTTTTTTAAGGGTCAATGCCTTCTTTAAAAAGAAAAGAAAAAGAGATCAGAAAAGGCTACCTATCTCTGATGTGCGAAAGCCACCAAAATGAAGTTGGGATATGTCTATACTTTTCAAGATTGTTTACACTGAAATAGCCTTCTATATGTATGAAGTGTAAAAGTCAAAAATGTTGCTCATTTCTCACAAGCATTGATTCATTAATATGCATATGTGCTTAATATCTTGAAGAAAATTTATAGTATGAGAAACCATGAAGGAAATTTTGCTCTTTGATATGAAATGTACCACATCTGAATTAACTTTGATAGGTACTTCTAGATCAGTTTTGTGATAAGTACTTCTTAGATTGAATAAGTTGATTATCTGGATGATTTTTGGTTTAGCTAAAATCTTAGCTTTGTGTTTGGAAGCATGAGGCTGTCATGAAGAACAGTTCAAACCTCTTTTATAAATTTCTGCCTTGAATCTGTGTTTTTCTTTGTGTGTGCATGTGCACCTTCTACGTTGCTAGAAGCGTGCATGTAGCCCTCTCTAGTTTGCTTGCTCTGGCACTTGCCCACTTCTACGTCGCCAGTTGCTCGTTGGCAGCGTACTTTGTTTTCCTATATATAAGTGAAATTACGGTCATTTTTTTTACCCCTGTTCTTTTTCACCTTCTTCGTTTTCCCTCACCTCTCGCGTCGTGTCCCGGTGCTGCTGTCGCTGTCACCTTCTTCCTTCCTGCCTACTGTTCAGGTAAAAATTTTTTTTACTGTCTTCGTCCTGCTTCTTCATTTTCTACTTCCTAGTTTAGTAGTTTTCTCTCATTATTCTAAGCTAGGGTTTAGTAGATTTTTCAGCCATTAGGGCTTTCTCATTTTGTTGGTTGGTCCTGTCTGTTTTCTCTTTCTCTTCCATTTTTTTTCACCATGCCTCTCAAGAGAAAGTCGAGAACTGATTCTCCTTCAACATCATCTCCTCCTGCGAGGTCTCCTCCTGTGAGGTCTTCTCCTGTTATTTCTTCTCCTCCAGTGAGACCCCCTTCCCCTTCTCATTCTTCTGAACCGTTTGTGGGGAATGGTTTATCTGATTTCAATGCATTCTTCAAGCACAGGCCACTTCTTCTGGAAAGGGCCATCAAGCTTGAGTCTTTTTCTGAATCCCCTTTCTACTCATTGTTTTCGGACAATGGTTGGAAAAAATTTGCTTTACTTGGTGGTTTTGCTTATCCGGACCTGGTCCGAGAATTTTACTCTAATCTTCATCATCTCCATCTTGCCAATCAAGGCTCTGTCAAAGCCTATGTCAGGGGAATTTCTTTCGACTTCTCGAAAGAGCTTATTTCCTCTCTTCTTGAACTGCCTCTTGTTGACTCTCCCTCTTTTAACTTTCTTGAGTCACATACTGATCCTCATATGGAGTCCATCATTCCTTCTCTAATCGTTCAGGGTGCTCCTACTTCCATCAAGAACAAGCCCAACTATTTGCCTCATGGCTCTCTTCAAGATTTTCTTCGGATCTTGAATCTGTTTGTGTGTGCTTCTCTTGTTCCATCTGATCATCACTCAGAGATCTCTCACCCTCGGGCAAGACTTCTTCATGCCATCTGGAACAGAGAAAGTATCTGTATTCCTTCCATTATCTTCCATCAGATCCTTCAGTCTCGGAATTTAAAATCCAAGACTGCAGCTCTTCTTTTTGGAATATTCATCTCTTACATGTGTGTTCATCAGGGGGTACTCCCTGATCCGACTGAATTGATCATTCATCCCCGTCCTCCCATTGCTTCCTCCACTCTGACCCGAAGTAAACGAGCAAGTCCATTTCGGGTGGTGTCTTCTGAACCCTCCTCTTCTCAGTCCTCTCTGTCCAGCTCTGATGCTGTGGCTATCATGGAGAAACTGAATTCCATGCATGCTTCTCAGGAGGCTTTCAATTCAGAGGTTAGGTCTCACATGCTCATGATGAGCATGTCCAAATCAGAGACCCAAGAGAAGCTGGGGCAATTGGCAAAGGATGTTGATTTTACATGTGGAGAAGTACAAAGGGACGTTGCTGCTCAGCAACGTATGCAAAATGAAGCGGATCATTTTCTGGAATGCATTCGGAAGACTCAGCTGGAGATGGATCACAAACTCAGTTGGCTGCACTCCAGATCCCAAGATGCTTACAAGCACTACTCCAGGACTTGGGAACCCAAACCACCCTCCAGAAAGGGGGAGAAATTTGGATGATGTTTCTGTTGATGGTTTGGCTGGGTTGATGCTGATGCTTGCTGTTTGCTGCTGGATGCTTGCTGTTTGCTGCTGCCTGTTATTTTTTTTGCTGTGGATATGATGTTTTTTTTTTTTTTGTGTTCTGTTCTGGGTGTTTTCTCCTGAATATGGGTGTATAAGGGGAGTGATAAGTAAGGGGGAGAAAATGTTTGTCTTTCTTGAACTTTGTATATGATTCTGTTATCTGTATATCTTTTGTAAATGAATGAAATTCTGGATTTGTCAAAATTATTGTGTCTCTCTTTAATAGTGTGGGTTTAAAATTCTTAAATGGAAATCATCATTAACTGAGGTTGATATTAAACACTGGTGTAAGGTTGTTGTCAGGCATTTGCCAAGGGAGAGATTGTAAGTGTGAAAACTCACACTCCTTTTTATGGCAAATGTTTGACAAATTATGTCTTCTAATGAAGCTTCAAGATGTGCAAATTAAACAATGAAAATTCAGTGAATTTAGTAAAGAAGAAGAAGTTGATGCCACCACACTGCTACCACGCCGCTGCCACCCCGCTGGTAGCGCATAAGGGAATTAGTGTTTTGAAAGAAAGGTCCGTGCACATGCCGCTTACTCTCCCGCTAGCAGCTCACTAGCAGCTCGCTAGCAGCGCGCTTTTAACTGATTCAACTTACTCTGAGCGGGACTTGAGTTCGCTACCAGCCGTCTACATTGATCGCTTCACGACGCCACCAGCGTTCGACGCGATCTGAGTTTTATTCTTTAAATAGACGTGTTGTAATTTTTAATTGTGACTTTTTTCTTCGGATCATTTGGATTTCGAATCTTGAGGTGTTTAAGATTCGATCAAATCTTCTTTAGAGAGTCGGCGATCGAGTGAGGGGGAGATCTGAGATAGATCGCCTGGAATTGAAGATAGAGGATTCTTCTTCAATTCGGAACTTCATCTGATCGTGTGATCGCCTGGACTGGTGATCGGCCTTGATTGATGCGTAGGTGGATTCCTACTGCATTGGATCGTCTCAGTGGATTCTGAGAGGATTGTTGCGATCTGGATTGATTGTGTTCTGCAGCTTGTGGATTCAAGCTGTGTTGCAGTTCGTGGATTCGAACTGTGGATCACTGGTGAGTGATTGTTTGCGATCTGGACTGATCGTGTTCTGCAGCTTGTGGATTCAAGCTGTGTTGCAGTTCGTGGATTCGAACTGTGGATTGCTGTTGAGTGAGTCAAATTGTAAAGGTTAAGTATGTACTCCTTTGTAATTGTCTTTTCATTCAATAGTGGATTTTGAAGGGTTAGTCGCCTCATATAGACTCGAGGTTTTTCCTGGATCTGGATCCAGGTTTCCTCGTATAATTCTCTGTGTATTGTTTCCGCATTGTTCAATTCTGAATTGTTATAGATCGTGGACCTATAGAGTAGTCCTCTACTCTTTCATCATCTGCAGATGGTAAACAAATCTCACATATTAAACAGTTTGCTCGTAATCAATCAATAATCCAAAACCTTTTGCCAATACTCATTATATTTCTGGTGTGAAGTTTCTTATAAAGTTCTGAAATCAAGATACTTTATAATATACTTTTGCTGAGTAATAATTTTCCAAATCAAATCAGATCAGATTTCTAAATAACCCAAAATCCCATTTTATTTTCAAGTCAAACAACTATCAGACCTAAATAAATCTTCAATTTGCTTATGTGGCAAACGGGTTATTTGAACAATTGAAAGCATCTCAAATTAGTTGATTCAGATGTTAAAATCCACTTAAAATCATTTTGTTGTGAATTAGAAATTTAATTTTTGTGAAATTCGGATTTTGGTCTTGGTCGCTTAGCCCTGTTGCTTAGGCGACCTAGCTGGGCGGCCGTTTAAAACTCAACAAAATTTTTATGTCAACGGGCGCTCAGGTGATCACCCAAGCGGTCCCCCTAGGCGTCCAACCGAAAACACTGTCGCCTAGCTCATCGCCTAGGTGATGACTGGGCGACCTAATATTTTTTTGAATTCTATATACACACGCCCACGATCGCTTAGGTGATCATGCTAGGCGTTCATGCAACTGCGGCTAATCCGATGCTAAAACTTGTGATTTCTCAGCATCAAAACAATAACTACATGTATAATCAACAATATTACATCAAAACATACATATAACATACGACTAAAGCATGCACAACGATCAAACACGAAGAAAAACATAAATCACGACTAAACGGTGTGCTACCTACCTCTGATCGATCCAAACTCCTTCCTTTCTCCCCTGCTCTCACAGTGGGTGACGATCTCTTCTTCTACGGTGACACAGGTTTCTCCTGGATGCAGTACTCGCGTCCAACAGAGCGTCTCCTTCTTCTCCTCCCCCTCTCGGTCTCTCTTTTCTCTTTCTCAGCTGCAACTAATCAATACCAAGAAAACGAACGTAGGTATACGATCAGCCCGTATACCCTATTAAAACCCTATTTTCTAATCCCCTGATTCCATACATCTTTCCCTATCAAGTCCTATACGTACTAGCCAATTAGATTAAAAGATAACCCTTAATTAATACTTACTTCGATATTTCACGATCCAACGGTCAAATTTGCTTCATGTTCCCAATCTCTTTATTCCATGTGAGCATCTATATAACCCAATTATAGATTTAGCAAAAATCACATTACATTTTAGATTTTTAATTAATTTAAAATTTTTTGAAATTTCGGGGTCTTACATTCCAACATGGCTCACATCCCGGACTCATATCACCCTAAATTAAAAAGATAAAATCAAATAAAGGTATCTACATGACATGGATGGTCCTGTCTAGACCTAAAATGAAGAGTGCATATCGATCTAAGGAATGGGTGAGTTTAAATCAAATTGGCCCATAACCAGGATGACCAATGGGACCTGTTACCCGACGGAGCGGACCAGGTGTCTATGGACTTCCGCGGACCATAACCGAGAACTTAACCATAATCTCGAAGCCACAGACCACCTAATTAGACAGCCTTTTAGGAAGCCAGGTGTCTGCCTACACCCCATCAGGCAGTGGGGACTCCCATTCCCCCATTTCCTTTCTTGATCCAGAGAGCACCCGATCCTTCGTGCTTTTACCAGATATCACGCTGGGAACCATTAATCCCTAAAAAGAGGCATGCACATTCGTGCACCTCCCAAGATCAAAAGAGGTGCGATCGCGGATCGATGCGCGCACAAGTTGTATCCTATATTTAACTTGTGATAGAATTGTTAGTTTTTTCCACGCTTTAATAGAATGTTTCCAATTTCCGCATTCTGATGTTGTTAAATCATATGGAGACAAGTATATACCTTTAATGAACAAACCGGATCCTAGATGTTACAATGTGTGTAGCGCCCAGAATCCAGGTCTGCGCTATCACGGCACCAACCCGTCCCTGACACCTACTTATGGGCCCACATCAACCAGATCAACAGATGCATGTCAATAAAGACAATTCATCAGAGTGCACCAAAAGTATATAGATCATCTACAAATGGGTGACTAGCATCTCACATCTCTCTCTCTCTCTCTCTCTCTCTCTCTCTCTAAGTATGAATAGTCATGTACAAAAACCATCAATCCAAAAATATACATTGTTTCTAATCCAAAAGTGATCAAAATGACATAAATAGGAACCCTACTGTGCGCGCGTCAGAAACGCCGCACGGGAAAAATCGGAGTCGCCACCGCCCAATGGGATGCAGGCGGACACCTGGGTGCCTAATCTTGTCTATTAAGGCTTGGTCTGCGGCTTTGAGATTCTAAGTAGGGTCTCGGTTGTGGTCTAGGGAAGTCTGTAGACACCTCGGTCCACCCCGTCGGGTGACGTGTTCCTTAGGTTTATCCTGGTTTGAGTCAGCTCACTTATTTCCTCACCCGATTCCTAATTCAGTATGCAAACTGGTTAAGTCTGGTGGGACCACCTGAGAGGTGTGGGTCCCTTTAATTGCTTTTATCTTGATTAATTAGGTAATCTGAGTCTGGTTGGGTGGGCCCCGTTGGAAGGCCCACGGTGTCCTTGGTGGGCTTAGTCAAGCCCATGTACCCTTGTGGGCCTCTGTCTAAGCCTGAGAGGCCCTTGGGATTCGGTTCAAGTGAATTGATTTTATATTAGGGTTTAGATTTGAAGCTTAATTGATTTCTATGCAAAAAGGTGGGCCTACATTGGTTTGCGGGCCCCTGGATGGGCCCCCATGTTGGTTGCAAAAGTGTTTTAGATTTATCTTGTTTTAAGTTTGCCAGAAAATGGATTAGACATTGGGCTTGAGGCCCGTAGTCCTAATTAGGGCTTGAAAGCCCAAGTTACGGGAAGTTAGGGTTTGCACCCTTCCTTGGTTTGGTTGGTGGGCTTTGGCGGGCCCGATAGGCCCTTGCCCTTGGTCTCGGCCAAACCACACATTTCAAACATCATTTCACAAGTTTGGTTCGGGTGGGCCGCTTTCGGTTTGGCTCACCCGGATTGATCAATTAATTCATTTATCTTGCTTAGGTCACATGCATACATTCCATTGTGTTCATTGGGCTTGGTGGGCCCCATTGGAAGGCCCACTGGAAATCAAATTAGACCGGGGGTCCAAGTCCCATGTTGGGTTTCTGGGTTGTATTGGTTCGGTTTGGCAATGCCATCCACATCCGGTAACAATCACAGAATATACATCACAGAAAATATAAAAAATTGACATTTATCAGGGGAGACTGGCTCACTAGTCTGGGTCCAAGGGGAGGGACTTGGGGCCCCTGTGGTGAACAATGGGGTTGGGGGGGTGCGGGGGACAAAGCCCCCCGCGGCATGGTAAAGGGTAGTTTTGAGTTTTCAAAAAATACAAGCAATTCGGCAAAAAAAAAAAAGGGGTGCACTGACCTCGGGGCGCTAGGCGCAAGCTCAGTGCGACCAAAAACAACACAAAAGACGCACGCACGCGCGCTCGGCGGACGCAAAATCGCCGGGCGTGAGCTAGGCGCGAGCTCAGCACACACTCCCAACGAAATACGACTCTCTGTTTTTTGGAAAACTCCATGACTAGCTGGGTTTTTGAGCTCTGTAACAGTTCCCCGGTGTTCCTCAGACTCCCAGAAGGCACTTAAACACACATTGAAGTTATTCTAACCTACTTCATGACACGACTCCAAATCTCTTAAAAAGAATCAAGCTTGACCATTATAAAAAATGACTACAAACTAACGGCTACAGGGGGTAATGGGGGGAAGGGAGCATGCTCACAGGTGCACAAGAAGGAGACAGCAGGTGGCAGGGGGTTGGCGGAGCATGTTGGCAAGTCTAGCAAAAAATAAAACAATAACAAACAAAGATCGCATTCGTAACAAGAAAACTAGACTTGCCCCTACGCCTGGACCGGACCTCCGTATTCGAGTCAATAAACCGTCAGGGAAAGGAAAGAGAGGGGGGTTTACAGGGATGCATTAGAGGTGCCTGAAGTGAGGGAACATGCTCCCTTTACTGAGTAATCCGAAAGCTCCCCGGACGACAACCTTGGTGGCATAAGGTGAAGCGAACGAGCTTCTCATCATCTCATGGGGTCTCCCTTACCCTTGGAGACCTCCACGTTGCCAAAAACAGAAGAACATGCATGGGAGATGGACATTGGCAGGGATGTGTAGCAAGGAGAAAAAGCAGACCAACTCCCGTAACATGCTTAAACAACCCCCATTTTCATATATATGAGATAAAAAGTGGTAAAGAGCAATACCTGAGAGTGTTCGAGCACTGGTGCTGGGTGGAGACACCTCCGGAGGATTAGGCAGTAGCTGATGCCCTCCTTTGAATCACTAACAGCGACTTCCTTTTCCCTGGGCCTTTGTGCGAGAGTGGAGAAGACGAAGAGGAAAGGGAGTGAGAACGGCAGGTGGGGTGTTTGGGGGGGTAAGGAGTCAATGGGAGCTAGGGAGAGGAGGTTCCCGGAAACCGAAAGCCAACCCAAGAAAAGCTTTTCACCAAAAAAAATCCCAACCCCCGGCAATGAAGCGTGGTGTGCCTTTTATAGAAGAGAAAAGAGGGTATCCGCTGGGTTGGTGCTTGGCTGGCGCCGAGCGCATTTCGCGCTAGCCCTGCTCGTGCGAGTGGCATAATGATTGAAAAACAATTAATGCGGCCGCTAAATGGTCGGAAAATCAAGTTTTTTCCGATTTAGTCCCTGGATATTTTTGGTTTAATCCGATATTCTGGGATATTTACAGATTTGGTCCCTGGGATATTTTGTACGTTTGGATATTTACGGATTTGATCCCCAAGATATTTTCCTGCACAACTTGCCACGTGTGCAGCTCTTTGCCACGTGTGCAGTTTGCCGATTTTGCTAATCGGAAACTTCGATAGCTGATATCTTCTCCATCCGGACTCCAATCTGGGCAAACTCAGTTGCATTAGAATCGTATCAGAGCCCTATATCCAATGACATAGGGGTAAGCATCTGGATCGGGGTTTAGCATAAAGTCAACTTTCGGCTCCCCCTCAAGTTTGATCGGCCCACAAAACCTTCATCCGGACTCCGATTCCTTCAAACTCAGTTGCGTTGGAACCATATCAGAGTCCTCTATCCAATGGCGTAGGGGTAAGCATCCGGATCGGGGTTTAGCAGAAAGTCAACTTTCGGCTCCCCTCAAGTTTGACCGACCTGCAGAACCTTCATCCGTACTCCAATTCCTACAAACTCAGTTGCGTTGGAACCGTATCAGAGCCTTATATCCATTGAGATAAAGCAAGGTGGCCAATTATCACTTGACCAAAAAGTCAACTTTTGACCCTTCAGGGTTTGACTTTCTGTCCAGGGTTTGCATCTCCAGCTTTTTTGGGAGCGCAAAAATGAGGTGCTTACACCTACATAGGGTGGAAATAATCCTCCAGCCTATACTCCGGATCACCCTGAAAATTTGCCCCGATACGCGGCTCACCAGCGGGATCTGAAAACAAAATCGATAAAAACAAAACACGCTTGAGACTAACGTCCCAGTAAGTAGAACAATGCATGATAAGAAATAGTTTATACAACTTTCAAATAATAAAGTAACATGTTCATATACAAAACGTGCAAACTCTATCAAAATCATGTTAAGAAGCAGTTCAATTATAACAATACAATGTTAGTATAAAGTGTTCTTAAATCGAGATAACCACCCTCTACCCTCTAACCAAGATTCAAGGTCAAGCGGAGTGCCCCTCTACGCTGCCCGATGAATCAAGGCCAACGGAGTGCCCCTCTACGCTGCCTATTAATAGCACATGCCAAGTGAAATTCCCCATCCAATACCAAATCATACAAAGAAACAATTCATTATAACAATACAAATCTCACAATTCTAAGCTTCTGGGATGAATTTAGGTTCACTACGCACAATGCCTCAAAGCATGTGGTGAACTTGAGTTCACTGCTCCCAGAATCCATATTTGTGGTGGATGCAGGTTCACTACCCCCAGCTAGGGCGAAAAACAGTCCACTACCCCCAACTGAGATGAACGGCAATCCACTACCCACAAATATCCACGTCTGTGGTGGATGCAGGTTCACTACTCCCAGCTAGGGTGAACAACAGTCCACTACAACCAACTGAGGTGAACAGCAATCCACTACCCACAAAATCAACATGCCATATAGTTCACTACCCTCAGAATCCATATTTGTGGTGGATGCAGGTTCACTACCCCCAGCTAGGGTGAACAACAGTCCATTACCCCCAATTGACGTGAACGGCAATCCACTACCCACAGAAACAACATACCGTAGGCCACCAGCCTTTCAAAGTTCTTGTTTATCATAATAAAATACCATAAACCGAATTCGTATAATTCACAAATGAAATCAATTCCAAATCAATCAAAAGAAAGAACATCATTTCCTTAAAATACCAAATCAAAACCAATCTAAGTAAAAACATAACCACAAATCCGATTAGATTAAATTTCGAGATAAACTAAGCAGAAGAGGTCTCTAAACACCTAAAATTGTTCATACATGGATTAAAATTGATAAGACCACATCCCACGCTGAAAATCTACTCAAAAACACCCAAAAATACATTTTCTGTGTGATGGGCGCTTGGCCTGGGCGCCTGGCAAGGTCGCCTAGGCGACCAAGCTGGGTGCCCCCTTTAATTTATGCTTCTCATTGGTCGCCTAAGCGACCGAAACCTAACGTTTCCATCACTCCATTTTTCCCAAATCCAACTCCAAAACTTGTTCTATTTCATCTCAAACACATCAACAAACATCCTTATGCATCCTAGGATCAAAATCTAACAACATTCACACCTTATACCTTCCCCAACCCAAATCGATCGTATAAACCCCAAAAATAACGTATGAAATCAAACGAACATGGGTTCTTTGTTTAAATGGAAATCTCTTCGCAAATAGTAAGTAGGAAGGTGCAAGACATGGGAAAAAAATCAAAAATCCTTTGACTTCCTCTATCATCACAAGGGATTAAATAAACAAAGAGTTGCCACCATTCAATTTAGGTGCGAATGGACACCAAAATATTAAATAAGCACAAAAGGCAAATTTAGGGTAAAAATAACCCTCCTAAAAAAACAACCAGAGATGGGTAAGGGGATTAGGTTATGAACAGGGGAAGGTGTTAGGCACCCCTATTCATCCACACAAGGTGGTTTCCAGGTATTGTTCATGTTAAAATAAAGGAAAAAGCTTGCTATAAAAATCAGAAAAAATCACAAAAAAGACAAAAATGTATGGTTTTTTCATACGAATAGTCTGATTGATCCAGAACCTTCAAATATGATCATGCCATTCCTAGGGTTTCATGATCAAAATAAAATTAACATAAAATCAAATAAAATCAATTTAAAGTGAAAAATCCAAAAATCTAGCTTCAAGTTAAATTCTAGAAATCTAGAAAAATATGATTTTTATAAAATATTTCAAAATTGAACTTGAATAGACCAGGACATAGATAAAGCCCAAATTTCACCTTAAATCAAAAAATCAAAACCAAAAATACCCACATTGATGAAGAACATCAAAAGGGGAGAATTTAGACCGTAGGGTCTTCTCTCAATAATGAAAAAGGATTCAAAAACAACATCATGAAACCCTAGAATTTACTTTCAGGCTTTTGGATCCAGATTTACCATATTGATCATGATAAATCCAAGATCTTAGCCTAAAATCACAAAAATCACGAAAACAGTGCTGTAGGTGCAAATATGTGAAAAATCCAAATTCTATAAAAAAAGTGGGGATCTCATGCTATAAACATCATGGATTCATGTGATTCATTCAGATATATCATAAAAACAATTAAAACATGATCAGGATATTCAAAGCAGCCACATCTCACATATTTGAGCACATGGGGGTCTACCCTACGGATCCACCTGTTCTCTTTTCCCCTAGCTCTCTCTTCACGTTTTACGGCTAGAGAGGATTCTTGAGGTACTTGGAGATAGGTTTGGTGATACAAACACAATCAGATGCTTTATTCTATAAAAAAAGGAAAAAAACAGATATGGGGTTCTATTCTAGGGATCCACCTGTTCTCTTTTCCCCTAGCTCTCTCTTCACGTTTTACGGCTAGAGAGACTCTTGAGGTACTTGGAGGCAAGTTTAGGAATACTAGATACAAAAGATGGCCTTATTCTACAGCAATAGAGATGATCCTATTACATCTAGAATTAAAGACAGAAAATAAAAGGGAAAAGGGACTTACCTGGATTGAGCAAGCAGAGCAGCAGGGGTTCCTCTTCTTCTCTTGGAGCTCTTGATTCTTCAAAATTTCGTGGCCTTTTGCTTGAGGAGAGGCCTTCTATTTATAGGCAAACACAGGGGTATGGTTGGTCCAAGGTTTGGCAAGATAGAGTTTCAGTTTGAGTTAAACACAAGATCATGCCAATCCTTTATCCACAAGGATAAATGAGATAATTCGAACAGATAAATAAGAGAATTCGCTTATCCAAGAGAGATATTTGGGTGCAGATAAGGCTCAAAAATCAAAAAGGTAAAATTCGCACAAAGACCCCCGTACCCGTATATATATTACGGGCGCGCCCTGCCCGTATTATTAATACGGGCACGCCGTGACCGTATATCAACTGCAGGTATGACTAGTCCGTAAACAAAATACGGTCATGACCAGTTTGGCCAGATTTTACACTTTTTTGACCTGTTTCAAATCCCAATTAATATTTTCAATTATTTTCTCATTTTTAGTGCAATTTGGGGTGTCTACAGCTGCCCCCTCTTTGCTGGTGATTGGAACCAATTACCAACAGAGAGTAAAAAAGACCCACCAATTGCACTTCTTGAGATATTTGTTTTACTAATTGCACTTTGCAAGGATTAAAAAGATGATGTTGGGAAAAAGAATTCATTGCGGAAGATTTGCTAAAAGTCCCTCAGCTTAAGGGGCAAATCCTCCTCTCTCCTCTCACTGAGCACTCGTGGCTATGAAGTAAGATTTGAGACAAAATTTTTAAACAAAAATGGGTAAGGTGGCAATCCTTGCAACTTACAACTAATATAAACATTAATCTCCTGAAAAGTGTGGAGAAAATGATTGAAAAATAAATTTTTCTGGGTGGCCTGTAGTTGTAGCACAATGAACAGTAAAGAACAGACACAACTCAA
This sequence comes from Buxus sempervirens, assembly GCA_947561395.2. Classification (NCBI taxonomy): domain Eukaryota; kingdom Viridiplantae; phylum Streptophyta; class Magnoliopsida; order Buxales; family Buxaceae; genus Buxus; species Buxus sempervirens. The sequence goes on from OX387182.1 coordinate 27,286,463, forward strand.
AATTACCCATTTGAAAAACATCTCATTAATTGAACTTACTTTAGTCAAACAAAGAAATGATAAAAACATGGATTCTAAGATAGCTAATGAAACCCCTGCTTGAAGTCTGATGGGGTGGCGTCTCTTCCTTATCCCAGATTTCTTGGAGCTCTCGTGGCTATAAAAAGAAATCTGAGACAAGCAAATTTTGAAAAGAATGTGGATTTAAAATTGACCACTGCAAACTCAATTGATTTTGATGTTTTTCACTTTTTGAATTTTCCTGATTGATTTTCTTATTTGATATACCTGGGTGCCATTTGATGCCCGAACCTGTGCTTGAATATTCTGCAACTTGCTTTTGCTTCTTTATTTTCTTGCTCTCTCAATAACGATGTATGTGCCCTTGCTGCCCATAACCTGTCTTCATGCTTTTTAATTGCCCAAGTGAATGCCCTCATCTTGATTGATGGATCATGATCTGTTGATCTAACCTCATGCCTTTACAACCCATGATCTGTCTTTCATGCCTTTTTGCTGCCCCAGTAAAATCCTTCTTCATGATTGAAGAATTGGGAACCCTTGTTTAACGAAGAAAACATGCCATTGCTTCGAAGCCTTTTTTTTTCTTTCAAATTCGAAGACTAAAGCTTGACTGCTTCTTCCAGATGTTGGAATTCATTCCAATGAAAACCCAAAAGGAAAGACACTGAGCATGCCGCGGTATTGATTGTTTGAAGAAGTATTTGCCCCTTAGTAGAGATGATCCTCTTTTTTCATTTTTCTTTTTCTCTTTTTTTTTCTCTCTTTCTTTTTTTTTTCTTTTTTCTTTCTTTTTTTTTTTAACCTTTGCCAAAAAGAAACCCTAATATAATAATGCAAATGCAAACATAAAAAAATATGTTTTATACTAGTGGCCTCAGAATTCTCTAATGCTTGCAAAACCAATGTTTTATGAAAAGATATAGATTCTCATCATAGACCAAAAATATATTTTTTGCCCTTTTTTGTGTTTTGATTTTTTTAGAAAATTGATCCAATCACTTATTAGCATATAGTCCAAAAGAATTAAAATCAAGTTGAATAATGAGAAGATTAGTTCAAAAAATGAAGAAAGACCAAAATAAGCCTTTGGAACCTTTAGACTCATTCCCATGACCATTGGTTTGTCAATTGATGCTCCAGATATGACGACTCTTTCAATCTGACTATTTTGCCCCAGTCTAGAAAGACATTTTCCTTCATTCAATTGAAGAGCAATTGTTTCCCCATTGTATCCATGATATGAGAATTTATGACTTCAACTTCAGCAATAATTTCCTAATGGCAATTTTGATGGCCATCAACTTGTTCATAGATGATTCATATCATAGTTATGATTATGTTGCTTCAGTCTTGAGAAGAGAATTTTCCTCAATCACTTGAAGAGTGACTGTATCTCAAAATAACCACCAATCATGAGGACTTCACCTGGATCTATGCCAATTCTAGACTTTCCTCTCTGACGATTTCCTTTTTGTAGATAGCTGATTATTTGCCATGTGGCGCCCTTCCGGGTTTTCACTATATTTCCTTCATTTTTTCCTTTTTCTTTTTTTTTCTATTTTTTTTTATCCTTCATCACCAGCAACTATGTAGTCAAAGCTGCCTTAATTCAAAATTTCTTAATCAAAGAGGACTTATGAATGGGACGAAACGAAGGCTTGGTGTTAGTTTAGAAAGAAAAGGAATAAAAGGCTCAAATACCCTATGATCAAATGGGTTAACTGAAATTGTAATTTTTAAGGCATTTCTTCCCTTGGAATGAATACAAAATTGCCCCAGTAATGAAGTTCTTCCCTCAATTTGATTTCTTCATTTGAAACTTATTCTCCAGTATTGAACTTCTTTTTTTCCATTCTTTTCTTCACAATTTTGAAGACATTCTCCAAATAGCATTTGATTATCTTTTTTTCTTCCTCCTTTTTTTTTCATTTCTTTGCCCCATTTTCTGAAAACATATTCAAAATCCCTTTTGAACTTCAATAATTGTCCCTTCATTCCCTTTTTTTATGCCTTAATAAATTTGCCCCAGTATGGGGTTACAATTCTCAGTTTAGGTTACTCGGAAAAATGTATCAAGCTCAAAGGGTTTAACTAGGGATTTCAAAATTTTTGGGGATATAAGAAAGAAAGGCCTCTTATCATTTTAAGAAAAATTTGAATTTTAGACTTGGTAGAGTTGCACTACATGACTGGCTCAGGATTTTTTTCTTTTTCTTTTTAAATCAACTTCTATCAAGATAAAAGCATCTTCAAATAGAACCTCTATTATGAACAAGTTCTTCACCTTTTGATCAATCTTATAAATTTGGATGATGCCCAATTCTATTTCCAACGAAAAGGTCAGATTCTCCCATATTTTCAAGTGCAAAGCCCCAAAATTTCTTCAAATAATATTATCAACTTCCCTTTGAACGAATCAGCAAGTGGTGCGATCCTTTCTGTATTCTAATGAAGAAACTTCAAATCTTCTTCTATCTTTTCTGTTGAAGATTGTGGGTCATCTTTGGTTCAAAAGGCCATAAAATTGGTCACTTCATAATTTTGCAGAATATTCTTCTCATGACACTTAAAAAGATTTGAATTTTCACATAAAATGTCTTTTCTTCGATTTTGGTCTCAAAATTGAGCCCAATGTCAAAGTCATATTCAACTCAATGAAATTTAATAAGAGATATGATTCATAAGTAAAAGGACCTTGCTGAAAACTTTTTTTTTCTAGAAAAATGTTAAAGGGAAAAATCTTTTTTTTTTTTTTTGAAGAGCCTTTATTAAAATCACTTCCTGAGAACAAGGCTCCTTAGGATCCTCAGGAAATGTGCATTCTTCTTATGCAGGTTTCTTTTCAGAGAACATGGGAGTTCGAAAACTGCCCCTATTCTCACAGGCAAAAATTGACTTTTCTCCCTTTTTCTGATAATTTCTTTCTCCTGCTGAGTGAGGAAAGTTTTCCTGCTCATAACCAGGAGCATTTCTTTCAAGATAAACCCTGATTGTTGGACCAATAGGAGTGATAAGCTGAGAAGGGTCAAATCTTCTTTCTCCAGAGAAAATTGCCCCTATTGCATTTGAGCTGCCTGCTCCATTGTTATAGGTAGGTGGGATGGGAGTGACTGAATTGAATGATAAAAAGTTATTATCCAGCAAATCCTGAATTGCATGCTTTAAGGCCAAGCAACGATCTGTGATATGCCCTGAACTACTCATATGATACTCACAAATTGCAGATGGATCATAACCCTTCCCTTTGCTTGCATGAGGATTTGGCAACCTCAAAGTCACATAACCCTTCTTAAGTAAGGTAGGCAAAAGTTCAGATGGTCTCATAGGCAGTTTAGAAAATTCCCTTATCTTCCTTACTTCTGTTTCCTCCTTCACAGGCTGTGCAAAAGGGACATTAATTTGAATAGGCAGCAAAGGAAATTTATGGGTTGGCTTGATAGGAGGTGGATGGGCATTGATTTGAAAGGGTTCTCTAGGAAGTTGCACCATATTTACTTCTGCTTCTCTCTTTTCTTCATTCTTTATTCTTCCATTACCATTCTCCTTTTTCTGTGTAGAGAAAGTGGTGGGAGCTTCCTGGTTCAACACTGCAGAGTAATCAGCTATTTTCCCAGACTTGATCCCATCTTCAATTCTGTCTGCCACTTGCACTAGGGCAGCAAAGTTGGTGGTAGTTTGACCCACCAAGTGACTGTAAAATGGTTGCCCCAATGTCATGATGAAAGTTGAAATCATTTCTGGTTCTCCCACGGGTGGCTTGACTTGTGCAGCCAACTCCCTCCACCTTTTAGCATATTGCCTTATGGTCTCATCATTTCTCTTCGTCATCCTCATAATGTCATACCTATCTGGTATAATCTCAGAGTTGAACCTGTATTGTGCCAAAAAGGAATCTGCTAAATCCTTCCACCTTCTGATCTTTCCATGGTCTAATGTGGTAAACCACCTCAAAGCAGCTCCAGTTAAACTCCTCTGGAAGAGCTGAATTAGTATGCCATCATCCCGACCGAACTGGCATAGGGCACCACAATACAACTTCAAATGGCTTATGGGGCAGCCCGTGCCATCATACTTGTCAAAGTTCGGACACTTGAATTTGGCCGGTAAGCATACATCGGGGTATAGACACAAATCTTTGAAATTGGTGCCTCCAAAGTTATTCACCCCTTTTACCTCCCTCAATTCATCTTGAATCATCTCCAGCTTATGCATGAACTTCTTTTCCATCTCATCCCTCATCTTTTCTTTTTCATTCTCTTTCTCAAACTCAACCATCTCCTCCCTGATCAGTATAGGTTCAGGGGTAGGTTCAGAAATGGGTCCAGGAATAGGTTGAACCGGAGGTGGGATATTGATTGGAGGTGGAGGTGCTTGGTTGGAAGTGGAGGCTTGGACTTGCTGGGCCTGCACCGATAGTATGTTTTCTAGCATTCGGGCTAGTCCTACCACCTGTTCCTGAAGCAAGACAATATCTGGGTGAGGAGCATCAGCTTCAGTCTCAATGGGATTCATGGCGCGAGCTCTTGATCTGGTTACAGGAGCTATGGTTGCAAGTGTACTTGGTACCTGGAAAAATAAAGAGAAAATATCAGTGCCAATTTAATCTCATTCACATGCCTATGTATGCCTATGTGCAAGCTGGGTGAACACGAGTTTGGATTTTTTTTCTTTCTTTATTTGCTTCTTTTCCTTTTTTTTTTTTTTTTGAATTGTTGGAATATTCTAGGGCTTCCAACAGGTCCCACAAAAAGAGAAAAAGATCTGAAATTCAAAGGCTTTCAGAGGCCCAAAGAAATTTTTGGAAAAAGTCTGAAATTCAAAAGCTTTCAGAGGCCCAGGGATATTTTTGAAAAAAGTCTGAAATTCAAAGGCTTTCAAAGGCCCAGAGGATATGTGTCTATAATTCAGAGGCTTATAGACGGCCCAAAGAATATGTGTCTATAATTCAGAGGCTTATAGACGGCCCAAAAAGGTTGTGTCTAAAATTCAGAGGCTTTTAGACGGCCCAAAGAAATGATTTGTCTAAAATTCAGAGGCTTTTAGACGGCCCAAAGAATATGATTTGTCTAAAATTCAGAGGCTTTTAGACGGCCCAAAGGATATGTGTCTATAATTCAGAGGCTTATAGACGGCCTAAAACAAAATGATTGTCTAAAATTCAGAGGCTTTTAGACGGCCCAAAGGATATGATTGTCTAAAATTCAGAGGCTTTTAGACGCCCAAAGGATATGTGTCTAAAATTCAGAGGCTTATAGACGGCCCAAAGAAATGATTTGTCTAAAATTCAGAGGCTTTTAGACGGCCCAAAAAGGTTGTGTTTAAAATTCAAAGGCTTTTAGACGGCCCAAAAGGAAAAAGATCTGAAATTCAAAGGCTTTCAGAGGCCCAAGGATTTTTGAGAAAAAGTCTGAAATTCAAAGGCTTTCAGAGGCCCAAAGGATTTTTGAGGAAAAGTCTGAAATTCAAAAGCTTTCAGAGGCCCAAAGGATTTTTGAGGAAAAGTCTGAAATTCAAAGGCTTTCAGAAGCCGAAGGAGTTTTTTGAGAAAAAGTCTGAAATTCAAAGGCTTTCAAAGGCCCAAAGAGTTTTTGAGAAAAAGTCTGAAATTCAAAGGCTTTCAGAGGCCCAAAGGATTTTTGGAAAATGTCTGAAATTCAAAGGCTTTCAGAGGCCCAGAAAAAATCTGAAATTCAAAGGCTTTCAGAGGCCCAAAAGATCTGAAATTTAAAGGCTTTCAGAGGCTGAAGGAGTTTTTTGAGAAAAAATCTGAAATTAAAAGGCTTTCAGAGGCCCAAAGGATTTTCTCTCACATTTCTTTTTTTTTTTTGAAGCATTTTATTCAAACTCATTTCCCTTTATCATTATTTAAAGGTTAAAGGAATAAGATTTGGTGGGAAAAACTGATTAAAATTGAATTTTCTGCGAAATCCGTATATACAGTACAGTCCGGCTCTGCCCGTATTCAAATTACGAGCCAGCCGCGACCGTATGAAATCCACGGGCGAACCCCGCCCGTATAATCAATACGGGCGAGCCCAGCCCGTGTATCAAATACGGTTTTACGGAGCTCTTTTATGTTTTCTCAGTTTTTTCACGGTTTGATCACTTTAATTGCTCATTCAAACATACGGTTCACCCAGTTCAAGGCTTCTAAACTGTCCCAAAGTGGACTTTGACCTTTTTGCTAAAACGCATGTTTAGGAAGGAACATGTACCCTCCAAATTGACACCATACTCAAGAATTTGGTACCCTTTTTGTTGCCTCTTGTATGAACATTGGGTAGGATTGATTCTAAACAGAGTTAGAAACTCTTCCTATGGGCTGCACCAATTTTAGAAACTATGCATATTTTGGGACCAATTTTATCCTGAACCAATGGGCACCATGACACCCTTATGATATGAAAATAATGCAAAACAATAGGATTACCTTATTACCTTGTTTACCTTCAATATGGCATCCGCATTATGCCCTGGTTTGTAAGCCATGCACACGGCCTTCCCACAATCATACAAACCCGTATCCCCACGTAATTGTGTACTTTAGCCAAAAACGTGTAACTCCGCCTTCAAGTGTAGGGGTTTTGGGTTTTGGCTTAATGGCAACTTAGCACTCAAGCCTAGTGATGACCAGAATCCCAGATCCACGTTATCATCACATCATTAGCTCAAAGTTCTAAAGTGAATGTTTTCACTTTCGCTTTCCGAAGTATCGACCTCGTTGCGCCAAGCTACACACATTCGGGTTCAACTTCCTATAGGTTAAGGGTAGGCTGTGTAAAAAATAAAATGTGCACAGTGCATTGTAAAAATATGGTGCATTCACAACGTCCCAAACCCTTGCCACTCTTTTCGCAGCCATGCATAAACAAACCAAGGCATAATAGGAAAGCACATTTAAAATAAACAAGTAAATACAGCAATCCTATAGCACCTAAAACATGTTCAAAAAATCATCTCATTATGCAAACATATGATCATGCTATACACCAAAAATCATCATGGAGATCATGCTGAAAATTAAAACATGCTATTATAAAAATTCAGCAAGAAATAAGCATAGTTCATCAAAACGAACCTCCCCTACGCATGCTTGTAGAAACAATCCTATAAATCAAAATTAAGCATGTTTCTACCCCCATGAACTCTTAAGCAATAATTCAGATTTAAAACATACCCAACATGCTTAAGAACACAAAATAGCAAGCAAATCAAAAAATCAAAACATGAACAAACACCAAAAAGGCTCAAATCCTCAAATCCCCAGCAGAGTCGCCAGTTGTGAGACATGGGAAAAAATCAATTTCCATTGACTTCCTCAATCATCACACGGGATTGAATAAAATAAAGAGTCGCCACCATTCAATTTAGGTGTGAATGGACACCAAAATATTAAATAAGCACAAAAGGCAAATTTAGGGTAAAAATAACCCTCCTAAAAAAACAACCAGAGATGGGTAAGGGGATTAGGTTATGAACAGGGGAAGGTGTTAGGCACCCCTATTCATCCACACAAGGTGGTTGCCAGGTATTGTTCATGTTAAAATAAAGGAAAAAGCTTGCTATAAAAATCAGAAAAAATCACAAAAAAGACAAAAATGTATGGTTTTTTCATACGAATAGTCTGATTGATCCAGAACCTTCAAATATGATCATGCCAAAAATCTATTTAAAATTAACATAAAATCAAATAAAATCAATTTAAAGTGAAAAATCCAAAAATCTAGCTTCAAGTTAAATTCTAGAAATCTAGAAAAATATGATTTTTATAAAATATTTCAAAATTGAACTTGAATAGACCAGGACATAGATAAAGCCCAAATTTCACCTTAAATCAAAAATTCAAAACCAAAAATACCCACATTGATGAAGAACATCAAAATGGGAGAATTTAGACCGTAGGGTCTTCTCTCAATAATGAAAAAGGATTCAAAAACAACATCATGAAACCCTAGAATTTACTTTCAGGCTTTTGGATCCAGATTTACCATATTGATCATGATAAATCCAAGATCTTAGCCTAAAATCACAAAAATCACGAAAACAGTGCTGTAGGTGCAAATATGTGAAAAATCCAAATTCTATAAAAAAAGTGGGGATCTCATGCTATAAACATCATGGATTCATGTGATTCATTCAGATATATCATAAAAACAATTAAAACATGATCAGGATATTCAAAGCAGCCACATCTCACATATTTGAGCAAATGGGGGTCTACCCTACGGATCCACCTGTTCTCTTTTCCCCTAGCTCTCTCTTCACGTTTTACGGCTAGAGAGGATTCTTGAGGTACTTGGAGATAGGTTTGGTGATACAAACACAATCAGATGCTTTATTCTATAAAAAAAGGAAAAAAACAGATATGGGGTTCTATTCTAGGGATCCACCTGTTCTCTTTTCCCCTAGCTCTCTCTTCACGTTTTACGGCTAGAGAGACTCTTGAGGTACTTGGAGGCAAGTTTAGGAATACTAGATACAAAAGATGGCCTTATTCTACAGCAATAGAGATGATCCTATTACATCTAGAATTAAAGACAGAAAATAAAAGGGAAAAGGGACTTACCTGGATTGAGCAAGCAGAGCAGCAGGGGTTCCTCTTCTTCTCTTGGAGCTCTTGATTCTTCAAAATTTCGTGGCCTTTTGCTTGAGGAGAGGCCTTCTATTTATAGGCAAACACAGGGGTATGGTTGGTCCAAGGTTTGGCAAGATAGAGTTTCAGTTTGAGTTAAACACAAGATCATGCCAATCCTTTATCCACAAGGATAAATGAGATAATTCGAACAGATAAATAAGAGAATTCGCTTATCCAAGAGAGATATTTGGGTGCAGATAAAACTCAAAAATCAAAAAGGTAAAATTCGCACAAAGACCCCGTGCCCGTATATATATTACGGGCGCGCCCTGCCCTTATTATTAATACGGGCACGCCGTGACCGTATATCAACTGCAGGTATGACCAGTCCGTAAACAAAATACGGTCATGACCAGTTTGGCCAAATTTTACACTTTTTTGACCTGTTTCAAATCTCAATTAATATTTTCAATTATTTTCTCATTTTTAGTGCAATTTGGGGTGTCTACAGAAGGGTGTTACTTACCTGGAGATGCGCAAGACCAAAGCCAATGCTCTCCCCCTTCACGTTTTCTCCTTCTTCCCCCTTTGCAATGTCGTGAGCTCTCCTTTGGTAGAATACGAATGAGGCAAAGAAGTGTTTTGCCCTTAGTTGATTTTTGGGATTAAGGCAATGGCTCCTATGCCCCATTTTTACAATATTGCCCCTTCCACATTGCCTTCACCTTCACACAACACACTTAATTAGTATAACAAATCCAGATTAACAATAAGCTAAATAGTTAGGCTTAATTAGAGGATACGGGGTCTCAAAATGTGGCCACTGTTTCAATGTCTTTTGACAGTCTAGATACTGCTATCACATTAATTAAAGGTTTTTTTTTAATGTTTGTCCAACCATCTGAGACAATTGAAACACCAAATATTGGCCATTGTTGCTTTAGGTCCATTAGTGCATGGTGAATTCTACTTTTCTCCTTGTCAAGTAAAATTGTTCTTATCTTTTCTGAACTAGGAGGGTTGTACCCTTTGGGTCCTTCATTTATGCCTCTAACCATGTCAACAAAAAGGGGAAATCTAGCTACATAAAAAGATATTCCATTCCCATAAAAAAATCATGCTAACGAATCTACATCATCTCTACAAGACTCTTAAACGTCTCATGTATTGGCATCATACCTTTGGAAGTTTTGCTTGCTGGTGGAATACTTAGAATGCTTGGGATTGAAATCTTACTTGTACCTTCATATTTATTTTAGCTTCTTCTTCTTCTTCCCTTTACATATTTTCTCTCATTTCTTTTGTTACTTTTGAACATAAGGCAATTCCTTGTGATCTTTGTACCAATAACAACCCAATCAAGTGGGCTCTTATACGAGAGTATGTACCTGGCCTTGCATCCAAAGCAACAAATCCACTTGATATCCTTTTTTTTCTCCAATTGGCTTATATATTTCTTAAGTGGGGTAATAGTTAACTATCCAACATCATGCTCATTATTTTCAACCTCAATAACAGGTGGGGAAGCTGCTCTGATGCTTTCATCCATTGTAAACCTAAAGCATAATAAAACAATAAATTAGTTTTGCAATTTTGCGTACATGACAAAACGAGTAATCATGATTTTCGCAAATATGTGTGCATGACAAAGTAAGTAATCTTGAAGCAAAAACATTAAATCATAGATAAAGGATAAATTTATTTTTTTTCAAAAACATGAAGCGAAAACATGAAAGGTTAAAATAAGTAATCATGAGGTCAAAAAATTAAAATATGTGCAATTTGCTGTCAACTAATAAATGATGTTAAAATTTCATTAAAAACATTAATGCTAAAACAAGCAATCATAGGACCAAAAACGTTAAAACAAGTAATTAGTTAAAAAACATTAAAGCATAAAAAAATGTTAAGCTATCTTTTTCAAAAACATTAATGTTAAACTATTTTTTCAATACGTTAAACTATTGTGTTAAAACAAGTTCCATTCAAAAACGTTAAACTATTTTTTTCAAAAACATTAAAATATTAAAATAGGTGAAAAACATTAAACTATTTTTTTCCAAAAACATTAAAATATTAAAAAAGGTCAAAACCATAGGGCAAAAAATATTACAATAGGTGCAAATTACGATCAAATATATTAGGTCTAGTAGGTTATGTTGGTTTAATTCCATGCTAAAAAGTGTGTTTAGCATGTTTAGATTAAGTCCAAGAAGTCAAGATTCAAACGGCGTCAAAATCGGAGTTAAATTGAAGTTTTTATGCTTGGAATTAGACGAGGTTTGAGCCAGCGTTCAAACGGTGGAATTAAAGCCAACAGACAGTCAAACCCGAGAGTGGCGTTAGAGAACGTTTGATATGGCGTTTGAACGGAAATTTTTGCAGATTGGCATTAGAGAACATTTGAGCTGGCATTCGAACGGAAATCTCTGCAATTTCCGAAAAAGTTACGAAAAATTGCATAACTTACTTGTTTCAATTCGGATTTACTTCAAACTTCTTGGGGAGCCTTTAAATAGGATTAGGGTATTTCTAAACCTATAAGAGCCACATTTTAGAAGCCCTAAAAATCCTTTTCTCTTCTAGAAAAGCCTTATTCTAGGTTTTCCTATTTTGAACCATAAAACCTTTCTTTTCTTCGTTCTTCTTCTACCTTGGAGTTCTAGGTTGGGGAGATTGAATCGTGGGAGTTCCTACGGATACCAAGCGAGTTCTTTTAGGTGATCGTGTGAGAAGATCTTCAGAGTTCTGGAGTGTTGCTATAGAGCAAATCTGAAGAGTTCTTCAGATACTTTTAAGTCTGTGAGTTGCAGAGTCTAGCATAGGGATGTTGAGTTGTTTGAACTACAGGTTGTAAGTCTTCTTCTCATAGTGGATCTTTTAGGTGGCTCTTGTATAGCCCAGAGGGTTTTTCTCTAGTGAGAGTTCTCATAGATTTTTCCTTCATCACCAAATTGCTTTTGTCTTTTTTTATTGTTTTAATTATTTACTTGCAATTTGGGTGGCTTGTTAATTACTTTTGATTCATTATTTAATTTTCTGGAATTACTTTGAGGACTTATTCATGCCTATTAATTAAGGACTTGTCTTTAATTAATAGAAAATCTTTAATTCTGCTATGCTACACCTATTCACCCCTCTAGGTGTAATTAGAGTCTAAACCTGAATTTTTTAAATTGGTATCAAAACGGTTTTGCCAGTTCCTTGACTCCTTGTGTCATGGACAAGTCTTCCACTACCCCACCTTTCTTTGATGGCAATAATTATGCCTATTGGAAGGTTCGTATAAGAGCTTATCTAAAAGCCATTGATGAGAAGGTATGGGGATGTGTAGAAAGAGGTTGGACACCTCCCATTGTCAATGTCAATGATGTTATTACACCAAAGGATTCACAAAGATGGACCAAAGAAGAGTTGATTGAAGCAAATTTTAATAGCACGAGTGTCAATACTATTTTTAGTGCTATATCTGCTGATGAGTTTAAAAGGGTGTCCACGTGCCAATCTAGTAAATAAATTTGGAATATCTTAGAAACCACTCATGAGGGAACTATCCTTGTGAAGAATTCCAAATTACAAATGTTGATAACTAGGTTTGAAGAACTCAAGATGCAAGAAGATGAGTCTTTTGATGAGTTATATGCCAAATTGAGTGACATTGTCAACTCAAGTTTCAACCTAGGTGAGAGAATTCCTCCAAATAGAATGGTTAGGAAAATTTTGAGATCCTTACCTGAGAGGTTTAGACCTAAGGTAACAGCCATATAGGAGAGCAAAGACATTGACAATATTAGGATTGAAGACCTAATAGGATCAATTCAAACATTATGAGTTCACCTTACCTCAAACCAAAAAGAGCAAATCTATTGCTCTTAGAGCCATGAAAGGAAAGACTTTTATTGAATCTAATGATGAGGTGGATGATGAGGAGATTGCCCAATTTGTTAAGAGTTTTAGAAAAAATTTTAAAATTAGCAAAAACAAAAAGGGGCAATGATTGGTCTAGGGGGACTACTAGTAAGGATAGAAATTTAGGAAAGAAGGTAGGGACACCAAAGACACCCTTGAAAACAAAACTCAGCAGGTAAAGTGTCATGGTTGCTAAGGGTTTGGCCACATAAGAGCTGAATGTCCTATCTACAAGAAATTGAAAGTTAAGGGCAGTGGGAAAGCAATGAATGCTACCATTTCTGAGAGTGAAATTGAATCTAAGCATGAGAATGATTCCTCATCTGAAGAGGGTCAAAAATCACATGGCTTTCACTTCTATTGTGGGAAGTGAAGAGGGAAACACTCTTCAAAACTCAAAACCACTTGAGAATAATATTGGTTCCCAAAGTGAGTTTAAAGATGAAGAAAGCCTTGAAGAGGCTTATGAGAAGCTTTTTAATGAAAGCCTAAAAATGAAGAAACAAAACAAGGAATTTCTTAAAATACTCAATGAAGTAGAACTTGTCAAGGAATCTCTTCAAGTTAAATTGGATGAGTCTACTTCTCTTGTGGGAGAGTTAAATTTAAAAATTGAAACTCTTGAGTCTCAAAACAAGTCACTAAAATCTGAGTTAGAGAAGTCCAAATCTCAGTGGCAAAACTTCTCTTCTGGTTCTCAAAAGCTTGACCATATGCTTGGTATGAGTCAAACAATGGCTAATAAGAGAGGGTTAGGATTCCAAGATGTTCCTTCCTCTTCAAAGAATCCTTTTTCTAAAGGTAAGAAGAAAGCTTGTGTGTCAAAGGGAAAGACCAAAAAGGCAAAAAGGCCTACCCAACAATTCAAAAGGTCTCAACCTAAGGCATCTCTTCCTAGGGAAACTCAATTTCAGAAATTCATTCCTACTTGTAACCACTGTGGTCTTCTAGGTCACATAAGACCTAATTGTTGGAGATTAGGATAAAATCTTAGTCAATCTTGGTATTCTCCTCCTAGACAATCCAATGTGAATTTGTCTAATCAAGTCAGGGTCTTAGCTTAACAAACTAGGCTTCTTTCTGAACAACTAGTTTCCTTGACCAAGAAAACCTCTTCTACCCAACAAGTTTGGGTGAAGAAGAGTGGTTTGAATCCTCTTCCTTGAGTAGGATTAGGGTTGCATGCATTAGCCTTGCTTCATGCTTATCTTATCCTTTGCATGCATTTTTTTTATTTTTCTCAATTTTGGTTTTTGTTTAGTTGTTTTTGGTTTACATTTTTCTTAGAAAAATACAAAAAGATTTTCTTTTTTTTGTTTTTTCGTTTTTGATGATTTGTGTTGTGAGCATGTTTTGTGAAAACAATTAATTTTTATATTAAGAGAACTAATTGCTTGAAAAGATTGTTTTGCAAAACTTGTCCCAATTGCCTCATATAAATGCACAATAGATTGAAATCTTAGTGTGTTGTTGCAATATACACTCACACCCCAAATATAATTTGAGAATGCTTAATCATATAAATATGTGAGTGTGTGGATAGGCAATCATGGGTTTGCACTTGTCAATCTTAAGTTGAATTGACCCAAGGTTAGTGTCCTGGACTATACTCTCTTGTATGTCAGAAAGAAAAAAAATATGAATGGAAAAACTTGGGATAAGTTGTAAACCCAAGCATTCTAAGGTTAAATACTTCTTATGAGATATTAGAGTATAAAAAACAGGGGGAGTAAGTCCATTAGAACAGAAAATTTAGGTCCTACTCAATTTATGGGGCTTGACTTTTAACACAAAGAAAGACTTGACTATAACTTGTGGTTTCATGTAAAAGCCAAATCCTCCTCACCAAGTTCCAATTTAGGCAAACTTAATTGTGTTTGGATTTGCACTTGCACGCAAGCACACTTGGTAATTTAATTGCATTATTGTGTAGTTATTTGGGATTATTGGTTGTAGTTTCAATCAAACTTGAATTTTGGATGAAAAAGTTATCAAAAATATGAAAATTTTGAGTTTTTATAAAATTGTGCTTGTGGCATGTTTCATCATGTTATTAGAGTGTTTTTAGGAAGCGTTTGAAGTATTTTGTGAGAAAATCTGGATTTTAGAATAGTTTGCCAAAACTAGTTGATTTTGGATTCTCCTTGCAAACTATTGATTCCTGCATCTCTTTGAATTTTGTTCATTCAATCATGCATATTAGTCATCTTCCCCTTAGAGAGCTTTTGATTTGTTTTTCTTATATACGTTTCTCTTTTGTCTATTCCATGACAAAAATGGGAAGTAGTTTAGGGGGAGATAGGCTTAGGGTGAGATAGATTTCACTGGAATTGTTTAGGTGTGGTCATGATATGAGATGCTATTTCATTATATGAGATGCAACTTCTTATTGATGCTCATGTGATTATTGTGATCATTGTTTTGAACTTGGACATATTGGACTATTTGGAAATATATATTTTGCTTATATTGTCCATTTATTGATGCTCATGTGATTATTGTGATCATTGTTTTGAACTTGGACATATTGGACTATTGGAAATATATATTGTGCTTATATTGTTCATTTATTGATGCTTATGTGATTATTTTGATCATTGTTTTGAACTTGGACATATTGGACTATTGGAAATATATATTGTGCTTATATTGTCCATTTACTTGTGTTTTTACAAATAGAGTCGGTCTAGATTAGGCTAGATAGGACTTTATTTGAATTTGTAAATTCCAGATGTTGCTTGGTGGTTCACAACATCTTGGAATGTTAATTTTGTTTTGTTTTTATGGTTTTGTCACGGAATAGCCAAAGGGGGAGATTGTTAGGTCTATTAGGTTATGTTGGCTTAATTCCATGCCAAAAAGTGTGTTTAATTGTGTTTAGAATGTTTAGATTGAGTCCAAGAAGTCACGGTTCAAACGGTGTCAAAATCGGAGTTAAATTGAAGTTTTTATGCTTGGCGTTAGACAAGGTTTGAGCCAGCGTTCGAGCGGTGGAATTAAAACCTGCAGACAGTCAAACCCGAGAGTGGCGTTAGAGAACGTTTGATTAGGCGTTAGAATAGAAATTTCTGCGAAGTGGCATTAGAGAATGTTTGAGCTAGTGTTTGAAGGGAAATTTCTGAAACTTCCAAAAAAGTCACAAAATTGCATAACTTACTTGTTTCAATTCGGATTTACTTCAAACTTATTGGAGAACCTTTAAATAGGATTAGGGTCCTTCTAAACCAATAAGAGCCATGTTTTAGAAGCCCTAAAAATCTTTTCTCTTTTGAAAAAGCCTTATTCTAGGTTTTCCTATTTTAAACCATAAAACCTTTCTTTTCTTCGTTCTTCTTCTACCTTGGAGTTATAGGTTGGGGAGATTGAATCGTGGGAATTGTTACGAATACCAAGCGAGTTCATTTGGGTGATTGTGTGAGAAGATCTTGAGAGTTTGGGCTATGGAGCAAATCTGAAGAGTTCTTCAGATACTTTCAAGTCTGTGAGTTGCAGAGTCTAGCATAGGGATGTTGAGTCGTCTGAACTACAGGTTGTAAGTCTTCTTCTTTTAGTGGATCTCTTTTAGGTGGTTCTTGTATAGCTCGGAGGGTTTTTCTCTAGTGAGAGTTCTCATAGAGTTTTCCCTTCATAACCAAATTGCTTTTGTCTTCTTTTATTGCTTTAACTATATACTTGCAATTTGGGTGGCTTGTTAATTACTTTTGATTCATTATTTAATTTTCTGGAATTACTTTGAGGACTTATTCATGCCTATTAATTAAGGACTTGTCTTTAATTAGTAGAAAATCTTTAATTCCGCTGTACTACACCTATTCACCCCTCTAGGTGTAATTAGAGTCTAAACCCGAATGTTTTCAAAATAAATAGGAGAGCCACTACTAGGAGAGTCGCTATCAAACAAGTAACAAATTAGTAAAAAGTTCAAAACAAAATAGGACACTATCAAACAATTAACAAATGGATAAACCTTTAAAAGGGAATGAAAGAGTTATTGGCAAATAAAGAAGAAAAATAGATAACAAAGAGAACAAAACGATTGCAAATAGAGAGTCACTATCAAATAAGGAAGAAAAATAGATAACAAAAAGAAAGAAAAATGATTGCAGATAAGAGTAGAAAAAGAGTCTTACCAGTCTTGATTGTTGAAGAAAAGGATAATGGTTAGGAAGAAAGGATAAAACTTTGAGGTAGGAGAAGCCCCTTTTTTCTCCTATAAACTCTCTCAGGACATTCCTAGTTCTTATTTCTATAATCTCCTTAATTTTAGAGTTAAAATAGAGACAATTAAGTCAAATTATGGTTTAGATAAGCCAAATCTTAATTTAAATTTGAGAGCATGTTCTTAAAATTTGTAATCCGCACATTTGGAATGAATATAAAGAGCATCAATTCGCGTTTTGAACACGGGAGTAGAATTAGGTTCGCACAAATTAGGTAACTAAAGGTGAGACTCCTATTGTTCTTTGATAGTGATAAGTTTCCTTTACTTGATAATGGTGAGAGTCCATTATCAAACCTTGTTAAAGGTTGATTCCAATCTTTTTGAGGGTGCATGTATATATCATCTATACTATTTTAAAAATAATCTTTAAGATTGGCAACTGAGATTTGTTATCCAAATAGCCCGCACTTCTTACCAAAAAAAATGGCCCGCACTTTTTTTCTTTTCACTTTTATATCTCAGTTAAGTACTTACATGTTTATTATAACTACCTCGTATTTCCAAAATTACTTTTACTTTTATTTCTATTTACTTATATCTCTTTAGGCATATATAACAACCTACCATTTTCCAAAAATACCTTTCTTTTTTTTTACTTCTTTTTACTTTATCTCCCAATTGATTGCCTACACCTATCTAATTCTTTTGCTATGCGCATAGTGTGTGCCTTTCTCCTACTATATTAAAATTCAAAAACAAACCAAACCCAAACTGATAAATTTGATTTTCGGCTTGGTTTTTTGTTAATCTATGTAACTTTTTGTTTGGATTTTAATTTAATATTTTGATTTCTAAGTTGGTTTAGTTCAGTTTTTCGTTTTGGTTTAACCAAAAGGCCGAACCAAACCATTATACCCTTAAGTAGATGTATCAGTCCCTTGTAGACCCAAACCAACTTGAGTTGGTTTCAAAGCTTATGGTTCCGTCTTGGTTTTAAAATTCCGTAAATTGAATTAGTTTTGGTTCGGTTATGGGTTGATGTTTTAATTAAATTAAACTAGACCAAACCGAAACCAGACTTAAAAATATGCTTTACTAAACTGAACCAAACTAAATTGGGCCAAACCGTATATACAAATATGTTTGGTGCGGTGTTTAGATTGGAGTGATCTCAATAAGTTTCGGTTAAGTTTTGGGTTAATTGTAACAAGCCTTGGTTTGGTCTTGGGTTGATGTTAACTCGGATCTAACCAAACCGAGTTGCACCTTTTTTCTGTATGTTGCTTAATGCTTGAGCCCAAGAGACTTTAGAAACAATAAAGCTCATTTAAAATGAAAATAAAATTGACAGTCACTTTGAACAATTCCTTCATCTGCAAAAATTACTCAAACTAACAAAAATCAAGAAACAAATCAACTGAATCACCAATGTTTTGAAGGGCAACAAAAAAAAAGGAGAAAAAAATAAACAACCATCAAATGAAACTTTATAATGGATAACAAACAAAAAAAAATGAAAAATGAAAAATTATAATTCTTTGAGATTGCAAAAAAGCACTATACCTTTGTCATAGACATTCTTAGCTAGTGTCTGTGATTGTTTCACTCATAGCAATATTTCTTTGGCTTTCCTTTGAACTTACTCTAGCAGTGTTTCTTTATGTTTCCTTTGAACTTATTCTGGGGAAAGAGTTTCATGAACTCATTGCAAGGGAGGGTGGGTTGGATGCTTGGTAGCCCACTATTCATTTTTGTAGAGGTTAAAAATACTACAGGTTTGCCATTTTTCTGACTTAACAGAACTTTCTATAAATGACAAACAAAGATTTCTTTATAACAAGTTTTAAATATATTCTTTAGAGCTTTTAAATATTACAAGTTTATTACCGCATGTTTTGCTAAATAAGCTTTCAAAAGTCCAGAAACAAGTCTAGACCTGATTTTGGAGTTCAGTGCAATTTTAGAATTCATTTGGGTAGAACCCATTCTCGATTTGTAACAGAACTCCCGTTTTGTTAACAAGCTCATTCTAAGCTTTGGAAGTCATTCCAAGCAGTGGAATGAGTTCCCCAAATAAATGACAAACAAGGCTTAAGATAATAGGGTAATTTTGTGAGATTAGTTAAGTAAAGATTATTATGAAAAAAGAAAAAAGAGAGGATATTTTAGAAAAATCTATGTGACTGCCACGTGGAGGACAAATAGTGCTAAAGAGTGTACATATCAGCAATTGAGGCATGAATAGGTTCAAGCACCAATACGCCTGTAGTAACAGCTTTAATTTGTTAAGTTGGATAAAATAATAGAATGCAAACTTAGTTTCTAAGAACCTTGAAAGCGTAGGATTTCTACTAGGTTCTGTGAAAATAATTTGGGAGTTAAGATGCAACATGAAGCCATGTTCTTGAATAAGAGTTCACTAGAAAAAATTTCAGATAATGAAGAAAAATTAGTAAGTATGATATATAATGGATAAAAGTACATCAACTGAGAAACATAGTCTATAATCTTCAACATGGTCCACCTTTTTACAAATTTGCATTTTAACTAACAAATTCTGCACTGGCAACATGATTTGAGAGTATTAAATGCAAAACTTCAATTCAAAATACGAAGTAGTAAAGATGACTCATTTCTGATATGGCTATAAGATTTTATTTGAAAAATGTAGAACAAACTAATACCAACCCGAATGTAAGCCGTGCAAAACATCTTAAATTCTTTGTCTTCGAATGCTCATATGCCTTGCAACCAGATTACCAGCATACATTTGAGCCAGCGGAAGAATCTGTGAAGAAGGCAACGTTTTCATGGTTTTCAACAAGAACGTCAAAAGACCTTGGGTAAGGAGGCAGGTTTACTTCCATGATCCCCTCAAGGACATCTACCACTTGCCCCATTGACGGCCTATTTGCCTCATTATCTTGAATGCACCAACAAGCAACCCTACAAGCTCTTGTGAGCTCCTCCACATTAGCTTCACCCTTTAACCTCTGATCCAACAGCATAAGGACATCTTCACCTTGGGTTACCTTCCCTGCCGCCCAAGCAGGGAAAAAATCAACCTTTCCATTCTCATAGTGCTGAGAGTTTCTCCTTCCTGATATAATTTCAAAAATCATCATTCCATAGCTGTAAACATCAGCTTTGGCATTGATGGCTACACCGGTTATCCACTCTGGTGCGAGATAGCCTATGGTCCCTCTCATGGTCGTCAAAACCCTACTGAAATCCCGGCCAACAAGCTTTGCAAGACCAAAATCTGCCACGTGAGCACAAAATTCAGCATCCAGAAGTATATTCTCAGGTTTGATGTCGCAGTGTATGATACAATCCCTGCACTTCTCATGGAGATAAACCAATCCTCTTGCTATACCAAACGCAATTTTGTATCTGGTTTCCCATCCTAAAATATCAGAATCCTTTGGGTGAAATAGATGAGTGTTCAAAGATCCGTAAGGCATGTGGTCATAGACCAACAGCCTTTTAGTACCTTCTGAGCAAAACCCTCGCAGGGGAACAAGATTGACATGCTGGATCATCCCAATTGAACTAATTTCAGCTCGGAATTGCTTCTCCCCTTGTTGAAGTCCTTCAAGCTTTTTCACTGCTATGACTGTTGAATCGGGTAGTGTACCCTTAAAAACAGAACCAAAAGCTCCTCCACCCAACTTTTCAGAAAAGTTCTTTGTTGCCCTTTGCAAGTCTTTGTATCTGAAAGCAACCAAAGAAACCTCATTTCCCTTCCACAATTCAGGCGACACTCTCTGTTTCCATTTCCTAACTAAAACCAAAACAAGGCCTAAGGAGGCTAGACCCAGGGCAACTGAACTCAAAATAACTCCAATAGCTGATTTCATCTTCTTACATCCATAATTCTGAAGTTCTGAAGCAGCAACTCGAACGTAGAGGTCTCCTCCATCACTGTCCCCACCTGGGAGATGTTCCAGATTTAAGAGATCACCATGCCATATTAAGCATTGTCCATCTTTGAAGGCATAAGCATTGCAAGAACAATTGTTCAAGCAAGCCAATTTGCAATCTTTGGCATTAGTGAGTGCCAAGGATTGGGGATTTATGGGCAGTTTCATGTTTGAAATCTGTGAAAAAAAGCCATCTTTCTTCCCCTCAACTGATGGATCAGTCCCACATTGCAAAGGTGTTTTCCGGATACACCCACCTGACCAATCACCTAGATTCCAATCTTTCAAACTGCGTGGTTCAAAACCTTGCAAACAGCCACAAGAGAGTGAGGAATCCTCACTGCAGAATCCAAAGGCCCCACAAATTGCATGAACCTTGCATTGCTCTAGAGGTTTAGTCGAAAATAAAGTCCATTCTTTCTTGTTCTCTGACCATACCATTCCCTTGACGTGCCCTGATACAGATATCACAAATCTAGCCATTATTGAATTATCATATGTAGAAAATGTGAAAAAGCTTTCATTCTCATTCTCATTTGTAACCATGCTGAAATTGAAGTTTAAGTTCAGCCTCATTTCAGGAAGTGAGCCAAAGAACTGACCGTTCCAAATCCCAGTACTCCAATATCTTACAGACCTATTCCATACTAGGGAGTATTGAAGTTTCCCACTCGGGTCTGCCTCCCTAGAGAACAATCCAGGAGCAGGATCTTCACTGTTTCTCCATGAAATAAGGGACCATTTATTACCATTGGATTTATTAAACACAATCTTCGAACCTGGTAAACCTGTATCAGTTGGATTATCAAAACTCTGCCAAATTACATCAGACGAATTCGACCCACTTCTTAAAACAAGATTTCCGGAGTCAAAAAGCACTGCTTCAGTAGTATTAGAGACAGAAGAGCTCAAATCTGTCGACCAAATTGGGAATTCGGACTGGTTAAACAGAACCAGGTTCCCATCTTGTAAAAGTTTCAGTTGGGAAGAAAATGGGTCAGAGAGGGGCTTTTCTCTGTTGGCTACCCAAACAACTGTTTGAACAGAGATCTTCTTGTACCATATGCCTATGTAGTAGTTGTGAGAATTACCTGGTGTGAAGAACCCAAGTTCAAAAATGCCACCTTTAGACACAATGGTCTGGTTTCCGGTGAGAGACTGCCCCAAAGAGATGGTGTCCGTGGCTATGGTTTTGAGAGAGAAGCCGAGAAACAGCACAGAAGACAAGAGCCACGCACCTTTCATGGTTCCCATCTCTGCACCAAATTCTTTTGCACTTTGCAGAAGAGCAAGAAGAGGAATTCGGGGACTGAAGAACTTTAATGCATTGTGTGCCAGAGGCAGCCACAGGGAAGACCGATGATCATTGTGCCTGTCATGGTCAACAAGACTCAGTTAGAGGCCTCTACATGCGAACTAGCAGAACCGCCATCTCATACAGTTGCAGGGTTCGAGCAATTTAACGATCGAAAAAGGGAATCTTCATAAACTGACCTTTTTTTATCGGACCCATCATCCTGTCCCACTTCAAATCAACAGGTTTATAGCACAAAACACCCGTCTCTCTGTCTTCATAAAAAGCCATTTCAACTTTCTATCTCCCACCCACCGTCTTTGACGCGAAAGTCTGTTTTTAGTGGGAACTTTTTTTCACTTCACTTCACTTTATCCGCATGAGGTTCAGATATTATATAAACTTTACGATTCAGAGAGGAAGACTTCACGGCCTAAAAGATGGAGTTTGCTCCTTGTTTGACTAAGAGCAAAGTCTCGAAGGAAGACTAAACGGCCTAAAGGATGGAGTTTGCTCCATGTTTGACTAAAAGCAAAGTCTCAGTTGCCGGCCGGAAATCTTGAAAGTTAGTACATGTGTGAACAACTGAAAAATAGGCATTGTGCATGGACAATTGGACATCGTCTACAGGTTGTAGACAGGCCCTCACATTCATTGTGTGAGGCCCCAATGAATGTGAGGCCGAATGTGAGCGGGTGTATATAGAATTTACTGTAGGGGTTGTGAATCAGAAAATGGCATTTAAAAGCTGTCTTTGGAACCTTAGATTTGGGAGAAAAGAAAAGAAAAACCTATAAATGGAAAAAAAAAAAAAAGAGGAGAAAAAAAGGAAAATAATGATTTTCTTTTTCTTCTCGTGTTTTGATGAGATGCAAAATGGGAATAAAAGAAAATTATATTTTATTAAGATGATGGGATGGGATGGTGGTGGTCGGTGAGCGGGAGTGTGGGTAATGTATTGGTGCGGTTAGTGGGGTGGTAGCAGCAACGATGGCAAGTGATGGGTGATGGTGGGGTCGATAGGCATGGTGGCGGGAATTAGTGAGTGGCGATGGTGGGAAATGATGGGCGGTGCTAGTAGGATGGTTGTGGGCCATGACAAGGTGGTAGCAATAGTGGCATTGGTTGGGTGATGGGTGGTGATTGTTGTAGGGTATTAAGAGTGGTGGTGTGCAGTAGTGGAGTGATGGTGGTAGACGATAGGGGTGGTGGTAAGAGTAGCAGTGGATAGTGGTAGTGGTAGTGGTGGGTGCTAGTAATTAAATGTAGCGTTGGTGAGGGTAGGTGGTGGTGGTAGGAGTGGCGGTGGTGGTAGTAGTGCAATGGGTGGGTTGTTTGAGTAGTAGTAAATGATGGCGAACTTCCTTTTCTTTCAAAATCTTTATCTTTTTGGGGAAAAAAATTTTTAAGTCAGAGAGAAAGAGGAAGAGAAAATTTTAAGGAAAAAACTCACTTTCCTTTATTCTAATCAAACGAGAGAAAAGATAATTTTAACATTTTCTTTTCTTTTCTCCTCAAATCTAAAGTTCTAAACACAGCCTAAAAGTATTGACCCTTAGGATTTTTCTGCTAGACTTCAATTTCTCCAACCTCAGGAATATTCTGCTAGATTTCCTTTTCTCCTTCGTTTTTAGTCTTAGGTTTCTGATTACCCTTCTCTTGTAACTTCGTTTATGCCTCGTTGGCTTCGGTTTAGCATGCACTAAGCTAGCAGGTCACTTTTCTAGGGGTTTCTTTTCGTTTCTTCCTAGTTCCTGGGGTGGTCAGAGTTTTATTTTTTTCAGTAGTGGAAGTGCTTAGGGATAATCTTAAGAAACCTCTTCTTCCTACTCCGTTAGCGAGTGTGGACTCATCAAGAAGACTCTCTTTTAATTTGTTATTCAAAGATTTTTTTCTTTTGTTTTTTTTTTATAAAAAAATTACTTTCCTAGGCCTAAAAGTCTCCGACTGAAGGATATTCAACTTACAGCTAAAGCTCATTTGGTTCTCTCGGACCTTTTAGATAGTCACAATAAACCATTGTTAAATCAGCATATATCTATAATGGTTTGGAAGAAGGATAAAGAAGATTTTAGGGAAGTAATGCAACTTTCAAAGTGAAGAAACCAGTGTTACCGAAAAAGGTACATCAACTGAGAAACATAGTCTATAATCTTCAACATGGTCCAACTTCTTACATATTTGCATTTTAACTAACAAATTCTGCACTGGAAACATCATCTGAGAGTATTAAATTCAAAGCTTCAATTCAACATACAAAGTAGTAAAGATGACCCATTTCTGATATGGCTATAAAGACTTGATTTGAAAATTTTAGAACAAAGTAATTCCAACCCAAATGCAAACAGTGCAAAACATCTTTAATTCTTTGGCTTTGAATTATCATATGCCTTGCAACCAGATTACCATCATACACTTGATTCAGAGGAAGAATCTATGAAGACGGCAACATTTTCATTGTTCTCAACAAGAACTTCAAAAGACCTTGGGTAAGGAGGCAGGTTTACTTCCATGATCCCCTCAAGGACATCTACCACCTGCCCCATTGACGGCCTATTTGCCTCGTTATCTTGGGTGCACCAACAAGCAACTCTACAAGCTCTTGTGAGCTCCTCCACATTAGCATCACCCTCTAACCTCTGATCCAACAGCATAAGGACATCCTCACCTTGGGTTACCTTCCCTGCAGCCCATGCAGGGAAGAAATCAACCTTCCCATCCTCATAGTGCTGAGAGTTTCTCCTTCCTGATATAATTTCAAAAAGCATCATTCCATAGCTGTAAACATCAGCTTTGGCATTGATGGCTATGCCAGTTATCCACTCTGGTGCGAGATAGCCTATGGTCCCTCTCATGGTCGTCAAAACCTTACAGAAATCCCGGCCAACAAGCTTTGCAAGACCAAAATCTGCCACGTGAGCACAGAATTCAGCATCAAGAAGTATATTCTCAGGTTTGATGTCACAGTGTATGATACAGTCCCTGCACTTCTCATGGAGATAAACCAACCCTCTTGCTGTGCCAAGTGCAATTTTGTATCTGGTTTCCCATCCTAAAATATCAGAATCCTTTGGGTGAAATAGATGAGTGTTCAAAGATCCATTGGGCATGTGGTCATAGACCAACAACCTTTTAGTACCTTCTGAGCAAAACCCTCGGAGGTGAACAAGATTGACATGCTGGATCATCCCAATTGTACTAATTTCAGCTCGGAATTGCTTCTCCCCTTGTTGAAGTCCTTCAAGCTTTTTCACTGCTATGACTGTTGAATCGGGTAGTGTACCCTTAAAAACAGAACCAAAAGCTCCTCCACCCAACTTTTCAGAAAAGTTCTTTGTTGCACTTTGCAAGTCTTTGTATCTGAAGGCAACCAAAGAAACCTCATTTCCCTTCCACAATTCAGGCGACACTCTTTGTTTCCATTTCCAAGCTAAAACCAAAACAAGGCCTAAGGACGCTAGACCCATGGCAACTGAACTCAAAATAACTCCAATAGCTGATTTCATCTTCTTACCTCCATAATTCTGAAGTTCTGAAGCAGCCACTCGAACGTAGAGGTCTCCTCCATCACTGTCCCCACCTGGGAGATGTTCCAGATTTAAGAGATCGCCATGCCATATTAAGCATTGTCCATCTTTGAAGGCATAAGCATTGCAAGAACAATTGTTCAAGCAAGCCAATTTGCAATCTTTGGCATTACTGAGTGCCAAGGATTGGGGATTTAGGGGTAGTGTCATGTTTGAAATCTGTGAAAAAAAGCCATCTGTCTTCCCCTCAACTGATGGATCAGTCCCACATTGCAAAGGTGTTTTCCGGATACACCCACCTGACCAATCACCTAGATTCCAATCTTTCAAACTGCGTGGTTCAAAACCTTGCAAACAGCCACAAGAGAGTGAGGGATCCTCACTGCAGAATCCAAAGGCCCCACAAATTGCATGAACCTTGCATTGCTCTAGAGGTTTAGTCGAAAATAAAGTCCATTCTTTCTTGTTCTCTGACCATACCATTCCCTTGGCGTGCCCTGATACAGACATCACAAATCTAGCCATTATTGAATTATCATATGGGGAAAATGTGTAATAGCTTCCATTCTTATTTGTAACCATGCTGAAATTGAAGTTTAAGTTAAGCCTCATTTCAGGAAGTGAGCCAAAGAACTGCCCGTTCCAAATCCCACTACTCCAATATCTTACAGATCTATTCCATAAAAGGGAATACTGAAGTTTCCCATCCCAGTCTGCCTCCCTAGAGAACAACCCAGGAGCAGGATCTTCGCTATTTTTCCATGAAATAAGCGCCGGCTTTTCATCATTATTTTTCTTAAATACAATCTTCGAACCTGGTAAACTTGTATCAGTTGGATTATCAAAACTCTGCCAAATTACATCAGACGAATTCGACCCACTTCTTAAAACAAGATTTCCGGAGTCAAAAAGCACTGCTTCAGTAGTATTAGAGACAGAAGAGCTCAAATCTGTCGACCAAATTGGGAATTTGGACTGGTTAAACAGAACCAGGTTCCCATCTTGTAAAAGTTTCAGTTGGGAAGAAAATGGGTCAGAGAGGGGCTTTTCTCTGTTGGCTACCCAAACAACTGTTTGAACAGAGATCTTCTTGTACCATATGCCTATGTAGTAGTTGTGAGAATTACCTGGTGTGAAGAACCCAAGTTCAAAAATGCCACCTTTAGACACAATGGTCTGGTTTCCGGTGAGAGACTGCCCCAAAGAGATGGTATCCGTGGCTATGGTTTTGAGAGAGAAGCCGAGAAACAGCACAGAAGACAAGAGCCACGCACCTTTCATGGTTCCCATCTCTGCACCAAATTCTTTTGCACTATGCAGAAGAGCAAGAAGAGGAATTCGGGGACTGAAGAACTTTAATGCATTGTGTGCCAGAGGCAGCCACAGGGAAGACCGATGATCATTGTGCCTGTCATGGTCAACAAGACTCAGTTAGAGGCCTCTACATGCGAACTAGCAGAACCGCCATCTCATACAGTTGCAGGGTTCGAGCAATTTAACGATCGAAAGAGGGAAATCTTCATAAATTGACCTTTTTTTATCGGACCCATCATCGTGTCCCACTTCAAATCAACAGGTTTATAGCACAAAACACCCGTATCTCTGTCTTCATAAAAAGCCATTTCTACTTTCTATCTCCCACCCACCCATCTTTGACGCGGAAGTCTGTTTTTAGTTCACTTAGTGGGAACTTTTTTTTACTTACACTTCACTTTCTCCGCATGAGATTCAGATATTATATAAAATTTACGATTCAGAGAGGAAGACTTCACGGCCTAAAAGATGGAGTTTGCTCCTAGTTTGACTAAGAGCAAAGTCTCAGTTGCCGGCTGGAGATCTTGATAGTTGGTACATGTCTTCAAAACTGAAAATGAGGCATTGTGCATGGACATCGTCTATACATGCGTGAAATACTGAAAATGGGGCATTGTGCATGGTCATCGTCTACATACAGCCCCTCACATTCATTGTGTGGGGCTCTTAATAAATATGAGTGGATGTATACAACATTTACCGTAGGGGATGTGATTCGGAAAATGGGACTTAAAAGCTCTTTGGAACCTTGGATTTCGAAGAAAAGAGAAAAAAAACCTAAAAAGAAAAAGAAGAGAAGAGAAAAAACGGAAAAATTATGATTTTCTTTTCCTTCTCGTATTTTGATGAGATGAGAAATGGGAAGAAAAGAAAATTATATTTTATTAAGATGATGAGTTGGGATGGTGGTGGTCGGTGAGTGGGAGCGGGTGGGTAATGTACTGGTACGATTAGTGGGGTGGCAGCGGCGACGATGGTGGTGATGGCAAGTAATGGGTGATGGTGGGGTCGGTAGGCGCAGCGCAGTGGCAGGCAATAGTGAGTGGTGATGGTGGGAAATGATGGGCGGTGCTAGTAGGATGGTTGTGGGCCATGACAAGGTGGTAGCAATAACGGCATTGGTTGGGTGGTGGGTGGTGATTGTTGTAGGTTATTAAGAGTGGTGGTGATGGTGGTGGTGGGTAGTAGTGGGGTGATGGTGGTGGGACGATAGGGGTGGTGGTAAGAGTGGCAGTGGTGGGGCAGTGGATAGTGGTAGTGGTAGTAGTGGGTGCTAGTAAATGTAGCGTTGGTGGGGGTAGGTGGTGGTGGTAGGAGTGGCGGTGGTGGGTGGTGGTAGCAATGCGATGGGTGGGTGGTTTGAGTAGTAGCAAGTGTTGGAGAACTTTCTTTTTTTTCAAAATCTCTATCTTTTTGGAGAAAAAAATTTTTAAATTAGAGAGAAAGAAGAAGATAAAATTTTGAGAGAAAAACTCACTTTCCTTCATTCTAACCAAACAAGAGAAAATATAATTTTAGCATTTTCTTTTCTTTTCTCCTCAAATCTGAAGTTTCAAACACAACCTAAAAGTATTGACCCTAAAGATTTTTCTGCTAGACTTCAATTTCTCCGGAGTATTCTGCTAGATTTCCTTTTCTCCTTCGTTTTTAGTCTTAGGTTTCTGATTACCCTTCTTTTGTAACTTCGTTTTTGCCTCGTTGGGTTCGGTTTACCATGCACTTAGCTAGCAGGTCACTTTTCTAGGGGTTTCTTTTCGTTTCTTCCTAGTTCCTGGGTGGTCAGAGTTTTATTTTTTCAGTAGTGGAAGTGCTTACGGATAATCTTAAGAAACCTCTGCTTCCTACTCCATTAGCGAGTGTGGACTCATCAAGAAGACTCTTTTAATTTGTTATTTAAAGATTTTTTTCTTTTGTTTTTTTTAAGGATATTCAACTTACGGCTAAAGCTCATTTGGTTCTCTAGGACCTCTTAGATAGTCACAAGAAACCATTGTTGATAAATCAGCATATACCTATAATGGTTAGGAAGAAGGATAAAGAAGATTTTAGGGAAGCAATGCAAATTTCAAAGAGAAGAAAGCAGTGTTACCGAAAAAGGAAAAAAAAAAGAGAGAGAAGAACCCAATATACAGACAATTCAATAATATTTATTAGTCTAGGATGCAAATGGGGCTTACCACAATCCTCCTCAGAATGAAAATACTTGATTGGAATTGTCATGGTTCTAGTCAAACCGTCACTCAGCTGCTAAAAAGATTAGAATATAAAACAACAAGATAAAGATTAGAATATAGAAACAAGATATATATTTAATATGAAAAAAAAGGAAAAAATATGTTCCTAATAAACATGTAAAATAATATGTTTAATTGATAAATATATATTATGAAATATATGTTAATAAACATATGAAACATACGATAATATTATATTTAAGAAATATATTAAATAAGATAGGAAACATAAGAAAAAGACAAAAAAAAAAACGAAACATGGGACTTTAATAGATAAAAAATATAAGAACAAGATTGAGATAAAGCTTACACCAGTAACAAACTATAGCTATAATCATTTAATAGTACAAATTATTATCAATTATTTAACAATATGTTATTTAAAAAATTATGTAAAGTTATTTGTTAACATCTTAGTTGTGGGTTTGTAGAATGTGTTATACAAACTATCAAGAAAAGTAGGAAATAAATATTGTTTCCGGGTTCTCTTTCTTGGGAATCAGTTAGCAAAAGTTTTGCTGATGTCCAAGGGAATGATACTAGTAGCAGAAACAAATTTGACAGACAGTTTCCCACCCTTCTGATAGAATATAGCTTGCATACCATTAGGCACAAGATCCTTTCTGGGTTTGATTTGAGAAGGGCAAAATTTGATGTCTTTGTCCAGAATGGGAGCCTCGAGTTTGTTCAAGCCCTCAAGGCTTAAGAGCAAATTGTTACCAATTGTGGAAGGTAGTGAAGCAATCTATAAAATGGTTTTCAACATGGCTTTTGAGATTATTTTGTTAATTGAACCGGTCTTTTTCAATTTTTAATGCAAGGATTTTGTTTTTCCTAATACGAAAAATGGTCTCATGTGTAAAAATTTTGTATTTGAGTCACTTAAGTGGAGCCTAAAATCGCAATTTGCTTGGGTGTTTGATAGGACTTGCAAAAGCTATTTTTTGAGGGAAAGAGCTTCTTGAAAAATGTAAATTTTGAAACTGCATTGGATGGAAGCTCTTACCAGAATCTAATGTTAAGGAAATCTTAATAAAACTTCTAGGTCACCTGGAGTTTGAGCCCCGATGAAATTTTCTTTCCAACCACAACCAAAGCAAAAAATGGCAATTCAATGTAATTGTCAAAACTTTGGAAGTGCTGAATACTATCAAATCCAATATCTTTATCCATGCCGTTGTTTTTCATGGGGAACGTCCTCTTTAACATAAATATGAATTTTCAGTTCTACCTTCCACAAATAATATAGACCCTCCATCAAATTTCACTCAAGAGCTCTATTTCATAAACAAAACTACGGCTGTATCGCTCATTTGCTCTGCTCCGGCCGCTGTTAGAACACTGCTGTTACAATTTAGATTGTCATAATTACCTGCCAAATCATGCTTTTGTCGTGTTTCTGTTCCTCAATTGGAAACTAGAGTTGCTTCTTTTGCTGGGAAGACGCAGCCACCCGGTGCCGCCTCTTCCACTCTGGAATCCGTCCAGGGAAAGCCCATCTCAACAACCTCTCCCACATGTAGCAGCTCAGAAACATTAAAAAAGCCCAAAACATCAACTTCCCCCTTAAGGCCTCTGGTAAAGGCACCAACTTAAGCCAGCCATTCAAGTTCCTGAACACATCCGAAGTGATGACCGTGAAGAATACCACTGCAGCCAACAGAGCATACATGAAAGGCTTGTTCTCACGGATGCTCTGATTGAAAGGGTGCCCCATGTAGTTCACGGCAAATGTTGCAACCTGGACCATCATGCTCACCATGTACGACACTGTGTTTACCAAATTGGGGTGGAAGTCAGAGTCTGGCTCAATGCATTCATCTGGCATGTACTTGCCCGCTTCATTAACAGCAGATATCAGAAAGAATATGTGACAAGCAAACTGTCCCATCAAAGACAGGAATACGTAGGCACAGAAGATGTTTGGGTGGGGGCGGGCAGCTGAAAGCATTGAGAGGGGTCGGGCGTGGGAAATAAAGAGGAAGAAGGCAGCTGTAAAGATTCCACTGATTGTGGCCTGAACATCACCAAGCTTGACACCATCCAAATACATAACACTGAGCACATAGGCCGTAGCAAGGCAGTTGAGGCCAAGAATCTTGAACATCTGGAGAGTAGTTACCAGGGTACTCCGGCCTTGCCGAATAATGTCTGTGGTGGGGGCCACGGATGAATGCTTTGCAGTGAAGGGTGATGCCATTGACGCATCACCAAGCTGGACAATGGGTGGGCTGCGACCATCACCCTCCTCATTCATCTCATCCATGATCTTCTTTAGCTTCTCCCGCTGAATATCTGCAGCATTAAGGTGGCGGTTACTCCCCACATGGCCACTGGTTTCAGAACGAGTGGTTGTCCTGCCTTTCGTGGGACCATCTCCATTTATAGCTAAGTTTCTGCTTGAACTTGATGATTCCGATCCAGGCTTTGCTTTCTTTGACTTGGCAGATTTCGTTTCAGTTTTTGAGGTCTGTGAGGATGAGACTCCCGGTTGAGTGGGTGGCACCGCATTCAGGAGAGCAACTCCTACATGTGCCTGAAAGACCATTAGATATTTGAATGCTATTGGTGAGATTATTGACAAATAGTTCTGGAAGTAAAATGAAAATAAGTTCACTGATCAATACTGATATAGTAAGCAAATCAACCATTTTGGCTTCTAGACATGAAGATTACTAAGTTATTTCTTTCTCCTCACCAAAGATGTTCTTTCTAAGACAAAGAATTTCAAATATAATATGAAAAACTATCTTAACTTATCAAATCTAAAGAAACCATACTCCTGCATATAGTTGAGGGGATGGTGTTTCATATTTTGTAGAAAATTAAAATTTTCATGCTTGAATTTCTGTAGCATATTTACATCTTCAGAGAGTGGAAATAAATTCATTGGGAAGCTTTTGATTGATGTAAAAGTTCACATCTTTCATTAACAACAACTGACTATTTATGGTCAAAATTCAAATCCTGTTCAGCCCTCCTAAAGTATTACAAACCACATATTCAGTCATATTACATTATTTATGAAGTACAATAAATGATATAAATTTTCAACTAAAACATATATATTGCAACATACCAGAATATGCTATCTGGAAGGATAATACAGTCAATCCAGACTGTCCATTTGACAGGAGATGCTCTAGATTAGCCATGTCAACCTATGCCTTAAATATAGATGCCCCAATGATAGATTTTGTCTTTGGTTTGATTACATGTATGACAGTCATCCAATTTTTTAATATTTTGGAAGTTTTAAACAATGAAGAATGTTAGTCTTGGGTGATCGCTTGATAAGGGACAACAACCTGGTGTAGGTCCTATTAAAGTAGGATGTTGGGAGGAAGATGGACCGGCAATAAATGTAAAACTAGGCATTTTTATGCAAAGTGACCATTCTTAGACTGAACTCATGTTTCTCAAGCTGGCAGTTAGAGGCTTTTAGCATCACACCAAGTGATGTTCTCTAGGGTGAGCATGCCTTGTCAAAAATCTATTTGGACCTGAAACTTATGCAAACCCGAGGTTGATTTATAGTATACATGGAGATGTGAGGTTCTCCAAGCTTCCATGTGCGAATTACCTGGATGTCACATGCCTCTTGCAAGTCTAACCAAACAAGAATATCGTCATTATCAATTCAAAATGACCATGGGAAGCAGAAAGGCTAAGATTTAAGAATCGTATCATAGCCGGATTCCCCAAAAACCTAAGATTGATTGTGCCCTTTATTATTGAGTACACATTTATCACAAGATATGCCAAAATTGTAAGAGCTCTATGAGATACACACACCAAACAATTAAATTAAAAACAAAGGTTGCAAGATGAACCCATCCAGCCCATGGAATTCTATCCTCACGAGGGTTGGAAGTGTCACAAAAATAAATAAATCAATAAAGCAGACAGACCTTAAAAGGAAAATAAAATTTTCCTAAGCACATATTGGAATATAAAAGTTTAGCCCAGAGAATCTTTCTGATGAGAATGTGCCTTTTCCACCTGTATTACTGAATTTTTAGAACTTCAAAACACACTACACACCAGGATATTCTACAAATATGGAAAATATAGGCTTACCTGCTTCAGAGCCCCAACATCATTTGTTCCATCTCCGCACATTAATGTTACTCTTCCCACAGTTTTAAAAGTTGTCATGATAAGTTCCTTCTGCTCAGGAGCAACCCTTGCAAAAACCTGGAAATGTTGTAGTATATAATCAAGATGGGAGCATCATATCAACCAAGATCCAAACAACTATCATAAGCAACTACCTTCACATAAGGGATAACGTGAAGAATAGCAGAGGTCTGCTGTAACATATCAAAGCAGTCCCCTCCAATACAGAGATCATGAGATTCTGACAATGCTTCAACCTCCTCTTCACTGTAAAAACAATAACCTCATGTGGAGCAAGTTGTTAGCAAATCAGCAGTTTTATTGCTTGAACTCCAAAAATGGAAAAAAGAAAATGGTAAGAAAAACCAAGTAATTAAAGGACATGCAAACGAAGAGAGAGATATTCTTGGAAGTAAAACATGCAATTTCAATTGAACTCAAATAGATAAGAGTAAAATCTACCAGTAGCTTATGGTCTCTGTTTCATCTGGTGAAATCCATTCAAATCCTTCACCTCTCTTACTCGGACAAAGGATCAGTGGTTGTTTTGAAATGATATGAACTTGACTAGCAACATGGCAAGCAGTTAAAGCTTGATCACCTGTAATCATCACCTAACAATGGAAAACCTTTTTCTTGAGAATTATAGGACAAACCATCAAGATAACGGGTACAAATTTAAAGAAAAATAGATAGTTGCAAGATAAGATCATAGAAACCAGTAAAATCAGGAGCAAGTGAAACCAACTCATCCCCACTCTTAAAATTTACAACCTTCAGAATGGCTGTGGCATGCTGCTCCGACAAACCTCACTACATCTAGTTTAGAGTCTTCAATTCCATATGTTCAGATAAGCCATCCAAAGGGTAGACACTGAAGCATGATAAGGCCACAGAACATATAATATGACATTTTTCAGGAACATAACTCCCACATTGAGTTTCACTAACAGTGATATAGTGATCCAGGGTATTATCTCTCTGAAAGCAGAGACTTTGATAACGCCAGCACAATGCCCTCAGAAATCTAAATTATATTTCACATTAATGAACCATCTCATAGAATAATTCAGCAAACCGCCAATAATAATTATGCTACAATCCTTCGTATAATTTCACAACATTAGGAAAATATCAATTAAAAGCAAGGATTGGATGTGTGTGCATACCAAGTCATGCGACGATCCTTTTAATTGAGACAAAACAGAAGCTGAGTCAGCTTTAATGGGGCAACTGAAAACCTGACAAAGAAAATAGGAATTTAGTGACGAGAAAGATTTAGAAGCTTACACATTCTTCACACTGCAGTGATCTCAACATCATAAATATAGAACTTGCACAAGGATTTGCTTTATATTGATCTGGAAAAATGGATATGAAATTGTATATACCGCAAAACCAGCAAAAGTAAGGCCACTTTCCACTAGATCTCTATCCAGGCTTCTAGCTTCACTAACCTGTCATATGAACAAAAAATCATCATTGAATATATATAAATATATACACTCATAAGGGGATATATAAGGTGAAATAATTGCAAGGTCAAATTCTTGGATTCAATTCTAGAAAGCACAAATCCATGTAGGATGGTATTAACTAAAAAAGCCAAAAACATGTACTCAGTGCATGTAGGATTTGATTTTGGAAGGATGAATGTAAATTTTTTGTTTGGTTTCAACATATGGATTTCTTACGATAAAACAATTTGTTTTCAAGGAATTTTAGGTTTTTCTAAAGTATTAGCCTTTAAAAAAAATGATTAAGTTACATGATCATCTTTAATGACACTGGTCAGGAAGGAAAGGTTAGCCATACAAATATAGTAATTGATGAGAGTCACGAGATATCTCCAATGCTCAGTTGTTCTGTATTTAGACCCCATTTTAGTGGGAACTGGCTTATGATGATGATGATGAGGAGAATAAAGATGATATCATCAGCTCACTTTTCAGATCTAATTAGGAACAAAATTGAAAACTAAAGTTGCATGTATCTGTAATTTCTACAAAAAGGGAAGACTTCGAGGCAGCAGCGTGGCAGAGGAAGCGAGAGATGAAAGAATTAGACAAGTAATAAAAGATAAAAGTTTAACCAAAAAGGATCATCCACCAAATGAAAGATATGCAGACAATAGATCTAAACATTTCATACCGTCATGTCTGGAAGAGGCTTGTATGCAAGTGCCAAAACTCTAGATCCTTGACGAGTATATTTCTTGTATGTCTGAACATATGATGATGGCAAATCAATCAACCTAGCCTGAATGGTTTCAGGTGCGCCCTGCAATAATAAACAGGCATGGAAGTGAAACAAAAATTGCTATATAACATTTAACAAGTATTAAGCATAAAATTTGAAAATAAATAGCAGGGATTAGCGAGTAGCAATCTTTCTGAGTATTGCCTTTCAATAAGCTATAAAGAAACAAAAAAGTAGACCTGCTATGTCAAATGCATTTAGGGAGAACACAGAGAACAGCATCTAGATCTATGTGTGGAAACCGAGGACACAAAAATTTGGTCTTCATGTCCATTCAAAATAAGGACTGAAGAAGAGGATTAATACAAGAAAGACAAAAAAGAACCTTTAAAATTGAGAAAGTAGTCCACAAAGTCACTCTTATCTTAATGTTTACACACATGTAGCCAATAGTCATAACCAAGGGTGTAATGGATCACTGGCAAGAATAGAAGGTAACCAACAAACCTTAACAAATGAAAAGAACTCCTCATGAACACGGACAACAACTGCCATTCTTTTCAAATAAGATGCAAAATGGTGTCTCTGAATGATCTGAACAGCATTGCCACCTCCTCTGAGACATCGCAAAAATGAGAAAAATTATCGTCAGAGGTAAACAACAGAAGGCTACAGTTTTTTAAAACCTATGTTATCAATAATACTGAGGGAATGGGAAGGGGATTGGAGAAGGCAAATGGTTCAAAAATATAACTTGAGGAAATAGTAACATAAAAGAACACTCCAAGCAGAATAGCACACAGAGCAAAAGGCATTAGCCATGAAAAGAAAATATTTCATCCATATACTCCACTGACTGCCAAATTGGAAAGCATAGAAAATGGAATGAGAAAATAATCGGCAATTTGAGAATTAGCTATATGTATAGATGCCGCAAGTCATAACCAGAAAGGTTAGCAAGTTGTACCAAAAAAGTATCTATAGGGAAATAAGTCCCGAGAATAATAAATCCAAGAAAGACTTGTTGCACACAAATTTGTCTCTGAAATTTTACAAAAAAAAAAAAAAAGGTGTTACAGAGACATGTAATGACTCAATTTGCCATTTCAGAAACAAACATTTCCATGCAATTTTTAGTTCATTAATACAGAAGTACACTGTACGCATAAATTCTGATATTTCATATTGTTGTATTTTCAAGATCATCTTTTTTTGTTCTCAATGGATAACGACAATTATTTGCTGATGCATAGAGAAACTGACAAGTACAGCAGTAGGGCAGGTAATGTGCTCAAACCATCATATAAAACCAAATGCACAAGACCTGGAAAAGGCATGGGAGGGAAAATACCACCATACAGTAAAAAACTAGAGAAAGTAAAGTAGCCTGTCATGATAGTGAATCCATGCTGATAGCCATCAAATTCTAAGTATGTCTATTACCCAGTTGATCTGCAGCCTAACTGGCAGATCTATGCACCCAACTGAACAAATTATTCATCTGAACAGAAATGAATCATGTCAATGTAATAAAGTCCTCCCATAAAACTGCATGACGAATAACCTAATACTCATGGTTTGCCGTTTCAGTGGCACCTCGCGAAATTTCGCTTCTCGCACCCCCCCCCCCCCCCCCCCCCCCCCCTCCTTTCCCAAACCACCGCCGCCCCCTGCTGCATGAAGTTTGGGGAGGGGTCCAAACTGAGTTTTTCTTGTTTTTGTCGGCATGCTGGCGAAATGCTGCGAAACATCCCAAAAAATGGGTGATTTCGATTTACAATGCCAAACTCATATGAAATTTATCCCAATTTGAATGAAATTTCATACGAAAATTTCTATTCCTTCCCTATTAGGGTGAAGATTTTTAACATTTATTACATAAAATCAATTATTTATCCCAAGCAAATGAATGATTTTAAGCAATAAATGTCTAAAATTTCGCCCAAATAGGGAGAAACAAAACTCTTCGTATGAAATTCCGCCTAAATTAGGCTAAATTTCGAACAATTTGAGCATTTTAAGTCAAAATCACTCTTTTTTTGGGCTGTTTCACTGCATTTCGTCAACTTTTCACCGGCATCTCACCAAATTTCATTAAATTTCACCAAAATGTGATTTTTCCCTATCTCGCCAAGTTTCAGCTGCTAGGCATTTCTCCTAGTAGCACCAAAACAGCGAACCTTGCTGATACTTAACCTTACCCATCCTAAGCATTTTTGGTGCCATTGACACACCAAGTAAAATAAATCTCCAACGATTGTAGGTTTACATCAAAGATTACCTATGAATCCATGTCCAATGCTTCAATTATGGATGAATTAAATACTCGTATTCAAGTGGAGTACATTGGTGTATGCAGATGATGTTGTTTTGATAGAACAAATTAGAGATGAAGCAAATGCAAAACTCGTGTTACAATGAGATACTTTGGAATCAAAATTTTCTAAGCAAAACAAATGTAAGATTGTGTAAAAGGAGCATACCCTTAACAAAATTATTGAAGTTATTGTAAGAACTGAGAATCAAGACATTCATAAAAGCAATAAATTATATTATGTTGAATCAATCATCCATAAAAAGAAGGATATCTGCTGAATATAGAGTTAAGAGCCGGATGGTCTAACTGGGGTGCTATGTGATTGATATGGGGCATTAAAACTAAGAGGAAAAATTTTTTAGGACAGTAATTTTAGCTGATATAATATATAAACAGGCGACAGAAGAACTAAAATATGCATAAGGTGAAATGAGGTTTTTAAGATGGATGTGTAGAAAGATTAGGAAACATAAGGAATAAACTTATCTCACTCTGTAGGTGTTGGCCAAATAGAAGATGAGATAAAGGAAAGTTAGACAAAGATGGTTTGGCAAAGATATATCTTTACAGAAAAAAGGGGCAGCCATTGAAGTATCTAAAAGTGCTAGAGGAAGACTAAAAGAACCATACTTGAATTCTCCTCATAATTTTGGCAACATGTCCATGAAATTTCACCATTTATTCCATTGGATGCATAAATTTTTTTGGGAAGTGTGAAGATTTCCCTTGTGCCACTGAAATTTCAAAGATATAACTGAATTTTTCAGCACACATCCTGAAATCAAACTTTTAAGGACCTTTTTGGTGGAAATTTCACCACATTTTTGCCAAAATTCCCCAATTCATTTCTTGAACTAAAAAAAGGCTGTTTTTCCACCCCAAAGAGCAAGAAAATATTCATCTACAAATGTTTTATGCACACAGAACTCTCATATATAGACTGTTAAGAATTTGTTAAGAAAATTTCTGTCGTCCAAAAACCCAGTCATACTCAAGACCTAGAAAGTCACGAGATACCGAGTCTTATTGGACGAATCAACTTGGTATCAGCTCTTACCGAGCTGATGACGGGTTTTGTTTGAAACACCTCTTCTCGGGTAAAATTGCCAAGTTCTACTGAGAATTATACAACTGAGGCAATACTGATTTGGTATCCCCCAAGTTGGCTCAGTTGTGGGCGCTAACAACTTGGTATTTCCCAAGACCTGTTCAGAAAAACCAGGGAAAAAAAAAGGCAAAAAGAAAAAGAATAAGAAGGATAAAAAAAAACATAAGAGGACAGAAAAACAAGAAAAAGAAGATGCAGTTGGTTTGTCAGAACTTGGTGGGGGTGGGTCGGGGGAAGGGAGGAAGAAACAAAGAAGATACCTGTTTTTTCATTGTTGTTAATGCTAAAGAAGAGACCTTTCTTATTCTTTTTGGTTTCTTCTCCTCTTATTCTTCGTTTTCTGCCCTCCTAAACTTTCCGGGTGACCAGGATCTAGGCCATGGCTTTAAACCTTGGTCATAATGGCTTATACACAAGTAACCACGTATGCATAGGTGTTTTACTGTTACTTGTATCTTATAAAAGTTTTAATTGAAATTTCTAAACTTCCATGCAATTTCCCCACAATTTCCGCATATCAGCAAAATTTTCTGTCCTCATGAATTGTCAACAGTGCTAGTGATATTTCACCAAGTTCACTAGACGAAATGTTAGGTGAAATCTTGATATAAAAACTTGTTTCGAGTCAGTTTTAAAGAATTTTTATATACACACTAAAAAAAGGGATATGGTTTTAACTTGGAGGAACAGGATTCAAGTGGGTTGAACGAACTTGTTGGTTCAAAACACTGTTGTTTTTTATATATCAAGTCGCCAATCTCATATAGGATCACTCAACTATCATTTACCAATTAAAAAAAAAAAAAAGAGAACCACACCTGGTTTGCCACCTCACAATGAATAAATAGAGGAACTGTAGATTCTAGGGAAAATTCCATGTATGTCTTCTCTTTTGGAGCACATCGATGGTATTGATTTTCTCAAGGAATGTCAACACATAAAGGCATTTATTCTAAGAGAGAGCACTTTCCAAACCCTAGAATAAGGAAAACACTTCTCCCAAAAAGGCATATCAGAACACAGGAACCTAAAAAGGAAAAAAAAAAGTACCTGGGTGAATAACAGCTCCTAGGGTCAATAATCCAAAAGACCTCAACATGATGAGTCTAAGAACGCATCTTTAAGGAAGTCGGTTGACTAAGCAATTTGTTCAATTACAAGAGGACATGCATCACCTAATCAAAGTAAGGCTCCACCAAGGACCAGAGGTTGACTACATATCAGTAGGAAGTAGATCCATATTCAAGGTCATCTACTGTTCAAGCATTTTCTTTAAGCCACAGTGCTCTTGGCTTTTGCCTCTTATATATATCTTCCCTTTTTTAACACCTCCCCAATCTCCTCCTTCAAACTTACCGGGGTGCTTCTTTACTCATAAGAGAGGCTACATGTGCAATTCCTTCAGATCCAGATCCTCAATCAGATGCAAGATTTTCATCTTCCTAGCTTTTGAACAGCCAAAAGTATTTTCATTCCAAATTTTAATCTGCTCCTTAACCACTTTCAAGGCTGTTATAGATTTGAAGCCTTTCAAACCATCATAAGATGGCCTGCCAAACCGACCAATCCTTGAATGATCAGGAAAACTGCATGGTACTACAGCCACATGTTCTCAAATCAAAAAGGAATGGGGTCTTGTGACTACCCATCAGTCCTTAGCAGACTGGGGCATTGAACAGACGTACTCATAGGGAGTGCTACCTGCGCGGTTAGGCGATAGTGGTCATCCCAGCATGTAGAAACGAGTGACCTATCAAGAAGGCTGCATATCGGAACTTCATGGAGATTGGACCATGTATATGATGAACCATTAAGCGGAGATTCAACTCATTGATGAGACACCCAAATTCTATTATACTACAGTTCGTGTTCAGCCGCCCACAATTTTTTTCCTTCCAAAAGTACTCCTAATAGGGCGAATTTCCTCCCAAAAAACCTCATGACTAGTAGGCCTAATGGACAATATATTCAAGAATGCAGCGAAGCCCAGTTGTCCTCTTTGTTTCTGAACTTGACATTTGCAGTGAAGAAACTGACAAAATAAATCTCCACCAAAAGCATCAGCGACATCCCGAACTACCAGAATACCACCAGAGGAATTGTAAGAGGGCAGAAAAATCCATCTCTTACTGTATCTAGACCAGATCTCCCGAATTAGATTTGCATCAATGAAGGAATACTTGGTTTCCTGAAACATTAAAATCTGAGGCTAAATCCTAGTACACAGGTCCCTAACAGCTCTCTTTTTACTTAGGTCTCCAAGACCCCTGATATTCAAACTAATTATCTTCATTACAACAAACATTAACCCTCACTGATTTTCCGATTTTCCTACTAGACTTGTACTGCAACAAACATTCAAATTTCGAAGTTCCCTTGACTTATAAAATCTCTGAATGGCTTCTGGAATGCTAACAGCTTGACCCTCTATCCAGGAAAAAGAGGATCTTATAATCAAATATTAGCATTGCACTTGGGAATACTGCAATTGGATGCTAATGGCTTGGGATAGTTCACTTGAGCCAAATAGCCTGTATTTCTCAGTTTTTCCAGATATGGCATAAACAGAAAATGGTAGTACTCAAATGAAGCATGCAGTGGACCAAAATTGCCCTCAAAAGCAGCACACTTTCTCAGGTCACTGGTATTCTAGTCTTGCCCTTGATGGTGGATCTAACATTAATTTTAGAGAAATCAGAAGTGTGATTCTGGTCCTTATCATATATATCCCCGTACATAGAATCTCTCTGGAAGTAAAATTCCTCTATTGCTCCAGTAGCTTGATACAGCCTGCCCAGTTTTTCTTGGTGGTTGAGGCTTAAACTTTTTCCACATTCCTGGTGAATCTATGTTACCTAAAATAAGGGTTTGATTTGTGGAATTCGAATAGGAATTAAGTAATCCTAATTCTTCCAATTAAAATTCGTTAGGAATTTAATTATACAGAATCGAGATTCCAGTTGGTTGGATGACATAGGAATTGGAGTTTGGAACTATAATTCATTGAAAAACAGGTTTGAATGAAGTTTCAACTGAGATTCCAGTTGGTTTCAATTGATCATTCTAATGATTAGAATCTTTTAGCGGGTTCCACTCTCAATATTTATACAAGTTCCCTTGCCAATAATAATCCAGTCAAATGCTATACACCGTCCACTGTATACCACTCATTTCAATGTGTTTTTCCAAGCATTCCCACAATAACATAAAATAAATCAAGAAACAGATAAAGCATTTGATACATAACAGTGAGAACAAAAAATCAAGTAACTCTACAAAAAACAGAAATAATTTCTGATTCAAAGTTTGGCTACCAGTGGATGACAAAATTAAAGGAACTTTGTTCATTTTTATGTTCGGTTCTTAGTTTCAAAACTTGCAATGATAAAGAATCCAATATACTGCAGTGAAAGATGCTGAGCAAGGTAATGAAAGGCAGGAAAGCTACATTATAGTGAATCCAAAAAGGCACTACACCAGAAATAAAAGCAAAAGTAATTTGCAGATCAACAGCGACACCAATTTGATAACTATCAACTTTTTCCTTGGAAATAAAATGGAACTATGCTTCCAAGATGTAAAGGTTAATAAATATGACTCAAATGCATAAGACAGTTGAAACTTTATTTCAAAGCTGCCTATCAGCAGCTTCAAAGGATTCTTGTTAAAAAAAATCCACAATTGGTGCCTCCGTATATTCACTGTATGATTGGAAGCTAGAAGTTAGGGCTTTTGGTCTCTTGTTCTCAAGGATCAATATTCCGGGAAAAATTAGATGAAATGATTATCTTTAGCTCAGAATATGTTGGTTTTACGAATTAAGAATCACTTGTGAGTTGTGAAACAAAAACCATTATAAAATTGCATTAACTCTTACTCAATTGTTTGTTCTCCAAATTGGTAGCCCTCCCAACCCTGATAGCAAGATTATAGATGAGCATATTGTGCTCATTTTCCTCATCATATACTATTTCATTTCTTTATGTCATATCCTATCCTA
Organism: Buxus sempervirens; assembly: GCA_947561395.2. NCBI lineage: Eukaryota > Viridiplantae > Streptophyta > Magnoliopsida > Buxales > Buxaceae > Buxus > Buxus sempervirens. The sequence goes on from OX387182.1 coordinate 27,329,168, forward strand.
CAGTCCTATGGCTCCAAAAACTATCTACCATGTTGATGTAACAAAATTCCAAACCTCTATATAACTTATAGTGTTGATTAGCAAACAGTTAGCAAGTGACTATTGACCACGATAGTTTATGTAATATCAATTTCTATTAACTAATTTTCAAATGGAATGTGTGACCATCCATTTGATCAATAATATTTGTTGAACTTTGAATGCTAAAGTTTCTATTGAAGCACCGACAACTCATATCAAGGCATCACTCATAGACAAATCAATCCAATGGATTGCCAATAGGATGTGCAATCAGGTCATACTTCCTTTAGAAGTCAAACAATATTGTGTTCCATTCAATTACAATGATCAATTGAAACATGAATCTAGCATTGGACACTCGTAAGTAGCTAGAATTTGCTATGTTACATGGACACTTTACACACCCCAAAGTACCCGTGTCCGACATGACACGACATGGGTATGGGTATGGCATATGTCTCAGATCCTTTGCATGTTCTCATGGACATGCAACCCATGATCAATCAGAAAATAATTATCAAATAATTAACTTGGAAGTAATGAATCAAAAAAGATAATACTTTTTGCAAAGCGAGAATGTATATTCTCAAACTCAAAAATTGCAAGCAATGGTTTAAATATATATATATATAGGGAAAAAAAGAGGAAAAACAGAAATATGAAAGCTAGGCTTCTCACTAGCATTATTGACATGTACTTTGAGACCTTTCAACAGAATCCCAGTATCCTTATTCAAATTTTGGATACTTCTCAACTGAGTCCCCATATCCTAAAATTTGAGGGTCAAATGAATCCTAGTCCTAGACACATACCCACACCCAACACTCGTACTCAAGTCCATGTAACATTGAAAAAATTATTGATGTTTGCCAGGAACAAAAAAGGAAAAAAAAATGGTGTCTAAAAGCCCACAAAAAATTGATGATCATGCAATAATACACTAGAGGACTGAATTGGCTGAGCAAATTTACAATAACATACAACAAAAATTGCACTACAGAGATCAAAACTAGAAAATTCACTAATCTAAAAACATAACAAACCAAAACAAAAAGATAAAAAGAAAAAAAAAGAAATAATTAAAAAGACCTAATTTGTACTCAAGTAAATATGAAAAATACGCATGACTAGATCTTTTACGCAATGCTGGGAATCAAGCAAATTGAAAACCCTTATATTCCCTTATATTGCAAAAGAAGAAACAGTGAACCCGTTACATTTTAGAAGAATAAAACAGAGAGCACAAACCAAGAATTAGATGGAGAGAGGGAGGGATGGGGAAAAGAGTCTTGCCAAATTTGTTGTAGTAACAGACTTCTGATGGTTGCTAGCGGAATAGAGAAAAGAATAAAGGGAAAGGGAGAATCATGTTCTTTTATTGGGCCCAAAATTTATCAATTACAAGGAGCGAACCTCGAATTCTTGACCCCATACCCACGAATTTGGCCGTCCTTCAAAAATTTAAGATTCCAAATAATTGGCATGATGTCAAACGCTGAAATTGGAACTGGAAGTCCCATTACAATCCTAGCGTTAAATCTGTGAATCAGTCAGGTTCAAAGCAAGGTTTGACATTTCGTTTCGCCCCCTGGCAGCATGAAACAGGGGGGTGAAAACATTTACCCCACGTTTCACTGGGGGTACCGACGAAATGCAGCGAAATTTCGTTGTGTTTCGCCGAGACCCCAGCGAAACGCTGGGGTTAGGTGAGGTGCCGCTTGAGATTTCGTCAGATTTGGGCGAAATCTCAAGCAGACAACTATTTTGGGGCAAAACTGCCCCAAAGTTCAATTTTTTTTAGGTTTTTCTCAAATTTCTTCCTCTTTTCTTCTCCAAATCAAGTTTAAACATGGATTGAAGCTGAAAACACTGATCTCCACCAACATTTGAGTGCTTTGGAGCTTTGAAGGTTTTCAAACAAAGGTAAATCACGTTTTTTCTCCTATTTAGTGTTCTAATTAGCTTAGAATCATATGATTTTTGGATATGATCTGTAACAATACCCAATCTATCGATGGGTATTGTTACTTTTTTTTTCGAAAATTATAATTTTTAAAATTATTTTGAACGAAAATTCATTTAAAATTAGAAATAAATAAATAAAATTCATATTAAATGCTCAAAAATCATGTAATAATTACTAGAATACCAATGTAATCAAAATGTCATAGGAGTTAGGACTTGAATTAAATTTGGGTATTTAAAAAATTAGTTATTTATTAAACTCGAAAATTAATAAAAATGTTAAAAAATTTATTAAAATATGTAAAAAATTAGTAAAAATCATGGATTAAATATATATGAAGTGTGGACACTCGATCTATGGATGGGTGTCCAAAATTTTTTTTTTTTTTGTAAAAAAATGAATAATTAATTGTTTATTTAATATGAAAAATCATTAAAAAATTAAAAAAATGTTAAAAAAAAATTTTAGTATGTATTATCTAGATAATATTCGTATTACTTTTTCACAAACAATGTACCACTAGTTGATTATTTTCATAGTTATTGTATACTAGTGGTGACTTTAAGTGACTTTTTTTAATTGTTTGCAAATTGCAATTGACAGGTAACCTAGTGTAACGGCTACCAGCTAGCGGGCGATGGCATCAGGATCTGGTAGTGCAGGCGGTGGTGCTAGTGGTGATGATGCCGAGGCAAGCGAGCGTAGAATGCATATAGGATGGAATCACTATACACGCTATAATGGAGACAAAAATAAGACAGTATGTAATTATTGTCATCATGTATTCAAGGGGGAGGTATATCAAGATTGAAGATGCACTTGTCACATGGCTATAAGGACGTTGCAAATTGTCTTAGAATGCCACCTGAAGTAAAGAAACAAATACGTGAGCACCTAGGGGGTGGTGCAAAAAGCAGAAAAAAGAAGCATGTGCAGCAAGAGGAGGTCAGACGGAGACTAGCAGAGCCTCCACGGGTATCCTCTGATGATCATGAGGAGGACATTGTCTACCCTGGTGATATGGTCACAGAGGCTGAGAAGGCAAAGTATAGAGCACAGGTCTGTGCATCCCTACAGTCAAAGTTTGATAGGAGAGAGGGGCAGAGATACGGGCTTGAGAGAGGCCGTCCTTCTGGGGCTGGTATTAAGCACACAGCTGCAGATCCGAGATCAGCTTCTATAAGGTGTTCTCATTCCATGAGAATGCCTGATTATCCTATGGATCCTGATACACATAGATCCTTAGATGCGAGGCAGAAGAGGCTTAAAAATTAAAATTGCTTGGACTGGAGGGGGTGTTAGAAAGAAGATGGGCAAGTTCATATCTAGGTTCTTTATATTCAATCATATTCTTGCAAATGCAGCCACCTCTCCTCATTTTAAGAGTATGGTTGACATTATTCAGGAGTCTGGGGTTGGAGTCCTACCTCCTACCCCAAAAGAGATCATGGGGGTGTATCTGGATGATGAAAAGGAGATATTGGAATTTATTCGATCTTTGCGTCCACAGTGGGAGAGATTCAGGGTTTCTATAATGTGTGATGGTTAGACAGGCCCTACGAAATTGTCAATCATCAATTTTATGGTCTACTGTAAAGGCAAGGCCGTATTTCTGAAGTCAGTAGATGCCTCAGATAAAATAAAGGATGCAGATTACAGCTATAGCTTACTAGAGGGGGTGATTAGAGAGGTTGGAACGCAGCTTGTTGTGCAGATTGTTACAGACAATGGGAGTGCCTTCAAGAAGGCTGGTTTGATGATACAAGAGAGGTACCCCATATACTGGACCCCTTATGCTGCACATTGTATAGACTTGATGTTAGAGGCCATTGGAAAGAGGCAGAAGGTGGTGAAAACTCTAGGAGATGCACGAACCCTGACTAATTTTATTTGCAATCATAATTATGTGCTAGGGAAAATGAGAACAGTATGTCATGGAGACATAGTCAGGCCAGGGATCACTTGATTTGGTACAAATTATATTGCCCTGGATAGTATCTTGCGGCACAAGCAAAGACTAAGGTCGTTATTTACTAGTGAGGATTGGGGTAATTGCCCTCAGAGCTGCACTGAGATGGGGAGACGAGTAGAGGACATTGTTCTTTCCAGCAGCTTTTGGGATAATGTGAAGGCGCTAGTTGATTTATTGGAGCCCATTTATAGGGTGCTACGGATCATTGACACAAATGCATACCCGACTATCGGTTCCATCTATGAGTGCATGAGGGTGATGAAAGCACAAGTTCGAGCTACAATAAAGACCTCCTACAAGTGGGTCCACAAGATCATTAATGATCGTTGGTTTAAATCGATGGATCATCCTCTACACTTGGCAGGTAATTAATTTATAATATTAATTAAGATTTGTTGATGTATTTTTTGTACTTATACTTCTTTGGTAATGCTAAGTTGCTAATATGTCATTTTCTTCTCAAACACAATAATAGCACATTATTTTAACCCGAAATATCGCTACAAGGAAAAGCTTGGGTCACACTCAGATATGTGGACAGCTGTGCATCGTGTTTATGCCCACCTCGATCCCAACTCAAAAGGGCAGACAAATTTTGGCAATGAGGTAAATACTAAATAAATAATAAATAAGTAATCTATCAATTGTAATTTGGAATCTTTTCCTATTTTTTTACTAAATTCAGAACATGCTCTTGCAGTTGATCATGTTTACAGATGCCTTGGGATCATTTGGAATGGCGACCGCCATTGCTTTGCGAAATACGATGATGCCATGTAAGTAATGTACTACATTTTGGTCACTTTTTTAAATTCACTTAGAATTTCTGATTTTATTTTTATTCTTATTGAAAATCATTACACTTTTCATGCGAGTGGTGGGCATGTACGGAGTTTCTGCCCCCACTGTGTCGAAGCTTGCGTATCGGATTCTCGCTCAAACTGCATCCTAATCCGCTTGCGAGCGTAACTGGAGCACCTTTGCATTGATTCATACAAAGCAAAGGAACTGGTTTGCCTATAAGAAGCTACAAAAGCTCGTGTTTTGTCACTACAACATGAGATTACGAGCGAAACAACTGGAGATCGAGGCACTTAGTACATATGTTGACGACCCCCTGGACATCCTATGCAGCACCCAAGTTGATGAGGACAACCCATTCTCAAAATGGGTAAGGACTGCGGAGTTAGACGAGCCTGATGGTGGGTCGAGTTCAGTCGTTGCTCGTGCCGCAATAGAGATGGGGATTGATGTTGATGCTTTTATAGAGGAGGAGAAAGGATTTGCTTCCGTTGACTCTTTCGATAGAGATACCAGAGTAGTGCCCCCTTTAGTTTCTACAGCAGCAGCGACAGCCTCAGTCCCAATTCAGTCAGGTGAGCATAGAGAGTCGGAGTCCGAGGATGACGATGATGGAGACAATGATAGTGGGGGTGGTAGAAAGTCTGATGACGATGATGATGATGGAGATGATCATCAGGGAGGTGGACACTCACATGGGCCAGGGGTTAGTCCTTTCACTGGGGAGGCAACGTACACACGCGCCACCCAGGACTCCGACCATGGAGAACGATACGCTCGGAGTGGTCAATCAGAGACACAGGCATGTACTTTTTAGAGGCGGGGTAAGGGGAAGAAGAGGATTAGTGCCCAGGAGGAGGAGGAGATGTCTCAATCTCTTATGACTATGGACATGGGGGATCTAACAGCACATCTTTACATAGTTATAGGGATTAGAGCGGATAGTATGGAGGATATGCATGTCCATATCCAGGGCAATTGCAGACATCTGACAACTACAAGTTATTTCCATCCTATCCAGTTGCACCAGTTCCATATCCAGCTGCATACGGATATGGGTATGTCCCAGTGCCAATGCCAGTCCCAGCCATCCCATTTCCATATGGTTATTATCCTCCACCTCCACCACTAGTCGTAGCAGATGAGGAGGATGAGGATGAGGACGAGGGTATTCTTATTATGAAGTATTATGATGATTGTCCTCCTATGGGCTTTGTTGTGTATTTAGATCAGAATGTGTATGAGGTGGTGCATCATTACAGAGGTCAATACGCAGGGCACATGTTGTGGAGGCGATATGTTCATATGCTTGAGAGATGACAGCAACAACAGTAGCAGCATTTCTAGCCTCCTAGACACTCCACTTCTTATTGATCTTTGTAGTTTGTACTTTGTTTTTACTTTGCATTTTGTATAACTTCGTACTTTGTAGTCTTGTCTCGTCTCTTGTACTTTGTATTTTGCAATTGGTCTATGTATGACTATGAGTCTATGACTTTGTTTACACATTACACTTTGTAGTGTGGTCTAATAGTTAATATTTAATAGTTGTGCTTGTATTTGTTCATAAATTAGAGAACTATTCTTCCTTATTCTTTCTATTTTTACATATAGATTGTATAAAATCATGTGTAATATGTTTTTTTTTCCTTATTTATGTTGTTTTTATACATTTCGCAGCTTTTCATCGGTGTGCCGCCAATTTCGCCAAAACTGCTTTTTTTCCCCATTTCGCTGAGGTGCCGCCGGCATTTCATTTCGTGCCCCTGGCGGCACCGAAAAGTAAAACCTTGGTTCAAAGGACTCTGTTAGAATTCCTTAAGAGATTATCTAGTTATTTGGCTAATTCTAGAATCTGGAAACCATCATCAAGTAGAACTTTCACGTAGAAATATGTTTATATTGAGCTGATTGAAAAATATCCTAAAGATATGTTTACCACTGCATAAATTTTGGAACTAGTGTGACCCTTCAAGGATTAATACTTTTTCTTGGTTTACAATTCATCAAAAGGATCAATGTAACTACCAAGATCTCACTTATGAGCTTTTTGGTCTTCTAATAATTTTGGGCATCTTGTAATAAACTTAATATATCTAATTGGGTTCGAGGATCTAATAAAAGCTGGCATTGGACCATTAATTAGACCCAAATAAGCTAGTTAAAGTTCATGAAATAATGCAGATTTTACTCAATAAGTAAAATTATTAATAAAATTAAAAAGAGGCCTAGACACGTAGGAAGTCCGATAGAGTTTGGGAAGTGTGGTGCGAGGGATATTTTATTAAAAAACAAAAAAGGAAAAAAAAAAAAAAAAAGAAGAGAAACCATAATCCTAACCCTACTAAGTCTTCTTATTATTATTTTGTAATTATTATTTAGAAGCCTTGGACGTTGGAGACTTGTGAAAGAATAGAAGCAGATGTTGGATACTCGAGAGAATAGAAGTTAACATTGGAATATTGGAAGGAATAGGGGTATTTCACTAAAAGCAGCGAATTAAAAAACCCTAAACCTAGTAGTATTTAAAAGCTTGGAGAATTTCTCTAATTAATCATTCTTGAAGTGGACGAAACTGGGTAGATAGAGATGAGAACCACGTGTGCAGCCCTATAGTATTTTGAAGGTGGAAAATTCTGATTATTGATGAGGATGAACTGCCAAAAAAATATGTAGGTGGATTTTACGTACTTCTTTTGTGGATTTTAGATTTGTGGAATGAGCCAAGAAGACCTTTCATGATGACCGTTGATAAGTCTTGAAGATCTTTATTAAGTTCTTGACGATATTTAAGGGATTCTTGATATTTTTATCATGGAGAAATGTGATTTACATATGCTTGCATGCAATAATTGAGTTTTTGATCAACTTTATTAGATTCTTGATAATCGATCGTTATTGAGTCATGATGGTCTCTTTTGGTTTCTTGATACTATTCATCATAGAAAAGTTAATCTACATGTGTTTGCAACTTTGCATGCAAGAATAGGGTTCTTGATCATCTTTATTGAATTCTTGGCATTCTTTATTGACTCTTGATGATCTTTATTGGGTTCTTGATATTCTTTATAATAAAGATATGTGATTTAGTAATAGCATGATATAGAGATTTTCTTTATAAAAGAATAATACTTGACAATGAAGGAGTGATTAATACATGAATATTGATTTTGTTCATATTTAAAAATATCTCATAACCTTTAGGCTTAATCAACAGATCCATAGGGATGCTTTGATTGAAAAAGTTTGTTTTGAGAAGAGACACTAATCAAAGTGGTAATTGATTAAGAAGTGTACCTAATAATTAAAATTGATAAATTAAACATTTCAAGGTATACAAGCCCTATACTGAAGGTAATTTTAAATGACAAAAACTTTAACAAAGAAGGGTATATAGTCCTAAACAACATGCCTTATCCATGTTTGTTACTCAATTAATTATTTAATTAGCTTACTTATTAAAAGACCTTATTTACAGGAGAAAGCAGAATTATTAAAAAAATTAATTAACATAGCGCTACTACCTTAGTTGACAAGCCCTATACTTTGAGAATAAGATTAATTACAACACCTTAATTTATTATAGGCCACGCGTGTAGGGGAGTTAGTTACATAAAAGATTCAATAACTATATTAGGTCCTATAAAAGAGTTAATGATTAAATAAAAGATTTAATAATTATAAAGGTGTTAGTTAAAGAAAAGACTTCATAATTATATGGGTCCTATACAAGTGGTAATTATTAAATAAAAGACTTAAAAATTATATAGGCCCTACGTAAGTAGTAGTTAATAAATAAAAACATTAATTGTTCATAAAGTATATATAAGCCATGTATATGTGATTGTTAGTTAGTTATTACAAGATTTTCTTCATGTGATTGCTAGTTAATTATTTAGTTGACTACTTGAATTGTTAGTTAGATAGTCAGATAAAAAGATTTATTATTAATTTATGGGTATTGTCCCAATTGACTAAGCCTAATTAAACTGAGAGTTATATGCTTAAATATTTTTATCAAAATAGGGAAAATATCCTAGTGAATGGGCCCTAAGTATTAAAATAAAAGTTGGTGACCATACTCATGGAAAAATTAATGGCCAGTGCTAAATATATGCTAGTTATTAACTATAGGATTTAATAAGAACGTGCCTTAATAAGTGAGAGTCCCATATATAAATATATTTATTATCTTAGGGGTATTTAACTCTAAGCAGCAGACCCAATTATTGGCCAGTGCTAAACATTGCTCCAGTTGACAGACCCTAATTAAATATTAGTTTTAACAGCTGGAAGACGTTAATTGTCATGGGGTATTTAACTCTAAGCAATAGACCCAATTATTGAGTTATTAAATGGTAAAATTATAATCTATTGCTAAAACAAAATCTGAATGATTAAACTTATTAAAAGGGGAGGAATTCAAGAAAGAACACAAGTACTAGTATTACTAAACCCTGTTGGTTTATAATTAACTAAATAATTGAAAATAACTAAATTGAATTATTATTTGATGGTAAGTAAGTTGATATATATATTTATATATATATATATTCATACTTTGTAGTTTTAATTTATAGGACCAGGATAGACCTTGATTAACTTGTCAATTATAATGGTTGATCAGATCTTTACTGTTGAAAGATTGCAATGGTTGACCCGATCTTTATTTTTGAATAATTGTAGTTCATCATGATTCAATATGATATTGCTTTGATCATCTTCTCTATGATCATTAACACATGTGAGAATGCTTATTGTTTTAAGCTGCATATGTGGGTTATATGAGATGTATTAACGTTTATGAGATGGATATGTGGGAAATATAGAAGCTCTTGAATTAGAAATAAATAAGAATTGAATGCATATGACATCATACTAAATGGAAATTGTATAATTTGCATACCTAATGAAAGAGCGAGCTGTGAGTATCTGGGATCCAACAATCACAAACAACTCGATGGATCGGATGAGGTGTGAGGGTTGGAGCCCAACAGCCACAAATAACTTGATATTATTGATTATTCATGCATGTTGTGGCGAAGGTTTCTACAGCACCCAACACATAACTTGTAGGATGTGGTATGACATGAGAGCCTAGGCTTGAGATTCAGTCAAGTATGATACAGATGAGCCGTGTTATGTTTTGTAGTCAGATTGATTATGGATGTCTGGAACATCAATGAATGTATTCCCCTTCCCAGAAATAGAGGCTCATCATTGTGCTCTGAGCCTCTGATCGAATGAAAACTTATATAATTGAGATATATACATAGAATAGTATAGTGGGAATCCATGTCAGCATGGGAAGGACCTTACAGTCTAAATGTGTGTTGTTTAATGCACTTTAAATTCACTTCACATGAAAATGCATATGCATGGTTTTCTTATTTAGCATGGCATGGAACTTAGAAAATATTGCTTAGGACATGCATACATCCTAGGTTTGCATAAATTGCATGAAGAAAGGGAAAAAAGGGCTTGTATAATTTAAAATTTTCTATTGTATGCATGTGATGTTGCTAAGCTTATTCTACCTTTCTAAGTTTCCAATGGGAACTAAGTGTGTAGAATATTTTCTAGTCCTACTAAGAGTTGTTCACTTTTATATTTTACCATAGGCAGGTACAGATGTGGATTTGGATCAAGATCAATATCAAGATTTGGAAAAGTAGTCTTATACCTAGATCCACGTACTGATGGGTCATGACATTTACTTAGTTTAGAAGGTGTGAGTAAATGTTAATAGTTTTATTTAGGTTTGTAATATTTTTGGAAATAGTTAGTATACAATTTTTTATTTTATTTATTTTATCATTAAACTCTGATGCGATATTTATTTTATTTGTTCCTAGTCTCAACTAAAAACAATCTTTTATATAATTATCAGTGATGATGTCATGCGGCATTGATGCACGAGTGAAAGAGGGTTGCTTGATTTCTGTTCAGGGAATGGACATCGTAGCCACGTTCCAAGGTTCCTAATGATATTATTACTTAGGAACATGCTATTTTATAATATATTATCAGAATTTACATGTTTGTTTTAGAGGCATATGAAAACTATAGCCTCTTCCCAAAAAGTCTGTTTGCTTTATATGCTAGATGGCATAACAGCTAGACACAGCCAACTCTTCCAATGGCTTGACTGAAGTTTCACATGTGATTCCTCATGAACCTGGCAATTTATTCCGGTTCTGGCATCCAAGATTTGGAGGAAAGTTAAAATATAACTCTTTGAAAAGGTAGAGTTATTTTTGGCTAGTGTGACTCCTTCAAGGATTAATCCTCTCCTTGGTTTACAATCCATGAAAAGAAATCCATATATGTTATTTGTTTTAGAGGCATAGGAAAACTATAGGCTCTTCTGAAAAAGTCTGTTTGTTGCATATGCTAGATGGCGTAATGGCTAGATATTCTTATGAGTTACAAGATGCATTGGAAACTCTTCTAACAGTTTGACCAAGGTTTCAATTGTGATTCCTCATGAACTAGGAAATTTATTCTTGTTCTGGCATCAAATAGTTGGAGGAAAGTGAGAGAGAACTCCTTGAAAAGGTAGAATTGGAGCTATTCCTGGATCCATCAAGGTAAAAAGAACCATAGACTTTGATTAAAAAAAATAGATATGTTCACCCCACCATAAAGAAACTCAAAAAAATTGGTTTTCTTTGGGGATTCATCCTCTAAGCAGTTCTCAGGTTGCTCTAGAAGTGAAATTCTTAGAGACCAGAAGGTAATTCAGGTAAATAAATTTTAGAAAGCCCATCTGCATTCATCCTTGCGGTAGCCTAGAGGCAAATTTCAATGTTTCTGTCTTGTGAAACCAAGAGCTTCAGGTATTTGTAGTCTTATAACAGTCTTAACAGATGACGAATGGAACCTCCTTGCCGTTTTTCCCAAGCCTGTGGAGTTGGTAAGTCTAATAGGGCTGAGGCCAGAATTGATCAAAGTGCTAATATAGCAATAAACCTTCCATAATAAAGTTGCCACAATGGAATTGGATGTGGGTAAAGAGATTCAATTAGCAACTAAAGCAACCATCTCATTATCATATATCTCCTCCATGTCAGCCAACAAAGAAGCCCACTCCTTGCAAGAGTCTCGCCAACAGCTGACAACATTTTTTTTTTCTTTAAATAAACTGGTGGCAGTGTGGATAGTGGTTGGTTTTCGTTTTGACTTTTGAGCATGGGAGGTTTGGGGGTAGTCTTCCCTATCAGGAAGTAAAGTTTTGTCCTTTCTGACTTTTCTATGATCCTTTGACATCTCTCTCTTTGCCCCTTCTTTAAAGGACTGTCCACTTATTTGATTTTAACTCTTTTCAACGAATTTTTCTGTTAGTTATCTACTCCTCTTCGCTCAGTCCCACCTCTCCAAGATATGCTTGGGAGAAAAGTAATTCTTAGACAGAAGAAAATTATTCAACTAAGTAATGGTAACCGCAGGAAAGGTTTAAAGTTTTTATACTAGTAAGAATCAAAATTATAGCCATTGAATAAAGTACAAAGTCATGTCAGAAGGTGGACAAAATTTAATATTATAATGAACTATGACCATATAAATGCAAATAATTTTTACATTATAAGTTCAAAGGAGAAAAGAAATATAAGGATACGAGCACATAAAACTATTCAAGAATCATTCTGAAAAGTATTGGCCTGTAAATGAAAAGAAAGGAGCAGCTTACTTTTTGGGCATAGCTTTCTCGTCAGACTTATAAACCCATTCTATTCCTTTAAGTGCTGCCTTCTCAAGGGGATCTCCAACCTACAACAGACGATATATCACCGAGGGAATGGTAAAATACAATAACTCAATCTAAGATACTCATTATCAAAGTCATCAGTCCCAAAACTGGAGAAAAACAAAAAGCATGCACGCAAAAGAATCACTTAGCTTTCAGGTAGGAAGATGCAAACATGGAAAACTTTTCTCCTATCATTCTCAAGTTCAAAATGCAATAACTGCAAAACATCTTATAATTATGTTAGGACTCTTAAGTCTTAACAAAATCTTTTATAATACAAATCCACCAGATTTGTCCCTTTTTTCAGAGGTGATAGAATTTTGGTAAAGGACAAAAAACAACAAAAAAAAATTTCTTACTTTAACTAGTTAGGTTTAGATATAAAAATACTGTTTCACTCTCCCAATCTATCAAAAACTTTATCGACCAAATTAAATGCATCTAAAATATTTCTGAATGATTTCATGCAGTCATTTTTGGCATTCTTCTCATCCTCTTAGATCTCTTAATATGGAATACCTGACACCCACCCAACATCAACACCATGGGACTTTATTATGTACGCCTTAACCATATAAAGGCAACTTTCCTTTACTTCATATCTTATTAAGCAACTCCTAGGCACTTTGAGACACGTTCATTTCTTACTTATCATTCCCAAGTCTTCCAACCATCCATCCCAACATCCTCACTTTAGCAAATTTGAACCTGCTGCTTCTTTGTAGACGAGCACTTTGCTTTATGCGTTACAAAATGCATAATAACTATGATATGAAATTTGCCTTTTGGCACAAATGGAATATTTTTAACTAACACTATAAATACACTTCATCACTTTAAGCCATCCATTTCTAATCCTACAAGAAACATCCTTGTCAATATCCCTCTCTTCTTAGATTGATCCAAAACAATTAAAATGATTGCTTTTAGGAAACTATTTGTTATCCATGATTACCGCTTCTTCACGGGCTACTGCATTTTTAACTTGACTTATTCTAGAACTTTTTTGACTCCTAGGCTATTTCCCCATATTCTAAATTCCAGTTTGGCTTCCTTCTAGTTTGATTTGCCAAAAAAACATCTAGAAACAACATGCATCAAAGCATCTCCTATTGAATTTTAAATATCCGTTCATCTCGTAGTCAATTACATATATACATATATGTGTGTGTGTGTGTGTGTGTTTGTGTGTTTCTCAACAAGCATGCGTGTGAGTGAGTGTGTGAGTATGTGTTTTTGTGTGTGTGTGTGTGTGTGTGTACACTTACTAAAATTTTATTTTTCATGTTGGCCCCTACTATCACCCTAGGTAGTGCTCTACTCAAATACACATTTCCCCATTGACTCGATGTACCTAATTACTATTTTGTTCTTGACCCAAAATTCGCCAGACAACTCTTTACGTACTTTGTCAGATGGGTCCTCTACATGGATAAAAGGTAAACAACAACAATATTGTGGTCAATCACCAAAAAAATACAAACTACAGAATACAAATAAAAAAAATGCTTTGTATGAATACTTATAATCACAACCATTTTTTCTGAACCTTTTCACAATTATTTTCAGGAAAGGAAAATATTAGAGAATTAAATAAAGCATAGGTCTAATATTTATTTAACCTTTGAAAAACTTTTATAATTTCTTATTTTGCGATTAAATTACAGCAACAATAATGATTCCTATACCAACCACCTAGCATATAACCTTCCAAATTCAATCATATTGACAACCTTTTTTTTTTTTTTGACCGGTAATGAAACTCATATATATAAAAGGAGAAAAAAGAGAGTACAAAAACACAAGAACAACACAAAATAAAAACTGGTACGGACACCCATGGACAAAGTAGAACAAGACGTTCTAAACCTGTCACGAATGTACATACAAGATCACCAATAATCCTCTATGACCAAAATCCAACCATCACTCCACCTCCAAACCCACCAAAAACACCCCTTCCCTAAACGCACAGGGATGCCCAGCACCGTCTAATATCCTCAATAGAGTAACCCCTAAAAGAAGGAAGAAGATCAACCCAAGAGCAAGCATGGAAGGTAATAGAGTCCACCACAACAAGGAACGGAGATCGTCTATCCTCAAATATCCGCCTGTTCCTCTCCATCCAATTTGACAACCTTCTCACATATATAAATGTCATTTATAATTGCAATGATATTAATATATCTTAATATGTCCCCCAACTTTAGTTGCTTGTAGGTCAAAGATGTAGAGGTAACATGAAACTTAAGATTGTTTCCACTATTGAACCTAAAAATTATACAAAGGTTTTTTTTTTAGTTTCTATCAAGATTTTACTTTAATACAAAATATTGTTTACATAAAATGGATGATGGAGGTGATATATCAACCAATACTTCCACTAGAACTCCAGTGTTGGCCTCCAAGGCTTCTAGACCCCAATACCTTGTTTTCTAAAACTATCTATCTTGCTTGAAATACATTGCATGAATGATTAAAGCAATTCGTTCTCAAATTGAACTGTTTTTTGTAAAATCTTTGAAGATTTTGAAGACATCTTTCAATTTTCAATTTGGGAAAAAAATTAACACCACGAGGTTAATGCGACTTCAATTTCATCAACATTTTATGTAAAATCCATCATATTATAGATTTAAAAAAAAAAAGTTTATTTGAGATTTCAAAATGTAAAACATATATATATATATATATATTTTTTTAAAGAAAACCCACTAAGGCAGGAATAACCTTAGTGGCACTCCAGCGGTGGGAGGAGGGTTGAGGCAGACCCTGACCTGTATATTAAATCCAAAAAAAGGAAATACACCAAAATGGGGGGGACAAAAAACCTTACCCCTATAAAACAAGAATGTGAAAATTCTAATGCCTAAGGGCATACAAACCAGTTCTATCCTGAAACAAACAATTTCTAACATGTGAAGAAATATCATTAAGAGACTCATAAAAATTCTTTGATGAATGAACGCAACCTTCATTAGCCAAAGCATCAGCTACAGTGTTAGCTTCCCTGTAAACATGCTGTACCAAACGATTATGAGGGCTAATCCTTCCTTTGATCTCTTTCCACCAAATTAAAAATTTCCAAGGGATTGAAGCCACGCCATTTATAATGTCAACAAAAATCTTAAGAGTCAGACTCAATAATCAGGTGCTGGAAACCATAACTATCTGCCATACGAAGTCCATCCCTTAAAGCAAACAGTTCTGCCATAAGATTTGATTCAATTCCATAATGAGCTGAAAAAGTAACAATAAACAAACCTGAAGAGTTTCGAATAACTCCTCCCCCTCCTTAAGTTCCTGGGTTTCCTTTTGAAGCTCCGTCCACATTCAAAATTAGAGGGGAATTTCTTTGTCTTAACCAGCGAACAAAATGTGTTTTAGGAATTCTAATGAATGGAGTGAACAATTGCATTTGTTCTAAAACCAAAGCTCCAAGAGATTTACAATTTCTGGACGGCTTAGTAAGATATGAAATTTCTTGAAGCCAATAACGGATATTGCTGATGATTTGGCTTGAAGACATCGGAATTTCTTCAAATCTGCTCCTGCATCTAGATAACCATATCTCCCAACAAATTAAAAGAGGAATTGATTTGAATAGTAAACCATATTGATCATTAGAGTACTCGCTAAACCAGAAAGAAACTTTAGATGCCAAATCGTGAAGAGCATGAAATTGGCATTTAAAACGATTAGCAAAATGCTCCCAAACTGAACGAGCAATTCCTCCAAAAAAAAAAAGATGGTTCAAAGTCTCAATTTTCTGATTTGTGCAGCAATTGCATTGGGAACACATCTGAATTCCACAACTTTGAACCCGATCATCAGTAGACAGCGCACCCTTCAAAACTTTCCAAAAAAACACAGCAATTTTATTCGGTATAAAATTAACCCAAATGTTCTTGCTCCAAGGATAGGTATTACCACGTGTTCTGATTATGTTCCAAGCTGAGAAAGTGGAGAAATTACCTGAAGAAGCTGCTTTCCAAAGAGGTTTGTCCTTAAGATGAGAAGGCTAGTAATTAATTTCAATGATTTGAGCATTCACATCTTGAGGAAGAACTTCATTAAGCAGGTCAATATTCCATGAGCCATTGGAATTAATAAAGTCAATCACCTTTAATTCTGGGTATGGTATAACCTCATCTTGAACATAATCTGCCAGCTTGCCAAGATGAGACCAATGATCAAACCAAAAGCTTAAATTACCTTCTTCAACAAACCAAACAGTGTTATCGAGTATAACCTCTTTAACCTTCAGAATTGCCTTCCATATCTTTGAACTTCCACTCCTATCTTGAAGATTTTGGAATTGCCCCGATGCACAGTACTTAGCCCGCATATAATCTGACCATAAACTATCCCCATATAAGGCCTTCCATCCCATTTTTATTTGCAGACTTTTCATAACATCCGCAACTGACTTTATATCCAAGCCACCTTCAGATTTAGGTAGGGCAATCTTATCCCATCTTAACCAATGCTTTTTGGATCCATGATCGGAGCTTTCTCCCCAAAAGAAATTAGCAAAGCAGGCTTCAATTCTTTTCAAGACAGCTTTAGGGAAAGGGATAGCTGAAAGAGAATGGATGGGTATGCTTGAGAGTACACTTTGAATTAAAGTAACTTTCCCCCCATGAGACAGAAGTTTTGATTTCCAACCACTGATTCGTTTCTGTATCTTTTCTAAGATTTCAGCAAACATGGGCAAAGAAGCACGACCATGAAATAAAGGAACTCCCAGATATTTGATAGGCAAACTAACCTTGCTGAATCCAGACAAAGACTGAATCATATCCAATCTCGATGGAGAGATTTTAGAAGATGCAATTAAACAACTTTTTGAGTTATTCACCTGTTGGCCTGAAGCTTCGTCATAAGACTTGATAAAATTCAGGAGATTAACCAGAGAAGATCTCTTACCATTCGAAAAGATGAGAATATCATCCGCAAAGAGCAGGTGGGACACTTTAAGAGGTATTCTTCCTGTATGGTAATAACCAAGAGAGCCATCCTGAACCAGAGATGTCAATCCTCTACTAAGGACCTCTTCAGCAATAATGAATAACAAAGGAGAGAAAGGGTCTCCTTGACGAAGACCTCTAGAAGATTTGAAGAAGCCACAAGCAGAACCTTGAAGAAGAACACTGAACCAGCAATTGTTTAAACACCGAATAATAAGATTGCACCAGGAATCTGAAAAACCAAATCGTCTACAAACCTCAATGAGGAAATCCCACTCCATCCTGTCAAAAGCCTTAGCCATGTCGAGCTTAATGATAATATTGCTCCCCAAGCATTTTTTGTTTATATCCTGGCACAACTCATGAGCTAATGATATGCTATCAGATATGCATCTCCCTTTAACAAAAGCGCTCTGCTCCCTGCTAATGATTTGAGGGAGGATAGAGGAGAGCCTAGAAGCAAGAATCTTGGAAATTATCTTGTATGAGAAATTACAAAGACTTATCGGACGAAAATCTGAAAAAGATCCAGGCTGGGCGACCTTAGGAATTAGGGCAATATGAGAAGCCGTAAAAGAGGTAGGAAGAGAACTTCCAGAAAAGAATTCAACAATAGCAGCCTCTAAATCAACAGCAATGATATCCCAACAACTTGGAAGAACCAACCTGTGAAGCCATCTGGACCTGGGGCACTATCTGGATCAAGCTCAAAAACAGCTCGTTTAATTTCATCCAAGGAAGGAGGAGCCACCAGCATCTCATTAGTGTTTTCATCCAGAATTTTAGGAATGAATTCCACACTATTGTTTAAGAGATGAGGATTAGAAGAGAAACAATTAGAGAAAAAACCAACAGCTTCCTCATTGATGTTTGGGTTTGCAAAAAACCAGTCATTACCTTGCGAAGTTAGTTTATGCTTTCGAATCTGTAAAGAAGCATGAAAAATCTTGAATTCCTGTCCCCTTCTTGAAGCCACTTGATTATGGATTGCTATCTATAAAGAGTTTCTTGTTGGGATATGCTATTGATAAGCTCCTTTTTATTGAGATGAAGGATATCGGCATTATGTTGATTCCATTGAAGCTGAAGACAATTTTCCAATTCAGAAATTTTTGAAGAAAGATTCTTAATACGAGTATGCACATCTCCAAAAACTTCCCAATTCCACTTTCTAAGGACAGCTCTTAATTGCTTTAATTTTCTTGAAAAAACAACCAAGTGAGAAGCCGAACCCATCATATTAGTATTCCATGTACTCTTAACGACATCCAAAAAGCCTTGGTGAGATAACCACATCTTCTGAAATTTGAAAATAGAAAAAACTGGATTCCCCGAAGCCTACACAACTGATAACACAATAGGGCAGTGATCTGAGCATACCCGAGGTAAGTGCAGAACCTTGATTGAAGCAACAAGATGCAACCCCTGATGGTTTATGAGTAACCTATCCAACCTAGCCCAAATACGACGTTGCCCAACCTGCTCATTACACCAAGTGAATTCATCTCCACTGAAACCTAGGTCTTTTAAGCCTGCACATTGTATAAAGTCCTGGAATTCATGCATTGATCTGTTGTCAGGACTTCTGCCCCCATGTTTCTCTTCCACAGCAAGAATTGCATTAAAATCCCCTCCTAAGATCCAAGGGTAGTTCACAGAACTTGAAAAGCCCAGCAAATCATTCCAAAGATGTCTTCTATCCAGCACATCACACTTGGCATAAATAAAGGATATTAAATAAGGAGAGAAGGAATTGTTGTTCCCTGAACTTACCAGAGCTGTAACATATTGATCAGTAACGGCAATGAAGTCCAACCTCAATAAATCAGTCCAAAAAACCCAGATTTTACTGTTTTGATCTTGGTTGCAAAAATAATTCTTCATTTTGATTCTCTTGGCAACCTTTTTGCATCTGACTTCATTACACATAGGCTCGAGAACAGCAATTAATTGAATCTTATGACAAACAATATGAGACTTAAGCATGTTAACAGAATCAGAGTTAGCCACTCCTCTTATATTCCATATCATTGTAGGAATCATTAAAAAACAAATTGATTGAGTTTAGAAGAGGTCTTTACCTTTGACCTTGTGGAACTTCTTGAGGGAAATTTGCTGCTCTTCTTCTTAGTGTTCTGAGATGATAAACCAACTTAGAGACTTCACCTTGAGATTGATCCCACTGTCCTTCCAGATTAAATAAAGTTAACTCCATTCTTTTTGCTAAGATAGCCTGATCTTGTAGGAGTGCTTCCTTGGCTTCATTCAATGATGAATAATCCTTCAAGGAATCGGTTTTACATGATCCCAATGAGAGAGCTTGGATGGTGGGGCCCGATTGCTTGGGAGTTTGCATATCAGCTGGACGATTAGTTTCTAAATTGATCTGATGGAGAACGTGTGACTTAGAAAGGATTCGATGTTTCCTTCTAAAAAGATTAAGATTACCATCCTCCGCATCAATGTGGCTAGCTTCTAAAAATTCGTCTTCACCTTGAGATTGATCAGTATTTTGGCCCTGATTGCCTTGGGCACTATCATAATCCTGTTGTGATCCATTCTTCTCAAAAGGTACAACCTCGTCCAGATTATCTTGCAATGTCTTTTGTCCTAACTGATCTTGGTGCTGCAGGTCTTCCACAACCCGATGAGAATTGTTCAACTCCTTGTTTATCCCGTGATCAGAAGCACCTTCTTTCTCAGGAGGTAGGACTTCAAATGAGTTCTCTAAAGTTGGATAAGAATCAAAAACTCCTACCCGTTTGTATTGCTGTTTTCGAACTTCTGGGTTCTTCTTCTTTGATGCTACACGACAGGAGGAGATATCATGCCCTCGATGGAAACAACCGGTGCAGTAAGAGGGAACTTTTTCATAGATTATACGCTGCCATCTTCCATATTCCGAACCCATACGAACCCACACTTTATCAAGATGAACCTTGAGCAAATCCAATAGAACACATACCCTTGCCAAGCTAGGTCTTGAAATGTTTTTTGTGGGAGCATCAAGAGTAAGGGGTTTACCAACGGCTTCTGCTATAGAAAAGATAAAGGATTCTGGGAATAAGTTAATGGGGAGGTTGGGCAACGAAATCCACACTGGCACCAGTGAAGACTCTTTAGTGGGATCAAAACGCATATTCCATTGAAAGAGGCGAAAATGAAACCCTTTGATCGATAAGTTTTCTCTCGTCCATGCTCTTATAAAATCTGTTTCTTCTCTGAACCGAAAGAGTAGATGCCGATTATCTAAAACTCCAACACAGAAACTGCCTTGGATTGCCCATGTTTTTTGAATGGCTTCTCGAACCACATCCACAGACGGCCTCCCATTAACAAATTTTGCTACCAAGGAGAAAGAAAAGGGGCTGATGGATTTCTTGATTTCAACATCTGAAAATTCAACCGCAGGGAATCCATGATAGCTTGTAACCGGTTTCCTTGGAACATGGATGTCTTCAACAGCAAAGACAGAACCAGAGACGACAGCAGCAAAAGATCTTGGCTTATCCGGAGGGAGCGAAGAAGACCCACCTTGGATGTTAATAGCCATTGGCGCAAATCTGCAGACCCTACACTTGCAAACACAAATCACCCAAAACGCCCAAATCGCCCGAATCGCCCGAATCGCCAAGAGTCTCCTCCAAGATAAGGAAGACTTTCAAGGACTTTTCAAATCGCCCTGTCTCCGAGAGTTTCACCCTGATGCCCTGGCGCTGAGAGTCACTCCTTGTCGCCGAGAGACACGCCCTAACGGCCTGGCGCCGAGAGACGCCCTCACCCTAATGCGAGAGACACCCTCGCCCTGTCGCCCTGACGCCTTGACGCGAGAGACGCCCTCGCCCTGACGCCCTGTCGCTGAGAGACGCCCTGACGACCTAGCGCCGAGAGACGCCCTCGCCCTGTCGCTGAGAGACGCCCTGACGACCAAGCGCCGAGAGACGCCCTCGCCCTCACCCTGTCGCCGAGAGACGCCCTCACCCTGACGCCGAGAGAAGCCCTCGCCCTCGCCCTGTCGCCCTGACGCCGAGAGAAGCCCTCGCCCTTATCTTCGTGAACTCACCAACAAAAATGCAGAAAGAGTATCTTGAAATGAACGATCGTGGACGTTTGACTCAAATGCCATTCCAAATTGGGCGATTGAAATCCCTTCAATTGCTCAACCATTTTATCATTGGCAATGAGAGTGGACACTCGAAGAGTTAGAACACTTGCCACTCCGAGATCGATTGGCTATATTAAACCTTGGGAAAGTCAAAAGTGGAAATGAAGCAACAAGGGCAAATCTTAAAAACATATAAAAGCATTATATATACATATACATATGAACAAAATTAAATTTAAGAAAATTTTTTAAAATTAAAAATAAAAATTCTGAAATTCATATTAATATAGGAATTATTTCTAATCAACTTAGATTTAATACTAATCAATTTAAATTTAATACCATAATTATGGAGATTCATATGCATTTTGATATGGACATGGATAAATGATTTATGAAGATGATTATGATGCTTTAATTGCATAATTAATTAAAGTGAAGTTTAGTACTCAATATTCATAGTATGAACTGCTTTTCTTGGCACATTGATTTACAAATTGATCAGGGGTATGATAGAGTTATTCATGGATACAAAGTAAATATTACTTGTATTAAATATTTAACTACATTGTAAATGGCACAACCCTATGCATACTAAACGTGTATAATGAGCTAGATAAAGTAGAAAAAAACTGCTAGCCCAGTGCATGAGGCTCCCGCCACTGCAGGGTGCATGGGAAAACTCAATAGGAAACTAGTCCAACAATCAATAAAAATGAATCCTAATTATGGCAAAGTAAGAAACAGAGAACTCCAAAGAATATAATAATTCCAGTTCCCCATAAATAACTTCCACACTTTGACTCTACAACTTTCTACCCAAAATTGCCCATTTGCCTTGAAAGCGCCAAGTTGAGAGTCTCTAGTATGGCCTTTGGCCCCTCTTTCTTAACAGCTGCAGGAATTGATGGTAATCTCACCAAACAGGACTAATAAATTCATTACCTCACTCCAAAAGAAATAATTCTGAAGTTTCACAATTCTTTCAGCCATAGAATCTCATTGTCTTCAAAATCAATGTATATCATGTGGTAAGGTTAGACAATGAACTCCAAACTGCAGTCAACTTACTTCCCCTGGAAGATACCGACTCTTCCAATTCAGGAAATCTTTTTCATCCTTCCTACAATTCCATCCCAAGCACAACAATTTTTACATAGTGGTATCAAAGTATCAATTAATAAAAACAATGTATTCATTACAACATTTATGTCCGTCTTCTGGTAATAATGATAATGTTTTTAAGCCCATCAGTAACTGAATATTATCGTAAGTCATATCTTACCATTTTCTTCCCCATGCACTTGAAGTTGGCGGCTACTTAGTAGTTTTTGGTGGTAAAACTAATGTATACATGCTATTTTTGATACTTACACATCAGACATGGATCATCTGTCTTCTTTCTCTGCCCATGCCTAAAACATTCCATAACAGCGTTTTTCTTAAATTTTTTTTTTTTGATCAGTAAAAGTAGCATTATATTAATAGTAGGGAAACTAGATACAGATTTGGGGTACACAGACAGTGTACCAAAAGGATTATATCTCTAAACAGCACACTACCCCCAGAGAATACAAATAACCTTCCACATCCCTATGTTGGCTTAGACTAGAAAGGATAGTCTTTTCATAAATTTTTCATGGTTGATGTCATCCATTGCAATATGAACTACCAACCATCTTTGGATAAGACTTAAAAGAGTTTTTTTGCCCAATAATGCCACATTTCTCTCCGAATTTCTGAATATCCTTCTGTTCCTTTCTCCCCATATCACCCAAGCTATTGCTGCTGGCGTGATATTCCAAGCCATATTCCTTATAGACTCCCCCTTCCTTACTCCACATCCCTGGTTGAACCCAAGGGATTCCAAACGTGGCTATGATCCCATTCCATATTTTCCATGCCTCTTTGCAATGAACAAATAAGTGGTCTACCGATTCTTCATCCCCCTTGCACATGATGCATCTATTTGGTAAGTACCATCCTCTACTTTTGAGATGGTTTACAGTTAGTATCTTGTGTAGAGCAGCGTTTTTCTTAAATTTGAGCTATTTAAAAATAAAACTTTGCCTTCCTCTCAATTATTCTCATACTTTCCCATCTTTATTAGCAACTTCAAATTTCTCCCAATATTTTTGCTATTTGGGAGGGTTATAAACTTGTGGTGTTGACATTTTAGACCATGATAACTATAAATCGGATTGTCAGTTATGATATCAATTATCAAAACACCCGCTTGCATGATGCTAATAAAATTAATGTCAACACCCTATGTTTCTACGAACCCAACCCCCCCCCCCCCCCCCCCCCCCCCCCCCCCCCCCCCCCCCCCCCTTTTTTGTTTTTATAGTTACAGCAAAGAAAGATAATACATGCAGGTTTTTTGCAACGTAAAGAGGGGTGATGTGAAAAATGCATCAATAGGTGGAAGTCCACCAACCTAAATACCATGTTTAAAATCAGAAAAAATAAAATGCAAGCAAGCTGATTCATGAATATACACAACCAAGCACAGACATAATCTACAACATGTAATTAACGGAAAATTTCCACAAGATTAGGTTTTTACCATTTCAGCAAAATTCTCTTTCGAATATAAAATTACATGAATCAATCATATTGAAATACATCAATATATTACCAAAATTAATGCACCTATTAATTATCTTCAGGCTAATTGACTAAACTTTTGATGGTTCAAAAGAAAAAAAAATTAATGAAATATTTGAGAAGATACCTAATTCTCTCTATCCTTGCTTCATCTACTTGAAAATAAGTATTTTTTATTTTTTTCACTAAGTATTTAAACTCAACAATGGTTTCAAAAGTTGTAGACTGGAAAGTTAAAAATGGATAATTTGGAAAAAGGCATCTATCAGAGGTGCTTGAGGAAAGGAAAAAACTTCAGCTTCTGTCAAAATCATTCCATGGCATCGCGCAAAGTTGAACTTATATTATGATGTTATTAAAGTTTCACTGAACTTACTGAAACATACAGAAGTTCACTTTACCAAATTTCCAGAAACCTTTGGTATCAGACTTACTTTGGGCCAAGTTTTAAGTTTCTCATAACTGCTCTTCTTAAGACAAGAAATACTAGCATACCAGCTTGTTGTCCACAAACACTAAAGCATGACAAGAAGCAAGAATCTCCACCGTCCGTTCAGGCTCTTTAGACATATCTGACTGCAGATTTTCACTATCAGCCAAGCCAACCACTCCACAAAATTCCTGAAAAAAGGATCAGAAGAAATATTATGACCCTCAATCTGATTCAAAAAACGGGCACAAAATCCTGCAGTTGTATCTATCCTACCATGTCATCAGATGTAAGAGTTCCTGTCTTGTCAAAACAACATATGTCAACCTGCACGCAAGAAAGTAGCAATATTTGATTAGATAACCTACAGATACACTCGGTTTCATATGCAGAAATGTTTCCATCCCTCGCATTATGCATGCCCAAAACACCAAATCATCTAATTAGGAGCAAAACATGAGCCAAAGATGAAAAACTGGGGCATGGTATTAAGTATGGATTTATCCCTCAACACATCTAGCAATATATCCCCTACCCTTGGAGGTTATAAACCCATTAGTGTAATTTTGTGTATTTCCCTCAATATATCAAGCCATATATCACCTTTCTTCATGTGCCAATATATCTAGCGATATCGATATATAAAACCTTGTTGTAGTGCTCAGATACACAAATGAAATTGTTCCTTATGTTACAAAACATTAAGCCCCAAAAAACCTTAACCATCTGGCCAAAAGTCAAAAAGTAACCAAATGTGGACAATGCGCTGAAAGTGCCTCAATGACTACTACAGCATAAAGTTGAAGGACTATGGGAAGCTATATTGAAAATAGATGTCCAGATATTAGTTAAGGTTACTGGTCACCACCTGCCTTTAGATGCAATCTAACAATCAAACCATATATAGATCATTTCCTTTCACTATGTATAAAGTAACTGCAGGTATCAGCATAACCATCATAAGATCCAAAACAACGTAACACTGATACTACTAACCTTTCCAGCAAAGGGAATTCGGAATGGTTCTGTACAAAATATCCCACGTCTAGCTAAGGCAATTAGAGAGGTATTAACAGCTATGGACAGCTCCATTGGTAGCTCAGGCGGGATCACAGAAGTAATAATCAATGAACAACTCAAGAAAAGCTTGTATCTGCTTCTTGTGGGGTCCTCTAATCCCTATATCAAAGGATGATCTTGTCATGCAAGCGAAGAAGAAAAACAACAAGGCATGGAAGATAAAGAGTGCAAGTATAATTTCATAAGGAGAGAAAAAGTCTATAATAGATCATCTAAAGCATAACATTCAGCTGTAATGAAAACATAAGGATACCTTTTTAAGAACATAACCAGCAGCAATTACAGCAAAAACAACCAAGAACAATATGAAGAACCCACTTTCCCAACTGTTCGCAGTAACCTAGAAGGAATAGCCAAGAAATATCAAAATGGTGGATCATATGTTATTGATCTACTAACCAATTAACAATTAGGAACTATGAGTCATTTACTCTCTCTGTGGAAAATAAAATTGTCCGCATGAGTTTGCCTTGACTTGTCTCAAATCCAGTCCGTAGAACAACTGCTACACAGCCACCATCAGGAGCTTTCAGATGGAACAACTGAGTCCAGTGAAAAATGCAGTGAACATTTAGCTAACATTAAAACAACAAAATAACAGAAAAAAATTAAGAAATATATTTGAATTACCTTATCTGGTGTGTGCTGCAAAATCTTGGTCCCACCAAACAGAATATGACTTTTATCCCGCTTAACTGATAATCTATCATCACTTCCCCTACCCGTGATTGCAACCTGAAGAGGTAAGGATATTCACGACAAACTAAGGAAAAAATATTGTTTGTTCGTTCAACCAGGAATCGCATGGGGAATAAACTTAATCATATCATTTTTAGAGGATGAAAAACTTTTATGTACAATAGACTCAGATATTATCAAATTAAATAACATCCAAAATGAGGCCCCTGGGCATAAAATTTAACCAAACATGGTATAATGCATTTCATTCAATGGATATATATCATGTAAAATAAAGGTAATATGCAGGGTACAATTCAGCCCAGGCAAGTACATGAAAACATCACCATGGTTAAAATCGACCAGACATGGATACTAAATTAGCATTTTCCATCTCAACTCAGTTATAGAAAACAGGTTAGCATATTTCAATTAAGAAAGTAATTTTCCCTCATAAACCATATGCAAGACTAAATTAATACTGGAAGATTAAAGGTTGCACCTTCACAATACCCTGACTATTTAGATCACATGTGATCACATTTAAAACATCTCAACTTAATTATGCATATAACAGGTTAGCTTATTGCATCGAAAATCCAGCATTAATTTTAATATTTACAGAGACTGAAGGGGATCAATTCTTATTCTGCCCATCCCTCTCCCATATCAAGCTACTGGGAACCTCCTTCAAGATTTTCAAAGGTTATCTTAGATAACTGAAATTTAGGAAATCATTTTTCTCTTAACCAAGCCAGTCATTAATGGTGGATCCTGTTGTAATGAACCTTTACTAACAGTTAAGGACCACAGAAAGTGCAAGAGATCTAATATCTCCAACACTTTCTTCAAAAGGTAGTGAAGTAATAATATAAAATAAAATATAAATTTGAGGGACCAGTGGCACCTATTGACAAATGATATTGTGCACTCATCAAATGCATGATTTCCTTGCACACAAATTTCTAGCTCAGAAGAGTTTCAATCAGCCAAGTAGCAGTTAGGTAACTACAATATTGGCTATTACTCCATACCAGTCAAAGGTCATTGTCCAGTCCAAGAGTGTATTATAAAATACTTTTGAAAACAATTGAATCATTCAGTACATAATACATATGCTCTTGGTCTGATCTAGACCAACCAGCACATACAGCTCAACAGTTTTTCGAATTATTAAAAGCTTTGTTACCAAACTTATTGCACCAGTTTGTAAATACCCATACAAGTTCATATACTTTCAGTCAATATTACCAATACATACGGTTTGACATTTTCAGTTGAATGCAAATCTTAGTTCTTCATCACAAACTGTCAAAACCGTATCTCCAGCCAGATTATGCAATGTCTTAAGTTTTGGTGCCACTAGGCATTTCGCCAGGGCTAGAAACAAAATTCCAGCAGCATGCCACAGGATTTTTGCCAAAGCATGAGACTTTTTTTTTTCTTTTAAGATAAAACTAGTGAAATTTCTCTGGCATGCCGCAGCATGTCACCGAAATTTTGCCAACATTTTTTGTAAGTAAAAAAATATAAAAAAAAAGCTTAGAAATTAAAATATTATGACTAAATGAGAAAACATAAAATAAAATGGACATGTAACCATTCACAATCATAAAACATAAGAATCAAACATATAATAATGCACATTATTGCATACTAATATAAAACTTTAAATAGTTATTATATTTTTTATTAATATAATAAATACTTTGAAAAAAGATAACTACACCTAATATTCCCACATTTATTTCCTATTTTTATCATATCTTTTGTGTACTGTAAACAGTTATTATACTTAATATTGTCACATTTATTCCTTATTTCATAATATACATTAAATTTTGAGCGACTCTCCCTACTTAAAGGAGAGCAGTTAGTTTGCATGTGTTTGGTGGCACGTGAAATTTAAAACAGAAACATTAAAATCATATTTTGCCAATTAAAAAAAAAGGAATGTTTCGTCGAAACACAACAAAATTTCCACTATGTTTTAGTCAAATGCTGATAAAATCACCTAAGTTGATCTACCCCTAGTGATTCATCTTGCTAGGTGGCCAGCTGGCAAAATCTTGGTGGCATGGCACGGCGTGTCACCAAAATCGTAAACACTAATCATGAGTAGCCCTCAAATGTTATTACAACTACTTCCTAAGGTCTTTGCTTTACATATATGAACCATCTGAACTTTTCTTTATCGTATGTCCTACTTGGGTAACACTTCAGGCACTAGAATAATTTCATTCCTTGCCTTATATTTCTTAGTCTTCTCACACATCCATCTCAACAACCGTATCATTCTTTGCATATGTTGCTTCTTTATTACCTAACATTCTAATCCACACATCATAGCAATCCTAAATTCCTATGAAAAAAATTTCTTTTAGTTTCAATGTAAAACATCAGTCAAATAAATTAAAAACATCTGTCCAATTAAGCCATCTAACTCTTCTATGCACAACATCCTCATCAATATCCTCCTTTTCATGGATAATTGATCCAACATAATGAAATTGATTGCTGTCAAAAATCTGATTCCCTGTTGGTTTTACAGTTTCTTTCTCAGCCAATGTTATCATGGATTAACAGCTTCCGTTTACCTTCTCATTTGATATTAAATGTAATCTCTCATTACTTATGAATACATTATACACCCCCCCCCCCAAAAGACACACACACAGACATACATACATACATACATACATCTATAATAGATATATATATATATATATATATATGTGTGTGTGTGTGTGTGTAGACACACACACACACACACATATGTTTGTACATATGCGTGTGTGTGCATGTGTGTGTGTATGTATGTATGTAATGTCTGTATTTTTTAGAACATACATACATATACGTGTGTGTGTGTGTGTGTGTGTGTGTCTGTACGTATGCATGTGTGTAGGTATGTATGTATGTGTGTATATAAGTATGTATTTAAGATCATAAAAGCAATCAAAAAAAGAATCTCTTCATTCTCACTTCTTACCATCGCTTCATCTTTATCATTATTTGTGTCAAAGTTACATTCCACATACTTGGTCCTAATTTGACTAATTTTAAAATATTTCAATTCCACGGCATTCATCCATAATTGCAATTTCGATTTACTAGCTTTTTAGCCAGAATTTGGAACCCTAGACTTCCAAAGAAAAGAAAAGAAAATAGGAAGAGCACTTCCTCTCATGGAACTAGGGAAAGAATTTGGAAAGATATTTGTTTTAAAAAATTTTCTTTACGGGTCAAAATCTTTGTCTCCCAATAGATTGAGATTTTGAAAAAAAAATAGAGAAAGGCATTGTAACTTTCTTTAACTAAACTCACTCTACTTAATATCTCCTATTGACATGAACTAACATTATTGGAATATATCTATCATCCCCAAAAAAGGAGGGGTGGTATCCTTAAGAGACTATCGTCCTATAAGCCTGGTAAGCAGTTTCTACAAAATTGTATCAAAGTTGTTGTCAAATCGGTTACGCAAGGTACTTCCATGTATTATCTCCCAATCCCAAAATGCGTCCATGGGTGGTGGACAAATTCTGGATGCGGTCATGATAGCTAGCGAATGTTTGGACTCAATCCAAAAAAGTGGGAAGGAGAAATTAATGTGTAAGTTAGATATCGAAAAGGCCTATGACCATGTGAATTGGGATTTTTTCAGGAATCTTCTTCGACATATGGGGTTTGGACCCAAACTGTATGGGTGGATGTCTTTTTGTATATCTTCAGCTTCCTTCTCTATCCTTATTAATGGCATTGTTGTGGGTTACTTTTAGCTATTTCTTATTTCCTACACAGCTCAGGCCTCCAAAATTCTATTTATTAGATCTTTATTTACCTGCTTTGAAGCTTCTTCTGGTTTGAAGGTGAATTTGCAAAAGAGTGAGATTTTCAATGTGGGGGGTAGTACAGAAGCAAGTGTTTTTTGTGGTATTTTGGGCTGCCGCCTAGGTTCTCTTCCAACTACCTATCTTGGCATCCCAATCAGGGTTCCTTTTAAGTCCAAATTGGTTTGGATACCAGTTATTGCCCGTATGCAAAGAAAGCTGGCTTCTTGGAAAATTAACTTCTTATCTAAAGAAGGAAAGCTGACACTCATTAAGAATTCTCTGGCAAATCTTCTTACTTATATGCTTTCCTTCTTGCCTTCCCCGGTTTCAATTCTGGAAAGGCTAGAAAGAATTCAAAGAAATTTCCTATGGAATGGTTGGAATGAAGCTCGTAAGTATCACCTGGTTGGGTGGGAGGTGGTTTGTAGATAAGGAAGAAGGTGGGTTAGGCATCAGAAATCTGCATCTCTTTTATCAATCACTTTTATCCAAGCGGTGTTGGCAGTGTGGAAAGGAAATGTCTGACTTATGGAGAAGCCTGATTGCAACAAGTATAGTTACAATCCTATTGATTGGGCGCCATCTCGAGTTAATGGTCGTGTGGGTTGTAGCCTTTGGAGACTATAAGCAAGTTCTCTATGAAACTTCCACCCATCCTGCAATTTGTAGTGGGTAAAGGTGATAGGATACAGTTGGGAAGATTTATGATGCAGAGATGGATCACTAAAGACCAGATTTCCAGATCTCTATCACATCTCAGATTCGCCTCAAGGGTGCATTTCTGAGTTGTGTCATCAGGATATAGGTGGGAGGAGTTGGAACTCAAATTTTAGACATAATATGTTTGATTGGGAAGTGGATTCTCTAGCTCAACTGTTGGCCAGTATTTATGGACAGCAACCTAATTCAAATCTAGATGAGATGAAATGGGTGGTGGGCAGATCTGGTGAGTTTTCTGTAAGAAGTTTCTACAGCCATCTTAGCAAGTAAGGACATCAGATTTAAGCTCTCATACATTCTATGGCAACCTGCGCTTCCTTCTAAAATCGGCTTCTTCATATGGACAGTGGAGTTGGGGAGAATATTAACAATCAATAATCTCATGAAATGAGGATGGCAGATTTCAAATAGATGTGTGGTGTGCAAAGCTCAGGCAGAATCAATGAATAATTTGCTACTGCATTGTAAGGTAGATTATGATATGTGGTCAGGCTTCATTCCGAGAGTTGGAATGGTGTGGGTGCAACCAGAAGGCTTGCATCAGGTTTTGGTGGCATGGAACTGTAGTAAAGGAGTATCTCGGCATGAGATTCTATAGAACCTAACACCTATGTTATTAAAGGCGGTCGCCTAGGCGCCTAGGCGACTAGGCAGTGTCGCAAGGCTCGGGCGGTAGCCCGCCTATGTGAGCTATGCCTAGGCGATAGCCTAGGCGCCCAGGCAATCGACTGCTCGCCTAGGCGAGCAAAAGAAGCGAAAAAAAAAAAAAACAAAGGAAGAGGGAGAGTTTGAAACATCGTCGACACGCAATATGCAAAAAGAGGAAAACTGAAGAGGCTGCAAGGAGAAAGCTGAAGAGGAAAATCCGAAGAGAAAGCTGCAAGTCTTCATCGCAAGGTACGTCGACGACTATTTTTTTTTTTTTCTCTTCTTCTCCAACACGTCGTTTGTCTCTTCTCTTTCTCGCTCTGTCTCTGTTTTTTCTCTCTGTCTCGCCCTCCCTCTCGCTCCCTCCCTCTCTCTGTCGCTCCCTATCTCTCTCGTTCCCTCTGTTTCTCTCACTCCCTCTCTCTGTCTCCTCTATTTCTCTCGCTCCCTCTCTCTGTCTCGTTCCCTATCTCTATCGCTCTCTCTGTTTCTCTCGTTCCCTCTCTTTCGCTCCCTATCTCTCTCGCTCCCTCTCTATCTTACTCCCTCTATCTCTCTCGACCTCTCTCTGTCTCGCTCTCTATCTCTCACTCCCTCTGTCGTTCGCTACCTCTATCTCTCTCGTTGTCGCTCCCTGTTGTGGCTCCCTGCTCCCTCTATCTCTCTCAATCTCTCTGTCTCTCTTATTCCTTTTTTTTTTTTTTTGGTACTAAGAACAGAAACGTCATTCCAAACTTTCACTGTTGAAGAACACTTGTATTTTAAGAGTGAAGAACACTTGTATTCCAAACGTCATTCCAACTTTACAATCTTTCGTTCTCCCTCTTATTCTTTTAAGAGCGAAGAACACTTGTATTTTTTGGTGATTTTAAATTTGATGTATGAAAAATGAATATCCATGACTGGACCAGCCTCAACCAAAAGTCATACGTAATTAGTAATTACGTATGATTCAAGCCTCAAGTCAATTAGCTTTTATTGTTTTTCTTTCTTAAAATCTACACTGTTTTGTTTAATTACTTAATAAAAGTGTTTGGTGTTTGACTATTTGAAGAATGGATGATGAATATATTTTGAAATGAAAAATTGTCGCCTAGGCGGCTACAGGCAGGTCTATCGCCTGGCATCACCTAGGCGTTTTCACAACTATGCCTAACACCGGTGGCAATTATTTGGTCGCTACGGAAAGAAAGGAATAGGAGAATTTTTAACAATATATCTCGTCCGCCATGGACTTTATTTGACTCTGCTCTTAGCTGTCTTCCGTATTGGGCATCAAGTAGGGATTAATGCAAAGGGTTCGATTGACAAGAGTTTCTTAAGCGTGAAAATTTTCTAGATTTGTTAGTGCTGTTCCTGTACACTTTCGTGTACTTTTACAGCCTATTTGGACTGCTTTTGATTAATCTAATTTCCATTATTACAGATCAAAAAAACATCATTGAAATATATCCAACCATATGTAAAAAATCTTTGAAGGTATTCAAATTTACCTTTATTTTCTCTATACATTCTTTCTCTTATTCAAACGCTTGAAAGGAAATACAAATCATTTCTTTCTTTTGTTTTCCTTTATTTTGCTATTTTCTTTTCTTTTCTTTTTCCTTCTAAATCAAAGGTTCCAAACATAGCCTTAGAGTTTTTAATTTTTTTTCATTATTATTACTGTCATTTTTGTTTTGAGGTTTTTAAATCCATTCCAGCAGCTTTATGTGGGGTTTACATTCCCTTTGTATCCTTTAATGAAATTCAGATTCCAATCAATAAGAAAATGCTTCAACATTCAAGCATAAATTCCAAAACATGACTTCTGTTCAGTAAACTCTCATGCAATAGATATCATCAAAGCACACATATCAAATCTATGGCAAATATTTCCAAGGAAAACACATTAACATAATTAAATAGAAAATTTGTAAAATATAATGGCAAATAATACACAACAGAAAAAGAGAACCACCTTCCACTGAGGAGTAGACTCGCCTGTGAGAATAGCTTCGTTCACAATTGCACTTCCAGCAAGTATAAGCATATCTGCAGGGACAGACTTATCTTCTCCGGTCTGGCCAGATGAACGACCTATGGAGACAACATCCCCTGGAAGAAGATCTGTCCCAGGGAGCTTCACCCACCTATAATAAAAAAACATTAGGTACAAACTTACATACACACACAATTCATGAAAAAAATAACAACTTGAATGAAGATGACATACCTCCCACAACGATGCACCATCAGGGTCTGATTATCCACTCTTACACGTCTAAGTTCAGTGAGTGTTTTCAGCCGACTTTTGGCCATTGTTGATTCAAATAGAAAAAGCATAAACAAAGTGAACAAACTGTAGTACCAATATTCGTCCAAACACCAGAGACCCACACAAAAGACCTGAAAGTATGAGATGCTATTACATACAGCCGGCAAACAACAAAAAAACAGCATCCTTAAAAGACACTATGTTTGATAAATCAAAACATCAAAATTCAAAATACTTCAAAAAGTGGCAAACCTGGAAAACAAAAAATGGCTCCATGCAGTGCTCTTTCATTAATTTTTGGAACGTGGGTTGCGGGTATTCGAATCTGCATGGCAAAGAAAAAGATATAAGAAAGCAACTAAAAAAAGAACGCAAAAAACGTTCATATCAGGATATGCATAAATTCCTGCCACTTTTAAGTTATGAAGCTAAATTGAGACACAGAAATCAAGTTTTAAGAACATTTCATTTCCATTAGCAACAACTGATTCAGATAATGGAACCAACATTAGACACATAAATGCAATGTATAACGAAGGAAAACTGTGGTAAAATGAGCAAATTTACAAATAAAAATAATAGATGAAATGAAATATTTTTGGATAAGGAAATATAAAGGTGATTGCAGAGGGCATAAGCATGTGATAATCCAATATGGAGATCAAACAGGTGACAGTTCCAAGGAAGATGATCCTAGTTTAAAACCTAGAAGTTTTCAAGTTCTGATATGATTGTTATCCTACATTAGAATTTTTTTCTCTTACTTCCAACCCCTAGATCTGCCTTTCTGAATCAGAAATTCAACAGTCCATTGCTTCAGTTCTGATATATTTGCATAAGCCAATCATTTGGTTCAACTCTAAATGCCTCTCAAATTTAGAACTACTTTGTTATATAGCAGTTGCAATGAAACCTAGAACCAGTTCCCAAATGGAATACGAATTATAAACATCAATTTTTTGACTTTGAAGGGATCTCCCGTCTTCTTTTTCACACAATTCTTCTGGTTTACATTTTGTGGCATCATAGTCCAACATGTTGCACTTAACTGTCAATCAATAACCATTCCATCATTGTCCAACACGTAGCAGTTTACTGCCAATTACCAAACGCCTTATCCCTACTAGTTGGTAGCAATTAATCGTATTCTTTTAAATTTCATCAAGTCCTAGAGAATTGCACGTGTCAGAGAATGCAAAAAATTCCAATACATCAATATTTTCCTTGTTTATAAATCTTGTGGATAAATTCTAATGAAAAATATCATGATGAAGCAAAGTTCCCGGCATTCTCCAAAGAAATTTTTCATTCCAAAGACGAAACCTTCCCTCAAAATCAAAAGTGGAAATTATTTATTCAATATTGTAAGGCATCCACTGCTTGTCATGTGTCAACTTTGCAACTATAGTTCTAAATATCGTGCCGTATCAGCTGATACGTATCGTGTATCCTATGATACAGCACGATACACAACAATGTATCCATAAATCAATTGTATCGGTCGATACAGTTTTCGATACGCTCGATACATAGTCAATAATCTCGATACAGTCGATACTTAATGAAAAAATGATAGAAGAGGCCATTCTAAAGGAAGACCTATTCTCTCAAACCAAATGGAATTAGGAGAAACCCTTATATCCCATTGTTCGAAGCCTATTTTCAACCTAATTTCTCAAATAATTTTTGAGAAACAACTTCTTTCAATTAATCAAACAAAGAAATGTATTGGTTAATATTCTGTATATCAATCTTCATGATTTAATTATAGATATTTGTATGGATTATTGAACATTTTGTGTATGGTCGTAATTGTATCAACTATCAAGTATAATATGAAAGAATTTTCTTACTCTTGTTTTCCGTTTATCTAGAATATTATAGCTTTTATTAATCTGTAAGTACTTTTCTGAAGTTCTTATTCATCTGCGCATATGCCGATTTGTTTCCATACCAATACATATTATGTGTAGGCTTATGATGTGAGAAACATGTTTATTTATCATATTTTTAGCTTATCTTTCTATTCAAATCGGTTTTGTTTTATGTATCCACCACTTTATAGTGTATCCATGCATATCCGATACGTATCCATTTTTGGATTGGTCAATACGACACATCGGCATGATATTTTGAACCATGTTTGCAACTAACCAAAAATGTCCGAAGATTGAACCAAATACACATGAGTGCAAGGTTTGGTTGAGGTTTTAGTGTCAAGGTCGAACACAGAAGTTTCTTAGGAACAATACTGCAAAAGGTGATCAGAAATGCAACTAGGAAGTTGTTTGGAGACCCAAGCAAACACTAGCCTGGGGAAGCAACCACCAAAGCACGAGTAGGTGATTGATTTCCTAGTTTATTAAAAAGAATTTATTTTAACAAAACCAATAACTTACATAAAATATCAGTTTATTCATTTTGATGTTTAAATAAATGATTTAAAGTTAATATAACTCTTTACTTCTAATGTTATGCAATAAATTTTTCTCTTTTTTATAGTTAGGGGTATAAAAGCTGACATTTTAAGACTTTCTTCTTTTGATAGCGAGTATGAATGAAGCAGCTAATTACCTTGTCAAGTTTTCAAAAGTATTTTAATGCCATCAAAGTAAGCACACAGCTCAAATACTGTCAGATTGTATTCAGCTCACCACATATACTTTCAGCATCTTAATATGACTGACAGATGGGACAATTAATGTTTAGATTTTCAAGAGTACCTTTGTCCCAGCACAAAGCAATTAAACAGCCAACAATATAATAACTAAACATGTAATACC
Organism: Buxus sempervirens; assembly: GCA_947561395.2. Classification (NCBI taxonomy): domain Eukaryota; kingdom Viridiplantae; phylum Streptophyta; class Magnoliopsida; order Buxales; family Buxaceae; genus Buxus; species Buxus sempervirens. The sequence goes on from OX387182.1 coordinate 27,365,795, forward strand.
CAGTCCAAGGGTGCCTTTGTCTCTCTCATCATCCCTCCTCTTTGTCACAGCCCAACCTCACAGCAGACCTTTTCTATCTCTCTTCCTCACTCTTCCCTTTTTCAATTTCAGATTTTTTTTGCTTTTTACAAGTAATTTGCAACTTTCTTTCCCTGGTTGCAGTCGTTTAATTAGCATGTAATGTCTTTTAACTTTGAATTGGTGATGTCTTCCACATTTCATTAGAATTTCAGTAAGGAATAGTCACTGTTAAGCAACTATTGTCCCATCTATCAGTGATACAATTTTGTTCAATGTTTTTTTTGATAGGTAAATAAGGTATATTATATAGAAAACTAGAAAGTTGGTTCATAGGTACACAAACAGTGTACCTATGATACATTGGACTCGACCATACAGCACCCAAAAGGAGATTTACAATTTTGTTCAATGTTGATATGCTATTGTCCCTATTTCTTATCTGTTCAACAAAAAAACTTAGCTCTAATACAATTTGCTAACATTATTAACCTAGTTAGCAATTAGCCAAGGATTGACTTTTCGGTGCCACCTAGTGCGCCGCCAAGCGGCCGAAACGAGATGGGGGCAAAATTTCGGCGAAATTCCGTCGAAATGGCCCGAAACATGTTTTTTAGCGAAATTGGCGGCGTGCCAGCAAAATGCCGCTGAAATGCCATTTTTGCAGAAAAAAACATAAATAAGTTAAAAATATATATATATATATAATAGACATAATTCTATACAATTTATATGCAAAAATAGATAGAATAAGGAAGTATTTTATCTAATTTATGAACAAATACAAGCACATGAATATAAACAATTACAAGGCTACAACTACAAGCACATTAGACCAATTTTGTGAAATTAGCAAAATTCTGACGAAATTGGCGAAATTCTGGCGAAATTAGCGAAATTGGCAGCGTGCCGGCGGCGTACCGACGAAACGTTGGAAAATCATTCGGAGTCATTTTTCGTGCCGCTAAGGGCACCTCACTAGGTGCCGCCGAAATGTCAAACCTTGCAATTAGCCGAATACTTATTATTTGCAGCATGATTTTTCTATCGAATACATATTCATAAATCAATTCACCTGAATTTTCAATAAAATTAACCTTAGTTCTTCAAGAATATTCCCTTTTTTTTTGCTTGGTTTAAGGAAACTTAGGTATGGGATCTATGTGGTCGCAACCCAACAACCAAAAGACTAATCCACATGATATTTCCAACGTAAGCACAGGATGCTAAAAGGGAAGTTATCCAATTACACTTAATCTAATACTAATTCCTAGCCCATTCAATCCTTTTTGACTAGCACCACCATATTGACTTATTTATATATGTCGCTATTATTTATAGATACAAAATGCAATGGAGATGTTCCTCAAGTTTAACACGCTTTTCATTGCAATAGGTTACTGAGGTAGGAATTTTCATTGTAGCCATTTTCTTAGAAATGATCACATATGATGTCAATGAACTTGCTATAAAGAACTTAGAATAAATTCAGGAAAATTGTACAGCATTTTGCCTGGCAAAGCACCAAATGCAATTAACTATGCAATAATATGTCCATCACCTAGCTTCACTAGGTGTTTTCACAGCTCTGAGGTCCACCCAAGAGTTCTAAGGCCGTTAGAAAAATCAAAAGGTTGAACAGGTACACCACTATAGAGTACATTGTTAATGAGCAAATAATAACTGTCGGTACTTTCTCCATTTTAATTTGATTTCCTAGTGAATCTATCACTTTTAGAAGTAATTTCTTTTCATTTTATAAGACAATCAATATAATTTTACATGATTAGGAGAGTATCAATCTAGGAGTAAAGAGCAATTGAGTTTGTATCACCAATTTTATAGACTGTACTTGACAATGTACCATAGAGGAACAGAAAGAAGGTCTAAAAGAAAACAAATAGAAAGCTTGAATTCCTTACGATTGCCTCTATTTGAAGGAGTACTAAGGCCATTAGAGTAGACAAACCAAAAAGATGGACAGGTACACCACCACAAAGGGCATTGTTAACGAGTACATAAGAACTATCAGGACTTTCTCCATTTTAATTTGATTTCCTAGTGAATCCATCTCTTCTAGAAGTATTTTTTACTTTTTTCATTTTATAAGACTATTAAATTAATTTTTACATGATTAGGAGAATATCTATTTAGGAGTTAAGAGGAATTGAGTTTGTCGCTCCAAATTTATAAACTGTACTTCACGATAAACCGTAGAGGAACAGAAAGAAAGTTTGAAAGAAAACAAATGGAACGCTTGGTTTCCTTATGCTTGCATCCATTTGAAGGTGGTTTATGGATTAGATTTGAATATGATGTGATTAGAAGTTTCAATATGAAATTATCTGGACTCAAATTAAGCAATCGTACAGGCTATGACAAATATGATTAATCCTGCTTTTGGAGGAATAAGGAACCTCGTACAATTGGTTAGGAAATTTCCTAGTTAACCCAACTAAAAAAGGCATAACACTACGGTTGATACATAGATGGGTATGCTCCTCCACTTGAGCAGGTGAGGCATCAAGTGTCATCAATACATTAAGGAAAATGAGGTGATTAATGATGGTGTGCTCTATAATTCTCTTTCTACCAAATAAAAAAGTTTCCTCCAAGGAGGCCCCATATTCACTGCGCAGCTTTTAACAAGAGAGCAGTTTTTTTTTTACTTTTAACTCACGATGCTAATGGAAGTAAAAGCATGAAACAACAATCGTACTAAATCCAATTGAAAAATAAACACTGGAACCATTTCCTAAATAGTGTCTTCACATTGTGATCAAATTGGTTGAAAGCCCACAGAGCTGCAATATGTATGTACAATGCTATACATGTACCTTAAGGTAAGAAACCTCAAGTCTAACAGAAACATGTACTGCTCGATGTGTCCAACACAATTCACATGCATTGCATATTTGTTGCGCATTTCTTTACTTATTTTGCATGGTATGACATTTTAGAAGGTATTCTTTAGGGTATGCATGCATCCTAGGTTTTCATTAATTGCATGAAAACACATTTGCATTATTTGCATGATTTAAATTTCTATTATCACATATGTTGAATTCTACTAGGCTAAATTCTGTAATTCTAAGGTTTCCAATGAGAACTATGTATATAGAATACTATCAATTGAGTTATGGTTATTAAATATTTTATTATATGCAGGTACAGATCAAGATCAAGAATGGGATCGGTAGACTACAAAAATTGGAGTCATAAAGCATTGATAAAAGTCTAGTTATTACGTATATTACTTACTTTCGATAGCAAGGAGTTTGCTGAATTTTATTGTTTTATTTAAGTTGTTTAAATTTTAGGAAGATTTTATTTATTTTTTAAGCTGATTATCGTGGGATTTAATTACCCTATTTATTTGGTAGGATTCTTCAGGTTTTATTTATAAATTATCATAATCAGATTTGACTTTTTATTGTACTAGTCTTAGTTCTATTAAAATTGAATAATTCTTTACATTTTAAATTGACTAAGGTAGTGCAAGTTCACGTGCATGACTCAAATCTCAGACAAGGTGAAACTTAAAGTCACACTTCACAGATGAAATATGTACATTTATTACAAATAATAACTAATATAATCAACATAATATAAAAAAATTCTGCCACATCATGCATTTAAAAGTTGGTACAATTAAAATTATAGAAAAAATAAATTTAAAGACATTCAGAATATGAGTTATGGATAAATAGATATGTAATTATAATGTGATGTAATAGGCATGGTGGGGAAAATGTTATATTTTTAAACAAACAATGCTCTCAAATAACTAAAATAAAATCACAATACAAAATTTAGCAAAGTTGTCCATAACTAATTAAGCAATTTAATTCTATGTAGTGTCTACTCTTACTAATAATATTCTATTTACTTAAGCATTATTAAATTAAATTAAATTATTCCAAAAAGAAAAATTACAGGACTAAATACACATAAGACAATCATTAGGTGATGTGCACAGTGCAGATAGTAAATTTACCTCAAAATGCAATCTCCAACGCATGGTTATGCCAAAAAGTGAAGGTAAGAAGGGCACTCGGTCGATTTCCTTACTCAAAAAATAACCCTCTAGCCCCTCACAATTCTCTCACTCATTCCCTTCCTTTCACTACAAGGATGAGATTCTTTCTACATGATCCTTTCTTTTTTTTTCGGTTGGGGGGGTGTGTGCGGCGTGTGTTCAAAAAGTATCAAACCTTTTACACGTTCTCCTCTCTATGAATGGTTCAAATATCCGAAAACAGGACAATGTATCCCTCAATACATATTTTTAAAGGGCTAACATACACCAAAGTAGATGTTTTATTTATATAACCTCGTCGAATATGACACCAAATATTCCAATATATTTACCCTACTATAATATTTTTTGTTTAATATAAGAAAAAATTAAATCAAAACAAGACAAATTTCCTTCAATCCAACTGATCTTTTAAATTTCAAATTCAAATCAATTCCTCATAACTTGAAAAGGCTCAATTGCCCTTCTTAACAAGTATTTCCAAAGATTTATAGATCATTTTAACAACTTTGATTTGAAGACTCGAGAATTTTAGGGCTAAGTCTAGTTTTTTTTTTTTCACTATTAGGGCATGAATACATATGAAATACACGCAAATATATGAATCCAATGGATTGGCATGCATTTGATAGAGGATTTAATTGTTCTTGAAACCCAAAATCAAAAACAAAAACAAAAAAACTTTTTTTTTTGGGGGATTTTTAAGCTAAATATATGTTTTATATTTCAGTTTCACTTGAAATTTAGCTAGGTAGACAAGGTAAAATTTTATACATATGTGGAAATTGTGGAGAAATCTTGTTATATTCTTAGAAGTTTCATGTAAAAACTAAGGGACCTAAATGAGAGTTTAATATGCATAAAAATTAGTCCTTATGTCTAGGTTACATTTTTCCATTTTCTATTGGTAATGTTTGTGGTTGATTTCAGAAGCTTATCCAGATCTTGTGGATGTGTACTCTCTCCCCTTTGATATTAATGAAACTTTATTATTTATCAAAAAAATAAATAAATAAGAACCACAAAAATAAACAAAATATGCATATATATATATATATATTCACTCATACAAAGCAAATATAAATTTGGACCATGTGGAATCTACATAAATTATGGCCCAATGGTTGAATTATTGTGTGAAATTTTATAAAGGTCAAAATGAGTGATAATAACAATGGGTATCAAAATATGACAAAATGGCATTATTAATAAAAAAAAATGGCAACATGAATGCATATAGCACATATCTAGACTAATATAGCAACAAATCATTAACATAAATTAGAAGATAAAAATAAAAATATTAAAAGAATATAAACAACGCCATAAGTTATCTTTCCACATTTATCTAGAAACCGAGCTTCTAAGATGCTTCAAGTTCTCAACAAATGTGTAAAAAATTTTTATATTTACACATAGCTATGAGAGTTTTCTAAAAATTATGGGTAAAAATTTGGTCATTGGGCTTTTCTAACTCAAAAAACAGACAAGAAGAATAGGGGAAGTGCCTACGAAATGAGGTAACATTTCCCTCAAGATCGATTTTAAAGGGTGATTTTGAGTTAAACGTACAAAATTCCCTTGCGTCATTGAAATTTTTGTGGCATTAGGTGAAATTTCACAGCATGTGAGGTATTTTCATGATATACTCATTTCCTCCAAAATTTTATGCCACCAAGGGGCAAAATGGAAAATTTTGGCCAACATGTCGCATCAAGCCATTGAAAATGCAAAAAAACCTTCTAGGTATTTATCTTTAAGTCATTGATTAGTTGTTTGTTTTAAATAGAAAGCCAACAAATGCATTATCAATAAAAAAAAGTTATTCTTCAACTAACGTTTATTTAGTTCAATTACTTTTAAAATTAAAACTAACAAATTAAAAAACTACAGAGCTTAATTTGATTAAGTGTTTAGTAATTGTCCTATAAATAGTGATCCATCTACCATTAGCCAAAATCAATAACCAAAAACAAATGACTTATCCCAACTATTTGAGGAAAGCAATCTATCATTTACCAAAATAAGTTTCTACTTAAATTTAAATTTAAAAAACCTTAAACACATATTAAATGCGAAAAAAGAAAAATTAGAATTTAAAACAAAAAGGCAACAAAAAATTATTACTTGCCTCAATGTTTTAAAACAAAAAAAAGACTGACCAGTTTAACCACCAACTAGACATCTTAAATGTTTACCTCAAACCTATCTCATATTTGATTATAAAACCGGTGTGATCTAAACCAAACCAAATGAATCAATAAAACTGGCCGTGAACCACTCTAACAAGACGGAACAGGGGATGTTGGATTGTTTGTATTTTTTTAAAATAATTTATGTTTATGACATCTCCCAATTCTCTTGGTTTCAACCACTGGTTGAACTAGGTTGAACAAGATCAGCCTCATCGGCCCAATGCACAAATCAATCTATAAACATTGAATTGTCCATTATCACTGTTTTATGTGTTGGGTTGACTTAGTTCAGTCTAAACATGTTTAAATTAGCATCCAAACCAATTTCAATATGGAATTTCCACCTTCTCATAATGCTTGCCTTGTTTATCAAACATTTTGAATGATTTTTTTATTCTTATTCTGGGAAGTGGAATCCTGCAACATCAATATTTAAGACCTTGTCTCTTCATCAATGATGGTGTCTTCATAGTCAAGAATGGAATGTAAAATGTTATTAGGTAGCAGATATAAATCCTCAGGCAGTTCCATTGAATTTTTTTTTTTTTTTTTTTTTTTGGAACTTTGTAAAGAGAAGAAAAGGAAAAAGGTAAAAGCAATAGATGAGGATGAAATATATGAGAAATCTGTGGCTATCACTGGAGTTATCTGTGATAGTTGCAAGAAGATGGGAGATACCTCATCAGTTTTGTATGGCATTTGAACGTTAAGATAAATTCCATTTATCTTTTAAACATATGGTAGGTTGCTACATAACACAGGAACAGAAAAAGTAAGATCTCATTTAGCTTCTTCGGTACTTATGTGCTTACTCAAAGTTTCATGATATTTATTCTATTTTTAATTAATTTTCCATAAATTATTCCACTTTAAATGTGGCATTTGAATGTTCCTTAACTGACAACCAAAAAATACTAGCATCTTCACTAAACAATTACCATTAATCTGCAAAATGATGAAAGAGTTTATTGGATATTTTAATTTTTGCCCCATAATGATGCCGATACAAATAGAAACTCTTTACAACATAAAAATAATAATTTCATTACGAAGGTCCGATGTGCTGGTTTCAATGCCATTTCGTTGGCGCCTCGTGTGCTGTTTCACCATTATTTTGCTGGCACACGGCCCGTGCCACTCAATTATTTGTGTCGCCATGCCAAAAAATTCCAAAAATTATATGTATATTTATAAATATATATATATATATATATATATATATATATATATATATATATATATAATATTCTAAATATTATAAGTATAGTATATAATGGTAAAGGCTTATAAATTTTCAAAGTGAGGTAAAATGAAATAAGAAAGTAATTATACATAGAGAAATTTGTTATTTTTAAAATATCACAAGGTGTATTTGTAATTTCATACAATTTAATATAAATTTTTGTTATTCACTTTGAACTTTTAAATTTGTTTTTTGTTTGAATAGGGATAAGAATGAGCTGTGTTATCTGCTTCGTCTTCAACAATTTTTATCACCTCTATCTTCACTTCGATGAGCAATCTCCTTCATTTTCACTGCAGCAAGAAAAGGTGAAGGTGAAGATGGAGCCAAGTGGGAAGTTCTCTCTCCCAACTCTTTCTCCAAACTTTTTCCTCCCCTCTTTCTCATCATCTTATTTACCTTTTTTTTCTTTTTTTCCTCTGTCTCGCAGTGCATGCCTTTTGAAGCAGCACGAATCCTGAGATTTGGACGGTATAGAGAAGGTATCATCCAAATCGCTAAGAATTCAACGGGCACAAGGCGAAAAATTGCCCGTGCCAGTCATAAAAAGTTAATGGAATCCGGTGGGTTCCGTTCCGAAATCCATCGGAACCAGCAAAATTTCGTCAAAACGGAAAACACTGGTCATTACAGCTAAATTTATCTTAGCTAACCAATCTAAATGAATAATGACTAGATGAATGAGAAACATATATTCATGTTATAAGTTATAAAACCAGTCTTGCAAATAATACATATCTTGTATATATGCATATACATGTCTGTGTGTCTGCATGTATGGGAACCTAAAACAAGTGCCATCCAGAACTGGAAAAAGAAATTTTTGTTATAGGTCATAAAACCAATCTGGTAAACTATTAAAGACGGTTGTCAGATCAGTGAAGGAAATACACAAGAGAAGGATGCCATCCTCCTAAGTTATATGTATACATGCATGTGTTCCGTGTGTATAGGAACCTTAAACATTTGCTATAAAGATTCATCTATTATAAAACTTAACCAGCGGTAGTACTTTAGTGAAGCTTCAACATTTTATTTCTATGTTGATTTTGAGGTGATAATCATATTTGCTTCAAGTGTTATCCAGATGAAAAAAGTGGGTTTATAGCAGTTCATATGGTTAGGACCATAATGATTACTACAATGGCCCAGTAAATTTAACCTAAGTAGCAGGATCTTAACCATTGGTCATATATTAGAGGCATAAATGGGCAATTGAACTGTCCAGTTCACTGTACACCAAACACAAAAATAATGTCCTGTTACAAAAAAATGCAGGAAACTTACCTTCACCTGCAAATATGATTTTATGATCGAAAGCAAGCCTACATTTTCATTGAAAACTTCCCATTTTATGATTTTATTTTAATTTTTTTACATTTTCCATCTTTAAACCCAGCTGGGATCTCTCAAGATACTTCCTTGTTTAATCTTTTGGTTTTGGCATTTAACTATACGAAATTTATTCAGTAGAAGAGCAAAACACGGAAAGAAAACTCACGCATTCCGTCCCCATTTCTCAGTTGCAGCCAAAACTTTGTTTTCTGAACCATGGCCCGTACTCTTAAGATAGTATCCAAAAGTTTCCTTCGAAGGGTAAGGAAGCTTGCAAAAGGTCTTCTTCTCCTCGGAAAAGATAAACCGTTGCTTCCTGAAGTCAAAATAGATCTCTTCCACATCCACTGGGGATGAAGATCCTGCCAACTGAGTAGTGGAATTTAATTTACTCAGCAAAAAGAGGGAGGAACAACTGCATAACTTGCAATAAATAAAACTATAAAGCTGCTAAACCTGGACAAACAATAATATGGAAAAAGAAAGAGAAGCACAAGTATGGTCAGACAAAATTACATGCCTGAACAAAATGACTATTTTCTTGCATATGAATCCACAGAAATTCTTGTAGAAAATGGCATGTTAACATAAGTTACATAACACAGAAATGCAAATTTGAGAAAAGAAAATTTGCAGATGGTAGGAAAAAAATAGCCACTCCATTGCCATAGCCTCAGTTTTACATGCTTAAACTAGCGCATATCAAAGAAACAAGGATATTATTTATTTCAACGGCATGCTTCTTCGCGATATTGGTTTTGAGTTTTCGAGTCATTGGTGAGAATCAAAAACTCATGAAGCCTGTTGAAAATGTTAACTTACATTCAACACAAGGTGCGCAGCACCGTTTTTTACACCATTTTATCTAGGGTCTGCTACGCTGTTTCATTGGAATTTCTTCGGCACACTGCTCGCGCCACTGTGAAATCTGTGCTAATGTGCCAAAAGAATTCCCAAAATTATAAAAAGCCAAATATATATATATATATATATATATATATATATATAAGAAAAAATAGAGTTCAGAATTTTAGGGTAACTACATTAAAAAAAATCAGCGTATGTTTTGTACAAGGAAAATAATCTTATAATAATCTCAATATAATAATAGAGGTTGTGTACTGTAATCTCAATATAAACACACAATTTCAAATAAATGGTAAAATAATGTAAAAAATTATAAACGATTTTAAAAATTAATATTAGAGTTAGAAATTAATAAAAATTTCTCACATTTGTCTCTGTATTGGATCCAGATCTTCTATTCTTTTTTGGCATGATTTATGGTGGGGGGATTCTCCCTTAGCTATGTCATTTCCATCTCTATTCTATGTTGTCAGCTTTCCTAATGTCGTTGTTTCTGACATCTTGGCTTGGTCTAGGGAGGGTCTAACTTGGAACCTGTTATTTAGAAGAGAGCTACGATCCCATGAAGTTGAAGATCTGGCCTCTCTAGCTGATTCTCTCAAAGATTGTTTTATACACTCATCATCCAGGGATAGGGTCATTTGGACCCCGTCTCCCTCCGGGGCTTTTTCTTGCAAATATTTTTTTACCACTCTCTGTCCCATTTGCAGCTTTTCCGGCTTTAGAATTTTGGAAACCTAGGGTGCCCCCAAAAATAAAGGCATTTCTCTGGACTACTCTTTCGTACAGGATAAATACAGCAGATATGTTACAGAGAAGGTGGAGAAGGTATGTTTTATCTCCCAACATGTGTTTTCTGTGCAGGGAGGCAAGGGAAAGTATTGACCATACTTTTCTTCATTGCCATTTTACATGGGCAGTGTGGAGTCGCCTACTTCAGATGATTGATATTCCGTGGTTTATGCCCGCGTCTTTTGGAGACTGTTTCCAGCAGTGGAGGATTCCGAGACTAGGGAGCAAGGGTCGCATTCTATATGGGTGGATTTTCCATGCAGTGACATGGCATATTTGGATGGAGCGTAATCGGAGGATCTTCCGAGATATCCTTATTAGTAGGGAGCAGGTGATTGATATGGTTCTATTGGATGTAGCTTTCCGAGCATCTGTTAGTCCAGAATTCCGAGGTTGGAGTTGCTCTCAAGTTATGAGAGATTGGATGGTGTGTTGTTTTTCTTCACTTGGGACAAAGGCAAAGAGTGGGGTTTCTTGGAAAGTGCCTATGACTAATATTATGAAGATAAATGTTGATGGGAGTTCTTTCGGCAATCCTGGATTTTCAGGTATTGGAGGGGTTGGGAGGGATAGTATGGGTCTGATTTCCTTCATTTTTAGTGGTCCAGTTGGTGTTGGTGATTCTACCCAAGCGGAGATGTTGGCCCTTCTGTTTGGTCTATCGGAGGCCAAAAAAAAGGGTTATACACATTGCATTATCGAAGGAGACTCAATCACAATCATGAGATGGATGCAAAACGATGTCTTAGGATCATGGAGGTTATCACATACCATCAGTTGCGCAAGATCCTTGGCACGTGATCTGAATGCCTCGTTCAGTCATGTGCCAAGAGAGGCAAATGCAATTGCGGATTGACTAGCAAAGCAGGGAGTTCAGAGATCAAATTTCTATTGCGGCCCAGTTATAGATGAGTTTTTTGGGATGTGTTCAGTATAGTATGATGTTTTACTTTTGTTGACATATTTGTACATGGGTTATTTGTACATGTGTTGTGGATAGCTTCAGAGATAGGTCATAGTTCTAAGCCCTTTTCGATGTTTTTTTGTTTTGGAAAGGGGATCCTCATACACACTTGTATTTTCACACTGGGAGGTACTATGTACCGACTTTCTTTTAATCAAATATCATTACTTATCAAAAAAAAAAAGAATTATAATGAAATATTATTATTGATAGTAACAACAGCTGTATTATTAATAACATATATATACATATATAATACTTATATTATTAGAAATATAATAATATTGCCTGCCCTCATAAATTATATTTTTTATTACTTTCCAAACACACACACACACAAATATATATATATATATATACAATAATAATTTTATAACTTTTTACAATTCAAATTTTCTTTGTAAAATTATATACATAGATGTAATATAATGACCTAATATGAGATTTATAAACACACACACACACACATATATATATAGATTTTTTTTTATATGTATCTATGTCTATGTATGTATGTATTATAAAAGGTATATATAAGCTCGTTTATTGGTCAAGAAAAGACGATGAATCAGACATAACCCGGTAGTAAGAAAACCCATTTCTCTTTGAGGTGTACTGACTCCATGTTGGTAACTTTAAAATTGGATGGAGGTCGAGTGGGAAGATTTCATCCACTTAAACTTCAAAGGAGCAAAAGAGGAGGGCGTCAAAGAGCAACTGGGTAAACCACCCTGCACCCCCACCCCTCTTCCCCTCCCTCTCCTCTCTCCTCTCCCTCTCTCTTTCTCCCACCCCCAATGATCCCCCTTCTCTCTCACAGTGCTTCCCTTTCTCCCTCTATCTCTCTCTCTATCTCTCGCCTCTCTCCTCTCTCCTCCCTCCCTTGCCCACTCTCTCTCTCTCTCTCTCTCTCTCTCTCTCTCTCTCTCTCTCTCTCTCTCTCTCTCTCTCTCTCTCTCTCTCTCTCTCTCTCTCTCTCTCTCTCTCTCTCTCTCTCTCTCCCTTTCTTTATAGTTCTTTTTTATTTCTCTTTACAGATTCCGCACAACACACCTTGCATGTCAAATGGAATCCAATGATTTAATCACTCATTGAATGGGTGGCACAGGAGACACATTCTGCCCGTGCCACCTATTTCTCACTATATTCGAACAATTCACCGAAATTAGGTGGCCTCAATTCCGCTTATGGCAGGCATGAGTGAAACTTCACCAGCACAATAAACCATGGTTCAACATTTTTGAAGTTTTTGAGTCATAAGTGAAAATCAATAACTCCTAAAGCCTATTGAAAAGACTAATATTTTTTTCAACTTTTACCTTGTTTTTCCATTTATTTGACCAAATTTCAACCACACTCAATTTTTGTGACCAAGTTTCTATTGAATCAAAATTTTAAAACATGGATAAAGAGCCACTAAACAAAACATCATCTTTTATAAGATAGGTATCCTATGTGTTGGCTGGGAAAAGTAAAATAAACAAAATTATCCAGGCATTGAATTTTCATCTAAAAAAAAAGTAATTTCAATAAATTTCCCTACCATCAACGAAGAATAAGAATCTAAATATATACATACACAAATGCATGGGCCATGTAGTTCATGGGATTATATAAAAGGCCTGCATGCTGTATTATTATTTCTGCAATGCTCCATTCTTTACTATATTCTAAATCCATTAACCCTAGCACGTTCTAATCACTAAATGTAACCTCAACTTCCAATGTCGCAAGATTCTTTGAAGAGTCGTATTCAAAAAGCTTTTCTTACCTCAGCTGCCTTTGGTACTGCTTTTTCAAAAGAGGTTTTTCTGCTTTTCAAAGAAAAAAGTAAAGTACTTTTAAAAAGCAGAAGCAATGTTTGGTTAGTCATTTGCTTATTACTTCTTTTGCTTCTTAATAGAGGCAAAAAAAGTAAACTTTTATTACTTTTACTGGAAAGCAATTATATGTTGCTTCTCCATGAAAGTAAAAAGCTACTTTTTTGTTTTTCTTCAAAATCTTATGAAAAAAAATATCTATTGGTTTTTCCCTTCCATTCTCTTAAACAGCAATTTCAAAATCTTATGGAAAAAAATTCCAAACAGGGCCTTATTCCAAAATAAATCATTCAAACCTTTGGACACAATCAACAATAAAGATTCTTTGGTCCACTCATAACATCCACGGTTATTTAAAATAAAAAAATGTCAGAAATGCATTCTTTTTGTCACATGAAATAGTCCTGTAGAACAGTAATTACCTAGATTTGAATATTGACCTTGACTGGATCAAAGAGTTTGACTAGTCAAAGGTCTGTAGTTGAAAGAATTTTAATTAGTGATAGTGCACAGAAATGGCTGTTTGCACACACACAGAATCATTGAGAATAATTTTAGAGAATAATGGGGTAAAACAGTAAATTCGTAGGGTAAGTAATTTATATATGGACAAACCTAATAGAATCCCAATTAAAAATCCTATGTTTGGCACTCGTTGCAAAACCAAGTCTACTAATTAGAGAGTAAAAAGTAAAAGAGAGAAGGAAGAAAAGAAACCCTAACCATCTTTATACCCCACGTTGTGGAGAGAGAAAGAAGAGAGAAAGAGCTAGAGTAAGAATTAAAGAAGAGGAGAAGAAAGGGAGATGGGGATTGAAGAATTCATCTAAGAATCTTACATCTATATTTATACAATCCAAATAAGTGGGTTTTGTTATTTTCCCAACAATTTTATTGTAGAAATCATGTAGAATAGTGAGAGAACATGAGTCAAGTTTTGGTGGGTTGTTCTTACATCTAATAGAACTCTAAAAAATTCCTGCATAATTATTTAGCCAGATTTGTAGCATCTCATATTAATCTTTTGGGCATGAAATAATCTGTTTTACACTATATGATTATTATATAACTTAACAAGTATATTTTAACAGGTGAAAACCGAGGAAATAGGGTTGAGAATGATCCCAAAATTTTAGGAAAATTAATAGAACAAAAATAAGAAATTCTTTAGGAAAATATAGATGGACTAGAAATTGATGATATGAATTAAGAATTTCTCCCTATGTTATCAAAGTAGATGATATCTTCAAAACTTAAGGAACTGTTCTTTTTATTTAGGGAAATTATAAAACCCTAAATGGAATTCAATAAATAACTAAGTATAAATTAAATTAACAACCCTAATGAGGAAGTTAACTAAAGAATATAAAGATATAATCAAAAGTTATAATAGAATTAATATCATTGTTACGATTTTAATGTGATTTGTAAATTTGAATTTCTCTAGATAATTAAAATTAGCCTGATATGTTCTTAGAATTAGGAAATATATTGGTATGTTAATTTCAGAATAATATTTTATTATATGATGTATGTGATTGGATCTATTTGTGGTGTGGTTGACAAGGAAGATTATGTATTTTGATTAGTAAAAGGAAGAATATTTGACTTCGTTCATATATGATGGAAATTATGTTTAATTTATAACAATGACATGATTGTGTGGGAATTTTAAGACGATGGCTTTTTACCAGTTAAAATCTGGAAATTTAAGATTTGTGCTTGAGATAGATTTGAATCTCCCAAAAAGAAAAAGGAAAGTGTCGTTGTGGTATGCTTGAAAGTGCAACAAGAGACACTAATTGATTAGGCTTGAACCACATTAGAATTCCTGGTTGTTATGAACTACGACTACCAGAGATTGATTAGGTCACCGCATGTATTATTGTAGATGTCACACATTGAAGTTTCCTCATTCCAGATAGAATTTGGAAGTTCTTGGGTTTGAGTCCCAAGAGATTGAAGATTCAGGGGCTATTGAATCCTATGGGTTGCAAAACCCTAAATCTCGTGGTGCGCAAACTGGTTACCCAGAAAGCCTGATCCCTGTTAAGGGTAAAGAAAGATCCAAGGGCGGTTGATCCTAGCCATAAGTTGAATCACTCTACTCGGAGGTCAGATTTGAGTTTGAGTGGTAACTACAATGGGTGCCTTTATGGTTGTTATTATCATTGTTAATATTATTGTAATTGTTATAGTTGGCATTATTGTTATTGTTAATGTTAATGTTGTTGTTCTTCTTCTTGTTATTTTTGTTACTGTTATTGTTACTATTATTGTTTTTGTTATTAATGTTATAGTTGTTATTGTTATTGCTATTATTATTGTTATTATTTCAATGTGTGATTGTGTGTGCATGCTTGCATTATTACATAATTGTTTAAATCACTCTCATTTTAGAAATTTCATGGTTGTTAAAGTTTGGGTGTTAGTAGTCATAGAATCCTCACTTCAATAACATTAAGTGTAGATCCTTCTATATTTTAGGATTAACATAAATATCATTTTGAATAGAGAAATGTTGTTATTAATCATGTTGGCATTGAATTTAATTGATAGAATCTTGTTTTGGTATGAAGATTTAGATTCTATGTGAAAAATCATTAATTTCAGCAAAATCTGGTAGATTAATCGTGCTACTCATGATTAATAACAAGACTAATAGTGAAACTCTCGATTAATCTCCAGACTAATCCTAAGAAATACCTGCAGAACTGAGGTCTCGGGTTTTCTAATTGCCAAATCTCAATTAATCGCAACACTTAATTGCAATTCTTGATTAATTGCAGGTATTCAAGATTATCACATTACACAGTCCTGCACAGACTACTCTATAGTAACACAAGGGACACTATTACTTATACAAAAGACATTTAAGCAAATGTCATAAACATAAGATTTTCATTTACTTAAGTCTTTACATGTAAATAAGGTTTATCCCCTTATTTGGATTCAATAAAAAGTATTTTCAGAACCTAATTCCTTACCAATTAAAAGTCAACTTTTTTATTCATGCCCAAAACCCAGATTTTTTTTTTTTTTTTTTTTTTTTGCCAAATTCATTAATTTGAGGATACATAACACATTAATAATTGTTTTGGTGAGTTAATAATTTTATTTAAAGGCTAACATTATAGGAATACTAGAAATCAAGTTTTTAAGGTGAAAAATTAAGTGATGTGAGCTTTAGAAATTATTTTATAAAAAGTCAAAGTTTTAACCAATACTTGGAAATTTTAAGTATACTGCATTTTTCATGCACCGAAAGCACCGATTGATTGTTCATTTGTTCTGGAGTTTCCAAGGAATATTAAAAATGTTTGATTTGTATATTCATGTTTAGTTAACATCATGATGACTTTCCTGAATTGTTTTACTTATTCGACACATGAATTGAGTAAAGTAGGTCTGTGATTGTTATCGTATGTGAACAATGGAAATATATGATCAGCAATAAAGAATTAGGAGAATAATGACTAATCATGGGTTTCAATACTTTCATATTTCAAAATTATGTTAGGGCTATTGGTTGTACAAAATGAAAAGATGCGCACTGGGTCCTAAGTGTTGATTTTCTTAGACAGGCATGATCTGTAGGTTGTGCTTCTTTTTACATGATGCATTGTATTTCGTTACAGAATGTTTTATCATTGGTATATTCTCATTACTGTACAGATGCTACTATAAGTAGACCAAACATACCTATTCACATGTTATGATGTTATGGTATACTTATTCTCAAATGCTATTGCATAGAAGCACATTACATTAAAGCCTTGTTACTTAACATTAGGTTAAGAACCAAACCTGTTGACATATCTTCAGCATAAAGTAAAATAATAGCGAGAATATGAAGCTGATTGCTTTAACCGAAAATCTAGAATTTTGTGTTTGGATAGCAAGAAAGTTATTAGAATCTTGAATGTAATTTGCAATTCTACCCTATGTATGCATGGCTTTGACATTGTTTAATCCTTACACTAGCAATGTGACCCATATGAAGCACAGGCAAATACGTTTAACTTCAAAAAAAAATTTCTGATAAAACTGTAGTCAACTAATTAGTATTCTTTTTATTTTTTCTTGTTTAAATAAAGAGAGAAAATAATTATGACTGTATACAAAAAATGATAATATAAATTAAAAACAAAGGTATGTTAGCAATTTTCTATGCATTTGTTTGGGAAGATTCCTATTGTAAGAATTGTATTTTATCAAAGAGGAATATTGTCAAATGGATAACATTTGTTAATAAAAATTTGATTTTTAGCCCAAACACTGCTTCAATGAAAACAGCCCTTAAAATTTATTTCTTGCACCCTCAAATCATTGAAATACTCTATGCTATAATCTAATAAACGTCCAACAGGCCATTCAGCTTCACTTCAAGCCCACCTGTTAACTTCCGTTCTTCTTCCGTTCCTAGATTGCTAACTATCACATTGTTTCAATGTGCTTGTCTACTCAGCTTGTAATATTCAATAAATTGGCTGAATCAATAGATACTCATGATATTTCAAATGTTAGAACTTGAAAAAACGCAGAAAGAAGCATCAACTTCATCAAATTTTTCATTCATTATCACTTAATTCCATTGATACGGAGATAAGCATCTTCTGATCAACCGACTATTCGGGTATCAAGTCAATACTACATCTTTGCAGAAGCCTCAGAAACGGATCAGTTTCATTAAATTGAACTAGATACAACTCCATACAGTCATATTTGGGGAAAAAGATAATAAAAAAGGGGGTTGCATTTATGACTTATAAAGTTTTTCAGGCTCCATGCCTGCATTAAAAGCATAGTTCTATTTATGGGAGATAAGACCCCAAATCATCTCCAATTCAGCAGGTTCTGAGAAGCTCAAGCTTTCTACTCTCTTTTTTTTTTTTTTTTTTGATAAAGTCTCAAGCTTTTTGCTCGATTACCAATAACCTTCAGAATCTCCATCGGGTATTTCAGAGGCCTCTGCATTGTTCTCTTCAATCCCCACTTTGTTTTCTTGGTCGGAAATGCGATCATCATCACTCTCTTCGAAAAGTTTGACATGTTCTGCAGTAAAGCTCCAACTTTTAGCAACACCAGAACTGATCTCCACGATGACATCAAGAACAACAAAAAAAAGGTTGAAACAGAGTCTTATCCTAGTGCCAAAACCAAACACTGCTCCTACTTCAAAGATTTATTGGATCGTGCTGATTACACCATCGGAGCCAACTAGACTAGCCCGATCGTCCAAGGATTCCCCGAGCGATGAGGCTCCAGTTCCTCGCCCCGAATTTACTCACAAGTCGATTGAGAATAGCATAATCTTCAGGAGATCAAGGTTCCTTAACTCGATCCTCTGACCTACTCCCAATCTGCTTCCAACTCCGACTATGCTTCTACCCTCACCACCATGATCCGCAGCACCAGCATCACCACGACCACCATCATCACCAACTACAATCTCCTCCTTCATCACTCTTTTTGTCATCTCTATCATTGATGAAGAGCATCTCCAAAAGATAAAGCATCAACGAAGTGGAAAAATCCCAGTAGCATTGGGCATTTGAGGAAGTCTCGTTGAAGAAAATGACTGTTATTGAGAAAGGGTATAGTTGGTAAGTTATGCACCTTGTGTTTCTCACGACACAGAACCCGACTTCAAGGTGCACAATACAAAATGTGACGGTTATCATCTTGTTTTTTCTCGAGAAACGGTGGGCCCCACAATTTCCAGGTATCTAAACACTCTTGAGATACAAGAAAAGCCTATTTTCTTTTAATTTATTTTGATTTCTTTCTATCCAAATGGGGCCTAAAGTGTGTTTGGAACCCTGGATTTGGTGAGAAAAGAAAAAAAGAGAATAGAAAATGATGATTTTCTTTTCTTCTCCTGTGTTTGGATGAGATGAGAAATAGGAAGAAAAGAAAAAAATATTTTCATAAGATGATAGGTGGGGAGTGGTGGTGGGTCGATGAGTGGGTGGATGGTGGTGGGGTGGTAGTGGTGGTGATGGCAGCGATGGGCAGTGCTGGTGGTGGTGCTAGGTGGTGGGTGGTGGGTGGTGGGTGGTGGGTGGTGGGTGATGGTGATGGTGATGGTGATGGTGATGGTGATGGTGGGTGGTGGTGGGGTGATGGGCAAGGGTGGGGCAGTGGGCAGTGGTAGGGTGGTGGTTGTGGTTGGTGGTGGCGGTAGTGGGGTGATGAGCGGCAGCATGGTGGTGGTAAGCAGCGGTGGGTGGTGGTGGGGTTGTGGGGGTGGCGGGTTGTGATGGTGATGGTAGGGGTGGTGGTGGGGTAGAATGGGTGGTGTTAGTAATGGTATGGGATAGTAGATTTCTTTTCTTTCAAAATCTCTACCTTTTTTAAGAAAATTTTTTGCCTTGAAAAAAAGAGGAAAAGAAAAATTTTTGGCAACTTTTCTCTCCAAATCACCTTATTTCATTCCAACCAACGGGAGAAAAGAAAATTTTATCCTTCTCTTTTCTTTTCTTTTCTTCTGGAATCCAAGGTTCCAAACACAACCTAAATCTCTTTTCGGAGAAATCCAATGATTGATTTGTTTTTGACAAAAAAATATCAACCTGAATCCTAAAACTTAAGTCTCTTTCAGAGAAACCCTATGATTGATTTGTTTTTCACGAAAATAATCTATGATTTTTACCCATAAACACTATGATTTCAATACAATCTATATCTTCAATCAAAAAAAGCACTAACTCTGACTGATTACACATTTTTCATTTGCCAAAATACCCTTAATAACCAAGTCTATATTCAAAATCACTTCACCATTCCCAGTTATCTGAATTCAGCAATCTGACAACAAAATTGGCAGTTCAAAACTGCTGGGACAATAAAGAAGGAATGTAAAATTTCAGTGCTTTACAGTGTACTTGAAGCATGGTTCTCTGGTGCCAGCCAAAAGCGGCACCAAAACCACCTAGTTTCAATATACCACTAAAATATGATAAGAAGTAGTCAAATCAAGCAGCACATGCCGCTCACTAGGATCTATCCCTAAGAAAAACAGATATTACGATGAATTCTTCCCCTTATCTGACATTTGATACCACGATAAATCATTGTATCCGCTTCCTGAAGAGCTTCTGATTTGCTAGGAGCTTACAAACTTCCCTAAACTGCTCATCTATCCATCACATTTCCTTCTTGTCAAATTCATTTTTTTCTTTATTAATTTCTGGAATTTTATTTACCAGTAATACTAAAATGTATTAAAAGAAACAAAGATAGTTACAAGACCAGCAAACATAAAGACATAAAAGACACAACACCTCATGAGCAATGGGATGCACCAAATCAGTAAAATCTATAACCCACTTAATCCCATGCTATTCTTGTTATAGGCCTCAAAACGAGCGTCACCTCCCAATTTCTTAAAATTTCCCCCACCACGTAGCCACCAAACTCAGAACATGTCGGAAACCAAAGGCCCCATTTGAATAGCAAGAGAGTGAACAAAAGTGAAAGAAAATATGCTTTTCTTGCATCACGATAGTGTTTGGATAACTGGAAAACTGTGGGGCCCACTATTTCTCGAGAGAAAAAAGGATAATAATTGCCCAAATTTGTTTCGTGCACCTAGAGGTCGGATTCTGCATCGTGAGAAAAACAAGCACACATCTTTCCAACAATACCCTTCCTAAATAACCGGTATCTTCTTCAACGAGTGCTTCTCACAACTTCAAGAACTTGATCAAGAGAGAGTGAAGTGTCGTGGGGGATTAAATATAGGGGAAATTGCTTTTTAGTATTAATTTTAAAAAAATAACCATGTCTCAGTCATTAAATACTTGGTAAATGGAAATTAGTGATACTCTTTAAAAATAATTGAGAATTAGTGTTATTTTACTGTTCACATAAGAAAATTCTAGATTTACAGTTGGGGTAAGATTGGAATCGCATTTAAGATTCCAATAACTTTCTTACTATCTAAACACAAAATTCTAGATTTTCAGTTAAAACTATAAAATTTTCTTGTAACATCCAAACAGTATTGAGAAAATTACTTTTCAATTTCTTTTACTTCACTTTTCTTTTACTTTCTTTTCTCACATGTCTTTCTCGCATTCTCTCAGTATCCAAATGGAGCCAAAGGCTAAAAGGGCCAAAACTGCATCTGGAACTGACAAGCATCCGATGTAAATATCATCAAATATACCTTGATTCCAGTTCAGCCACACTAACCAAATCAGTGAAAAAATACCCCTAAGTAGAGCCGCCTACCTTTTTTGGACAAAAGTGGAAAGCGCCACTATTCAGCCAATTCACAAAGAGTTTGAGAAAATACCCATTGTACCCCTACCATATGCATCACTTTGATTTGCCTTTATGATATTCTCGATCAGTTCCTTTATTCTCAAAGCCAATACTTCATATATGATTTTATATAGGCTTGTTGTACGGCTAATTGGTCTAAAGTCCTTAAATTCTAATGCCTTTGTAAGTTTTAGAATAAGACACAAACGGCATTTGTAATATTTTTTTTTTTTTTGATCAGTAATGAAGATTATATTAAAATGAAAGCTAAAAAAACAAATACATTACTGTACACCAAAGGTGTACAAAACTCCCATCCCCATCCTCTACAGGACGTTAAACTCCTTACACATTAGAACATCATGACATTTCAAACCCTTACAAGACTCCACAGCAGACACCCAATAGAGGATAAAACTAAGCGAGTATTTGAATAGAGCATCCTAAGACCTTTCCTTATTCTCAAAGATCATGTTATTCCGTTCCTTGCAAACTGCCCACATAACTGCCCCCGATGTCAATCTCCAAAAAATCTGGGTAAGGGAGGCCCCTTTTGAGATCTTCCAACATAGAAGAAGCTTAGACACATCTTCAGTCCATCAATCTTGAAAAAATGCTATAGAAAACCGTCTGGAGTTTGGACTCGGGGCTTTATCATGACCCAAGTCCATCACCGCCCTCCTGATCTCATTTTCCTCAAACTCCCACCCTAGCCATTTAGCCAGCTGCAGAATATTTTACACCTCTATTATCCACAATGAATCACTGATTCAGATCTATATTTTAGGCCCATTTAACCGCCATAATCCACAATTAATTTCGGGAATTTTGAGTTGGTTGATATCTTTATTAGGGTCTACCACATCACCATAAAAATATACACCATTTATTCTGATTTTACATTTATGGTATTGTTGCATTGCCACTGTTTTAGCCGCCAATATTTATTATTTTACTAGATGTTTTTTTTTTTTCATTTTATTCAAAAAGCATGTTTAAAATGTATTGTCACAATCCTTTGTGTAGGAGATTCATAAGCCCACCTGGTTACTCCATCTTCCAGATCTTTCTCACATACATTCATAGCATTAAGGAAAATACCGATCAATATTTTAGCATGTGTAATTCAACTTAAAATACTTTCTTTATTACAGTGATACATTTGTGCAGGATTATCACATGACTGTTTTTCTTGTGAGGGGGAGAGTTTTAAAATTGAGAATTGCATGATTTCATCAACCTAGAGATGAAAGCTGATAATATAGCCCACATTGAAGACAAGGATTTCATTGTTTTCTCTTGTTTTACCCATCTCAAATCTTTATTTTCACTTGTAGACACGTAAAATCTCTTCAGGTATCAGATTTCAGACTTCAAACCCATTCAAGAGGAAATGAAAATAGAAAAAGAACTTCCCAAAGATCATTTTTTTCAGCAATGGTCATCTATAGCTAATTATTAATTATCATACAAGCATACATGGAGACATTTAAAAGTTTTGTTCATAACTACTCTTTTGATATTTCCTGACTGTTAAATCACAGCTCAAATTGCAAATGAACCAGAAAGAAACTTACTGATCTACGAAACTCAAGTGGAACAATTTCTTTGGAACCAGAAAACTTTGCAGGAATTATTTTGCATGCATCAGCAAGGTGAATGTCCTTCACCTGAAAAATCAAAACAAGAAACAATTACAACATCAAATTCCAGCAACAAATTTAAGGACAAATTTCAATCTTGTAGTTCAAAGAAGAGCAAAACCTTGTGAACAATACAAACCAGATTAAAATAGAAACTGAACTTCTTAACCAACACAATGGCATATGCGCCAGAATCACAAACACCAGTTTCACTCAATAACAAAACTATGATACGTGAATACAGAGGTTACAAGTATCGGCAGATATAAACCCTTAAAGTTAGGGCCAAAACCAGATACATAAGTACAAAAAGGTGCTAATCAAGGTTCAACAGAACCTTTTCTTCTTCATTCTTAATAACTGCAACAGGCCTCCAAACTCAAACGTCTCAAGAGCAAATCCAGGCTGAGTCCCCTTTTTCTTTCTCCCATGTATATAACCACCAAAATCAATAATTAAACTTCATACCAAAGCTCAGTCTTCAATATTATTTTGCCTTAGAAACAAATTTCAGAATTCCTTTTTTTGCAAAGAATCCATCCAACACATCTTCATCCTCAAAATTCCCATGTTAGGTTAGTGCGAAACTTTCAACAAGATTAACAAAATCCATTTGCCTCTTTATGTCAATTTTATTCCTGTTCCTTCAATTAAAACCACCCAAAAAAGAAGACAAAATTAAGAAGTGCCCATAGATCGAGGCCCACAGTGTTCAGAGCCTCACATCCAAAAAATGGCAAAGCATCCCCTTGCAGTATTTGATAACAGCTGACATAAAACAAATAATGGAAAAAAAGAACAAGAAAACGAGCTTCAATTGCCCACAATAACCAGGGTTTGATGAACAAGTTATCATGCATTTCTCTGCCTCACGCAACGGAGCTTTTCAAAATGAGCATGTTTGATGTTAAGTTGAGTCATAATAGGAACTATTTTAAGGTTAAGATTCTAACAAATACTTCAAAACATTTGTGTGCTGGTGGACTGGGAATGGTGGAGAAGCATGGGTCTATTGTACAGTAGCAGAGGAAGTTTCCAGTTTTTAGAGGGAAAAGATATTAACTCTTAATTTTGTCAATATACCTTGGGCCCATCAATCCCATCCAAGGTATCATTGTTTATTGGTATATACTTTGTTTAAAATTCTAATAGTTAATCATCCCAGGAGCAGAAGTGTACACTACCTAAGAGTTGAGCTATCTGCAAAGGGGATGATAACATATGGTATCCTATTTAGCAGAGGTCAAAACTAGAAGTTAATATGGATGACTTACCTCTCCTAATCCTTACATGCCCACAGAAAGGAAGAACCAAACAAATCAAGGACAGGATGGAGAACAATGTGGACAAAATTTTTATATAAAACTCTTGATATAAAAAAATAAAAAAAACTTTCTCAAATCTCTTCTAATTGATTTTTTGATAGACTAGCATAGTCTATCTGGTCAAGGATTTATCCCAAGGACATTTTGAGAATTTTGGCTGTCCAGACAACCTTAAGCCAGAAATTTTGCTGCCAAAATAAATTTGCACCAGCATGGGCAATATTTTCCATATGCCCGAAAAAACTATGGTGTAATGTGTGAAATTTCACCTGTGCCAGTAAGAAATAGGGCTTTATGAGTATGAGCAGAATACCATCGAAATTTTGATAACACAAGACAAGCAAAATGTCACTAGTACATGAGGAAAATAGGCATTATATGAAATGGACAGTATGATTGATACCTTGGGGGTATTTACGCACCTCAGCTCTAGCCAGAATGCCACTCTGTTTTCTAGATGACTCCTCTACTTTCTGTTTTTATGTTAGATTTGAACTCAGATTGCACCTCCTTTGCTTTTGAATCACTTTACTGAACCTATAATGTGTTTTAAAATCCAGTTTCATACCTTAGAATGCATTTTTGCATGTATACTGAGTTTTTTTATGTATTTCATTAAAATATGATTTTTTTTATTTCCGAATGTTTTGTATTTTTCTCGTTGTTTAAAAAATTTTAGTTTTTCAGAATTTTCGATGTGCCGAGAAAAAAAAATCAAGTGAAATGTCAGCATGCTAGCAAAATGGAAGTCTTGGGCCTATGCAACATGCCTAACAATACCAGCATAGTGAACATTTATATTATCATACAGCCACACATAATGGTTACTATCCATTTGATTTGCTAATTTCATGCACAAAAATAAAATAAAAAGTATAGAAAAGAATAGCACTTCCAAATACCAAATACCAAAATAGAAAGGTAATTTTGATGCAGGAGATTCTAGAAGCCTCTAAATAAAGCCTACAAGCTATCATCATAATTAATGTTTCCTAAATAATTGAAGTATTTGAAGAGCACTTGTATACCCCATACTCCATACTTTATACTTTTTCTTTTCCATATAATATATATACTCACTTCATTAATTATCAAAAAGAAATATAATTGAAGTATTTGTTTTATGTTGTTTCCTATTTCAATGTAGGTAAGTTATGTTTTAAGTATTTTCCTATTTCAGTATTAGGATGTTTTTAGAAGCCTCTAATAAAGCCAAAGCCTACAAGCTGTCTTAATAATTGAAGTTCCCTATATAATTGAAGTCCCAAATTATATGTTTCAGAATTTGTTAATTGCGAGTGAAGATTTCCTTCTCTGTTCACGATTTCCAACAGATTAAAAAGTCTGGTTTGTGGCCATAAAACTGAAGGGACAAACCCGTGTATGTTGGCAAAACATAAAAGAGCAACATTCTCGAATAGGGCTTAGTGAGATTATCGATTGGACAGCCATAAAGGAGAGATAACAAGAAAAATTCTAGCCTGCTGATTTTAATGATGACTTGTACGAGAAGTGCTTGCCAAGGCATTAACTTTGTAGATGATGACACTAATAAGTCTTATGAACTTAACACCATAGTGCGTGCTCATGAAAATGTGTTCCAGCTTGTCACTCAGTCTAGGAATCGGTTGTGTAAGGAGATCAAGGATCAATTGAAAGTGTGGAGATTTTCAAGTGCTGAGGAGGCTTATCAAACGGGCTTATAGAGTAGTAGCAAATGAACAAGGCAAAGAAGAACGTTCCAAGAGCTGGATTTTCTACTACTCGAGGGAATTTTTAGCCGCAGGGCAACTTTCAGCCATAGTACAACTTTCCTAAACCCCAAAAACTATTCCAAAAGTTCACTGACAAAGGAAAACAGCCTATGGAGCGCATCCAGCTGATCAATAACCTCGTTACACGTATGACCAACCAGAATACTTTGCTGTTGTATGTCGTCTCAAGAACCAAAAGTATGGCTTAATGTGTGATGGAAATATAATGGGAGAAGAGCAAGCTAAAGAGGAAGCGGCTGGAGCATTAGTGCATGAAGAAGAAGATGGTTATTCGGAAGAGGTTCTAGATATGTTGGACATTCCAACATATGTGATGAGACCATTTCTTGCTACAGAAGCAGCAGACAAAGGAGGACTGACGGAGATCCAGCATATTCATGCCCGAGTCGAATTCATGGAAAAGGGTTTGAATAGGATCATTAACGAATGTGGTGGTATGAATATCAACTCAAAGGAATTGGTAGAGAAATTGAAGTATCCTACACAAAAATAGCAAATCCAGATGACACTTCAATCCCAGTTACACATCAATGCCTCATATCATTCAAACTTAGAAGATAAGGCAATTCAGTTTGGTGAAGTGTGATTCCTATGAAGGCTTTTCACACGCTTCTTGGACGGCCATGGCAGTTTGACAGAGATTCTCAATACAAAGGAAGAACAATACTTACATATTTATATTCAACAAGAAAAATATCATATTGAAGCCGCTTAAGTTGAAGGATTTCAACAATTCTGAGGTGGAAGCACTAAGCAAGGCACTAACCATGCGGAAATTCAAAGCTGAGGGGAAAGGAGAGTGGGTTGATGCCATGCTCTTTGTCAAAACTATGGAGCAGGCACTTGAACTAATATAACATTTCATCATTCAGAAAAACACCCACTCTGGAGAGAGGCATCTAACATGCAATCTACTTCATTCCCGGGGCAACTTTGCCTAACCTACCAGTATATATAATGAGTCATGCAAAGCTGCAGAAACAAGTCCAAGACTTGCTAAAACTTGTGCTATTGAAGGAGAGAATGAGCCAATCACACCAAAGAAGACAGGAATTAGCATATGCACATTGATAGCAGGGCAATAAAAAAAATCACAATCAAATATCGCTTTCCTATACCATGGTTGGATGACATGATGGACATGTTGCATGGTGCATCAATCTTTTCGAAGATTAAAATAAGGAGTGAGTATCATCAAATTAGAATTTAACCAAGTTATTAGTGGACGACAGCATTTAAGACTAAGGAAGGGCTATACGTGTGCTTAGTGATGCCTTTTGGCCTCACTAATGCACTAGCGACGTTCATGAGGGTGATGACCCAAATCTTAAAGCCATTCTTAGGAAAGTCCATTGTTGTGTACTTTGATGATATCCTCATCTATAGTGCTTCCTTTGAGCAACATTTGGACCATCTTCGTCAAGCTTGTCACATACTTATGTTTGAAAGATTCTTTATAAACCTAAAAAAGTTCTTTTTTTCACAAGTAGCATTCTTGGGGTTCATTGTGTCTGAATGGGGGGTTGAACCTAATCCCTCGAAGATGCAAGCCATCCTAGAGCGACCAACCCCTACCGAAATCTATGAAGCACTAAGTTTCCATGGATTAGCAAAGTTTTAAAGGCGATTAATTCTCAATTTCAATAGTACCATGGCTCCTATCACAAATTGCACAAAGAAATGAGCTTTTTTGTGAAATAAAAAGCAAAAAAAGCATTTGAGGCAATCAAGACTTCTCCAAAGTACTGGAAATTGCATTTAATGCCTCACAAGCTGGCAAACGTCGTGTATTAAGCCAAAAGGGCCATCTGATTGCCAATGCGAAATTGAATGAGACAACAATATGTACCCAGCCTTTGACTTAGAATGTTATGCGCTGATTCAAAGTTTGAAGCATTGGAAACAAAATTTGGTGCATAAGGAATTTGTTCTCTCTTCCGATTAGGATTCATTGAACCATCTTCAGATCCAACCTATGATGAGTACAAACATTCTAGATGAATGGCTTATTTGCAGTAATTCATTTTTGTGAGTAAGCACAAATCAAGAGATTGGAATAAGATAACCAATGACTTGAGCCAAAGAAGTCATTTTCTCAATACCTTAGGTGCCAGTGTTACAAGGTTTGATATTGTCAAGTTTGTGTACCTTATAGACAAGGACTTTGGTGACATTTATAGGAATTTGGAGATTGGTACAGCAGCGTAGCCATCTTTTAATGCTATTGTGGATGATTACTTATACTTTCAGAATAAATTGTGGCTATCGGATTCATCACTACAGCAGAATGTTATCATGGAACCAGGAAACCTAGCAAGGCATTTTGGTACAGATAAATCCACTAGCCTTGTGGAAGATTTCTTTTATTGGCCAAGGTTAAAGAGATACGTTCTTTAAGGTCGTGAAGCATTGTCAAGCATGCGAAACTACCAAGAGGTAACAATAAAGAATAGACCTCTAGATACCATTGCCAATTCCAAAAAGACTTTGGGAAGACCTAAGTATGGCTTTATGGTAGGTATGCCGAAGACAGTGCGAGGGCATGTTTCTATCTATGCAGTGGTCGATGGACTTCAAAAAATAGTGCATGTCATACCATTTTCACACATAAAATGATGCCTATAATGCCTACTTTTCTTTAAAGATGTAGCAAGATATCGACTTCCAAAGGCTATAGTTTCGAATCGAGATGTGAATATAAGCTAATTCTGGAAAACCTCTTGGACAGAGACCAGAACAATGTTGCAATATTCCAGTACCTTCTGATCCATAGAGTGATGGTCAAACAATGGTAGTGAATCGAAGTCTTGGCAAGTTGCTTCATTGCCTTGTGAAACCTTGCATAAGAATTATTGTTGTCACAAGCAGAATTTGCTTACAACAACTCTATTAACAGAATCACCGGGATGCACCATTTAATATTGGTACCAGCTGCAGACAACAGATACCCATTTATTTGGTGCATTTTCCAATCAAGACCAAAGTTAGCGAGAGTGTGGAGGACTTCTTACGCCACACGCAGTCCATAAATGACGACAAGGTAAAAGATTGCTTCAACGAAGCCTACAAGCAGAACATGGGCACTCTTAGACCGAAGGCAAACTGTATGGTGGGAGACATGGTGATGACCACTTGAGTTAACATGTTACTATGGAGATGATGGCGTTTCAACAAGCACAGCACAACCACAAGTTACAGTTATTCAGCAACAGATAGAAGAAGTTGCAGATATTTTGGTGATCAAATTGTCAATACGCACAAAGACGGTTATCAAAAGTTTCTGGTAAAGGGGAAGGAACGTCCTATGTCAAATTATTCCTAGATCACTACACCTGAGGTGTAGCCTAGCTCCTAACCTTAATGAGTGGTACTTTTCAATAGGCTTGTCGGACTAAGTCTCCTTAAGGGAAGAGGAAGTTATTCAAGAGATTCTAGAAGCCTCCAAATAAAGCTTACAAGCTATCCTAATAATTGAAGTTTCCAAAATAATTTAAGTTCCTATTTTAAATAATTTCCTATTTCTGCTTTAAAAAGTTTTGATTTAAGTAGTTCTTATTTCAATAGTAGGGAAGTTTCTATAGTTGTCTATTACAACATTAGAATGTTTGTAATTCATATCTAAGAAAACCATTGCAACCTCTATAAAAGAGGAAAAGCTACATAATTGGAAAAAAAAAAGAATTATTCAACAAATTAATTGTTCAAGAGGAGATATTCCTTACGAGTTTTGCTCAAAAGGTGAGAGGCCAAGAGCGAGGTGATGTGATTCTTTTCCTGGGGTCTATATTGTTATGCAATTCCTAGGTTGTTTTTTCTCCTACCAACTTGAGAATTTTTATTGAAGATTCTTTAAGCTACACCAAAATTTCCTGTGAAAAAAGAAGTCAAACTACTTTATAACATCTTAAAGTAATCTACATTCCTTTCCTACATACAATTAAGGTGATTAACCATCTTGAACAAAAAAATATTAACAAAAGACATTATTCTATCTAACGACTTAGGGTCAGCAACACAAATCCTAGTCCTTCATCTTAATCTGTCAAAACATATATCTTTAGACAAATAATCAATATCCAAATTATTTTTAACAAATTCCATTCTAGTTATTTTTCTTCCTTCCCACTTTCTCACGATTGAATCCTTAAGTCACTGTTTTATTATATATATACAAACACCATCTTAATCGATTATCCTTTATCATATCTCTGATCTAGTCAGTACATAGCACTCTTAGATATATTCACTCCTTATCCTTTTTTTTTTGGTTAGTAATGAAAATTTCAATAAAATAAAAAGAGGGGGGAAACCCCACAAGACGTGGGATCATCCAGAATACAGCATAAACAAAAAAAATACAAACACACCATGGAGAAAAGAAAGACAACAAACTACACCAAAAAGTCACCACCAAAATAAAAGAGCTGACGGTCCAAACTAACAACTAAATGTGAACCATAGTCGACCAATCTCTAATAATATTTGAAGATGAATATGTTGTGAAATCATTTTGCACCGAAGCTCAAGAAGCTATCAAAGACATAACCTGGTTGATCACACAAGATTTTCTAACCGCCAAGCCCTCAAAAACGCTCTGATTGCATGCCCGCTATAATGTCCATGACGTAGCAAAAAAACTACCTTGTAAAGTTTCCTCCCTAACCTGTTCAAACCCAGAAACCTCTAATGAAAAGCCAACTCACGAATGGTAAAAGGTAATACCCATCTGATATTTCCTAAGTTCAAAAAATGCTTCCAAACATAATCAGCCACTGGACATCTAAGTAGAAGGTAATCCACACACTCAGCAACCTTCATACACATCGAACAACCTAAGGAGACAAAGCCATGTAAGGCTGCCGATGCTGCAATATATCAAGAGTGTTAATTTTATAGTGAAAGACAGTCCTGGAGAATACTTTAACCTTAGATGGGATAGTGGCATTCCACAAAAAAAGAGGCAAGAAAGCAATTTAATGGGGTAGAAAAGAGGCTGAGAGATGAGGAAAAAAGAGCTAACACTGAAACATCCACTAGAATTAAGAGACCAAACATGCCAGTCCGATATAGAAGGGAAAAAGGAGACCTCCTTATGATTATTCAACAAATTGCACAGTTCAACTAATTCTGCAGGACGAAGGTCATGCTTAAAAATAAGATTGCATTCCACTCCATGAGAAGATAGGGAAAGAATGTCACAAACCAAAGGATCAGATAAAACATGGACCCTATAAAGCCTAGGGTATAAACAAGATAGAACCTAACTCTTCCACCATGTATCAGACTAAAACCAAATGAGGTTACCTGCACACAACTTGAAATGGACAAATGGAAGAAAGATACCAGCAAGGCCTAAGACCACCTTCCAAGGGCTATGCCCCTGACTTTGAGCAACCATCTTTACCTCTATTCCGTTCTAATGTCACCCATAGATGCTTCCTATGACATTGCGCAATAAAGTCTCCCTTTCCTCCCCAAAACGCCAAAGATATTTACCAAGTAATGCCTTATTTTGAAAACCAAGATTATCTAAGGATAAACCTCTATCTTTTTTTTGTTGACACACCACTTTCCATTTCACAAGGTGAAACCATTTTTTCCCTTTCCCTTTCAATAGGAAGTCTCGATGAAGAGACTCAATTCTGCTCATCACTTAGATGGAGCCTTGAATAATGAGAGGTAGTAGATTGGAATATTCTCTAGCGAAGATCTTATCAAAGTGAAATGCCCTCCAATGGACAAAAATTGCCCTTTCCAGTTACCCACTCCCTTGGACATATCCACTATGGAATCCCAAATACTAACTAAATTTACCCGCGCCCAAAAGGAAGCCCTAAATACTTAAGAGGAAAGCTACCTAACTTGCAACCAATACTAGACATGAACTCCCCCAACCTTTCCTCCCTTACATTAATACCCACTAGGCTACATTTAGACATATTCACCCTCAAACCTAATAAGATCTCAAAAACTTTCAGAATACATCGACACCAAAAGACGTTTTCCGAATCGGCCTCTAATAGTAGTAGAGTATCATCTGCAAACTACAAGCAAGGATCGACTTTTCGGTGCCGCCTGGCGGCCGAAACGGTTTGCCTGCGAAATGGGTTGAAAAGGCTTTTTTGGCGAAATTGGCGACACGCCAGTGAAATGCCAGCGAAATGGCCTGACGAAATCCATGTTTTGGCGAAATTGGCGGCACACCGGCAGCACGCCAGCTAAATGGCTTTATACACATGATTTTATACAATCCATGTTTTGGTGAAATTCTAGCGAAATTGACGGCATGCCGGCGGCACCCCAACGAAACATAGGGAGGACCATTTCTGTATCTTCACTCCTTATCTTATTGTTCCTAGTCTTTCCATGCATTACTCCCAACATCCTTATAATGCTTATCATATGCAAATGTTGGTCTTTGCTACCCGACTTTCTAGTTCATAAATAATGATACATCTAATGGTTCTCATATAAAATTTTCTTTCTAATTATAAGTGGAATACAAATACAAAAAGAATCCCTCCACTTCATTCAACTAACTCTATTCTTTGTGCAGCATCCTCATCAATAACCCCTCTTTATGATTTCAAAAAAAATAAATAAATACAGGCATACATAAGGCCACCAATTATTAACACCTAACCAGATCCACAAACCAACTTTTTTTATCTCTATCTTTGTTGACAACCAATTTTAAAGAAACCACATCTTAGCACATATATCAGTAATTCATAATTGAATGGTGCTAATTCCTGCCATACAAGGAAATTTACAAAATAGTGAAACACATAGAGACTATCCCGTTGGTAGGTGCATATCATAACGATAAACTCCAACTCCTAACAACTTTCCAGACATACAATTATGATTAGTAAAAGAAAACAAAACAAATAAGAATGTATCAATAAAGGAAAACTTAATCTTCCACATACCTTACTATACTGAACAAAACATCTAAAATCCACTGACCAAGCCGTGAAAAGCAGCACCAGAATGTGAACAGCGACAACCGCACCAAAAACTAT
This sequence comes from Buxus sempervirens, assembly GCA_947561395.2. Classification (NCBI taxonomy): domain Eukaryota; kingdom Viridiplantae; phylum Streptophyta; class Magnoliopsida; order Buxales; family Buxaceae; genus Buxus; species Buxus sempervirens. Next base: position 27,399,107 of record OX387182.1, read on the forward strand.
CGTGGCATCAAGAATGTCTATGGCAGGAACAACGGCAACAAGCCAAACAGCATAAAGAATTGCAAATGGCCATACATCCAAACGCCACGGCCAGTGTCTCTTTCTCAACAAATCAACACCTTCAACTACTTTCCCACCAACATGGAACCTCGACATGTCAGTACCCAGCCAATCAGCTCAAATTCAAATTGATTACACAACCAATCTTCTTCAAGGTTTTTGGCCTCTCAATAAAGTTCCAACCTGACCAATTAAAACGCATTAGAGATTAAAAACACCTCATGGAACTCCACAGATCTGCTTGTTCGCAGTATCAAGCATAAAAAATTGAATCAAAATAAAACAAAATCGTCCAAAATTACAAACAGAACACAGGAAAAAAGCCAAACGTAAGGAAATCCCTACAGGAGAAAAAATCAATGAAACACAACAGCATCACAAGAAAAGGGCCAAACATAAAGCTTCGTACCGAAAGATTTAATTCCTCAGAGAAGAGAAATCGATCAAAGCTGAAACTGGGTTCAAGAACTTGAGGTTTCGTGATCCGAGCTAAAACTATAATAAAATGCTCGAGGGATTGATCGGCCGACGATCCTTTTTAACCTTCGCACAGGATTTTTTTTTTTTTTGGTAATGAACCTTCGCACAGGATGCTCACTTTCGCATAGGCTGCTCTTAATAACCCGAATCGGATTGAACCGGACGGGATAAAACGGTTTACCCTAAAAGTCATCCGACAGAGATGAATTCCGATTGTCGCCAACTCTAGACATGTTTAAAATTGTGAAAAAATTGGATATTATTTATGTATATATGTTTATTTTTACTGCTGTTATTAAAAACACGAACTACTTTAAATGTTAAATACATAAGTATTGTTTATATCTAATCTATCATATTCTCTCTCCTCTACGTGGATATGTCATCTTCTCTCTAATAGTACTTTTTCTCTCACATTAAAATAATTTATTTGTAATCAATAATTTTTTAAAATAAATAATATTTGATTTTTTCCCTTATTTTTAACTTAAAATTCATATATATCCTTTTTGATTCACATTTAAAATAATTTATTTGGAATTAATAATTTTTTAAAGTATATTATATTTGATAATAGACTATTCTCTCTTTTTAGAGTCCTTAAACCCCATAAGCCAGCCATAAATATCATATTAGAAAAGAAAAAAAAAAGCACATATTAAGTAACTAAAATGAGATATCGAGATAATTATTAAACAAAAATTACTCATATTAAAAGCAAAAATGTCTCATAGTAATTAGATATTAAAATTATAATTATACTAGATTAAATTTAAGGGGGCGTTTGGTGGGCATTATAGAATCTGGATTCTAGTAGAATCCGATTCCATAATCCAAAAGGCATGTTTGGTTGGAATTTTAGGGCCGGATTCTACTATCCGATTGTATAATCAAGCCCATAATCAAAATCTCCTTTTTTTGGTGATTATAGGAATTATGGACATTGGCGCTTATATTTTCAAATTTTGTGATTCTAGAGATTATGTATAACATATTATATAAAACATATTATAATAAATAATAACATTATAAGTATTATAATATAATATATTCTGTTATATGATATATAATTGATAATACAATATTAAATTATATTAAACGTAATATAAATATAAATATTATAATAATATTATACATTATTTTATTATATATAATAATATATATAATAAATTATAAATTTCAATATAATGTACATTATAATTAATTATTATTATAATATATTATTATAATAATAACAAACTATAATTTAACTTATATTAGAACTTATGTTATAATAAACAAATATTTTATTATATTATTATTATAATAATATAATATTGTAAAATATTATATTATTATAATAAACATAATATTATATTATAATATATTGTAATAAAATTAATATTATAAATTATATCATAGTATCATTATGATAATATTATATATTGTAATATTATATTATTATAATAAATATATTATTATGTTAATAATATTACATGCAATAATATTAAACATATTAATATATTAATATTAATAATATTATATTGTTATAATAAACATATTATAATAATATTATATACATATATATTTTAATATTTAATATATTAATATATTATATTTAATATAATAATATTCAAATTTAATATTGTATTAATATTAACATAATATATATATATATATATTAATATATTTAACAAATTTAATATTATAATATATTATATTTTATTAAATTTAGCATTAGAATAAATTTATTATAATATTATATATAATATACATAAATTTTGAGTTATAATAAACGTACATTAAATTATTATAAAATTATATATTATAATAAATTATAATATAATTTATATTATAAATTATAATATAGTTTATATTATAAATTATAATATAGTTTATTATTATAAATTATAATACTATTATAATTATTATATATTATATAATATTTATAAAATCATTTAATATTATAATAATAATACATAATATTATAATATAGTATATATTATTATAATATTATTAAAATAATAGTAGTGTTATTGTATTATGCATAATATAAATAATATTGTTATATTATATATAATAATATTATATATAAATTTATATATTATACAAAAATATACATACTACGTAATAATATATATGATTTTAAGTAAAACTTTAATTTTTCTATATAAATTATATTATTTTATGTAATTTTTAATAAAAAAACTCCAAATTTAATCTCAATAATCGGTGTCAGCCAAACAAGATTCTAAATTCTAATTTAAAAATCTGAATTCACAATCCAAGTTTTCCAAATAGAATTTTGGTTTTCTAAAATCAAGGAAATATAATCTGAGTTATAGAATCTAGGATTAGAATCCTAATCCAAATTCTATAATGCCCACCAAACACCACCTAAGAGTTAAAGGCGATTGCGGAGAGATTTGAAGGCAATTGCGGAGAGATCTGGACTACCAAAAAAAAATTGCGGAGAGATCTGAAGGAGCCTTTTAGGGTTCCATGAGGGAGGGGCTTGAAGTGGTTTGTGCAAGCGGTTTGGGTCAAATACTATCTCGGTTTGGTGGTTGGAAGTACCACCCCCTCAATCTCAGCCGGTTTTGCTATTTAGGCCAGTGGTTTTGTCAGCGGGTGTTTCTTCTCTTTCCCCTTTGTTTGGATTTCCTCCATGGTTCAAGCTGTTTGTTCCCCTCCAGTTGCCCCACCCCCGAATCTATTAGGCCTTTATCTTAGTTTCCTTCACTATCCTTGCTATTTCTTTCGCAGCTTGTGGATTGTTCCCAAGTGTGGTGGTTTCTTTCCACCTTTGCTGAGGTTTCCTTTTATAGTTCTCCTTCTGATGCTTAGAGCGGGTATGAACTAATTCTCCTTTTCCTTGGGGTTTTGTTGGTTTGGTGCTTTATCTCCTTGGTCTCTTGGTTGTGATGGAGGATCTATCTAAAAGTTTTTGAAAATCTTCTTATTCTTGGGAAACCAAAGAAGGTTTTCTCTTTGCTTTCTATGGAGAAATCCCGGTTGGGAGATAGATGGCGAAATATTATTCTTCTGGAAGTCTACTCTTCATCAACGTCTCTCAACTCAGTCAAGAACTTCGTCGAGAGGAAGACTACCAAAATATTGGAAATATGTAGGTCTCAAACAACCATGATGTAAGATAACCCTATATAGGATTGGAGTCTCACCAACCTTTCATAGGGTTTGGGTAATGGAGTCTCTCCACCACCAAAGAACAAGAGGAATCTCACCTCAAACACAAAATAAAATAATTCTCATTCAACTATCAAAAATAGAATATTACATGACTATTTATAGACAAAGTTTCTTACTTGCAATAAAACTCTAATCCTACTTAAACTAGGAAAAGATGATTGAAAATAAATTTGATATTTATCTCAAATAAAAAAAAACACATCCTACTAAAACTCTAACTCTATCTAGATATGGACCATAGGTGTGCCATATTTACATCAACCCCCCCCCCCCCCCCCCCCCCAAATTTGAAAAAAAACTCTGCTCCAACGAATTTGTAGCTAGATACTTTTTGTATAGATCAAGATTCAACCTTTGCACATCTTCAGTGCATGTGCAATCAAACATTGGACGATTTTTCCACTTTACCAAAAACTTTTGATCCTCCACATCTAGTAGAAACGATTTGATTATCCAATATATCTTCAAATTCTTCTCTTAGCTTGACCATGTGAGGAATCTTGATAACTTGTTCTTCCTCCTCATCTTCAACATAATGTCCATGATATGTTGTCAAATCTTTAACATTGAAAATAGGGCTTATTTGCATATGAGATGATAATTCAAGATAATATGCATTTGTGCCTAATCTTTTCAGCACCTTAAATGGACCAGCATTTATGGAGTGAAGCTTTTGATATGCACCTCTTGGGAATCTTTCAGGTTTTAAATGAACCATAACCATGTCACCTGCCTTGAACTCAACAAACTTTCTATGCTGATATGCTTGTTGCTTGTAATTCTCATTACTCAATGAAATCTTCTTTCGAACTTCCTCATGAACATTCCGTAGATGTTGAACAAAATCTTCTGCACCTTCACTTGGACGTAATGAAATAAGTAACTGTAAGGACCTGGTCAACTTTTCAACATTGACCGGGCTTCACCCCATTGGTTAGTCAAAAATCTTGAGTGGATGGTAAATTGGAGGGTTGAGATTAAGTCTCACACCCTCAGGACTAGATGGGTATTTTGAATATGATTAAAGGGTATTAAAGACATTTTACTTCATATGTATAAATGAGGATTAGGGTTATCTTATTAGCTTCTTTTAGCAACACTGATTGGGGAGGAGGCTTTGACGTTGAGCTTCTTTTTTTGTTGGGTCTTCTAAAAGCAAAAGCTAGGTAGGTGCTGCTGTTCTATTCGTATAACTTGATTTGCTGCTGTTCTATTCGTATATGGATTTGGAAATGTTAGCTCTTAGAATAGGTTGTTACAATGTATGCATGATTTATGGTTAATGGTAGAGAGCATGCTTGCATACTGATTTGAAATGATGTGGTTAACTGCTTGACAATCCGTGACTGTGTAAACTACAACCTGAAATTCCCTGTGGCTTTTTTGGTTTGATTCTTAACATCTGTTAGGTCTGGAAACCATGTGGAAACTATGACTGCCATGAGACCATCCTGTAATTAGAAAGATTGATAAGATTTGTGAGTGGTTAGGAAGAAAAAAAGAATGAAATCAGAGTAGAGAAGAGATGGGTGGCTGCCGTATAAATTAGAGAGAGAACAGGTGAGGTTCTTGGTTACTGTAGAAAGAGAGAGAGCAGATGGCAGCCTTGTGATCTTGCCAAAACCATTATAACAGCTACAGAATTTGGAGAGGAAAACGAATAAAATAAAATTGCAGAGAATAAAACAAAGGGGTCTGTCGAGTTCTGAATTCGGAAGAGAGAGAGAGAGAGCAAGAGAGTTTCAGTGACCTTTTGTTTATCAGAGGAGAGAACGTGAGGGAGAGGGAGAAATAAACAAATAAAGAAATAAGAGAGATAGGGACGTCAACCCCCCTTTTTGAGAAAAGATGTGCTCAATTCTTGAAATAGAATCGACTAACTTATATATATTTAAAATTTGGGTACCATTAACCTGATAATTTGAGAAAGGGCAGTGGTCCTTGGGAAGACATCTAAACTATTCTTGATCAATTGTTTCAAATATTTAAAGTGTAGGTGGAACCTTTCTTTAAATATTATGAGAAAAAGGGACGTCAATGGTGATGTGAATTATAATCATTAATCAATTTTCTTTTCATATTTAAAGATTAGGTAATGTGAACTTTTCTTTAAATATTTGGGTTTAAAAAGAAAGTGAATTCCTTTCTGAACTGGTTTGTTTGTTATTTAAATGTTGATTAATGGAAAGTCTAGCAGGGTAGCAGGGGGAGAAGGACCCTTGTGATTTATGAAGTCTGGCAGGGTAACGAGGGAGAAGGACCCATGAGACTTGTGAAATGTAGCAGGGTAGCAGGGGGGAAAAGACCCGTTGATGCAGAAGAACCTCCAATTATGTGATTGATTGTATATATAATACTTGCATATGAGATATGTGAATTTTGAAAACAATGACTGTAGCACATGATATGTAATGAGATTGTTAGTGATAATATTGATTTCTGTATACCTCTATATACTTGTTAGATACTAAATACAAAGATTAATTGTTATATTTTTGTTGTGAATCTTGTTATAAGGAGAGAAATAGCTCCATCTACTGAGTCGTCATACTCACTCCTACTAATTACTTTCAGGTCCTAAGAGGAACGTAGAACCAAAAGGACAGTGAATGACCTCCCTCTTACGTTACTAGTTTTATTTTGATAGGTGGGTCTGAACACTCTTGTAATGATGGGATATTATTGAGATATCAATTACGTAGAAAAGTTTAGTAGGAATTTTATTATGGTATTTCGACGATTTTCATTATGGGATGCTATTTAGAATCTTTGAATTTTATTATTGGTTTTAATCTGATTCGTACATTTGTCATAAGATTGTTGTTGGCTTACGAGCGAGAACATGCCTTGGGATACGAGCCTATGTATTTATTAAGGCTTAGTACTCGGGGCGTGACAGTAACGGAACCAAGTCAATAGGTAGTCTTTGCTTGATGCCTGTCACTATCTCAAATGGATATTGCCCAGTAGATATGTTAACAGAACTATTGTATGCAAATTCTGCCTGGGGGAGAATAAGATCCCAAGTACCAATATGATATGTCACCAAACACCTTAACAAGTTTCCCAAACTTCTATTCACAACTTCAGTTTGTCCATTAGTTTGAGGATGGAAAGCACTTGAACAGTTTACTTTGGTTCCCAACTTAGCCCATAAGGTCTTCCAAAAATGACTAACAAACTTCACATCTCGATCCGATACAATGGTCTTTGGCATTCCATGAAGTTGAACAACCTCTCGAACAAATAGAATAGCTATATGAGATGCATTAAAGGTTCTTGAACATGGTATAAAATGTGCCATCTTTGAAAACCCATCAACTACTACAAAAATAGAATCATGGCCTCTTATGGTTTTAGGCAAACCAAGAACAAAATCCATGCTAAGATCTTCCCATGGAGCATTAGGAATAGGCAATGGTGTATATAACCCTGCATTTTGTTTCTGGCCTTTACCCACTTGACAACTTCGACAATGCCTTAGGATTTTAGCAATGTCTCTTTTCAAACTTGGCCAATAAAATCTGTTTTCAACAAGAGCAATTGTCTTGTCACGCCCAAAATGTCTAGCTAATCCTCCTGAGTGTAACTCCCATACCACATGTTCTCTAAGTGAAGTCTTTGGCAAACACAAGTGAGTTCCATAAAAGAGATAACCATCATAGATTGTATAATTTGAATGTTTGGTAGTTGGTGTAGCGCCCCGAATTCGGATATACTCCTTATGAATAATCCAAACCCAAAGTGCTAGCTCTGTGGGCCCAAAGCAACTAATATCCAGACAAAATTTAATTAATAATAAATAAATGAACATCGGAGTACACTATCAAAATTCAATTCCATTAATATTCTCCCAATGGGCACATGGTGAAGAACAAGCCATGGTTAATTGAAGACCTCCTATGGGCACATGATGAGGAACAAGCTGTGGTTGAATGAAGACCCCTATGAGTACACCGTGGAGAGCTAAGCCGTGGTTGAATGAAGACCCACAATGGACACACGGCGAGAGAGCTAAGTCGTGGTTCAATGATGACCCCCCAATGGGCACATGGTGAGGAACAAACCGTGGTTGAATTGAGACCTTTTATGGACGCACAATGAAGAAGATATTGTTGAATGAACACCCCCAAGGGCACATGATGAGAAGCTAAGCCGTGAAGAAATAAGATTTCCTATGGACATATGATAGTGCAGTATGCCAGCGAAGAGAAGGCAGTTTGAAGATTTAAATGGCAGAGGAGGCCCTATTGTAACTTTGTTGCCCACTTTTGTAATTAGGCTTGATCTTGGTCTTGGAGCTCCTTGAAGCGTAGCATCTCCTGAGAGAAGGAATCTAGGACTAAAGGGGTAAATGGATGGTAGAGGAGCAAACTTACAAGAGCACTTGAAAAACCAAAAAAATAAAAAATAAAAACAAAAACAAAAAAAATGTAAAATCCCAAATTTTAATCACATGAAAAACATTAGATTTTGTTGTTAATTAGTTTAATTAATGAAAAATCCTAGAAATGGAGAAAAGGAAATTATTTAGAGAAAAATACTTAAAAGAAAATAATATAGGAGAAATTATTAAAATGAACAAATTTTGTTAACTGAGTTTCATTGGTAGGATCGGTGGTTTGATGGTGGAGCGAGCGAAGGTAATTTTGAATTTAATAATAATAATGGGTACAAAATTGTTGTGAGCAAATGGGAGACTAATATAGGTAGTCCGGTACCAGGGCAAGCACCGAATCGCGAGCTTAAGAGGTTGGCCATGTATGAAGTTTTAGTAGGCGAGCACACAGGGGATTGTGAGATGAGTTTAGCATTGGAGCGTCATCGGAAGCTTATAAATAGGAGCTGTGTTGGGGTTCTAGGGTTTTTCGCTCAAATCGGTTGGACGAGGTTGTCGCGGCTGGAGATTTCAGAGGTTTGGCTGATTTGTCTGTGTGATTAGAAGAGATCGGAGGAGTCGGAAATTAGAAGTGAGCGGCAAGAGGATTTGGAGGTTGGAATTGCCGCTAGTTGTGCTCAGTCGAAGATTTGTGTTGCTGAGCTAGAGGGATTCCATAGCAGGTGAGTAGCATCGGTTTAATCTGTGTTTTGGGTTTTGTTTTCTGAGATTTGTTGAACTGCATGTTGTAGAAGAATGTTAGTTTCAAATGTGGATTATTCGATGAGATTTAGAGTCGTAATATAAAAATGTGTTAGATTAATTTCGATTTGTGTTGAATCTTCTATTGAAGGTAGTAGGAGCATAGAACAATTTCTGTAGAGGCTTGAAACTAGGACAGTCATGGCTAGATGGTATTAACAGTGAGTTAAAATTTTACCGAGAAGAACAGGGGTGTCCGTTGAGCTGCCGCCAACCTTTTCTCCTCAGCGGCAGCTTGGCGCATGTAAATATTTGGGTCTGCCAACCTCGTGCTGACCTGGCGCCAACCTTCCCAACTCAGCGCACACTCACTTTTTGGATGCGCTGAACTCGTGCTGACCTGGCGCCAACCTTCCTAACTCAGCGCACCCACCCAATTTTGACATTAAGTGCGGCAAATTGTATATACCCAGAATTTGATGGTTTTACCTCATAAAAGCTAACCTATGGGATCTAACTTAGTGTTATTGAAATTTTAGGATGCTTATTCGTTTATGAATTTGTATAAACCTAGGTGTAGATGGATCAAATGAGTTTTAATTGTTGAAAACATCACCCTTATTACATGAAAGACATTTAAGTAAATGTCCTGTGTATTTATTGCTCCATTTACTTAAGTCTTTACATGTAAATAAAGTTTTACCCTCCATTTGGAACCAATAAAAATATTTCTAAGGTCCAATTCCCAGCCAATAAAAAGTCAATTTTCCAGTTCATGCCTAAATTTCTAGTTTTCCCGATTTTTATCAAAAATCTCGTTTTGGGTTTGATACCCAGATGAGTGATTCAGAAGCCCATAAAATTCTAGGATATGTGTTACCCTTCAATAGACTAAAACCAAAATTTGAGCCGAAACTCTTCGTAGATTTGTCTAGAAAAATTATACACTAAAAGTCAACGTTTTTAACCAGACTTAGAATATTTTGAGGTCCCAAAACTTTTTGTCTCGGAATTGATTGCTTTTTGGTATGATGACCTTATAGAGGATCCTAATACTATTCCACTCATCCAAAATGTGTTTACAGGGTTTTATGACATTCGTTTGATTGATTTGGATTATGAAAGCGAAATTAAGAATCTTGGAGCTGTTTTGCTGGTTTATGTTTAATCGAAGTTTGGATGCTGTAATTGTATTTGTATAATGTGTTTACTTCTGAAAAGTCAGTTTTGAAATCATATTTGTTTTGCTGAAATTCATCTACACTATTATGCTAGTTCACCTTTGAATGCACAGTGCACTTCAGGAATGATTTACTTGAATATTGTTTTATATCGGTGGCCGATTTAGAATTATCTTTTTTTCTGTTCTGGGAAATTATTTGAGAATTTACTTTGAGGACTCCATGAAGGAGTAAGCTGGTCCTAAGTGACCCATGTTATGCACTTGATGATGTTGATCTATATGTCAGTTTTACATGATGGAAAACACATTGGGTTGATTTGCTAGTTTTATATTTACTACTGGTTTAGCTTGTCTTGGATCCAGAGTCTAAGCTTAGTAATGTGATGTATATGTTTTATTGGTGCAATGGCATGGCCATGGAATGTTGCCACGACCGGTGTAGAGTAGCCAGAAACCCTGAGTAGGCCTGGTTGTTAATGCCGAAACCCGGAGTAAGCCAGCATTGGATGACGAAACCTTGAGTAGACCGTCATTTCAGAGTGTCCGAAACCCTGAGTAAGCCGGAACTGTGTACATGGAGGTGTGGATGTCGCTCTGGCATGTTGATTAACCAATCTAAACAACTACATGACATTGACCAATGTTGGGTTTTGATTTATTTGGCACAAGATATATCTATTGGACTGTTATGAAAAATTCGGTTTCCTCAAGACGTGGTTTTATGATGATATTGGATTTCGTGATTATTCAGATTAGTTGACGTCAGTACCACAGATTTGAATTACATGCTGGTCTTCATTAGCTATATCACTTTGTCTGATGAATTACTGTGAGCTTAGTCGGATTAATCGTGTTATTGCCATCGTTACTTGCGTATTATTTGATCCATGTTTTACAACTATGAAAAATGTATTTGTGCATGCATGTGCTGCTCACTGGAATATTCGTATCTCATCCCGTTTGTTTTTGTTTTGTTTTCAGCTGCTCCTGGAGAGGACGATACTTGCGGGTAGTTACTTGGTCATGTGAGTTTATTTCAGTTTGGGATTATTTTTAGCGTACTCTGTTATATAGTTATCGTTGTATTCATGTTTTTCTTTCACTCTGATATTGCGATCCTGTGTTACATATTAACCTCTGGAGATGAGTTATGGTTTTTCTACGTAACTCGGATCCGGGGTGTTATAAAAAATGATAGGGAAGACAAAAGAATTTGAATTTGCACTCTGAGTAGAATGTCTAAATAATTACATCAAGTCCAAATAATCCTAAATTTTGAGGTAAACCAAGAATAAGATAGCGGCACATATGTTCGCATCTCCCAAAGCTAAATTGGGATAATAATTGAATGCCAAAAGCACGGATCCATCCCAAGATGAGATAGAAGTGAGCCACACCATGCTTTCGAGCGCCAGGAACTTCTTAAAAAAAAGAATCTTGAAGGACTTCATTTGTTGACAGCTTAGACAGAATTGGAAGAGTGCAAAGAGTGCAAATTAGGGTCCTTTTTATTCTTTGCCGTTCATCAACAAGGTGACTCCGGCAAAGAGGGGCAACTATAAGTACCTCAAATTTGCACGGGTTAAAAAATTGAAAATAGCACAAATCCTCAAAAGAGCAAGAAATTGAGAAAATAGACAAGCTAGGGGTAAAATGGTAATTCTGGCATAGTGGATATCTAAAAGTTTTAGTTTTAGGTTGAGCAGACTCCAAAATGAGAAAACTTGCAAAAAGATGTGCTTGAAAAGTCCTTAAAATGAGAGAATTAGAGTAAATTGAAAAATGAGGGCTTTTGTGTAATTATTATAAATTCAAGGGAGGTTTTCTTAAAGTCCTTTAAATTGGACATGTGTTACCTTCTATAAGCAACCAAGCGGCGCCTACATGGCCATCCACATGGCACAACCTCGTCATGACACGTGGTATGCAGTTTTGAGGCTTTATATGCCATGTGTCATTATTTCAATGAAGCAGGGGTGCGCCATGTGGCACCGCATGGCATGCTTGCAGCATGACACATGTGATGTGTGCTTATTAAAAATAAAATAAAATAAAATAAAATAAAAGGAAGGGAATCTCGTTGCCTTGTGAGATTTTGAGAGAGATTAGGGAAGAGGGGAGGTTGTTGGAGAGATGTTAGGAGAATTTTTAGAAACATGTAGAGGCTTTCTTGGAGAATGTCATTTGGGGCTTTTGAAGAAGAGAAATTGGAGAGATTTAAGGGGAGAAAATTAAGGAAGAGATTGGGAGAGATTGTTAGAGATCTTGGAGAGATTTTTTAAAGGAGTTAGAGAGCTTTTTAAGGATCAACTTGGAGAGATCTTAGGAAAGAATTTTTTGGAAACTTGTGATTGTCGGAGGCTTGAGGGGGAGGCTTTTTAGCAACTTGTAAGAAGAGGGAATGTGGGAGAATAAGAAGGAGATCTGGAGAGAAATTTTCGGAAGAAAAGAGAGATAAAAGGGTGGAGGTTTAAAAGGGGGATTTTGGGAAGAGAGTTGAGGGGAGAAAAAAAGGAGGGAGGTCTTTGGGGATCTCTTTATGACTTTTTTGGGATAGGTTCTAGGTGAGGATGTCTAGGCCATTGTTGGGGTTTTTCTGGAGATTTTGAGCACGTCAGGACCTATTGAGAGTGGTTTTAAGAGAAAAGAGTTCAGTCTCTTGCATCTGCTATTGAGAGAAGTCAAAGAGAAGCTAAAAAAACTGTGACGCCAACGAGATCCTGTTGTATTTGTTTATGGACTAACATCAGGTTTATCTATTGGGCCCATAATGGGATGGGCTAGTTTTTACACACATGTGGAGGCCCCCTACTCTCACCCCACTTTAAATGGAGCTAGCCCATTGAGCTCTATTTAAACTTGCACTTGCTCTCTCTATCTAAGGGCACACAAAGGGGTAGAGTGTAGTTTCTCCATATTCTATTTTTCCTCATTTTGCAGAAACCTAAAGTCTACAATGGAGAACTCATCTCACTTACAAGCAGGTATGAGTTATTTCAGCTTTGATTAACATGTGCTATGTTTTAAGAGAAGTCTTATTCTATCAATTGGTATCGGAGCCTTCTTCTCTTTATTCATGGCTGTGTATGTTTCAATTCATTGAAATTTCCTTTTTTTTTTTATTCTGGTTAAGTCGTGAAACAGAGAGATAGCATGTAGCTTTTGTTTTTTTGTTTTTAAATGGTTTCGTTTTTTATGATTGAGACAAAACCATAGTTTTTATGATTTTGTCCTGTCCTGTTTTGAACAAAACCGTAGTTTTTATGGTTTCGCCCTTTTTTTTTAAGAAACCATTTTTTTATGAGAGAGATAGCATGAAGCGTTCTTGTCTTTTGTGGCTGGTTTCGTCTTTTATGGCTGGTTTGTTATGCTGATAATGGATTATGGTTTATGCGTTATATTCCAAAAGGGGATCCTTGACAAATCGCATGAAGTTTTATGGTTTTGTCTTTCACGGATGAAGTAATTTGTTGATTTGTTGCTGATGTCTTCAATTTCTTCATAGATTGACTTGTAGCATGACTTGTTTTTTACCATTTTATTTATTTAAACAAATGGTTTCAAGTCTTAATGTGTTCTTGAATTGAACAGAGTATTAAGTTTTGATGTGTTCTTATTTTTTGTGATATTGCTCTATTTTATGGATTAATGGAGACAGGATATGCGTAAATTATTATTTTTTTGTGAATAAATATTTGGTTCACGTGGGTTATATTATTCATTGAAAATCGATATTTTTTTCTTGAATGGTTATATACCCACCTCTCGTGGGACTAGTCATGATAAATTATCGATGATGTTATGTAACGCCCCGGATCCAGGTTACGTGGAATAACCGTAACTCGTACCCGAAGGGTTAACTAAAATCCACATGATCTAACAAAGTATGAGAAAACATGGAATATATGATCAAGAAAATCAATTACATGAGATAAAAGGTTCACTACTAATCCCAATCAGCATCCGAAGTGTAACAATAATATCCATGAATTACACTCACAATATCAAAATAAATCCAGACAACTAAAATAAGCCTCTACTCAGCAAAGTAATCCTCCTCACGATACTCCAGGTAGTCTGCCGGAATATTAGCCCCTAAGGTGTCATCCTCGCCGAGATCTGAAAACAAAAGCAAAACGATGAGATACAAATATCTCAGCAAGTAGCATATGCATGCAAGGAAATACAGTCATAACAGTTCTAAAACATGCATAGGTTACAATCATTTAATTTTTACGGTTAACCTCGGTTAATCCGACTAATCTCGAAATACATCGACAATCACATTCGATATCAAAATCAGGTTCGGAGAAATATAATGTATTGGGACTCATGAAGTTTGTCTATTTTGTGTGGCTAAGGACCAGTGTTCCAAACAATCCAGTAAAAATACTGCAACAGCTCGAACAATCCAATTCATCACCATCATGGTGGAAATACTCGTGAGACCTCACCCTCATGGTGGAAACGGAGCTGCTACAGTACTTCCCTCATGGAAGGCATCTCCATCATGGAGGAAACGCACTAAGGAACCCTAGACTTGAATCCAGACAAAATATACAAATTCTACTTACAACTTGACTGTGGATCTACATTAAGTCTTACCCTTATTGCTTTGACAAACTGATCATATTATTTACAAATTCAATGTAAAATCATGCTCATGATAAACAAAGTCATTTCATAACTAACAACATCAAATTCAGTTTCAAATAACCACCCAAGTCAGCAAATAGTAAAATTCCTAGCATTCGGCATCACCGGTAGTAATACTTTACAATTTAATCAAAATTTGATAACCAAGTATTTACTAAAATCAGAAACCAATACTAATCAAGTCATAGCCGAGAATCAACAGTCTGATAATAAAATAAAAACCAGCTCAAGAGTTTCACTAATAGCAATCCCCGAACACTATACTTGCATTCACTACTATTAAACTAAAAATGATTTCCAATTCTAATTTATTCTCTAATGCAAATCATAATTTACTTCACCATAATTTTTCTATAATCACTGGAGTGCTAAACAAGCCTTGATCAACTCTTTTAAACAGGTTTTAGAAACTAAAACTATAGCTATGCTCAAATACCAAAACGGCCGCACCTTGCTATTAAATTTGTGCTGGGCACCAACCTCCCTAGGTGAGCAATGGTTGGCGCCCATAGGCTCTCTCTACCATTTTGTACCAGCGCTAACCTCAAGGAGGTTAGCAGTCCTGGGTGTCCAGCATTTTCATTGCAGATATGTATTCTCCACTTGCGGCTAATTCACATTTTCAAGGACTGACCTTAATCACCCATTCGGACCACTTCTAACACCTTGAAAAACGTCTAAATAATACAATTACACTGATTTGAATTTAATCTAACTAAAACCAACAAGACTTATAGATCAGACGCCCATTCAAGACCAGAACACATCATTTCATTTGATTCAGTTCTAACACTTTAGAAATTCATCCAAAACCAATACGAAAACATGATGTTTGAAGGTGCTACTTGCCTGAAATTTGTTGATAATCAAATCTCCACAGAAAGAAAACTCTTATCAGGATTTTCAGCAATTAGAAATTTTCCGACGAATTGCAAAATCTACAGAGAATTTCCAGAACTTAGATTTTAACACCTGATCCACATTTATACTAACATTTAGATGAAATTGAACCAAATTAACCTAAATCTAATACTGGAATGAACTTACCTGATCTGAACTAGAAATTGGATGAGAATTCTGAAATGAGAGATCAGATGAAATGCTTCAACAAACATAGCTCACGTCAGTCGAATTCTTTTTAGGTCAGATTGATTAATCAAACCTCCAAAAATCAGAGTCTCTACTCAAGCTCTCAGATCTAACTCCTGATGCTCTGAATTCTCCGGCGATGAACAGTCGAAACCCGAACATGCGCGCGGAGAGACAAATTTATACTAGCGCTCAAAAGCCTCTTCATCTTCCTTCATGATCCGCTACGGCGCAACTCCACTGAATGCCTACACCAACACTCTATCGACTCTTGATTATCTGAGTTACCCTCCTATCCAACAACACACTTATATTATTATTTATTTCCAGCTCTCTAAATTTTCCTTATAATATTTATTTAATATTGAAACTAAAATATAACATCACTTACCCTTAATTCATATAAGCCGATTTTTTGAAATTCCCAAATTGCCCTTGCGCATATGAAAATCCATCAAAATTATTTATTAGAATTTACTAATTATTTTCTCCAATATAACTCTAAAAATCTGGGGTTTTACATGTTATATTGATTATGCTTCCGCAATAATATTATACTATGATCCATACGGATAGTGAATTTGTCCCGTTGGCAAATCACTATTTTTGGTAGGATGCTTAGGATGTTAAAAAGAACAGTTAAGTGCTTGGTACTTGGTAGCCTAGTCCTATCCTCTCGATAAGGGGTCATTTTAAGTCCTTGCATTTGACCATTTTGCTTTATCATGTGTAAGAGTCCCTTGTATATATCTTGGGCTCTAGCATAGTGCGTACAAGTTCCTTTTGAATTGAACTCTAGTATGGACATAAGATTGCCTAATGGAGATATTTATGGGTGTGTGTGTAACGCCCCGGATCCGAGTCACATGAAAAACCCGTAACTCGTCTCCAGAGGTTATTATAAAACACAGGATCGCAATATCAGAGTGAAAGAAAAACATGAGTACAACAATAGCTATATAACAGAGTGCGCTAAAATATTCCTAAACTAAAATAAAACTCACATGTCCAAGTAACTACCCGCAAGTATCGAGCTCTCCAAGAGTATCTGGAAACAAAACGAAAGCAACGGGGTGAGATACGAATATCCCAGTGAGCAGCACATGCATGCACAAATACATTTATTTCAGTTCTAAAACATGCCACGGTTATAAACCATATACAATGATGATAACACACATATTCCGAATAATCCGACTAAACTTCAATAATCCAATTCATATCAGAGCGGAAAACCATCAGGTAAATCAAGAAATAACAATCCGTTTTCAATCCCGAAGCTATCGATAAAATAATGATTAACTGACAACAACATAGCAATTAACCATAATTTCGTATCTCAAGATATAATTCCAGATATACCAATATCATATAACACAAAGTCTTCTCATAACCATGCCCACGCCTCCAAATGTATATCCGGCCTACTCAGGGTTTCGGATATTGAAATGACTGCGTCATCCAATGAGGCCTACTCCCCGGGTTCTGCATTGACAACCAGGCCTACTCAGGGTTTCTGGCTGCTCTACACCGGCGGGAGGTACAATACCCAATAATCGGTAAACAATATTCCATGAACCATAAATACCAACAAACCAGCGAATAAAACATATCACGTCAAACAAAATCAAATACCAACATTGGTCAATGTCATGATTATTGTTTAGTTGATAAATTAAACATGCCAAGTAGACACTCCACACCTCCATGTACATAGTTCTGGCCTACTCAGGGTTTCGGAAACTCTGAAATGACGGCCTACTCAGGGTTTCGTCATCCAATGCAGGCCTACTCCCCGGGTTTCTGCATTGACAACCAGGCCTACTTAGGGTTTCTGGCTGCTCTACACCGGTCGTGGCAACACACAAGGCCATGCAATTTCAACAACCAACAATAACATTACATTACTAAGCTTAGACTCTGGATCCAGGACAAGCTAGACCAAAACAGTAAAACATCGTATAATCTCAATTCCAACATTAAAGTAAAACCATTCATTCCACATCATGTATATCTCATCACAGTTCATCACCTGTCCCTCTGGACCAAACAGTATCTCAATACTTTCAGTATTTCTCATTTCCACAAACCATGCCATTTGAATACAAAACACAGTTATTTATAACAAGACAATACATGCAGCATTTTCCAAACAAGTGAAACCAGAAGTCAATAATTTCTCAATTAGAACAGTGTATAAATTCGAGGAGAAAACAACTAAGAACTCCTAGAGTTTTGGTATCCAGCACAACATGTATAAAATAACCTAAACTCATCCTTCGAAGCCTTTAAGAATTTGCCACTAGAATTCTCCTAGGAATTAAATAAGAAATGCAGGTTCCAAGGTTACCAAACAAGTGATTGGTGAAGTGATATAAACCCCAAGACATCAAAATCCCCCTTGGTTCAGTCGGAAATCAAATTCGGCAAGTATAATTGGGTATGCGCTCACTTCCTGAAGTGAGCGCCAGTCGGCGGATAGAAAACATGCGAAAATTGACTATGCGCTCACTTGACGCTAAGTGAGCGCGAGCTGAGCGAGAGAAAGGCGCGGGATAGGCGCGAGATAGGCGCATCGATTTTAAGTGGGCGCGAGCTGAGCGCCAAGTAGGCGCGAGCTCGGCGCGAGCTCGGCGCGAGATCAATATCTCTCTGCGCCTACTTCCCGAAGTGGGCGCAAGTGGGCGCCAAGTGGGCTAATACCCACTGCGATTTTCAAGTCTCTGTTATTTCGAGATCTCCAATTCTGGATGGTTTGTTTAGGTCTGTAATTGCTCCAATACACTCCCAATGCTCCCAGAAGACTTCCCAACCAATTTTGGATTTAATCTAAACATCTTTAATTTCAAATTAATTTTCAATCTGACGTTTGGACTCACGGTATTCCAGAAAACCCAGAACTCACAATACAACCATGGCATTCGAAATATGTCACGAAAAAACTAAAACCTCGGTTTTAAATCAGTGCTACTCACCTTTCTATGCTTCCAAGTCTTGGAAACCAGCAACCCAGAAAAACCCCAAACTCTTCGGCCGTCGGCTTGCTCTGGTCGAATAGATGCTATGGTCGAACGGAGGTTCTCTGAAGGAAGAAAACCCTTCCGAACTCCTTATTAGCAAATACCTACTGGCGGTAAGTCTTCCTCAGCTCGACTCTCCCGCAGAAACGTCCTCAACTCCTTCTCTCGAAGAACCCTAAACAGACGCCGCAGCCGCAAACCCCTCAGTAGACTATACGCGCATTTAGGGCAAAAACCCAAAACCTAATTTCTTAAAGTATTTATACCCTCCGCAATTACACTTGCCGCTCGACGAACTTTAACTCTGATCTGGTGCGTGCTCATCCACCGCAACATCCTACCTAGGCAACCCCTACTCTTTAATTTTCGCTACTCCACCAAGACCCTACATTAGTACCTTCCAATTTATAATAGATTTCAAACACACTATTATCAATTTATTTAAACCAATATTTGATGCCTATTTAACTTAATTTTAAACCTTCATAATTTAGGCTTGGGAAATTCCGAGATTACCCTCACTTGTTCCAACACCGTACTGCCAAAATCCAAATCCATGGAAGTCCAATAACCAAAGTTTCCCATTTTAATAATTCATCCTATTTAACATTTTGAAATTAACTCTAATTAATTTCCTTTTCTCTGTTTCTTAAGTTCTCCATTAATTAAATAAGTTTTAAAAGCATAAAATCTAAATTTTAATGTTATTAAAATTCGGGATTTTACAGCGTGTTTTTGTTTTACATGCATAATAAATTCTATTATATTCTCCTCAGCTTATGGCAATGCGGCTTTGTCTCTCTCTTTATCTGCCATCAAAAGTTTAACGGGAACCAATTATGAGGATTAGTATGAGTCTCTCACTATTAATATGGCAATCATGAATCTAGATTTGGCTTTGAGGGTTGATGTGCTTGCCGAACCCACTAGTGAAAGTTCTATAGCTGATAAATCTCATTATGAGCAGTGGGTACATTCTAATAGGACTTGTCTTATGATTATGAAGTATACTATCGATAAGACTATTAGGCAGAGTATAGCTGATACAAAAAGTGCCAAAGATTATCTTGATGTCCTTGGAAAGAAATTTACCAAGTTTGACAAGGCAGAAAAGGGAGCTTTATTGAAACTCCTTACTACTACAACCTATGATGGGGTTAGTGGAGTCAGAGAGCATATCATGAAGCTTACTCATTTTTTCAACAAACTTAAGGGGATGAGACTTATGTTGTCAAATAGCTTTCTTGTTTGGCAAGTGCTTGAATCTTTGCCAAGTCAATTTGATGCACTGAGGACCACTTATAATGCTCAGAAAGATGAATGGAACTTGAGTGAAATGACTGCTATTGTAACTCAAGAAGAGGAGATGATGAAGAAGGGTAAGACACATGCTACTCTTATGGTGACCCATGACAAAGGGAAGAAGAAATTATTTAAAAAGAATAGCAGCAAGTTTCATAACATGAAGAGATCTTTGAAACCTACTCAACAAGCTGATGTGAGTGTTCCACCTGGGCCCAAGACTGAAGGTTTTAAAGGAAAGTGTAACTTCTGTCACTTGTATGGTCACAAGAAGGCAGATTGTAGGAAGTTTAAGGCCTTGTTAGACAAGAAAGGTACACATTCAATACTAGTGTGTTTTGAGTCTAATATAATGGATGTGCCTTCTGATTTTTGGTGGCTAGATACTAGTGCAACCATTCACACTACAAATTCTTTGCAGGAATTAAGCAACCTCAGAAGACCGAGTGATACAGAGATAGTAGTAAATATGGGCAACGGTGTGAAGGTCAAAGTTGAACATATTGGTACAGTAAGACTTGTTTTGGCCTCTAGGCATGTTTTGAACTTATCTGATACTGCTTATATACCTTCCATTAGGAGAAATCTGATCTCTGTTTCTATTTTGGACAAATGTGGATATGATTTTCTTTTTGGAAATGGAAAAGCTACTATTTATTATAATTCTGTTGTGGTTGGTTCAGCTACTTTATATGATGGTTTGTATAGAATTGACTTGTTTCCTACTCTAGATAATGCTTCTCTTTGTATTCCTATTGTGAATGCTGTAGTTGGTTCTAAACGTAGTAGAATGAGTAGAAACTCTTCTATGTTGTGGCACAAAAGGTTAGATCATATTTCAAGAGAAAGAATGGAGATGTTGGTTAAAGATGGCATTCTAATTGACTTGGACTTTTTTGATTTTGAAACTTGTGTTGATTGTATCAAAGGGAAGCCTCCAGCCAAGACAAGAAAGCAAAAGGTTGGCATAAGTGTGGATATTTTAGATTTAATTCATACTAATGTCTGTGGTCCCATTTCCCCTACTACTATGGGTAATTATAGGTACTTCATTACATTCATTGATGGTTTTTCTCGCTATGGTCTTGTTGAGCTCATTCGTGAAAAATCGTACTCATTGGAAGCCTTTAAGGTTTTTAAGGCTGCAGTGGAGCTTAAGAAAAATAAGAAGATCAAGGCAGTAAAATCAAATAGAGGTGGTGAATATTATGGGAGATATGATGAGACTGGTAGAAATCCTGGACCTTTTGCTAGGTTTCTTGAGGCATGTAGTATTGAGGCTCAGTACACAATGCCTGGAACTCCTAAACAGAATGGTACTGCAGAAAGAAGAAACCGTACTCTTATGGATATGGTGCGGTGTATGCTCAGTCATTCTATTTTGCCTGAATTCTTGTGGGGTGAAGCTTTGAAAACTGTTGCGTACATTCTGAATCAAGTACCAAGTAAGTTAGTCCCCAAAACTCCTTATGAGTTATGGTCATGCAAAAGGCCTAGTTTGAATCATTTCCGTGTTTGGGGTTGCAAGGCGGAAATAAGGCCTTATAATCCTCAATAGAAGAAACTTGATCCTAAGACCATTTCTGGTTATTTTGTTGGCTATTGTGTGGGATCAAGAGGCTCTGGATTTTATTGTCCTTCACTAAAGTCATTGAATTTGATTGAGCCATTTTATTTGAGGATATCACTGACAGTGGAAGTTTTGCACCACGTGAAGTTGTCTTTAGGGAGGAGCGTGTTGCTATACCTGTTCAAGTTACTCCTCCATCACTGGTTGCACCATCATTGACAGAGGGAACCAATACTGTTTCCCATGATCCTTTTACTGACATTGTAGTGGATGTTGATATGGGGACAAATGATATTGTTTTGAGGAGATCAGAGAGGACTCGTAGACCAGCAATATCTGATGATTACATTGTCTATTTGCAGGAGCATGAGTTTGATATTGGTATATCTTTTAATCCAGGTTCTTTTAAGGAGGCCATTGATAGCCCCCAATCTCCATGTTGGTTAGATGCCATGCATGATGAGATGGCATCGATGTGTCAAAATGGTGTATGGGATTTGGTTGAACTACCTTGTGGCTATAGGCTAATTGGTTGCAAATGGGTTTTTAAGACCAAGTATAATTCTCAAGGTCAGGTAGAAAGGTATAAAGCTAGGCTTGTTGCGAAGGGTTTTAGTCAAAGAGAAGGTATTGATTATAAAGATACTTTCTCACCTGTTGTGTGCACCTAAATCTGACGTAGATCGCACACCGGGCGCACTTTCAGTGCGTGCCTCGGGACTTTCGGAGTCGCCACTGCCTGAGAGATGCAGGCAGACACTGTGATTGCCCTATCCAGGTCTAAGTCTAGTCTACGGCTTATTAGAGATCTAGCTAAGTCCTCAGTTACGTCCGGGGAAGCCCTAAGACACCCCGGCCCGCCCCGTCGGTTTGACGGATCCCTCGGGTCTCCCTGGTTTATGAGTCAATCTCACCCTTCCTAGATCAGCATGCTGTTTTATTTGGTCTGGTGGGACCCTCTGAAGGTGTGGGTCCCTTTTATTTTGATTTTATCTTTTTTATTTATCTAAGTGAAATGGGTCGGACCCGTGTCCCGTTGGAAGACCCGTGGGCTACCATGGTTGGGCCTAGGGCCCAGTAGGGTTATTGGGTAACCCTTTTTGGTTATATAAATTTTATTTATTTACACTTTTATTTGGGCTTGATGGGCTTGGATTTGGCCCATTAGCCAGAGTCAAGTGGCCTTGGGCCCGTTTTGTTGAAAACGGGCCAGGTACGGGCCGATCTAAGGTGGGCCCCACAAGTTGGCCCAAGGTGCCTTGGTGGGCCTATTTAGGTCCACGGTCCACAAATGGGCTTAAAATGGCCCAAAATATCTTAAGGGTCGGTTCCGACCGGTTCGGGTTGGATTTGGGTCCACCCGGGCCGAAGAAATTGATTTTTTAAATTATCTTTATCAAATGACCGTATTTAATTCACGGTCTGGCCAGAACCATAAATTTAATACGGTTCAGTTCAAACCGTAGATTAGCTACGGTCACGCCTTGCCCGTTCTGAGTATACGGTTTGTGCCCAATTTTGCTGTTTTGTGCCGATTTTGCTTGGGATCAACTTGGTTGGTCTCCTGGGGGCTCCGGCGACTTCTGCCAAGGTTCTCGCACAATTCTTGTTATGCAAATGCCTTTGTTCGCCTTCAAGTCTTCTTCTTTGTCTTCTGGTGTTTTGGAACTAAATCCCACTTTTCTTCACTTTGCTAAGTCACCTTCTGCTTGCTTAAAAGGGGAAAGAAAGGAGGGAATGGGATGGGGTTACATTAGATGATTTAAAGAGGACAAACCCCTCTTGCACTTTGTAAATGAAATCAAATGACAAAGATATGTTAGTTTGCAAGTTTTCTTGTTTTATTTTATGAATCCACTCTCTTCCCTTTCCGTATAGAGACATTCATCTTCGTGGGGTCTCTCATGGCGTGCCAAACACAGCAAACAGGTTAGAGATAATATAAAAGACTGAATAATAAGTAAAGAAATGAAGGGACTTGAAGGGATGTTAAAATCAGTTTATTTAAAATGATTAGAATACTTACAGTATCACTACTTGTTAGTTTTTGTGTGTTGTGGACCTCCGAGAATTCTGGCAGCGCTTCCGCACTCTCGTTGGTTTTCAAATCGAGTTTTGAAAAGGGTTCTTTGGGTTTTCTATGTAACGCCCCGGATCCGTGTTCTTTATTAAAGATATAACACGTCTCCTAGGGGTTAGTTAAGGATCTCAATAATGGTGATCGCTGGATAATCACCCATATTTTATATCACATCAGAGTGCACAATTCAAGATTCCTATCCAGGCAAGTTATGAAATCATCAAGTACATCAAATGGTCCCAAGTTTACTATCTTATTACAATCCTCAAAATTCAACTTAACAGTTTTAGACCAAACAACCTGCTGGACTAAGGTCGGTAGTAATAATCCTCCTCCCTATATGTATCAGCCGGATCTACCCCCGTAGGCACCTCACCACGAATATCTGAAAAACAAAACAACAACGAGGGAATGAGATACGAATATCTCAGTGAGTGACACATGCATGCAGAAATAGTTAACACAGTTATAAGACATGCTTCGACAAATAACCAACGATAATAACAACGTAATTCCGATAACAACTCAAACCAGGTCAATGTCATGCATATGGTTACATTGATTAATTTACATGCCAAGTAGACACTCCACACCTCCATGTACACAGTTCCGGCCTACTCAGGGTATCGGACACTCTGAAATGACGGCCTACTCAGGGTATCGTCATCCAATGCCGGCCTACTCCGGGTATCGGCACTGACAACCAGGCCTACTCAGGGTATCTGGCTGCTCTACACTGGTCGTGGCAACACACAAGGCCATGAAATTACACCAATAAACACATACCATCACATTACTAAGCTTAACAAGGATCCATGGGAAGCTAAACCCAAACCGATAAATAATCGTTTAAAATTTTGCATTTAGTACACATCACCCGTTGTTCCAACCAGAACATCAACTCACACCAGTGTTCCAACCAGAACATCAACTCACACCAGTGTTCCAACCAGAACATCAAATCACAAGAAATCAAGTAAATAATCTTTGCAATTCAATTCAAAACTTGCCATCGAAACAGGGTTTAATAAATCTAATCACGTACCGAGCGGTGTACAATTCAAGAGAACTAACATAAAGCCCCAGTGTTTTGATATCCCGAACATCCTCGAATTATTTCCCAACATCTACTTCATAAGCCTTTACGAAACCTAGGATCTATCTTCAATGTTCTCATAAGCAAATTTTTATCTCTAATGTCGTAAACAAATATTTTGGTAAGTGGTCGAAGACTCTCTAGCATCCAAAACCCTTTTGTTTTACTAAATTATGGGATTCGGCAAGAAAACAAACTGGGCGCTCACATCCTGAAGTGGGCGCCAAGTGAGCGGTGCTGGATTCATAAAAATAAGGTTGGTGCTCACTCGTGGATGAGTGGGCACGAGCTCGGCGCCAAATGGGCGCGGGAAGGGCGCGAGGATTTTAAGTGGGCGCGAGCTGAGCGCTAGCTCGGCGCCGGGTCAAACTTTCTGAGCGCCTACTTCCCGAAGTGGGCGCCAAGTGGGTGGTGACCCATTGCGATTTTCAGTTCTCTGTTAATCTCAGAACTCCAACTCTGGCTGAATTTTTCCGGTCTGTAACTACTTATCTAGTCTCCCAATACTCCCAGGACACATTCAAACCTATTTTGGATTTAATCTAACATGATTTCCAATTATCCCCAATTCCACTGTCAAAACCCTCTGTAACTGTTTTTGCCCAGAAAACACCGAGAATACTTCAATCATAAACAATGCATTCATTCAACCAAATACACGAATAAACCCGAAAACTCGGTTGTAAAACAGTGCCACTCACCTTTCGATGCTCCCAAGTCCTGGAAACGAGAAACCCAGAAAACCCCAAACCCGATCGGCCGTCGGCTTGCTCTAGTGGAACAGAGGTTCGCTCGCGAGGGAAAGACTCCTCCGACTTCTGATCCGCGAAACTCACTGACCGTAAATCTTCTCCACCTCGACTCTCCCATAGCACTTCTTCTTCTCCTTCTCTCGAAGAGCCCTAAACGAAAACGCAGCCGCAACCTTTCAATATGAAATACGCGTATTCAGGGCAAAACAAAACCTAATTTTCCTAAACTATTTATACCTTTCGCAAAACGCTTGGTTGCTCGACGAGTCCTTTTATTCTGATGTAGTGCACGCGCGACCACCGAAAACTCCTACATCCACACCCTATTTAGTAGATAGTTATTATGAAAATAAATTGTACCTATTTAGTAGATAGTTATTATGAAAATAACTTTACAATTTTTATCTATTATATTATTATTATTTATTATTTTTTTTTCTTTTCCATAAAACCTGAAAATAAACGGGGTTTTACATTCTATGTTTAGCGGATGAAAGGGAAAAGGTTTGGCAGCATTTCAGGGGTATTTTGGGTATTCTTGTATTTGGAACTAGGGTGGCAGCATCTGGGCAGGGGTTGGCCGTGGTTAGGACAAGAGGGAGAGGGTGAGGGCCTATGGAGATGGCTTGTTCGAATGGGGGGGCTGGCCTCTCTATTTATAGGCAAAAATGGTCGTGCCCGTAATTCAAATACGGGCGAAAAACGCACATTTCCAAATCTCGCAAAATCGGTCGTACAGGACGCGTGTCCCGCCGTACAGCGACACGCGTCCCCTTCTAGAAACTCGCCCGTATTTGAAATACGGGCATGCCCCGCCCGTACTTCAAATACGGGCGCGCACGTTTCTTAAATGCTAGATTTGAAACACTTTATTAAATTTGATTTTTAAACGGATTTTATTCGATTTTAATGATTATTATATTAAAATATCTTTAGATATTTATTAAAATATTATTAAAAGTTAAGATATTTTTTATAAACAATTATTTTATTTATTTTACTCATTTATTCTGCCTTTTTGCTGCTGTTTTGCCATATGGGCAGTTTTCTTGAAACTTCAACTGCCCATAACTTCTTCATTCGGTGTTCGATTTCAGCAAACTTAGTGTTGTTGGAACCAGCTCGGAACCACCTTTCTATTGGGATCAAGTTTGGCAGCTGAATTGCTCCCCAAAAGTTTGACCAGCTCATAACTTCCTCATCCGGACCCCGATTCCAGCAAACTCAGTTGCGTTGGAATCGTGTCGAAATGCTCTTTTCAATGAGATGAAGTTTGATGGCTAAATTCACTTGAATCAAAAATTCAATTTTTTGGCCCCCTTAGGGTTTGACTTTTAATTTGATTTTTTCATTTTTCTTCATTTTAGGGGTGCAAAAATCAGGTGTTTACACCTGTGTCTACCAAGGATTCTTTCCGGATTATTATGGCACTTTGCCTCACTTTGATCTTGAGTTGCATCAAATGGATGTCAAGACAACTTTCCTTAATGGACATTTATTTGAGGATGTGTACATGGCACAACTAGATGGTTTCCAAGTGGATGGAAAGGAACATATGGTGTGTAAGCTTAAGAAATCCATTTATGGGCTTAAGCATGCATCAAGACAATGGTACCTGAAATTTGATGAGATTGTCACCTCTTGTGGTTTCAAGGAGAATGTTGTTGATCAATGCATATATTTGAAGATCAATGGGAGTAAATATATCTTTTTTGTTCTTTATGTTGATGATATATTACTCGCAGCAAATGACATGGAGCTTCTGATAGAGACAAAAAGCATGTTGTCATCTCATTTTGACATGAAGGATCTTGGTGAGGCATCTTATGTCTCAGGCATCCAGATTATTCTTGAAAGATCTGGTGGCATTCTTGGATTATCTCAAAAAATCCTACATTGATAAAGTTTTAAGTAAGTTTAATATGCATTCTTGTTCTCCCAGGAAAGCACCTATTGTGAAAGGTGATAAATTTTCAAAGTCTCAATGCACTCAAGATGATAGTGAAAGGACTCAAATGCAGACGATTCCTTATTCATCGGTTGTAGGTAGTTTGATGTATGCTTAAGTATGTACACGACCTGATATTGCGTTTGTTAGTAGTGTCCTTGGGAGATACTTGAGTGATCCTGGTTTGGCCCATTGGAAAGTTGCAAAGAAAGTACTTAGGTACTTGCAAGGCACTAAAGATCTAATGCTTACATATCGGCAATCTGACATTCTTGATGTAACTGGATATTCTGATGCTGATTTTGCAGGCTGTCCAGATGATAAGAGATCCACTTCTGGTTATGTTTTTATGATGGCAGGAGGAGCCGTTTCTTGGAAAAGTGTCAAACAGACACTTGTAGCTTCGTCTACAATAGAGGCAGAATATGTTGCTTGTTATGAGGCTACGTGCCAGGCTATATGGTTGCGGAATTTTATCTTAGGGCTAGGTGTTGTGAACACCAGCTCGAGGCCACTGAAGATATTTTGTGACAATGCCACAACAGTTGCATTCTCTCAGAACACTAGGAGCTCTTTTCGCTCCAAGCATATTGATATTAAGTATCTGTTTGTTAGAGAGAAAATAGCCGAGTCTTATATTTGTGTTGAGCATATTTCCACAGAACATATGTTAGCTAACCCACTAACTAAATGTTTAGCTCCAAAATTGTTTCAGGAGCATGTGACTCATTTGGGATTGTTAGACTCTTCTGTTGTATTTAGTTAGTGGGAGTTCTGTAAATATTGACCATATGGCTATAATTTGTATGCGCATATTCTATTTTGATAAATATAGCAATGTCAATGTTATGCCTGGGTCACGCGCATTATGGACAAGACATACTTTATGTATTGAGACATTTTGATTGGTCTCGTGCATGTGTATTATCTACAAAGAGACAATATGTTTTAGTCTATGCTTGAATCTCGTGGTTGTTAGTATAAGGTTGGTGCCATATATCCTATCAATATAGTCACTAGATTGGATGCTTACAATCACATTTTGGATAAGGCTTGTTATTTTAAAGACATTTGTAGCTGTCTCTTGGGTTTCGTATGAAAACAAGTGTTTATCACCATATTGATTTTGGTTTTGAAATGCTTGTCTGCGTTTATGTTATGATTAAATGTAATGTTGACCAAGTGGGAGATTTTTGTATTTGTTTATGGACTAACATCAGGTCTATCTATTGGGCCCATAATGTGATGGGCTAGTTGTTACACACAGGTAGAGGCCCCTACTCTCACCCCACTTTAAATGGAGCTAGTCCATTGAGCTCTATTTAAACTTGCACTTGCTTTCTCTCTCTAAGGGCACACAAAGGGGTAGAGAGTAGTTTCTTCATATTCTATTTTTCTCATTTTGCAGAAACCTAAAGTCTACAATGGAGAACTCATCTTACTTACAAGCAGGTATGAGTTATTTTAGCTTTGATTAACATGTGCTATGTTTTAAGAGAAGTCTTATTCTATCAGATCCCAGACCAGATCAAACTGCTTTCAAAGGTAATCCTAAATTGTTCTCCATTAAATTTTTTTATTGTATATCACATGATGGATATATTCAAATTTGAACATGGTGGTTAAAGGTTTATGTGGTTGCAGTTTTGTAATGAAAAGAGTTGTGTTGGGTCTTGCGTAACTAGCATTCTCTCTTGCAATTTTGGTGTGATATTTCTCTGAATTTGCAGTCTCATTAAGTCATTCATGATAAACTTGGTTTTCTGTTTTATGATTTGGTTGGGTTAGTATGCATATAGACTGTTATTTTATGTGAGGAAGAAGCTTCTTTAACATTTTTCGGCGTTCATGAGTTAACCCAAAATCTGCTGATATGGTTGAGTTAAATGCATATTCATTCCCACATATTGTGTTAATGGATTCAGTAATTTGGCACTTTATATTGAACCCAACATGAACTGCAACAATTGTATTTGACTTGGGTTTAACGACCATGCAAAAAGGGTAAGCTGATGAGTTCTGTTGTATCACCACCAAGCCAATGGGATGATTGGTGAGATTGAAAATTTAAGATGCTCACATGAACTGTTTTGAAATTATTCTTCGAACTTGCAATTTGTTTCTTCTTTCTGGACTGGATCGATTCATGGAAAAGTTTGATTTTCAAATAACAAAAAATGTTGGGAGAAAACTGTTGTGTTCAAATTACCAGTTCGGTCACTAAACCACCAAACTCACAGATCTTCAAATTTTTAGCTTTCTTTTTTTTTTTAATCTTATTTGTTTACTTTTAATTTTTTTTTTTGGTTTCACTTATCAATTTGTAGTTTTTTTTAGTGTGCAGATATCAAGTCTAGCTATTTTTTAGATGTGTGCGTAAATGTCTAGCATATTTTTTTCTTTTGTTTTGAATGGGTTTTGACTTCATTGGCCACATGAGACAAAAAGGGGGTTCATGATCGTGGTTTGAAGATTTGAGTACAACTAGAAGACAATAAGAGGATGAAGTAAATTTCCTTCTGTTTTTATTTTATTTGTTGAAAACCCCACCCCCAAATTCCCTTGTACAAAGTTAAATAGTGGAGATTATATGTGTGGATGTGAATTAACCGGGTGGACCCAGTCTAGCCTGGCTACATGAAAGGTATCTTAGACCCGTCCTGAGGCCCAAACTATCCAATGGCCCCATGAAGTTGATAAGCATGATGTGGGCTTCCTTTAGGCCCAATGAAAAAGGGAACCCAAGATTGGGCCCACTGAAGGGCCCGATCCAAGTTGAACCCACAACCCATGGATTAATGCAAATGAAAGGACTTAATTGAATGTAACCTAGAAAGGGCTGAACCAGCCCTGGATTGCACAAATTTGAACTAAACTGGTCAAACGCCGGGTGAACCATGGGAGGTAAGAGAGGTGTGATATGGCATGCTAGGATTAGTCCAACTATAACTTTTGGGAACCTGCACATTGCAGGGTGTCCAAAGACTTCCTTGGGTCACTTAGCCGGGTCTCTGAACCAGACCATTTTTAAACCGGGTGACCACCTACACCCGAACTCAATTGGTGGTGGCGACTCTTAACCCAATTGGCTAAACACAAACTAGACCAAGCACAATTCGAACGAAAGCGAATCAGCCGCCCTACAACGCAATTGTGACCCGTGTAAGGGGGTGCGCACATCGTCCTCACCAACAGGATATGAAAACAAAACATTAAAACATGAGTGAGATATAAAATCTTAGTAAGTAGCAATATGCATAAAAAAATCCTATGTTACTAACATAAATACAGTTTATGAGGTAAAACAAATTTAGCATGAAATCCGACTAATCACAATCTCAAGCAATAGGTATTTAACATTTATTTTTAAAATAAAATCAGCAAGTAATCTCCTCATGAGAATCAAAACAAATACAAGTGTATGTGATTTCACAGGACTCGTGAAATATGACCACTTTGAAAGGTCAAGCCTTAGTCCAACAAATCTAGTCTAACAATAAACTGCAACATATCCGGCTGTATCATCACCCTCATGATGGAATATAAGAGACCTCACCCTCATGGTGGAAATGGAATTGCTGCAACTCATCCCTCATGGAAGGCCTCTCCGTCATGGAGGAAATGCATAAAGGAACTAGACTTAATCCTAACAAAGACATATGTCACTACTAGCTAAACTATGGATCTATAACAAGCTAAACCCGCTAAGGCACAAACAAAATCAAAATATATGATCCTCATAACCAAAACACAGGTGTAATGCCCTCATGGCAGATAATTCAATATTCATAACCCTCATGGCCAAATATCAAGTCAATAGTGCCCTATTGGCAAAATTACTCCCTCATGGAGATAAATTTATGTTTACTATCCTTATGGCAAAGATACACTTCATCATGGAGAAAATTACTATGTAGAAAACATTTCCTCATGGAAAAAACCAATGTTCATTAAAATTGTCAAATCAAAGAAATATGCTTAATCTACCCAAAACTGTAGGAAAACACTTTCTTACTATTCCAGAACTTAAAACATGCTTTACAAGTGTTGAAACTAGCTAACTCACAACAAATCAAGTTTAAAATCAAATTCCCTCTTGGAACCAAAACAAAAGTTATTTCAATAGAACGTACCCAAAATCTTTATAAAACTCCAAATTAATCATTGGCTAGTACAACTATTCTTGAAATACCCTAATCCAATTGTTACATGAGTTGGAATTCCATAAAAACAGTTTTATAATAAAAAAACTAAGTAGATTTGAAAAAAATACCAAAAATCTGTCATGGGCGCTCAAGCGCTAACGGGCGCTATGTCAGGTGCTTATAAAATCTTCAATTCAGGTTTTGGTCTGTAACGCCCTGGATCCGTGTCGTTCATTAAAGATATAATACGTCTCACAGAGGGTTAGGTAAGGATCTAAATAAATGTGATCGCTGGATAATCACGCCATTAATACCATATCAGAGTGCACAAATAAATTCTTATCTAAGTCATCCAAAATAGTCATTAAGTAAAGTGAAACGAATCCACCTCAACTACTTTATTACATTTCCCAAAATCAAATGAATCAAAGTTTAAATCTAAAATAAACCTACTAGTCAAGGGATTGTAGTAATAATCTTCCTCCCTATAGGTGTCAGTCGGATCTACCCCAGTAGGCGCCTCACCACGAATATCTGAAAACATAAACAAAAAACAAAGGCATGAGATACGAATATCTCAGCGAGTAGCACATGTATGCAGAAATATTTAACCACAGTTATAAAGTATGCACCGATAAATAACCAACACCAATACATCAATAGAGATAAATACGAGATGGAAATCCAGAAGTCTAATATTAGTTCACATCAAATATCAACCACAGTACCGATAAAATGACGAAAAGGTCAATGTCATGCCTATTGCTTAAGTTGGTTAATTCACATGCCAAGGAGACACTCCACACCTCCATGTACACAGTTCCAGCCTACTCAGGGTATTGGACACTCTTTAATGATGGCCTACTCAGGGTATCGTCATCCAATGCCGGCCTACTCCGGGTATCGGCATTGACAACCAGGCCTACTCAGGGTATCTGGTTGCTCTACATCGGTTGTGGCAACACACTAGGCCATGCAATTACACCAAAAAACAAATAACATCACATTACTAAGCTTAACATAGATCCAACGGAAGCTAAACCCAAAACCAAATTAACAAGTTCACAAAACTCCGTATTTGCAAAACAATAAACACACACTGATTACCATCCTGTGTATCCCAATACACTCATCACAAGTTGTTCCAACCAGAACATCAACTCATATAAATTCAGAAGGTATCCCAACCTCTCAACAACAAACTCATGCAGTAAAATCCTCTTACTCACACAAAACATTTTCAATACTATTCAGTCCTTTGATATCGAACAAAACCAGAGTATACAAATTTAAAATCAGAAAACAGATAAAATATATAACCAACTGGCTCATTTACTTATAGGATCATGAATAGCAACAACCTACCTAGCTTCCTTAAATTCACCTTTCGACAAGTTATAGAAATACCCAGAATTTAATTCAATACTCTCCCAAATGTTTTGAACGGATATAATGTTTCTAATCTCCTAATCTAGCCTTTGGGTATGAGTTTATAGTCTCAAAGTATCAAAAATTGGTCAGGATTGGCAAAAACCAACTTTCGGCGTATACCAAAACATCACTTCGCGCGGACTACAGTTACTAGGCGCGAGAAAAGCGTGAACTCAACGAGAGAAGGAAATACCTCACGCGTGGTTGGCGCGAACTCGGTGTGAACAAAGAACTTAGCTTGCGCTGACTCTTTCACTTGGCGCTAGGTAGGCGCCAAGTCAGCGGATCCTACCTCTAATACACGACTCTCTGTTAATCACAGAAATCCATGACTGGCTGAAATTTTGACCTTTGTAACTACTCGTATATGCTTCTACCATTACCAAAATACCTTTAAACGTGATTCGGATTTAATCTAAGCAACTTTATAATCACGACTCTAAACCCATCAAAATAACACATGCTCGAACAAAACTTATTCAGAAACCATGCTTTCGACAAATCTTACAAATCAAAACCAACGATGAATCAAAACGAGTGCTACTCACCTTATACGTTCCAAAGCTTTGCAACAGCAACTCCTCGTAGAGCGATCCAACAAGTCGATCGCCACCCAATCTCCTTCGGTTCGCGAGAGTTTCTCTGAACCCTTGATGCTGAACACTTAATCAGAAGGAACACACGGTCTTCTTCTTCTCTCCAAAACCCTAGATCACCAGCCGCAACTCATTCAACACAAAGTATGCGAGAACCCAAAACCTACGCGTCTAAATACGCTAACTATTTATACTTACCCAATATACTTTGCCGCTCGACTAGATTTAAATCAGCTTGATTCGGTGCAACGCTCGCCCACAAAGTTTCCTACATACACACAGCTTATTAATTTTATTTTTCCAATAAAAATCATGTAGAAAATATCAGGGTTTTACATGGTCACTTGAGATGGTGCTCAAGCCACATCTCATTCTGGGTTTCGGGCTCTTATTTTCTAAAAAAAACACAGGTAGAGCGCCTTCAATGGCGCTCGAGCAACGACGAGCGATAGTTATAACTATATAATGCCTGGCCTGGCACTCGAGCAATATTCCAGGCGCCTGTTATTTTCTAGAAAATTCTAGGTTTTCCGAATTTTTGTGAATTCTTTGTTTTAAATGTAGCGCTCCAGATCCGAGTCTGCCCTATCATGGCACCAACCCGTACCCGAGACCTACTTATGGGCCCAAAAGAACCTGATGAACACAATTAACGTAGGCAATTACAAGGTAATCATCAGAGTGCATGACTAAAGAAGCATGGAATAAAAATTTCCATATAATCAAGAGATCATTTGTGCTATAATCTCCAAAACATGATATATATGTGAACAAAATACAATTAAGGCATCTAACCATTCACAATGTTCTCTCCAAAGTATACAGACATGTACAAAAGATATCTCCCAAGAGTATGAGTCCAAAAAGGATATTTACATTCCATATACAATCCCCAAGACAAAATACAACATCATGAAAAGAATCCTACTGCGGGTAGAAATAGTAGCCCTCTGGCCTGAACTCGAGCTCACCCTCAATATCTGCCCCAATATGTGGCTCACCAAGCGGATCTAAAAACAAATCCGGTAAAACAAAACACGCGTGAGACATAAAGTCTCAGTAAGCAGCAAACATGTATGCATAGAAACAGTTTATGCAGTTTTATAACATCATGATGATATTCACAAATATATAGTACCAAATGTAAACCAAAACAGTTCAATCGGATATAAAAAGAAATTCCAATTCAAATATCTCAATCAAGTAACTCATGAAATCAAATCAACAAAATACGATCAAATACGGTAAACATGTCTTGTTAGGACTCGTGGTTAGCGTGTCTATAAATTAGGTTAATGCCCACTGTCCATTTGCCACCTACACGACTTACATAGAGAAGCCTAGCTAGGGACATCTCAGCAAGCGGAGCACCCACGTATGGGCTTGCAAGTGACAACCTAACCAAGGATCCAGACAAAGTGGGATTCCCCACCCACTGCTCGATGAATCACAAGGACTCCCACCGGTTCCCCACGACGGGGGGTTGCCGTAGCACCTCTGTTCCCCGAGAGGGCCTCATTAATTCCCCACAGAGGAAAGCTATATGGAGAAGGAAATTAATGCTAACAAGCCAACACTAACACATAAATTAGACTCACTGTGGATCCACACTAAGAACAACGTCCAAATAGACGACTCACAACCGAGGCCAAGTGGAATTCCCCATCCATCGCCAATAAAACAATAAGCCAAAAGCTTTGTCAAATCATATATAAGAGTTTTTCAACATCGTTTTCATAAATCAAAGCCAATAAAAAACGAAGGTGATAAAATCCTCAAAACACATTTTGATGAGTGGGTTGATCTTAAAAATCCCAAATAAGTCACCATACAAAAAATTAATGGATTCCGAGACAAAAAATTTTGGACCTAAAAAATATTCTAAGTCTGGTTAAAAACGTTGACTTTTCGGTGTATAATTTTTCTAGACCAATCTACAAGGAATTTCAGGCTAAAATTCTGGTTGTGGTCTATTGAAGGGTATACAAATCTTCTAGGATTTTTTGGGCTTCTGAATCACTCATTCGGATATCAAACTCAAAAAGTTGCCTTTTATGAAAATCGGGAAAATTGGAAATTTAGGCATAAACTGGAAAGTTGACTTTTTATTGGTTGAGAATTAGGCATTGGGAGTATTTTTATTGGTTCCAAATGGGGGGTAAAACCTTATTTACATGTAAAGACTTAAGTAAATGGAGCAATGAATACACAGGACATTTACTTAAATGTCTTTCATGTAATAAGGGTATGTAATGTTTGGGAAAGGGTTAGAGAGAAAAAGGGCGAAGAACTCTAAAACCAGGGTCCACGATTATCCCCTGCGCGCACTGGGGCTCGCAATTAATCGCTCAGGCTAATCCTGATTCGCGATTAGGATAACAGAGACTTGTTTTTATGGTTTTGGTTCAGGATTAATCGCCACCTTGGGTTTTCAAATATTTTTGGCTATTTTCAACTCAAAACTCATACAACTCCTTCCTAACCTTTCCAACACCAAATGGGATGATCATAAATCATCCCAACACACTTAAAAACACTTTATAAAACAGATAATCATCCCAAATCCACAAGAACACAAATCTAACACATAAATCTCATTTAAACCACAAAACTCAAACTCTAATCCGAAATATGATTAATAGAGGTTGTAAATCCATGGCAAATCAATAGAAAATTAACCAAGAGAATTGTACAATCAAAACCTACAAATTTTAGAAACAAATAGCAACATGCAAGATCATTTCTTCAAATAAATCAAACCCTACAGAGAGAATACGAATTTTTCGTAATTCATTTTGTTTGGAAGGGTTTGCTACTTACTTGTTAATGGAGAAGCAAAACTTCTCTTCAAGTTCTCCTCTTCTTCTCCTTCTTTTTCTTCTTCTTCAAGCTTTTCAAGTGAGCTCCTACTGTTCTTCTTGTTCTATACGTTCAAGACAAGAGAAATGGGGTTTCAAACACTTAAATTAGAAATTAGGGCATCCTTTTATGTGCCCAAGTTTTGGGTCTTTCAAATCTGCCCTAAACAAGGCTTTTATTCAACTAAAACCCTCGGGGGTACCTTAGTGTTAAATATGGGTGTACCTTAGTAATAAGTAGAGGATACCTTAGTGTTATTTGAAGGGTACCCAGGTGTTTTAAGGGGTTTTCCTTAGCTATTTCAAAAGCATAGTCTAGGGATGGTTGGGGGTACCTTAGTTATATAAGATAGGGTATCCTGGTGTGAAGTGGGGGTACCTTAGTGTTATTGAGGGGGTACCTTAGTGTTTCAAGGGATTTACCTTAATCATTCTAAGGGGTAAACTTTAGATAAGCTTAGGGGGTGTACGTTAGTTATATTGAAGATGGGTACTTAGCTATAGAAGGGGTGTACCTTAGTTATATGAAAAGGTACCTTTAAGTAATACAAAGAAGGTGTACCCTAGGTAATACAAGGGATGTACCTCAGGTATATTGGAGGTACTTTAGTTATATAAAGGGGGTACCTTAGTTGTATAAGGGGGATGTACCTTAGGTAAACAAGGGGGTATTTTAAGTAAAACAGTGGGGTACCTTAGTTAAAATAAAGGGATACCTTAGGCAATACAAGTGAGGCACCTTAGGTATAATTAGGGGGTACTTTAGGTATTCGAATGGGGTCCCTTGGGCAAAACAGTTGGGTATCTTAACTAATATGAGTGAGGTGCCTTAGGTAATATAAGGGGGTACTTTAGGTATACATGTGGGGTACTTTAGGCAAACACAAGAGGAAACCTTAGGTAAACACAGGGGTACCTTAGACAAACACAAGAGGATACCTTAGGTAAACACAGGGGTACCTTAGGCAATTAAAGTAGGGTACCTTAGGTATAATGGGGGGGTACTTTAAGAAACACTTGGGTGGTACCTTGGGTAATACATGGGTGTACTTTAGGTATACTTTGGTGATACCTTGGGTAATACTTGGGTGTACCTTAGGTAATGCATGGGTGTACCCTACGCATACTTGGATGGAAATTTGGGTACACTTGGAAGGTAATTTAAGTATAGTCAGGAAATACTTTGTAGTACACTTAACTCCAATTTTTCCGAATTTGATTTCCAATTCACTAGATCTAATTGAAAAAATACCTTAGCCAATTGTAATTAAGACACAATACTAACTAAGCTTACCTTAATAACTTCAATAAAATTCAATTTGATTTCCCTAAGTCCTTAAGTATAATCCGCATTTACCTTATCTTCATAATACAAGTACTTAATTAGTCTAATAATCACACTTTAGATAATTAATCTTAATAATTAAGATATAATCCGGGTCGGGGTTTTACATTAAATCCAAATCTCACCAAACCAACTCCCCAAATTACTTTTCAATTATGTAATATCATCCTTAAAACACGTGAGATTATTCCAAACACATCCAAACATGATCAAAAACAAATCCTTACAAACGAATCATGATTTCCATCTAAAAATCAAAGTAAATAGAATTCTAACAAATCCTTACAAATGAATCATGATTTCCATGTTTTAAATCACATTCAAATCCTTCCAAAAACATCACAAATATGTTTCTAAATCATCACAAATCTGAGGAACATGATATTTAGTGTCTTAACAATAAACTATGCAAGTTTTTTTTCTAAAGAAGGGTTGCTACTTACCTCTTTTCACAAACCAAACCAACAAAACTTCAAGCTTTTGATCTCTTCTTCAATCACAGCAACAAACCCACGAAAATCTTCTTCTTTTTAATGATTTGAACTTATGGAAAACCCAAGGAACTCACGTTAGTTTTCTCCTAGTCGTCCAAAGCAAACAAAACAAAGTTATAGAAATTCCTGTTCCAATCTAACTTACACAACCATATCAAATCCTAATAGAAAGTCTCTAAATCTTCGGAAACTCTTCAAATAGAAATTCCTTATTCTCATACGCACGCCCAAGCTTATTATATTTTTATTATTTTAATAAAACATAATCTCATGCATGACACTCCATCATGCTCCACGCACTTGATCAATAGAATTAAAGATAATTGCATAATACCTTCCTTACCTCATATCTCATGATCTAACTATAAGACCTTCAAAAATGTTTAGAAATTTAAATTAAATAATAATCAGAAATTTATTGTGGATTTTATTGATGGTTTGTAATAGAATGTATAGGTGATCACATTGATGAAGGAGATCAGGAGCTTGATGCAAATCTAACTGCTGGATCATGAAATATTTGGGTAAGTATTAAATTAGGGCTATCTTTTAATTTGATTGGTTAGAAGTATTGGAGTTGATGTAGGAGAGATACATGGTATCATAAGGATTAAAATAGGATTTCTTAAGAGGGTATACGACTAATCGTATACCTACTATTTCCATACGTAGTCTCTTGCGGCTGAAAGAAGAGGAGAAGAAATGAGAAAGATAGGAGAAGGAAGAAGCCGTGGAGTCTTGCTGTTCTTGAAGTGTAACACCTCGAATCTGGATATCGTATCCAAACCCAGAGTGATAAAGTAACAGTGTCCCAAAAACATACTAAACCAGACAATAATTAAAATTGAAATTTATTCATAATCAGAGTGTAGAAGAAAAATATAAAATCTAAACAAAAGTGTGGATTACATAAATCAAAGTATCCAATCATAATCACCGATCAATAGCAACCATCAATTAAAACTGTCTGGTATGGGTTTAACTACAGTATTCTAAAATAACCCATGATCATCTACTATAAATCTCCTACTCAAATGAACATCAAAATAATAAATATCCCTAATCCTACACAGTAAAGTAATCTTCTTCTTTGTAATAAGAATAGTCTCCTTGCGAATCAGGTTCCGCAACGTCTTACCGAGATAATCTGCGAACAAATTTGATAAAACAATGTGAGATAATAAAATCTCAGCAAGTAGCCATGTAGAAAAGAAACATTTATATAGTTCTAAATATGCAAAAGAATAATCAGATTAATCCAGCAATTCAATCTTCAAAAACCATCATTCACGATAAGTCTTGCAGGACTCATGAAATAGAGAATAGAGAAACGATAGGCTATGCCAATATGCTACCTAACTGGTTTACAGGTGGACCAACCGCTACTGGTCAGGTTATTCAACACCCAACGGAAGAACTCAATCGGTACCGGAGTGAGTTAGCATGTACAGCCCAACCAATCCAGGAGTGGGTAACGTAACAACCGACCAATCTAGGAGTGGTACCATCCTCAAAATGATGGAATGCCTATGACCCAGATTCCAAACTCTAATAACATTCCACTTACTAGCTGCTTTATGGATCCATGTACGAGCTAAGCCAACTCAACAGTGGCAAACCAAAAACAATCAATTTAGATACCAAAAACATCGGTAATGATCCACAAGACAACTCCAAGATACATGGGGGAAACCCAAGTCTCAAACTCAAGCTACATGAATGAGAATAACCACTCCGAGGTACACGGAGGAAAATAATGATAATTCTGCCATAGTAATCTTGAAAACATCTTTAGGTAGGTGAAATCAAGTGTACAAACCAATAAAATCAAATAAAGTTTAAAAGAAAAGAGTTTGAAACGATAAACTCGAATAAAAGCTATTTCGGTAGAACATACCCAAAATCTTTATAAAAATTCGATTTAATCAACAGCCAGTGCAAACAATCTCTAAACACTCTAATCTTATTGATACATAAGTTGGAATTCAATAAAAACAATTTTATAATTAAAAACTAGGCTAATTTCAGAAATGTCAATTTACTATCAGGAGCGCTCAAGCGGCGTTGGGTGCTCTTGCAGGTGCTCATACAAAATCAACATTCCCAGTTTCGGCCGCTCGGGATCACGCTCAAGCGATTTCTCGGGCGCTCGGTTTACGAAATTTTGTCAACTCTTGGGTTTCAAAACTTAAAAAAAAACATAGGCAGGGCACCTTGAATGGCACTCGAGCGGCGATGAGCGTCCACTATTTACAACTGGCGCCTGGTGTGACGTTCGAGCGTTATTGCAGGCGTCCGTTATAATTCGTAACTTTCCGGAATTTGCGATTTTTCAAACTTTAGATTTGTTTTTCCCAATTTTTAACACCTTGAATCACTTCCAAATCTTGGGTTTTTTTATCTTCAAAATATTCTAAACTATTCCAGATGATCAAATACATCAAACTACAAGTTTCCATAACAAATCATTCACAAACAACCGGAAAATATCTCGTTTAAACACATTCTTCGATAAACCAAAGTATATCTGTTTATGTAAGTTGTAAGGGGCTACTTACCTCTCTTCTGAGATTAGATCCTCTCCAAATGACTCCTGAAATCACTCTCTAACAGATTCGAACGAACACAGCAAGTTCCATCTCATCAAACCAAATCAAAATAATTTTCAGAACTTCTCACAAACTTAGAAATATATGCATAGGTTATAAAGCATTGGTTCTAATCTAGTTTCCTTACCTTAAACTCCCACGAAATCACTCCTCCTTCTTATCAGATTAGTAAGTACACGAAAATCAGAACTTGGGAAACTCATGTATGGAAGAGAATGTTACAGCTGGTTTCCTTTTTTTTTTTTCCTCTTCCTTGAACGTGAATAGTAACTCTAATCAATCTTTATTTTCTTTCTTTTGTATTTTCATCCACAACTAATTAACCCTAATTTACGTTCCTCCTATCTTTTCTCTTAAACTAAATTAGAATTCCAATTAGATCAGCCGTCTCCCTCCTTATGGGATTTTGGTCAATCCACAATATTCTCTTTCTTCTTCTTATTTCTTTTATCTACTAGT
Source organism: Buxus sempervirens (assembly GCA_947561395.2). Classification (NCBI taxonomy): domain Eukaryota; kingdom Viridiplantae; phylum Streptophyta; class Magnoliopsida; order Buxales; family Buxaceae; genus Buxus; species Buxus sempervirens. The sequence goes on from OX387182.1 coordinate 27,440,549, forward strand.
TAAATATATATAATAGGTAATTTAAATAATACTAACAATAATAATAATAATAATAATAATTATCTTAAAACTAAAATACAAACTCATCTTATATTTAAATCTCCAAGTTCTCCGGGTCACCCTACAACTCTCCGGATTGAACCAATTCCTCATTCCTTGCAATATTAATAGTATTGATTAATTTGTTTATTTTATCTTAATTACTTTATTAATAAAAATCTAGGATTTTACATGAAGAGTTCTGTATCCCAGGAAGAGTCTTGTGTTGCTGAAGAGGGAGAGATCAGAACCTACACTAAGAGGAAAGAGGAAGAAGAAGGTTTTTCTTTGGTTGGATATTTCTAGTTTGCGCTCGCGCTTCCTTTGCAAGTTAGTTTGCATTGGGGGGTCTTCATGTCTGTAGGGTCTCATTTTGTGTTTTATGTTGCTGGTGAGTACCTTGTATGTGAAGATAAGCGGCCATCTCTGTAACGCCCTGAATCCGGGTCATTTTTTTTTCCTCATTTTGATTAGGATCAAGGCATTAACTTGTGGTACATTACAATCAGTTAAAATATAAGGAAATAAAGAACTAAGATTTATCAGAGTGCTAGGAAGCTTAAATCATTTATTAGAAACTGAATCTCTCTATTACATCAATTACTCAAATGAAAGGCAGCTACAAATTTGACTAACTCATAAATCCTTCTAGATCACCTACTATTAGGATCTCAATAAAACAAATACAATTATATAAAAGGTCCTACACTTGTCTTCAGGATTTTCTAGACTTCAACCCATTACAGTCTAACTCGTGGCGTCCTTTCCGAAATGACCTGAAAAATAGAATATAAAGTAGGGGTGAGATACGGATATCTCAGTAGGTAACACATGCATGCTAGAAACAGTTTATATATAAAAGTAATCATTCATGCATGATAAATTAATCGGGTAGTCACGGTCGATAATAAGAACGAGTAATCACCATACGAAACCAACATTTATTCAGTGCTTGAAATATTCTAATTTAGAGTCATTCAATTCCAGTCACAGTTAAACCGTTTAATTAAACTATTCTTATTTAAAGGTAAATCATGTCATTCATAATTAATAGTGAATCTCATAATCTGATATCAACATTCTCTCATGTAGGATGCAATCATGTAGTAATCACATCCACCCTACATGAGGTCTTTCCCACAAGAGTCATCACATCTCACCCGCAGGTGGTTACATCTCATCCGCAGGTGGTCACATATATCTCCCTTGTGGGATGCAATCGCACCATGATTACATCTCCCCCACAAGAGGTCTCATCTCACCCGCAGGTGGTCACATATCTCCCCTGTGGGATGCAATCCAAAACCGGATTACATCTCTCCCAACAGGAGGTCTCATCTCACCCGCAGGTGGTCAGATATATCTCCCTGTGGGATGCAATCACACCGTGATTACATCTCCCCTACAAGAGGTCTCATCTCTTCCGCAGGAGGTATCAAATCTCATCCGCAGATGGTACGAATCTCTTATAGCCATCATGGCATCCAATCCATAGTCCAAATTATATTTTGAGTATTCATAACAACTTGAACCCAATCAATTTATAATTCAAACATCATTCAACAATTAGTTCATTAGTCTGTAGTCACAATAACTGGGTCTAATTTTGGGATAATTAAAGTATCAGATGACTCGAGTGATTATAGGTAGTGGCAGGGTCATTTGGAGTATTTTCGAGGTTAAGTAAAGTTATAAAGTAATTTAGAGGTGAAGTTTAGGGGTAATAAGATAATTAGTATTTACTTACGTTTAGGGACAATATGGTTCTTGCTATTTATAAAGTAGTTTAGGTAAAATTTAGGGGTGGGGATATAATATAATAAAGTGTGTATTATTTTTGTAGAGAAACTTAGAGTAGACCAATTCAATTACTAATGAGGCCTAACGGTAAATAGGGTTCTTTCTCCAATGTCTTTAAGGTAGTTCGACTGGGTTGAGTTTCGGATATAAAGTCCCTATTTGTAGAAATCTGGTTACTGATATATAATTCAATGTCTCTTAATTAATTACTCAAATTTATAGAGGTTTATCTGTATTACTTAGAATTTCTTATTTAAGATCAAGTTTAGGCAACTGATTACCTAAAATAATTTCCTATTTATTTTTCTGCCAAAATAGAGTATTTGATAATTTATTTTGGTCTTAAAACTTCTTAATTAATGATTAAAATTGACTAAAAATAGTTTGGAATTGAATCAGGGTTTGAATTTACGAAATTCTGCATTTTCTGGTTAGAGCGCTTAGGATCGCCTGGGCGGTCTAGGGTCAGTGGTAGTTCAAAATCAATCGCTGACGATAAGCCAGGTAGCGGTCTCGAGCGGTCTCAATTTTTGAACGAGCGCCTGAGAGCGCCGAGGATCGCTGAGCACAGTACGCTTGGCGGTCTCCCAAAAACGAACATACAATGTTTAAAAATCCGATTTTCATGTCCAAGATGATTTTAACATAATTATAAAATTGATATTAAGCTAAATACATGTATATACAACACTAAGACATGCAATAGAGATTAAACATGTACGAGAACACAAAACGCTTGATAAAACAGTGCTCCCTACCTGATTGTGCGAGTTCTGCTTCTTCCTCTAAATAGAAAGCCTTCTTCTCTTCTCAAACACAGAATAACACTCTTAAGGCGATGAAGAACCCAAGATAGATGTTCCTTCTTCTCCTTCTTCTCTTCTTCGTCTTCGGTCTCTCTCCCTTTGTTTTTTCCCCTTCGGTAGTCGAATACCCCAAACAGACGAATACCATCACAAATACTAAAACGTATTTTTCTAGGGTATAAACCCTATTCTTTATATCCCATGATCCCACGCAACGCACATGCATCACCCATTAGACAACCAACCAATTAGAACACAGTTTCGTAATTATTGAATTCTCACCTCAATCTATCACGATCCAATGGCCAGATTTGCGTCAAACTCTGGATCTCTTCTATTAGTGTGATTATAATTAATATCCTTCTATAAGATTCTCATCTCCTTGACTTAAGACTCTAAATCGACTATATTTATCATTATGCCCTTATTCCACTTATCAAGCTATAAATATCATTATTAATTGGCAATCTAAACCCAACTTAAATCTATCATTATTTCTCAAGTCTAATAATAACTTAATTTATGTTTTTAATTATTTACCAATAATTAATATGAATTGGCTAAAATACCATTCCCTTGATAATTTACATCTACACACTCGATTTCTTCCAAGATTTCTAATTTTATTCTCTAGTTTATTTTGACAAATATATGGACATTCAAGATATTCATATTTAATTATTATTTATTTATTTACTGAAAATTCAGGGTTTTACAATCTCCATGTATTGATTCAGGGGCTGCATGCTGGTGGTACGTGCTGAACTCTATGAGTTCCGTGCGCAATAAGTCGATGTCTAGGCCTCTTATTGTCAGATTGAGATTCGGGTCTGAGGATTTACTAGCTTTGCTCATAAGTTGCATGGTGACATAGTGAATGGAGAGTTTCTTGTTAAAGGCCTTCTTGTCTTCATGAGTCCTACAAAGACATGTGATGGATTGCTTTTGGTTTTACCTATTGCACTTTTCTGTTGAAAATCATGTTAATGAGAAAGATTAAATCTTCTGAAATGTTGTTGATTTCTGTTTTATTTATTGAGATTATATCTTGTTTATTCATTTACTTTATCGAGCATGAAAGCATGACTATTTATATGTATAACTGTTTATTCATGCATGTTATTACCTACTGGAATATTCGTATCTCATTCGTGTTTTGTTTTGTTTTCAACTGATACGCGAGAGAGGGACCTAGGGTTTGATACTCAGGGCGAGATTGCAGATTTTCTTCCAAAGAATTATTACTATCCTGAGTAGTATAGTTTTGAGGTTGATACAGATGATAGAGACATTTGATTTTTATTTGTTTATTTTATGGATTTGATGATTATGAGAGTGAGAGTGATAGAACCTATTTACCAGACTTTGGTTTATTTTGATGTGATGGTTTGGATGACATTTTATCCACGCTTATTGAGTTCTTATAGATGATAAACTTCCGCACTCTGATATTAATTATTGAATGAATTATATTATTGGTTTGGTAATTTGATGTTTTGGGCCCAGTAGCACTTCGAATTCAGGGTGTTTGTTTTGCATTGACCCTGGTTCGGGGCGTTACACTAACTGTCAGATCGACTTCAAATTCTGAATTTACCTCCTCCACATGATGACCTATTTAAATCAAATCTCAGATTAGCCATTAATCTCAATAAATCACAGATTTAATTTAATTATTAATTTTGGAAAAATTCAGGGTATTAAAGTTGGTCCTGCTGAAGCTTCACTGTAGATTAATCCAAAGTCTTCATCATCAATGTAGTCCCACTTCACTTCTTCAAAGCCATTAATTGTGACTGAAAGAGTTGTTAATAAACAAGCTTTACGACTTAAAGCATCAACAACTCGATTCTCAATCCCTGCATGATGCTTGAGAACAAAAGTAAACTCTTGAAGTACATTGGCACATCTGGAATGACATACATTAAGCTTCTTCTGTGAGTTGATGTACTTTAAAGCTTCATGGTCAATAAACAACACAAACTCTCTGTGAACAAGATAATGCTTCAAAGTTTGTACTACAGCATAAAACTCAACATCATAAGTAGAGTAATGCTTCCGTGCCACGTTAAGCTTTTCGCTAAAAAATGCAATGGGATGTCCTTCTTGACTTAGAACTCCCCCCAATGCTGACGTAAGACACATCACATGATACTTTGAAGACTTTGTCAAAATCAGGAAGTTGCAAAATTGGTGCTTGAGTCATATTTATCTTAATTTCTTCAAATGCCTTTGTTGCAACATTCGTCCAAACAAAAGAACCATATTTGGTACATTCTGTGATTGGTGCCATAATTGTACTGAATTTACGAAAGAACCATCGGTAGAATATTGCAAGTCCATGAAAGTTGCGAACTTCATGGATATTTGTGGGGATTGGCCATTCTGAAATGGCTCGAACTTTCTCAGTATCAGCCACTACGCCTTTTGACGAAATAATGAACAGCTTTTCATGACATAAAACTCACATTACTTGTCATAAATGGTGTTTATGATCTTCAAGAATCTTACTATAGATGAGAATATCATCAAAATAAACAGAAATAAATCGACCAATGAATGGACGAAGTACTTGGGTCATAACCGGCATGAAAGTGCTAGATGCATTAGTTAGACCAAATGGCAAAACTAACCATTCATATAATCCATCTTTCATCTTGAAAGCTATCTTCCACTCGTCACCTGAACGAATTCTAATTTGATGGTTCCCACTACGCAAATCAATCTTTGAAAAGATAGAAGCTCTAGTCATCATATCAAGCATGTCATCTAGCCTTGGAATGGGAAATCGATACTTGATTGTAATTTTATTGATAGCTCAACTCTCAATACACATCCGCCAACTACCATCCTTCTTCGGTGTCAACAAAGCAGGTACAACACATGGACTAAGGCTTTCTCTAATAAATTCTTTATGAATAGCTCATTAACTTGCCTTCGTAATTCTTCGTGCTCTTTTGAATTCATCCTATAAGCTGACAAATTTGGTAAACTTGTTTCAGGGACTAAGCCAATTGCATGTTGGTGTGCTCGTGTCCTGAGAGCCGCAGGCCGCACATGCGAGGTGCATGTGAGTGAGTACCTTCTTTCGGGAAATCGGGATTTTGGAGTCGCCACTGGCTGGTGGGGTGCAGGCAGACAATTGGGTTCCTGATGTTTGTCTATTAGATGGTTTGTGGCTTGAGATTCTATCTAAACTCTCGGTTACGGTCCGGGAAAGTTCGTAAATACCCTGGTCCGCCCTGTTGGGTGACGGGTCATATGGGTTTTTTTGGTTCAGAGTCAACTCTTGTTATATCTCACCCAATTTCTAATCCGATATGCACTCTTTGATTTAAGTCTGTGTGGGGACCACTGAATGGTGTAGGTCCCCTTTTTCTGATTTTTATCTTTTCTCTATTTAAGTGATCCTTGTCTTATTGGGCGGGCCCCGTTGGAAGGCCTGCGGATTCTTTGGTGGGCCAAGCATAGCCCACATGTCCCCTTGTTGGGCTTTGATCTAATCCTAGGAAACCCTTTAGGGTTTGGTTGGTTTTGGTTGCTTTTATTTAGGGTTTTATCAGAGAATTAGTTTAAGATCTATTCTTGGTGAGCCTGGATGGTTTGTGGGCCCGGTAGGCCCAAGCCCATGACCATAGCCAAACCATACCTAATCTAACCAGCATGCTTCAAATTGGGCCTTGGTTGGGCCTCAAAGGGTGTGGCCCTTTTACTTAGGTTATTTGTTTGATTTTCAGTTAAAGCATGTCAATTAGGCCGGGTGGGCCCCGTTGGAAGGCCCACGGATAGTCAAGTTGGACCCACTGGGTCCAAGGCCCATGTTGGGTCTCGGGTTGACCTGGAAACCCTATTGGACTAATTGGTTCATTGAAAAATGGGTTAAAATGACAAATGGGGTAAAAAATGGGGTTTTAGCTAGGGTTTTCTGGAGTGTAGGTGAAATTGCGGCTACACTTTAATTGGGCATGACCGAAATACAATTTTGGTCATGCTCCAATTAAGTGTAACCGAAATGTTATTTCAGTTACACTTAGAAAAAGGTTTGCCTGAACTGAGTTTTAGGGCAAACACAAAAAGAGCCAAATTTGGCCTTTTTCGGAGGACTTGGGTTTCTAGGGTTTATGGGGATGTCTAAGCTCTGTGTGGGCCCCTCAGTGAGCCCACAGTGGCTAGGGAATGAAGGGAAGGCCCTCTTTTGGCCACCTTCATGGCTTCTCTTGGATCAATGGAGAAGGAGGTTGGAACTTGGACTATAGAACAGGGACCTAAGGTGCCCCTGTTCTTGTGCTAAGTACACCCTCCCTTTTCCTTGAAGGGAGCAAGAGAGGTGGCCCGGGAGGCCGGTGTACTGGTCTACGGCCAAACCATGCATTTATTCGCATACAAATCAATCAAACATATAGAGATAAGCTAAATGTGATATGAAACATGCTAAAACAGTGACTAAGAGAGTAGGTGTGTGTGTGTGCTTACATGCCTACAAGTGGAGCAAAACTTGGGGGAGGACCTAGTATGCTTTTCAAGAGTGTCATATTCTTCGGGTTCATGGAGAGTGGGTGGGAACATGCAATAGAAAATGCCAAAACAGTAGGTGAAAAGTGCATGGTCACATGGCTATGGAGATGAGAACATGTTATTTGAAAGCACAAAGACCTATTGTAACGCCTCGGTTCCGGGTCCAATTCCCAAAACCCGAGGTGTTATGGTAAGTAACAAAAGCAACTAAAATATGGAATAATTTAAAGCTTTTTCTAACTTTATAATCAGAGTAAATGCGGAAACTTGAATTCAAATTCTCTTTATTAATCAACAATTATGATATACAAGGATTTCAATTACATGAGCAATCCTACATCTATATAGACTACCCAGCTACAACTAGCCTACAACTTGATGTCCTCACCAAGAGTACCTGAAGAAGGGGAGAAACCGGAGTGAGAATAAATCTCAACAAGTAACAAGGTGCATGCATGAAATCAGTCCATGTTTATATAAAATAAGTTATGAGGTATACGATTAAACCAACAACAACATCAATAAGAAAAACGATAATATAGAGAAATCACGGCACAGCATACCATGACTGTGACATCACAGGACTAATGGAATTGTAAACAGAGTCTTACAGACATGTGCCAATATGCTACCTTCTGAATTACAAATGGACCAGCCACCCTGTAGTCTGGCTATTCAACATCGACGGAAGAACCCACCAACAACCAAAAATCCAACCAAATGGGTTAGCATGTACGGCTCAACCAATCCAGAAGTGGGTAACGTAGCGACCGACCAATGCAGGAGCGGTACCATCCTCGAGATGATGGAATGCCTATGACACAGAATAAGAAATTCTATAAAACAATTTCATTTACTAACTACTCTAATGGATCCATGTAAGAGCTAAGCCTGCTAGACACAACTCACAATCAAAAACTCATAATAACTTAATAACATATCAATAAATAATGTAATTGCAAAACCCACACGATTGTGGAACACCAAACCAGAGAATGGACATACTTCTCAATAACACCCACCAAATACACTGTATAACAATAACCAAATCCGCCCTGCGGAACCAATAAACCAGGCACCTGCTTTGTCACAACTGTGACCCAAAAACCAACACAAGATGTACTAAGTCATATGTCCAAACTCCAGGTTTCAACGGCAAAATAATCCAGTATACACATAATCATTCGGAGCTCAAAGCATGCTCAGATAGTTCAAATACAAGTGCAGGAACTCCCAAAATCAAGTTTTGTTTAAAAGGAAATAAATCAAGACATTAACAATGTTCCTAACTCTTGATTAAAACTTCTCTATTTCTCTTGTCTATTAACATCCAACTTTCCTTCATCTAGAACCCAAGGTGTCAAAACGTATTAACTCTGTTATTTGGTACTTTCAAAAGGTATCTTAGGTCTATATTGAATTTTAAGAATAGGTTAGGTTACCCAAAATCATATCTAAAAAGTTTGTGACCTCTTTCTACTTAAAATATCTCCGAAAGTTTCATATTTACAATCATCGTCCCATATTATTATTCTTTAATTCAAATTTAATTCCGCCACTTCCTACATCTCAAGGTAACCTAGTTACAAGTGTTACAACTTCAGAATTTACAGAAAAATCATTAAATCTTAAATCTGGGCACAAATCCCAAAATCTGGAATTTCTGACATTGGTCGTTCGAAGAGGTGCTCGAGCGACTGTTCTAGCGGCGATAATTTCAGGTTCTGTTTTAGATACACAGGCAGGTTGCCCGTGGCTGCGCTCGAACGGTGTATCAAGCGACTTGTTTTCAATGTTCTAGTTTAAGGTATACAGATAGGGCGCTCAAGCGACTGTTCTAGCGTTCTGCCCAAAACTTAGTTTTTCTGGGTTTTTCGTAACTTTCGAAACTTCTGAAATTCCTATGTTTTTAAATTGTTTCTAAACATCTAAATTCCATTCTAAAATACTTCTAAGACAATCCTAATCAAATCTTGGTGATTAAAATTTATCTAATATTTCTTTCTAAATTAAACCACCAATGAGCAACACTTTTCTTGATTCTTAAAGAAAGATTTAAATCACCAAATCAAAACTTTATAATCATCCGACTTTTCCAATGAAATTTAACTTAAAACCAATACGATCAAACATCAAAATCACAAGAAAACATGCAATTCCTCCAGTTTCAAGTGTTTGCTACTTTCCTTTTTGATGAACCCAGATTTTTCAGAACTTCTTCTGTGCCCGCTTGTGGAGCTCAACCACACCCCTCTAAACTTCTCCAATTTAGATCTCCACCGTTCAGTTTAAAGTATCTCATGTATTGATCATAACCTATAAATTTCATGACGATCAAACGACTGGATCTCCGAGGATCATCGTTCAAAGTATTCTGGTCGGACCCCTGTAGTATCTGCCTTTTCTTTTCTTTCCTCTCTTCTCTCATTCTCTTCTTCCCTCTATTTTTCTCCCAAGCCCAAGCATGAATTCCCCTCTCTTTTTCCTTATTTTTGATTTGATAAAAACCCTAAACCTTTCCTAGACCTCACCTTTTATAAGCTCTTTTAATTAGAAGTCCTAATAGGTTTATGAGTCCTTCTAAATAAATTCCTACTTTTTCTCTACTTTCTACTTCTCTACTAGTACTATACCAATTAAATCCCTTGCTATCTAAACTCTTCTTTCTAGCTAATTTTCGTGTATATTTAATTCCTTATTTTAAAATATTATTAAAACACCCCAAAGCTCCTCTTATCCTCAAACTTAAGGCTCCTTATCAATTATAATCACCAATATACCATTTTTCCTACTTTTAAGCCATAATTTGTTATTTAAATTCAAACCTAACCCAAATTAAGTCTAATTAAATATTTCCAGTCTAATAATTATTTACTTACTCAATATATTAATTTGGCTAATTGGAAAATGACTAAAATACCTTTTCCTTGAAATTACGTATTTAACCTTTGGATCTTATTCCAAAAATTCTCCTCTTTATTTCTCACATCAATCTTCACCATATAATTCACTTGGATTAATACCCATCTTCTCCAATCCTTTATATTTAAATTACTCTCTCAATTTATCTAAATCAACTTTGTGCTTTCCTATTTAAATGAAGCTACTATTTAAATTCCTAATTACTCAAAGTTATTGTTTATTTATTTAGTTACTAATATCTCTTTGGATTATAATATTATTCCTCCAATACCTAAATTAAATATTAAATTCTCAATATTTAGGCTTATTTAATTTACTTTATTTTAGGAAAAATCCAAGGTTTTACACCTATAATCTCATACAAGCACTCTTCATGACAAAAGAAAGACAAAGATATCAAGCATGCTCATAACCTAAAAAGAGAACATTAAAAGAAGGGATATGGGGGGGATCAAACGGATACATGAGATTTAGATAGGAGGACACAAGATTTCTACAATTTCAAGATCTTCCTCTATTCCTTTGTTTTCTTGTTCCTTTGAGATCTCACGACCAATTAGAGCATAGACCACCTTTTTCTTGACTTTTTTCTTCAAAGTGTCTCATATTCAGGATGCCTTGATCACTCTTCGAGTCTAGTTGCTTTGTTGGTGTAGGCATCTTCATTGGTTGCAGGGTAGTTTTTCTTCCATTGCAAATGAAGGAATAAGTGTTAGCATAGCTATCATGCTCCACTTTTTGATCATATAGCCACGGTCTTCCCAGCAAAATATGGGTCACTTTCATAGGAATTATATCACACCATACGGAGTCTTGATAATGTTTTCCTAATGAAAATGATACCAAATAGCGATGCTTCATTGATAGTGTAGAGTCACTTACTGTAAAATCCCGGATTTTAGTAATAAATTAATTATACGTAGTAAATAAGCTAACTAAGTTATTAATAATATACAGTGGTTGAGGACTTGGTTCAACCCAGAGATGACCAAAGTGAACCGGAGGAGGACTTGGAAAGTTAATCTAAGGTGAGATTTTCAAGTTAAATTAGGGAGACCTTTTAGATATTATTATTCAGATTATTATAGTGTAGAGCTAATTAAAAATAAAATAATAAGGGAGATGGTCGAACCCAAAGAGAGTGGGTTGATCCAAAGGTTTATTTGGTTTGAGGTTTCATGGTTTAATTGGTTTGGCTTAGTGAAGGGGGTATTATGGTAAAATACCTTATATAATTAACTTAACCTCGTTATGTATGGAGTAATCCACATTAAGAAGAAAACACAAAATAGAAGTAGCCGCACGACCACTTCTATTCCCATTACACTTCTCTCTCTTTTTCCTCGAGATCAAACCTAACCCTAGTATTCAAGATTTGTTGGAGCCGTCATGGAGAAGGAAAAGAGAGGATTTTCGTGCATAGAAACCCAAGTAAGATCAAACTAAAGAGAAGCTTTGTTTTGAGAAGTTAAACTTCTTGTTAGATCTCTAAAAACGATTTTTCTTAACCCAGACGAGATCAAGGTTTGTGAGATTGTTGGAGCAGATTTGTGGTGATATTTCATTGCTTTTAGGAGAGGTTTTAGTTCCCAAAACCAGGTAAGTAGTCCCTTTAAATCTTGCACAAAAGAAATTCGTGTTTATTCGATATCCATGATTATTCGGTGATTTGATGAGTTGTATTCGTGATTTTTGATGTTTTAATTGTTGGAAGTTGTTATAACATGTTTATAAAGTGTTTTAGAATGATCTAGAATGGATTTGATGCATTAGAAATTGAGTTGTCAAATTTTTATTGATTTTAGCAACTTTCGGATTTTTATCGTATTGGGCCGCTTGAATAGTCGCTCGAGCGCCCTATGTGGTTTTCAAAACCCGACAGCAATTTTCCCAGATTGACCTGTCGCCTGAACAGTCGCTCGAGCGACTAACCCTAAAACAACCAAAGTCTAAGGCCGTTCGAGTGCCCCTTTTGCCGCTCGAGCAACCTGTTTGTTAGATTTTGAAAATTTGGCCTTTCAGCCTAGTTTTTCACTACGGAATTGTTTTTATCCATTTTTAACTTATGTACCATCAAGTTTAGAGTATTTGGAGATTGTTTGCACTGGTGGATATTTAAAATTCATTTTTATAAATATTTTGGGTAGATTTTACCAAAGAGGCACTTTTTCTTGATACCATTGTTCCAAACTATTCTATTCTTAACCAAACTTGATTCTAAGAGTTCCTACACCTGTAGTTGGTCTATCTGGACATCTTCTGAGTTTTGAATGATTTTACGTATGTAAGATCCTGGATTTTTAGGAATTTTAATTAAGATTAAATGGAGATTAGAGGATTTAATGAGGGTAATTAAATAAAAATTTAAAAGACTTAATTAGGTTGGGTTGGTTCAATTGGATCGGTTCATTTAAAAGTATTATATAAATTGAAGGGGTTTATTTAAGTTGGTGGTTTAAAGGGTTTGATTGGTTTAGGGGTTCAATGGGGGTTTGGTTTAGTTAATTGAATTGGTTCAATGGTTTAAACAAAAAGAAAAAAAAAAAAAGAAAACTTAAGGAATGGACGATTTGTGCATTTGGGGGTTTTTATTTTTGTGCTTAGGTCGTCAAGGGTTTGAGGATAAGAACAAAAACGCAGACAGGAGAAGGGATCGTGGAGAAGAAGAAGAAGAAGAAGAGAAGGGGGAAAGGAGAAGAAGAAGAAGAAGAAGAAAAGAAGAATAGGGAAAGGGGGTGTCTTGCTGTTGGGAGTTAACAACAAAAAGGAGAAAAACGAGTTGAGGAGGAGAAAAGAGAAGAAGAGAAAGAAGAGGAGAAGAAGAGGAGGAAGAGAAGAAAAGAAAGAGGGAAGAAGAGAAGAGGGCTGGGCGTTTGGAGTGTGGCAATTGGAGTGTGGATTTTCGCACAACAGGTAAGTAGCAGTTTTCTCGCTCGATCTACTCTTGTTTTGGTTTTTCTTTTATTTCTGATTCTGTCTGTCGATTGATTAGTGTTGGGTTTTAATCGATTAATCAATTCCTGTTGAACGACTCCTATTGATTACTGTTTTGATTTCTGTTTGTTATTTCTCTATTGCGAACGAAAAATTCTCCCGTCGGAGGTTACCAATCAAGGTTTATTTTAGTTGATAATAGTATCTAATCAGATTTTACCAGAATGCAACCTGATAGCATGCTTTAAATCTTTTTTTTTAGGATTTACAATTTTCTTAAGACTAGTGTTCACTTTAGGTTCCGTTAGAAACATCCAATTTAGGTTCTGATTTGGGGTTCTGATTTGAGGATCTGTTAGAAACATCCAAGTTAGGTTCTAATTTGGGGTTCCGTTGGAGACAGATGATTAGGATTTGGGGTTCCATTGGAGACAGATGATTAGTATTTGGGGTTCTGTTGGAGACAGCTGATTAGGTTCTAATTTGGGGATCTGTTGGAGACATATGATTAGGTTCTGTTGGAGATAGCTAATTAGATTCTGATTTGGGTCCTGTTCTGTTCACTCACTGTGTTGGTGATTTCTCCATCTAGTGTAGCTAAGGACATGATGGGATAGACTGTATAATGGTTAGTGTGTACAGTAACTTGGGTCCCATGAGCAGACAAAGCCTTGGTATCTTGTGGGAGGAATTGGAAGAGGTGCAACAGTGAATTCCGTGGTGTTTCGATCAATGTCTATTAGTTTCTAATTTGAACTTATATATGTATCTCTTTGAGGAGCTTTTGATCATATAAATAGAAATGGTTTAGTAGACATTCCTCTGTATGGTGATAGTTTTATATGGTTTTAACAACTGTGACAGTCTGAAAGCATTGTAACTGGATTATTCTCGATATATTCTTCTTGCAGGATGTGTTATCTAAGGTGTAAATCAGTGCTCTTTGGTGGATACTATTTGGTTGTATCCTAGTCTTGTTGAACGGTCACAATGAGTGCAAGAGGACATCCCTATTTATGTTAGAAAAGTATAACTGGATGATTGTTATATTGTATTTAAGCTGTGGAAATTGTAGTCATGTTTTCACTTGGTGGGTATCTTGAGTTCTTTGTTTTGCAATCAATTTAATGCCATTAGAGAGGACATTTAAATAAGCTCTTGTTGGAGAGAAGTTTGTGCATATTGAGACGTCGGAATTTCCAGTTGCACAACCTAGCTAGTGGATAAATTATTGGTTTTGTTGAGGAAAAACTGAGTTGGTGCATAGCAACAATTGGAAGGTTGTTCTAGCAGCCCTTTGTTAGGCTGTCTTAAGCCTGTGTAATGATTTTGGTGGCTTGCGAAGGCTAGGAATATTCGTATAAAAATTTATATTAGCATTCTAAAATTTAGTTTAGGGTATTTGTAGTTGAATGGAATTGGTTTGGGACCAATCGGAACTCATGGTATTGCAAGAAAAATCCGGAAAAATGGATGATTTCCGTCTATTAGAATTCGCGGCTGTTTTAAACCACCTGTAGTAAAATGGCCGTAAGTTCCTGTAGGAAACTCCGAATGGCGTACCATTTGTTGCGTTGGAAACTAGACTCATAGGGCTTTCCGATGATGTATAGCACTCATACAAATTCCTTATAGATTAAATCAGGTGAAATATTCAACTAACTAATTAAACTCAGTTCTGCTGAGTAAACAGCAACTGCAAACCAACCGTGGATAATTTGTATCAGTATTATCCGAATATGAAATTGATCTATTTCTAAATTGTGTTCGAAGGTAGTTTATAAAAGGAATTGAGATTGTAACTGGAAATTGAAGCTGAGGTTTCTTGTTCGTTGAGAAAGGCAATGAGCCTATGGCATCCCGAAAGGCAGAATGGCCTAGGGATTTAAGGGCAAGTGAACAGCAAGGTTCACTTGGATTGAGTTTTACTTGAGCAGTTGATTCTTACAGGTTTTGTTAGTCAAATATTTGCATGGTTAATTATTATACGAGTCTAGGCCGCATAGAGTTGGTCGTGGATCCACAGTCCGTCTAGCTTGTGTGTTAGTGATGGCTTGTCGCGTTAATACCTCGGGCCACTTGCGTACCACCGTGTGGGATCGGTGAGGCCTTCGTGTGGGATCGATGAGCTGTAGCGTGCCAGCCCATGCGTGGGTGCTCCACTCGTACGATGACCGTGCGCGGCTTCGAAGGCGAGTAGTGAGGTGGCAAATCGGCTAAGGGTGTTTGACTCGATTTACAGACACGCTAATCCACGAGTTTTGTACATATACTTTATGCTGACATTGTAGTTTGGTTTACTCTGTTTTTATCTGTTCATTACTAGTATTGTGTAAATGATAATGAACTGCTTATTCGCATGATTGGATAGAGATTTATCGTATGATATGTTAGCATGTTATTTCATTAGCTTAAAGTTGCATAAATAGTTTTATATCATGCATGTGCTACTTACTGGGACATTAGTCTCACCCGCGTTTTGGATTTAGCGGTTTTGTTTTAGATTCTGCTGGTGAGCCGCATACTGGGGCAGAGTATCAAGGGGGATCTGGAGTATCTGCAGAAGGATCACTACCCGGGCTAGATCTATAGAAGGAAAATATTTATTTTTGGATAGTTGTAAAATTTGTTTTGAATATTGTATGTTGTAAATGATGAGAGAGAGAGAGAGTGTGTGTGTGTGTGTGAAGCTTAGTAAATCTTATTCATAGATCTGTACAGTTGGATGAGTTAGTTCTTTTGAATAAATATATAAACTGTGTTTATCAGGTGATTGTTTGTGGTTTGAGGGCTTAGCCCATTCTCGTATGTACATGCGTTATATAGCCGTTTTTCCGAAAATTCTAGGATTATATTAACTTAGGTTTACATTGGTCTTGATTTGAGAGTTGTGTTAATATAATGTATTTTTGTATTCAGTTTAGGGTGTAGTTGTTTTTTTTTGTGATCGAATGTTGTTCTTTTCATGTTCTCTTTCATTCTGATATATCGATCTTGGTTGAAAAGATAACCCTTGGAGATGAGTTACAGTTATGCTACGTAACTCGGATCCGGGGCGTTACAACGTATACCTGGATTATTTTGCCCATTGAAATCGTGATCTTAAGGCATCTATTTGACTCCACTTGTGTGGGTTTATGGGTCACTGGTGTGACAAGGCTGGTGCCTGATTTATTGTTTTGGGCGGATTTGGTTATTTATCCTCGGTCAGTGTACTCGGTGGGAAGATAGTTACTTTGGTTATCCTCGGTCCGTGTACTCGGCGAGATACTTCCTCGATCCGTGTACTCGGTGGGAAGATAGTTACTTTGGTTATCCTCGGTTCGTGTACTCGGCGGGATACTTCCTCGATCCATGTATTCGGTGGGAAGATGGTTACTTTGGTTATCCTCGGTCCGTGTATTGGGCGGGATACTTCCTCAATCCGTGTACTTAGTGGGAAGATGGTTACTTTGGTTATTTTTGTTTATTTCCTCGATCCGTGTACTCGGTGGGAAGCTGGTTGGATACTTTATTATGGTTGTGGTTATATTTCACAGTGTTGAGTTTATCGGGTTTAGTCTGATTAATCGCTGCATATGTTTTATTGTTGTCAACTATTTGCATGACTACTTACTGAGATGTTGTTTATCACATTATCGTTTTATCGGTTTTGTTTTTAGATATTCCTGGTGAGGACGTTGTAGGGATAGACACATCTGGGGATTATACTGAGTACCAGGATGGAGATTACTTTGTTCCTGTATAGGTTTAGGGATTTACATTAATAAAGTTGAGTTAGTATTGGAAGAATTGTTTTAGATTACTTTTATTTAAATGACACGGGTGATGTTCATTTTATTCTAGTTAACCCTTTTCAAACTTAGTTGAGGAATTGGTGTTGGAGGTTTCCTTTTAGTATCCTGCGCTTCTTGAAAGAAAAAGAAAAATTATCTGTTATTTCTGCACTCTGATTATATTAAATGAAATTGTTTAAGTCTGGATTAGTTATTTTGGACCATTATCCTAACGTCTTGGGTCGGGTTTATGTTCTTAAATAAACCTGGATCCGGGGCGTTACACTTACCCAAGCAACCTTGTAAGGTTTAGGGTGTTTCTCTACCTTCAACTTCAATTTATCAACCAACTCTTGTGATGCTTCATTCATGCTGCTACCTCCATCAATAATGAGATTTAGTGCCCGTTCATTATGACTTACTCGTGTTTGAAATATGCTGATACGCCTCCAATCTTCCTTCCTCTTCTTTAAAAGTTGTGAGAATTCTTCTAACAATAAGAACAAGGTCATTTGAACCTTCTAAACAATCTTCTTCAATGGCCTCTTCTAGCTCCCTTTCAATTGCTTCATCCTAATTTTCATGTTCGTCGATAATATCTTCATCACACAAAAGATCCGAGTCGCAAACAAGTGCAAACTTTCGATCTTTTGTAGGACACATATTGGCATAATGTCCCTTTTCACCGCATTTATAGCACTCGTCATTACCAGCAACTCTCCTTTAAAAAGCGTTAGCTATAGCTTTTCTTTTCTGCTCATCACGAATAACAATTCCAGGATTAGTACTTCTGTTGACAGGAGCAATGTTTGTTATACTTGAATTTGCCCTTCTTGCTTAAATTGTACGAAAAGATGAATTACCACCCAACTGTGGATTTGGTCTTCAGAATGAAGATACCTTTAGCTGGTTTTCGATCTTGAGTGCCAATTGATACACTTCGTCAACACTAACCAATCTGGTGATCAGTAACTCCTTGATTTCTACTAGAAGTCTTGACTTGTAATGAACAATAGCTTGTGTTTCAGTTTCTATGACCTGGCATCGAATTGTTAATTCATGAAACTTGCTGGTGCAATCATCTATTGTTTAGCTTCCTTGTCGATGGGATAGCAAGTCTTCAAAAATTTATTCTTCGTAATTAACTGGTAAATACTTTTCCTTTAACTTGAGCTTCATTTCTTCTCAATCAGTTATAGGAGGTTGTTCAATGCGATAGAGTTGTTCTTTTACCCTATGTAGAGACCCAGTAAAAATATTAGTGGTTGACCCCAGTCAATATATTGACTCGGTCAAGTCCCTAGAATAAAGGCTTATGATTGGTGCTGTGCAGAGTTTAGTGTGCCTGCACACTCACCATGTACAAGTATTAGGAAAGGGGCTGATTTAGTCTTTTCACTTGTAAGTTAGGGGTTTGGAAAAAAACCTAATCTCCATCTCCTCTCATTCAATCGCAGGAGGCAAAAAGAAACCTAGAAGGGGGAGGAGAGAAAATCCAAGGCACTAACTAATCTTCTCCAAATCATCCCTGCAGCAGGAAGGTAAGTTCGGTTATTAATCCCCCTATGAATGCATATATTCAAAATGTATGGATGAATTAAATCGTTTTAACCTTACATGTTGAAACAAATCGTAGAAACGTAGCATTTGGATTCTGTCGTTAGTTTTCTTCAAATCTACGAACACCGTGGCTTGAACCCAGTGGCTTGCGTTCAATGATGATATGCAAGTTTTCAATTAGTATATTCTCTTTTCGTTCGATGTTAGATGGGCGACTGGTTTGGGTTTATGGGGTTCGGCGACTGACAAATGAATGGGGTTTCTTTAATTCGTATTTGAATGAATGACTTCAACTCGTCGTTTTCTTTTTGGTATAATTATTAGTATCTTAAATTGGTTGATTCGTTTCCTTTGGTTTTCGGCTTCCACGTTTGAATGTTGGGTTTCTTTGTTTCTCAAATTTGTCCTTTAGTGGAATTCTTTAAGAAATTCGTTGAGACGATGACTGATGGGTTTTATTTTTCATAATTATATTTTGTTAAAGGAAACAAAAGTTATTACAAAATTGAACATGAGAAATTCCGACGTGTTGGACCTTTTCTCCATTGTCTTTTGTGAGTTAATGGTTACTTCAGACCATGACTCCTATATGCAAAATCAAAATGAAATGAAAACCTCCTAGGCCTGTACGTGTACAAGAGACAATGTAATCATCCGAGTGCATAGGATAAAGAAGCATGGAATTTAAAATTTTCCATATAATAAAAGGGCATCTGTGTAATAACTCCAAAATACAACATTTAGGTATACAAAAGGCTACTAAGATCTCACCATCACTGCCTCTCACATGAGCATTCATATACAAGAATGATAATTTAAAGATAACTCCCACGTCTACAAATCCAAAAAGAATAATTACATTCCCATTGATAGTTTCTAGGAACTAAATACAATAACATAAAGAGAACCCCTACTACGGATAGTAAAAGTCCTCGGGCCTGTGCTCAAGTTCACCCTCAATAGCTACCCCAATACATGGCTCACCAAACGGATCTGAAAACAAATCCGGAAAACAAAACGCGTGAGACTTAAAGTCCCAGCAAGTAGCAAACATGCATGAATGGAAGCAGTTAATACAATTCACATAATATCATGATTGGAACAGCTTAGGCAATTTATATAACATCATGAGTAGAGGCAGTTTATGCGATTCATATTCTCAAGTCAAGCATCTAAATAATATAACCCATAAAAATTAGCTAACAAACCTGGTATGACTGATAATGTAAGTCAACCTGTAGAACTCACGATGTAGGACACACCTTTATCAGCAGTTACTAGAACCAATATCACATCCCACAAACCAAGATATAGTACTAAATTCACAACCAAGTGAAATTCCCCATCCACTACCATTTGGTCTAGGCCAAGTGAGATCTACACCGTCACTGGCATTCAACAAAGGGGCAAGTGAGATCTACACTGTCACTGCCAACCAACCACGACCAAGTGAGATCTACACCGTCACTTAAATCACATAGAAGAAACTCATCACAGCTTTACCAAATCAAATTAATATTCCCAATGCGTAAGAACTAACCAACAAGCACTTCACAGCCAAAGCCAATTCACAGTAAAACACATACCCCTTAAGGTCCACGAATTTCGCATTTAAGAAGTGGGATAATCTTAGGATCCCCAATAAAGTCACCATACCAAAAATCAACGAATTCCGAGACAAAAAGTTTCGGACCTCAAAAATATTCTAAGTATGGATAAAAACGTTGACTTTTCGGTGTCGAATTTTTCTAGACAAATCTACAAGGAGTTTGGGGCTCAATTTCTGGTTGTAGTCTATTGGAGGGTATATAAATCATCTAGAATTTTCTGGGCTTCTGAATCATTCATTTGGATATCAAACTCAAAAAGTGGCCATTTTTGAAAATCGGGAAATCTGGAAATTTAGGCACCAACTGAAAAGTTGACTTTTTATTGGTTGGGAATTGGGCCTTGAGAGTATTTTTATTGGTTCCAAATGGGGGTAAAACCTTATTTACATGTAAAGACTTAAGTAAATGAAGCAATAAATACACAGGACATTTCATGTAATAAGGGTGCTATGCGAGAGACTTGGCTTGGTTGGGAAAGGGTTCGAGAGAAAAAGGCTAAACAAATCATGAAACAGGGTCCACGATTAGGTCGTGGATTAATCGCCCGGAGGCGATTAGCTCAATGTTCGGGCGTTCAGGTTAAAGGTTCGCGCGCCCAGGTTTAAAACAGGTTCAGCGCGCGCGCGGTAAGGTTTAACGTTTGCGCGCTAAGGTCGCGATTAGCCCTGGGTGATTAATCCTGTTTCGCGATTTATTTTAACAGAACCTGATTTTTGGGGGTTTTGGCTCAGGATTAATCGCCAATCTGCAGGATTAATCGCCGGCTCGGGTTCTTACAAAATTTTGGGTATTTTCAACACACAACTCATAGAAATCATTCTCAACCTTTCCAACATCAAAGTAGGTGATCACAAAACATCCCAACACACTTAAAAACATCTCCTGAAACAAAGATTCATCTCACATCTACATGAACACAAATCAAACGCATGAAACCTCATTCAAGACACAAATCTCAAACCCTAATATAAATTAAGATCAATAGAGTTGAAAGTCCATGGCAAATCAATAGAAAATAACCAAGATCATCATACAATCAAAACCTATGAATTTTAGAAGTGAATAGCAACATGCAAGATCATTCCTTCAAATAAATCAAACCCTAGAGAGAGAATACGAATTTTGTAATTCATTTTGTTTTGAAAGGGTTTGCTACTTACCTGTTAATGGAGAAGCAACCTTCCCTTCAAGCTTTTCTCTCCTTCTTCTTCTTCCTCTTGAAGCTTCAAGCAAGCTCCCACACTTTCTCTCTTGTTCTATACGTCCAAGACAAGAGGGAGTGTTCTAAAAATACTTAAAATAGAAATTAGGGCATCCTTTTATATGCCCAAGTTTTGGGTCTTTCAAATCTGCCCCTAAACAAGGCTTTTGTTCAACTAAAACCCTAGGGTGTACCTAAGGCATATCAGGGGTACCTTAGTGTCATTCGAGTGGGGGTACCTTAGTATTAAGTGGGGTACCTTAGTGTTAAGCGGGGTGTTTGCCTTAGCCACTTCAAAAGGCATGCTTTAGGAATGCTTGGGAGGTGTACCTCAGTTATATTGAGGAGGGGTACCTTGATTATTGAGGGGTGTACTTTAGTTATACAGGGGGTACCTTTTGGAAATATAAGGAGGTGTACCCTTGGTAACATGAGGGGTGTACCTTAATAATCTAAAAGGGTTACTTGAGTTATAGAATGGGTGTACCTTAGCTATAAGAGGGGGTACCTTAGCTATATAAGGGATTATACCTTAGGGAAAACAGTGGGGGGTTACCTTACTTATATAGGGGTTACTTTAGTGAGACAAAGGAGGTACTTTGGCTATATAGGGGGTGTACCCTAGGTAAAACAGTGGGGGTACCTTACTTATATGAGTGGAGTACCTCTAGGAAATTCAAGGGGTGTACCCTAAGTAATATAGGGGATGTACCTTAGGTATGTTGGAGGTACTTTAGTTATAAAAAGGGGGTACCTCTAGTTGTATAAGGGAATGTACCTTAGCTAAACAAGGGGTACTTCAAGTAAGATAGTAGGGCACCTTAGTTAAAATAAGGAGATACCTTAGACAACACAAATGAGGTACCTTAGGTATAATTAGGAAGTACTTTAGGTATTCGAATGGGGTACCTTAGGCAAAACAGTGGGGTACCTTGGCCAATATGAGTAAGGTGCCTTAGGTAATATAAGGGGGTACTTTAGGTATACATGTGAGGTACCTTAGGCAATGCAAGGGGATACCTTAGGTAAACACAGGGGTACCTATAGGCAAACACAGGGGATACCTTAGATGAACACAGAGGTACCTTAGGCAATTAAAGTAGGGTACCTTAAGGATACAAGCGGGGTACCTTAGGTATAACTGGGGGGTACTTTAAGTAACACTTGGGTATACTTTGAGTAATATATTCGGGTACTTTGGGTAATACATGGGTGTACTCTAGGTATACTTAGATGGTACCTTGCGTAGTACATGGATGTACTTTGGGTATACAATGGGAGTACCTTGGGTAATACAAGAGGTACTTTAGTGGCATTTGGGAGGGTACCTTGGGTATATTTTGGGGTACCATGGGTATACTTGGGAGGTTATTTGGGCATTCTTGGGAGATACTTAAGGTACACTTGAGAGGTACCTTGGGCAATATAAGAGGGTGCCTTAGGGATATAAATGGGGTACCTTAGGCAATGTGAGTGAGGTACCTTGGGCAATATAAGAGGGTACCTTAGGGATAATTAGGGGATACTTTAGGTATACTTGAGTGGTACCTTGGGTAACACTTGGATATACTTTAAGTATACTCGGGAGATGATTTGTGGTACACTTAACTCCAGTTTTTCCGAATTTGATTTCCAATTCACTAGATCTAATTGAAAGATATCTTAGCCAATTGTAGCTAAGACATAACACTAACTACGCTTTTCTTTAACAACTTCAATTCGATTCCCCTAACTCTTTAGGTATAATCCATACTTACCCCATCTTCATAACACAATGTCTTAATTAGTCTAATAATCACACTTTAGATAATTAAGTTTAATAATTAAGGTATAATCCGGGACGGGGTTTTACACAATGCTTGGCCCATTTTGACACAGATAAGAAAGATAAAATCAAAATCACTTGGCAACCAATTGTGGGGCTCACTCAAGGGCCCACAAAGCAATCCCGGCCCACTTTTGGCATGAAATCCACTTAGCTAATCCAATTTGAACTTCAAATAAAAATCAGTTCATTTGAACCAAAGCCCAAAGGGCCTCTCAGGTTTAGATTGAGGCCCACCAAGGGGACATATGGGCCACACTTGGCCCACCAAGGAATCTATGGGCCTTCCAACGGGGCCCGCCCAATCAGACTCACATCACTTTAATTAAAAAGATAAAATCAAGTAAAGGGACCCACACCACTTTGGCGGTCCCGCCAGACTTAAACCAAAATTGAATGCTGGATTAGGAATCGGGTGAGTGAGAGACCAACTGAGTTGACTCAAACCAGGGAAACTTATGGGACCCGTCACTTGACGGGGTGGACTGGGGTGTCTACGGACTTCCCCAGACCGCACCGAGAACCTACTTAGAATCTCAAGCCGCAGACCAAGCCTTAGTAAAAGAACTTAGGCACCCAGGTGTCCGCCTGCACCCCATCAGGCGGGTGGCGACTCCAACATTCCCGAATTACCCTTTAGGAGGCGTGCCTACCCGTGCGACCATGCGCACACCGTTCGTTGAAAACTCTTGGACAAAATCTCAACGAGGTCACAATAACAGAAGTTTAACTGCAAAATTTTCGTCACTTGCTGCCGATTTAAGGAAATGGAACAAGGAGGAGGTGGGATGTCTTCATGAGAAAAAGAACCAACTCCTATCAAAATTACAGAGAATCCAAGAGCTTATGGAGATAAATCCTTCCTCTATTTTGGAGCAGGAGGAAAGAAATATCTATCATGAATATGCAAGGACTCTGAAACAAGTGGAAACTCTATGGTTTTAGAAATCGAGGATCAATTGGCTGAGAGATGGTGATAGAAACACCTCCTTTTTATTCGCACATTTATTCGCACAAAGCAGAGGATAACGAGGAAGTCTCGTCAAGAAATGTCTTGAATAGTTGGTCACAAAGTATTTTAGAGACATGTACAAATGCTCTCCTTGTTGGTTAGATTGTAACCTCCCAGGTTTGATAACTCGGGTTATAAATTCTAAGCAGAACGTCTCTGTCAGCTCTATTCCTTCAGCTGAGGAGGTATGGCTTACGATTAAAAGTATGGGAGCGTTCAAATACCCCAAGGCAGATAAATTCCAAGGAGTTTTCTACCATCAATTTTGGGAAGTGGTCAGCCAAGATGTAGTAAAAATGGTCCAAGAGTGTTTTTCTTTAAAAGTGCTCCCATCAGGTGTAAACCATACTTATATCTCTTTAATTCCAAAAATGCCTCATCCTAGGAAAATTGGTGATTTTAGACCTATTAGCTTATATAGTTTTAGTTATAAAGTAATATCAAAATTTTTGGTAAATCGTATCAGGCCTTTTTTTGTCAGATATAATATCTCCTAATCAATCTGCTTTTGAGCTTGACAGGGCGATTGGAGATAATATTTTGATTAACCATGAAATTTTTCACTTCTTTGGAAAAAAAAAGAAAAAAAGAAGACTAAGTAGAATCAGAGATCAAATGGCAGGGGGAAGAAGCCTGGTTAGAAAGGGATTTATGCTTTGAAATTGGACTTCTCCAAAGCATATGACAAACTCTCCTGGAATTTTCTAAGAAAGTTATTGACAGCCTATGGGTTTAGTGGGGAAGTGGTTGATCTGATCATGGCATGTGTCTCCTTTATTTCCTACTGCATTCTTTTGAATGGGTCTTCTACAGGACATATTGTTGATGAACAGGGGTTGAGGCAAGGTGACCCCTTGTCACCTTACCTGTTCATTTTATGCCAGCAAGTGCTTTGCCTCGCATTTCATCGGGCGGAGTACAAGGGCAGGATTAAAGGGATCAGAATTCGGAGAGGTGGTTTGGCTATCTCTCACCTAATGTATGCTTATGATGTGATGCTATATGTTGTAAATGATGGTCGTGAAGCACACAACTTGGTTAGAATCCTGTATCGGTATTGCTATGAATCTGGCTTCCAGTAGATTGGAGATTAGAAGAATTTTCTAGATTCAGGGTAAATAGGCTGTGGATTTTATTTGGGAGTCCCAATCCTAAGAAGGAAACCTCGGTTGAAAGATTGTGAAGAGGTCCTTCAAAAGATCGCGAATTGACTTGATAGTTGGAAATCTCTATTCCTCTCTCAGATGGATCGTCATACTCTCATTCAGTCAATGTTTAGTAGGGTTGCTAAACGTGCAGGCCCGACACGGCCCAGGCCCATTTAGTGCGGGCGGCGGCACGCCCGGCCCGTTTTCTATAACCCCCAGGCATGGCGGGCCTGGGTATAAAATTGTTTTTTTTTTTAAAAACAAAGGAAAATTAGAAAAAAAATAGTAAATAATCACAAAAAATTCTGAAAAATATGTTTATTATTCACAAAATTGTCTTACATATATTGGGATAGATTTTGATCAAAAAAATATAAATAAATAAATTATTACAAGTACAACTTTTGTAACGCCCCGAATCCGGGTTACGTAATGGAACCGTAACTCGTACCCGAGGGTTAGATAACTAACCGCAGGATCTATATCAGAGTGTAAGAAACATGACTTTTCATTTATTTCATCAAACACAATATCAGAGTTCTCTAAAATATCCCAATCACTAAAACACAATGAATTGAAAGAATTACAATTTCAAAGTTACTCACTATCTCAAATGAAATATAGCAACTACAATATATCTCAAAAGTCACTCAACAAAGAAATCCTCTCCCCTATATTCGGGGTAATCCGAGTCTGGCTCAACCCCAGGTATATCGTCCTCATCAGGATCTGAAAACAAAACAAATCAAAACGGAATGAGATACGAATATCTCAGCAAGTAGCACATGCATGCACAAAACATTTATATCAGTTCTAAAACATGCTTCAATAGTAACACATGCAGTCGAAAACGATAACCAATCTTTAAGAGTAAACTGAGTAATCCAGATACATCATGTATACTGATAAAGAGCAATATCAACAGTCAATGCATAACAGAGATTCATAAGTGGAAACATAAGCAAGTCCACGGTGGACTCATGAAATAAGATTGCCCTTAACTAGGTAATGCCGAAGTTCACTATGCCACCTCCTGGCTTAGGTGCGAAGCCGAGTACACGATCATCGTCTTATTGCGGGAGAACCCATCCAGTACAGTGATGAGTTGGCATGAACTAATCCAGTCACAGTCCGAGTACACGATAAAATGAGGGATAGCCGCAGCCAGCCGAGTACACGATCAAGCCTCACCGAGTACACGGTGGAAACGCGTGCGTGAACAACTCATTACGACTAGCAAAGAAAACAATCTATTCCACTACCTAGCTCTTGACTTGACAAATGTGGATCCACACCGAGCTATGCCATCTAGACTCAAGCTAAAGCCAAAAACAGAAATCTCATTAATATCGAAGGTTTCCAAACCCAAAACATGCTATCTCGAGCACACAACCATCTCTGAGTACACGGAGGAACCAATCCCAAGTACATGGAGGTAAAGTAACCATTCAGCCATCAAATTCACACGAACATCCTCCAAGTGTATAAAAGATCCCAAAAATCAGATTTGTCCATAACAAATTAGTTTAGAAAGTCCTTTCCACCATAGAGCTGAAAATGCTCTTTTATAGTCAAAATTTGGTAAAACTGTCAAAACACGGTTAAACCGGCAAATCTACATATAGATATCAAAGTTTTGTAATAATATTAAATTCAGACCTGTCACCTTTGTTTTTATACTCAACAGAAATCTTTCCCCATATAATTTACACTAACTCACTTTTATTTAATCTAATATTCTCAACTCTTTCTTTAACTCTTGTACTTCATATACCTCTCTTTAATATTTTCATTTCAGCATTTATTATTGTACTCCCATCCTTTTTATCCTTTATAAAGTATCCTTAGAGGATCTTACTTAATATGTTTTACAAAAGAAACCATCTAGAGACTATACATAGGTTCAGATTTCTTTATAATCTCCAACTCATTTCTCACTCCATTCTTCTGATTTCTTTACTTTATACTTAATTATAAACCCAGGTTCAGCACCTATATCTCACTCCAATTCCCTTTCTTCATCTCCCATTTATCTTGTAGATAATACCACCTTATAATTGTAGAAAATCCCAAATTATAATTGCTGGAAAAATCTCAGAACTTATTAAAATACTCACTCTTAACTACTTAGATAGATTGCTGATTTTTACACTAGTACCTGCAGAATTTCTCAGACCAACCCCTCTTATTTTCCAGAAGTTCTTTAATTACTCTAGGTTAGATTCCCAAAGGTTTTTCCCCTTGCTGGAATTTAGGACTTGGGTTTGAATCACCCTAGACTTGAGCTGGCTACAGGTCAGCAATGGTCAGCAATGGTAGGCACTCTCTTTATTTTTCCAGATTCAGGTACAGCTATGGAAATTTGGTTAGGACTGATCTATTTTGTTGTAATCCAACTAGTTCTGGTGATATATTAACTCCCCAATCTTGCCTCTATCATATAATTGAATTTAAGTAAATCATTATAGCACAACTACTTACTAGTTGCCAATTCCCTCTAACACTTCCTTTCTAATTATTCATTGCCTAAGCTTCTTGTTTGCCCACTTCTATTTTGCTGTAAAGGTTCTGTGTTTAACTAATTCAGAACATATCTAACCTTGATTCAGTTATGAGAATAATAATTAAATGATAGGAACCAGAATTTAAATTATTAAGAGAACAACCACAACCTCCCACCAGCTCTCTAGATTTTTTCATACATTCAGAATTTCTTTACTTCAGAAATCAACAACCACTTCAGCACCTTTAACAATCCTATTTAGACATCCTAGGATAACAATTAGAAGTTAAAGACTTGAGTTACCACTCACTAAACTCAGACGCACATGGCTGTAGCCAAAACAGTTGGGCGCCAACCTCCTTCTAGGCCAGCCCTCCTTGGCGCTCATGAACTCTCTACAGATTTCTAAACCTTTAAATTCATTTACTATTCATTTATTTCTCATAACCAGCTTCCTAGAAGAATCTCTAACCTAGACTTGAAACTAGGCCTATAAAGACCCAAGGAATCTGCTGGTCGCTAACCTCCACAGGAGGTGGGCGATCTCCAGCAATGCTGGGCGCCCTCATTATGTGCCCAGATTGCTAAAGCTAATGATCACATCATCAATTGGATTCTGATGCTTTGCATTCAACTCACTTCTAAGATAATTTTTAACCCTAAATGCATGCTGCAGACATTAGTACAAGTTGGTTTGATCGACCACATTTTCAATATCTGTTCCATGCGATTTTCCAAATTTCGAACACTGAAATACAGCAACCAATATCTTGGTCTAACATGAATCATATATTTATTTGCTTACAAATCTTCTTCACCATAACAAAACTTGCATGATTAACACTCAATCTATTCTGGAAAAACAGGTGGAACTACTAGCATATATGGTTTGATATTGACGACAATACTCAGCAAAACAGAGATCTGAACCTGCTCATTGTATCACACAATTTCTAATTTAAAACCATGAAAACTCGATTAAGATTTGTGCTACTCACACTCAGATGAAATTTCGAGTTGATGAAGACCACCAATCCACCGATTTAAGTTTCTGCAGTAGAGTTCCAATTCACGCCCACTCCTCCTCTGAAATCTATTACAATTTGTTCAGACTTTTCCAGATCTGGAACTTGATCTGATTCTTCACTAAAACTAGAACGAAAACTCAGGTTTAATGCTAACTTACCTCCAGCTTGATCTGAATTTGCAGAATTCAGATTACTCTTGAGGAATTGAAAATTCTGCTGCAACACACTTCTATACTAATAAACAGGGCATCACGATCAGATCTCTCCTCTCTGATCAACTCAGAAATTCGGTTCCAGCTCCTCCACCCTAGCTCCTGGATCTCCTTCTCTATGAGATCTCAAAGTTTGCTCGATCAAAAGCCCAACAAAACCAGCGAGTTTCTTTTCACTTGGTATTTATAGTTGCCGCTCAAACCAACTTAAATCATGATCTGCTGCATTGCCACACTACAAAATTTCCTATAACAGCAGCTCATTTAAATTAGCATCATTTATTTTTGCCACCTCATCCGATCAAAATCAACTAATTTAAATTTCTGAACAATTTCCTCATACCTTTATACTTAAATAACCCGACCAGCACAAGCCACCTTTCCGGGTTAAATCACTAACCTCGCTTCTCTGCAAAATTAATTATCTACCATTAAATTAATCCCTAGAAAATAAATTTTTAAATTTTCCAGAAAATTAGGGATTTTACAACTTTGCAAATACAACAATAGTAACCTGATTTATAACTTTCTTAGAGTCTTGTTAAAATTTTAGCCAATGGTCGGCCTATCGGACCCCCCACCCCTATGTGAGCACTCCGTCGAGTCTACCAGCCATTGGCCAAAACTTTGAACAAGACTCTAATAAAGTAACAAGATAAGAGTAAGAGATTGTAGAAGAGGTGTGATTTGGAGTGGGAAGGGTTAAGCCTATTTATAGAAAATCAAAAGTGGCTTTTTACCACCTCTACCCTCCAATATGACTGTTATTTGGCAGTTGGAAGGGTGTAAATGGTCATTTATAGTTAATTACAAGCATACCCCCCTAATATGGCTGTTGGGGGGTGGGGGGAGGGGGAAACAGTCAAAAAATGGCAAAAAAACCACTTTAGAGGGTTGTTTGGGGCTAGCCGTTGCTAGCCAAACGGCTAGCCCCTTGGCGGGCTGGCCGGCGTGCCAATCCGCGTGGGCCCAACGGCAGGCATGCGCGTGCTTGCCGTTGGGCCCACCCGCTAGGCCAGCAAGCAAGCGCGTGCCAAACGAGCCGCATGCTCGGATACCTGAGCTTGGCACGGCACGGCTATAGTGTAGGGCCATGCCGTTCCAACCCACACGGATAAGCAACCCTAATCCTTCCTAATGTTCGCCCGGCTTATGAGGTTTCCCTTGTCATTGTCGCCCTCAAGCACACAACAGTGTCATGAGATGCCCAACCAAGTCGATCATCTAACTTGCCCCACTCAAGGAGCTTCACATGTATATCGGGTCATTGCCGCGCACACTGAATAGCCAAGGAGCTCCCAGGCGCTCCCATGTTCTTGTATTGAGGGTTACTAGCCCATAACACCATCCTCGAGTCCCCCTTAATATGTCCCCCTCGAGCATATCAAGGCACCTCATATCTTGTAGCCTCGCAAGTAGCCCAACATGGTGCTCCACGCCTAGCATAAGAAACACAAGTCTTCCTGGCAAGGCGTTGCCCCTTTACCTTGCCTTCATGCTACGCGACACTTGTGGCGCACATCCGAACCCAAGACGTGCTACCACGCAAGCCAACACTAAGCCCTCATGGCCTAGCGATAGCCCACTCACCTACCATGCCCACCTAAGTATGCATAGAGCACACAAAGGCCTCACAGCATAGTAGCCCCTTTATTCGAGGCACGTGCACGACTGGCGGGCCGCCTACCCTAGTAGTGTCTTGGAGTGTGCCATCGATACCCCAGGAAGCCCTGGACATGTCCTTCAACCTGCCAAGACCTGCACGCAAGCCCCTTGGGGAGTGCTTGTTCCGTGCCTCACATAGGCACCAAGGAAGGCCAAGCACCAACCACCTCCCCTTAAGGTGGATGCTAAGTATTTAACACTCTTCCGGGAGGAAACATCACCCCTGCTGGTACAATCATACTGCCCTTTTTCGGAGTTCCAGGTGGAGTTTTCTTGAGCCGTCTGAACCAGTAGCTTCGTCTCAGTCTCTAGTTTATCCTCAACTTGACTAAAGCCCAAAACCACTTTCAGATTAATCTCCACGCCTTCTCAAAATCGTGGGGCCCACTTGCTAGAAAACCACCTTCTGGCCATTTCTTCCACTTGAACACCCTACCCATATTTAAGCACCTTTGTGCCATGCTTAAACACCCTTAGGTTGGTTTTCAAAACATCTCCATGAGTTGGCCACATTAGGCCAAAGTATGTGTAACGTCCCAAACCTATACCCAGCAAGATATTGTCTGCTCTGGGCCCAATGGGCCCTCAAGGATTTGTTCTCAGGGGATAACATGAACTTCCCAGTGGTCACCCATCCTAGCACTGCTCTCACCCAAGCACGCTTAACTTGAGGGTTCCAAGGGGATTTAGTCCCGTGTTATGCCTTAAAAGGCATCTTGCTTTGTAAGGGATCACAAAACTATTTATAGCATCTCCGAGCGTTGTGGGATCCCAACCATATGCACATTCTTGCCTGTTAGCTTGCCAAGTGAGACTACCCATTCACCCACCCACTCAGACAGCCAGCATGTCACAGTATGCCCCGCCGGGCTAAGCCATGTGCCCACCATGGCAATGTCATGGCACACCAATGTGCCAACCATGGCACTATCATGACACTGTTGTATGCCAAGTTGTGTGCCAAGCTTGCCACTATCATGGTCCATGCTATGCCACACTTTTGGACCGTGACAGCAGGGAGCTTTGGAGCAAATGGATGCAATGGTGAGGAAATTTTTTTGGAAGAAAGGCAAACAAGGACAACATATGCACACTATATGTTGGGACCGCATCACCCAACCTTGGCGAAGTGATGGACTTAATGTTAAGAGCACAACAAGGATGAAAAAGCTTTGATACTAAAGGAAGCTTGACAGTTGCAAGTGGGTAGGAAAGGTTTATGGGATGATCTTATGGATGACACTTATTTCCCTTGATCAAAAGTGAATGTGGCGATTGTTCGAGCTCGTCACTCTTATGGCTGTAAGCAAAGTGAGAAGTTCTGTGAATGGATTGATGAAGGTAGTGAATGGACAGTGGCGTTGGGGAAAGAGATATATATTGTAAAAGATAGCTGGATCAAATACATACAGGGAAAGCTTGACATTCAGAGAAATTGTCATCTTTTCCACCTCACTACAGTCGACCAACTAATTAATAACCAGATCATCCATCAATTCTGGAATTTGGATATTGCCTCAAAGATCCTCGATACTCTGATTGCGAATTTAATAGGAACCGATAAGCAACATTGGAAATTCACTTCGGCTGGAAATTATTCAGTGGCTTCAGCCTATAGAATGATGCTAGGAAATCTGAATCAATTGCAGGACTCCATATGGCTAACCTGTTGGCACCTAAATTGCTTACCTAGAATCAAATTGTTCTTATGGAAATGTTTTTCAAGTGGGTTTCCTACTGGAGATCTGTTGGCGTCTTGGTTAAGCAACCTGGACAATCCCTGTGTGTTGTGTAATGCGGAAGGGGAATGTCTCGCGCACTTGTGGCTACAATGCCCCTTCTCCCGGGCGATTTGGTTAAAATCTATGGGGGGTGCTTTGCAATTGTTGGGCCCTCAGAATTTCCTTAAATTGTGGTTTCAATACATCTCTAATTTAAAGATTCCAAGTTATGAAATTCAGTCAATTGATTTTTTGTCGTAGGTGGCTATGTTTGGATGGGTAATATGGAATGAAAGTAACAGGGTTTTATTCAAGGGGAAGGAAGCTTTTGTGATTTTTGTTACATCTAAGTTGGAGAAGATGATAAATGAAGCCCATGGAATCAAGAGCTTGGACCAGTCATGATGATGCAACATGAACCAAGGGAGGTTAAGTGGGTTCATCCGGAAGAAACATGGATAAAAATCAACTTTGATGGGGCTTAGACGAAAGGCCATAGTCGTGCTGCATTTGGGGGTGTACTGAGAGATAAGGATGAAGTGTTCATTTGGGTTATGTAGTGGAGAGTTCACAACTTTTGCTGTTGTTGCTAAAGCACAAGAGGCTCTTGAAGGAGTAAGAATCGCACAGCCTCTACATCTATAAAAAATCGTCGTAGAAGGGGATTCTTTAGCTCTAATCCAACTACTGCAGAAAGATATTTCTCTGTCGCCGTGGAGGTTACAAGGATACATTGCTCAGATAAAGGAGATTTGTTCAGAGTTCTCAAAAGTCTGGTTTTCACATTCTCTAAGAGAAGGAAATAGGCTTGCAGACCACCTTGAGAATTTTGCGCTTGACCTTTTTTTTGTATTTGGCTTTCTTCACAACCTCCTTCTTTATCTAGTTATTTGTTGGATGATCGGAGGGGCATATGTATTCTCAAGGGCGCTTAGGCGTCCTGGGTTAGCGTTAATTGAATTTCAAAGACTTAATTTTTACAACAGGAGCTCAGGGGCGCTCAAGCGTCCCAGGTTGGCACCTATACAACTTATCAACGCTAACCCTCCATCTCTAAGCGGGGGTTGGCGGTCAAAATATTTACACGGGCGCCTACGGGTGCTTATGGGCGCTCTCCTACCCGAGGTAGGCGCCCAAGCAAAACGTATAATAGCATCTGTAAAACCCTGTTTTCTCTGTTCTGATCGTGTCTAACACATAACTAAGATCATATCCAAACTAAATACGCTAATATACATCATTAAATTATGCAATAACAAATCGAATAACCAAGAAACTCAAAACGAATGGCAAAACAAGTGCTACCTACCTCTTACACTCATTCTTCTTCTTCCTCCTCTAACCAGCAATTATCACAGATGCAAGACACTCTCAAGATGATGAACCCAAGACAGATTCTTTCTCTCCCTTCTTCTTCCTCTTCTTCTTCTCTTCCTCCTCTTCTTCCTCGGTTTTTCTCCTTCAGTCGCTACTTTACTCCAGCCGCAATACAAACAGACAATATGCAATTGGAATACTGATCTTATTCCTTAGGGTATAAACCCTAATCCTTTTATACTCCATGATCATACGTGTCACACCACTATCACACTTTATACTTAACCACCGTTCAGATTTAAAAATAACCTTTAATCCACACTTACCTTGATTCCTCACAATCCAACTGTTAGATCTGCTTTATGTTTTGGATCTCTTCCTTCCACATGATCATCTATATAACCCAATAATAGATTTTAATAAAATCGCATAAATTTTTAGAATTTTAATTAAATTGAAATATTATTAATTTTTTTTTTTTTGAAAATTTCGGGGTTTTACAGCCATTGTCTTCGCTCTGAAGATATGGAGACATTATTTATACGGGGTGGAGTTCGAGATTTTCTCAGATCATAAGAGTTTGAGATACATATTTTTCCAGAGAAATCTCAACATGAGGCAAAGGAGATGGATGGATTTATTGAAGGATTTCAGGTTTACACTGCAGTACCACCCAGGCAAGGCGAATGTAGTCGCAGATGCCTTGAGCCGTAAGGGCGCCATTGCGAGAATTCCATTGCCACATTAGCCACTTTTATGGTTAGTCAGTGTAGTCTAGTTGATGCAGTTTGTGACTAGCAGAGAGAGTTCAGTTTACCCCAGGATGGAGTTATCCGAGTGTCTAGAGTTCAGGTAGAGCCTGATTTGATTCAGAGGATCAAGGTGAGTCAGTTGACAGATCCTGAGTTGATTGCTACCAGGAGATTGATGAGTGATAGTTCTGAGACTGTCAGAGATTTTATTGATAAAGACGGATTATTGAGATTTAGGAATCGGATTTGTGTACCAGCAGATGATGAGATTAAGGCAGTGATTATGGCAGAGGCACATAGATCAAGATATGCAGTGCATCCTGGCTGCACGAAGATGTAAAGAAATTTGAAGGCTGTATATTGGTGGTTAGGAATGAAAAATGACATAGCAGATTATGTTGCTAAGTGCCTAGTGTGCCAACAGGTCAAGGCTGAGCACATGAGACTAGTAGGGTTGCTTCAGCCACTCCCTATTCCAGAGTGGAAGTGGGATCACATCACCATTGATTTTTGAGTGGCCTACCCCTATCACCTAAGGGGCATGATGCCATATAGGTGATTGTGGACCGTTTGACGAAGTTAGCTCACCTTTTGCCTATCAGAATGAACCAACCGCTTAATGCATTGGTAGAGCTTTATGTGAGGGAGATCTTGAGATTGCATGGAGTGCCAGTATCTATTGTCTCCGATCGTGATCCTAGATTCACGTCTCAGTTCTGGGAATCTTTTTAGAAGGCCATGGGTACAAAGTTGAAATTCAGCACTAGTTACCATCCTCAAACCGATGGACAGTCAAAGAGGACCATACAGACACTTGAGGATATGTTGCGGTGTTGTGTCCTTGATTGGGCAGGTAATTGGAGTAAGCACCTACCTTTATTGTAGTTCGGTTACAACAACAATTATCAGGTGAGTATCCAGATGGCACCGTATGAGGCATTGTACAGTAGAGCATGTAGATCACTAGTCTGTTGGGAAGAAGTTGGTGAGAGGCAGTATTTGGGTCCTCAGTATGTGCAGGACAGTGTTGATATGGTGAAACTGATTAAGCAGTGTTTGTTGGCAGCACAGAATCGCCAGAAGAGTTATGAGGATACTAGGCAGTGAGATTTGAACTTTGAGGTTGGGGATAAAGTATTCCTCAAGGTATCTCCTTTCCGTGGTATTTGGAGGTTCAGCAAGAAAGGAAAGCTCTCTCCGAGGTTTGTAGGACTATTTGAGATCGTTAGCACCATGGGACCAGTGGCGTATCGTCTAGCATTGCCACTCTCATTTGGAGCAGTTCACGATGTGTTCCACGTCTCGATGCTAAGACATTATGTGCATGACCCTAGTCACATTATTGCCCACGATCCTTTGGTTATACGAGAGGACTTGACTTTCGAGGAGCATTCGGTGCAGATACTTGATAGACGTGAGCAGATTCTCCGTACAAAGGTGATTTCACTTGTCAAGGTGTTGTAGCAGAGTCATTCTGTGGAGGAAGCCACTTTGGAGTTAGAATTTGAAATGAAGAAGTATCTATCTTTATTTAAGGAATCACAAGGTAAATTTCGAGGACGAAATTCTTTTGTTAGGAGGGGAGAATGTAAAATCCCAAATTTTAATAATAAAATAAATAGTGGCAAATAAATAAATTAATCAATGTTGTTATCAATACAGGGATTGAGGAATTGGTTCAACCCGGAGAAGTTCAAGATGACCCGGAGGACTTGGAAATCTGAATTAAGGCGAGATATAAATTTAGGATTGAGTTATATTTTAATATAAATATTATGTTGTAGTTAAAGATATATCTAAGTAATTATTGATAAATAATAATAATAAGAAGGAAATTCTAAGGTGGTCGAACCTTAGAAAAGTGGGGGTTGATCCAAACCATTTGGGGTTGATGAGTTGGTTGGAAGAGGTTAAGGTAAGATAGTAATAAGAATTGATAATAGGGTTAAAATACTAGTGGGGGCATTTGAGTCAAACAACAGGAAAAATAATAAACTAAACCTAACGAGCATGCGGCTATTCATGTAGAGTAAACAGCTGCCAGCCCCTCTATTCTCTTCTTGTTATTCTTCCATATGTGAAGTTCCATTGCTGATTTTCGTGCACTCCTAGAGTAGATCAGTAGAAGGAGAAGAAGAGAAGATCACGCGTGGATTAAGGTAAGAAGATAGGTTGGAAATCTCTATTTTTGGGTGTTCAAATCGTGTAGATAAATTCTGAAAAGTGTCTTGTTTGATTCAGACGAAAAAGAAGATTTACTAAATTCGTTTGGATCATCTTGGGGGTGATTTTGCAGTATTGATAGAGGAGATTTAAATCCCAGAAGATGTAAGTATTCCCTTTAAAATTTGCATAAACAGAAATTTTGAAGTTTATACGATGATCATGTTTAAATCGTGCGTTTGATGATTTGTTTGTGTTGGTTTGTGTGTTTTAATTGTTCTAATTTATTCCAACATGTTCATACAATATTCTTGAATGATTTTGAATGGTTTTGATGCCTTATAATTGAAGTTTCGGATTTTATTGTGATTTACACAACTTTTTGGAAAAGTCAGAAAATTCAGTTTGCGACAAGCCGCTCGAGTGCCCATATGGGACTTGAGATGGTGTTTGCAGGCACTCGATACCCCTCGAGCGACATCGAAGGCGCCCCGCTTGTGCTTTTTATTTTCTAGAAAACCCGAAAGTGATCAAAACCCAAAAGGCGAACGCCCGAAGCTTCGCTCGAGCGACTTCTCGAGCGACCAACCCTAAATTCACCAGGATGTCATGTTGCCTGTTCAAGCGCCCTCTGACAGATTTTTATATTTCTCTAACCAGCCTAGTCTTCCACTACAAAATTTTTTTTATTCAATTTAAACCAATGTACCATTAAGTTTAGAGTGTTTAGAGATAGTTTACACTAGCGGATCATTAAAATAAATTTTTACAAAGATTTTGGGTACGTTTTGCTAAAGAGACTTTTTAACTTAGTCCCATTGTTCCAAACAATTCCCTTTTGAACCAAACTTGATTTTAAGAGTTCTTACACCTGTATTTGGGTTATTTGAGTGTATTTTGTGCATTGAAGGATTTGATACACATCCGGGACATAGTTTCCCGCTGAAACCTGGAGTTTGGACATATTATTTGGTTCCACTTGTGTGGGTTTTTGGGTCACAATTGTGACAAGGCACTTGCCTGGTTTGTTTATTCCGCAGTTTCGGGTTTGGTTATTGACACAGTTGTGTCTCCGCGTATGCGGGTTTTATTGGGGAATATGTTCATCACCTGGTTTGTTTTCCGCCGTTTGAGTGGGCTTAGCAATTGCATGGATCCATAGATTAGCTAGCAAGTGAAATGTTTTCTAGAGGGGTTTGAATTCTGTGTCATAGGTATTCCATCATCACGAGGATGGTACCCACTCCTGAATAGGTCGGTCGCTATGTTAACCCACTCCTGGATAGGTTGGGCTTTACATGCTAACTCATTCCAGTTGTCAGTTGGGTTCTTCCATTGGTGTCGAATAGCCAGTCTGCAGTTGCGTTTGGTCCACCCGTAATTCGTTTAGGTAGCATATTGGCACATGTCTACGTTCTTTCTCTGGTCTTCTATTTCTTGAGTCCCATGAGGTTGAATGGTTTGTGGTTGTTTTACTTTTATTAAAGTATTGCTGTTCTATATTTTTAATTGTGATTAGCCTGATTATTCGTCGCATATTTTATTGTTACAAACTATTTGCATGACTACTTACTGAGATGTTGTTTCTCACATATTTGTTTTATCGGTTTTGTTTTCAAATATTCCTGGTGAGGACGTAGCTGGGATAGACACTTCGGGGGATTATACTGAGTACTGGGAAGAAGATTATTTTACTCTTGTGTAGGTTTAGGGATTTTTTTATTTATCAAATTGACTTGGTATTTGGAGGATTGTTTTAAATTATTTTATTTAGATGACTTTGGTGGATGATGATACATTTTATTTTAGTTGACCTATCCAAACTTATTTTTGATGGATTTGGTATTGGATGACTTATTTTTATATTCCGCAGTTCTTAGAAGAATTTATCTTTTATTTCCACACTCTGATTCTATTTATTGAAATTGTTTAAGTCTGGAATTAGTTGTTTGGGGCCATTATTCTAACGTACTAGGTTTGAGTTATTGTTTTTAAATAAACTTGGATCTGGGGCGTACCGGGGGAGAAGGTTGAAGAAGAACCAAACAAGCTAACCATGCTATTGAGTTGCTGGTTTGCTTTTATAGACAAAAACACCATAACCAAAATTATACTTCGGTTACGCTCTTTTACAATTCTTTTGTAACCAAAATATAATTTCGGTTACAAACACAT
This sequence comes from Buxus sempervirens, assembly GCA_947561395.2. Lineage (NCBI taxonomy): Eukaryota > Viridiplantae > Streptophyta > Magnoliopsida > Buxales > Buxaceae > Buxus > Buxus sempervirens. Next base: position 27,479,233 of record OX387182.1, read on the forward strand.
CAGATCATCAATGATTTTTTGCAGGGATAAGGTCAGAAAATTTGACAGGAAATTTGGGAAATCTTATCCTAAACCGAAATATAATTTCGGTTATTTTTAATAAAAAAAGATTTTTTCCAGATATACCTTTTCTCTCTCCAATTTGGTGATTTGATGTGGATTCTCTCACTTAATGAGAGAATCTGAATTTTGATTTTCTAATTAATTTAATTTGTAAAAATGGGATATTTTAAAAATAATATTATTTTATTCAAGATATTTTTCTTTTTTGTCCTTTTGTCCTTTACTTTTGCCACTTGGCAGATGTGACTTGCACCTTCGCTACATGGACAGCTTTTCTGCATTTTTGCCCTTAGAGTTGTTCTACCCATGACTTTTTTTTTGGGACCCCGATTCTGGCAAACTCAGTTGCATCGAAACCGTATCGGAATTTCCTATCCATTGGGATAGGGTATGGCAGCCAATTTAGCTTTGACTAGAAAGTCAAAAATTGCTCCCATGGGTTTGATCTGCTCATAACTTCTTCATCTGGACCTCGATTTTGGCAAACTCAGTTGCGTCGGAACCGTGTCGGAATTTCCTATCCATCAGGATAGGGTATGGCTGTCAATTTGGGTTTGATCAGAAATGAGGTGCTTCCGGGAGGTGCAAAAATGAGGTGCTCCCTAGGGTTTGATCTATCTGTTAGGGTTTTCATTTCCGGGAGGTGCAAAAATGAGGTGCTTACTATAACTATATGTTATTCCTTATTACGTATAGGTATTTAATATAATTATCTATAGTAATTTTTCTACATATGTGTTCTTATATTATAATTAATAAGAATTTTCTTACATAGAGTCATTTATAGATTAGAATCATATATGTAATAGCCACTATATATTAAGACTATATTAATATTTATTCTATAGTTGTTATTTATATTAAAATAAAAATTAAATAAAAATTTTTATAGTAAATTAAAATTTGTTAAATGAAAATTTATCTTCTATCTTTTTATCTTAAATTTAATTACAACATTAATTAGATAAGGAATTTGGATTGTATCTCTTTTCTTTTGATTCGAAATTAACGCGGAGTCAAGATAAATATTTTTTTTAACAATAAAATTAAGAATATAAATATTTAGATAGAATTCTAGGAAAGTGATGAAATATTGTTATTAATAGAAAAATATAACATAAGAACAAATAATCCTATTTATTATTTCTTTCACTCTAAAGGATAAAGATTATATGAATAATGTAAAATAAAAACATTGCATATAATTCTTGACTGGGTAACTCGTTTTTATTTATTTAAGCATCAATTATATAAGACTCTCAAGGGCTAAGAGATTTTAGATAAAAATAATTTAAAATAAAAAATAAAATAGAGTTTTTAAAAAGGATAATAGGCTATTATCATTGATAAAATTTCAAATAAGAATAAAATAAATATTATCCTCATACATTATTAATTAATAGTCTAAATAATATCTTCTCTATACTATTATATAAAACCAACCCACTATTTTTTGGCTAACATTTGTTACCTGAAATACCCGTCATATTTTATTGTATTCACTTTCATCTCCCCTTAACTAACTTACCCTTATATTATTGAAAATACCTTTTACATTTAATTCTATTTACTTTTATATTATTACACATATAACTAATTTTATTCCCCTATATTATTCAAAGTGCCCTTTACATTTAATTCTATTACTTTTATATCCTTACACATATAACTACTTTTATTCCCCATCCAAAATGTTCTTCAATTTTATTTTTCTTTTATCTTCCAATTAATTGCAACCACTTATTTTTTTTTGAATCTTCAATTTAATTCCAATTAATCCCTTTTTGGTTTTATTTTTTATGGGATTTGCTTATTTTGTAATGACTTGGATCTAGGTTTATTTAAAAATTCATAAACCCAAACCCTGACACTTAGCCATCCAGCCACTATGGGGAAAGGTTTCTAAAACATGCCATTCTTTTTTAATTTTTAGCAAATTTTGTTTGCTTACTAAATATTTATCTATATCAAATAAATAAAAGTAGGTAATCATTAAATACATAATCTAACTTACCTTAGATTCAATTCTTCACAGACATCGGGTCAACTTGCATGCTCTCCGTGTTGACGCAGAACTCCATTTTCTACATAAAATTATAACATTATTAAATATATTTTTTCTTGTATTTATTTTATTTAATTATTTAATTTCTGAAAATTTGGGGTTTTTAAATATTTTGATTTTATTAGATAAGGATTTGGAATTGATCATGTGGATTATGTATGACTTAGGAGGATAAACATCATTCATTTAATAAATAAATATTTTTTTCCAAACTCTATAAGGTGAGATTTTATTTATAAAAAAAAGAAAATAAGAGGAGCATTCGTTCCTATAGATAAGTAGATAAGGAAAAATTTAAAGAATTATTAGAGAAGATAATGTGTAAACCTTTTAAGTAGATAACTATAAGAGAAGGAAAATATAATATAATTTTATATTTTTTCTTAAAATTCTTTTAAAAATTGATTAATAGTTTAGAAGATAACAATAGTGAAATTAAAGACTATAGGGAAGGATATTTTAGGCATATGAAAAAAACACAGATTGTTATACAAATTCTGAAGGGTATAGTAGAAACTTATTTAGCTAAGGACTCCTTTATATGATAAGGACAACCTTGTATTTTATTAAAACTTCTTTTAAGTTAAAAGAATGATAACTTATAATATTTGTAAGTTGTACAAGAATCATTCATTGCTAAACATCAAACCTAACCTTTCTTTAATTTGTACAAACCAATGTTAATTATTTGGTAATTTTTCAGTGATTAGTGAAAGTGCAATGAATCATTGTCTATGCTAATCACCATATGTATTGTCAAGACGCACTTGACCATATGGCAACCAAGCCACTGCCCCTGTTGTAGATTTTGCCCTTTTTGACTCCTTCAACTGTCTTTGGATTAGGCAAACTAGAGATTTGAACAAGAAGGGGAAAAAAAAAATTTAAACACAGAGAAAGAGATGACTCTAGTATAAATTACTCCCACATAATAATCATCTTTTGTAATGTAACTAGTTAAACCTCCATGAGAAACTCCTTGTCTTCTCTAAGATCCCCATAGCGTCAGCTATGGCTTTAAATGGGTCGGATTCGGATTGGATCCACCAAGATCCGAATCCAAAACCGATTACATATCCAACGGATCATTTATAGTTGTTATTGAATCCGAATCCGAATATAGTTATAGAATCCGTATTTGAATTCAATTATTCGATAAAATGTTTGAATTTGAAAAATCCGATTAAATAAGCTTTTTTTACTATAATTACACTGAATAATCTTCAAATCTATATCTTAGGGTCACATTTAAGATGATATATATATATTATTTTAAAAAGAAAAATATTAAAATTACTTAAGCATACTTAGAAATCATAAAAAATTACAAGCAGATATATAATTTAATCGAACTTGCATCTTAATCACGCGGATATGACTTCGATTATAAAGAGATCCGATTTACAGAGCCGAATCCGTCCCAACGGACATTTAATCAAGAAAAAAATAGGATTATTCAATCGAAAATGGATAGTAAATGGGTCATGTTCCGACCCATTGACAGTTCTTGCCTAAGCTTCGAAACTGGTCTCCACCACCTTTCCCTCGTACAAAACACCATCCCATCAAATCTCTTGTTCGATCCAAACCCGAATCGACTTCGTAACTTAAACCTCAGCGAACTTCCGCAGCTACTTCCGGCATCTTTGTACTGAAACAACTTCGGCTCTTACTCGCAGTCGCTAACACGTTTCCCGCCTCCGGGACGAACTTTATTAGTTCATAACAATTTCAAATTTTAGCGACTACTGACCGTTACAGCGGGAAACTTGTTAATCCCGCTATAAATATCCTTCTTCTTGTCTGTTGAAACCAAAAAATTCTCGCTCGAACAGGGATAGAAAAACCTTCTTCTTGTCCGTTGAAACCAAAGAAACTCACTCGCATAGGGATACGCATAGGGATAGAGAAACCCTTCTCCTTGTCCGTTGAAACCCAAAGAGCTCGCTCGCACAGGAATAGAAACTCAGAGGTATCATGGGTCGTCGGAAAATTAAAATAGAGAAGATTCAGGACAAGAAGAGACTTCAAGTCTGCTTCTCAAAACGACGAACGGGACTCTTCAAGAAGGCTAAGCAACTGTCTTCTCTCGCTGGTGATCACATCGCCATAATTGTGTTTTCTCCGGCTGGGAAGCCGTTTGCTTTTGGCGACCCTGCTGTGGAAGCCATTATTGAGCGTTATGAGAAGGAATCGGTCTTTTTCCCGGAGCAGCATCGGATTGCTTCGAATTTTTATTTGCAGGAGGACGTCAACATCAACGCCATTGACGATGTGGGGGAGCTTGAGAGGTTGGAGGCCGGCTTGAAACAATTCAGAGATAATGTGTCTTCCCGTATTGCCGAGCTTCAAACCTCTGCATTGATTACGGATGAAACAAGTGGTGAAAACCCAGAAGACGAAAATCTACCTGATTTTCCTGAAGCGTTAGCGGCAGAGTTTTTTGAGAATCCTTTGGAACTTTTTTATGAAGATGTTATGAGTTGTGATCAAGAAATCTCTGGATTGATTACGGAGGAGGAAATTGCTAAAAACCCAGATGAGTATTTCAACTTATCTGAATATCTTGATGCGAATGTGATTGGTTTGTCTCCATTTTCTTCATCGTCTGCTCTGGAATCCATAAGTTCATTTAACTTTGATTGTCACGTAGAACCAGTGTTTGACGATGATATGGAGGAGTTTCTTGCCATGTTCAGCTGATTTTTTACTACCCCTTTGATTTTGTAACTTCTGGGGTTTTTGTGTTAACTATCTGTTTATGATTTGTCATTTAGGAAAGCATTTTTTGGGATTTAATTGTATCAATGGGAGGATTTCATTATGTATTTTCATTTTTTTTCTTGCAATTTGCGGGAGTTATGTACGTATGAGATCACAAAATTGTGATATTTGGGTGGAATATTTTGCTGTAACATCTTTTTCATTGATTCTATTCCAATTTTTTAATAAAATTTCTATTATTTTGTATTGTATTATTTCTTGTTTGTATATGGCGTCTGGTTTCTATTTTGTTTTTGATTTATAATAGTAACTCAATAAAAGGAAAATCAATGAGGTTGGCTAAAATCAGTACTTCAATTGGAGAAGTGACAGTTAACAATGGGCTCTTTACTGTCAATAGCCCTCTTCTTTATAAGATAGAACTTGGTGTTGGAGGGATACCTATGTTATAAGGATATAACCAGACTTGTGTATATATGAATTTGAGACTGTTCTTGATTGTATCAGTTTCATAAGTCTTTTTATATTTCTTAAACAATGTTCCCAAACATAAAATGCATTATGGAGATCAGGTAATACCAATTCAAAATAAGGCAACCTCTTATGTCAAAAGATCGTGATTTCCATTGTTCCTTTGCCCCCTTGCCAAATTGAGTTTTCTGAAAAGCCTCCAGGTATCTCTGTACCTTGAATCTTATTTCAAAACTTATTACCATTCTTTTTCCTTTAAGTCATTTGCAAAGTAACGGGGATAAAGAATAGAATTTGGTAGTGGCAATCAAATTTCTTGTTCATTGTGATTAGAAATTTTTTGTAGGTTCCCATATTAGTACTTAAATTGTACACTAAATTTTCTGAAATATTCATGAGTTCATAGTGACAGGAACATAATATGAAAGTCCTGATAAAAAAAACTCCAACGGTGCTTCTCAAAATGTGGTGGAAATAGGTGTTGAACTAGTTTGTTGAACTACACCTAGAAGCCAATTTTTTCATTCACATTCGGCTTCAGAACATGAATATTTGGACAGCTATAATTAAGTTATAGTTTGGAGAAAGCTAATGACTTTGAAGCCACCATTGCCAGAACTACCAACTTAACTTTTGAGTGGAGCCTTCGTTTGTTTCTCCTTTAGTGATATTTTGTAGTGCATCATTTCGTTTGTATTGTATGCTAAAAGTGTTCGTTTAGTTGAGTAGGTGGGTTGTTTAGGTGCAAGAGCCATTGTTTTCTGTCCTGCCATGATACTTGGGAACTCCAAAATCTAATCATGCCTTGGTGATTTCACTCAAATATAATCATGAAAGTACTTTTCAGCAGGATTCATATTTTCCTTTTGATTTGCTTTAATTTTGTCATTTTTCTTCCATCTATATTGATTTTTATCTGTCAAATTTCTTGTGCTACTTCTTTGTCAATCATATTCGGGTTTAACAACTTACAACTGCGAGAACGTTTATGGTTTATCATGTGTATTTTCTGTTTTTGTGAAATAAAATTACAAAAAGTCATGTTGATTCCATCTGTTTTAGATAATGCTATGCTCATTTGCTAACACGATTAGCATGTCTACTCTCGAAAAGATTTTAGTAGGGATGATGCTAATACGTTGAGGAACTGATTTGAGTCTGAATTTTTTTTGATTTCCACTCACATTGGAAACATATTAATTGAGTTAATTCCAAGATTGTCGTCTACCATGGTGTGCTTCATGAAAATATATAAGACATAAATATATATTTCTTTAGCATTTAATGTCCAAAATAACCAAGGAATTGATGATTGTTCTTTTCAAATGAATTTAATTTAATTTTTTACATATTTATTTATTAAAAAATTTATTCTTCAATATTAAAATTATTCTAAGTTTGTATCTTCTTCTTGTTTCATGAGCAAAATTTAACCTTGAAATTTGTAGTGGTATCAGAGCTGGTTTTTTGGTTGTTGGAACCGGCTCTTTGACTGGCCTATCATACGTTGGAAAGTTTCTGGGATATACTGTAGAAAATGTAATGGTTGGCCTTTTTAGTATGTTTAATTGGAACTGGCTCAAAGAATTTCTCTGAGGAAATCTCCATTTGATTAGTCAGTATGAGTTCACTATAATGATTATACGTTCTGTCACTCGATTTTTGTGCACATTTATTATTATCATTATTATCTGACTCATTGATTAGTAGACTTATGAAGTATCTTGTTCTGATCTTTTGTCCAAGGCTCTGCATTAGGAGACTTTGTGGTATTTGGATCTGATAATTTCATTGACTGATACATTCTGTTCGAACTATGATAGCATCATGGTAATTACAAGTATACCTTTTTTGTATATATCATTCCAGATGCTAATATTAATATATTATACATCTTTTGCTCAATTGTGATAAGTTTTCCGTGTCAATGAACTACAGTGTATTACAAAATCCATTTTATTTTTAGTCCAGTGTAAGCATTTAACTATTTGAGAATTTTGAGCTGTATTCCAAAATATAGGATGTCAGAATTCACCTGTATTGCTTTATAGGTTCAATAAGAGAAATAGGTTTTGTAATTCACTCAACTGAAGTTATTAACTGCATTTTTGTTAGTAATTGAAATTATGGTAATAGTATGATTTGTAATCCTCGAGCCAAGAAGTTAGAAAAACTCAACCAATACAGAGTGGGTTGCATTTGGTGTAGTCAGATCAAGATGAGCAAAAGGATTCTTAAACTACATGTATTGGCAATGGTACCAAGAAATGAGATCAATGATACATAGGTTCTTTTATTCACCCCTGTTATTTGTGTTGTTAATGTATCTTGTTAAAATGGAAACTAAAGTAATTTTTTTCCTTTAAAATGTTCAATTTTTGCTGATCAGGAAAAGTGTCAGATATTGGAATTAAAAGTTTATTGATTTCTTTAGCCATGAATATTTCGTGTACATAATTTAGAAATAGGGAAATTTTTCCAAAAGGGAGGTGTTGAATTGTTCTTAATTATCATAAAGACCAATCCATTATTCTGTTTAGTCTCATAAAGACCAATCCCTTAGGTTCAGGCCAACTGTCTGTGGTTACTTTTCATTTCTGTTAATAGGAAATGAGCAGCTCAAGCAAGGTTAACCACATTCAGCAATATTAAAGATGTGCAAATAAAAACTCAGATACATTGATTGAATTAATATAACAAAATGACCAAACTAACCTTTATCTTACTCGACAGTACTAGAATTGGTTACTTTTTGCGTAGCTCTGATGACTGATGATAAATGAAGCTGCTTTAACATTTTGAAACTGCATGAGAAACTTGTAAGAGTAGTGACAAGAGTGACTTCCACCCTTATTTCTGTTGCTTATTAGACTTATTTTTAACTAAACATAATCAACATATTTTTTTTCCTTGACTCTTGGTTGTTCATGTGATCATGATTGCTTTTAGTTTGTGATGAATTAGAGAAGAACTGACCACTCATGCTGATTCTAGACATAAATTTCAACTTTCAAGTATAACTTTAATCGGGAAAATGCTAGAGCAATAAAGACACAGCTTACTAACACTCTCCTGCCTTTGTTTAAACTGAACTTTGGAATGGTCAGGGAAAGTTTTTCTGTATGGATCGAAACCAAAAAAATGTTTATTTATTCTCAGGGATGCTTGAAGATTCGAGGTCCTTAATTTGATTGTTGAAGGAGATGAGATTCTATTATTGATTGGGCTAAAGGATGTGATGATGGCTACTGAAAATTGGTTTATTACTTCAAGAGGAGTCTATTTAGTGTTGTCTCTTTTATTGCTCTACTGTTATATTCTTTTCATGTTTGTTTCTTTTCTGTTGCTGGCTAGTTTGGTCAGATGGTTCTTGTACAGTTCTCTTCGGCTTTGTATATGCATTATATGCATGTGCTCAAACAATCTTTTATAACCATGCATATACATATATGCACCTGCATTGTGGTTTATCAAAAACAACGGAAGTCCACGAATTTTGCAATCAACTTGTTGCTGTTTGTATTTGATGGTATTGCCATTAGTTTTGCTTTTATGTTGTTTCTGTCATCTGTTTTTGCTATTTTTCTGCTACATGCATGGGATGCTTCTCAATATCAGCTTGCTCCTTATTTTTTCTTAGTTCCTACTTTCAATAAATCTCTTGCTATTTCCACAAAGAAAAAATGCTTTCATTGCAGATGTAACAGGTTTGTAACTTGTACTCTTTGTAAATTACATTAAGTCTCACTCTCGCCTTTACTCTTTGTAAATTTCATTAACTCTCACTCTCTCTGTTCCCCCCCTCCCTCACAGCGATTTATATCTTTTTGATGGCTCCTCAGCTACTTAACTATGTATAATATATAGTGATAATTTAAAGATCATTTATCTTGCCAGGATATTGCCAAAACTCTCAAACAGAATCCTTGCTGCAGTTTGTAATTATTTTGTTATAATTTTTAAGGTAAATCCATTCTATTTTTCCCTTAAATATTATATTTGGATAATTGTATCTTAACATGATGGAAAATAATTTTTATTGACCTGTCGAATTTCTTTCCTGTATTTTATATTATACTTTTCTATCCAAATTAGGCTCAATTGGAAACTTAAAAACATCTTTAAATAGGAAGGTTTTTTGTTTGGGAATGAGACTTTTTACCTTTGTTGTGAGGCTTAATGCAGTGAAACTTCTACAGACGATTAAATGGCAACCATGTAGAGAGAGTGCTTTTGGTTGACCCCTACTTCCACTGGAAGTTGAATAGTTCTGATTCTGTTCTTCTATCTGGATGAAAACCTCTTTTATGGTGACATGAAGGGACATATTTTCGACTAGTTGCATCCTCTATCGCGCCCACAGATTTAGTTTGAACTGTCTATGTCAAGTAATACACTAGCATATAATAGAACTTCTTGGTTTAAATGATAGCTGCTGTAGTTTTTAAGTCTTTTCAATTACAGAATGATGAGAAGAATTCCTATTGGGATGAAATATGTTCCATAATGATAGAATGAAGAGGCTCTTTTGGATTTCTTTCTCTGTTTGAATGATAGAAAACTCTGCCTTTTCCAAGTGCTTTAGGTTGACCTAAAAGTTAGATCATGAAAACCTTTTTTTTTTTTTTAAATTATTATATATAATAATGTAGTTAGTTTGTGAGTGTACACATGTTCTTTATGTGTTATAGTTCACACTCCAAGTGGTTCTTTAGACATTGGATGATTCATCTAAATTCAGGTGGGTTGACAGTAAAATCTGTGTTTTATAGTTATTCAATTACTTGATTTTGCTTCTTTAGTTAACAAGAAAGCAGGCTGCTCAGGCTCCCTTGGCTGTCAAAACATAATAATTCTGTAAACCTTCTGTTGTCTGATTTTTAAACACTATTGCCATTTTGGTGAGAATAAATTCATTATATTTACCATTCTTCATTTACCATATTTTACCCAAAGAAGCACGAAAAAAGTGCTAAAATATGATCCATCTTTTGTGCATAGTCTGAAAGCTTAATTTATTGGGTCTGGATTGGATATATATCCAAATTTGTTCCTTATCTGGCCTGAATTTGTTGAGTGTGGATCCATTCAAATCATGGATATGATTATTTGGATCCAAATATTGAGGGATGAATTTTGATTTTGGAGCAAAAGTATGTTAAGATGCTCAAATGAAAAAATTGAAATGGAGAAACTAACTTGAATTTTTATGAATAGTCTGACAAAATGAATGTATATGCAATTTTAAACAAAAATTAGTGTCTATGCAATAGTCTGAACCGATCAGACTATTGTATGATATATCAGCTGCATCATTTTCTTAAGCAGTAAAATTTCACGGGGTCAAAAGATTTGGTTTTGCCCCCATGAAAATTGCTGATGCATATCCGACAAGTTAAGAGTTGCCATATCCAAAGTATGCAAAGTTTTTCAAGTAGGCAATTCCTTGTTTAGTCTGAAAATTTAGTCAAACATTTTGTTTAGTCACACTCAACAAAAGCAAATTGATGCAGAGTTACACTAAACAAGATGCTCAAAAGGAAAAAATTCCTATAAATAGAAATGTGAGCAATTTTTACTATTTGCAATTGACTAAACAAAGTATGCAAGTAAAAATCATCTGAAAAATACTAGGCACCAGTTCTCAAGATGAACTGTTGTCTTCTTTTTGTTTAGAAAACAGACAAACATGTTTACTACTTCATGAGTATTTTTAAACAACTCTGAAAAATACTATGCATCAGTTCATAGTATTTTTCTTTTGTTTAGTCAAATATTTTTTCAATATGACTCTTTTCCTTTTTCATGATTACAATTTTACTAGTTCATATTGCATATCATACTATATGCATACTTTAAGGAGCTGAATCTTGGATCCAAAGAAATCCTATAAAAAAAACCCTTTTGTTTCCTTTTGCTGTTTCCAATTTGATTATTTCAGTTAGTCTTTCACCCTAATTGGGCACCCCTGTTTGCTTTTATATAATACAGCAGTGATACAGGAGAGAGCAAGCTTGCCCATCATCTCTTTGCAGCCTGTTGTTGCAGGAGCTGCAAAGAAGGCTTCTCCTGCTATTGGACATGCCACAAAAACCTTCATGAATATCATTTCTCGCATGAAATTCAACTCGGATGACGAGAACAATGGGATTGACAGGGTGGAAATTTGATGAGCTGGTTAACAAATGTTGGTTTTGTATAATAACTGTACAGAGTCTACAACATAGTTACCAGTCCAAGATGATTTGTTGTTCTAGGAATGTTGGACAAACTTAGAACTTCAAACAAGTTGCAGCACACAAGGTTACAATATGTAAAGTGATTTCTCAAAGGGATCTCTCTCAGATCATGGAGGCACTTCGCATAAAAAAAAAAATTTATACAATCGACAGATTGTTCCAATTGTTTTATTTCTGCTTTATGGTTCTTTTTGTGAGTACTTTATTGCCGCTGAGGTCCTTTTTTATCTGTTACAGAAAAAAATAGTTGCTTTTTTCCTCCCTCTTTCCTTTTGTTTCCTACATTCTATGCAAATTCCATACTCATTTAGGAGCTGCAGTATGCTAAGATGGTTTGAATGGTGTAGGCAGACTATTGTATGATATATGAACTTCAAAGACTAGATAATGTTTACATTCATTTATTTTTAAGAAAAAATTAACATTTCTAATCAACAATTTCGACTCCTCAATCATCTCTTTCACAATAAAGCATCTTAGTCCTCAATCATCTCTAATTACAGGAGACAATCAAAGAGTTTGCAATTGATCTGGCTTATGTTGCCCAAAAGAAAGGAACTGCACTTTTTTCTTGCATTGGTGGCTACACTTTTGAGTGAGCATCTTATAGATGTTAATTCGTTCTCTCTCTCTCTTTTTTTTTTTTTTTTGTAAATATTACACATGGGGCATGGGATGCTACATGTTTAAAGATCAAGAAACAATGCAGGAGAAAAGCGCAGAGGATGTGAAACCAAAGCAATGCCAGAAATGTTTTTTTTCCCAAGAAGTGGTCAGAATTGTATATTTGGGTGGAGGGAGATTCAGTATTTGGAAAAAAGTTTAAAACTTCTTCGGATTTACACTAATCCGAAGAAGTTTATGATTAGTCTAAAACTCCCCTGTCCTAATATCTGTGACAAATCTATGGGCAACACAATTTTAGGTTTCAGGAAGTTGATATCATTTCTCCATAGGTTGTAGGTGCCAAATGCTCTTGAGGAGTTAGAGAAATGACTCCTTTCCTGCATGTTTAGGATCCTCCAATGAAGATACTTACTCTTTAAATCACATTATAGTCTTAATGATATTTTCAAACTAGGTTGCTCTCTCTTTCCCTTTCTTATAATCTGAGAAATTTTCATTCCTTATGATTTGAATTGTCACAGGATGTGAAGAAGAAGTTCAGTTTTTTGTCCAAATGAGGGGCAAGAGCCATCATCTCAAGCAACCCTGAATAGCCTGTACAAGAGATAGCTGAAGATAATACTATTGTGGGACTTTCATAATTTAATGCAAATTCTGTAAGCTAACATATATATATATACTCGTGAATGGTTGCAACGTATGCTACTAGGTAGCTCTTATCTTTTTGGTGTTTTTTGCTGTTATGTTTAAAATATGAGAGTAGAAACCTCCAATAACATGTAAAAAAAAGAAAAAAAAAACATTATGAGTGTATAAAATGATCCAAATGACCTCAGAATAATCTTGCATAACTGATACTTCTGATCATATAATTTCATCTGAGTAGTCTTGTTATATCTTTGCCTTGCAAATCATGGATATGATTATTTTTATGGATACTTTGCAGTTTAGTATAGAAATGGAGACTATCAGAATACAAAGGTAGTTTACATCATATGATGACCAGATAAAATTAGTAAAATTCTAATCGAGATCTTACGTATTTCATGCTCTTAATGCCAAAAATAATCAGACCTTATCTAAGATACAAGTAAGCCTAATCTTGTAATTATTGATCTTGAGATCTTGACTGCTGAATTTAATTTAAATAATTCCCAATATATTCATGAGCATTTCTAAGTTACCGCTATTGTTTGATTCTTAAGCTTCAGGGAAGTCTTTGTAACACAGAAATGGTTGCTAATTAATATTTATTCATTTTTAGTTTCAAGCTCACTCGTTTAACCTTGGATTTGCAAAAAATTAGAACAAGCCTGACATCTGGTTAAGTGTCACTGAGATAACTATCACTCTACTGTACGTAAACATATAACACGGAGATGAAATTGCAGACTTCAAGCTATAGTCTACTACTACTCAGTCTACTTTGATCTGGTTGTTGCTATAAGCTTAAGCAGGCTTGTCAGCTTTGATTATCATATAACCAACAGGGAACTTGATGAAGTTCCTTGTTTAGTCATATTACAAAATTTAGAGTATTTTTTAAACAATTCTTTTTCTAGTTGAAATGTGAAGTAGAAAAATACTATGCACCAGTTCCTAAGATGAAGTTCCTTGTTTAGTCATACTATGAACTAGGATTTTTGAGTGTGAACTGTTTGCTACTTTTTTTTTAGAAAATATTTTTCTGTTACAAAATTGCTTAAGCTGATAAGCAATTTGTCATATTAAGCTTGTCAAAATTGCTGCATCAAGGGGTTTTTACAGTTTGCTTTTGTGGATTGGGCTCATTTTTTTTTTCCTATCTGGTTAATAGTTCCTTCTGCATCATTTTCTTTAGAGTATTTGACTAAACAAAAGGCTATCCAAAATGAAGGTAAATCCTAATGAAAAACTAAACATGTAATTATTCATATTTTAAACAAGATTTGTTCATATAATTAATCTGAACTGAAGTTCTAGGGGTCTGAATTATGAAAGTTCATTTTGGACTAAACAAAAAACTTAAATATGTTTTTTCTAAACCTGACTAAACCAAACTGATGTGTCTATATATATATGTATATATTATAAGAATGGATTAAAGGAATATCATTTGTTATCGGGATGAGGACACATTCAATTTAGATGACCTCTAGAATAAGTGCTAAGATATATCTTTACTTAAACCTTTCGTAAGCCTCTGTCCTTTCTAGTAATAATAGATATGCTTACAACTTCTACTACATAGTTAAAATTATCTGAAATTATCTGGCAATATTAACGCCATTTAATTTTTGCCATGTTCTAAAACATAATCCAGATATCCACCTGGCTTTGCTGTCTTGTCACTCAGCTTGGTTCAATGGGCGCATTGGTTGTGGATGAACCCAGTGATATATGAAGCATATTAAAAGTTGAAACTACAGGGAAAAGTTAGAAACCAGACACAACTCCCCCACTCCCCACACGCATATCCTCAGGAGTATTGAACATGTGCTATGCACATAACACTATAAAATTAAATAAAGTTGGAGTCAGTTAAGTTGTTTATTTTGCTGTTATTTCATACTCATGGCTTATTGTAACAGTCACAAGCCTAGAATTCTTCCAATAAGTCTGCTTTATTTTCCATGAAGACCCTGCCTAGATTCTATTCTCTATTGAGTCAGCACCGAATCAGAATACCAATCCACCACAACAAATAGACCAAATTAGTGAAAAAGGGAAAAAAATATTTATATATCTATCTCTGCCATCTCCATTCTTTTGAATCTAAGCTCCCAGTCAGACTATCAATGACAAGATTCTCTATCCTTTCATCAACTTAGGAGTTCAATGGTAGATTTGGAGGACAAAATGCAAGTCGGAATGTTGATTTTGCCATTTTCAAAGCTACTGGGAATCCTATGTTTTATTAACGAACGCCTAGATTGAATGGTGCATGCTGTCTACCTTGAGATTGAACTGTCTGAGGAGTCCAACTGATGCAATTAATCTTTTCTCATCATTGCTTTTTTTGGTGAAGGCAACCTCTGAGGATGAAAGATGGTGATTTCCATTGTTCTTTTGCCCCCTTGCCAAATTGGGTTGTCTAAAAAGCCTCCAGGTGTATCTGTACCATGAATCTTACTTCAAAACTCATTACCCTTCTTTTTTCCTTTAAATCGTTTACAAAGTAAAAGGGATAAGGAACAGAATTTGATAGTGGCAATCAAATTTCTTGTTCATTGAGATCAAAATTTTTGGCAAGTTCCCATATTAGTACTTAAATTGTGCATTAAAATTTCTTAAATTTTCTGAAATATTCATGAGTTCACAGTGACAGGAATATAATTTGAAGGTCCCAATAAAAAATAAAAAAAAAAACCCTCCGATTTGCTTCTCAAAATGTGGTGCAGTTAGGTGTTGAACTACACCTAGAAGCCATTTTTTTCATTCACATTCGGCGTCAGAACATGAGTATTTTGGGCAGCTATATTTAAATATAGTGTTGAGAAAGCTAATGATTTTGAAGCCACCATTGCCAGAACTAGCATATTAACTTTTGAGTGAAGCATTTGTTAGTTTCTACTTCAGTGATATTTTGCATTAAATCATTTCATTTGTATTGTATGCTAAAAATGTTCATTTAGTTGAGTAGGTGGGTTGTTTAGATGCTTGAGCCATTGTTTTCTGTCCTGCCATGAGACTTGGGAACTCCAATATCATGGAAGTACTTTTCAGCAAGATTCATATTTTTCTTTTGATTTGCTTTAATTTTGTCATTTTTCTTCCCATCTATATTGATTTGTATCTATCAAATTTCTTGTGTTACTTCTTTGTTGATCATATGCGGGTTTAACAACTTATAACAATGAGAATGTTATGGTTTGTCATGTATCTTTTTGATTTTATGAAATAAAATTATAAAAATTCTTCTTTACATTTTGTGAGATGGAATGGGTTGTTTGCTTGGTTAGTCATGTTGATTCCGTCTGTTTTAGGTAATGCCATGCTCATTTGCTAACATGATTTGCATGTCTATTCTCGAAAAGATTTTAGTAGGGATGATGCTGATACGTTGGGGACCTGCTTTGAGTCTGAACTTTTTTTTTTCTTTTTGATTTCTATTCACCTTGGCAACATATTAGTTGGCTTAATTCCAAGATTGTCATCTAACATGGTGTGCTTCATGAAACTATACAGGGAAAATTAATTTTTAGTGGTGCTTTATCAAAATATTTAAAATTTAGTCAGCAAAGTTTTGAGTTTAAACTTTTAATGTACCTTTATCAAAATAATTAATTTTTAGTAACATTTCATTGTTACGGATAAATTCTTTCAAAAATATCATTATACAACTTACTTCCGGGACTTACACAAGCCATTTTAAACTTGTACAAGCAATAAAATGACTTATACAAGTCAATAAATTAGCTTGTTTAGGTCAATAAAATGATTTGTACCTGAATGAGTGACTTGTACAAACCATTTGGATGAGTGATGTAAGGGCATTTTTTGAATAGTTGATTTGTAAACGTGAAATAGCACTAAAAATTAATTATTTTGATAAAGGAGTAGTAAAAGCTAAAATTCAAAACTTTGCTAACTAAATCTTAAATATTTTGATAAAGCATCACTAAAAATTAATTTTCCCAAATATACAAGACAAAAGTACATATTTCTTTTAGCATTTAATGTCCAAAATAACCAAGGAATTAATGATCGTTTTTTTCAAATGAATTTAATTTAATTTTTTACATATTTATTTATTAAAAAGTGAATTCTTCAATATTAAAATTATTCTAAGTTCTTTCTTCTTCTTATTTCATGAGAAATATTTTATCTTGAAGTTTGTAGTGGTATTAGAACTGGCTTTTTGGTTGTTGGAACCGGCTCCTTGAATGGCCTATCATACATTGGAAAGTTTCTGGGATATACTATAGAAAATGTAATGATTGGCCATTTTAGTATGTTTAATTGAGTAGGAAAACTTGTTCAGCGCTTAAAAAAAAAAAAAATAAAGTTGTTATGGTGATCAAATAAAAGAATCTCTCTTAGGAAATCTCCCATTCTATTAGTTAGTATGACTTCCCTATTAAGATAAAATGTCCTATCACTTGATTTTAGTGCACATTTTATTATTATTATAATTATTTGACTCATTGGTTAGTTGACTTATGAAGTATCTTGTTCTCATCTTTGTCCAAGGCTCTCATTAGGATATTACCAAAAAAAAAAAGGCTCTCATTAGGAGAATTCGTAGTAGCTGGATCTGATAATTTCATTGATTGAAACACTTTTGTTTGAACTATGATAGCATCATGGTAACTACAAGTATGCTGTTTTATGTCTATATTATTCCAGATGCTAATATTAATATAATATACAGCTTTTGCTCAATTGTGATAAGTTTTCCATGTCAATGAACTACAATGTATTACAAAATCCTTTTTATTTTGGGTTTTTTGCATCCATGTCCTTACATTATACTATATTTGTATCTATATCCTATTGTTTCTAACATTTATATTTATACCCCTCTATTTTGTATAATCGTTACAATCGTACCCCTGACGCTAAAATCCGTTAACTTTTATTTATTTATTTTTATTAAATGACTAAAGTAACCTTTTATAAAATAAAAATATTTTGCATTTATCCTCCTATATTATCTTATAAATTCATTTAAATCCTTATATTATTATATTTATTACATATATACTTTAAGTCATTGATATTAATTTGCTCAATTAATAATTTTTCATTGAAATTCCACCTAGATCCATTGTCATTTTGGCTATTTAATATATATTTTTCATCTTATAAAAGGTTAATTTAGTCATTTACAATAAATAAACAACAAAAATTAATGGAATTTAACGTTAGGGTACCTTTGCAACGATTATGCTAAATGAAGGGGTATAAAAACAAATACTAAAACCAAGAGGATAGAGATGCAAATATACCATAATGTAGGGGCATGAATGCAAAACGCCCTTTTATTTTTAGTTAAATGTATGCATTTAACTATTTGAGAATTTTGAGTTGTATTCCAAAATATAGGATGTTGAACTCACCTGTATTGCTTTATAGGTTCAATGAGAGAAATAGGTTTTGTAATTCAGTCAACTGAAGTTATCAACAGCCTTATTGTTAGTAATTGAAATTATGGTAAGAGTATGATTTGTAATCCTCAAGCCAACAAGTTAGAAAAACTCAACCAATACAGAGTGGGTTGCATTTGGTGTAGTCAGGCCAAGATGAGGAAAGGATTCTTAAACTACATGTATTGGCAATGGTACGAACAAATGAGATCAATAATACATAGGTTCTTTTATTCACCCCTGTTATTTATGCTGTTAATGCATCTTGTTAAAATGGAAACTGAAGTAATTTTTTTTTCCTTTAGAAAATTCTATTTTTGCTGATCAGGAAAAGTGTTGGATATAGGAATGAAAAGGTGATTGATTTCTTTAGCCATGAATATTTCGTGTACATAATTTAGAAATAGGGAAAATTTTCAAAAAGGGGGTTGTTGAATTGTTCTTAATTATCATGAAGAACAATCCATTGTTCTGTTTAGTCTCATAAAGACCAATCCCTTAAGTTCAGGCCAACTGTCTGTGGTTACTTGTCATTTCTGCTAATAGGAAATGAGCAGCTCAAGCAAAATTTACCAAATTCAGCAATATTAAAGGTGGAAAAAACTCAAATACATTGATTAAATTAATATAGCAAAATGGCCAACTAGTCTTTATCTTAATTGACAGTAATAGAATTGGTTACTTTTTGCGTAGCTCTGATGATTGATGATAAATGAAGCTGCTTTAACAAGTTGAAACTGCATGAGAAACATACAAGAGTAGTAATGAGACTTCAACCCTTATCTCTGTTGCTTATTAGACTTATTTTTAGCTAAGCATAATCAACATATTTTGTTTTTTTGTGTGATCATAATTGCTTTTAGTTTGTGAGGAATTAGAGAAGAACGGACCACTCATGCTGATTCTAGACATGGATTTCAACTTTCAAGTATTACTTTGATCGGGAAAATGCTAGAGCAACAAAGACACAGCTTACTAACACTCTCCTGCCTTTGTTTAAACTGAAGAATAGAAAAATTCATTTATCTCATTCTCTTAGCTACTAGAGAAGTACTTAAGGAACATGCTGTGCACAGGGTTATATGTTGTTTTGCATTCTTAAAAATGTTTCTGTTTAGCATATCTTTAGTGAAACAAAAAACGGGTGTACATGGAGACTCCAAATTTAGTACCTGGATTCCTTCAATGATGCAAACTGAAGTAAAGAATTCAACTGCTGGCTAGGCCTTGTCCTCTCAATTCTTCACAATGTGTCTCTGCTACTTTTTTAGTACGAACGTGCTTCTGTTACGGTTCTGAAAACAGAGTTTAAAATTGTAATATGTTAATGCCTTGAGCTTTTTTTTTTTGGTTGAAATATCTTATGCACTCTTAGTCTAGATGTTGATAGTGCTAATTCTTAACGCGGCTCTGGTTATAATAGGAACTTGTAGATATAACTTTACTTTTTTCTTTTTCTCATAACGCACATAATGTATAAATTGACTATCTTGGTAATAAATCAGTTTAGGACTAAAGAAACAAACTATGATTCTTGGCAAAGTTTTGGGGTGTCGTTCCTGAGACCTAACTGTAGACCCCCTTAAGGTCGTATCCTTACTAATAAAAGGGAAAAACAAGGGAAACCTCCCATCAAGGGGTAATTTGACTTATGTGTTTGAAGTTTATACACCCTGCTATGGCATTGTCTATTAGTCCATTGGACACTATTGGATCTCCTACAGTGGACTTAGAGTTGTTCATGATGATCATAGCTGTTATCGGATTTCCTTTCGATTGTTTCAATTTGATTATGATGTCCCTTTGTTGGTTTTCTTTTCCTAAATTGTTTAGATTGAACCACTTTATCATTATTATGACTTTAGACCATACCTTATTCAATGTAAGTTGTTTTAGAAGATTGAATTTTGGTTCTTGCGTACTCAATTAGACAAAAAAAGGCTACTGCACTTTTTCTATATTAGAGTTCAATACTTAAGCTGGTGACTGAGTTATATACAGCGGAATATAAGCGATAAAAGTTCTGTTTATGGGAGTATTTGGAACGAAAAAAAGGAAAAACTTTCAAAGCCTGTTGTCATCCTTATTTTAGTTTTCTTTCTAAAATCTCAACCTCATCTTTGTCTTTTCTGTTAAGGCCTTGGGAACAAGTTCCTTTTCTAGTGAACTCAACAACTTTTGGCTTTGAAGAAAGGCAAAGACTGCTGTTTAACCACTTCTTACATTAACATATTATCATTGGCCTTGGACAAAATCAGTTGAAATAAGTTGGGACTTGGACTCACTGTAACACTTACTTTCAAAAGTGGCTGAATGGGCTCCTGAACAATGGCATAGGCTCTTTTGTGGTTGGTGTCATATTTAATATTTTCCCCGTGGGGTCACGCAGGTCTAATTCTTTTCTTGTTTTTACTATTGGTTCTTTTATTTTTTTTGGTGGTTTCTTTTAAATTTCTCAAACACTTTGCTGCTTTTCTATCCTTGTTCTTTTATTTTTAAGTTTTGTGTTTTGATAGGTGTGTTTAGAGTAGTTTTTTGGTTTAACCTCATCCCAAATTGTTTTTTTTGAAAAACTTTCTTTTTTTTTTTTTTGAATTATTTCTATTTTACAAGGAATGTAAGCAAGGAATAGATTAGACAATCTCAGCTCTCAACTGTTGTATTTTAAGGAATGACTTCCATACTGCCAAAAATTTGTCTGTTATACTAGTTTTGCCTGAACTCTTCCTTTTTGGATCTCTTCTCTTTGAAATTCTCTCTCATTTTTTCCATTCAATTTTAATTTAAGAATGGTAGTTTGAGCATAAGAACTTCAACTATTCCAATATAAGAATGTTCAATATCATCATGATAACTAGTAACATATATGAATGGTTCAATATCATCATGAGAAATTGACCAATGGTTTCTAAAGTAATAACATTCAGGATTTAGATCTATCTACTATTCCTTTTTATTTTCCTCATTTCCAGCCTCTTCATCTCTTCTTGTGGTCCCATCAATCATTTAATCTGACCATTTCTATGCTTTCTCAAGTCTTTAACATCTTGTAAGAAATTATCAGAAAAAACATTTAAATCTGGTAAGTTAAACCTTCCAGTAGGCTCTGCTAACACTTGCCAGCTTCCTAACCTCTTTAGCTTCATCTCTTCAGCTTCCTGATTGTTCTGTATCCTGTAGTTCTAGGCTCCTGTCATGCCTACATTTCATTGACATGTCCTCTTTTTATTGATGCTTTAGGTATTTCAGAAAAAAATCATATTATTTAGAAAATTCATTTCTTTTTCCAGATTTTATTTTCATTCAAGGTCTCTCATCAAATCTAAGTTTTTGTAAATTTTTACATGTTTACATGTGAGGTCTTATTATAAACAAATCTACAGTACTATCAAGGATTTCTACATTTCACACAGATTATTTTACCATTCATTGTTAGTTTTCTTATTTAGCAACGAAGAGAAGAATAGCCCTATCATTTTGTAGCAACTACGTACTCCCTGTCATTGAGCAAGCCCAATGACTCTTAACACCAAAATTGGAGCTGTAAATCTAACTTGGACTACCCAATGTTTGCTCAAACTAACCCGAACAAGAGCTTGAATTGAGGATTAGTTTGAGTTTGCGTTTGGGCTAGGCTTCATTTGTGGCCCAAACCTCAATTTGGATAGGATTTGGGCTCATGTTATACAAAAAGGCTCATGTAAGCCACCTAGTGGTAAAGGGAAAAAGATGAGCGAAGACAAGGTTCAAGTGTAGAAGCTAAAATATTTTCCATGTGATAGGTTAGAATGTGGCTAAGGATTCTTCCAAGATCAATGGTGATGTTGAGTATTGTCAAGCCGTTTTATGGGCTTGACAGTAAATGATCTCAATCCTTAAAATCTGATCGGAATCAAACCGAATTGAGATAGTTCCTACCTATAATAGTTATAATTATATGACTATATTACCGCACTGAAAATCATAGCTGCAATGCCCCGAATCCAGGTTTATTTAATAATTTATAAACTCAAACCCTGAATGTTAGAAAAAGCCCAGATATAACTAAACCAGATGTAAATAAATTCCTGTTCATCATCAGAGTGCTATAATAAATACAAAATCCTTGATCACGCGTGGAACACTAATAAAAAGTATCTCCATCCGAAGCATAAAAAAAACATCTAATTAAAGTTTGGTTAAGGTCAACTAAAAATAATCCCAATACATCCACCAAAATAATATAGATCAAATAAAAGACATGATTCCTTGAACCTAAGCAGGTAAATAGAAATCCTCTTCTTGATAGTCAGGATAGTCCCCTTGTGTATCTAACCTAGCAGTGTCCTCTCCCAGAGTGTTTGAAATCAAATCCGATAAAAACAATAATGTGAGAAACAACACCTTAGTAAGTAGTGTAAAATCCAGAAATTTAATTTACAATTAAATTTGGATTTTATTAAATTATAATAAAGCATGTGGTAAATTTTGAAGAGAATAAGGTATAAAAGTGCTTTGGTAAATTTCAAAGTTATTTGAAAGCTGGAAAGGAAGTTAAATTGAGTAAATAATTATTTTAGAATGATATTATATTATATCATGTTATAATCTAATTGATTTAGAAGTGTGGATGTAGGTTATTGTTGTGGAGGAGCACATAGCTTTCATGAAGAGAGGAGTTGTGTAGGGCGGCAAGGATTTCAGACTATAAATAGAGGTTCAAATTTTTGATTGAGGTTTGGTCTCATGGAATCTAGAAGGCTTTGGAGAAACATTATTGTTTGAGTTCGGGTTGGCCCAAATAAAATGTAAGATTTTGAAATTTTTTTCAATTTTTGTTATAATTAAAAATGTTGGAATATCATTTATTAAATTGTCTATCAACATGCTTTTATTTTTGTTTGTTATAAATGCAAATGTCATAAATTCCTCTTGATTTGTGCCTTGAATTTGGGAAAAAAACACTTAATTAATTAATTTATTTAAAAGTTTTAATATATAATACTAGCTCACTATATTTGTGGTTTTGCACAATCTTTCTTGTAGAGTATGTGCTCCCAAATATCACATTCATTGTAACATATATATATATATATATATATATATATATGTATGTATGTGAGTATAAAATTATTTATTTGACAAAAATTCATAAACTTATTATCACATGTTAATAAATTTATGTTTAATAGTTGATTGCATAAATACAATGACAATATAGAAGGAAAAGAAAACAATGATACATATACATACAAATAAATATTTACTTATATATATATGGTGGAGTCTTATACATATATCTATATGAGAATGCGTACATAAAGTCAACATTAACTTCGGGCTTTTCGGGTTGTATAGCTAGAACCCAAGCCCAGCCCAAACTCAACTTCGGGCTAGAAATGAAACCCAACCCAAATTCAATGCTCACTTTGGGCTTTCATTCGGGCTAGGTTGGGCGAGCTTTGGGCGGTCCGGGCTAGATTTACAGCTCTATGAGGAAGGGAACAGAAGAATTGATCTGAACCAGGAGGTCTTTATTTCAACATTATACCTGAAGTCTAGAGTGATCAGATCTATAGAACAGGTAAGAGATGAATTAGAATTTCATAATTCTTCACCTAATTTCATTAGAAACTGCATTCGGATCAGATCTGAGTTGTTGTATTGAAATCATGATTAAAATATGGATAACTACTGTTGATGAGTGGGAATATTGGATGACTTGATCATAATTGGATTGCTAAAGTTTTGAGATTCAAAATCGGCAAGATCAGTGTTGTTTGAGCTTAGATCTGTGGAATTAAGAGTTGTTTGAGCTCGAATTTGAACTAAACAAGTAAGCAGCACCTTTTCGTTTTGATTTGTGCATGATTTATCAAGTGATTGTAGAGTGGAAACTATATAACCCTTCTGTTTGATCTAAATCTGAAGATTTAGAGAATTTTAAGAGAAACTGGTTGATCTAAATTATATTAGAGTTAAATTGTTGTTTATTTACTTAGAAAGCTCATATTAGTGTTTTAGATGATGTTTGTATGAATTTAGAATGATTAAATCAGGTTTTGGTAGCTTAAATTTTGAAAACTCAAAAAAATTCAGAATCTGTTCGCGAAACTGTGGTTTGGCCGAGCGCTATCCAAAGCTCCCCGCCTATTTTTATTTTTAAAACTCAGAAACCAAGAGTTGTCAAACCCTAATAAGCCAAGCGTGCATTTTCAGATTTAAAAATCCTTCTAACGCCTCTACGGATGCTCGAGCATCATGTTGAGCGCCCAACTCAGATTTCCTTATTTTTCCAATTTGAGGTGATTTCGACTACGGAATTGTTTTTAATCAAATCCAACCTATGTATAAATAAGATTTAGGTATCTACAATGTGTTTGCACTGGAATTATCCAAAAATTCTATTTAACCAAGAGTTTGGGCAAATTCTACTAAACTAGGTTTTTGATAGACTTTTGGTTCCAAATTACAATAGATTGAGTTTATTTTGATTCCTCCACTTATAACACTTCCTTGAGATCATTTCTAAGGTGTTTCCAAAGGCGAATTGTAAAATTTAGACCTTATCAATTAATTGGTCACCTATTCCATCAAAACTAGCTTATTTTGAGATTAAAAGTGGACTTTATGATTTCATACTAACCTATAAGAATTTCAAAGATTTCTACTCATGTAACCATTGTTCCTAAGTATGATTTAGATAAATAAACCTTTGAGAACACAATCCTGGTCAGATTTGAGAAATTGGTGTTTTGGGCTCTATTTTTGTATTACTTTGGTTTAATGGAACTTGATTGGAAAAATTTGCATTGGATTTGATAAATTGTGAGTTATTTTACAGATTTGGGTTATTAGATTTATTTCATGATTGGGTTGATATAAATACTATTTTGGTTATTGATATTTGTCTTGAGGGCATATATTTGAGATCTCCATGAAGGAGTGGTTTTGGTCATGATTGACCCGTGATTTTATATTGATTACATTGGTTTATATGTTGGTTTTGTTTTAAGCCATTTTGAGCTTAGCTAGTAAGTGAAGATTGTCTATTTTTGTTTGGATTAAGTCTAGTCTCTTTAATGCGTTTCCTTTATGATGGAGAGGCCTTCCATGAGGGGAATGTGCTGCAGCAACTCCGTTTCCACCATGAGGGTGAGGTCTCGTATATTTCTACCATGAGGGTGATGACATTGGTACTAGAGATGTTGCAGTTATTCTTAGACTGGATTGTTTGGAGCTAGGTCTTAACCTTGTAAAGCAGTCAAATTTCATGAGTCTCACTATGACACATTGTTTTGATAACAATATTATTGTTTTCATTTATATGTTGGAATACTTGATATTATCTCGTATTGATAGATGGATTATTTGTAACGCCCTAGATCCAGGTTTATTTTAAAAATGTAAACCCAAACCTTGAACGTTAGGATAAAGGCCCAGAATAACTAATCCAGATTTAAGCAATTCCTATAAATATAATTAGAGTGTAGAAATAAAAGATATATTCTTCCAAGAAGCGTGGAATATAAAAATAAAACATCCAATACCAATCCATCAAACTAAGTCTGGATGGGTCAACTAAAATATAAATGTATCAACATCCACCAAGGTCATCTAAATAAAAATAAACTAATACAATCCCTCAAAATACCAAGTCAATTTAATAATAATGATCCCTAAACCTACACAGGAATAAAATAATCCTCTTCCTGGTAGTCAACAAAATCCCCTGGAGTGTCTACCCCTGCTGCGTCCTCACCAGGAATATCTGAAAACAAAATCGATAAAACGAATATGTGAAAAACAACATCTCAGTAAGTAGTCATGCAAATAATTTTTAACAGTAAGATATATGCAATGTTCAATCAGGCTAATCACGATAAATACAGCACAATAATAAATGGATTAATATAGTGCAACAACAAACAATTTAACCTCATGGGACTCATGAAATAGAAATCCAGAGAAAGATCGTAGACATGTGCCAATATGCTACCTAACCGATTTACAGATGGACCAGACAAAACCTGCAGATTGGCTGTTCGAAACCCAACGGAAGTACCCAACTGAGAACCGGAGTGAGTTAGCATGTACGGCCCAACCTTAACAGGAGTGGGTAACGTAGCGACCGACTAATCCAGGAGCGGTACCATCCTCGAGATGATGGAATGCCTATGACACAGAATTCAAACCCCTCTAAAAGAATTTTACTTACTAGCTACTCTATGGATCCATTTAATTGCTAAGCCTACTTAACGGTGGAAAACCAAACCAGGTGATGGGCATATCTCCCAAAAATACCCGCATACGCGGAGACACAATCGTGTCAATAACATACTCGCAATAGCGGAATAAATAAGTCAGGCAATAGCCTTGTCACAATAGTGACCCAAAAACCCACATACGTGGAACCAATACATATGTCCAAAATCCAGGTTTCAACGGGCAACTATGTCCCGGGTGTGTATCGAATCATTCGATGCACAAAATATGTTCAAATAACTCAAATACAGGTGTAGGAACTCTTGAAATCAAGCTTTGTATAAAAAGGGAATTGTTTGGAACAAGGAAACTCAGTTAAAAGCCACTTTAGTATTTGAAAATATTTTGTGCATCTATTTGAGTTATTTGAATGTATTTTGTGCATCGAATGATTCGATATACAACCGGGACATGGGTTATTTTAATACACACTTGGATTATAGTTGCCTATTGAAACCATGATTTTGGACACGTATTTGACTCTACGTATGTGGGTTTATAATCACGTATGTGACTTGGCGTATGCCTATATTGTTTGATTTCGCCTATGCGGATGTGTTTCTGACACGTATGATTCTCCGCGTATGCGGGTGTGTTTTTGACACGTTGGTGTCTTCATGTATGTGGGTTTGCTTCTGATACATATGTGTCTCCGTGTATGTGGCTATTTTGTGACGTATGTCTACTACCTGGTTTTGGATTGCCACTGTTGAGTGGGCTTAGCTTTTACGTGGATTCATAGAGTAGCTAGTAAGTGAAATGTTTTCTAGAGTGGTTTGAATTCTGTGTCATAGGCATTCCATCATCTCGGGGATGGTACCGCTCCGGTATCGGTTGGTTGCTACGTTATCCACTCCGGTATCGGTTGGACCATACGTGCTAACTCACTTCGGTGTTAGTTGAGTACTTTTGTTGGGTGTCGAATAACCTGGTATCGGCTGGTCTACCTGTAAATCGATTAGGTAGCATATTGGCATAGTCTATGATCTATCTCTGGTTTCATATTTCATGAGTCCTGCAAAACTAATCGTATGTTTGCATCATTTTATATTTCACTGTGTTTGTATTTATCTTGGTTAGCCTGATTACTCGTTTGCATATTTTCGAACTGTTAAAAATTTATATTTATAGCATGGCTACTTACTGAGAAGTTGTTTTATCACATTATTGTTTTATCAGTTTTGTTTTTAGACACTCTTGGTGAGGACGCTGCTGAGTTTGATTCACAAGGGATCTATCCTGACTATTGAGAGGAAGAATTGTATTTTTCTATGTTGGTTCAGGGAGCCATGTCTCTTATTTGATCTGGATTATTATTTTGTGGGATGTATTAGAATTATTTCTTAGTCAACCTTGACCAGACTTGAATTTGATGGTTTATGTTTTGGATGATAGTATTTTTCATTCCACTCTCATTTGAGGATTTTATCATTATTGTCGCACTCTGATTATGAACATGATATTGTTTATGTCTGGATTAGCTATATCTGGGCCTTTTTCTAATGCTCAGGGTTTGGGTTTATCAATTTTAAATAAACCTGGATCCGGGGCGTTACAAAATGGTATCAGAGCAAATAGGATCCTAGCCCTAGGTAGTAAGCCTTAGGTGTCAATTTTTGGATGTGTGTTGCGCTAGATAACACCCTTAAATAGGTAATCTAGGTTGAGAGTGTTCCTTCTAGGAATTGCGTACAGTAATTACTACAAAAGGTATGCTTCTTCTTCCTCTATTTATAATTAGTTGTTAAGATATGGTTTGCTAATTGTGGTGTAGAGCTTTCTTGTTGATATTGCTAAATTAGAGTAAAATTATTAAATTTCAATTGAGAAGGTAAATAAGGATTTTGAGAAACAGTGATTCTAAGATAAATGGCAAGATGAATGTTTGAGGTTGGTAATATAATTTTAATTGTTTAGCTGAAGTGGGAAATTGGTGATGGTTGATTAAGTATGCATGTTATTGTGTGCATAATTGGATGATGAGCCAGATGTGTGTAGCCATACTTCGGTAGTGTAAGGCATCGGCCAATGCTGAACACATACTTGGGTATTAAGCTTTATACAAATGGGGTATGTAATGTAATACTTATATGTATATAAGGAAATAGGTGTTTGTGCTAATTTATTTAATTTAAATCAGAAAGGAATTTGCATGATTTCTTCCCCATCCTTCATATAGGTGCACATATATGGAAAGGATTGGTGCTAGCAAGTCATGTTATTTTTGAGGTATTTTATTAGTGAGTATGGATATTGAGAATAAGGATTTCCCTTGTCAGGGATTTAGTGTTGGCAGACATAAAGGCTACATTAAAATTTTGGAGGCATTACCTTTATGGGATGAAGCTTGTGGTACTTTGATTATAACAGTTTGAGGGGCATATTTTGAAATCATACTAAGAGATTTATAAATAATTTCTTCCGGATTGCAATTTCTATGGATTCTAAGAATGAGGGCTATGAAAGTTACGTTGGTTAATAAATGTGAGAATAATTTCTAGGAGTTGAAGTTACAATTGTTTATAGCTCCCGTTTGGGTTGTGCCTTAGGTGAGTGGGGATCTCTATTTATTGAGGTGCTTTTCGAGTTGGTTTGGACTGTGTGAATGATATAGTAGGGAAAGAGTGGTATCTTGTGTTTCATGATTGGTGCATTCCTCATAAGGGAATTATTCCACATACGATCATGAGTTGGCAACTATAGTTGTTGCATTTGAGTTCTGATGACATTATTTTATTGGGGTAAAATTTGAGATACTTCCAGATTAAAAGAGTTGGAGATATATTTTACTTTCAAAGGAATCTTAATATGATGTAGAGGAGATGGATGGAACTATTGCGAGATTATAATTTAATTTTACCCTTCATTATTATTCGGCTCAAAGAATCCTAGTCGTTCTATTTATATATTGTTATTGAGTAGTAGAGGTACTCCACAATCAAAACTCAAACTTTAGGAACCATTCAAATTCAAAATCTATAGGATAACATCCCAAATTTCCAAACCGATGCAAGCTTTTAAACCATTTTTCTTTGAACTCAATTAGTCCAAAATAGAATTCAAGTGCATCAAATCTTGAAATCTGTAAAATCCCAGATTTTAGCAATAAATAAATCAATAAACTAATAGGTTAATAATATGCAAGAGATGAGATTTTGGTTCAACCCGGAGGAGTTCAAGATAAACCGAAGATGATAGGAGAGCCGATATAAGGTGAGTTCATGATTATGGAATAGGTATTATTTTAAATTAATAATTATTGTTGCTATGGGTTATATTAGTAAGAATTAATTATATTATAAACAAGGAGAATAAAAAGGGGTTGGTCAAGCCCAATGATAGTGGGTTGACCCAAGGGTTGAGTTGGATTTAAGAATTAGAAGGTTTGGATTGTAATTGGTTTAATGAAGAGAGGGCAATTAAGTAAAAGCCATTAAATAATAAACAAACCTAGTTGTGCATGGTGTTGTTATTCACATAAAGTTTAAAAACTCAAATTAGAATCAGCCTTGTGGTTTCCTATTGTTTCCTCTATCCTTTTCCTAGTTGCCTTGTGATCAAATCTAACCCTAAAGCACCTGTTGGAGCCGTCTTAGAGAAGGAAAAGAAAGGATTTTCGTGCACAAAGAACTCAGGTAAGAGCAAGTAATAAACAGTCCTGTTTTTGGAGAGATAGATATGTTGCTAGATTCTAAAAACGTGATTTTTTTTAACCCAGACGTGATTGGACTTGTTGGGATCGTTTGACAAACTTAGGAGTGATATTTCATTGCTATTAGAGAAGGTTTAAGTTCCTAAAACAGGTAAGTAGTCCCTTGACGCTTGCATAAAAATCTAAATTCGTGTTTAGACGATATACATGGTTATTCGGTGTTTGATGCGTTTGCTTTTGTTAGTTATGATGTTTTATTTGTTGGGAATTGTTCTAGCATGTTTATAAAGTATTTTAGAATGATTTAGAATAGTTTTGATGCATTAAATATTGAGTTGTGGAATTTTTATTGAATTTCACAAAGTTACGGATTTTTCACGTATCGGGCCGCTTGAGCAGTCACTCAAGCGCCCTATGTAATTATTCCAAAACCTGAGAGTAATTTTACCCAGATTGAACTGTCGCTAGAACAGTCGCTCGAGCGACCTATCGAGCGACCTATCCTGAATTAACCTATTTTGTAAGGCCAATCGAGCGCCCTTGGCCGCTCAAGCGACCTATCTGTCAGAGTTTGGAAAACTTGTCTTTTCAACCTATTTTTCACTACGAAAGTGTTTTTATCCAAATTTAACCTATGTACCATCAAGATTGGGGTATTTGGGAAGTATTTGCACTGGCGGATGTTTAAAATTCAATTTTATAAAGATTTTGGGTAGATGTTTGTAAAGAGGCACTTTTACTTGATTCTATTGTTCCAAAAGAATTTACTTTTAACCAAGGTTGGTTTTGTAAGTTCATACACCTGTATTTGGGTGATATGAAGGTATTTTGTGCATCGATAGAGTCGATACACATTCAGAAGATATTGGCCCGTTGAAACCTGGAGTTTTGGACATATGACTTGGTGTATTCTGTTTTGGTTTTTGGGTCACTGGCGTGACAAGGCTGGTGCCTGATTTATTGTTTCCCGCATGGGGGGATTTGGTTATAGATATGGTTTTGTATTTTGGTGGGTGTTATTGAGAAGTATGTTCATTACCCTGGTTGGTTTTCTCACTGTTGAATGGTTTTAGTAGTTATATGGATCCAAAGAATAGCTAGTAAGTGGAATGTGTATTAGAGGGGTTTGAATTCTGTGTCTGAGGCATTCCATCATCTCGAGGATGGTACCACTCCTGGATTGGTCGGTCGCTACGTTACCCACTCCTGTATTGGTTTGGCCGTACATGCTAACTCATGGTTGGGTTCTTCCGTTGGTGTTGAATAGCCAAATTGCAGGGCGGCTGGTCCATCGTAATTTGGTTAGGTAGCATATTGGCACATGTCTACTTTCTTTTTCTGGTATACTATTTCATGAGTCCCATGAGGTGGAAAAATCGTATTTCATTGTTGTCTTGAATCTTATTGTGATTATTCGGATTAAGCGTTGCATATTTTATTGTGGTCAACTATTTGCATGACTACTTAATGAGATGTTGTTTCTCACATTATTGTTTTATCAGTTTTGTTTTCAGATATTCCTGGAGAGGACATTGCATGGGTACTTAATGTGATTACCAGGAAGAAGACTATTTCATTCCTGTGTAGGTCCGGAGGGACATGGAAAGACATTTAGATTTATTTTCTTAGGGATTATTGTTAGTATTTTGATTGAGGAGTTTGATGTTATTGGAAAGATGATTGGTATCTTTATTCCACACCCTTAGTGGATGATATTTATGTTATTTAGTTGAACCATTTCCAGACATCATAGATGAAATATAAAAGGATTATTTTGGCAGTTTAATTCCGCGCTTTCAGAAAGATGTTTTTTATTTCCGCACTCTGATATAATAAATGAAATTGTTTAAGTTTGGAATAGTGTTTTGGGCCATTTTCCTTAACGAACCAGATTTGGGTTTATGTGTTTAAATAAATCTAGATCCGGGGCATTACAAAATCTGTCTAGAAATGCAATCTCAAAGGTAATTACAGAAAAACATGACTAAATACAACCACAACATAAGTAGAAACTATTTTAAAAAAAACTCAGCAATCAAATATGGAACACCGAATCCAATTTAAAGTATAAAAGAAGTTAGTTTTTGAGGTAGGTGGCTAAATCATTGGTAAATTTTCAAAAATGCATTTGGCCATTAAAAACATCTTAAAATTTCCTTTTGTAAAGGTGTTCTAATAGTTGACACCACTGAAAAATCATTTTTAGCGTAATTTGGAACCAAAAGTCCATTTTTGGAAGTTAACCGAGCAAAATTCATATTCCTTGTTCCAAAATCCAATCTTTTATCAAAAATGAAATCCATCACTTCTAGCAACTCAAATAACCCAAATAAAACTTATACAATTGATCAAATCTAAGAAAACCCTATGATTAATTATATAATTTTAAACCATACTTTTTCAAATCTGACAGGTTTGACCTATCCATATTCAAAGATTCATATCTCTCTCAATTCTTAACCAAATTATGCGAAATTAGATTCCTTAGAATCCTAACTTTAAGTGCTAAAATAATATATATCAATTTTCCAGAATTCATTTTCGTTAAAGAGCTATGATGCTACAAAGTTGACTGTCAGACAAAACTCTATGCAAACCTAAAGTAGAGAAAAAAATTCCAAAACAAAATATTTGCTGACAGTAAAATCCATTCCATATTTTAACATTAAACTACAGATGAAATGACACAATTCTCTTGAAGAACTCAAACCTGAATTCAATTAAAACCTAGGTAAACAAAAATTAGTTTATCTGAAAACAAGTTCAAGCATAATGAATAAAAGAAAAAAGAAAAAAAAATTCATTCAAACCATATTAGATTCCCAACTGAAACCATAACTCACTTTGCCCAACCAAATCAATTCAAAACTTTCATGCTCAAGTCACATCACATAGATATAAAAACACAATCTAAGCTTAAACACATATTTAAAGCACCAATTCCATACTAAATTCCAAATTCAATACATAAGTAAGCCTAGAGTGCTGCAGCATCAATCTTAAAAATAGCCTTGATATAATGTGACGACATTAACCAAATGCCCATGCATAACCAACAAAAAATAACACTTACCTTAAATCCCTTACCCTCCACCACTTGATTTGCACCAAAACTTTTCAATTTGACTCTCTCATCACCATCTACATATCACGACCATTTACTCTAATTAAAACAAAGTATTCATTTCAATAACATAACAAAATAACAATTTGGATCTACAAGCACCCAGTATAGATACTTGATAGATGTGAGTAGGTCTTTCGTACAAGGTGATTCAACTTGTTAGAGTGTTAAGGCCGAATCATACCGTAGAAAGAGCCAGATGGGAGTTAGAATCTTAAATGAAAGAGAAGTACCAATTTTTGTTCGAGGAATCGCCAGGTAAATTTCGAGGACGAAATTTTTTTGTTAGAAGGGGAGAATATAAAACCCCAGAATTTGAGGAAATTAAATTTTTAAATAAAATAAATTGAGGTTTTATTAATAATGCAGGGGATGGGGAATTGGTTCAACCCAGAGAAGTTCAGGGTGACCCGGAGAACTTGGAAAGTTAAAATAAAGGTGAGTTATAATTTAATGTTAAGTTAGAATTTAAATATTATTATTAGTGTTGTTGTCGGTCTAATTAAATATTGATAAAAAAAGAATAGAAAAAGAAAGAAGAGAAAAGATTTTAAGTTGGCCGAATCCCACTAGAGTAGGGTGAGGTCGACCAAGAAAATTTTTTATTGAGAGTTAGTATATTGGTTTGAAGGGTAAGAAAGTAAAAAGGAAGGTTATTAGGGTTACTATGCTAACTTGGGCAAAAGAGTAAATAAAAAATAATAATAAAACTCTTCTGCGGCTGTTGCTATTCGCGTACAAAGAAAAGAAAGAGGTAGAGAAACAGCCGCCACCCCCCTTTCCTCATCCATACGTGAACTTTCCCAGATCTTATTTTCGTGCACTTGTTACTTAGATTAGAAGGAGAAGAAGGAGGAGTGATTTCTTGTGAGTTTAAGGTAAGAGGAATAAGCCAAACCATATTCCTTATGTTGGGTTTTGAGTTTATGAAGTTCTAAAAAATATATTCCTTGATTCAAACAATGAAGGAGTTGTTGTGTTCGTGGGAGTTACAAGAGGTTGATTTTTGGACTATTTGGAGAAGGATCTAACCTAAGAAGAGAGGTAAGTAGTCCCTTCAACTTGCATAAAACATATTTTCGTTTGTTTATCGAAGAACATGCTAATCGTGTATTTTCCAATTGTTTGTGAGTAGCCTGATGTGTAAACATGTAGATTCAATGTATGTGATTATTGTAAAACCCCGAATTTTACTTAAATAATAAATTAAATTAGTAAATAATATTACTGAGGGTTATGATCGATGGGAATATTTTATTCTTGTAGGGGGTGATCAGTTTAGTGAAGATCCAGAATTAGACGCAGATCTGACCGTCCGATCTTGAGATATCGAGGTACGTATTTTAATTGGGCGAGGTGTATGGGAGAGTTTGCATGGGAGATGCATGGGATCAGGGAGTATATATATGCATTAAAATAACCTAATCGTATTCTCGCTCGTATTATTCAGTCGCAAACGACGAGAGTTGAAACGACCGAGAAGAGAAGAAAGAGAAGGAAGGGGGAAGACCAAGGGGACTTGCTCAGAGCCTTGCCTTGCAACTGAGGAGAGGTTTGGGGGTTTGCTGTTCAGAAGAGAAGAGGAGAAACGCGTATACGAGGTAGGTGACACCGTTTTGGTTTTGAAATTGGATTTTTCCTTGGTTAATCGCAAATGCATGTTTCTATGATATGTAATGTTGTATTTAGTTAGCTAAGCATGTTAGAAATACACTAGAATGAGTTTAGACGAGAAAAATCGTGATTTAGAACTATTTCGGCTCGATTTCGCACGACCGCCGACCTCGACTGTGCTCGGCGCTCGTCGGCGATCCTCGGCGCTGGTTGAATAAAATTAGGGCGCCGTAGACCGCGAGAAGACGGACCGCGGGCGCTCGAAAATACACGACCGCTGACCTGGGACCGCCAGGGCGATCCTGAGCGATCCTAGGCGCTCTCAACAGAATTTCCAATTTTTCCTAATTTCGAACCTAATTCAAATCTAAACTATTTTTAGACAATTTTAATGATTAATTAAGGTGCTTTAAGACCAAAATAAACTACCTAAACCCCTGTTTTACAGAAAAACAAATTAGGGAGATATTTAGGACAATAGTTGCCAAGTTTTGAAGGTAAATGAGAAACGTGATTTTGGAAAAGCCTAACTATCATTTGACTATCTAAATACCTCTAAATGACATTATAAATCAGAATACTTTCTAAAGAGAATACTGAATTCAGATGAATAAATATTGAAGTAAATGTACAGATATAACCATTATATGCCGCTAGGCACCAACCCTTATAGAATATGACACTTTAGGGAAGTTTTGGAGTCTAGTGGGCATAGCTGGTTGTGGATCCATAGTCGTAGCTAGATAGCTGAGGGATATGTCATTTGAGTTGAGTTACTCCTATATGCGACGCGCTTCCTTTGCAAGTTAGTTTGTCTGGGAAGGTCCTATGTCTGGAGGGACACCCCGGTGAGCCGCTGGTGATTCCCTGTACATGTGGATAAGCAACCACCTCCATGTATTGATTCTGGTGCTGCATGCTGGTGGTACATGCCAACTTTGATGGGTACGTGTGCAATAAGTCGGTGACTACGGCTCTTGTCTAAGCTGCGCTGCATGGGGCTTGAGTATCATTAGTAGCATCGCTCCTAAGTCGCACGGTGGTATAGCAATTGGTTGAGAATCATCTCAAAAGGTTTATCTAACTTTGTGAGTCCTACAATGACCCTGAAATCATAAAACTTGTTATTATTGTGGTACGTGCGGGAGGCATGTGTTTGGGATATTGGTTGGATGTGACTGTTTAGTACATCCTGGCAATGTATGAATTATGTTACTGATTTGACTATGGTATTTTCATATTAAACTTGCTGGAATTCATCTCTAGAACTGTTTAGTATATTGTTTTGTATTTACGAATGATACGAATGATTATACGAGCCTGATTAATCGATGTGACTTATTCGTGCATGAACTGCTACTTTCCGTATATTAACTGTTTAATCATGCATGTGTTACCTACTGGGATATTCGTATCTCACCCTACTGTTATTCCATTTTTTCAGCTGATACGCGAGAGGGGGATCTCTTAGACTTCCAGGGAGAGATAGCTGAGTATTCTCCAGAGGATTACTATTATCCCGATATTATCTGAGGTGGATTGATGTTATAGACTTAGCATTTTAATTGGTTTATTATCATTAATTGGATTTGATGTATGAGAGAGACAAGAGAGAGTTAGTAACCAATTCATACTACCAGACTTTGATACTATTGATTGATGGTCAAGCTTCATGCTTGTTTGATGATTTTAATCTACACTTCCGCACATACTTGTTTCCGCAACTCTGATGGATTATATATGGATTGGATTTACTTTCTTCGGTCTGGTATGTTATTGATGTTGTGATTGATATGGGCCAGTAACACCTCGGATTTGGTTGTTGAACTAAATTCGGGTTGTTACAGTAGCGAACCGGGTTTGGGTCAGGTGCCGGTTTGGACTGATCCGGGTTCGGGGCGTTACAGAGATGGTATCAGAGAAATGGTCCTAACCTTAGATTAGCCAGCTTTAGGGGAATGGGATTGTGAGTTCGCTAGATAGTACCCTTAAGTAGGAAATCTAAGGTAAGTGTTCGTTCTAAGGATTTTGTTGCAATCAGTACTACTGAAGGTATGTTACTTATTCTTCTATTAAATAATTAGCTATTATGATATAGTTTGTTATTTGTGATTTAGAATTATCTTATTTGCATTGCATTATTATAGTAAAGTTATTAAGTGCAATTCAGAAGGAAATTGAAGATCTTGAAAAGCAGTTGATTCTGAGATAAACAGTAAGAGGAGTGTTTGAGGTTGGTAATAGAATCTTAATGGTTTAAATGTCTATATCTAAAGTTGGAAATTAATGATGGTTGATTAAGCATGTAAGGTGCACATGTATTTAAGGGATTGTGGGTAGCAAGTCATGCTCTTATCTTCTGAGTTATATTTGTACTTTATTTGTGGGATTGGATATTGAGGACAAGGAATTATAAGCGATTAAATTTCTGAGGTTATTGAGCATGGATTGTTAATTTGGAAAAGTAATGAACACGTAGTGGTTTTGGAAGTTAAAGGATGAAAACCCAATCTAATCATCTTGAGTTGTTCAGGGATTTGATAGCTTTGAGCTTTGGGAATTTCTAAATGTTATATTGGGTAGATTAGAGTTGTCTGGTGATTTGATTGCCTTAGACATTGGAGGTTTTGATGTGATATTGGGGATGGATTGGCTATGTAGACACCATGTGACATTGGACTGTTATGCGAGTACAGTGATAGTTAGAGGGCCAGATCAGACCACTCATTGTTTCAAATGTGAGGGGTTGAAGTCTCGGATTGGTCTGGTAGCATCTGTGATAGCAGAGGAGCTTAGGAGTGACACCCTTGTCATCTCCGATGTACCTGTTGTACAGGAGTTTACGGATGTGTTTCCAGAGGATTTACCTGGATTACCACCTGCTAGAGGAGTAGAGTTTAGGATACAGTTGATGCCTGGTACGGCTCCAGTTTCGAAACCACCCTATAGGCTTGCGAAACCAGAACAGGAGGAACTTAAGAAACAGTTAGATGAGCTCCAGGAAAAAGGTTTCATCAGACCGAGTATGTCTCCGTGGGGCGCTCCAGTTCTATTTGTCCAGAAGAAGGATGGTAGCATGAGGATGTGTATCGATTATAGGCAACTGAATCAAGTAACAGTGAAGAACAAGTATCCGTTGCCTAGGATTGATGACCTGTTTGACCAGTTAGGAGGAGCATCTTGGTTCTCCAAGATAGACTTGAGGTCAGGATATCATCAGGTGAGAGTAGCAGAGGAGGACATAGAGAAGACAGCTTTTCGTACACGCTATGGGCATTATGAGTTCTTGGTTATGCCTTTTGGGTTGACCAATGCCCCAGCTGTTTTCATGGACCTCATGAACAGAATTTTTCATGCATACTTGGACAGTTTTGTAGTGGTGTTCATTGATGACATCCTAGTATATTCTAAGACCCGAGAAGCACATGTAGGGCATTTGAAGGCAGTATTGCACACTTTGAGAGACCACGGGTTGTATGGGAAATTTAGCAAATGCCAGTTTTGGCTAAGGCAAATTTCTTTCTTAGGTCATGTTATCTCAGGAGAGGGTATATCTGTGGACCCTGAGAAGGTTAAGGCAGTGGCAGAATGGCCTAGGCTTACTACAGTGACAGAGGTCAGGAGTTTCCTTGGTATGGCAGGTTACTATAGGAGATTCATTGCAGGATTTTCGCGTATAGCTGCACCGTTATCTAATCTAACCAAGAAAGCAGTGAAGTTTCAATGGGATGAAAAATGTGAGCAGAGTTTTCAGGAATTGAAGCAGAGATTGACTACTGCACCAGTGTTGATTGTGCCATCCATGGATGAGGCATTTGCAGTATATTGTGATGCTTCTAGGATAGGCTTGGGATGTGTATTGATGCAGCAGGGCAGAGTTATAGCGTATGCTTCGAGATTGTTGAGGCCACATGAGAAGAACTACCCTACCCACGATTTGGAGCTTGCAGCCATAGTCTTTGCATTGAAGCTATGGAGGCATTACCTTTATGGAGTAGAGTTTGAGATCTTTTCTGATCATAAGAGCTTGAGATATCTGTTTTCACAGAAAGACCTGAATATGAGGCAGCGAAGGTGGATGGATCTGCTAAAGGATTTCAAGTTTACTTTGCAATACCACCCTGGTAAGGCAAATGTAGTGGCGGATGCTTTGAGTAGAAAAAGTTCAGTTGAAGGTCAAATAGCTACTTTAGCATCTTTCATGATGAACCAGTGTAGATTGATTGATTCAGTCAGAGATTGGCAGGGAGAGTTTAGCATGCCACAGGATGGAGTAATTCGAGTTGCTCGTGTTCAGATTGAACCAGATTTGGTTCAGTTGATTCGGGAGAAACAGTTGATTGACCCACAGCTGATCCAGAATAGGGAGATGATGAGTAGAGGATCTGAGGCAGTTGTAGACTTTTCAGATAGAGATGGGCTATTGAGATATAGAAGTCGTATTTGTGTTCCAGCTGATGAGGAGATTAAGGAAAAGATATTATCAGAGGGTCATAGATCGAAGTATGCAGTTCACCCAGGAAGTACGAAAATGTACAAGAACTTGAAAGAAATCTATTGGTGGTCAGGAATGAAGAGAGAGATTGCAGAGTATGTGGCAAAGTGTTTGATATGCCAGCAAGTAAAAGCTGAACATCGGAAACCACCTGGTTTACTTCAGTCGCTTCCTATTCCAGAGTGGAAGTGGGAGCATGTAACTATGGATTTTGTATCTGGACTACCACTGACAGCAAGGAAGGAAGATGCTATTTGGGTTGTCGTGGATAGACTGACTAAGTCTGCGCATTTCTTGCCTATGAGCACTACACAGCCATTGAAGTCTTTAGCTGAGTTATATGTCAGGGAGATAGTGAGACTTCATGGAGTGCCGGTTTCTATAGTGTCTGATAGAGATGCACGATTCACAGCACGCTTTTGGCTTGCATTTCAGGCAGCTTTGGGGACTAAGCTTAATTTCAGCACTAGTTATCATCCTCAGACAGATGGACAGTCCGAGCGTACCATTCAGACTTTGGAAGACATGTTGAGATGCTGTGTTATGGATTGGGGAGGCAGTTGGAATCAGCACCTACCATTGGTGGAGTTTGCCTATAATAACAGCTATCAAGCGAGTATTCAGATGGCACCATTCGAGGCACTTTATGGAAGACCGTGTAGATCCCCAGTGTGCTGGGTGGAAGTTGGTGAAAGACAACTCATTGGGCCCCAGATTGTACAAGATAGCATTGAGAAGGTGAATCAGATTAGGCGAAACATGCTTACAGCCCAGAGTCGTCAAAAGAGTTATGCAGATACCAGAAGAAGAGACTTGCATTTTGAAGTTGGAGATTGGGTATTTCTGAAGATATCACCATCTCGTGGAATCAAGAGGTTTGGAAAGAAAGGCAAATTGGCTCCAAGATATATAGGTCCGTTTGAGATTAAGGGTACAGTGGGACCATTAGCATACAGATTGGCTTTACCTACACAATTGGAAGGAGTTCATGACGTATTCCATGTTTCTATGTTGAGGAAGTACGTGCACGACCCTACTCATATCATTCAGCATGAACCGATAGTAGTGCGAGGGGACTTGACTTACGAGGAGCATCCAGTTGAGATTTTGGACAGGAAGGAACAGGTTCTCCGTACTAAAGTAATACCACTTGTGAAAGTACTTTGGCAAAACCACACGACTGAGGAAGCTACATGGGAATTGGAATCGGAAATGCAGAGAAAGTATCCCAACTTATTTCCAGAACCACAAGGTAAATTTCGAGGACGAAATTTTTCTTTTAGGAGGGGAGGATGTAAAACCCCGAATTTTACTTAAATAATAAATTAAATTAGTAAATAATATTACTGAGGGTTATGATCGATGGGAATATTTTATTCTTGTAGGGGGTGATCAGTTTAGTGAAGATCCAGAATTAGACGCAGATCTGACCGTCCGATCTTGAGATATCGAGGTACGTATTTTAATTGGGCGAGGTGTATGGGAGAGTTTGCATGGGAGATGCATGGGATCAGGGAGTATATATATGCATTAAAATAACCTAATCGTATTCTCGCTCGTATTATTCAGCCGCAAACGACGAGAGTTGAAACGACCGAGAAGAGAAGAAAGAGAAGGAAGGGGGAAGACCAAGGGGACTTGCTCAGAGCCTTGCCTTGCAACTGAGGAGAGGTTTGGGGGTTTGCTGTTCAGAAGAGAAGAGGAGAAACGCGTATACGAGGTAGGTGACACCGTTTTGGTTTTGAAATTGGATTTTTCCTTGGTTAATCGCAAATGCATGTTTCTATGATATGTAATGTTGTATTTAGTTAGCTAAGCATGTTAGAAATACACTAGAATGAGTTTAGACGAGAAAAATCGTGATTTAGAACTATTTCGGCTCGATTTCGCACGACCGCCGACCTCGACTGTGCTCGGCGCTCGTCGGCGATCCTCGGCGCTGGTTGAATAAAATTAGGGCGCCGTAGACCGCGAGAAGACGGACCGCGGGCGCTCGAAAATACACGACCGCTGACCTGGGACCGCCAGGGCGATCCTGAGCGATCCTAGGCGCTCTCAACAGAATTTCCAATTTTTCCTAATTTCGAACCTAATTCAAATCTAAACTATTTTTAGACAATTTTAATGATTAATTAAGGTGCTTTAAGACCAAAATAAACTACCTAAACCCCTGTTTTACAGAAAAACAAATTAGGGAGATATTTAGGACAATAGTTGCCAAGTTTTGAAGGTAAATGAGAAACGTGATTTTGGAAAAGCCTAACTATCATTTGACTATCTAAATACCTCTAAATGACATTATAAATCAGAATACTTTCTAAAGAGAATACTGAATTCAGATGAATAAATATTGAAGTAAATGTACAGATATAACCATTATATGCCGCTAGGCACCAACCCTTATAGAATATGACACTTTAGGGAAGTTTTGGAGTCTAGTGGGCATAGCTGGTTGTGGATCCATAGTCGTAGCTAGATAGCTGAGGGATATGTCATTTGAGTTGAGTTACTCCTATATGCGACGCGCTTCCTTTGCAAGTTAGTTTGTCTGGGAAGGTCCTATGTCTGGAGGGACACCCCGGTGAGCCGCTGGTGATTCCCTGTACATGTGGATAAGCAACCACCTCCATGTATTGATTCTGGTGCTGCATGCTGGTGGTACATGCCAACTTTGATGGGTACGTGTGCAATAAGTCGGTGACTACGGCTCTTGTCTAAGCTGCGCTGCATGGGGCTTGAGTATCATTAGTAGCATCGCTCCTAAGTCGCACGGTGGTATAGCAATTGGTTGAGAATCATCTCAAAAGGTTTATCTAACTTTGTGAGTCCTACAATGACCCTGAAATCATAAAACTTGTTATTATTTTGGTACGTGCGGGAGGCATGTGTTTGGGATATTGGTTGGATGTGACTGTTTAGTACATCCTGGCAATGTATGAATTATGTTACTGATTTGACTATGGTATTTTCATATTAAACTTGCTGGAATTCATCTCTAGAACTGTTTAGTATATTGTTTTGTATTTACGAATGATACGAATGATTATACGAGCCTGATTAATCGATGTGACTTATTCGTGCATGAACTGCTACTTTCCGTATATTAACTGTTTAATCATGCATGTGTTACCTACTGGGATATTCGTATCTCACCCTACTGTTATTCCATTTTTTCAGCTGATACGCGAGAGGGGGATCTCTTAGACTTCCAGGGAGAGATAGCTGAGTATTCTCCAGAGGATTACTATTATCCCGATATTATCTGAGGTGGATTGATGTTATAGACTTAGCATTTTAATTGGTTTATTATCATTAATTGGATTTGATGTATGAGAGAGACAAGAGAGAGTTAGTAACCAATTCATACTACCAGACTTTGATACTATTGATTGATGGTCAAGCTTCATGCTTGTTTGATGATTTTAATCTACACTTCCGCACATACTTGTTTCCGCAACTCTGATGGATTATATATGGATTGGATTTACTTTCTTCGGTCTGGTATGTTATTGATGTTGTGATTGATATGGGCCAGTAACACCTCGGATTTGGTTGTTGAACTAAATTCGGGTTGTTACAGTAGCGAACCGGGTTCGGGTCAGGTGCCGGTTTGGACTGATCCGGGTTCGGGGCGTTACAATTATCTGGAACATTTTTGAATGATCTGAAGATGAAATCCAAAGATTAGAAGTGAGTTCGAGGTGTATATTATTATGTTTGCGTTATTTACAGGCTTTGTA
The DNA here is from genome assembly GCA_947561395.2 of Buxus sempervirens. NCBI lineage: Eukaryota > Viridiplantae > Streptophyta > Magnoliopsida > Buxales > Buxaceae > Buxus > Buxus sempervirens. Next base: position 27,522,359 of record OX387182.1, read on the forward strand.
AGGCATGTTATCCATGATTAATCTTGACTAGTTTGAATTGTAAACGAAGTTTTATCTGTTCTAAATTAATCTAACATGTCTAGAGGATGATTTTAAACATTTTCAAAGTGGTTAGATGCATTGGTTTGAAGAGATCTGATTTTTATATTGAATTACGCAACTTTTCGAAAAACTCAGAAACTTGAATTTAAAACAGACGCCTGGTTCACCGCTCGAGCGCCTAAACAGGCGCCAAGTGATAACCTTAGAGTGCTCGATAGCGCTTGAGCGCTATCGAAGGTGCCCCGCCTGTGTTTTTTTTTAAATTCCAGAACCCTAATGTTAATAGATTTTAGAAATCGAACGCTCGATCTATTGCTCAAGTGTTGACTTGAGCGACCATCTCTTTAAGATGAGTTTTTAACAGCCGCCCGCTCGAGCGCCCATGATAGAATTTCTGGTATTTTCCAAATTGCCTAGTTTTTCACTATAAAAATGTTTTTATTGATTTCTAATCCATGTAACAATAAGATTAGAGTGTTTAAAGGTTGTTTGCACCGGCCGATAATTAAAACAAATTTTTACAAAGAATTTGGGTACATTCTACTGAAATAGCTTTTATCCGAGTGTTAGCACCTGATTTTTGCACCTTCAAAAGTGCATAAAATGAAATTCTGATATGAAAAATCAAACCCTGAAGGGGCAAAAATTTGACTTTTTGATCAGGTGCAAATTGACCACCAAAGTTCTTCTCATTAGATAGGAAATTCTGACACGGCTCCAATGCAACTGGATTTGCACAAATCGGAGTCCGGATGAAGAAGTTATGAGCTGGTCAAACCTTGTGGGAGCAGAAATTGACTTTTTGCTAAGAATAGAATTTGCTGCCATACTCTAGCTCAGTGGATGGAGAATTCCGAGCTGATTCCAACAACACTAAGTTTGCTGAAATCGGACATTGGACGAGAAAGTTATGGCCGATCAAAGTTTCAGGAAAACTGCTCGCGTGGCAAAACAACAGCAAAAGGCAGAATAAATAAATATCGGAGATAAAATAAATGTTTATTAAATATATCTTGTTATTTAAATAATTGCTTAATAAAAAATCTTGATTTTTACATTAAAATATTCATAAAATCGGACAAAATCTTCATTCAAAACTAAATTGGATAAAAGATTTCAAATCCAGCATTTAAAAAACGTGCGCGACTGCACTTTGAATGCGGACGTACCTTGACCGCACTTCAAATGCAATTCCGACCTTCTAGAAGCTGCCATGCGTCGCCAACTGTTGACAGCTGGCAGATTCGCACGTTTTAAATGCCAACTGCACTTGAAGTGTGGTTCTGGCCAAACCGCACTGTATGTGCGATTGTGGAATTTTTGCCTATAAATAGGCGTCCAGCCCCCATTGTTGAGGGAGCTTCTTCCCCCTACCATTACCCTACCCATTTGGTGACCTACAATCCCTTTTAGCCTTTGTCCACTCACTAGAAACCCCTTTTAAATACCCAAAATACCCTTGGATCCTCTCTTTGCTCTCCATTTTCATCCATGAAAAGGTAAGGGAAGGTCTTTTGGGGGGTCAAGGAGACTTTGAGCTGCTGTCTACATCTACCAGAGGATCAAAACTCATACAGATAAAAAGGTAATACCAAGGTAAGAAAGTTTGTGATATTTTGTTCAATATATAGTGAAATAAAATTCCTTTGAGTTGATTTCTTTGAGTTACTTTGTGTCTAACCCTTTTTACTTGTCTCTAACCATTCTGATCTTATTTTAGATGCTACGGGAGTCCCCATGGTAAGGGGGACTCCCCATACGAAAGCGGGAAGGAGAGTTCTTTTTATAAAATAAGAGTAGGTTACCCAGGCATGCTTTTATGTTCATCTTTTGCTACCATTTTTATAAAAGGGGGATATGTCCTCCTAAAATCTGTTGTACCCCTTATTCCTACCCTCTCTCCTTTCATTTTGATTATGCTATTTACCATTTCTTATAGGAGTTTGTTTGCTTTCTTGAAGTCCTTTATCCCCTTTTGTTAAGTCTCATATGTATAGCTTGAGATGCATATCACACACAATCACTTTGTGTTCATTTTCTGCCTTGATTGTTTTTGAGAAGTCTAGATGATTACCTTCTGTATACATGCAAGTCCTCATGTGTGACACTTAGAGTATGGTAGTGTTTCCTTGAGCACATCCTTTCACACACAAGAACACAGGTTGATGATCTCATGATTAGCATGTTTGGTTCATCATGTGAGTTATCTTTGCATATATCAAAGTATTGAGGAGTATCATGCATGGTTCTTTCAGCATCCTTTTGGTTTATCCATTGTCTTCTACGAATTTTAGAGGATCATCTTTGTAAATAATCCTTGTTATTTTTTTTAGATCATGTGCTTGTTTATATTGGCTGAATGTATATGCGGGTGAATTGGTAAAATATGCTTGTGGGAGCCAGAGATGGCACTTGGAAGCCTCTGTGGGTTTGTTAAGAGACCCACAGCAAGTTGCAAAACCCCCTGAAGAGAAGCTGAACTGAGTCCCGCAGCCATTTTGCCCTTTTCTGGATTTTCGGGCCTGAACCGCATACTCAGAGCGGTTTTGGTGAAACCGCACTTGTTCTGCGGTTGTGCCTTGACCGCACAGGATGTTAGTTCCCTGAAACCCCCAAAATCTGATTTTCAAACCCGGATCCATTCGACCTGATCCGAATTTAATCAAACTGAACCATTTGGGTCTTTGGGTCAACCCAAGCCAGTTTTGAGACCATGGGCCCATCTGGGCCCACCAAGGCTTTGTGGGCCTTCCAACGGGCCCACATTCAATTTGGCCTAAACCAAGGTCCGTTTTCAATAAACGAGCCCAAGGCCACTTGGTTAATTGCTCATGGGCCAAATCCAAGCCCATTGGGCCCTAAAAGCTTTAACCCACTAATCTTGTAAATATTTAATCAATCTTTAAACCAAATAACTAAGCCCAATAAGGGTTACCCAATAACCCTAATGGCCCTTGGGCTTGACTAAAGCCCAACATGAGAACTCAATGGGCCTTCCAACGGGGTCCATGTCCGACCCACTTCACAAAAGGATTAAAAAGATAAAATCAATTAAAATAAAGGGGACCTACACCTTCAGTGGCCCCCACCTAGACTCATTAAATAAGCATGCTGGTTTAGAAAATTGGGTGAGACTGAGTTGACTCAAACCAGGGAGACTCGAGGGACCCGTCAAACCGATGGGGCGGGTCAGGGTGTCTTCAGACTTCTGTGGACGTAACCGAGAACTTAGCCAGAATCTCTAGAAAGCTGTAGACCAATTGAATTAGAGCTGAATAGGTACCCCGGTGTCTGCCTGCACCCCATCAGACAGTGGCGACTCCCAAATGTCCCGAGGGACGCACTCTCACGTGCGCCTCGTCGTGCGAAATCAAGTGCGCACACCGAGTTTATAGTTCCAAACTTTTCTCTTTTAAATGAAACTTGATTTTAAGAGTTCCTACACTTTTAGTTGGACTATTTGAATATGTTTTGAGCATTGAATGATTTAATACACACTCAGATCATAGTTGCCTATTGAAACCATGATTTTGGACACGTATTTGACTCCACGTATGTGGGTTTATGATCACATATGTGACTTGGCGTATGCCTATACTGTTTGATTCCTCGTATGCGGGTGTGTTTTTGACACGTAGGTGTCTCCATGTATGTGGGTTTGCTTTTGACACGTATGTGTCTCCGCGTATGCGGCTATTTTGTGACGTATGTTTACTACCTGGTTTGGTTTGCCACTGTTGAGTGGGCTTAGCTCTTACATGGATCCATAGAGTAGCTAGTAAGTGAAATGTTTTCTAGAGTTGTTTGAATTCTGTGTTATAGGCATTCCATCATCTCGAGGATGGTATCGCTCTGGTATCGGTCGGTCGCTACATTATCCACTCCGGTATTGGTTGGACCGTACATGCTAACTCACTCTGGTATCGTTTAAGTACTTCTTCTGGGTGTCGAATAACTTGTCCGGTATCGGCTGGTCCACCTATAGATCGGTTAGGTAGCATATTGGCATAGTCTATGATCTATCTCTGGTTTCATATTTCATGAGTCCTGCAAAACTAATCGTATGTTTGCATCATTTTATATTTCACTGTGTTTGTATTTATCTTGATTAGCCTGATTACTCGTTTGCATATTTTCGAACTGTTAAAAATTTATATTTATAGCATGGCTACTAACTGAGAAGTTGTTTTATCACATTATTGTTTTATCAGTTTTGTTTTTAGACACTCTTGGTGAGGACGCTGCTGAGTTTGATTCACAAGGGATCTATCCTGACTATTGAGAGGAAGAATTGTATTTTTCTATGTTGGTTCAGGGAGCCATGTCTCTTATTTGATCTGGATTATTATTTTGTGGGATGTATTAGAATTATTTCTTAGTCAACCTTGACCAGACTTGAATTTGATGGTTTATGTTTTGGATGATAGTATTTTTCATTCCACTCTCATTTGAGGATTTTATCATTATTGTCGCACTCTGATTATGAACATGATATTGTTTATGTCTGGATTAGCTATATCTAGCCTTTTTCTAATGCTCAGGGTTTGGGTTTATCAATTTTAAATAAACCTGGATCCGGGGCATTACATTGATCGCTGACCCCTGTCGCTAAGGCGACTAAGGTGGGTAGCCGTGCTTTTTAAAACAATAATTCACAATCAATGGGCATTCAGGTGGTCGCCTAGGCGACCTCGTAGGCGACCTACCCTGAAAATTCTTGTTTGCATGGTCGCTTAGCCCATCGCTCAGGCGATCGGCTGGGAGACCTAATCTCCATTATTTTTAAGTAAGACGCGACCACGATGGCTTAGGTGATCGTGCTGAGCGTTTGAGTATAAGCGGCTAATCTGACGATCAAACTCTAGTTTTTTTTTTATGCATCAAAAGATCAAACTAATTCCTGAAATCACTTCTGAACCATATATTTTCAACCTCTAAACACGTTAGATCATTCCAAATAAATCTAAACATAGGTTTACATTAAATCTAAATCAAACCTAAGGAAATTTAAACATGCTCGACAGTATTCATAAACCGCATGTAAGATCAATCAAACCCACGAAATTTATTGTATAAAATACATGTTCTAATATCTCAAATCATCATATATTAATTTCAGATCAAACTCAACCGATTAAACCTGAAATCATGCAACGATAAAACAAAACGGGGTGTTACTACTTGCCTCAAAACACAAAATCCTTAACTTCAAGTTATCACCGAAATTCTACTACTAATCGTACCCCTTTAGAGACCTCAGAACACCATCTCCACCGTTCAAATTGAAGTTCCACCAGTCTTGAATAAAACCTTCAAATTTGAGGCTGATCCAACGGCTGGATCTCTGTAGATCGTCGTTCTAAGTTTGTTGGTCGGACTTCTCTGCAACTCCTCTTTTCTCTAAATTCCCCAAACGTGAGAGCCCTCCTTTCTCCTCCTTTCCCTCTACATGATTTGATTAAAAGAAACCCTAACTCCTCCCTAAAGCTTCCCTTTTATAGGCTCACCCAAAATAGAAGTCTTAATAGGTTTAGGGAACTTTCTAACTAATCCTAATCTCATTTAGAACCTTTCTTATTCTTCCACAACTCCTCTTTCTAATTCTTCCCTCTTAATACTAAATAAGAGCAACTTCTATTTTTCCTAATTTTTGTGCTAGTTATTGTAACGAATGAATACTCGTGCGGGCTTAACCAAGCGATTTCACATTGGAAACGGATGAATACCTGGTATGGTATAAGAGTCAGGGTAAACACTTAACCAAGCAAGGCACCTTTTGAGAACAAAACCGTGCGGGCTTAGGCCCAAAGCGGACAATACCTTCTTGGGTTGGGTCGTTACAAATGGTATCAGAGCCTGCCCCGATCGGAAAGTGTGGGGGTTTGGCCCAACGTGAGGACGCGTTGTCCTATGGAGGGGAGTATGTGACATCCTGATTGTCTGAGTGAGCGGGTGAATGGGTAATCTCATTGGGCGAGCTACTAGGTGAGGATGTGCATATGGTTGGAATCCCACAATGCTTGGGAATGCTATAAGTAGTCTTGTGATCCTTTACAAAGCAAGAGGTCTTTTAAGGCATAACATGGGACTAAATTCGCTTGGAACCCTCAAGTTTAGCATGCTCGGGTGAGAGGAGTGCTAGGATGGGTGACCACTGGGATGTTTTTTCGTGTTATCCCTTAAGAACAAATCCGTGAGGGCCCATTGGGCCCAGAGCGAACAATATCTTGCTGGGTATGGGTCTGGGATGTTACAGTTATTTCCCTTATTTTTAAATATTACAAAACTCTCCAAAACTCCTATTTTCCCTCAACTTAAGGTGTAACGACCTGGATTTGTGTTGTTCAATAAAGGTATAACACATCTCACGGGGGTTAGGCATGGGCCCACGACTCATATGATCGCTGGTTTTATCATATGAGTATTTCAATCAGAGTGCAACAACTACCAATAAGGAAGCATGGTAAAATATTTGATTAATGGGACATCAACCACAATCCGCATATCATTTATTACAATTTCCCAAATCCATCCAATCAATATGACAATCAAAGAATAAACCTACTGGTATATGGAACCTAGAAATAATCCTCCTCCCTACAGGTGTCAGTAGGATCTACCCCAGCAGTAGCCTCACCACGAGTATCTGAAAACAAAACAGAAACAAACAGGTGAGATATGAATATCTCAGCGAGTAGCACATGCATACAAAATAGTTATCTCAATTTCTAAAATATGCCACGATAAATAAGCGATCAAGAGTAATCAATGAAATCACAATCGACAATTCAAATTAATCATACTCTCAATAACAGATTTAAACAAATACCAACATCAACATCAAACAATCATAATAAGGTCAATGACATGCCTATTGTTTAAATTAGTTAATCAACATGCCAATGAGACCTCCACACCTCCATGTACACAGTTCCGGTGTAAGACCTGGAATTTCGAAAAATTGTAATTAAGATTTCATAGATTAAATAAGAACAATTAGAGGAATAAAAATTTCATTTAACTAGTTGATTTGAATGGGTTGGTTATTTTAGTGGTTTAATGGGGTTTGGTTCAAGTTTAATTGAACCGGTTCACTGGTTCAATGGTTTAATGAAAGATATCTTGTATTTGGGGTTAGTCGTTGAGAATTAGAAGAAACAAAAGAAATTGACGATTTTGCATTTGGGCGTTAAGGTTTTGCGGCAAAGAGGAAATTGCAGAAGAGAGGAAGCCGTGGAGAGGAGGAGAGAAGAAGGGAAAAGAAGAAAGAAGAAAAGAGGAAGAGAAGAAGAGGGAAGGGGTCTGGTTCATCCATCTTGGTCGCTATTGGGGGTTAACACAAAAAGGGGAAAAACGTGGGGGAAAGAAGAAGAGGAAGAAGAGAAGGGGTGTTCGTTTGGGGGTTTAGCCGCAGAAGAGAAAGAGAAGAGAAAAGAGAAGAAGAAAAGAAAGGAAGAGAAGACAGGAGGAAGAAAAGAAAAGAAAGAGGGAAGAAGAGAAGAGGGTTTGGGTGTCTGGTTCTGTTTTGGGCGTGGGATTCTGCGAAATTTGGTAAGTAGCACTATTTTTCCTTCCGAACGATTTCTGTTTGATTCTGCGTTGGTATTACAACCTGACAGCATGCTTTAATTATCACTGTTTGATGTCGATTTCCGTTTGATTTGGTATTACAACCTACAGCATGCGTTAACTCCTTTTGTTACTGGAAATAAGTTTTGATTTTCTTTGATCTGTAACAAATTAATTGTTAAGATTTATGTGCGGAGTTGCTGGTTTTGGTTGCTGAAATTGAAAAGGAGATGGAACCACATGAAAATTGAAGGTTTTGTGTTTATTGGACTGATTATGGATGTATTTTCAGGTTAAATTTGCTGAACCCAATTGTTGTATTTTTTTCAGATTAGGTTAGAAGTTGCTGTAATTGTAGATTTAATAGCAAACGGATGATGGTTGTTTCTCGAATTTTGAATAGGGTATAGGTTAGAAATTTCGATGCTTAGTTTTCAGATTTATGTTAGAACTTTTGATGCTGTAATTACCGATTATGCACTTTGAAAGGTGTATACAATGAGTAAAGTTGCTATTTTGGTTTTGGCTTTGAAGTAAGCTTAGGTCCTGATTTGAATTGTTTAATCTGATCAAGAATAGGCAGTGATTGGTTCGGATTGGAGTGCTGTAGATCGTATGGTGTCTTTGAGTTAAATTGTGATGAGATTTCTAATTTAAGTTTTGATTTGGCATGAGAAAATACTGATTTCAGGTTCTGATTGAGGTGTTCAGGTTTGAAAATAAGTATTGGGGATTTTCAATATGCTTAAGTCTTGATTAGAATGCGATAGAAATCCTATCTATTAACAATCATGTTTGTTGACAACATGCTTAGGTTGCAAAGATAGGGCTGTTGTTAGGTAAATTTCAAAGATTGCCTGTGATGGTTAATGGATGTTTAAATTGCTGGTTTCCTGAGTATATTAGGAGAATGTGGACTTCCCAAATTATGGCGGAATTACCATACTTGGAAGTTGAAGTTGGAAGTTAAAAACATAGAAGCCTTTTTTTTTTTTGCTGTCGTAAATTTGTAACTATTGCAGTGGCTTGCGAAGGCTAGGAATCTTCGCGTAAAAATTCATCATAGTAGTCTAAAATTTAGTTTAGGGTATTTGTAGTTGAATGGAATTGGTTTGAGACCAATTGGAACTCAAGGTATTGCAAGAAAAATCCAGAAAAGTTGATGATTTCCGTCCAGTAGGTTTTGCGGCAGATTGTAACCATATGTAGTAAAACGACTGTAACTTCCTGTAGGGGACTCCGAATTACAAACCGTTTGTTGCGTTGGAAACTAGACTCGTAGAGCTTTCCAACGATATATGGCACATATACTAATTCCTCATAGATTAAATCAGGTTTAGCATTTAATTAACTAGTTAAAATCAGTTCTGCAGAGTGAACAGCAACTGCAAACCAACCGTGGATAATTTGTATCGGTATTTTCAGAACATGAAATTGATTTATTTCTAACTTGTGTTTGAAAGTGGTTTATAAAATGAATTGAGATTGTAATTGGAAATTGAAGCTGAGGCTTCTTGTTAGTGAGAAGGGCAATGAGCCTATGGCATCCCGAAAGACAGAATGGCCTAGGGATTTAAGGGCAAATGAACAATGAGGTTCACTTGGATTGAGTTTTACTTGGGCAGTTGATTTATTATAGGTTTTGTTTAGTCAAATATTTGCATGGTTAATTATTATATGAGTCTAGGCCGCATAGAGAGTCGTGGATCCACAGTCAATCTAAGTAATGTATTAGTGATGGCTTGTCGAGTTAACACCCAGGGCTACATGCGCTACCACCGTGTGGGATCGGTGAGGCTCTCTTGTGGGTTAGAGGGCTGCGGCAACCCGTCCGCCGTGTGGGATCGGCGGGGTCTTCGTACATGTGAGTATGTGTGTATATGTGTGAGTGTGTGCGTGTGTGGGTTGTTTCATGCCAGCCCATGCGTGGGTGCTCCACTTCGGGCGAGGACCCTGATCAGGCTTGAACCGTGAGTCGTGAGGTGGCAAACCGGCTAAGGGTGGTTGTCTCGATTTATAAAATCACTAATCCACGAGTTCTGTACATACACTTTTGTAGACACCCCAAATTGCACCTCAATATAAGAGAATACTCAAAAGGAACTTTAAATGCCTTATTTGAGCATTGACATTTGTCAAAAACTCTCAAAAATGGTGCTAACCGTACTGAATGTATGGTTTTTGTTATTTTGGTCTCAACTGCTCTGTATGTGCGGTTGTAACCGTATACACAGCACGGTTTATATTCATGCTTATCGCGCGGGTTGCCACGTGGCTTCCGGAAGCTTCAGCTGTTGGGACACATCGACAACAATCATGATGAGCGTAACTGAATTGAACCGCCCTGTATGTGCGGTTTGGTTGAATTTGCATAGGAACCGCACATTAAGTGACGGTTCTGTTGAAACCGCACTGAGTATACGGTTTTGGCTGTTTCGGGGATTTGCGAATGGCTCGATTTCTGAGCCTTATTTACGCATATTACCTCTCTCTCAGGGACTTGAACTCCCTATTTCACCCTCCGAAACTTGCTGAATTACTCTAATTCAAGCCTTGGAGGAGAATTGGAATAATCTAGAAGGTTTTTTGGCCTACCCTTGGGACTCTTCTACCCTTGGCTTTGCCTATAAATAGAGGGGTCCTCCTCTTGCAAATGGTTGATAATTTGAAGCTTGGAAGCTCTGCAAGAAGAAGGAAAACTCTGCTGGATTGCTGCCTCAAGTGTTCAAGCTAACTAAGGTAAAGCCCTCTTTACATTTCTTGCTTCTCCTTTAAATTTACACTCTCATCTTCTATCTTTCTGTAGTATAAGGCCTTGTGTGCAATTTTGCAACCCCAAACCTCTTCCAAAGTACCTGGGAATCCTCTCTAGCTGTAAAACGTGAAGAGAGAGTCTTGGGAAAAAGAAGTAGGAATGGATCCTCTAGGCTTAAAACCTCATGCTATAGATCTAGATCACACTATGTATAGCAATTCAAAGTGAATAGGCTCTGATACCACTTGAAAGAGTAGAGGACTACTCTTAAGGTCCACGATCTATAACAATTCAGAATTGAACAATGCGGAAACAGTACACAAAGAATTATACGAGGAAACCTGGATCCAGATCCAGGAAAAAACCTCGAGTCTATATGAGGCGACTAACCCTTCAAAATCCACTATTGAATGAAAAGACAATTACAAAGGAGTACATACTTAACCTTTACAATTTGACTCACTCAACAGCAATCCACAGTTCGAATCCACGAACTGCTACACAGCTTGAATCCACAAGCTGCAGAACACGATCAGTCCAGATCGCAAACAATCACTTACCAGTGATCCACAGTTCGAATCCACGAACTGCAACACAGCTTGAATCCACAAGCTGCAGGACACGATCAATCCAGATCGCAGCAATCCTCTCAGAATCCACTGAGACGATCCAATGCAGTAGGAATCCACCTACGCATCAATCAAGGCCGATCACCAGTCCAGGCGATCACACGATCAGATGAAGTTCCGAATTGAAGAAGAATCCACTGTCTTCAATTCCAGGCGATCTATCTCAGATCTCCCCCTCACTCGATCGCCGACTCTCTAAAGAAGATTTGATCAAATCTCAAACACCTCAAGATTCGAAAAACAAATGATCCAAAGAAAAAAGTCACAATTGAAAATTACAACTCGTCTATTTAAAGAATAAAACTCAGATCGCGTCGAGCGCTGGTAGCGTCGTGAAGCGATCGATGTAGACGGCTGGTAGCGAACTCAAGTCCCACTCAGAATAAGTTGAATCAGTTAAAAGCGCGCTGCTAGCGAGCTGCTAGCGGGAGAGTACGCGGCAGGTGCACGAACCTTTCTTTCGACACACGAATTCCCTTATGCGCTGCCAGCGGGCTGGCAGCGGCGTGGTAGCAGTGTGGTGGCACCAACTTCTTCTTCTTTACTGAATTTACTGAATTTTCATTGTTTAATCTGCACATCTTGAAGCTTCATTAGAAACATAATTTGTCAATCATTTGCCATAACAGGAGTGTGAGTTTTCACACTTACAGTGAGTCCTCTGCCCACTTCCAAAATACATAGAACGCAGCCTATTATTTTCAAAAATCTGATTTTTGAGCAGTTATTGACATTACACTCCATGTATATGTCTGCAACTCAAACAAAATCATAACACATTGCGAAAACATGAGGCAAACCCATGCAATTGCAAACCAATACCATTTATCAACAGCAAAGGGAATTTATAGCTCTACAACACAATTCATGGCTGAATATTCTTCAATTCAGCTATAGAATTCCATATATTTCCTATCACATGCATAGCCCTAATAAAAACACCTTATATGCTAATTAAAACCAAAAAGAAAACAATGGTGAAACCAGAACTTTGTTTGCAAGAAGAAACTAAGCAAGTTCCATCTTTTCAAGAAAAATCTTGGCTGAACTTTGCCAGTTTTAATCCAAAATTTTCATGACCCAATTATAATCATGCATGACTTAAATCAAGTAACATATATGCTCCTAGAAACCATAAGACAAAATTGAATACCAGAATTCAGATACAAGTGGATATCTTAATAAAAATTCAGCAAGAAATCACGAAATTGATGATGCAGAACAGTAATTTTTGTCTTACAAAACATACAATTCTGCTCTGTTCTGCACAATATTTGGTGTGCATATAATATATTGTTGGAAAGCCCTACGAATCTGGGTTCTAATGCAACAAACGGTTTGAAATTTCAATTTTTCCACGAAAAGTTATAGCCATTTTTAAAACACTGGTCTGAGTGTACTGTAATCCGAGAATTACAAAAACTGAAATTTTTATAGATATCAACTCATACAGTTTTGCAATTCAATTTATTCATGCATACATATGTAAATTAGCATCTCAGATGATAAAAATTACTTTAAATACTATGGAACTTCCAGATTTAAATTTAACAAAGTAAACCCTAATATTTCAAACCCTAACACAAAAATCTGTAAACAATTGCTATAAAAATTCTGTTGGAAGGTACCACCTACCTCAAATGCTAAATCTGAACCAAGGTAAATGAAGAATTCTACTAAATCAGCATTCTAATAGTTGCAGCACTCCTGGACAGCAACTAAAATCCCCAAATGCAAAGCTTCACAACCCCAATGGCTCCATTCTCCTTCCTTAACCAAGATCCTTCAAAATCCCACCAATTCCTTGCACTTCCTCTTCAATTTAGCTTGATTTGAGCTGAAATTGTGATGAAGAAGAAGACGAATCCTCCAGCCCTCTTTCCCCAATTCTATTGCATGGAGAGAACAAATGAAAATGACCCAAAGCCCCCCTTTTTATACTAAACCAAAGACCCATTGACCCATCCAACCCCCTTTTTTTAAGTGAACCCCTTGGTTTACTTCCAATTGAACCATTCTCTCAATGTTTTTCTTTTAACCTTAAACAATTGCCATTTAAAATCTAATTAACCAAAGATTAACCCCATTTCATTCCTCATTATTTTTTTTATACTAAACCATACACCTTTTTAACCCATCTTTTATGGTTTGTTTAAGTCAAACTAGTTTTATTACATAAGTAATTAATCTCTCATTAACTCTTCTTTTATTAAGCCATAAATCTTACAATTTACATCCAAGCAATAATATAAAGAAATTTTTTTTTACCACACTTGGTTCAACACTCATAGTGAGTGAACCAATATAATCCATGACTAATCTCACTTTCATTTCACCCTTAATATCAAATCAATTAAATATATTTTTCTTCACATAAACTCATAACCATACTATTATGAAACAAAAACATCCTTCCTAACAATTGAACTGCCTTACCTCCAAATGGCCTGACTTGACATACACTTTTCAATGGCCATCCTCTGCACATAAGAAAATTTAATATTAAAAACTATTTATAGGGTCAGGGTTTCACAATATAAGTAAAATAACAGTTCATGCTTGATTAAGCAATCTCGACTAAGCAGGCTCGTATAATCATTCGTATCGATCATGAATACAAAACAGTATAGTTAAACAGCTCTAAATATGAATTTCAGCAAGTTCTATTATAGGAATCCAATATCAGAATCAATAACATAATCCATACTTCGCTAGGATGCACTAAACAATCACATCCAACCAATATACCAATTACATGCCTCCAGCATGTATCCAATAGTAACAACAAGTGTATGATTTTAGTGTCATTGTAGGACTCACAAAGATAGATAAACCTTTTGAGATGACTCTCGACCAATCGCTATACCACCGTGCGTCTTAGGAGCAATGCTACTAATGATACCTAAGTCCCATGCAGCGCAGTTTAGACAAGAGCCGTAGTCACTGACTTATTGCACACGTATCTATCAGAGTTGGCATGTACCACCAGCATGCAGCACCAGAATCAATACATGGAGATGGTCGCTTATCCACATGTACAGGGAATCACCAGCGGCTCACCGGGGTGTCCCTCCAGACATAGGACCTTCCCAAACAAACCAACTTGCAAAGGAAGCGCGCTCGCACAAGGGAGAAACTCAACCCAAATGACATATCCCTCAGCTATCTAGCCACAACTATGGATCCATAACCAGCTATGCTCACTAGACTCCAAATATCCCTAAAGTCTAATAATTCTATAAGGGTTGGTGCCTAGCGGCATATAAAGGTTAAATCTGACATTTACTTCAATATTCGGGTTAATTGAGTTGAACTTATGATCTGAATTCTTCTTATGTAATTATCTGAATTATAGTGTATTTTAGAGATGTTTTAGTAATCAATTAATAGTCAAGTTTTCCAAATACTAGATTTCACAGTTTTATACAAAGTTTGGCAACTAGTGTCCTAAATATCTCCCTAATTTATTTTTCTGTAAAACGGGAAATTTGATAATTTAATTTGGTCTTAAAACATCTTAATTAATGATTAAAATTGACTAAAAATAGTTTGGAATTGAATCAGGTTCGAAATTACGAAATTCTGCATTTTTTGCATAGAGTGCCTAGGATTTCCCCGGCGGTCTAAGGTCAGTGGTAGTTCATTTTTTATCACCGACGATAAGTTGTCTCGCGATCTCAGACGGTCTCAAATTTTGGTCTAGCACCAAAGAGCACCGAGGATCGCCGAGCACAGTCGAGGTCGGCGGTCACTCAAAATCATTCAAAAATAGTGTAAAAATGTGATTTTTCATGTCCAAGATCATTCTAACATACATATAATATTGTTATCAAACTAAATACATGAATATATCATACAAAAACATGCTTTGGAGATTAAACGATCGTGAATCCAAAAACAAACAGAAACCAGTGTCACCTACCTCTATCGATCGTTCCCTCTTCTTCTCTTCTAAGCAACACTATGCATAGACGTAAGTCTCTCTGCAGATGGTGAAGAACACGAGACCAAAGTCCTTTTCTCCTCCTTCTTCTTCTTCTTCGGTCGCTCACGGTTGTTCACGGCTTGTCTCTTGCGGCTGTAGAATACGTGCAAGTATTCCAAACGTATAGAATTAGGTTATTAGACTATTATATATATATTCTCTGATCCCATGTAGCTCACTTACACATTTTCCTATAAACACTGCCCAATCAGAACACAACAACTTAAAATATGAATCACACCTTGATAACTCATGATCGGACGGTCGGATCTGCGTCCAACTCTGGATCTCCACTATTTATATCATCCCCTACATTAATAAAATATTTCCATCAATTAAAATTCCCAAGGATATTATTTATTAGTTTATTATATTATTTAAGGAAAATTCGGGGTTTTACATCCTCCCCTCCTAAAAGAAAATTTTCATCCTCGAAATTTACCTTATGATTCTGGAAATAGGTGAGGATACTTCCTCTGCATCTTTGACTCCAACTCCCAAGTAGCTTCCTCAACTGTGTGGTTCTGCCAAAGTACTTTCACAAGTGGAATCACCTTAGTACGAAGAACTTGCTCCTTCCTGTCTAACATCTCAACTGGGTGTTCCTCATATGTCATGTCCCCTCGCATTACCAGTGGTTCATGCTGAATGATATGAGTAGGGTCATGCACGTACTTCCTCAACATAGAAACATGGAATAAGTCATGAACTCCTTCCAGCTGTGTAGGCAAATCCAATTTGTATGCCACTGGTCCCACTGTACTCTTAATCTCAAATGGACCTATATATCTTGGAGCCAACTTACCTTTCTTTCAAAATCTCTTAATCCCACGAGATGGAGATATCTTCAGAAATACCAAATCACAAACCTCGAAATGCAAATCTCTCCTTCTGGTATCTGCATAGCTCTTCTAATGACTCTGGGCTGTAAGCATATTCTGCCTAATCTGATTTATCTTCTCAATACTATCCTGTACAATCTGCGGCCCAATAAGTTGTCTTTCTCCAACTTCCACCCAGTACACTGGGGATCTACACGCTCTGCCATAAAGTGCCTCAAATGGTGCCATCTGAATACTCGCCTGATAGCTATTATTATAGACAAACTCCACCAATGATAGGTGCTGATTCCAACTACCTCCCCAATCCATAACACAACATCTCAGCATATCTTCCAACGTTTGAATGGTACGCTCAGACTGTCCATCTGGCTGAGGATGATAGCTGGTGCTGAAACTAAGCTTAGTGCCTAAGGCTGCTTGAAATGCAAGCCAAAAACGCGACGTGAATCGTGCATCTTTGTCAAACACTATGGAAACTGGAACTCCATGAAGTCTCACTATCTCCTTGACATATAGCTCAGCTAAAGACTTCAACTGCTGTGTAGTGCTAATAGGCAAGAAATGTGCTAACTTAGTCAGTCTATCCACAAGAACCCAAATAGCATCTTCCTTCCTTGCTGTCAATGGTAACCCAGATACAAAATCCATGGTCACATGTTCCCAGTTCCATTCTGGAATAGGAAGTGACTGAAGTAAACCAGGTGGCTTCCGATGTTCAGCCTTCACTGCTGGCACGTCAAACATTTAGCTACATACTCTGCAATCTCTCTCTTCATTCTTGACCACCAATAGATTTCTTTCAAATTCTTGTACATCTTTGTACTTCTTGGATGAACTACATACCTCGATCTATGACCCTCTATTAATATCTTTTCCTTAATCTCCTCATCAGCTGGAACACAAATATGGCTTCTATATCTCAATAGCCTATCTCTATCTGAAAAATTTGCAGCTGCCTCAGATCCTCTACTCATCGTCTCCCTGGTCTGAATCAACTATGAGTCAGTCAACTGTCTCTCCCGAATCAACTGAACCAAATCTGGCTCAATCTAAACACGGGCAACTCTGATCACTCCATCCTGTGGCATGCTAAACTCTCCCTGCCAATCTCTGACTGAATCCACCAATCTACACTGGCTCATCATAAAAGCTGCTAAAGTGGCTACCTGATCCTCAACTGCACTTTTTCTGCTCAAAGCATCAGCCACTACGTTTGCTTTACTAGGGTGGTATTGCAAAGTAAACTTGAAATCCTTAAGCAGATCCATCCATCGACGCTGCCTCATATTCAAGTCTCTCTGTGAAAACAGATATCTCAAGCTCTTATGATCAGAAAGTATCTCAAACTCTACCCCATAAAGATAATGCCTCCATAGCTTCAGTGCGAAAACTATGGTTGCTAACTCTAGATCGTGAGTAGGGTAGTTCTTCTCATGCGGCCTCAACAATCTCGAAGCATACGCTACAACTTTGCCCTGCTGCATCAAAACACATCCCAAGCCGATCCTAGAAGCATCACAATATACTGCAAATGCCTCATCCATGGATGGCACAATCAAAACTGGGGCAGTAGTCAACCTCTGCTTCAATTCCTGGAAACTCTGCTCACACTTCTCATCCCACTAGAATTTCATTGCCTTTTTGGTTAGATTAGACAAAGGTGCAGCTATACGAGAAAATCCTGCGATGAATCTCCTATAGTACCCTGCCATACCAAGGAAACTCCTGACCTCTGTCACTGTAATGAGTCTAGGCCATTTTGCCACTGCCTTAACTTTCTCAGGGTCCACAGATATACCCTCACCTGAGATAACATGACCTAAGAATAAAATCTGTCTCAGCCAAAACTGACACTTGCTGAATTTCCCATACAGCCTGTGGTCTCTCAAAGTGTGCAATACTGCCTTCAAATGCCCAACATGTGCTTCTCGGGTCTTAGAATATACTAGGATGTCATCAATGAACACTACTACAAAACTGTCCAAGTATGCATGAAAAATCCTGTTCATGAGGTCCATGAAAACAGCTGGGGCATTGGTCAACCCAAAAGGCACTTATAATGCTCATAGCATGTACGGAAAGCCGTCTTCTCTATGTCCTCCTCTGCTACTCTCAACTGATGGTATCCCGACCTCAAGTCTATCGTGGAGAACCAAGATGCACCTCCTAACTGGTTAAACAGTTCATCAATCCTAGGCAACGGATACTTTTTCTTCACTGTTACTTGATTCAATTGCCTATAATCAATACACATCCTCATACTACCATCCTTCTTCTGCACAAACAGCACTGGTGCGCCCCATGGCGACACACTCGGTCTGATGAATCCTTTCTCTTGAAGCTCATCTAGCTGCTTCTTCAATTCCTCTTGTTCTGGTTTCGCAAGCCGATAGGGTGGCTTCGAAACTGGAGCCGTACCAGGCATTAATTGGATCTTGAACTTTACTCCTCTAGCAGGTGGTAATCCAGGTAAACCCTCTGGAACACATCCGCAAACTCTTGAACTACAGGTACATCGGAGATGACAAGGGTGTCACTCCTAAGCTCCTCTGTTATCACAGATGCTACCAGACCAATCCGTGACTTCAACCCCTCACATTTGAAACAATGAGTGGTTTGATCTAGCCCTCTAACTATCACCATCCCCGCATAGCAATCCAAAGTCACATGGTGTCTACATAATCAATCCATCCCCAATATTACATCAAAACCTCCAATATCTAAGGCAATCAAATCGCCAGACAACTCCAGTCTACCCAATCTAATCATGCAGTCTCTATACATATATTTGACTCTAGTAGACTCTCCCAAAGGTGTGTGTACAGATAATGCAATATCCAATTCGGTGGGTGACAATCCAATCCATTGTGCACAAACAGGCGATATAAATGAATGTGAAGCACTAGAATCAAACAG
Source organism: Buxus sempervirens (assembly GCA_947561395.2). Taxonomy (NCBI): domain Eukaryota; kingdom Viridiplantae; phylum Streptophyta; class Magnoliopsida; order Buxales; family Buxaceae; genus Buxus; species Buxus sempervirens. The sequence continues at coordinate 27,541,097 of OX387182.1, forward strand.
AACACATGCTGATCTACCATAAATGAAAATAATATCTCCGATCAACTCAAGTGCCTCATGTTCAGCCTCGATATCCTCCACACGCTTAGGCTCATGCTCCTTTTGTGCCTCCACTGCATATACCCTAGTTGGCTGTGGCTATTGAGCAGGTACTGCCTGCCTCTGACCTCCTTTCTGAACTGGTCCCTTGCCCTGGGGCTTCTGCTCAACTGGCGCTCTCTGAGCTGGCTGCTGAAACTGTGGCCTCTGTGGGAAAGCAGGCGCAGGCTTTGACTATGGTAAAGCTGGTCGTGGCACTGCTAACGACTAATAGCTTGGAGAGAAACGACAATCAGTAATCCTATGACCCGCCTTTCCACATCTGTAACAAGTGCCCGGTGCTGCGACACACGGACTAGGTACATGATACCTGCCACAACTGGCACATCCCCTCTGAGCTGGTCTATACTGACCTCCTGAAGGCTCTACCCTAGTCCAGTCTCTGGGCCTCTTGTTTCCACTAAGGAAACCTCTCTGGTCTGCCAGCCTCATAGGTGGTCTAACCTTGCTCTGGCTCACTCTAGCCTCTATGTCACTCTCAGCCCTGGTGGCTCTACGTACCACGTCATTCAGTTCTGTGCATAAGAGTACCGTAAACATACTCTTAATCTCGGGCTTCAGACCCCGCTCAAAATGTGAAGCCAGCCTCCTCTCATTCTGTGTCATATGGGGTGCAAAACGAGATAAGGCTGCAAATCTAGCCTCATATTGGGCCACTGTCTGGCTTCCCTGGGTAATCTCCATAAATTCTCACTCCTTCTTGAGCCGGACCTCCTCAGAAAAGTACTGGTCGTAGAAGACCTCTCGGAATCTATCCCAAGTCATATAAGTAGCCTGAGTGTCCTGCCTCTTTTTGGCTGTCCACCAGTGAACTGCCTCACCCTCAAACAGAAAAGCTGCCAATCTCACTCTCCTGTCCATCTGACATCCCATGGCCTCAAAAATCCACTCCACTCGCATCAGCCATCTCTCAGCTTCCATCGGATCTGGATGTCCGTGATCCACTGAAGATAGGTGGATCCAACTTCCTGAACTACTCTAGATCCTTGGCCGTCTGTATTGCTCTCTCATGTATGGGCGCATCCCCGTGACCATTGCCACCATTTCCATGCTAACTCAGTCTCTCCTCCCTTTCCTTGGCAAGAAGCTCTGCCAACTACCAACAACAGTCCACACATCACCCCTGGAGGTGGTGGAGGTAATGGAACATCCTGCTGCTGCTCCTCAACATCATCCCTCTCAACAAGATCAGCTCTAGCACGTCTCGCTCTACCAGCCATCTGCAAAATACAAATTTCACTTGTTAGTATCCAATAATTCTAGGGGTTCTATCTAGCGTACTCACAATCCCATTCTCCTAAAGCTGGCTATCTAAGGTTAGGACCATTTGCTCTGATACCATCTCTGTAACGCCCCGAACCCGGGTCAGTGCAAACCGGCACCCAACCCAAACCCGGTTCGCTACTGTAACAACCCGAATTCAGTTCAACAACCAAATCCGAGGTGTTACTGGCTCATATCAAAATATACATCAAGAATATACCAGACTAAAGTAATAAATAATCAATTCAATTAATTAACTATCAGAGTGTGGAACAAGTATGTGCGGAAGTATAGTCTAAAATATTCAAGAACTAATATAATCAACCATCAATCTCAATATGAAAGTGTGGTAAAATAAAAGGGTCACTATCTCTCTCATTTCTCTAATACATCAAACCAAATGAATAATAGCCTAATCAAAATAACTAAGTCTATATCAATCCACAACCTCAGACAATATCCGGATAATAGAAATCCTTCGACGAATAATCAGCTAGCTCTCTCTGGAAATCACTACTATGATCCCCCTCTCGCATGTCAGCTGAAAAATGAAATAAAGATAGGGTGAGATACGAATATCCCAGTAGGTAACACATGCATGTTTAAACAGTTCATATAAGTAAAATAACAGTTCATGCACGATTAAGCAATCTCGACTAAGCAGGCTCGTATAATCATTCGTATCGATCATGAATACAAAACAGTATAGTTAAACAGCTCTAAATATGAATTTCAGCAAGTTCTATTATAGGAATCCAATATCAGAATCAATAACATAATCAATACTTTGCTAGGATGCACTAAACAATCACATCCAACCAATATACCAATTACATGCCTCCAGCATGTATCCAATAGTAACAACAAGTGTTTATGATTTTAGTGTCATTGTAGGACTCACAAAGATAGATAAACCTTTTGAGATGACTCTCGACCAATCGCTATACCACCGTGCGTCTTAGGAGCAATGCTACTAATGATACCTAAGTCCCATGCAGCGCAGTTTAGACAAGAGCCGTAGTCACTGACTTATTGCACACGTATCCATCAGAGTTGGCATGTACCACCAGCATGCAGCACCAGAATCAATACATGGAGATGGTCGCTTATCCACATGTACAGGGAATCACCAATGGCTCACCGGGGTGTCCCTCCAGACATAGGTGTGCGCGCGTCGGAAACGCGGCACTTGAAAGTTCGGAGTCGCCACCGCCTGATGGGGTTCAGGCGGACACCTGGGTGCCTAACCTTGTCTATTAGGGCTTTTGGTCTGCGGCTTTGAGATTCTAAGTAGGGTCTCGGTTGTGGTCCAGGGAAGTCCATAGACACCCCGGTCCACCCCGTCGGGTGACGGGTCCCTTAGGTTTATCCTGGTTTGAGTCAGCTTATTTTGCTCTCACCCGATTCCTAATCCGATATGCAGTTTGATTAAGTCTGGCGGGACCACCTGAGTGGTGTGGGTCCCTTTAATTGCTTTTATCTTGATTAATTAGGTGATCTGTGTCTGGTTGGGTGGGCCCCGTTGGAAGGCCCACGGTGTCCTTGGTGGGCTTAGTCAAGCCCGTGTGCCCTTGTGGGCCTCGACCTATCCTAGGAGGCCCTTTGAGCATTGGTTAAGTGTATTGGTTTTACTTTAGGTTTAGATTTGAGGGTTAAGTGTTTTCCATGCAAAGGTGGGCCGAATTGGTTTGTGGGCCCCTTAAGTGGGCCCACCTGGTGGCCGAGTAGTTTTATTGGATTTATCTTTTTAATCTGCCAAAGTGAGTTGGACATTGGGCTTGGGGCCCGCAGTCCAAATCTGGGCTTGTAAGCCCAAGTTATCAGAAGTTAGGGTTTGCACCCTTCCTTGGTTCGGTTGGTGGGCTTTGGCGGGCCCGATAGGCCCTTGCCCTTGGTCTCGGCCAAACCACGCATTTCATGCATCAATTCACTAATCTGGTTCGGGTGGACCGCCTTAGGTTTGGCCCGCCCGGTTTGATCAGTTAATTTTACTTATCTTGATTAAGTTGCATGCATACCTTTCATTGTGTTTATTGGGCCGAGTGGGCCCCGTTGGAAGGCCCACTAGAAATCAAGTTGGACCGGGGGTCCAAGTCCCATATTGGGTTTCCGGGTGACCCGAAAACCCTTTTGGCTCATTTGGCTTGATTTAGGAATGCCACCCATGTCTAGCAAAAGTTACAGAATATACATCACAGAAATAGATCAAAATTGATATTTATCAAGGAGAGACTGGCTCATTATACTGGGTCCAAGGGGAGGGATTTTTCGGGATTTTTTTAAGGTAAAGGGCATTTTCGGGATTTTTTTAAGGTCAAGGGCATTCTCGGGATTTTTAAGGTAAAGAGCATTTTCGGGATTTTTTCAAGGTAAAGGGCATTTTCGGGATTTTTTAAGGTAAAGGGCATTTTCGGGATTTTTTAAGGTAAAGGGCATTTTCGGGATTTTTTTTAAGGTAAAGGGCATTTTCGGGATTTTTCAAGGTAAAGGGCATTTTCAGGATTTTTTTAAGGTAAAGGGCATTCTCGGGATTTTTCAAGGTAAAGGGCATTTTCGGGATTTTTTAAGGTAAAGGGCATTTTTGGGATTTTTTAAGGAAAGGGCATTTTCGGGATTTTTAAGGTAAAGGGCATTTTCGGGATTTTTTAAGGTAAAGGGCGAAGTGGGCGCACCCAAAAAAATGAAGTGGGCGCGAGCTGAGCGCATCCAAATTTAAGTGAGCGCGAGCTGAGCGCATCCAAAAATTAAGTGAGCTCGAGCTGAACGCATCCAAAAAGGGAAGTGGGTGCGAGCTCGGCGGATGCCCAGAAAAACGATCCGCCCACTTAATTTTGGGTGCGCTGAGCTCGCAGAGCTCGGCGCATACCCCTTCGAAACCCGATATTCTGGGTTTTTTGCCCGAACTCCATTTTTAATGGTTTTTAAGCCCTGTAATCACTCTCTGGGGATCCTTAGAACCCCAGAAGACCTCTAAACACAGTTGGAAATTAATCTAACCTAATTTGTGAGGATCAAACCTCTTTGCAAATCTACAAATCCTAACACCGAACATTAACAGAACATACAAAGAAGGGAACTGGGGGCTTTATTGGGGTACATGAGATCAGAGGAGGTGACCATGGGAACAGACTCCCACCTTCGAATCAAACAAGCCGGAACAAAAAATAACATGCTAAAATGGGAAACATGCTTGATTTATACATGTTAAAACAATAACAGGGAGGGAGCTCACCTTGGTTCCAAACCTTTGTAGAGCAGGCCGGAGGGTTCCCTGGAGCTCACGAGCTGCTGTCGGAGCCTCCTTCTTCTCCCACCAACAGCATGACCCCCTTTCAGGTTCGTCAAGGAAATAGAGGACAAGAAAGAACAGGGTCGGAGGGGCTTCAGGTGATGGTGATGTCGGAGGTTTTGTTTGTGAAGACAAGGGGGTATACGGAGTGGGTCTCGAACCAGGCAAGGTGGGGAAGAAGGCTTGAGCCAAGAGAGCCAACACCCAGCAAAACCCGCACTCGAGAACTGCCAAACAAAAAATGCCAAACCCGAAAACAGCCCAACCTCTGCAAATGAGGGTTGCCGCGGCTTTTATAGAAGAATACCTGGGTATCCGCCGACCTTGGCGCCCAGCTTGCGCCCAGTTGCTGTCGCTCAGCCCGAGTGACAAAATGATTGCCAAACATTTAATGCGGCCGCGGTTTTGTTTAAAAAATCCGAAAATTAAGATATAGTCCCTGGGATATTTAGGTTTAATATTATTTTATTCAGATATTTCCAGATATTTTCAGATTGGTCCCTGGGATATTTTGAATGTTTGGATATTTACGGATTTGATCCCCGAGATATTTTCTTGCGCAACTTGCCACGTGTGCAGCTTTTGCCACGTGCGCAGTTTGCCGGTTTTGCTGCTCGGGAATTTCGTCAGCTCATATTTTCTTCATCCGGGCTCCAATCTGGGCAAACTCAGTTGTGTTGGAACCGTGTTAAGATTCTCTGTCCAATGGCCTAGGGGTAGGCCTCTGGATCGGATTTTAGCAGAAAGTCAACTTTTGGCTCTACTTGTAAGACATGGAAAAAATCAATTTAATGGTTTCCTAATCATCACACGGGATTAAATTAAACAAAAAGTCGCCACCATTCAATTTAGGTGTGAATGGACACCAAAATATTAAATAAGCACAAAAGGCAATTTTAGGGTAAAAATAACCCTCCTAAAAAAAACAACCAGAGATAGGTAAGGGGATTAGGTTATGAACAGGGGAAGGTGTTAGGCACCCCTATTCATCCACACAAGGTGGTTGCCAGGTTTTGTTCATGTTAAAATAAAGGAAAAAAAGCTTGCTATAAAAATTAAGAAAAATCACAAAAAGACAAAATTGTAAGGTTTTTTCATATGAATAGTCTAATTGATCCAGAACTTTCAAATATGATCATACCATTCCTAGGGTTTCATGATCAAAATAAAATTGAGATAAAATCAAATAAAATCAATTTAAAGTGAAAAATCCAAAAATCTGGCTTCAAGTCAAATTATAGAAATCTAGAAAAATATGATTTTTATAAAATATTTCAAAATTGAACTTGAATAGTCCAGGACATAGATAAAGTCCAAATTTCACATTAAATCTGAAAATCAAAACCAAAAATACCCACGTTGATGAAAAACATCAAAAGGGGAGAATTTAGACCGTAGGGTCTTCTCTCAATAATGAAAAACGATTTAAAAACCACATCATGAAACCCTAGAATTTACTTTCAGGCTTCTGGACCCAGATCTACCATATTGATCATGATACATCCAAGATCTTAGCCTAAAACCACAAAAATCACGAAAACAGTGTTGTAGGTGCAAATATGTGGAAAATCCAAATTTTATAAAAAAAAGCGGGGATCTCATGCTATAGACATCATGGATTCATGTTATTCATTCAGATTCATCATAAAAACAATTAAAACATGATCAGGATATTCAAAGCAACCACATCTCACGGATTTGAGCACATGGGGGTCTACCCTACGGATCCACTTGTTCTCTTTTCCCCTAGCTCTCTCTTCACGTTTTACGGCTAGAGAGGATTCTTGAGGTACTTGGAGATAGGTTTGGTTATACAAACACAATCACAGGCTTTATTCTAGAAAAAAAGGAGAAAAACAGATATGGGGTTCTATTCTAGGGATCCACCTGTTCTCTTTTCCCCTAGCTCTCTCTTCACGTTTTACGGCTAGAGAGACTCTTGAGGTACTTAGAAGCAAGTTTAGGAATACTAGATACAAAAGATGGCCTTATTCTATAGCAATAGAGATGATCCTATTACATCTAGAATTGAAGACAGAAAATAAAATGGAAAAGGGACTTACCTGGATTGAGCAATCAAAGCAGTAGGGGTTCCTCTTCTTCTCTTGGAGCTTTTGATTCTTCAAAATTTCGTGTCCCTCAGCTTGAGAATCTCACCTCTATTTATAGGCAAGCACAGGGGTAAGGTTGGTCCAAGGTTTGACAAGATAGAGTTTCAGTTTGAGTTAAATACAAGATAATGCCCATCCATAGCCAACCAAGGTGACTTCAGCGAATAAAATACGTAATTTGCTCATTTCGAGATATATTGGACTAAAGATAAAGCTCGGAAATCGAGAGAAGGATAAAACTCCCACGTGTCTTTAGTGACCGTAAATGATTTACGATCCAACGGGGACCGTATTGTTACTACGGGCGCGCCTGACCGTAGATTGATTTCGGGCGCGACCGGCCCGTGAATGAAATACGGGCAAAGCCTGCTTAGTCAATTTTTATGCATTTTTGACCTGTTTTAAGCTCTAATTACATGTTTTTATTACTTTCTCATTTTGTAGTGCAATTTGGGGTGTCTACACTACTCAAGTTTGACCGCCTACAGAACCCTCATCCGAACTCCGATTCCTGCAAACTCAGTTGCGTTGGAACCGTGTCGAGATTCTCTATCCAATGGTATATGGGTAGGCCTCTGGATCAGATTTTAGCAGAAAGTCAACTTTTGGCTCTGCTCAAGTTTGACCGCCCGCAGAACCTTCATCCGGACCCCGATTCCTGCAAACTCAATTGCGTTGGAACCGTGTCGAGATTCTCTGTCCAATGACCTAGGGGTAGGCCTTTGGATCGGATTTTAGCAGAAAGTCAACTCTTGACTCTGCTCAAGTTTGACCGCCCGCAGAACCTTCATCCGGACTCCGATTCCTGCAAACTCAGTTGCGTTGGAACCGTGTCGAGATTCTCTATCCAATGACCTAGGGGTAGGCCTCTGGATCGGATTTTAGCAGAAAGTCAACTTTTGGCTCTGCTCAAGTTTGACCGCCCGTAGAACCTTCATCCGGACTCCGATTCCTGCAAACTCAGTTGCGTTAGAACCGTGTCGAGATTCTCTATCCAATGGTATAAAGTAAGGTGGCCAAATTTTACTTGATCGAAAAGTCAACTTTTGACCCCTCAGGGTTTGACTTTTTGTCCAGGGTTTGCATTTCTGGTTTTTCTGGGGAGCGCAAAAATGAGGTGCTTACAATAGGACCTTCCCAAACAAACCAACTTGCAAAGGAAGCGCGCTCGCACAAGGGAGAAGCTCAACCCAAATGACATATCCCCCAGCTATCTAGCCACAACTATGGATTCATAACCAGCTATGCCCACTAGACTCCAAATATCCCTAAAGTCTAATAATTCTATCAGGGTTGGTGCCTAGCAGCATATAAAGGTTAAATCTGACATTTACTTCAATATCCGGGTTAACTGAGTTGAACTTATGATCTGAATTCTTCTTATGTAATTATCTGAATTATAGTGTAGTTTAGAGATGTTTTAGTAATCAATTAATAGTCAAGTTTTCCAAATACTAGATTTCACAGTTTTATACAAAGTTTGGCAACTAGTGTCCTAAATATCTCCCTAATTTATTTTTCTGTAAAACGGGAAATTTGATAATTTAATTTGGTCTTAAAACATTTTAATTAATGATTAAAATTGACTAAAAATAGTTTGGAATTGAATCAGGTTCGAAATTACGAAATTCTGCATTTTCTGCACAGAGCGCCTAGGATCGCCCCGACGGTCTAAGGTCAGCGGTAGTTCATTTTTGATCGCCGACGATAAGTCATCTCGCGATCTCAGGCGGTCTCAAATTTTGGTCTAGTGCCGAGGATCGCTGAGCACAGTCGAGGTTGGCGGTCACTCGAAATCGTTCAGAAACGGTGTAAAAATGTGATTTTTCATGTCCAAGATCATTCTAACATACATATAATATTGTTATCAAACTAAATACACGAATATATCATACAAAAACATGCTTTGGAGATTAAACGATCGTGAATCCAAAAACAAACAGAAATCAGTGTCACCTACCTCTATCGATCGTTCCCTCTTCTTCTCTTCTAAGCAACACTATGCACAGACGTAAGTCTCTTTCAGGATGGTGAAGAACACGAGACCAAAGTCCTTCTTTTCTCCTCCTTCTTCTTCTTCGATCGCTCACGGTCGTTCATGGCTTGTCTCTTGCGGCTGTAGAATACGTGCAAGTATTCCAAACGTATAGAATTAGGTTATTAAACTATTATATATACTCTCTGATCCCATGTAGCTCACTTAAAAATTTTCCTATACACACTGCCCAATCAGAACACAACAATTTAAAATATGAATCACACCTTGATAACTCATGATCGGACGGTCGGATCTGCGTCCAACTTTGGATCTCCACTATTTATATCATCCCCTACATTAATAAAATATTTTTATCAATTAAAATTCCCAAGGATATTATTTATTAATTTATTATATTATTTAAGGAAAATTCGGGGTTTTACATAAAATACCCTTTCCTTGTGATTCCATATTTAACCTTTGAATCTTTTTCCAAAAGTTTTCCTCTTTTTTCCTCACATCCATCTTAACCATATAATGCACTTGGACTAATACCTATCTTCTTCAATCCTTTATATTTAATTCACTCTCCTAATTTATCTAAATCAACCCTTCTCTTTCCTATTTAAATGAAGCCACTATTTAAATTCCTAATTACTCAAAATTATTGTTTATTTATTTAGTTACTAATATCTCTTTGGATCATAATATTATTCTTCCAATACCTAAATTAAATCTTAACTTCTCAATATTTTGACTTATTTAATTTACTTTATTTTAGGAAAATCTAGAGTTTTACAGTGGCAAAGATTATTACCTGTTTAGTGACAGAGATTTTACTTGCTTGGTGACAGAGGTGTGTATTACCTGCTTGGTAGCAAGGATTTATTATCTCCTCGGTGGGAAAAATTGGTTTATCTCCTTAGGAGGAGAAGTTGCTGAATTACCTCCTTGGAAGGAGAGATGGAATGATTTGATTATACGATATTGTTTTCTTATTTGATTGGTATTTGAATTATTATTTTGCAACTCATGAAATATTTTGAAAAGATTATATGTGAACTGTTTTCTTTCATGCATGTTGCTACTTGCTTGGATTTTGTATCTCATTCTTGCTTTCAAATGTTTTATTTTTAGGTTTTATTGGAGAGGACGCTATGGGTTAAACTAATAGTGGGCTTGAAGAACCAAGGTTACATAGGATTGAATCAAAGATGTTAAATAGTGTTTTTTTATCTGGTAGAGTTGTAGTACTTGTTTAGGAAGTAGTTTATGTGATTATTGAAGTTCTAGTTGTCCTTTTATTTGAGTAATTGATGTAATGAAAATAAAGGTTACCTTAGCACACTCTGATATTCTCTTAGTTCTTTTATTCTTATTCCTTTGAGCTGATTTGACTTGTATCACCAAGTAATGCCTTGATTCGAGGAAAAAAAATGACCCTGATTCAGGGCATTACATTTTTCTTTCAACTCTCAACTTTTCTTGCTAGTAACTTTAATGAAATGTCATTCCAGCATATAATTTGGACTTAGTAAGGCATAACATTTACACTTGGACTTGTTTTCAGTATTCAATTCTTTTGTACTATTTGTTGAGATATTAATATGTAGTCATACCTATTTTATAGTTTTCAATATTTTACAAAAACTTATAATTTCTTTTCTCATTTCCCCATATTTTTCCATTCGTTTGGAAAATCTTGCACAACATCCTTTCACATGAACCTCAATTCTATTTTTTTCTTTGGTAAAACGGAATGCTGTCATAAGATTCATGTATATGATTTTGAGGAGAGTAATAAATGGCTATTGCAAAATCCCGGATTTTAGTAATTAAATAAATTAGATAAAAATAAATATATTAATTGAATTATTAAATCAATGCAGATAATGAGGATTTGGTTCAAACCAGAGAGTTGCAGGGTGGCCCAGGGACTTCGGAGAATTAATTCAAGGTGAGTTTGTATTTTAATTTTAGGATTATTATTATTATTAATATTATTATTATTTGTTATTTAATAAATAATTAAATTAAATGGGTGTATTCTGAAAATAATAATAAATGAATAAAAAAAATTAGTTGGTTTGGCTGAATCCTTCTTATGGATGGTTCGGCTGAGTTAAGTTGGTTTGGATTAAATCTCTATTAGTTTAAGAGGGAAACTATATAAGTAATGGAATTTAGGGTTAAGTCTCTTGTTTGGTTGAAAATTTAAGAAAAAAAAATTAGAAAGTGCTCTTACAATAGAAGAAGAAAAGAAATAGAGAGAAAGAAGAGCAGCCGCAATCTTCTCTCCATTCATATTCTCCAAGTGCTGATCTTGTTGCTGTGTGGATTTGATTGAATCATAGAGTGAAGGGAAGTTCTCCCATTGGATCTAAGGTGAGTAAAGCTGAGCAAAATCATGGCTTTATGTCCCATACAAATAAGATTAGTTGCTGAGATTTCTGAGATCATACTCTTTTGATCCATATGAGAAGAAGACCTTTATTGTTTTCATGGGATCGTGAGAGGGTGTTGTATACCTCCTTCCCATTCAAGTTTTCTTTCAAGGTTGATCCCTCATTCATGCAAACAGTTATGTTAAAAAAAATCTGTATACTTAGTTCCAAGCGTCAACTTGTTCTTGATAAAAAAATTCATGGGCTATTATTTTATGTTGTTCTTGTTTAGATTAGAGAGAGGAGAAGGGGATATCTTGTTGGGGATTTAAGGTATGAAATATAATCAGAACTTTGGTCTTTTATCTTCAATCAAATAGGTTTAGGTTGCTGGAAAATTTTCTGAGATAAAACTTTTCTTGATCTAGGCATTAAGGACCATACCAAATGTTGCTCACATTTTGGACATAAAGTGAGACGACCTGGAATTTTCTGGAATTTAGTATTGCTGTTTGATGAGGTTTTAGGTAAGGGAGACATTAGGTTTTAGGCTTTAGTTTCATGTAGAAAAATAGTTGCAAAGTCTCCAATATTATTTTATGTGCAAACCGGAACCCGATCCAAAGGCTTCTTGTGTTCCTTGTTGAGTTGCAAGAAGAAGTTAATATCTGGAAATTTTGGGGAGAATTTATGTAAAACCCCAACCCTGATTTTATCTTAATTATTAAATTTAATTATTTAAAGTGGGATTATTAGAGTAATTAAGTACTTGTTCTATGAAGATGAAGTGGATGTGGATCACGCCTAAGAATTTGGGGTAACAAATTGAAGTATATTGAAGGTTACTAAGGTATGCTTAATTAAAGTTATGTTTAAATTTCAATTGGCTAAAGTATCCTCCAAGTAGTTCTAGTGAAATAGGAATCAAATTCTAAAAAATTGAAGTTAAATGTGAAAATTAGCCTTGACGCGCAGACCTCGAATCGCACGTTAATCGTGCATCGAGCAAACGCTCGAACTGAGTCTTTGTCTCTCGCAGATCTCGTACGCACGTTGAGCTAAATTCTGTAGAAACCGTTTGATAAAAGTTTAATGCCTGAACGTCCAACTTTAACGTTCGCGCGTCCAGTACAAAATTTCCAGATTTCTTGTTTTGTGCCCAGATTCAAATTGCAACACTCCTAGATCTTTCGTAAGCCCTCATTAACAATAATTTGGGCCAAGTATACCTAAAGCACTCCCCTAAGTAAACCAAATGTACACCCTCCCAAGTATACCCAAGGTGTGAGACCCCAAATCCTTAGATAACTTGCTTATGTGTTAAGCAAGAAGTATTTAGCAAATTCTAATTTTTTGTGTGGGAGAAGCCCGGACTTGAAGCCAGCCAAGTGGCTAAGTCAAGGCTCATCAGAAATGTGTAAAGGTAGGCATCCCTTCCATTTGAGCAATTCCCTAGTTGTTAAATAATTCTTATTTATTCCATGAGATAGAGGATGGCTAAATGGTAAATTTTGTGTGCAGTGGAAGGAGAGTGGTAAGGTTGTAAATAGTTGTGTCTTGAGGGAGAAGGGCAAACTGGGAAACTTGCCTTAGAGCATTTGGGGGAGAAAATGTCTTAAGTGCAAAGAGGGGTTTGTCCCTTATGATTGAACCTAAAAAACCCTCTTCTTCTTTTCTCCTCTCCACTCTCTTCACTTCTCACACCCTCTTCTTTTCCTCATCTTCTTCCATTTTGTGAGCAAGGTTGGGAGGAGGGTGTAGACACCTCAAATTGCACTACAAAATGAGAAAATAAAGAAAAATATTTAATTGGGATTTGAAACGAGTCAAAAAAGATGAAAAATTAGTCAAACCTGTGCTGTCCGCATTTTGTATGCAGACGAGCCTTGACCGCATTTGATCTGCAGACATTACGTGACCACATTGAAAATGCGGACATAGCGTGTCCGCAATTCAAATGCGGTCACGCGTATTTTGGGCGTTTTCGTAAAAATTCATTTTTTTAAGCCTTGTTGCTATTTCTACCTCTTTCTAGGGTTTCGTCCATCCCGTTTTACCCTCATTGGTTCTCATATTTACTCCAACTCATGTTTCTAAAACTGAATTGGAACATTCTAGACCCTATTGGGACCACCCTTGCCCTTGCTTATAAATAGAGGGTCTCTCCTCAAGCAAATGACTGAAAATTGTGGCTAAGAATTGTGCCAGAAATTGAAGATTGGAAAAGCTCCAAATGAAGAAGAGAACCCCTGCCTCTTTGCTTTCCCAAGTCCAGGTAAGCTTCTCTACCCCTTTATTTTCTAGGGAAAATTACCATACAATAAATATTTTCCCTTAAAAAGACATTTTAATCTAACTTTTTTACTGTATTACAACTGCAGTAACGTTTTATAAACTTTTAGACAAATTGGTCCTCCACGTCAGCATTGCTCATTCCTTAAATGAAACATTACATTTTTACCCTTATGAACCCCTTGAACCGGTGAACTCTCTTTTAGTGGTTCATTCTTCTTGCACATCCTCATCCTGGAGTTTAGGTTAAGTATTAATTTATTTTGCTCCGAACAATACAAACGAACTCGTCCTTGATAAGATCAAAAGGAAAAAAAACGATGGAAAATGAAATTTCAAAAAAGAAGATGAAAAGTTCCATCCAAAGAGACTTTATAATTTGATTTAACGAACAAAAAGGATCACAATAATGGACAAAATCACATCTTAAAGGAACCCCATCCCTATTAATTACAAGAACAAAGGATATTAATCACAAAGGGGATGATACTTAAGAGTTAAGAGTGATAATCGATCACAACATAAACGCCAAATGATACTTACGTTTCAGGCCTTCCCCCTCTATCCTTGCCAGTGTAAGCCGAGCACACGCATCTACGAAATCCTCGTCAATAAAATCCGTTGAGAAAACCTACAACAGATCTGTAATGTTCTAAGAAAAGCACTCCGCTATGAAGAGCCTCACACACCCATGGATCCTCCCCGTCACTGGCTTCACGCAAAGCGCTAGATTCTCAGCCTTTGGTGTAACTGTGTTCTCCATTCTATAGAAGAATTTCCATGTTGACCCCAGTGGCTGATCACCCAAGTGCTTTAAATAGCTCTCAAACTTCATCGACGGCAAGTCGGTGTCGATCCAATTATCCTTCAAGTATCTAGCACTCCGCAGTGGGTCATCAGCCTTGGGTGGAGGTGACTTCCTTGGTTTCCACACACATATGACTCGCTTGGGCAACAACTGTTGCGATGGTATTCTTGAACACCGGGTTATCCTGATGTACCAAGAATTCACCTAGCTGATCCACCAAGTGCTTGTCAAATTGGATGGGTCGTCTTCGTGTCCAAACTCTATTCATACCTCTAGAATCACAACCTCTTCCACGTTCCTGCCACTGGTAGATCCCGTCTTTCACGTTCTTGCCACTGGTAAATCCCACTACCGCTGATTGATCCTATCGCCGGTAGAAGGGATTGTGAGCTACAATGAAGAAAGGGTGTATGGTTTCAACGACGTAGAAGAGGGTTTCAACTTTTAACGAAAGAAGAGTGAACCGCTAAAAGAGGGTTCACCCGTTGAGGGGGGTTCAGGAGGGTAAAAATGTAATGTTTCATTCAAGGAATGAGTGATGCTAACGCAAAGGACCAATTCGTCCGCAAATTTATAAAACATTGCTGTAGTTGTAATACAGCAAAAAGGCTAGATTAAATTGTCTTTTTAAAAAAAAATGTTTACTGTACGGTAATTTTCCCTATTTTCTAGTTTTAATTTCTAGGATAATTCTGATCTTCTCCCTTTCTGTAGAATAAGGCCTGTGTGTGATTGTAACCCCAAACCTAAATCCAAGTACCTCAAGTATCTTCTCTAGCCGTAAAACGTGAAGAGAGTTCTAGGGGAAAGGAGGACAGGAATGGATCCGTAGGGCAGACCCCCATATGCAGTAATCTTAGAACTGTGTAGTTTTAATATTTTGTTTAGGTTGTGTGATTGATTATTGATGAAATATGGAGGAATACTATAGATCTATGCTGTTCATAGCATTAGATCTCATTTTACTCCTAGATTTTTATTTTTCACATTGTTTTCTCCCTTTTAATGTTTTTAATCATTTAGGCTAAGATCTTGGATCTGCCATTGAGAGAAGACCCTATGGTCTAAACTCTTCCCTTTTGATGTTTTTCATCAATATGGGTGAATTTGGTTCAGATCTCTTAATTAATGAGAAACCTGGACCAGATCTGTACCCTAGATGGTTTTGGTTTATTCTTCAATACTATGAGATGATTTTGGAATTGTTTTGATTTTTGAGAGAAGACCCTATGGTCTAAACTCTAACCTTTTGATGCTTTTCATCAATATGGGTGAATCTGGTTCAAATCTCTTAATTAATGAGAAACCTGGACTAGATCTATATCCTAGATGGTTTTGATTTATTCTTCAATATTACAAGGTTATTTTTGGTTTATGTTCAATTTTGAGAGAAGACCCTATGGTTTAAACTCTCCCCTTTTGAGGTTTTTCATTAACATGGGTGTATTTGGTATTAGATTTCTTAATTAATGAGAAGTCTGGGCCAGATTTGTACCCTAGATTTTTCAGATTCAATTCTTGAATATTTTGTAAAAATAATTATTTTTATTATTATGTAATTCCTAGATTTCAAGGATTTGACTTAAAGCTAGATTTTGAAGTTTTCGATTTAGATTTGTTTTCTTTATCTTGATTTTAGTCAATCATGAAGCCCAAGAAATGGTATATTCATAAGAAGGATCCAGAATTAATTGGATCATTCATATGAATAAAGCCATATATTTTTATGCTTTTTCTTTTACTTTTGATTTGAGTTTTATTAGCAAGCTTTCTCTTAAAACATGAACAATACTTGGCGACCACTTTGTGTGGATGAATAGGGGTGCCTAACACCTTCGCCTATTCATAACCTAATCTCCTTACTCATCTCTGGTTTATTTTTTTAATTAGAGTTATTTTTACACTAATTTGTTTTTTATTATTTATTTTATTTGATTATTTTGGTGTCTATTCACACCCTAAAATTGAATGATGGCAACTCCATGATTTTTATTGAGCCCGTGTGATGATTAGGAAAGTCATTGAATTGATTTTTTCCCATGTCTCACAGAGGGTCTTGTTAAGAAGAAGGAGAACAAGCTTGTGCTTGAGTTGCCATTTTCACATTGGTGAAGGATTTGTGAAAAAACGAACAAGGAAGCTCAAGGAGTTCTGTTCGTGGCTTACGTTTGGGAGCAAGGTGTTGGTTCTTGCTTAAACCAGGTAAGAAACACCCTTCCAACTCCTATTTCTATTGATTTCATGTTTTGAAACTGATTTTCGGAACTAGGGCACATTCATTTTGGGATTTAGTTGTAAATGAACAAACCTTGATTCCATGTCTAGACGAAGGTTATTTTTGAGTTATTAGGATGTTCTTAGAGTGTTAGAAACATTAGGATAGGATTTGGGTGTAAGCACAAACCAAAATGAGTGAAAAAAACTAGTCGCAGTTGGGAAAAGTCACTAATCGCTCAGCACGATCGAGTGTGTGTTTTTATTTTGTCCAAACCCGAGAGTGAAGACTTGGAGAAGATTTTCGTCGGGTTGAGTGTGGGTCCGCTCAGCCCTATCGCCTAAGCAATGAGATTAGCGACGTGGAGAAAGAAGAAAAATATATATATATAATAAGCTGGGCACCCAGCCTGGTTCCCCAGGCGACGTCCTGAGCGACCCATATGTACAAGTTGCAAATTTTTGGAATTCTGATTCCTTCTCCAATCCTAGTTGGTCTTAACTTTGAACCTTGTTGTAAATCCCTTTCAAAAGACACTTGGGAGTGGGAAATTAGTGCCAAAGGAAATGTGGGAGTATTTTTAAAGAATTGGTAATGGTTATAAAATAAAATTGTTTATTTCTCAGATTGAAGTATGAATTGATGCATGAGATGATATTCTTGTTTTGATTGTTGTTATTGGTTGCTAGAAGAACATGTGAACTATTTAAGGGCATTGGCCCATTTGTATAGCATGACATGAAGGGCGTTGGCCCGTTATTTGATTTTATTTACATGAAGGGCAGTGGCCCGAATCCATGAGATAATAAAGAGGGCATTGGTCCAAGTTGATACGGGTAAGGCTATGAGCTACCCTTTGAATTTATACATGCATGAGTGGCATGAGATATGATATATGAAATTGATTAAAGGAATTTGCATAATGAATAACCTTAAGTTATGAATCCATAAATCTTAAGTAGGTGTGTTTGTATATAGTGCTATGACCAAGTTACTATTGTTCTATTGTATCATCTTGTATCATCCCGGCACCAAGGAACATCGGTGGCCGATGCCCATAGCTACGGGGAATCGGCATGGATGCTTTACGCTAAGGGGAATTGGTGTATGGATGCCTAATGTCAAGGGGAATCGGAGTTGGATGCCTAGCCCACCATGAGGAATCGATGGAGTTAGATGGGGTCATGAGCAATATATATTAAACAACCTAGATAATAATTTAATCAGACTTGATGTGTGATATCTATTTATTGTTTGACTTGTACACATAAGCACAGGACTACAACACCTGTACTATATTGAATTGACGACGATTTAACTATTATTTCAACTACCCGCATGTCATGATCTATTCCGAATGATATTGGCATGAATTGCGTTTTCTTAATCATGCATGTGTTGCTTACTGAGACAATAGTCTCATAAGTTATTTTATCAGTTTTGTTTTCAGAGCCGTCGACGTCTTGTGCGAAGGACCGGATTGGGGATAAAGGAAAGGAAAAAGCACCAGGGTACAGAGAGGAGGATTTTTACCGTCCTACCTAGAGCTTTATTTTCCTATTTATTGTAGTTGCACTTTTTGGACTTGTAAACCTTATAACTGAGATTGGAGACTAGACACCTGTCTTTTGTAATAACCAAGTAGTCTTTGTATTTAACTTTGAATTCCACCATGGGACTTGTTATTTTATAGATACACTTTTGATATGCACATGAATCAATTGTTCCTACACTTTTACTTGTTTAGGAAAAGTTTTTAAATTTCCCGTGTTTTATTAGGTCAAAAGACCTACCCGTGACAACCGGGGATAGGTGAGTGCCTTGGAGGGGTAGACCTGGTTTCGGGTTGTTACAATTTTTGGTATCAGAGCAATAAGATCCTAAACCTAGAAATGGAAGCCTTAGGTTGGTTTTGGGGAAATGAGTATACGATAGCTAGAACCCTTAGGTTGTTTCTAGGAATTCGTTTCCTTATTTTGAATGAATAATTATTACTATTACCTTATGTGATTGTGTGTGATGAGCCAAATGTATTTGGTTATACTGAGGTAATGTGAAGCATCGGCCAATGCTGAATATGTACCTAAGTAATTAACCCTATGCAAGTGGGATAGCTTAGTAATTAAACTGTGCATGGAATAAGTATTTTAAAACCCCGAATTTTCAGTTAATAAATAAATAAAAATTTAATACAAATATTTGGAGTGTTAATGAATTTGTCAAAATAAATTGGGGATTTAATATAAAGGAATGATTTGGGGTACTTATAATTCGTTCGGGATGTATAATGGACTAATAATGACAAAGAGAATAAATTTGGAAATTTTGGAAAAAATTGAATGGGTAGATGTGAAAATATCAAGAGAAGGGTATTTTGGTCAATTCTCATTATATATTGAGAGATAATTAAATTATTATTATTAGACTTAAGAAACAATGATAAATTTAAGTTGGGGCTAGATTGCCTATCAACGATGACATTTATAGCTTAATAAGTGAAATAAAGGCATAATGGTAATTATGTTTGATTTAGAGCCTTAAGTTGAGGAGATGAGAATTTTATTGAAGGATATTAATTATAATTATATATGGTCACACTGATAGAGGAGATCCAGAGTTTGACGCGGATCTGACCGTTGGATCGTAAGATATCAAGGTAACTGTGGATTGAAGGTCCTTATTAAATCTGATTGGTGGATAAGTAACGAACTCGACAGTAGTGCGATGCCTGGGATCAGGGGAGAATAAAATAGGGTTTTTATATTTTATTTGGGGTTGATCGTAGGGGAGTTTTATTTTTGGGCGTTTGACAGCTGAAGAGAAGAGGAACGAGAGAGAGAAAGGGAGACCGAGAGGAGAAGCCGGGGAGATCTCGGAAGTGCTTGGGCTGCTGCGAAAGAAGGGATTAAACCCACACAAAGAAGAAAGAGGAGGAAGAAAGGATTTTGAGCGAATAGAGGTGGGTAGCACTTCATTTTAATGCTTGTTTTGTGTTATAGGATTATTCGATCCGAGTTGCATGTTCTTTTTATGTTGTAGATATACGTATATAGTTTGATATTAATCTTATATGAATGTTAGAAGCGATTAGAATACAAAAAAATGAGTTTTTGAAACTCGGTTTGCTATTTTGGATAAAGCACCGACCGTGCCTGCACTTAGCGCTCCTCAGCGCTGTCCGGCGTTAGTTGAAGATTTAGAGCACCCGAGATCGCTGACTGACGGTCGATCAGCGCTCATGTTATTTAAACCAAATCACGCGTTTCCGAAACCCGTTATCGCTGAGGAACGCTGACCAGCGCTCATGTTATTTAAACCAAATCATGCGTTTCTGAAACCCGTTATCGCTGAGGAGCGCTGACCTGGTCAGCATTCCTAAGCGATCAAATGCATAAAACGAATTAATGGCTTGTAATGATTACAAGCCTAAACTTTAAATATTTTTATATACTTTAATGAATTAAAACCCAAACGTAAATACTTCCATCTTACTTTATTGAATTAAACTAAACTATAAATACTTTCATGTCTTTTTGGCCCTCACCAAACTTTAAATAATTTGAAAAACTTAACCTAAACATACTTAGATTTGTTTACGTACATGAGTCTTTCACTAAATCTAAACTTTAATAATTTTTGATAATTTAACCATATCTTAATTAAATCTTAATACTTTATAAACGACCCACATATATTATTAAACAATTGAATATCAATGTAATTAATACATGATTAGAACCGCACTTTAGCGTGCATGTTATGCGTTCAATTTCCGATGTAATTAAATACCTGTTTAACACTAAATGAGGATGTCACGCTAAACTTATTTAAATGTACTGAACAAAATATTATAATTAATAAACTGAGAAACTGTTTAGAACCAGACTTTGAATTATCAACTAAACATGAACCTAATATGCTATAAATAATAGTGGAATTGATAATTATTTGTGCATTGGCTTGGTGGCCAATTTTATTGATAACCTGCTTGGTGGCAGAGATGTATTGTATATTACCTGCTTGGAGGCAGAGATTACCCGCTTGGTGGCGGAGATCCTAACCCGTTTTGTGACGGAGACCCAACCCGCTTGGTGGCGGAGACCCTAACCCGTTTGGTAACGGAGACCCAACCTGCTTGGTGGCAAAGATAACCCGCTTGGTGGTGGAGACCCAACCTGCTTGGTGGCGGAGACCCAACCTAACCCGCTTGGTGGCAGAGACCCAACCTGCTTGGTGGCAGAGAAAACCTGCTTAGTGGCGGAGACATTACCCGCTTGGTGGCGGAGACATTACCTCCTGCGTGAGAGATTCATTACCTCCTGTGGGGCAGATGTATTTCCGATGGATTGCATCCTATAGGAGAGGTACCTCATGTGGGGGAGATGTGATTATATGTGATTGCATCCCACATGGAGGATGGGTGTGTGAGTTACCACTAAAAGGTGAGGAAGCTACCTCCTGCAGTAGAGGTAGATGCTGTGTGTCCACATCCTGCAGTTGAGTTATGCTATCTCCTGCAGGGGGTACCTGTAGTCGTAGAGATGTGCATTCTCCTGTGGAGTTAGTGTGGTTACTATGTGTTTACATCCTGCAGCAGAGGTAGGCTACTACCTGAAGGTGGACTTCTACTATTGATTATGTGATTGATTCTGAGATTGATTGATCGATTTAGACATATTTAACGACATTGCTTATTTAAATGAAATGCTTAAATGACATAATTGTACATAACTGCTAAGACTTAGTTTAAATTGTTACAAATTGAATATTATGGAATTATGAAATAAGGGTTAAATTGTTCTTAAGGAAATACAAAATAAAATAAATTGAAACCAGGTACTTATGACTTATAATACATTGTTCTAATAATTGAAACGAAATTTACATAATAAACTTTCTTTATTTAGAGCACTGTTTTGAGAATGATTTTATATTGTGATTAATCGTTTACCTTACTGACTGTGATTACTCGATTATTTTACAGAGCATGAAACCACTGTTATTTTCTATATATATAAATTGTTTCCTCATGCACGTGTTACCTACTGAGATATTCGTATCTCACCCCTATTTCATTTTCTATTTTTCAGGTCATCTTGGAGAGGACACCATAGGTTAGACAGATAGTGGGTTGAAGTCTAGAAATTCCATATGAAAAGAGTAAGATAATTTTATATAGTTGTATTTATTTTATTGGAATCATAACAGATGATATGGTAGGATATTAAGAGTTAGTTAATTTGTAGTTACCTTTCATTTGATAAATTGATGTAATAGGAAAATTCAGTTCTAATGAATAATTTAAGCTTCCTAGCACTCTGATAAATCTTAGTTCTTTATTTCTTTATCATTTGAGCTGATTGTAATGTACCACAAGTTAATGCCTTGATCCGAGTCAAAATGAGAAAAAAAATGACCCGAATTTGGGGCGTTACAAGTATATACCTACATATATATATGAAATAAATAGAAAGGAAATTTTCATGACAATTACCCCAACCTTCGTATAGCTGCAGATATACTGAAGGGAATGGTAGTGATGAAGTCATAGGTATTCCTCTAAATTATTTTCTTTTTGCAACTAATAATACATGTGGATTTCCTTGTTTTGATTGAGTGTACTTTTAAATTTTCAGTTGTTATGGCTCCTAAACTGAGGGGTAGACCCCGTAGAGCGGCAGCGGCAACTGCCTATGTTCCCATATATGATCCCGCTGATATTCCGACGGATGATCCAATTGTTGATCCAATTGATGTCCCAGCTGATGATCCTATTGCAGCCCCGGCTGATGTTCCAGCTGCTGCAGATGTTCCATTTGATGCCCCACCCGATGTCCCAGTTACTAGGGGACAGATAGATCAGGTCTGGAGAGTCTTGGGGTGAGGTGTCTACTTTGTTCCAGCAGCAGGCTGTTGCGAACCATCAGTACAGGCAGCATCAGCCTGATTATGATAGAGGTGATTAGATAGCAATGCTATGAGACAGTTTAGGAGGATGTCTCCTCTTCCCTTTCATGGGCATCCCGATCTCATGGAAGCTGAGAGATGGTTATTGAGGATTGAGAAGATCTTTGCAGCCATCGGATGCAGAGAGGAAGATAAGGTAGACTTGGCTACCTACGTTTTGGAGGGAGAGACTGACTTTTGCTGGAGGTTAGTGATGACAGAGATGGCTGTTGTTGGAGTCCCACTTACTTGGGAGGAGTTCAAGGATCAATTCTTCAACAGATACTTTCCCGAGGAGGTGAGGATATAGAAGGAGGCGGAGTTCCTCCATATATCCCAGGGGAGCCAGTCTGTAAAACCCTGGATTTTCATAAAATAAAAATAAATCAATAAATAAATAATTAATGAATAAATTAGAAAGATTTAGAAGTAAAGGTCGTTAGAAAGGTAAAATAGGAATCTAACTTATATTATAAAGGATAATTTGAAGAACATGAATAAATAATAAGAATAATATTTGAGGAATTGTGAAGAAATTTAAAAGAATTAGTAAGGAAATAAAAGAAAAGGGTATTCTGGTCATTTCTAACTAGTCAAATCCATGAAAAGAATAAAATAATTAATTAATAAGTCAAGAAACTTAATTAAGCCAAATTTTAGTTTAGTTGAATTTAAATAGCAAATTTAAGGCTTAAAATAAGGAAAAATGGTACATTGGTGATTATGGTTAATAAGGAGCTTTAAATTTGGGGATAAGAGGGGCTTTGGGGTGTTTTAGTAATATTTTAAAATAAGAAATTAAATTAGCACGAAAATAAATTAAATTAAGTCCTTTTGTATGAGATTCTTAAAAGAGGAATTAGAAGGAGGGATAAGATAGGAAGGTTTCCTATTAAGATTGGGAATCCTATTTAGAAGGTTTCCTAAACCTATTAAGACTTCTAATTAAGTGAGCTTATAAAAGGGAAGGTCTAGGGAAGGTTTAGGGTTTTTAGCAAGTCAAAAATAAGGAGAAAGAAAAGGGGAATTCGTGCTTGGGCTTGGAGAAATAAGGGAAAAAAGAGAGAAGAGAAAAGGAGGAGATTATATAAAGAAACAGGGGTTGCAGAGATGGCCGACCAGCCAACTTCGAACAACGAGCTAAGAAGATCCAACCGTTGGAATGGGCTGCAATTTTAGGGTTTTGATCTACTCATGAGGGACTTCAATCTGAAAGGTGGAGATTGGATTTGGAGGAGTTTAAGGTGGTGCGATCAAGCTCAGAAAATGGCTAGGTGAGCAGATTTCTGGTCAGACTTAGTTCATGTAATGAGGCAAGTAGCAAACACTTAGAAAACTGGAGGAATTGCATGATTTTCGTGTTTTATTGTTTAGATATATATTATGAGATGATTTAGAAACAAACCATGTTCGTTTAGACGAGGATTTTCGTAAGTGTTATGTAGTTGATTGGGGTTTTCTCAAAAACTGTTAAAGTGTGGTTATATGATTGGTTTGGATACGATTTGATTTATAAAAGAAGTTTATTTTGTTTAAATTGTTCTAACATGTTTATAAAGTGTTTTAGAATGATTTAGAATGGATTTGATGCATTGGATATTGAGTTGTAGAATTTTTATTGAATTTCGTAATTTTTCAGAAATTTGCATCATATCGGGCTGCCCAAACAGTCGCTTGAGAGCCCTGTGTATTTGTCAAAACCCGAGAGCAATTTTCCCAGATTTAACTGTTGCCCGAACAGTCGTGTAGACACCTGATTTTTGCACCCCCAAAATAAAGAAAAATGAAAAGTCAAACCCTGAGGGGGTCAAAAATTGACTTTTTGATTCAAGTAAATTTGGCCATCAAACTTCATCTCATTGAAAAGAGCATTTCGATGCGATTCCAACGCAACTGAATTTGCTGGAATCGGGGTCCGGATGAGGAAGTTATGACCCGGTCAAACTTTTGGAAAAGCAAAAGTTGACTTTTTGCTTGACCCTAATTCAGCTGCCAAACTTGATCCCAGTGGATAGGTGATTCCAAGCCGGTTCCAACGACACTAAGTTTGCTGAAATCGGACACCGAATGAAGAAGTTATGAGCAGTTGAAGTTTCAAAGAAAACTGCCCATGTGGCAAAACAGCAGCAAAAAGCAGAATAAATGAATTAAATAAATAAAATAATCATATCTTTATTTTTTAATAATATTTTAATAATAAGAGAATCTCGTTTTATAATAAAATAATCGAAAAATCGGATAAAAATCTTTAAATAAACCAAATTGAATAAAGGTTTGAAATCCAAACATTTTAAAAACGTGCTGGACCGTATTTCAATTACGGGCAGGGCATGCCCGTATTTGAAATACGGGCAAGCTTCTGGAAGAAGACACGCGTCGCCGTACGGCGGGACACGCGTCCCGTACGGCCGAATCTGCGATAATTGCAAATATTCGTTTTTCGCCCGTATTTGAATTACGGGCAAGGCACGCCCGTACTTGAAGTACGGGCAAGGCACGCCCGTACTTCAAATACGGACACGAAAATTTTGCCTATAAATAGAGAGGCCACCCCCCTCATTTCAACAGGCCCTCTCTCCTTGCCACCTCCCTTGTCCTCCTGAAGTTAGCCTTGACCAAACCTTGCCGTCATGCCACCACTCCACCACCCTAAATCGTTTTAATGCCCAAATTACCCCTATACTCCTAAACCACCCCAAAACCATGCTCAAATCCCCTTCAGTTTGATTTTAAATCCATCTACCTTAACCAAGCTCTTCCCATTTCATCCCAGCAAACCTTGGAGGACGCGGAAGCGCTGCCGAAATCATCAAAATAAGTAAAAAGTGACACTGTAAGTATTCTAGTTATATTATGTTCAAATAAGCTAATTTTGGGAATTTCTTCTAATCTTTTTGTTTCCCTTCTCATATGCTAGTTGTATGTCTAACTTGTTTATTGTGTTTTGGCATGTCTTGAGAGTTCTCACATAAGGTGGGAATCCATGGGAAGAAGAGTAATTCCATAAAAGATATAGAAAACATCCAAAATGGCATAAAGTAGATTTTGCTTATATTCAAAGAATGAGTTGTCCTCTTTGAATCCTTCTATGTAATCCCCCCGAATTACCACTTCTTTTCCTGCATTACTAGAAGATGCCATGGTCTAAAAGGAATGGAATTTAGTTCCATTCTAGAACATCACTAAAGGAGGACTTGAGGAAGCAAGTGAATCAAATATGCTATGACAGAAAGCACCAGGACCATCACAGAGGTCGCCGGAACATCCAAGAAACACGCCGGAATGGATCTCAAGCAAAATCGGCAGCAAACATGCAGAATAGGCCACGCCCGTAAACTCAGAACGGTCCGTAGTGGACCGTGTTTACTTCACGGGCAAGGCCAACCGGGTTCCATTCACGGGCGACGGTGGACCGTATAGAAAATACGGGCAGAGGAGACCGTAATTAATTCACGGTCAAGGCGGACCGTAGAGTAAATACGGGCAAAATGTAAAGTAACTTAAAAAACACAATTTTCTGGCCCGGTTGGACTTAACCCGACCTGAATCGGCCTGAACCGACCCTTTAGACTTCTTGGGCTATTTTAAGCCCATTTATGGACTGTGGGCCCAAATGGGCCCACCAAGGCACCTCGGGCCCACTTGTGGGGCCCACTTTTGACTGGCCCATACCAGGCCTGTTTTCAATAAACAAGCCCGAGCCCCTTGACCTTTGGCTAATGGGCCAAATCCAAGCCCATCAAGCCCAAATAAAATTGTAAATAAATAAAGTTTAAATAAACAACCAAATGGGTTACCCAATAACCCAACTGGGCCCCAGGCCCAACCATGGCAGCCCACGGGACCCGGGTCCGACCCACTTCACTAAATAAAAGATAAAATCAAAATAAAAGGGACCCACACCTTCAGAGGGCCCCGCCAGACCCAATAAACAGCATGCTGGTCTAGGAAGGGTGAAACTGACTCAAAAACTAGGGAGACCCGAGGGACCCGTCAAACCGACGGGGCGGGCCGGGGTGCCTTAGGGCTTCCCCGGACGTAACCGAGGACTTAGCTAGATCTCTAATAAGCCGCAGACCAGACTTAGACCCGGTTAGGGCAAAATCGTGTCTGCCTGCACTCTCAGGCAGTGGCGACTCTGAATGTCCCGAGGCACGCACCAAAGGTGCGCCCGGTGTGCGATCTAGGTCAAATTTAGGTGCGCACAGCTTGGCGACTCTGCTGGGGATCCCTCAACCCAGCTGGACCCTGGTTATCAAATGAGTCAACTAGGAGGATATAAGTTAACTTAGGAAGTACTTTCTGTCCAACCTTAGTAAGGTATGGAACGCATGTAATTACATGGTATTGGGGGATCCTGTCAAAGGGACGAGATAATTGCCTAAGGAAAGTGGAATTTAAGCGGTTCCCTGTGACCCTCCACTTACCTGGGGATCCACCCAGACATTGTATTACCTGTTGTTCTTTATCTTTACTATAAATGTGACATAAAGGAACCCTTTGTTGGCCCTTATCCGAGAATCACCCGAATAGACACAGCACTTGACCCCACTGCACATACAAACACCTCACTGCACCGTGAATGAATTTTTTAACTGCGTGGGGTGACATGCACGAGGGAGTCTGCATGAATGATCCGAACTGAATGCTGTTTGTACCATGTGAATGCTTTTCTTAACCAAAACCTAGATCTCTCTAGCAGCCACCCTTCTTCAATCGAGAAACTTACTTTTGGGATGGTATTAGCCCTACGCTCCTGTGGCTTGCCGGGGAAAGCAGGGTAAACTCATCTCCCCAGGTTTCTAGATTCTTCAAAGCGCCATTGGTTTCTTGCCATGGTACGCGAGGGGTCTAGTACTTGGCTCAGACCCTTGAAGGCAGGTGCCTCGGGCTGGGTATCCTTCCCCACCTATTGATTCTGAAAAACCTTGATACTCTGAATGTGAATGGATTTGAATCTGAATGTGAACGCGAATGCTATAAGGGAAAAATCAATTTAAAACCCAAGAGTCCATCAGGGGTAGCAACCCCCGCCGTTTTTTGCATCAACCTGAGTAAAACCTAGACCATGGGCTACCTTAGCCCTAATTTAGGAAACCAACCCAATTTGATCAGGGGTCTAACCCCAGATCCATGCATTTGAGTCTTGTGAGCCGTGGGCCTCGACCCATTGAGTCCGCTGGAAGCACTCTAAGTCTTAGTTGGCCTTTTGAGCAGATGAGAGCCGACCAGATCAGACAATCAGATAGAAACAGATCAGAACAGGGGCAGAAAAAACCCTAGATTTAGGATTTCAGCCCACCTGCCAAGAAGCAAACTTGTACCCTCCTTTTGGGTTCCCAACAACCCTAAAGGTGATTTTCTTTACAAAATTATTTTTGTAAATTTCGCCCTCGATGGCAAGGTGTAAACATTTTTGCTGTGATCTGACACCCAAAAGCAGATGAAAGAACAGATGAAAGATAAAAGGCTGATCAGGACTTAGGAATGCTTCCTTACACAAGTATGTCTAGGAGTCGTGCCTTAACAGACACTAACCCTTCTAGGATTATGCACACACTTGTGGATTTCTTTGTTGTTAGCATTTAACTTTTATTTTACCTGTGTATATATTTGTTCTTGCGTTAAACATGTGCACTTCGAGATCATTTACACCAACCTGTTTAACCGAACTGTTTTCAAAAATACACGAAACATTTTCCGGGCATACATTGAGCCAGCTTCTGAGGTGCTCATCAGAATTGCTTTTTAAAGCACACAACAAAGTGGCCTTCGGGCCTACATTGAATCGTCTTTCACAACAAATATTAACTTTGTCTCGTGCTACGCACAATAAAACCGTCATCTGTGGTTATATTGAGCTAGCTATTTAGACATAAATCAAGTTGCCCATCTTGTGGCGTAAATTCTCCATGCCATTGTTCAGGACACGTTTTCAAAGAAATTTTCAGTCGCCGCCCATTAAGGCATGGATATTATTTCCTGAAGTTTGCACTCATAAAGCACGTGTTGCACGGTTTTGAAAACCATCAAACACGATATGATCTCCAGAGTCTCAATCTCTGAAAGATCAAACTGCAAGTTTTTTTTACATCGCAATTTTTAGGAAAAACTCTTGATTGGATATGGCACTGTCACACACTGTTCACAGTGATGCTTCATTGAAGTTGTGATTTTCATGCATGAACCGCCTCGTACTTGTTTTCACTCATCGTGACACCAAAGCACCACTCATGGTGTAAATGATCTCGTCACACACAACACCTTGTTCATAAGTTGAAAAGAAACTGATTGAGATCTTTAATGAACAGGTACGATTCAGGTACTTCACATTAAAAGCACTACCCAGAACGCTGCATTTGCATTAAAAAAGGACTGCAATGAATTCTTCTGAGGCTCCAACTTCGTCATCCTCACAACCAAGAACTGAAGAACAGCAAGTCATGATGGATCTAAGTCAACAAGTAGCCATGACACATGCCACGGGGGTTCAAGTACTAGAAATCCAACAGGGACAACCACCACAGCCGAACCTCATGGCAGTTAATATGCCACCACGGGACACCCAATTCCCACATCCGGCAGCAATAGCCACCCACCCTCCACAACAAGAACCATGCACGCCTGTCCAGCTGGGGCAGGAAGAGCAAGACCGAAACAGGGTACGGAAGGCCCAGCTTGAGGAAATGTTGGCTGCAATAAAGGAAGACAGTAAGGCCCAAATAGCCGCAATAAGAGAAGAGCTCTTGAAACAACTCCAGCCCAACCCAGTACGTGAGGAAACCACACTGGAGAGCTTGTGTCTTTTTCCAGACATCCATCTGCCAATAAAGTTTCGATGTCCTGACTTGCATAAGTTTGACGGTACTGGCTGTCCTTTGATACACTTGCGATCCTATGTTGGCGACATGTGCCAATATGTGAAGGATGAAAAGATCATGGTTCAGTTCTTCCAGAAATCGCTAACTGGGGCAGCCTATTCTTGGTTCCTAAGTTTGGACAAGCATAAGATCAAGACATGGAACGACCTTGCTGCTGTATTCATCCAACAGTACCATTTGAATAGTCCGGTGGTTCAAACCCGGATAGAACTACAGAGATTGTCAAAGGAAAATAGCGAGTCTGTGAGAGACTACGCTAAAAGATGGATAAAACTAGCAAATATAGTTCAACCCCCTCTCCTTGAACGAGAACAAACTTCTCTGTTCATTTCATCACTGGGGCAGCCATACTTTACAATGCTGTTGGGACAATGTGCTGCAAGTTTTGCCGATTTGATGAGAACGGTTGAAAGGATCGAAGATGCAGTTAAGGCTGGAAAAATAGGAGCTTCTATGGCAAAATCCTCCCAAGAAGACATAAGATATGAGGGAACGATCAACCATGTCCGATCTGCTAAACGCAAGAGAGGAAATGATCACCCCTGTGCAAATATCACCATTGCTCGACTGAAGGAGCCCTTGACTAAGGAAGAAAGAAAGAACCGTGTGTTCACACAGCTCCCATATTCCTTGGCTGAGTTGTTGCCTACCTTGCTGCAAGAAGGACACCTGAAGCAGGTTCCCCCAAATCCAAGGGCACCAGCAAGTAGAGGGTATGACCCATCCAAGACATGCGATTACCATAAAGGAGCACCGGGGCATGATACTGACGAATGTTGGAGCCTCCGTCATGCGGTCCAAGATCTCCTTGAAGCTGGGGAACTCAAAATTGATCCTCCGCCAAATTGAAAAAAAAAATTTGAAAAAATTAAAAAAAAAATAGAAAAAAAAAAGGGAAAAGATTGAAAAGAAAAAAAAAGGAAGAAAAAAAAAGAGAAGATTGAAAAAGATCATCTTTATGCAGCCTAGCATTTCATGGATTTTGGTTTCTGATGCTTGCTTCTTTTGGCAGGAACCCCGTCGGTAATCGAAATGGACCACACCTCAGAAACAAGTCATGATGCGGCCCAACAAATATCCAGCATAGTGGCCTCTCTATGGAGCCTACTACGAACGATAACAATCAGAGAAGAAACATGGAACAAATGCTGGGAAGCATTAGGAGAAGAAAATTTTGAACTGAGATCTCGAGTAAGAGACCTTGAAGGAGAAATCAAGAGAATGAAAGTAAAGATACCTCTGAACAGTCAGGAAGTAAGCCGCCCACCAACCATAGTAGGTGGTCGACTGCAAAAAGAAAAAGGGAAAGCTGTGGCAGCAGATGTTCCTCTAGTCATGAAAAAGCAGAATCCTTTAGATGATTCCCCAAGGAGAACAAAAGAGGAAGCAGAGGCCAGAATGAGGAGGGTTTTCACCCCTTTACCATATGCACCGGTAGAATTGCTTCCAACACTATTGAAGGAGGGATATGTGCAGATTAAGCCCCCGAACCCCCGAATGATTCGGTCCAGAAACTACAATGCGGCAGAACGATGTGAGTACCATTCTGGTGCTCCAGGACACCACACAAACCGGTGTTGGGATCTGAGGCATGACATTCAAGATCTGATTGATCAAGGGTTCTTGAAAGGACTATTTGAGCAACTGGAGTCTGCTAAAGGACAAGACATCTCTAACAAGTTGGCACAGGTCCGAATGTCTGAATCAACCATCTTCCTGCAGGAAAAAGAAGATGATATGAAAAAGGAGGGCGATGAGAGCACCTGAAGACTTCCTTCCATGGCATGCAACTAAATTCCAAAAAATGCTGATTCGTATCAGCCACCTTTTTGCATAAATTACTACTTTTATGCTTTCTTTTAATTTCTGAACTTGATAACATGCTTCTTTTTTGCAAGCTAATGAAATCTTTTGGGAAATCACCAGAGTGTTTAACTACACCAAGGCAAGATTGTGATCTCGGGACAAACCTGAATAATCAAATTTGAAGAATGGAATGTGCCAGACAGCACAAACTGTGTGGGTCTCAACATAGCCAAGGGATCCCCCACCTGCACCACATTTGAACCCTACCTTGCCAAACAGTGGGGCAAGCTGAAAGAAAAGAAAAGAGAGAAAAAGGGCAAGGTGCCTATACCAGTTAAGGGTCACTTACATGATCCAGGATCAATGATCTCAATGACATGATGAGAGGCCATTTTTGGCTGAAATACTTCAAACAAATTCCGCTAGTCAGACATGATTGAGCTTGATCGTCTCATTTCTAACCCATGTTATGCCTAGCCACCCCAAACTGGGGCAAAGTCAAAAAGAAAAATGAATAAAGATGAAAGTGGTTCTTGAGCCAGTTAATTGTACAAAAACAAGTAAGTGTTACATTCTCTGTGAAAGGATGAAAGGCCATCCTTGATCATCTGACACAAGATGAAACCCTAGCAAAACACTTTGAACCTAACAATCTTTTCATTAACCCTACCATGTCCTGTCTTCCAAACTGGGGTACATAAGCTTCATGAAATTGGAGACACGAGAAAGATAAAGGGGAAGATAGGGCAAAGCAGCGAAAAGCACCCTAGAAAGGAGAAACGGGATAAAACCCAGAAAACAAGAATATGAAGAAAAGAAAGAACTGGGGCAATTCCCTTTGAGAAAAGAAAAGAAGAAAAAGAAAGAAAAAAACAAAAGAAAAAAAAAACAAGTGCTGGGGCAAATCCCAAAAGCAAAAGTCAAGGATTGGGGCAAAAGAATCCAAGAAAGGAAAGAAAAGAAAAGAACAAAGATGAAAAAAAAAGGTGAAGAAGCTATGCAAAGCTGAAGGGGCAAAAGATGAAGCAAGCCCTAACCAAGAAAAGTGGACAGGACATGGCTCTTACCCTACTCACAAAATTTGAGCCTTTATATCATTTCTTCTGGACCCATAAACCCAGCCTACGTTTCGTCCTGTTATGAAGTCCTTTCTGATTACAGAGAATGTGACACTAACTCCCAGACAAACTGGCAATGACAGAATCAAAAGGAACAAAAGAACTTTGGCTAGACATAATGGTTACCCATAGAATGAAGTTATATAGGATTTGAACATATTTATCCTTCATTTCTAAACACTGGAACCAAAGCCTACATTTCATCCTACTAATAAGTCCTCTCTGATCGTTGGACCATGATCCATGAAATTGACAGGACCCTCGGACTGGGGCAATGCACCGAACCCGAATAAGGGAACCAAGTGAGAGAAAAACCATTTCAAAACCCCCAACCAAGGGTAAAAAAAAAGAGAGAGAGAGAAAATTAAAAGAACTGGGGAAGGGCAGTGCCAAAGAAACCCCCTGAACCCAAAACAATTTCCTTCATTCCAACTTGGGGCATGCCATTGAAGGCAGAAATGTTGAGACCTTTACAGGGAATGCTGAGAAGCACCATTTCATAAGTCTGAATGAGAGTGTCAGGTGACTGACCCAAAGATTATTGGTCTTGTCATGGACCCACTTTGAAAAGCGGGAATTCCAAACATTGGTGAATTCCCAAAAGGTTTTAATTGCTTATGTTTTGCACGTAATTTTGATTAACTAAATTTCACTTGAACTTTTGCAGGTATTAACAAAGCTTGAAACAGACAGACAAGGCCGTTACGGCAAATTCACACAATGACGCAGGAAAAATTGCCTCCATGTATTCTCACATGGGGCACAGAAAGCTAAAATTCGTCACCATGTATTCACACATGGGGCGCAAAAAAGTCATCACGGCGTATTCACACATTGGATGCCATCACAACGTATTCACACGTTGGATGTAAAAGTAAAATTCGTCACCATGTGTTCACACATGGGGCGCAGAAAAGTCATCACAATGTATTCACACGTTGGATGCCATCACAGCGTATTCACACGCTGGATGTAAAAAATAAAATTCGTCACCATGTATTCACACATGGGGCGCAGAAAAGTCATCACAATGTATTCACGCGTTGGATGCCATCACAGCGTATTCACACGCTGGATGTAAAAATAAAATTCGTCACCATGTATTCACACATGGGGCGCAGAAAAAGCCATCACGATGTATTCACACATTGGATGCCATCACCATGTACTCACACATGGGATGCAAAATGAATCGTCACCATGTATTCACACATGGGGCGCAAGCAGAATCGGCACCATGTATTCACACATGGAACGCAGAAAAGCCATTCCGGCGTATTCACACGCTGATGAAAAAACAAAACCGTCACAATGTATTCACACATTGGACGAAGAAGAAACTGGAATCAAAACCACTGACGGATAAGTCAGAAATTGGTGAGGGAATGTCCCAACATAATTTGTGATATCAAAGCTATTGATACATGAATTTGAAAAGAAAAAAAAAAAAAAAGAAGAAGAGAAAAAGATTGAGAGAGAAAAGAAATGTACAAAGACAAAAGAAACGAAATGTCTCCTAAAGAAAAGAACCATCATGTATTCTCACATGGGGCACCCCAGACAAAAGTCGCCATGTATTCACACATGGGGCGCAAAGAAAGTTATCACAATGTATCCACACATTGGTTGACAAAAGTTTGTGAAGCCACCGACAAGTAAGTCAACTTCGAATATAATTAAGACAAGACAAGGACAGGAGTCACCATGTATTCACACATGGGACGCAAAGAAAGTCATCACAATGTATTCACACATTGGTTGACAAAAGTTTGAAAAGCCACCGACAAATAAGTCAGCTTTGAATTAAGACAAAAGTCACCATGTATTCACACATGGGACGCAAAGAAAGTCATCACAATGTATCCACACATTGGTTGACAAAAGTTTGTGAAGCCACCGACAAATAAGTCAGTTTTGAATTAAGACAGAAGTCGCCATGTATTCACACATGGGACGCAAAAGAGTCATCACAATGTATCCATACATTAGTTGACAAAAGTTTGTGAAGCCACCGACAAGTAAGTCAGCTTTGAATATAATCAAGACAAAAAGACAGAGAAATTCGTCACCATGTATTCTCACATGGGACACAGATAAAATCCGTCACCATGTATTCACACATGGGACGCAAAAGAGTCATCACAATGTATCCACACATTGGTTGACAAAAGTTTGAGAAGCCACCGACAAATAAGTCAGCATTGAATCAAGATAAAAAGACAAAGACAGAAGTCACCATGTATTCACACATGGGACGCAAAAAGAGTCATCACAATGTATCCACACATTGGTTGACAAAAGTTTGTGAAGCCACCGACAAATAAGTCAGCTTTGAATCAAGACAAAAAGACAAAGACAGAAGTCACCATGTATTCACACATGGGACGCAGAAAGAGTCATAATGTATTCACACATTAATTGACCAAAGTTTGTGGTACCAATGCCGCCAGTGATTAAACTGAAGGTTGGCTGAGGCACACCCACCTGGGTGTTGTTTTTCAACTCACACCCTGCGGAGACTTTACATGGTCCAACCCTGAGATACTAAGTTCAAAGTAGACCAATTTAACTTCGGGTTCCCTTTCCCAGCCGTTTGGCTAAAATAGACAAATTTAACTTTGGGTTCACTTTCCCAATCGTTTGGCTAAAATAGACAAATTTAACTTTGGGTTCACTTTCCCAACCGATTGGCTAAAATAGACCTGTTTAACTCTGGGTTCCCTTTCCCAGCCGTTTGGCTAAAATAGACCAGTTTAACCTCGGGTTCCCTTTCCCAGCCGTTTGGCTAAAATAGACCAGTTTAACTTTGGGTTCTCTCTCCCAGCCGTTTGGCTAAAACAGACCAGTTTAAACCGGGTTCCCTTTCCCAGCCGGTTGGCTAAAACAGATCAGTCAAAGGTTTTCTTTCCCAGCCGTTTGGCTAAAATAGGTCAGGTCCAGGGTTCTCTTCCCCAATCATTCCAAATGATTAAAATAGATCAATTTGTCTTTGGGTTCTCTTCCCAACTGTTTTAGGACAGTTAAAATAGATCTATAATCAGGTACCAAAATAGCTTTCCGAAGTCCGTACCTGTTAAAATCCTGAAAAGGCACAGGCCCCCAGGGGAGTACCACTACTCAAGCTCTTCAGAAAAACCTCACGGAGTTGTTTGATTAGTTGAAGATTACATCAATCCCTAGTAGATGGAGCAAACACTGATGCTGTGTTCCTTGTACAGGTACAAAGAAGGAAGAAAGATGCAAAAATAAACATAAGGAGGATACTTTGGTCCTTCATTCCCCAGCAAAGGCTTCTTCCCTTTCATCCCCAGCGGAGCTCTGGAGAAAGAAGATCGTCAAGATCCTCAGACCCTCCAACAAAACCTCAAGAGCAAAAAGAGACATCACAATAATCTCCAGAGAGTCATCTAGATGGATTGTATACCCGCCAAATCCCCAGTGGAGTTACGTTAAACCAGGAAGTCCCCGCAAGAAAGCTCTTTGCCTCGACAAAGAAAGCCTGGCAAGAAGGAACAACAAACTCTTCAAGGAAAAGAAGATGAAGAAAAGCAAAGCAATAACGGGCCAATTCGCCCCCTATTGTAAATTTTGATTTCCCACTTTTGTAAATAGCATAGGATAGAATAGGTGTGTGTGGTCTCCGAGATGATGGACAGCAGCGCGAAAGCTTCCTCCCGTCCTCCCACCGGCACTCCCAAACCCATACCTTGGCCTATCTCTCTAAACAAAAAAAAAAAAAAAAAAAAAACTGAAGTCACTAAAAGCTTTAACAGAACAAACAAAAAAGAGAAGAACATTGTTAAGTGCCTTGCATCAACGCCGAAACAGGCTGATGAGCTCAGATTTAATCTTTCTTTTCAAAAGACAGAGAACTAAGGAACAGCCCCTATTCAAACCCAAGAA
Source organism: Buxus sempervirens (assembly GCA_947561395.2). Lineage (NCBI taxonomy): Eukaryota > Viridiplantae > Streptophyta > Magnoliopsida > Buxales > Buxaceae > Buxus > Buxus sempervirens. The sequence goes on from OX387182.1 coordinate 27,577,190, forward strand.
AAGGTATAGGGATTCCAAAATCAGGAAGTGATACCAGACATCTGACACTTCCCTTTCATTAAAAACAATTCAGTGATTGAGCTCGTCGACCATGTCGACAGAAATGCAAGGTGCAAAAATAAGGTTCTTTTTCTTCTTTGCCGTTCATCCCCTAAGGTGACTCCAGCAAAGAGGGGCAGCTGTAGACACCTGATTTTTGCACCCCCAAAATAAAGAAAAATGAAAAGTCAAACCCTGAGGGGGTCAAAAATTGACTTTTTGATTCAAGTAAATTTGGCCATCAAACTTCATCTCATTGAAAAGAGCATTTCGATGCGATTCCAACGCAACTGAATTTGCTGGAATCGGGGTCCGGATGAGGAAGTTATGACCCGGTCAAACTTTTGGAAAAGCAAAAGTTGACTTTTTGCTTGACCCTAATTCAGCTGCCAAACTTGATCCCAGTGGATAGGTGATTCCAAGCCGGTTCCAACGACACTAAGTTTGCTGAAATCGGACACCGAATGAAGAAGTTATGAGCAGTTGAAGTTTCAAAGAAAACTGCCCATGTGGCAAAACAGCAGCAAAAAGCAGAATAAATGAATTAAATAAATAAGAAAACTGCCCTTGCCGTCATGCCACCACTCCACCACCCTAAATCGTTTTAATGCCCAAATTACCCCTATACTCCTAAACCACCCCAAAACCATGCTCAAATCCCCTTCAGTTTGATTTTAAATCCATCTACCTTAACCAAGCTCTTCCCATTTCATCCCAGCAAACCTTGGAGGACGCGGAAGCGTTGCCGAAATCATCAAAATAAGTAAAAAGTGACACTGTAAGTATTCTAGTTATATTATGTTCAAATAAGCTAATTTTGGGAATTTCTTCTAATCTTTTTGTTTCCCTTCTCATATGCTAGTTGTATGTCTAACTTGTTTATTGTGTTTTGGCATGTCTTGAGAGTTCTCACATAAGGTGGGAATCCATGGGAAAAAGCGTAATTCCATAAAAGACATAGAAAACATCCAAAATGGCATAAAGTAGATTTTGCTTATATTCAAAGAATGAGTTGTCCTCTTTGAATCCTTCTATGTAATCCCCCCGAATTACCACTTCTTTTCCTGCATTACTAGAAGATGCCATGGTCTAAAAGGAATGGAATTTAGTTCCATTCTAGAACATCACTAAAGGAGGACTTGAGGAAGCAAGTGAATCAAATATGCTATGACAGAAAGCACCAGGACCATCACAGAGGTCGCCGGAACATCCAAGAAACACGCCGGAATGGATCTCAAGCAAAATCGGCAGCAAAAATGCAGAATAGGCCACGCCCGTAAACTCAGAACGGTCCGCAGTGGACCGTGTTTACTTCACGGGCAAGGCCAACCGGGTTCCATTCACGGGCGACGGTGGACCGTATAGAAAATACGGGCAGAGGAGACCGTAATTAATTCACGGTCAAGGCGGACCGTAGAGTAAATACGGGCAAAATGTAAAGTAACTTAAAAAACACAATTTTCTGGCCCGGTTGGACTTAACCCGACCTGAATCGGCCTGAACCGACCCTTTAGACTTCTTGGGCTATTTTAAGCCCATTTATGGACTGTGGGCCCAAATGGGCCCACCAAGGCACCTCGGGCCCACTTGTGGGGCCCACTTTTGACTGGCCCATACCAGGCCTGTTTTCAATAAACAAGCCCGAGCCCCTTGACCTTTGGCTAATGGGCCAAATCCAAGCCCATCAAGCCCAAATAAAATTGTAAATAAATAAAGTTTAAATAAACAACCAAATGGGTTACCCAATAACCCAACTGGGCCCCAGGCCCAACCATGGCAGCCCACGGGTCTTCCAACGGGACCCGGGTCCGACCCACTTCACTAAATAAAAGATAAAATCAAAATAAAAGGGACCCACACCTTCAGAGGGCCCCGCCAGACCCAATAAACAGCATGCTGGTCTAGGAAGGGTGAAACTGACTCAAAACTAGGGAGACCCGAGGGACCCGTCAAACCGACGGGGCGGGCCGGGGTGCCTTAGGGCTTCCCCGGACGTAACTGAGGACTTAGCTAGATCTCTAATAAGCCGCAGACCAGACTTAGACCCGGTTAGGGCAAAATCGTGTCTGCCTGCACTCTCAGGCAGTGGCGACTTTGAATGTCCCGAGGCACGCACCAAAGGTGCGCCTGGTGTGCGATCTAGGTCAAATTTAGGTGCGCACACAGTCGCTCGAGCAATCTATCAAGAGACCAACCCTGAAACAACCAAAGTCTAAGGCCGTTCGAGTGCCCCTTTGCTGCTCGAGCTCCCTATTTGTCAGATTTTGAAAATTGGCCTTTCAACCTATTTTTTCACTACAGAATTGTTTTTATCCATTTCTAACCTATGTACCATCAAGTTTAGGGTATTTGGAGATTGTTTGCACTGGCGGATGTTTAAAATTCATTTTTATAAGAAATTTGGATAGATTTTACCAAAGAGGCTTTTCAACTTAATACCTCTGTTCCAAACAATTCTATTCTTAACCAACTTGATTTTAAGAGTTCCTTCACATGTATTTGGACTATCTGGACTGTTTTGAGTGTTGAATGATTTTACATACACCTGGATCATTTTGCCCATTGAAACCATGATTTTGAGATATGTATTTGACTCCACTTGTGTGGGTTTTTGGGTCACAGTTGTGACAAGGCAAGTGCCTAGTTTATTATTTCCGCAGGGCGGATTTGGTTATTTGTTTATTTATCCTCAGTCTGTGCGGCGGGATACTTCATCAATCCGTGTACTCGGTGGGATACTTCCTCAATCCGTTTACTCGGTGGGAAGCTGGTTATTTGTGTTTTTCCTCAGTTCGTGTACTCGGTGGGATACTTCATCAATCCGTGTACTCGGTGGGAAGCTAGTTATTTGGTTTATATCCTCATTCCGTGTACTCGGTGGAATACTTCCTCAATCCGTGTACTTGATGGGAAGTTGGTTATTTGTGTTTATCCTCAGTTCGTGTACTCGGCGGGATACGTCCTCAATCCGTGTACTCGGTTGGAAGCTGGTTATTTGGTTTATATCCTCAGTCCGTGTACTCGGCGGGATACTTCCTCAATCCGTGTACTCTATGGGAAGTTGGTTACTTTTATACTTCCTCAATCCGTGTTCTCAGTGGGAAGCTTGTTATTTGGTTTACTTCCTTAGTCCTTGTACTCGGCATGAAGCTTGTTGTTTTGTGACTGGTGCCTTTTATCCTCAGTCCGTGTACTCGGCGGGATACTTCATGGTGGTTGTGATTATTTTTCATTGTGTGATGTTACAGGGTGGTATGCTATTTGCCGTGATTTCTATATTATCTTTTTTCTAGTTGTTGTTTTGGTTTAATCATACACCTCATGACTTATGTTTATGAAAATTTTGGACTGATTTCATGCATGCACCTTGCTACTTGTTGAGATTCATTCTCACTCCAGTTTTCCCCAATTTTTCAGGTATTCTTAGCAAGGACGAAAGCATTGGGCTAGTAAAAAAAGGGGTAGCTAGTTAGTTGTAAATTAGATTCATGAGTTAAAGAAAGTATGTAAATGTTAAAGATTAGTTGTTAGTGGATATTATTTCGTGTTTTCGCATATAACTCTGATGATGTAATTAATAAAGGATTTAATTTGATCTGGATTTTAGTTGCTTTTGTTGCTTATCATAACACCTCGGGTTTTAGGAAAAATTTGACCTGGAACCGGGGCGTTACACAATTAGTGGCTCCTATGTGGCGAGGTTCACGAAGTTATCGCAATTCGCCCCACACATCGTTGATATGGAGGGCAAGAAGACTCAACACTTTGAGAGAGGCCTTCAGCGGGACATCCGAGACAGAGTCAAGGTGTTCCTGAGCTGTAGTTTCTCCGAGTCTGTGAGGAGAGCTACAGTGGTTGAGAGGACACAGTCCAAGGGAGCCGAAGAGGCGAGAGCACAGAGGGTGCCATCTAGGCCAACACATGGACAGAGGAGGTATCCTGGCAGAGCTACACTCCAGGTGATCGGAGAAGACCCAGTGGAGGGGTCCAGGCTGGTGGAGAGTCGAGCCAGAGGGTTGTTAGTGCTAGTTGCCCGAGGTGCGGCAAACTACACATGCTAGGGCCATGTTTTGCCCCGGTGGGAGGATGTTACCGTTGTGGGTAGCATGGTTGTAAAACCCCAAATTTTCAGCAAATAAATAAAACGGATTAAATATTAATATTTGAAATGATAATGAATTTATCGAAATAATTGGAGATTAAATGTAGAACATATGATTTGGGGTATTTTCATTCATCTGGAATGAACTGATTAAGAATGATAAGGAGAATAAATTAGGAATTTTTAGAAGAAATCCAATGGGTAGATATGAAATTATCAAGAGAAGGCTACTTTGGTCAAATTCCTACTATTTATTGGTAAATAATTAAATTATTATTAGACTTGAGAAATTATGTTAGACCTAAGTTGGATTTAAATTGATTATTAATAATGATATATATAGGTTAATAAGTGGGAAAATGGCATATTAATAATTATAGTTGATTAGGAATCTTAAGTTGAGGAAAAGATGAGCTTTGGGGAGTTTTTGTAATATTTTAAAAATAGGAGAAATAATTAATACGAAAATTAGGAAAAATAGAAGTTTCTCTTATTTAGAAATAAAATGAAAGAATTAGAAGGAGGAGTTGTGAAAGAATAGAAAAAGCTTCTAAATGAGATTAGGAAACCTAGTGGGATTAGTTAGAAAATTTCCAAACCCTATTACGACTTTTATTTTGGGTGAGCCTATAAAAGGGAGGCTTTAAGGAGGAATTAGGGTTTCTTCTAATCAAATCATATAGAGGAAAAAGAGGAGAAAAGAGGGATCTCACGTTTGGGGAATAGAGAGAGAGAGAGAGAGAGAGAGAGAGAGAGAAGGTGTTGCAAAAACCTCCGACCAGAGTTCATCAAAGTGCGATCTAGAATGATCCAACTGTTGGATCGGCATCAAATTTGGAGGTTTCGTTCACAACTGGTAGGACTTCAATCTGAACGGTGGAGATTTGATTTGAAGATCCCTAGAGCTGTGCGAAAATTTCAGAAAATCGGCTACACCTTAAGGTTATTGGGAAAGAAGATATTTCACATTCTTGAGGCAAGTAGTAACACCCTGTTTCGTTTAATCGTTGCATGGTTTTAGGTTTAATCGAATTGGTATGATTTGGAATTATTGTATAATACTTGGAGATGCAAAATCATATATTTTATTTAATATATTTCATGGGTTTCAATGATCATAGATATAGTGGAAGAACACCATCAAGCGTGCTTTTAAGTGTCGATTTTATTGGGTTTCGATAAAGATTTATTCTAGATCTAGCTTTTGATGTGTTTAGATTAATCTAGCATGTTTAGAAGTTGAGGATATATGATTTAGAAGTGGTTTGAATTCTTGGAATCACGTTTTAAAAAATTAAAAGAGAAGAATTACAAAAGTCGGATTTCCAGGATTTGCCGCAATTGGGCGAGCGCCTAACACGATCGCCTGAGCGATCTAGACGAGCGTCTCACTTGTGTATTTTTAGAAATATTTTAAATAGGTCTCCCAACCAGGTCGCCTGAGCGATGGGGTTGAGAAACTGTTAAAAGATTCGATTTTGGATAGGTCACCCAAGGGGATCGCCTGGGCGCCCACCTTGAGCGCCCATTAGTTTAATTTTTGTTTTAATTATCATGGCCGCCCAACCAGATCACCTGAGCGATGGGGTTGAGCAACAAATACTAAAACTTGATTTTTCTCAAATTAAAGAATTATTCCAATTCCAAAAGATTTTTAAATGAATTTAAATATCTGAACCAACAGATATTAAGTGTTTGCAACTGTTTTCAATTATCTTTTGTATTTGAAACAAATTGATGAGGGATTTAGGGTTGTTTGCAAAAAGATTGTCTTACTTGGAAATAAAAGGATTTTTGGGACTATTTCACAATCTGATTTGAGTTGATTCTTACTCCGTAAAATATATTTTAAAGTATCTTGATTTCTGAACTTTAGAAGAACTTCACACCAGAAATATAATGAGTATTGGCAATAGGTTTTGGATTATCGATTGAACATGGACAAACTACTTTATTTACGAGATTTGGATTGTGAGATTTGTTTACCACCTGCGGGTGAGATGAGACCTCCTGTGGAGGAGATGTAATCACGATGTGATTGCAACCCATAGGGGAGATGTGTGTGTTACCACCTGCGGGTGAGATGTGTTACCTCCTGCGGGAGAGATGGGTTACCACCTATGGGTGAGATGTGTTATTTCTTGCAGGAGAAATGGGTTACCACCTGTGGGTGAGATGTGTTACCTCCTATGGGAGAGATGGGTTCACCTACGGGTGAGATGTGTTAACTCCTGCGGGAGAGACCTCTTGTGGAGGAGATGTAATCATACTCAAACCCTAACTTACGACTATTTCAAATGAAAATGGCCAAAGTGAGAAAAATAGGTTGGGGTGGTGTTGCTTACCTCTTGCAATCAACTAAGCAAGCTTCCTAGCTCCTAATGCAACCCACGAACAGCACTCTTGCTTCCTTGGTTGCTTGCTCCACGAATCTCCAAGCTTCCAAATGACAATGCCCTCTTGGGTTCTTCCTCTTCTTTGCTTGCTAGCAATGGTCTCTCTCTCTTCAAATGGATTTAAAGAGAAAAGGAGTGTGATGAGGGAAAGAGAATGAGGAGAAGATGAAGAAGAATGTAGAGAATGGGAGAGAATGGAAGAAAAGATGTAGGTTGGGAAGGGTGTTTCATACGAATGAGGCAAAAACTTCCCTCTTTCACACTTAGCCAAAATTTCTCCCTTTTCTCCATGGTATTTCAAAGTTTGCCCTTTTCCTCCATCAAACACCAACAATCACCACTTTGCCACTCCACCTATTGCACAATACAATTTACCACTTAGCACTTATTCATCTCACAATAATAAATCTTATTTAATGATCTAGGGATTGCTTACCTTCATAGGCTATTGACAAGCCTGGACTTAGCCACTTGGCTGGCTTCAAGTCTGGGCTTCTCCAGCTTCACCTACGCAAAGTGTTACTGTTTAGGGTGTGCTAATGGTATTGAAATCTGGGGTTTCACATTCTACCCTCCTAAAAGAAAATTTTTGCCCTCGAAATTTACCTTGTGATTCACCAAAGAGTGTAGGGTACTTCTTTCTCATTTCAGCTTCGTTCTCCCATGTAGCTTCTTCTACATTGTGGTGTTGCCACAAGACTTTCACCAACAGAACAGTCTTGGTGCAGAGAACTTGCTCTCTTTTGTCTAGGATTTGTACAGGATGCTCTTCAAACATCGCATCCTCACGTACCTCGAGTGGCTCAAGGTCGATAATGTGGCTAGGATCCTGTACATAACGACGAAGCATAGAAACGTGGAATACGTCATGTAGGCGGGCTAGCTGCAGTGGTAACTCCAGTCTGTAAGCTACTAGCCCAACTGTCCCAATGATGCGGAATGGTCCCATGAATCTGGGCGACAGCTTCCCTTGATTACTGAACCTCAATATGCCACGATAGGGAGATACCTTCAAGAACGCCATATCCCCTACTTCAAACTTCGATTCTCGCCTTCTTACATCGACGTAGCTCTTTTGACGACTTTAGGTTGTTTTAAGACGTTTTCTAATCAAGTTCACCTTATCTACACTGTATTGAACAATTTGTGGTCCCAAGCATTGCCTTTCACCAACTTCTTCCCAACACAACGGGGATCTACAAGTCCTCCCGTACAAGGCCTCAAATGGAGCCATCTTGATGCTCGCTTGGTAACTGTTATTGCAGTCAAATTCTACCAAATCCAAATATTTACTCCAATGACCTCCAAAGTCCAAAACACAACATCTCAACATATCTTCTAGAGTTTGAATCGTACGCTCGGACTACCCATCTGTTTGTGGATGGAAGCTGGTACTAAATTTTAACTGAGTTCCCAAAGCCTCATGCAATCTCTCCCAAAACTTGGAAATGAACTGTGGATCGCGGTCAGATACAATAGAGATTGGTATACCATGCAACTTGACAATCTCACGTATATACAGCTCGACAAGTGATCGTAGGGGTTGATCCTTCCGAACAAGTAGGAAATGAACAGACTTAGTCAGTTTGTCCACAATAACCCAAATGGAATCCTGCTGCTTTACTGTCTTAGGCAAGCCCGAAACGAAATCCATGGTTATATGCTCCCACTTCCATTCAAGGATAGGAAGCGGTTGCAATAACCCAGGTGGCCTTTTGTGCTTAGCCTTCACTTGCTGACACACTAAACACTTCGATACAAACTTGGCAACTTCCCACTTCATTCGAGACCACTAATAAATATCTCTAAGGTTTTTGTACATTTTGGTACTTCCAGGGTGTACCACATATCGTGATCTGTGTCATTCTTCTAGAATTGCCCTCTTGATATCATCATCATTGGGTACACAGATTCTACCTCTAAATCTCAACATGTCGTCACTGACACTAAAGTCCTTGGCCTTCTCTGAACCTCTGCTCATCAACTCTCTGGTTTTCTGTAATTCAGGATCTGATAACTGTCTCTCTTTGATCCTGAGCACAAGATTTGGCTCTATCTGCATACGAGCCATACTCACCCCCTGACTAAAGAGTCGGAACTCTCCAGGCCAATCTCTAACTGTAGCTACAAGACTGCATTGGCTAGCCATAAATGATGCTAGGGTGGAAATGGACTCATCTGAAACTCCACTGGGACTCAGTGCATCCACTACCACGTTAGCTTTCCTTGGGTGGTACTAAATGTCAAATCTGTAGTCTTTCAACAAGTCTAGACACCTTCTCTGCCTCATATTCAAATCTCTTTGGGAAAAGATGTACCTTAGACTCTTGTGATCTGAGTATATCACAAATTGTGCGCCAAAGAGGTAGTGTTGCCAAATCTTCAAGGCAAACACAATTGCTGCAAGCTCAAGGTTGTGAGTAGGGTAATTACATTCATGTGGCCTCAAAAGTCGTGATGCATATGCCACTACCTTACCACTCTGCATCAACACACAACCCAATCTGATGCTGGATGCATCACAATATACTGCAAAACCCTCATTCACAAATGGGATAACCAACACTAGAGCTAATGTCAACCTACCTTTCAACTCTTGGAAACTATCCTCACACTTTTGGTCCCAATGAAAAGTCACAGACTTCTTGGTCAAGTTGGATAACGGGGCGGCAATCTTGGAAAACTCCTCTATGAATCTACGATAATACCCAGTCATGCCTAAGAAACTACAGATCTCTGAAACAATGGTAGGTCTAGGCTAGTCTGCTACTGACTTCACCTTGGATGGATCCACTGATATGCCATCTCCGAATACAATGTGCCCAAGGAAAGAGATCTGCTTCAACCAGAATTGGCACTTGCTAAACTTGGCATACAGTTGGTGGCTGCGTAAAGTGTGCAATAGCACCTTAAGATGACCTTCATGCTCTTCCCTGGCCCTTGAATAAACCGATATATCGTCTATAAAGACAACTACGAATTGGTCCAAATACTCGTGGAAGATCCGGTTCATCAAATCCATAAAGACTGCTAGGGCATTCGTCAACCCAAACGACATCACCAAAAACTCACAGTGACCGTATCTCATATGAAATGCCGTCTTCTCCACATCCTCTGGAGCTACTCTCAACTGGTGATAACCTAATCTCAGGTCTATCTTAGGAAACTAGGAGGCTTCCTTCAACTGATCAAAAAGATCATCTATCCTTGGCAACGGGTACTTGTTCTTGATAGTGACTTGATTCAACTGTCTTTAGTCAATACACAATCTCATACTGCAATCCTTCTTTCTTACAAATAACACCGGTGCACCCCAAGGTGATGCACTGTGTCTGATAAACCCTTAGCCGATAAATCATCAATTTGCACCTTCAATTCATCATACTCCGGTCTGGACATTCTGTATGGTTGTTTGGAAACTGGATGTGTGCCAGGCATAATTTGGATCTTTAACTCCAACTCCCTTTGAGGTGGTAACCTAGGTAGGCCATCCAAAAATACATCCGCAAACTCATGGACTAGCGGCACTTCCTCAATACTCAACTCCTTGCCCTTTGTTGGTTCCACTTCAATTGAAGCAACCAAGCTAATATGGGTATTCAACCCTTGACTCATGAAGCACTGGATCAGACTATCTGGTTTACTAATTGTGATTGACTTGTTATGACAGTCAATGATCACATGATGTCTTTTTTTTTTTTTTAAAGATAAAACCCACTATTGCTAGTGGCATTCCAACGGTGGGAGGAGGGTTGAGGCAGACCCTGACCTGTATATAGATAGAATAAAAATTATTACACCTAGCCAGGGGGGGGACATAATGAGCCTTACCCCCAAAGAGATACTAATTACAAGATAAAGCAATACTTTATAATCTAAAGCTATGAAGACCTGTTCTATCATGAAATAAAGCATGTTTAGTTTTTACAGAAAGAGAAGATTCAATACTAAATATCTGAAATTGTAACGAGTAGCATCCTTCATTTGCAAGAACATTCGCCACAGTGTTTGCTTCACGATAGATATGTTGAATATTTCTATTAAACTTGGAAATTCTTGAGAGAATTTCCTTCCACCAGAAATTACACTTCCAAGAAATGCAGTATTATTATTTATAGTCTCAACAATAACTTTCGAATCAGATTCGATTATGAGATCATGAAAACCTTCATTATCAGCCACTTGTAACCCATCTTTTAATGCTAATACTTCAGCAATGGTATTAGTAGAAATACCATAATGAGCAGCAAAACCCAAAATGAATTTACCATGGCAGTCTCTGAAAACTCCACCACCCCCACTCACTCCTGGATTACCTTTCGAAGCACCATCAATATTTAAAATTATAGTGCTGGTTCGGTGCCTCTTCCATTTGATGAGCTTCCCACAAGGACTTCTGATATGAGGATAATATATGCGCAAAGAGTCCAGAACAATCTTGCTGGCATTGGAGCAAGGAACTTTAGGCTTGGTGATATATGCGGCTTCGTGGAGTCTATGAATGATTTTGTCAATAATAATATCAGCCATCATATGCTCTTCTTCAAAACGATGTTTACATCTTGCTATCCATATTTCCCAGATCAAAAATAAAGGCAAAGAAGTCATTAGTAAACCCAGCTAATCCTTTTTACTTGTTCTACCCAACCAAAAAAAAATTCTGCTGCTTGTATCATGTAAAGGATGAAATTGAATATTAAGTTTTTGAGCAAAGTGCTTCCAAACTCTTTGAGCAATATCACTATAAGAAAAAAGATGGTCAAGACTTTCTTCCTTAGGTTGCCTGCAGCAACTACATTTAGAACACAATAATATCCCACAGTTCTTGATTCTATCATCAGTAGGAATCGCACCTTTAGTGAGCCTCCAAGCAAACGTACATATTTTAGAAGGAATGAAAGGCTTCCAGAACTTCTTGTTGGATGAAATGGGAGCTCTACATCTAATCAGATTCCAAGCTGATTTAACAGAAAAATTTCCATTAGGAGAAGGAAGCCAAACCTCTCTATCCTTAAGAGCATTTAGATGAGGACAAACTGCTTCAATAGATCTGCAAATTTCAAGAGGAAGAGAAGGCAAAACATTATCCAAGTTCCAAAAGTTATTCTCAACAATATCAACTACTTGCAGGTGAGGGTTTGAAATATCATGTTCACTCACAAAGTCAGCAAGAATGCCATGAGGAGACCACTTATCATACCAGAAATTTACCTTACCCTCTTCAATGATCCAACCAGTGTTATTAATAATATCCTCTTTCACATTAAGGATAGCTCTCCATATCTTTGAGATGCCAGATTTAAAATCCACTTGTCTAAAAGGTAAAGAGTAACAATACTTAGATCTTATGAAAGTGGCCCAAAGACCATTATCCTGCATGGCTCTCCAACCCATTTTAATATGAAGACTCTTCATTACCTCTTTCACAGATTTAATGCCAAGACCTCCTTCCTCTTTGGGGAGACAAATCTGATCCCAAGCAATCCAATGTTTCTTATAACCAAAATCTGCATTTTCTCCCCAAAAGAAATTACTAAAAATTGATTCAAGTCTTTTGATAATTGATTTGGGGACAGGAATTGTAGATAACAAGTGTGTAGGAATACTAGATAAAACACTTTGAATAAGGGTAACCTTACCACCATGAGATAGCAATTTGGATTTCCATCCACTGATCTTCTTCTGAATTTTATCTATCAAACCTTGGAATAAAATAGATGAAGCTCTTCCAATGAAAAGAGGGACCCCAAGATAAGTTGTAGGAAGAGACCCTTTAGAAAACCCAGTAGCTTGCTGAATCAAATTAACTCTTGAAGCAGTGATATTTGAAGAGACTATGAAGCAACTCTTACCTTTGTTGACCTTTTGACCAGAAGCTTTCTCATATAAATCAAATAATTTAATCAGATGAGAAAGGGAAGACTTAGTACCATTTCTGAAAATCAAAATATCATCAGCATATAAGAGATGAGAAACTTGATTACTATGTCTTCCAGTATGGTACCTACCAATGGATCCAGAAGCAACCAGATTTTTAATGCCTCTACTGAGCACTTCTTCAGCAATAATGAACAATAGAGGAGATAAAGGATCTCCTTGATGAAGCCCTCTAGAAGAGTTAAAAAAACCACAAGCTTTCCCTTGAATCAAAATGTTGAACCAACAATTTGATATACACCGATAAATCATATTGCACCAGGTACTTGAAAAACCAAATCTGTGACACACCTCAATAATGAAAGACCAGTCCATACGGTCAAAAGCTTTAGCCATGTCAATTTTAAGAATGATATTACCTCCATTAACCTTCCTTTTAAGATCCTGGCAAAGTTCATGAGCAAGACTTATATTATCAGCAATAACCCTACCTTTGATGAAGGCACTTTGCTCAGGACTTATGATTCTAGGAAGAATAGAAGACAACCTCTCTGCCAAAACCTTTGAAATAATTTTGCATGTATAATTGCAAAGGCTGATTGGACAAAAATCTGCAATTGTAGAAGGAAGATCAACTTCCGGAATGAGAGCAATATGAGAAGAAGAGCAAGAAGTTGGAAGAAAACCCCCTTCAAATAATTCTTTAACAACATTGTATACATCAAACTTAACAATATCCCAACAATCTTGAAAAAACCACCCTGAATAACCATCAGGACCAGGAGCACTATCTGGAGAAAGACTAAAAACTGCCGAAGTCACCTCCTCCATGGATGGAATGATGACTAACATATCATTGTCTTCATTACTGACCAACTAAGGAATATAAGACAGACATTCATTCAAGCTCACCTGCTGATCTTTAGTTAATTGAGAGGTAAAATGGTTGATAACCGCCTCAGAATATGAAGAACATTTGATCCATTAAAAGCCAAGAGAGACCTTTGCCGGCGAGCTTGAAGAGAAGCATGGAAGAATTTAGTATTACGATCACCTTCTTGAAGCCATTTGATTCTTGACTTTTGACGATAAAAAGTTTCTTGATAGGAAATATACTTTGATAAATCAACTTTAAGTTGCTGTAAGTTGTTAGCCACTTGATCATCCCAACTAGTTGACAAAAAATTCTCCAGCTCCTAAACCTGCTTAGAAAGATCCTCAACATTCTTGTGCACATTTCCAAATACCTCCCAATTCCAAGATTTGAGAACACCCTTCAGAATTTTCAGCTTTTTACCGAGAATACCCAAAGAAGAACCAGATAAAGAAGTGGCCCAGCACTCAGAAACAACTTTTTTAAATCCGTTATGAGATAACCACATTTTTTGGAATTTGAAAGTAGATGAAGCCAGATTAATACCTGAATTTTGTTGGAGAATAAGAGGACTATGATCAGAACATACTCTTGCCAGATGAAGAACTCGAGTTGTTGAAAAATTATTCAAGCCCTGAGGATTAATAAGAAATCTGTTCAATCTAGCCCATATACGTCTGTGCCCTTGTTGTTCATTGCTCCATGTGAAATTGTTACCAACATATCCAAGATCATGCATACCAGCTTGGTGAATAAAATCTTGAAATTCATTCATAGATCGAATATCTGAAAAACTACCACCTTTTTTCTCTGATGTTTGAGAAATAGCATTGAAGTCCCCTCCAATAAACCAAGGCAGAGATATATTCGTTGAAATTCCAAGAAGATGAGACCACAAATCTCTCCTTTCAACAACATTACATTTTGCATAAACAAAGGTGATAAGAAAAGATTGAAATTCATTACTGTTCAAAGCACTAATCATGACAGTAACACTTTGATCTGTGGCATGAATAATCTCCAAATTGATTGAGTCCGTCCACAAAATCCAGATTTTGCCACCAAAATTTTCATTACTATTATACTGTCCCATGGTTAATCTATTTGCCAATCTTTTGCACTTATGGAAAGGCAACATAGACTCAAAAATAGCCGCACACTGAATTTTATATGTTAGAAGAATGTTTTTCAACATGCTAACAAACTCTTTATTTGCAATACCACGAATGTTCCAAGCTAGAATAGGTATCATGATAATAATAAGTTTGAGGAACCATCAAAAGTCTTTACCTTAGACCTTGTCATGACTTTTGGATCAGATCCACATTCCATAGACTTCTTTGCAGCTTTAGCATATTATTGAGTTTCTTCTTGGAGGTGAGAACTGCTGGAAAATCTTCTTTACACTTGGTGTAGACAACTAATTTTTGCACCCCTAAAATGAAGAAAAATGAAAAGTTAAACTAAAAGTCAAACCCCGAGGGGGTAAAAAATTTGACTTTTTGATTCAAGTGAATTTGGCCATCAAACTTCATCTCATTGAAAAAAGCATGTCGACACAGTTCTAACGTAATTGAGTTTGCTGGAATCGGAGTCCGGGTGAGGAAGTTATGAGTTGGTCAAACTTTTGGGGAGTGAAAATTTGACTTTTTGCTCAACCCCAATTCAGCTGTCCAAAGTGATCCCAATGGATAGGTGGTTCCGAGCTGATTCCAACGATACTAAGTTTACTGAAATCAGACACCAGATGAAGAAGTTATGGGCAGTTGAAGTTTCAAGAAAACTGCCCATTTGGGAGAATAGCAGCAAAAAAACAAAATGAATTAATAAAATCAATAAAAACATGTTTAATAAAACATATCTTAATATTTTAACATTTAATAAAAAAGTGTCTTAATATTTTAATAATATAATATTAAAGAATCTTAGATTTTTTAATAAAATATTAAGAAAATCGGATAAAAATCTTTAATTAAATCAAATTGAATAAAAGATTTCAAATCCCGGCATTTAAAAAACGTGTGCAACCGCACTTGAAGTACGGTTTAGTCGGAACCACACTTCAAATACGGTTTTGATCTTCTAGAAGGTGGACGCATGTCGTGTACGGTGACAGCTGGCAGATTCGCGCAGATTTGCACGTGTTGAATGCCAACCGCACTAAAAGTGCAGTTTTTGATTTTTTAGTGCAAGTTTGTCACAACCGCACTTCAAGTGCGGTTGTGACCAAATCGCACTTCAAGTGCAGTTCCGGCACTTTTTTGCCTATAAATAGAAGGCCAGCCCCCCATTTGGAGCAAGAGGGTTCTCCCATTCGGTCCCCCTCTCCCTCTTGGCTATTTCCATGTCCTCATCCTGTCCAAACTCTGCTAGCCCAAAAATAATACCCATTTTGCCCCTCAACCACACCTAATCCCTTCTCCTTTTACCCTTTTACCCTTCCAACTTAGGAATCGGAGAACCCCTTTTCAAGCCCATTTTGGGAAATCAACGAGAGTGCGGAAGCACTGCCAAAATCATTTGGAGAACCACTACACACCAAGTTCAAAAGGTAATAGCAAGAAGAAGCTTCTGGTAACACTATAGTCATTATATATCAAATTTGATTTTCTCTACTTAAACTTCGTCTACTATTTGTTTTGCCATCTGTTTCTAACTTGTTTGCTCTTGTTCACATGATCTTGGGTACCTCACGGCGAGAGAGAGATCCCATATGAAATATGAAGAAAAGAGACTATTTTTAACATCAACATAAGTTGCTTAAGTCTCTTTCCTTAACATTTTAATGGAGGGATCTTGTCTTCCTTAACGATTGTTGTAATCCTCTATCCTTATCTCTTCCCCTTTCTAAGGCTCATCCCTATGCACATGCATAGCTGATTCAAGCAAGTGGAAAAGGCAATGATTTTCCTAATGTAAAACCGCAAAAGAAGGAGACTTGGAGCTATATGGAGAAAGCGCACCACACCAAAGGAGTTGGAAACCCCAACAGAAGGTGCCGGACATCCCAAGAACCCAGCCAAACTGATTCGAATCAAAATCGGCACAAAAGTGCGAATCGGGAGAAAACCGCACTTACAGAGCGGTTTGGGCGAAATCGCATAGTGAGTGCGGTTAAATTAAAAAGGTGGTTAAAAAGTTGATTCTTTCGGCCCGGTTGGACTTGACCCAACCCGAACCGGCTTGAACCGACCTTTTGGATAATTTGGGCTATTTTAAGCCCATTTGTGGACTGTGGACCTAAATGGGCCCACCAAGACCGGCCTAAACCAGGCCCGTTTTCTATAAACGGGCCCAAGGCCACCTGACTCCAGGCTAGTGGGCCAAACTCAAGCCCACCAAGCCCAAAGATTTGTAAATATTATAAAATTTAATAAATAACCAAATAGGGTTACCCAATAACCCTACTGGGCCTCCGACCCAACCTTGGCAAACCCATGGGTCTTCCAACGGGACCCGGATCCGACCTACATCACCTAAATAAAAGGTAAAATCAAATAAAAAAGGGACCCACACCTTCAGAGGGCCCCGCCAGACCAAATAAGGTACAATGTTGGCCTAGGAAAGGGTGAGACTGACTCAAAAACCAGGGAGACTCGAGGGACCCGTCAAACTGACGAGGCGGGCCGGGGTGTCTTCGGACTTCTTCGGACGTAACCGAGGACTTAGCTAGAACTTTGAAAAGCCGTAGACCAGACTTAGACCCGGATAGGGCAATCACTGTGTCTGCCTGCACCTTTCAGGCAGTGGCAACTCCGAATGTCCCGAGGCACGCATGAACCCACGTGCGCCCTGTGTGCAATCTAGGATCCAATTTTAGGTGCGCACACTTGGCATACGTGTATTCAATTCTTCTTGATAGAAAATTAAATTCTCTTATCAAGACTTCCTTTGCCTCAGATAACGATTGGAACCCTTTATTTTGCTGCATATCTGATAGAATAAGAGCTTGAATAATCCTTGAAGACTGATTTTCAGATTCCATTCTCTCAAATCTTGATACAGGAAAATTAGCCTCATAAGAAATAGAAGACCGAAACTTAGCCACTGAATCTGTGACATCCTGGCTGTCTGAGTGGGCGGCTGTGATGTGGGCGGGGTGAGAGACCTGGGCGAGCTACCAGGCGAGGATGTGCATATGGTTGGAATCCCACAATGCTCGGGGATGCTATAAGTAGTCTTAAGACCACCAACTAAGCAAGAGGCCTTTTAAGGAGCAACACGGGACTAAATCCCCTGGGAACCCTAAAGTTAAGCGTGCTCGGGTGGGAGCACTGCTAGGATGGGTGACCCCTGGGAAGTTTTCTCATGTTATCCTTGAGAACAAATCCGTGAGGGCCCGTGGGCCTAGAGCGGACAATATCTTGCTGGTTATGGGTCTGGGGCGTTACAGTAGAACGGTGGGCGAGCACAAAGCATAGCATGAAAATAGTGTGCCAACGACTACTATAAGTAAACATAAATTTTTGGGAGTTAGGTTAGCTCATTTTGGTTGGAGGAGGAGTTACGGCTGTTGCTCAACCAGATCAAGAAGATAGGGCAAGGTGGGTTGGAGCACTTGGAGCTGTTTGGAGGTTAATTCAAAAGGAAGAAATTCTTCTGTCTGAAGTAGCTGAAGCTGCCGAAGGTTGCTGAGATCGGTCCAACCTGGCTGTGTGATCAGGAGTGATCAGGTAAGAAGAGTAACTAAAGTAGCTATGAGCAAATGGTTAGGAAAATTTAGGTTTCGTCCAGATCTAATTGGATCTGGAACAATATGGTATGCAGGAATTGAGATTTGGAAAACCGATCGTCCATTGAAGTGATTTTTGGAGTTGCTGTCGTGTGAGGTCTAAAGAGGATTGCAAGTAATTGATCATGAGGTTCTTCGTATCAGGTGAGTAGCACTCTGTTTAGTAAATTTTAGCATATGGATGTGATTTGAGAATCAAATTGCAGTCAAGTGTGTTGAGTTCCCTGTTTCTGACCTGTTACGGAAGATCGGATGATTTTTAGTTGATTGTTGTTTGGATTAATTTCAATTAGGGTTAATCGGTATGTTAGAAGATGTAGGAAGGGAGTGTGGTCAAGTTTGATAAGGGATTTGGGTTCAGACATGTCGGAATTCGCCTAACAGAATGTGGAAATTTTACCGAGTCGGAAATTGGGTTGGCGTTAAGCGCTGTGTATCTGGCGCTAAGCTATATGTGGTTAGCGCCGGTTCAAATTTTAGTCTGGGGCTAACCTGATAGACCTGGCGCCAACCTTTGGAGGTGAGCGCCAGGTGTGTTTTTCTTAGTTCAGTGTAGCTAAATCTGTAACCTACAAAAATTGGTTTTAGTACCTAATTAATCTATCCCGTTAACCCAATTAGGTGTTGATAATGATGTTGAGGTGGTTACGAAGGTAGTATTTAACTCCCTAAATTTAAGAGAGAATAAATGCTGGAAATAGAGGTTAGCGTCAACTCTCTTTCTAATTTCAAATTCAATACAGTTGATTTATTAGTATTAAGTTGTTGGATGGGTTGTTTAGGTTTTACCTCCAGAGATCTAAATCAAGTAGTATGATGTCATAGGTTGGTTTTGGTAGATATTAATTGTGGGTTATGTTTAGAAGCTAAAATTGTGAAATGAAGAGTAAATGTGGAATTTAGTAAGCATTAGTGGAGGATAAATTCTCTGATATGTGGTTTTATGTTTATGCTTAAAGAATTGTTTCTATTCACTTGGAGTGTTTCCATCAAGTCTGAGATAAGATGTAAATTAAGATTCCCATACTACCATCTTAGAGTATGAATCAAGATAAGAGGTTGGAAATGAAAATAAGAAGTTAGATTTTTCTGTGTAATCAAGTGTAGAATATTACCTGATTTTCCACTGTCTGAAATTTCAATATTGGTTGGTTCAACTCTTAAATATTCAGATTTAATATTTCTTGTAACGCCCCGGATCCGTGTTGTTCATTAAAGATATAACACGTCTCACAGAGGGTTAGGTAAGGATCCAAATAAAAGTGATCGTTGGATAATCACACAATTAATACCATATCAGAGTGCACAATTAAATTCTTATCTAATAAGTCTAATATAATCTTCAAATAAAATCAAATGGGTCCAAACAACTACCTTATTACATTTCCCAAAAATCAAATGAATCAGAGTTTAAATCTAAAATAAACCTACTAGTCTATGGATTGTAGTAATAATCCTCCTCCCTATAGGTGTCAGTCGGATCTACCACAATAGGCGTCTCACCACGAATATCTGAAAAACACAACAACAACGAAGGAATGAGATACGAATATCTCAACGAGTAGCACATGCATGCAAAAATAGTTAACCACGGTTATAAACATGCTTCGATAAATAACCATCAAATAAACAACCATAGTACCAATAAATCAACGAAAGGTCAATGTCATGCATATTGCTTAAATTGATTAATTTACATGCCAAGTAGACACTCCACACCTCCATGTACACAATTCCGGCCTACTTAGGGTATCGGACACTCTAAAATGACGGCCTACTCAGGGTATCGTCATCCAATGTTGGCCTACTCCGGGTATCGGCACTGACAACCAGGCCTACTCAGGGTATCTGGCTGCTCTACACTGGTCGTGGCAACACACAAGGCCATGCAATTACACCAACAAACAAATACCATCACATTACTAAGCTTAACATGGATCCAAGGGAAGCTAAACCCAAAACCAAATTAACAAGTTCACAAAACTCCGAAATTACAAAACAACAACCCACATTGATTACCATCCTGTGTATCCCAATACACTCATCATAAAATTTTTTCCAACCAGAACATCAGTTCATATAAATTCAGAAAGCATCCCAACCTCTCAACAACAAAACTCATGCAGTGAAATTCTCTTACTCACACAAAACATTTTCAATACTATTCAGTCCTTTGGTATCGAACAACCCAGATTATACAAATGCAAAATCAAGAAACAGATAAAATATATAACCAAACTAGCTCATTTACTTATAGGATCATAAATAGCAACAACCTACCTATATTCCTTAAATTCACCTTTCGACAGTTTGTAGAAATACTCAGAATATGATTCAATACTCTTCCAATTGTTTTGAACGAATATAATGTTTCTAACATCCTAATCTAGCCTTTGGGTATGAGTTTGTAGTCTCAAAGTACCAAAAATTGGTTAGGATTGGCAAAAACCATCTTTCGGAAATTTCCATAGGGTGTGCTGACCTCTGGTGCTTGGCGCGAGGTCGGCATGGACTCAGCGCATACAAAATTTACACTACGCGCGGACTCAAGGTACTAGGCGCGAGACGAGCACGAGTTCGGCGAGAAAAGAAAACACTTCGCGTGAGGTTGGTGCAAGCTAGGCGTGAACTTAGCCATACGAGGAAATACCTCACGCACGATTGGCACGAGCTAGGCGCGAACTCAGCGAGAACAACTAACTTAGCTTGCACTGACTCAATTCACTTGGCGCTAGGTAAGCGCCAAGTCGGTGGACCCTACCTCCGACAGACGACTCTCTGTTAATCTCAGAACTCCATGACTAACCGTGTTTTTGACCTCTGTAACCACTCATCTAGGCTTCTACCATTACCAAAACACCTTTAAACTTATTTCGGATTTAATCTAACAACTTAAAAATCATGACTTCTAAACCCATCAAGTATACTCATGCTCGAACATATGTTATTCAGAAAAAACCATGCTATCGGCAAAACAAAGAGATCAAAGCCTACGATAAATCAAAACGATGCTACTCACCTTATATGCTTCCAAGTCTTGCACAGAAACTCCTTCAACAGCAAAACCAACAGTCGATCGTCACTCTGTTCGTCTTCGGTTCATGAGAGTTTCTAGCCATAATCTCTTCTCAACTCAAGGATGCAAAAACGAAAAACCCTACAAATCTAAATACGCTAAGTATTTATACTTACTTTAAATACACTTTGCCACTCGACGAGTTTTAAAACCATTTGATTTGGTGCAACGCTCGCCCACCAAGTTTCCTACATACACACACCTTATTAGTTTTATTTTTCCAATAAAATCATGTAAAAAAAATATCGGGGTTTTACATTTCTGATTTGATTTCAGTTTAGTTGATTTCATATGATGAACAGAATTTTGACTATAAGTATTTCTTAATACCTTTGCACTATATGTTGTTAAATTTTGCGGTTGGATTAAAGCGATTATGAGCGCTTCCATGATGGAATATTATGGTCCAAAGTGACCCATGATGAGCAGTACGTATGCATGATTTGTTATCACACGAATGTGGGTTTTCACGCTATTTTCTCGGATTATGTTTAAACGCGGTAATTGAGATGGGTTATTGGTTTAGCTTGTTCTGGATCCATGTCTAAGCTTAGTAATGAAATGTAATTGCTTGTTGGTGTAATTACATGGCCTTGTGTGTTGCCACGACCGGTGTAGAATACCCAGAAACCCTGAGTAGGCCTGGTTGTCAATGCCGAAACCCGATGAGTAGGCCAACATTGGATGATGAAACCCTGAGTAGGCCGTTATTTCAGAGTTCCTAAACCCTGAGTAGGCCGGATGTAGCACCCCGAAACCAGGTGTGGGCACCTGATTTCGGTCGCACGACGAGGCGCATGCAGAATGATGCGTGCATCGGGATTTGTTTGGAGTCGCCACTGCCTGATGGAGTGCAGGCAGACACCTGGGTGCCTAAGTTTGTATATTAAGCAGTCTGCGGCTAGAGATTCTAAGCAAGGTCTCAGTTACGGTCCGGGGAAGTCCGTAGACACCCCGGTCCGCCCCGTCAAAAGACGGGTCCCATAGAATTCCCTGGTTTGAGTCAACTTTTGGTCTCTCACTTACCCGATTCCTAATCCAGCATTCAATTCGGTTAAGTCTAGCGGGACCGCCAAAGTGGTGAGGGTCCCTTTACTTGAATTTATCTTTCTTAGCTTAAAGTGATGTGAGTCGAATTCGGCAGGCCCCATTGGAAGGCCTGCGGATCACTTGGTGGGCTTGGTTAAGCCCACGTATCCCCTGGTGGGCCTCAGTCTAGCCTGGGAAGCCTTTTGGGCTTGGTTCAAATGAATTGATTTTATTTAATGGTTCAAGTTTGATTAAATTTGATTTCCATGCAAAAAATGAGCCTGGATTGCTTTGTGGGCCCGTGAGTGGGCCACACAGTGGGTTTGCCAAGTGATTTCAGATTATCTTGGTTAACTGTGCCAAAATGGGCCAAGCATTGGGCTTGGGGCCCTTTACCTGGGCTTGGGCTTGAAATCCCAAGACTACTTGAGTTAGGGTTTGGAAACCCTAACCATGGTTGGGTTCAATGTGCTTAATGGGCCCGACAGGCCCTGCCCGTGGTCTCGGCCAAACCACAACATAATTTAAGCATGCATACCCCAAATTGGGCTTTGGTGGGCCTCAATGGGTTTGGCCCACTCAATCAATTTAATTATCTTTATTTAACAAAAAGCATGTTGGTCGGGCTTAGTGGGATCAAATTGGATCGGGTGTCCAAGGCCCTTCTGGTTCATCCGGATTGATCAAATAAACCAAGAAAATTAGCACAATATCACAAAATTAGCAAAAATGCAGTCGGGCAGTGTAGCCGGCCTGAGATGCCGGTTACACACAAGGCTCAGTGTATCCGGCACCTTTAGCCAGCTATGAATAAGGCTTCTGTTGATCCGACCTGAGTTGCCGGATCAACATACAGAAGCCTTTTTCGGATTTTTCAAATGGGGTTGGGTTTCTGGGTCTTCTAGGATGTTTGCATGGTTATGTGGGCCCCTGTGTGGGCCCACAGTGGTTCACATGGAATCCAACGAGACCCTCTTCAAGGGTTTTGAAATCAAGGCCAAGGGAGATGGATTAAGATCCATCTTCTCGCTCATTTAGGCTAAAATTAGCAACTAAGTAGGGACTTAAGTGTCCCTGCTTTGGTTTCTTCTCACCCTAAAAATTTCAGCAATCTCTACACATGAGTAAATCCACATATGGATCATCTAATGGACTCAAAGAGCATCTTGCATCATAAAAATGTGTGGTGTGTGCTTTATGTGTTTAGGAACTAAAAAACACTTCTATGCATGCGAAGATAGGATTGACCTCACATGATAGTCAAAACAGCAACCAAACATGACTTAGAACCCCGATTAAAGTACATAAAATAGTAAAATAAACATGCTTATCAAACTTGCCATATACTAACACCATGCTTCATTCATACACATGCTTTAAACACCTAACCATGAGGGTAAGATTGCATGCATACCTAACTATAATCATATATGAATGGATAAAAAAAACATGTATCACACATCACATGTACTATAAACCTATGAGTCCAAATCACACATCTAGCTAAAATAGTATCTAAAGAAGGGAATAAGGGGGGTTACATGTGGGATACATGAGACTCACACAAGAAAGGGAACATGCTCCCTTGGAATAATGGTGAGACAAGCCAAAAGAAGCATGACAAGTGCTTCCCAATGGGATCCTAGACACACTTGTCAAGGCCTCTCATCTTCCCATTCGGATACTAAACCTCCCTCTTACCATGGGAGGCCATCTTCATGAAGAAAATAAAGGAAAGATGGGGGAACAACATGCTGGAGAACACCTCATGGCAAGACAAAATAAAACTTTCCAATATGCTCAAAATCACTTCATTTTTACATATGTGGAGTAAATGGTGGTGAGGAACAATACCTTGGTGTTTTAACACCCTTTTGAGGTGTGTGGAGCTTCCTTGAAGTGAAGGAAGCAACTGGAGCCTTCCTCTTGCACAACTACCAGCAGCAAAGGGGTTGGGTAGTTTTTAGGTGGTGTCTTGGGTGATATGGGGGCAATGAGGGGTTTAATGGGAGGTTTTCGGAGCAAGGATGAAGGGGGAGGAAGAGGTGGAAGCAGCCAAAAAGAAGCCAACCCCCGGAAATGGGCTGCTGTTGGCCTTTTATAGGCCAACTTAATGTATCCGGCAATTCAGGCCGAATACACTACCCTCCTTCATAGCCGGCCTCTATGGCCGGTTACACAGGTGCCTCTTTGTATCCGGCATTCAATGCCGGATACAAAACATAATCATTCGAAAATTAAATGCCGCCGCAAATTTGTCGAGCGATCGGCGGGAATCTCGCTGGAAAATCTCTTTGTATCCGGCATTGGATGTCGGTTATACACAAATCTATGTGTATCCGATATATTTGACCGGATACAAATCAAAAAATTACGGATTTGCCCTTCGACTTGACCGATTCGACCGATTTGACACTTTTGGATATCTGCAGGTTGCCCCCTGCGAATTTTGGTTTAGTCCCTAAGATATTTGATGATTTTTTGATATTTGAGATTTAGTCCCTGAGATATTTCGCTGCATTCATCGCCACGTGCGCAGTTTCTTCGCCACGTGTGCAATTTCTTGTTTTGCTGCGCGGAAACTTTGACAGCTCATATCTTCTTCATCCGAACTCTGATTTGGGCAAACTCAATTGTGTTAGGATCGTATCGGAGTCCTATATCCAATGACATAGGGCTAAGCACCTGATACAGGGTTCGAAAAAAGTCAACTTTCAGCTCACCCTCAAGTTTGACCTGCCCACAGAACCTTCATCCGGACTCCGATTCCAGCAAACTCAGTTGCGTTGGACTCGTGTCGGGATTCTCTATCCATTGAGATAAAGCAAGGTGGCCAATTATCACTTAATCAAAAGGTCAAATTTCGACCCCTCAGGGTTTGACTTTTCTGCTAGGGTTTTCATTTTCAGCACTTCCAGGGGTGCAAAAATAAGGTGCTTACACTAGGTCCACCCGGGTAAGGTTTACTGGCTCCCGAGCGCTAATTTGGGGCCCAAATTGTGATGCGATAAGTTAAGAAACTAACCAAATCAATTATATTCTAATCCTAAAATTTTCAGAAAAAACGGCTATATAACGTCTGTAATTATAAGAATAGGCAAAGCCCCTAATACCTAATAATAACAAGATAAACAGATAAATATTATACATCCATTCCAAAAACTAGACCATCAATACACACAGATCTAAAATAAAGTTTTACTAAGGTTTCCACTCTCTCTCTCTCTCTTTTACAACATATACAATGTACAATATCCAAAAATGACATATACATCTATCCAAAAAGAAAATATTTGCCTTCTCTATCTCTAGCCGGGATAGTGATCCTTCGGCCTATACTCTAGATCCCCCTTGATACTCTGCCCCAGTATGCGGCTCACCAGCAGAATCTAAAACAAAATCGATAAATCCAAAACACGGGTGAGACTAATGTACCAGTAAGTAGCACATGCATGATATAAAATTTTTTATGCAACTTTAAGCTAATGAAATAATATGCTAACATATCAAACAATAAATCTCTATCCAAATCATGCGAAGAAGCAGTTCATTATCATTTACACAATACTAGTAATGAGCGAATAAAATCAGAGTAAACCAAACTACAATGTCAGCATAAAGTTGTGAGACATGGAAATGTCATCTAGGATGACTTCCGATATCGTCACGCGGGGATCGATAAATGTAAAGAGTCGCCACCATCCATCTTTAGGTGTGAATGGACACCAAAGGGTTCATAGAAGCCAAATAGAGCTAAAGTAGCTCTAAGATAAGGAAAAATCCAGAGATTAGGTAAGGGGAATTATTTATGAGCAGGGGAAGGTGTTAGGCACCCCCACTCATCCATCTAAGACGGTTGCCAAATGCTTGTTCATGCTAAAATATTGTTTGCTAATAAAAATGAACAAAGAGGTGCTTATAATAAGCACAATGTGTGTGACCATTCCACATGAGAAATCTAATGAACTTAGACTCTCTTAGTGGATTCATCACTTCTAAAACTTCATGAGTGAATAGAAATCAAAGTAAAAAAATGAAGAAAAATCAAGCTAAGGCAAATCTGGAGGAATTAGATCACAAGAGCTTGAAAGCTTCGATTAACCATAACTCACTCAATTTAAATCCAAATCCAATGAAACCAAAGCCATTTAAAAACTGGTATATAGTAGAGTGTACAGTAAAAAATTGAGCTCAATCCGATTCAAAATGAGAGAAA
Organism: Buxus sempervirens; assembly: GCA_947561395.2. NCBI lineage: Eukaryota > Viridiplantae > Streptophyta > Magnoliopsida > Buxales > Buxaceae > Buxus > Buxus sempervirens. The sequence continues at coordinate 27,603,531 of OX387182.1, forward strand.
TATCCACATCTGAAATCTGTTGTTATAACTTGGAAAAAGTGTTAAGTAGGCATTTTCAAAATCCTATTCGTGGAGTTTGGCTCAATAAAAATCCATGAAAATTGATATAGAGGAAACATGTGGTACCATATTTCCAAAGAAAAAAACCTCACACCAAACTCTACCCAAATGTGGCTTGTGTGCTCTCTTGAACAGGCCTAGAAGACCACAGATTAGCTCTGGACTATGCCAGCTAGCATCTCTGAGTCAATTGAGTACCCAAGGCACCAAACAGATCAAAATCTACTGAAACCAGTTGGAAATGAAAATAGACTTCTCAAGGAAAACTCAGGAATTGGAATCACTCAAAACAGATTAAAATTGAGCAAACGGTGCACCATCAAAGCGGCAAGTTCAGCAATCTGGGCTGAATTGACTTACAGACTTTGAACAGATTGTGTCAAAAAATGGCTCCATAAAAGTGAACGAAATATTCCAGATATGAAGTAGGCCAACTCATCTATCACATGTCTTTGGAATCACTCAAAAATTCATCCGGAGGATGAAGTTATGAGCATTCTAAGACAGGCCACAGATGCTGCCCTGTTTTGAAATATTTGAAGAGAAAAGGCCAAACTAGTGCATTTGTGCAAGTGAATTTGACAAAAACTCTTAAAAATCAACAAAAACCATCTCATGAAGTTCTAAAATTCATTCTAAAGCCAATAATCATAGATTTCCCGTATTAAACACGGAAATCCCAGATCTAGCCTATTTGATGAAAAATGGTGAAAAGTGTGTGAATATGTGGAAATCCACTCCATAGGAGAAGGATGGAATCCTTTGCTACTGAGAGCAAGGATTCACATGTTTCTCCATGAACAAGTGCAAAACATCAGAAAATAAACATCCATAGGTTTAAAATAACCATATAGCATGCTCTTCATGGATTTTGGAAAAGAAGGAGGATCTGCCTCTAGACCTCCTTTATTTGAAGGTAACAATTATTCTTACTGGAAAGCAAGAATGAGAGCTTACCTGAAATCAATCGATGAGCGTGTCTGGCTCTCGGTTTGTAATGGTTATCATCCACCTGTGATCACAACAGAAGTAGTTATTGTGATCCCCAAACCTCATGATCAGTGGACTAAAACTGAAACTGAATTCAATGCAAGCTTCTCAGGAGGCTTTCTATTCAGAGGTTAGGTCTCACATGCTCATGATGAGCATGTTCAAATCAGAGACTCAAGAGAAGCTGGGGCAATTGATAAAGGATGTCGATTTTACTTGTAGAGAAGTACAAAGGGACGTTGCTGCTCAGCAACGTATGCAAAATGAAGCGGATCATTTTCTGGAATGCATTCGGAAGACTCAGCTGGAAATGGATCACAAGCTCAGTTGGCTGCACTCCAGATCCCAAGATGCATACAAGCACTACTCAAGGTCTTGGGAACCCAAACCACCATCCAGAAAGGGGGAGAAATTTGGATGATGCTACTGGAGTAGCTACTGGAGTTTCTGGTTCTGTTGATGGTTTGGCTGGGTTGGTGCTGATGCTTGCTGTTTGCTGCTGCCTGTTATTCTTTTTGCTGTGGATATGATGTTTGTTTTTGTTATGTTCTGTTCTGGGTGTTTTCTCCTGAATATGTGTGTATAAGGGGAGTGATAAGTAAGGGGGAGAAAATATATGTCTTTCTTTCTTGAACAGTGTATATGATTTTGTTATCTGTATATCTTTTTGTAAATGAATGAAATTCTGGATTCGTCCAAATCATTGTGTCTCTCGTTAACAATGTGGTTTTAAAATTCTTGAATGGAAAGCATCATTAACTAAGGTTGATATTAAACTCTGGTGTAAGGTTGTTGTCAGGCATTTGCCAAGGGGGAGATTGTAAGTGTGAAAACTCACACTCCTGTTATGGCAAATGATTGACAAATTATGTTTCTAATGAAGCTTCAAGATGTGCAGATTAAACAATGAAAATTCAGTAAATTCAGTAAAGAAGAAGAAGTTGGTGCCACCACACTGCTACCACGCCGCTGCCACCCCGCTGGCAGCGCATAAGGGAATTCGTGTGTCGAAAGAAAGGTTCGTGCACCTGCCGCGTACTCTCCCGCTAGCAGCTCGCTAGCAGCGCGCTTTTAACTGATTCAACTTACTCTGAGCGGGACTTGAGTTCGCTACCAGCCGTCTACATCGATCGCTTCACGACGCTACCAGCGCTCGACGCGATCTGAGTTTTATTCTTTAAATAGACGAGTTGTAATTTTCAATTGTGACTTTTTTCTTTGGATCATTTGTTTTTCGAATCTTGAGGTGTTTGAGATTCGATCAAATCTTCTTTAGAGAGTCGGCGATCGAGTGAGGGGGATATCTGAGATAAATCGCCTGGAATTGAAGACAGTGGATTCTTCTTCAATTCGGAACTTCATCTGATCGTGTGATCGCCTGGACTGGTGATCCGCCTTGATTGATGCGTAGGTGGATTCCTACTGCATTGGATCGTCTCAGTGGATTCTGAGAGGATTGCTGCGATCTGGACTGATCGTGTTCTGCAGCTTGTGGATTCAAGCTGTGTAGCAGTTCGTGGATTCGAACTGTGGATTGCTGTTGAGTGAGTCAAATTGTAAAGGTTAAGTATGTACTCCTTTGTAATTGTCTTTTCATTCAATAGTGGATTTTGAAGGGTTAGTCGCCTCATATAGACTCGAGGTTTTTTCCTGGATCTGGATCCAGGTTTCCTCGTATAATTTTTTGTGTACTGTTTCCGCATTGTTCAATTCTGAATTGTTATAGATCGTGGACCTTAAGAGTAGTCCTCTACTCTTTCACTCACTGTGTTATGTGGATGTGTTCCACTGATTATGAGGTACTGCAAGATGCAGTGTAGATCTTCATCTTCTATTTATTTTATGTCTTGTCAGTACATGTTATTGTAGTCTATTATGGCATAGTAGGCAAAGGTAGGGGTATGGATCCATCTCTAAGCTAGTAGTGTTTAGCAGAGGCTTGTTAGATTAACATTTAAGTCCTATTGCTATAGCAGCAACCCAGTATTGAATGGGGTAACACAGGCCCTCGGGCTCCCCCATTGGGATTTATATGATATGGTATATTGGGATGGGGTAACACAGGCCCGGCGTGGCTCCCCCATCAGGGTGTTGTGTATATTGGGATGGGGTAACACAGGCCCAGCGTGGCTCCCCCATCAGGGTGTTATTGTGTGGATCAGATGGTATGGTTGGACATGGGTTGTACTTGCCAACCCTAGGAAGAGGGTACTCCGCAGGGAGACTGACTGTCTTTCTCCTAGTAAGACGTGAGGTGGCAAATGAAGGACTTATATCTTAATCTAATTTACAGACATGCTTAACATGAATCCTACTATATTTTAGACTATTAGAAAGTCTGTAATGCTTGCTTTTATAGATGCATGCGATTTTATTATCATGCATATTTCTCTATTTCATCGTACAGCATACTTAATATAAGAATGCTTTGTGGTTTTAGCATGATATTATCCAAACTCAACTATATTTCTTCTTCAATTTTCATAATTGATCTTTGCATGAAAAACTGTATTTGTGCATTTACTACCTACTGAGAATTATGTTCTCACGTGTGTTTTGTTTTATCGATGTTTTGTTTTCAGTCCCAGAGCAGGCCGGACAGAGAGTGCAGGGAGAGCAGGATTATAGACCTGCTGATTACTACTGTCCTTGAGAGGGGATCTAGTTGTAGGTTCTTTTTGTTTAATCTGGATCATATTTTCGAGATCTTATATCTATGAATGATGGAAAGTCACTAGTCTTTTTTTGATTACTGTATATGGTGTATATAATGAGAGATTGAGTGATAGAACCCAGCTAGTTGAATGTTATCATATTTTTTTGTTATTAGTATGAATTGTTTTTATCAGGTGATTCAGAAAGTTATTTTATGGAGTCAATAGTTTCAGACGTTATATAGCCGATATTTTTTATTAGGACTTTTATGTTAATTGTACTAATTGTATTTAATTATTCAAGTCTTTTCATGCTTATCAAGCAATCTAACACTCTATTACCATAAAGAGCCCTGTAGGGACAAAAGTGGTATAGGGTGTTACAAAGTACAATTAACATAAAAGTCCTAATAAAAAAAAATCGGCTATATAACGTCTGAAACTAGTGACTCCATAAAATAACTTTCTGAATCACCTGATAAAAACAGTTCATACTAATAACAAAAAATATGATAACATTCAACTAGCTGGGTTCTATCACTCAATCTCTCATTATATACACCATATACAATAATAATAAAAAAAGACTAGTGACTTTCCATCATTCATAGATATAAGATCTCGAAAATATGATCCAGATTAAACAAAAAGAACCTACGACTAGATCCCCTCTCAAGGACAGTAGTAATCAGCAGGTCTATAATCCTGCTCTCCCTGCACTCTCTGTCCGGCCTGCTCTGGACTGAAAACAAAACATCGATAAAACAAAACACACGTGAGAACATAATTCTCAGTAGGTAGTAAATGCACAAATACAGTTTTTCATGCAAAGATCAATTATGAAAATTGAAGAAGAAATATAGTTGAGTTTGGATAATATCATGCTAAAACCACAAAGCATTCTTATATTAAGTATGCTGTACGATGAAATAGAGAAATATGCATGATAATAAAATCGCATGCATCTATAAAAGCAAGCATTACAGACTTTCTAATAGTCTAAAATATAGTAGGATTCATGTTAAGCATGTCTGTAAATTAGATTAAGATATAAGTCCTTCATTTGCCACCTCACGTCTTACTAGGAGAAAGACAGTCAGTCTCCCTGCGGAGTACCCTCTTCCTAGGGTTGGCAAGTACAACCCATGTCCAACCATACCATCTGATCCACACAATAACACCCTGATGGGGGAGCCACGCTGGGCCTGTGTTACCCCATCCCAATATACACAACACCCTGATGGGGGAGCCACGCCGGGCCTGTGTTACCCCATCCCAATATACCATATCATATAAATCCCAATGGGGGAGCCCGAGGGCCTGTGTTACCCCATTCAATACTGGGTTGCTGCTATAGCAATAGGACTTAAATGTTAATCTAACAAGCCTCTGCTAAACACTACTAGCTTAGAGATGGATCCATACCCCTACCTTTGCCTACTATGCCATAATAGACTACAATAACATGTACTGACAAGACATAAAATAAATAGAAGATGAAGATCTACACTGCATCTTGCAGTACCTCATAATCAGTGGAACACATCCACATAACACAGTGAGTCCTCTGCCCACTTCCAAAATACATAGAACGCAGCCTATTATTTTCAAAAATCTGATTTTTGAGCAGTTATTGACATTACACTCCATGTATATGTCTGCAACTCAAACAAAATCATAACACATTGTGAAAACATGAGGCAAACCCATGCAATTGCAAACCAATACCATTTATCAACAGCAAAGGGAATTTATAGCTCTACAACACAATTCATGGCTGAATATTCTTCAATTCAGCTATAGAATTCCATATATTTCCTATCACATGCATAGCCCTAATAAAAACACCTTATATGCTAATTAAAACCAAAAAGAAAACAATGGTGAAACCAGAACTTTGTTTGCAAGAAGAAACTAAGCAAGTTCCATCTTTTCAAGAAAAATCTTGGCTGAACTTTGCCAGTTTTAATCCAAAATTTTCATGACCCAATTATAATCATGCATGACTTAAATCAAGTAACGTATATGCTCCTAGAAACCATAAGACAAAATTGAATACCAGAATTCAGATACAAGTGGATATCTTAATAAAAATTCAGCAAGAAATCACGAAATTGATGATGCAGAACAGTAATTTTTGTCTTACAAAACATACAATTCTGCTCTGTTCTGCACAATATTTGGTGTGCACATTATATATTGCTGGAAAGCCCTACGAATCTGGGTTCTAATGCAACAAACGGTTTGAAATTTCAATTTTTCCACGAAAAGTTATAGCCATTTTTAAAACACTGGTCTGAGTGTACCGTAATCCGAGAATTACAAAAACTGAAATTTTTATAGATATCAACTCATACAGTTTTGCAATTCAATTTATTCATGCATACATATGTAAATTAGCATCTCAGATGATAAAAATTACTTTAAATACTATGGAACTTCCAGATTTAAATTTAACAAAGTAAACCCTAATATTTCAAACCCTAACACAAAAATCTGTAAACAATTGCTATAAAAATTCTGTTGGAAGGTACCACCTACCTCAAATGCTAAATCTGAACCAAGGTAAATGAAGAACTCTACTAAATCAGCATTCTAATAGTTGCAGCACTCCTGGACAGCAACTAAAATCCCCAAATGCAAAGCTTCACAACCCCAATGGCTCCATTCTCCTTCCTTAACCAAGATCCTTCAAAATCCCACCAATTCCTTGCACTTCCTCTTCAATTTAGCTTGATTTAAGCTGAAATTGTGATGAAGAAGAAGAGGAATCCTCCAGCCCTCTTTCCCCAATTCTATTGCATGGAGAGAAAAAATGAAAATGACCCAAAGCCCCCCTTTTTATACTAAACCAAAGACCCATTGACCCATCCAACCCCCTTTTTTTAAGTGAAACCCTTGGTTTACTTCCAATTGAACCATTCTCTCAATGTTTTTCTTTTAACCTTAAACAATTGCCATTTAAAATCTAATTAACCAAAGATTAACCCCATTTCATTCCTCATTATTTTTTTTATACTAAACCATACACCTTTTTAACCCATCTTTTATGGTTTGTTTAAGTCAAACTAGTTTTATTACATAAGTAATTAATCTCTCATTAACTCTTCTTTTATTAAGCCATAAATCTTACAATTTACATCCAAGCAATAATATAAAGAAATTTTTTTTTTTACCACACTTGGTTCAACACTCATAGTGAGTGAACCAATATAATCCATGACTAATCTCACTTTCATTTCACCCTTAATATCAAATCAATTAAATATATTTTTCTTCACATAAACTCATAACCATACTATTATGAAACAAAAACATCCTTCCTAACAATTGAACTGCCTTACCTCCAAATGGCCTGACTTGACATACACTTTTCAATGGCCATCCTCTGCACATAAGAAAATTTAATATTAAAAAATATTTATAGGGTCAGGGTTTCACATATATGAACTGTTTAAACATGCATGTGTTACCTACTGGGATATTCGTATCTCACCCTATCTTTATTTCATTTTTCAGCTGACATGCGAGAGGGGGATCATAGTAGTGATTTCCAAAGAGAGCTAGCTGATTATTCGTCGGAGGATTTCTATTATCGAGATATTGTTTGAGGTTGTGGATTGATATAGACTTAGTTATTTTGATTAGGCTATTATTCATTTGGTTTGATGTATTAGAGAAATGAGAGAGATAGTGACCCTTTTATTTTACCACACTTTCATATTGAGATTGATGGTTGATTATATTAGTTCTTGAATATTTTAGACTATACTTCCGCACATACTTGTTCCGCACTCTGATAGTTAATTAATTGAATTGATTATTTATTACTTTAGTCTGGTATATTCTTGATGTATATTTTGATATGAGCCAGTAACACCTCGGATTTGGTTGTTGAACTGAATTCGGGTTGTTACAGTAGCGAACCGGGTTCGGTTTGGGTGCCGGTTTGCACTGACCCGGGTTCAGGGCGTTACATTTTAGTCATTTTCCAATTAGTCAAATTAATATATTGAGTAAATAAATAATTATTAGACTTGAAATATTTAACTAGACTTAATTTGGGTATGTTTGAATTTAAATAGCAAATGATGGCTTAAAAGTAGGAAAAATGGTATATTGGTGATTATGGTTGATAATGAGCCTTAAATTTGGGGACAAAAAGAGCTTTGGGGTGTTTTAGTAATATTTTAAAATAAGAAAGTAAATTAGCACGAAAATAAATTAAATTAAGACCTTTTGTATGAGATACTTAAAAGATGAATTAGAATGAGGGTTAAGATAGGAAGGTTTCCAATTAAGATTGGGAATCCTATTTAGAAGGTCCCCTAAACCTATTGGGACTTCTAATTAAGTGAGCTTATAAAAGGGAAGGTCTAGGGAAGGTTTAGGGTTTTTAGCAAATCAAAAATACGGAGAAAGATAGGGAAATTCGTGCTAGGGCTTGGAGAAAAATAAGGGGAAGAAGAGAATGAGAGAAAAGAGAGGGAAGAAAATAAAAGGGAGGTGGTGCAAAGGTTCGACCAGCATACTTTGAACGGCAATCCCTAGAGATCCAACAGTTGGAATGAGCTGAAATTTGGAGGTTATGATCTTCACTCGAGGTACTTTAATCTAAACGGTGGAGATCGGATTTGGAGGAGTCTAAAGTGGTACAAATTAACCTAGAAAATTGGTGAAAAATCAGATTTAGAAAGAAATAGGAGTTGCAGAGATGGCCGACTAGCCAACTTCGAACGACGAGCTAGGAAGATCCAACTGTTGGTTTGGCTTGAAATTTTGGGGTTTTGATCTACTTATGGAGGACTTCAAACTAAATGGTGGAGATTTGAATTGGAGAAGTCTAGAAGGGTGCTATCGAGATCATAAAATGGGCACAGACGGAGTTTTCGACAAATCTAGGTTCATAAAAAACGCAAGTAGCAGACCCTTGAAACTGGAGGAACTGCATGTTTTCTTGTGATTTTGATGATTGATCGTATTGGTTTTTAAGTTGGATTTCATTGGAAAAGTTGGATGATTATAAAGTTTTGATTTGGTGATTTAAATCTGTAAGTGTGAAAACTCACACTCCTTATATGGCAAATGTTTGACAAATTATATCTTCTAATAATCTTCAAGATGTACAGAATCAAAATGTAAGTTCTGTGAATTTAGTAAAGAGGAAGGTGATGCTGCCACACAGCTACCACTTCGCTGGTAGCTCAAGGAAATGTAAGGTTTTCTAAATAAAGAATATTTCGTAAAGGCACTTGCAAGGAACAACGCCGCTACCACTCCGCTGGCAGCGCATAAGTGAAATAGCGCATTGAAAATAAAGAGCGCGCACCTGCGTTGTAAGGCGACGCTGATACGCCGCTGACAGCGCATGAGTCATGCAGTGCTTTGAAAGTAAAGAACGCGCACCTGCGTCGTAAGACGACGCCGACACGCCGCTGGTAGCGCAGAGCAAGATTGAAGAATCTAAAAATCAGTTGTGCACATGCTGCGTTCCCTCCCGCTAGCAGCGCGCTGGCAGCGCGCCCTTAACTGGGTCAATTTGGATTTGAGCGGGACTTGAGTTCGCTTCCAGCCGTCTACCCCGATCGCAAGGCGATGCCACCAGCGCTCGATGCGATCTGAGTTTTTCTTTTTTAAATAGACGAGCTGTTTTTTTTAGAAAGTACTTTTTCTTTTGATCAATTCGATTTGGATCTTGAGGTGTTCGAGATTCAATCAATTCATCTTTAGAGAGTCGGTGATCGAGTGAGGGGGAGATCTGAGAGAGATCTCCTGGAATTGAAGTTTGAGGATTCTTCTTCATTTCGGAACTTCACATGATCGTATGATCTCCTGGATTGGTGATCGAGCTTGATGGATGCATAGGTGGATTCCTATTGCATTGGATCATCTCAGTGGGCTCTGAGGTGATTGTTACGATCTGGATTAATCGTGAATTGCAGCTTCTGGATTCAAGTTGTGTTACAGTTCGTGGATTCGAGCTGTGGATTGCTGTTGAGTGAGTTCAATTGTAAAAGTTAAGTGTGTTTTCCTTCGTAATTGCTTTTCATTTAATAGTGGAGATTCTAAGGGTTAGTCGCCTCATATAGACTCGAGGTTTTTCCTGGATCTGGATTCAGGTTTCCTCGTATAAATTCTGTGTGTATGTTTCCGTATTGTTAAGATCAAAATTGTTGTAGATCGAGGACCTGTAGAGTAGTCTCCTACTCTTTCAAAATCTCTCTTTAAGAATCTAGAAAAGTAATGAATATAGGAGATCAAATTAGTGGGGAAAAACTTAGATAAATTATAATCACAAAGATTTGATTAGGATTGTCTTAGAAGTATTTTAGAATGAAATTTAGATGTTTAGAAACAATTTAAAATCATAGAAATTTGAGAAGTTTCGGAAATTCTGAAAAACCCAAAAAAACTGAGTTTTGGGCAGAGCGCCTGAAAGGCCGCTCGAGCACCGTATCTGTATACTTTAAAACAGAACTTGAAACCCAGTCGCTCAAATGACCGCTCGAGCGCAACTGCGAGCGACCTGCCTGTGTATCTAAAACATAACCTAAAAATCTAACCGCCATAACAGTAGCTCAAGCGTCTCTTCAAGCGACCCATGTCAGAAATTTCAGATTTTGGGATTTGTGCCCAGATTTAATTTTTAATGATTTTCCTATAAATTCTAAAGTTGTAACACCTGTAACTAGGTTAATTTGCGATGAAGGAAGTGGCGTAATTAAATTTGAATTAAAGAATAGTAATTTGGGACGATGATTGTAAATATAAAACTATTATAGATATTTTAAGTATAAAGAGGACTTAACCTATTGGGACATGATTTTGGGTAGCTTTACCTATTCCTAAACTTCACCACAAACCTAAATTTACCTCTGGAAGGGTTAAATATCAAAGTTAATAAATTTTGACACCTTAGGTTCTTTAAAGGGTAAACTTTGGGTATTCTCTAGTAAATATCTAGAATAAAAACCAACCAGAGGATGAATCTTTGTAAATCATAAAATACTGATTTGGCAAATTATCTAACACTTTCACAAGGGTAAATTAAGCATGATCATATTATTAAATTAATGTTTAGAACACTAATGAGGGATTTGGGCATGTTTAACTATAATATTGTGTTTTCAAGGCTTGGATTGTGTCTTCTATTTATTTCCAGATGTGATCCATTTCTTACATTTGATGCTATATCTCTGGACAATTGCACATGGTTTCAATAATGTAAGACCCTGATTATTTTTGTGAGGTTATCCATTATTTATTCATTTCTGTTGATATACATAAACTGTGTTTATCAGGTGTTTAGTGTGGTTTGAGGGCTTAGCCCATGCTCGTATGTACAGGCGTTATATAGCCATTTTTTCGGAAAAATATTTAGTATTATCGTATGATTATTATTGTATGGTGTCTACGTATTAATTAATTTAATTAATATGTCGATGCCGCGAGTATGTGGGGTTTTAGTGGGCGAGCGCGCATCGGATAAGAGAAAAAAGGGAAATGCATCCAACGGCGTATGTCTCGCGGGGTAAAAATTACCCAAGGGGGAAAGTAGGGTTTGGGTTGTAGGGATACGCGTAACTTGCGTAAGTTACGGAGGAAATCTTCATTGGAGTTAGAGCTGTGGCGACTGCGGCGGAAATGGCGATTGGGGTTATTCTCACGAAGAGAAAGAGTCTGAGGGACTACTAGAAGCTCATTCGAGTGGGATTTAGGCGGGTTTTCTCTCTCATGAGCAGCGAACAGTTCGACTACCATTTAGGCTACCATTTCGTCTTCGCGCATTCGGGATCGTGATCGGCCGATTTTGAGGAAGGCTATCATTCTGGGATTAATCGCACACTGGTGAGTGGCATGGTTTTACAACCGAGGTTTCGGATTTATTCATGTATATTGTTGATTTATTTCATTGTGTTGATTGCATTGATTGAGGTTTTTTTTTCTCGGTGTTCTGGGCAACAAGAGTTACGGAGGGTTTTGTACAGTGAAATTGGGGATAATTGGGAAATCATATAGATTAAATCCAAATTAGGTTTGGATGTATCCTGGGAGTATTAGGAGGCTATATAAGTGGTTACAGACTGAGAAATTCCAGCCAGAGTTGGATTTCCGGCATTAACAGAGACCTGGAAATCGAAGTGGGTTACCGCCTAGCTAGCGCTTACCTAGCGCCCACCTAGGAGGTGAGCGCCAAGAAAAATAGACCCGGCGCCTAGCTAGCGCCCACCTCGCGCCTAGCTGGCGCCTACCTCCAACTCTCGCGCTTATCTCGCGCTTTTCTCCCGCCCGTCTGGCGCTTAGCTAGCGCCCACTCGTCCACGGGTGAGCGCAAGCTAATGTTAATCAAAGGGACCTACCGCCCACCTGGCGCCCACCTGGCGCCCACCTCGGGAAGTGAGCGCCCAGTGGTTTTCATGCAGAATCCTAAAATTTCGGAAGAACCAAGGGTGTTCTGGATAATAGGGGTTCTTCAACCATTCAACCAACAAATAGATTTCGACATTAGAGGTAATAAATCTTGCTGGTAAGAACAAGGGAGATAGGTACTAGTTTTAGTACAAGCTTATGAGGTAGGTGTGGAGAAATATTTCGAGGATGCTCGGGATGTTCACATATTAGGGCTTTATTCTAGTCCTCTTGAAACATGCATTGCTTGGTACCTGATTTGGTTTATTGAACTCTGTTTGATGGCAAGTTTTGAATGAGGTTGTAATTATTATTTATTTGATTTCTTGTGTTAGTTTCTATTCTGGTTGGAACACTTGTGAGTTTCTGTTCTGGTTGGAACACTTGAGTGAGTTTCTGTTCTGGTTGGAACACTTGTGTGAGTTGATGTTCTGGTTGGAACCACGGGTGATGTGTACTAATGCAGAGTTTTAAACAGTTAATTATCGGTTTGGGTTTAGCTTCCCATGGATCCTTGTTAAGCTTAGTAATGTGATGGTATGTGTTTGTTGGTGTAATTGCATGGCCACGTGTGTTGCCACGACCAGTGTAGAGCAGCCAGATACCCTGAGTAGGCCTGGTTGTCAGTGCCGATACCCGGAGTAGGCCGGCATTGGATGACGATACCCTGAGTAGGCCGTCATTTCAGAGTTTCCGATACCCTGAGTAGGCCGGGAACTGTGTACATGGAGGTGTGGAGTGTCTACTTGGCATGTAAATTAATCAATGTAACCATATGCATGGCATTGACCTGGTTTGAGTTGTTATCGAAATTTATGTTGTTATTATCATTGGTTATTTGTCGAAGCATGTCTTATAACTGGGTTAACTATTTTATGCATGCATGTGTCACTCGCTGGGATATTCGTATCTCATTCCCTCGTTGTTACTTGTTTTTCAGATACTCGTGGTGAGGTGCCTACAAGGGTAGATCCGGCTGATACATATAGGGAGGAGGATTATTACTACCGACCTTAGTCCAGCAGGTTACTCGGTCTTAAACTGTTAAGTTGAATTTTGAGGATTGTAATAAGATAGTAAACTTGGGCCCTTTTGATGATTTCATAACTTGCCTGGATCTAAATGTTGAATCGTGCACTCTGACATGATATAAAAAGGCGGGTGATTATCCAGCGATCACCATTATTGAGATCCTTAACTAACCCCTAGGAGACGTGTTATATCTTTAATGAAGAACACGGATCCGGGGCGTTACAAATAATGTATCTTGGGATGAAGTATTGAAGACCTCCGTGTACCTCGAGGATGCCCCATGTATCTTGGGAAGATATAGTTTTGGTTAATTTTCCTCTCTTATGTATCTTGAGATGAGTTGTTCATTTTTCTTTCTATTATGGTTGAGTGATACTGCTTCCTGTGGTTGAGTTGATACTAGCCTTTACGGCAGAGATGTAGTATCCTCTGTTGTAGAGATGTGGTATCCTCTACGTAAAGATGTGGTTTCCTTCACGATAAAGGTGTGTATGCCTCCTACAGTAGAAGTGTGTCCTCCCGCTTTCAATTATAATATTGATTGATATGTTATTAAGTTATTTAGAGTTTGATTGTGAGTTGTGTCTAGCAGGCTTAGTTCTTACATGGATCTATAGAGTAGCTTGTAAATGAAATTGTTTTCTAGAGGGGGTTTGAATTCTGTGTCATAGGCATTCCTTCATCTCGAGGATGGTATAGCTCCTGGATTGGTCGGTCGCTACGTTACCCACTCCTGGATAGGTTGGGCCGTACATGCTAACTCATGGTTGGGTTCTTCCGTTGGTGTTGAATAGCCAGACTGCAGGGTGGCTGGTCCATCGTAATTCGGTTAGGTAGCATATTGGCACATGTCTACTCACTTTCTCTATTTACGATTCCATTAGTCTTGTGATGTCATAGATGTGGTATGCTGTATTGCCGTGATTTCTCTATATCATCGTTTTTCTTGTTGATGTTGTTGTTGGTTTAATCGTACACCTCATGACTTGTTTTATATAACCATGGACTGATTTCATGCATGCACCTTGCTACTTGTTGAGATTTATTCTCACTCCGGTTTCTCCCATTTTTCAGGTATTTTTGGAGAGGACGACATCATTGGGCTAGTATGTAAAGGGGTAGTCAGTTTAGTTGTAGATTAGTTTCCTGAGATTAAGAACATTGTAATTGTTAAAGTTTATTTGTTATTGGATATATTTCATGTTTCTGCATATAACTCTGACGTTGAAATAAATTGAAGGTTTAAATTGATTCAGATTTGTAGTTGCTTTTGTTACTTACCATAACACCTCGGGTTTTGGGAAATGGACTCGGAACCGGGGCGTTACAGCCACCAAGCAGGTAAAGTCTCTACCACCAAGCATGTAATAGTCTCTGCCACCAAGCAGGTATAATCTTTGCCACCAAGCAGGTAATAATCTCTACCAGCAAACAAGTAGTAGTCTCTATAAATTTGCCCACCAAGCCATTGTGGAAACAATCTATATTGCCATCCATGACACACTACAAAAAATTAAGCTTTTTGCGAAATTAATTTGCTACGAACACAAAAGAATGTCGCAATAAATAATATATAGCGACATCTTTTATTGTTCGTCGCTACATATATGCTTAAAAACTATTAGTTGCGACATTTTCCCAGGTTAGCCGTGAATGGGTATTTTGGTGGCATTTCTCTGTATGCCGCAAACCTTTAGTGCGCAATTAAACCTGTGCGTGGTTTGCTTCCTGCGTTTAGGGTTTTCATTTTTTTTTTGTTTGGCGTTCAAGTTTCTCCCTCGTTCTTATTCCTCCTTCGCCTCTCTCTCTGCAATACCAGCCACCGACCACGCTCCTAGGTGAAGCTTCGTCCACCAGTGGACCTCATTCACCTCCGGTAACTATCCTTGGTACAAAAATTTTTGAGCAGGTACGCCGACTCCTCCCCCACTTTGCCTCCTTCGTTCTTCCTCACTCTCTTCTCTCTCTCTCTCCCTCTTTCTCATTCTCTTTACTTTTTTGTGTTCCTTCAAGCTCCAGACTCCACGTGGCAAACGCACTTGTGATCTTCTTAATAGCCACCATTTCCCTCCAAAATAGCGCGCTTATAAATGAGGCAAGTCTACAACTGTAGCGCCCCAGATCCGGGTCTGCCCTATCACGGCACCAACCCGTACCTGAGACCTACATATGGGCCCAATAGAACCGGATTAACACAATTAATCCTGGGCAATCACAAAGTAATCATCAGAGTGCATGACTAAATAAGCATGGAATAAAAATTTCAATCTAATCAAAATATCATCTGTACTATGATCTCCAAACATGATATATATATTTATGTGGACAAAATACAACTAAAGCAACTAACCAGTCATAAGTTCTCTCCAATATATACAGATATGTACAAAAGATATCTCCCAAGAGTATGAGTCCAAAAAGGATATTTGCATCCCATATATACAATCCCCAAGAAAAAATACAACATCATAAAAAGAATACTACTACGGGTAGTAGTAGCCCTCAAGCCTGTACTCAAGCTCACCCTCAATAACTACCCCAGTACGCGGCTCACCAAGCGGATCTGAAAACAAATCAGGTAAAACAAAACACGCGTGAGACATAAAGTACCAGTAAGCAGCAAACATGCATGCAAAGAAACAATTTATGCAATTTTTTAACATCAAGATAATATTCACAAGTATAAGATACCAAATGTAAACCAAAACATCTCAAACAGATATAAAGTGTAATTCCAAGTCAAATATCTCAATCGGGTAATTCGTGAAATCAAATCAACAATTACAAGTCAAATATCTCAATCGAGTAATTGATGAAATCAAATCAACAATTCCAAGTCAAATGTCCAAATCAAATTAATGATTGCTGTCCAAGATTAAGGCCAAGCGGAGTATTTCAACACTGCCAACGGATCAAGGCCAAGTAGAGTACTTCTACATTGCCGACAAATCAAGGCCAAGGGAGTACTTCGACACCGCCGACGCATCAAAGCCAAGTGGAGTACTTCTTCGCTGCCCAATGAATCAAGGCTAAGCGGAGTACTTCTACACTGCCCCGGTTCATGAAATCCAAAATCAATCAAAATGAATACCATAAAATCCTCAAAATACATTTTGGATGAGTGGAATAGTCTTAGGATTCCTAATAAGGTCACCCTACCAAAAATCAATGGATTCCGAGACGAAAAGTTTTGGACCTAAAAAATATTCTAAGTCTGGATACAAACGTTGACTTTTCGGTGTAGAATTTTTCTAGATAGATATACAAGGAGTTTGGGGCTCAAATTCTAGTTGTAGTCTATTGGAGGGTATACAAATCTTCTAGAATTTTCTAGGCTTCTGAATCACTCATTTGGATAGCAAACTCAAAAAGTGGTATTTTATGAAAATCGGGAAAACTGGAAAATTAGGCACAAACTGGAAAGTTGACTTTTTATTGGTTGGGAATTGGGCTGTAGGAGTATTTTTATTGGTTCCAAATGGGGGGGGGGGGTAAAACCTTATTTACATGTAAAGACTTAAGTAAATTGAGCAATAAATACACATGACATGGAAATAAGGGTGCTCTGCTGAAGGCTTGGGTTGTTTTGGAAAAGGGCTGGAGAGAAAAAGGGTGAAGAATTCTCAAAAACAGGGTTCAACGTTTGGGTGTTGGGGTTCAAGGTTCGGGCTTTGAGGTTAAAACAAAGGCAACGCGCGCGCGTTAAGGATTGACGTTCACACGGTAAGGAAATAAACAAGGCAACGTGCACGCGTTGAAGGTTGACGTTTGCGCGTTGAGGCTATGGATTAATCGCCCAGGCTAATCCTGATTCGCAATTAGGATAACAGAGACTTGTTTTTAGGGGTTTTGGCTCAGGATTAATTGCCAAATTTCAGGATTAATCGCAAGGTTGGGATTTTGAAATATTTTGACTATTTTCAACACAAAACTCATGTAAATCCTTTCCAACCTTTCCAACATCAAAATGGGTGATCACAAAACATTCCAACACACTTAAAAACACCTTCTAAAACAAAGATTCATTTCAAATCTTTAGGAACACAAATCAAACACATGAAACCTCATTCAAGACACTAATCTTAAACCCTAATATGAAATATGATCAATAGAGTTAGAAATCCAAGGCAAATCAATAGAAGACTAACCAAGAGTATTATACAATCAAAACCTACGAATTTTAGAAGCAAATAGCAACATGCAAGATCATTTCTTCAAATAAATCAAACCCTAGAGAGAGAATACGAATTTTAGTAATTCATTTTGTTTTGAAGGGTTTGCTACTTACTTGATAATGGAGAAGCACAACCTCTCACATAGGTCTCCTCTTCTTCTCCTTCTTCTTCTTCCTCTTGAAGCTTTCAAGTAAGCTCCTACACTTTCCCTCTTGTTCTATACGACCAAGACAAGAGAAAGTGTTCTAAAAAAACACCTAGAATAGAAATTAGGGCATGCTTTTATATGCCCAAGTTTGGTCTTTCAAATCTGCCCCCAAACAAAGCTTTTATTCAACTAAAACCCTAGGGTGTACCTAAGGCATACCAAGGAGTACCTTAGTGTTATTTGAGTGGGTACCTTGGTATTAAATGGGGGTACTTTGGTGGTTCAAGGGTTTTTCTTTAACTATTTCAAGGGGTATACTATAGAGATGCTTGGGGGTACTTTAGTGTTATTCGAGGGGGATACCTTGGTATTAAGTGGGAGTACCTTAGTGTTAAGTGGGGATACTTTGGTGTTTCAAGGGGGTTTGCCTTAGCCACTTCAAAAGGTATGTTTTTGGGATGCTTGAGAGGTGTACCTCAGTTAACACAAGGGGTACTTTAGTTATATGAGGGTACTTTAGTTATTTGAAGTGGTACCTTGATGTTTCAAGGGGGTTTACCTTAGTCATTCTAAGGGGTAACTTTTAGATAAGCTTAGGGGGTGTACCTTAGTTATATTGAGGAGGGGTACTTATCTATAGAAGGGGTGTACCTTAGTTATATGAGGAGGTACATCTAAGTAATACGAAATGGATGTACCCTAGGTAATATAAGGGATGTACCTTAGGTATGTTGGAGGTACTTTAGTGATATAAAGGAGGTACCTTTAAGTAATATAAGGAGGGTGTACCCTAGGTAACATAAGGGATGTACCTTAGGTATGTTGGAGGTACTTTAGTTATATAAAAGGGATACTTCTAAGTAATACAAGGAGGGTGTACCCTAGGTAACATAAGGGATGTACCTTAGGTATATTGGAGGTACTTTAGTTATATAAAGGGGGTACCTTAGCTGTATAAGGGAATGTACCTTAGCTAAACAAGGAGGCACTTCAAGTAAGACAGTAGGATACCTTAGTTAAAATAAAGGGATACTTTAGGCAATACAAGTGAGGTACCTTAGGTATAATTAGGAGGTACTTTAGGTATTCGAATGGGGTACTTTGGGCAAAACAAGGGGGTACCTTAGCCAATATGAGTGAGGTGCCCTAGGTAATATAAGGGGTACTTTAGGTATACATGTGGGGTACCTTAGGCAAAACAGTGGGGCACCTTAACCAATATGAGTGAGGTGCCTTAGGCAAATACAAGAGGATACCTTAA
This sequence comes from Buxus sempervirens, assembly GCA_947561395.2. Taxonomy (NCBI): domain Eukaryota; kingdom Viridiplantae; phylum Streptophyta; class Magnoliopsida; order Buxales; family Buxaceae; genus Buxus; species Buxus sempervirens. The sequence continues at coordinate 27,622,260 of OX387182.1, forward strand.
ATAACACAGTGGTACCTTTAGGCAAAACAGTGGGGTACCTTAACCAATATGAGTGAGGTGCCTTAAGCAAACATAAGAGGATACCTTAAATAACACAAGGGTCCTTTAGGCAAGCACAAGAGGATACCTTAGTGTAGACACCCCAAATTGCACTACAAAATGAGAAAATAATGAAAACATTAATTGGAAATTAAAACAGGCCAAAAAGGCATGGAAATCAATAATTAGAGCCTGGACCGTATTACCACTACAGGCTGAGCATGCCCGAATTTTGAATACGGGCACGCAGCACCCGTAATACATATACGGACACCTTTGGACCGTAAAGCATTTATGGGCACATCAAACTCGTGCGAGTTCTGTTCTTCTCTCGATTTCTGAGCCTTATCTTTAGTCCAATATCCCTTTAAATGAGTGAATTATATATTTTATTCGTGCGAAATATCTTTGTGGATAAAGGATGGGCATTATCTTGTGTTTAACTCAAACTGAAACTCTATCTTGCCAAACCTTGGACCAACCATACCCCTGAGTTTGCCTATAAATAGAGGGCCTTTCCTCAAGCAAAAGGCCACGAAAATTTGAAGTCTAAGAAGCTCCAAGAGAAGAAAGGAACCCCTGCTGCTTTGCTTGCTCAATCCAGGTAAGTCCCTTTTCCCTTTTATTTTCTGTCTTCAATTCTAGATGTAATAGGATCTTCTCTATTGCTGTAGAATAAGGCCATCTTTTGTACTTGTATTCCTAAACTTGTCTCTAAGTACCTCAAGAGTCTCTTTAGCCGTAAAACGTGAAGAGAGAGCTAGGGGAAAGGGGAACAGGTGGATCCCTAGAATAGAACCCCATATCTGTTTTTCTCCTTTTTTCTAGAATAAAGCCTCTGATTGTGTTTGTATGCCCAAAACTATCTCCAAGTACCTCAAGAATCCTCTCTAGCCGTAAAACGTGAAGAGAAAGCTAAGGGAAAAGAGAACAGGTGGATCCGTAGGGTAGACCCCCATGTGCTCAAATCTGGGAGATGTGGCTGCTTTGGATATCCTGATCATGTTTTAATGGTTTTTATGATGAATCTAAATGAATCACATGAATCTATGATGTTGATAGCATGAGATCCCCACTTTTTTTATAAAATTTGGATTTTCACCACTTTTGCACCTACAGTACTGTTTTCGTGATTTTTGTGAGTTTAGGCTAAGATCTTGGATTTATCATGATCAATATGGTAGATCTGGATCTAGAAGCCTGAAAATAAATTCTAGGGTTTCATGATGTGGTTTTTAAATCGTTTTTCATTATTGAGAGAAGACCCTACGGTCTAAATTCTCCCTTTTTGGTGTTTTTCATCAACATGGGTATTTTTGGTTTTAATTTTTTGATTTAATGTGAAATTTGGGCTTTATCTATATCCTGGACTATTCAAGTTCAATTTTGAAATATTTTATAAAAATCATATTTTTCTAGATTTCTAGAATTTGACTTGAAGCCAGATTTTTGGATTTTTCACTTTAAATTGATTTTATTTGATTTTATCTCAATTTTATTTTGATCATGAAACCCTAGGAATGGTATGATCATATTTGAAAGTTCTGGATCAATCAGACTATTCATATGAAAAAACCATATATTTTTGTCTTTTTTGTGATTTTTCCTGATTTTTATAGCAAGCCTTTTTTCTTTGAAAAACATGAACAATACCTGGCAACCACCTTGTGTGGATGAATAGAGGTGCCTAACACCTTCCCCTGTTCATAACCTAATCCCCTTACCCATCTCTGGTTGTTTTTTTTTTTGAGGGTTATTTTTACCCTAAAATTTCCTTTTGTGCTTATTTGATATTTTGGTGTCCATTCACACCTAAATTGAATGGTGGTGACTCTTTGTTTTATTTAATTCCGTGTGATGATTGAAGAAGTCATTGGATTTGGATTTTCCATGTCTCACAACTGGGGACTCTGCTGGGGACTTGAGGATTTCAGCCTTTTGGTGGTTGTTCATGTTTTGATTTTTTTGATTTGCTTGCTATTTTGTGTTCTTAAAGCATGTTGGGTATGTTTTAAATCTGAATTATTGCTTAAGAATTCATGGGGGTAGAAACATGCTTAATTTTGATTTATAGGATTGTTTCTAGAAACATACGTAGGGGAGGTTCGTTTTGCTAAACCATGCTGATTTCTTGTTATATTTTTATAATAGCATGTTTTAATTCTTAGAATGATCTCCATGATGTGTTTTTGGGATGTATAACATGATCAAATGTTTGCATGATTAGATGATTTTTATGAGCATGTTATAGGGACTGCTTTGTGTATTTGTTTACTTTATATATGCTTTCCTATTATGCCTTAGTTTTTTATATGCATGGCTACGAAAAGAGTGGCAAGTGTTTGGGACGTTGTGAATGCACCCTATTTTTACAATGCACTGTGCACATTTTATTTTTTTACACAGCCTACCCTTAACCTATAGGAAGTTGAACCCGAATGTGTGTAGCTTGGCGCAACGAGGTCGATACTTCGGAAAGCGAAGGTGAAAACATTCACCTTAGAACTTTGGGCTAATGATGTGATGATAACGTGGATCTGTGATTCTGGTCATCACTAGGCTTGAGTGATAAGTTACCATTAAGCCAAAACCCAAAACCTCTACGCTTGAAGGTGGAGTTACACGTTTTTGGCTAAAGTACACAATTACGTGGGGATATGAGCTTGTAATTGTGGGAAGGCCGTTTGCATGGCTTACAAACCAGGGCATAATGCGGATGCCATATTGAAGGTAAACAAGGTAACAAGGTAATCCTATATTTCTACATTGTTTTCATGTCATAGGGGTGTCATGGTGCCCATTGGTTCGGGATAAAATTGGTCCCAAAATATGCATATTTTCTAAAATTGATGCAGCCCATAGGAAGAGTTTCTAACTCTGTTTAGAATCAATCCTACCCAAGGTTCATGCAAGAATCAACAAAAAGGGTACCAAATTCTTAAAAATGGTGTCAATTTGGAGGGTACATGTGCCCTCTTAAACATGTGTTTTAACAAAAAGGTCAAAGTCCACGTTGGGACAGTTTAGAAGCCCTGCACTGGGTGAACGGTATGTTTGGATGAGCAATTAAAGTGATCAAACTATGTAAAAACTGGGAATACATAAAAGAGCTTCGTAAAACCGCATTTGATACACGGGTTGGGCTTGTCCGTATTAGTTATACGGGCTGGGTTCGCCCGTGTTTTCCATACGGTCACGGCTCGCTCGTAATTTGAATACGGGCAGGGTTGGATTGTACTGTGTATACGGTTTTCTCGGAAAATTCAATTTTAATCATTTTTTCCCACTAAATCTTATTCCTTTAACCTTTAAATAATGATAAAGGGAAATGAGTTTGAATAAAATGCTTAAAAAAAAAAAGAAATGTGAGAGAAAATCCTTTGGGCCTCTGAAAGCCTTTGAATTTCAGACTCTTTCTCAAAAACTCTTTGGGCCTCTGAAAGCCCTTGAATTTCAGACTTTTTCTCAAAAACTCCTTGGGCCTCTGAAAGCCTTTGAATTTCAGACTTTTTCTCAATAAACTCCTTGGGCCTCTAAAAGCCTTTGAATTTCAGACTTTTTCTCAAAAATCTCCGGGCCTCTGAAAGCCTTTGAATTTCAGACATTTTTTCAAAAATGTCCCTGGGCCTCTGAAAGCCTTTGAATTTCAGACTTTTTCTCAAAACTCCCTTGGCCTCTGAAAGCCTTTGAATTTCAGACTTTTTCTCAAAAATCCTTGGGCCTCTGAAAGCCTTTGAATTTCAGACCTTTCTCAAAAATCTCTGGGCCTCTAAAAGCCTTTGAATTTCAGATCTTTTTCCTTTGGGCCTTTGAAAGCCTTTGAATTTCAGATCTTTTCCTTTTGGGCCTCTGAAAGCCTTTGAATTTCAGATCTTTTTCTTTTGGGCCTCTGAAAGCCTTTGAATTTCAGATCTTTTTCCTCAGGCCTCTGAAAGCCTTGAATTTTAGATCTTTATCCTTTGGGCCGTCTAAAAGCCTCTGAATTTTAGACAAATCATTTCTTTGGGCCGTCTAAAAGCCTCTGAATTTTAGACAATCATTTCTTTGGGCCGTCTAAAAGCCTCTGAATTTTAGACAATCATCCCTGGGCCATCTAAAAGCCTCTGAATTTTAGACAATCATCCCTAGGCCATCTAAAAGCCTCTGAATTTTAGACAAATCATTTCTTTGGGCCGTCTAAAAGCCTCTGAATTTTAGACAATCATTTCTTTGGGCCATCTAAAAACCTCTGAATTTTAGACAAATCATTTCTTTGGGCCGTCTAAAAGCCTCTGAATTTTAGACAAATAATTTCTTTGGGCCGTCTAAAAGCCTCTGAATTTTAGACACATATCCTTTGGGCCATCTAAAAGCCTCTGAATTTTAGACAATCATTTCTTTGGGCCATCTAAAAGCCTCTGAATTTTAGACAAATCATTTCTTTGGGCCATCTAAAAGCCTCTGAATTTTAGACACAACCTTTTTGGGCCGTCTATAAGCCTCTAAATTATAGACACAACTCCTTTGGGCCGTCTATAAGCCTCTGAATTATAGACACATATCCTTTGGGCCGTCTATAAGCCTCTGAATTATAGACACATATCCTTTGGGCCTCTGAAAGCCTTTGAATTTCAGATCTTTTTCCTCGGGCCTCTGAAAGCCTTTGAATTTCAGACCTTTCTCAAAAATCTCTGGGCCTCTGAAAGTCTTTGAATTTCAGACTTTTTTCAAAAATACCCTTGGGCCTCTGAAAGCCTTCGAATTTCAGATCTTTTGCAAAAAATATCCCTAGGCCTCTGAAAGCCTTTGAATTTCAGACTTTTTCCAAAAATATCCCTGGGCCTCTGAAAGCCTTTGAATTTCAGATCTTTTTCTCTTTTTGTGGGACCTGTTGGAAGCCCTAGAATATTCCAACAATTCAAAAAAAAAAAGAAGCAAATAAAGAAAGAAACAAATCCAAACTCGTGTTCACCCAGCTTGCACATAGGCATACATAGGCATGTGAATGAGATTAAATTGGCACTGATATTTTCTCTTTATTTTTCCAGGTACCAAGTACACTTGCAACCATAGCTCCTGTAACCAGATCAAGAGCTCACACCATGAATCCTATTGAAAATGAAGCTGATGCTCCTCACCTAGATGTAGCCCTGCTTCAGGAGCAGGTGGCAGGACTAGCCCGAATGCTAGAGAACATACTATCGGTGCAGGCCCAACAAGTACAAGCCCAGAACCAAGCATCCACTTCCAATCCAGCACCTCCACCCCAAATCAATATTCCATCTCCGGTTCAACCTATTCCTGAACCCATTTATGAACCCACCCCTGAACCTATACTGATCAGGGATGAGACAGTTGAATCGGACAAAGAAAAGGAAAAAGAAAGGATGAGGGAAGAAATGGAAAAGAAATTCATGCACAGACTGGAAATGATCCAAGACGAACTGAGAGAGGTAAAAAGGGTGAACAACTTTGGGGGCACCAACTTTGAAGACTTGTGCCTATACCCTAATGTTAACCTGCCAGCCAAGTTCAAGTGCCCAGACCTAGATAAGTATGATGGCACGGGCTGCCCCATGAGCCATCTGAAGTTATACTACGGGGCTTTATGCCAGTTTGGCCGGGATAACGGCATACTAATTCAGCTCTTCCAGAGGAGTTTAACTGGAACTGCTTTGAGGTGGTTTGCCACCTTAGACCATGGAAGGATCAGAAGATGGAAAGACTTAGCAGATTCCTTTTTGGCACAATATAGGTTCAACTCTGAGATTATACCAGATAGGTATGACATGATGAGGATGTCGAAGAGAAATGATGAGACCATAAGGCAATATGCTAAAAGGTGGAGGGAGTTGGCTGCACAAGTCAGGCCATCTGTGGAAGAACCAGAAATGATTTCAACTTTCATCATGACATTGGGGCAACCATTTTACAGTCACTTGGTGGGTCAAACTACCACCAACTTTGCTGCCCTAGTGCAAGTGGCAGACAGAATTGAAGATGGGATCAAGTCTGGGAAAATAGCTGATTACTCTGCAGTGTTGAACCAGGAAGCTTCCACCACTTTCTCTACACAGAAAAAGGAGAATGGTAATGGAAGAAGAAAGAATGAAGAAATGAGAGAAGCAGAAGTGAATACGGTGCAACTTCCTAGGGAACCCTTTCAAATCAATGCCCATCCACCTCCTATCAAGCCAACCCATCAATTTCCTTTGCTGCCTATCCAAATTAATGTCCCTTCTGCACAGCCTGTGAAGGAGGAAACAGAAGTAAGGAAAAGAAGGGAATTTTCTAAACTGCCTATGAGACCATCTGAACTTTTGCCTACCTTACTTCAAAAGGGTTATGTGACTTTGAGGTTGCCAAATCCTCATGCAAGCAAAGGGAAGGGTTATGATCCATCTGCAATTTGTGAGTATCATATGAGTAGTCCAGGGCATACCACAGATCGTTGCTTGGCCCTAAAGCATGCAATTCAGGATTTGCTGGATAATAACTCTTTATCATTCAATTCAATCACTCCCATCCCACCTATCGATAACAATGGGGCAGGCAGCTCAAATGCAATAGGGGCAATTTTCTCTAGAGAAAGAAGATTTGACCCTTCTCAGCTTATCGCTCCTATTGGTCCAACAGTCAGGGTTTATCTTAAAAGAAATGCTCCTGGTTATGAGCAGGAAGGCTTGCCTCATTCAGCAGGAGAAAGAAATTATCAGAAAAAGGGAGAAAAATCAACTTTTGCCTTTGGAGAACTGGGGCAGTTCTCAAATTCCCTTGTTCTCTGAAAAGAAACCCGCATAAAAAGAATGCACATTTCCTGAGGATCTTAAGGAGCCTTGTTCTCAGGAAGTGATTTCAATAAAGGCTTTTCAAAAAAAAAATTTTCCCTTTAACATTTTTCTAAAAAAAAGTTTTCAACAAGGTCCTGTTTTACTTATAAATCATATCTCTTATTGAATTTCATTGAGTTGAATATGACTTTGACATTGGGCTCAATTTTGAGACCAAAATCAAAGCAAAAGACATTTTATACAAAAATTCAAATCTTTTTAAGTGTCATGAGAAGAATATTCTGCAAAATTATGAAGTGACCAATTTTACTGTCTTTGGAACCAAAGATGACCCACAGTCTTCAACAGAAAAGATAGAAGAAGATTTGAAGTTTCTTCATTAGAATACAGAAAGGATCGCATCACTTGCTGATTCGTTCAAAGGGAAGTTGATAATATTGTTTGAAGAAATTTTGGGGCTTTGCATTTGAAAATATGGGAGAATCTGACCTTTTCGTTGGAAATAGAATTGGGCATCATCCAAATTCATAAGATTGATCAAAAGGTGAAGAACTTGTTCATAACAGAAGTTCTATTTAAAAAGGCTTTCATGTTGATAGAAGGTGATTAAAAAAAAAAAAGAAGAAAAAATCCTGAGCCAGTCATGTAGTGCAACTCTTCCAAGTCTAAAATTCAAACTTTTCTTAAAATGATAAAAGGCCTTTCTTTCTTATATCCCCAAAAATTTTGAAATCCCTAGTTAGATCCTTTGAGCTTGATACATTTTTCCAAGTAACCTAAACTGAGAATTGTAACCCCACACTGGGGCAAATTTATTAAGGAATGAAGGGACAATTTTTGAAGTTCAAAAGGGATTTTGAATATGTTTTCAGAAAATGGGGCAAAGAAATGAAAAAAAAAAAGAAGAAAAAGAAAGAAAAAAAAAAGGAAAAAAAATATAATCAAATGCTATTTGGAGAATGTCTTCAAAATTGTGAAGAAAAGAATGGAAAAAAGAAGTTCAATACTGGAGAATAAGTTTCAAATGAAGAAATCAAATTGAGGGAAGAACTTCATTACTGGGAGCAATTTTCTATTCATTCCAAGGGAAGAAATGCCTTAAAAATTACAATTTCAGTTAACCCATTCGATCATAGGGTATTTGAACCTTTTATTCCTTTTCTTTCTAAACTAACACCAAGCCTTTGTTTCGTCCCATTCATAAGTCCTCTTTGATTAAGAAATTTTGAATTAAGGCAGTTTTGATTACATGGTTGCTGGTGATGAAGGATAAAAAAAAAAGAAAAAGGAAAAAATGGAGAAAATGTAGTGAAAACCCGGAAGGGTATTACATGGCAAATAATCAGCTATCTACAAGAAGGAAATCGTTAGAGAGGAAAGTCCAGAATTGGCATAGATCCAGGTGAAGTCCTCATGTTGGTGATTATTTTGAGATACAGTCACTCTTCAAGTGATTGAGGAAAATTCTCTTTTCAAGACTGAAGCAACATAATCAGAACTATGATATGAATCATCTGTGAACAACTTGATGGCCATCAAAATTGCCATTAGGAAATTATTGCTGAAGTTGAAGTCATAAATTCCCATATCATGGATACAATGGAGAAACAATTGCTCTTCAATTGGATGAAGGAAGATGTCTTTCTAGACTGGGGCAAAATAGTCAGATTGAAAGAGTCGTCATATCTGGAGCATCAATTGACAAGCCGATGGTCATGGGAATGATTCTAAAGGCTCCGAAGGCTTATTTTGGTCTTTCTTAATTTTCTGAAATAATCTTCTCATTATTCAACTTGATTTTAATTCTTTTGGACTATATGCTAATAAGTGATTGGATCATTTTTCAAAAAAAAAATAAAAACACAAAAAAGGCAAAAACTATATTTTTGGCCTATGATGAGATCCTATATCTTTTCATAAAACATTGGTTTTGCAAGCATTAGAGAATTTTGAGGCCACTAGTATAAAACATATTTTCTTATGTTTGCATTTGCATTCTTCTATTAGGGTTTCTTTTTGGCAAAGGTTAAAAAAAAAAGAAAAAAAAAAGAAAAAGAAAGAGAAGAAAAAAAAAGAGAAAAAGAAAAAAGAAAAAAAAAAGAGAAAAAGGAAAAAAGAGGATCATTTCTACTGAGGGGCAAATACTTCTTCAAACAATCAAAACAGGGGCATGCTCAATGTCTTTCCTTCTGGGTTTTCATTGGAATGAATTCCAACATCTGGAAGAAGCAGTCAAGCTTTAGTCTTCAAATTTGAAAGAAAAAAAAAAGGCTTCGAAGCAATGGCATGTTTTCTTCGTTAAACAAGGGTTCCCAATTCTTCAAGAAGGATTTTACTGGGGCAGCAAGAAGGAATGAAGAAGAGATCATGGGTTGTAAAGGCATGAGGTTAGATCAACAGATCATGATCCATCAATCAAGATGAGGGCATTCACTTGGGCAATTAAAAAGCATGAAGACAGGTTATGGGCAGTAAGGGCACATACATCGTTATTGAGAGAGCAAGAAGATAAAGAAGCAAAAGCAAGTTGCAGAATGGCACCCAGGTATATCAAATAAGAAAATCAATCAGGAAAATTCAAAAAGTGAAAAACATCAAAATCAATTGAGTTTGCAGTGGTCAATTTTAAATCCACATTCTTTTCAAAATTTACTTGTCTCAGATTTCTTTTCATAGCCACGAGAGCTCCAAGAAATCTGAGATAAGGAAGAGACGCCACTCCATCAGACTTCAAGCAGGGGTTTCATTGGCTATCTTCGAATCCATGTTTTTATCATTTCTTTGTTTGACCAAAGCAAGTTCAATTAATGAGATGTCTTTCAAATGTGCAATTTGGAGTTGTGTTTGTTCTTTGCTGTTCATTGTGCTACAACTGCAGGCCACCCAGAAAAATTGTCTTTTTCATCATTTTCTCCACACTTTTTAGGAGATTAATGTTTATATTAGTTGTAAGTTGCAAGTTGCAAGGATTGCCACCTTACCCACTTTTGTTTAAAAATTTTGTCTCAAATCTTACTTCATAGCCACGAGTGCTCAGTGAGAGGAGAGAGGAGGATTTGCCCCTTAAGCTTAGGGACTTTTAGCAAATCTTCCGCAATGAATTCTTTTTTCCCAAAATCATCCATTTAATCCTTGCAAAATGCAATTAGTTATACAAAGATCTCAAAAAGTGCAATTGGTGGGTCTTTTTGCTCTCTGCTTGTAATTGGTTCCAATTACCAGCAAAGAGGGGGCAGCTGTAAACACCCCAAATTGCACTACAAAATGAGAAAATAATGAAAACATTAATTGGAAATTAAAACAGGCCAAAAAGGCATGGAAATCAATAATTAGAGCCTGGACCGTATTACCACTACGGGCTGAGCATGCCCGAATTTTGAATACGGGCACGCAGCACCCGTAATACATATACGGACACCTTTGGACCGTAAAGCATTTACGGGCACATCAAACTCGTGCGAGTTCTGTTCTTCTCTCGATTTCTGAGCCTTATCTTTAGTCCAATATCCCTTTAAATGAGTGAATTATATATTTTATTCGTGCGAAATATCTTTGTGGATAAAGGATGGGCATTATCTTGTGTTTAACTCAAACTGAAACTCTATCTTGCCAAACCTTTGACCAACCATATCCCTGAGTTTGCCTATAAATAGAGGGCCTTTCCTCAAGCAAAAGGCCACGAAAATTTGAAGTCTAAGAAGCTCCAAGAGAAGAAAGGAACCCCTGCTGCTTTGCTTGCTCAATCCAGGTAAGTCCCTTTTCCCTTTTATTTTCTGTCTTCAATTCTAGATGTAATAGGATCTTCTCTATTGCTGTAGAATAAGGTCATCTTTTGTACTTGTATTCCTAAACTTGTCTCTAAGTACCTCAAGAGTCTCTTTAGCCGTAAAACGTGAAGAGAGAGCTAGGGGAAAGGGGAACAGGTGGATCCCTAGAATAGAACCCCATATCCGTTTTTCTCCTTTTTTCCAGAATAAAGCCTCTGATTGTGTTTGTATGCCCAAACCTATCTCCAAGTACCTCAAGAATCCTCTCTAGCCGTAAAACGTGAAGAGAAAGCTAAAGGAAAAGAGAACAGGTGGATCCGTAAGGTAGACCCCCATGTGCTCAAATCTGGGAGATGTGGCTGCTTTGGATATCCTGATCATGTTTTAATGGTTTTTATGATGAATCTAAATGAATCACATGAATCTATGATGTTGATAGTATGAGATCCCCACTTTTTTTATAAGATTTGGATTTTCACCACTTTTGCACCTACAGCACTGTTTTCGTGATTTTTATGAGTTTAGGCTAAGATCTTGGATTTATCATGATCAATATGGTAGATCTGGATCTAGAAGCCTGAAAATAAATTCTAGGGTTTCATGATGTGGTTTTTAAATCGTTTTTCATTATTGAGAGAAGACCCTACGGTCTAAATTCTTCCCTTTTGGTGTTTTTCATCAACGTGGGTATTTTTGGTTTTAATTTTTTGATTTAATGTGAAATTTGGGCTTTCTATATATCCTGGACTATTCAAGTTCAATTTTGAAATATTTTATAAAAATCATATTTTTCTAGATTTCTAGAATTTGACTTGAAGCCAGATTTTTGGATTTTTCACTTTAAATTGATTTTATTTGATTTTATCTCAATTTTATTTTGATCATGAAACCCTAGGAATGTTATGATCATATTTGAAAGTTCTGGATCAATCAGACTATTCATATGAAAAAACCATATATTTTTGTCTTTTTTGTGATTTTTCCTGATTTTCATAGCAAGCCTTTTTTTCTTTGAAAAACATGAACAATACCTGGCAACCACCTTGTGTGGATGAATAGGGGTGCCTAACACCTTCCCCTGTTCATAACCTAATCCCCTTACACATCTCTGGTTGTTTTTTTTGGAGGGTTATTTTTACCCTAAAATTGCCTTTTGTGCTTATTTGATATTTTGGTGTCCATTCACACCTAAATTGAATGGTGGCGACTCTTTGTTTAATTTAATCCCGTGTGATGATTGAGGAAGTCATTGGATTTTGATTTTACCCATGTCTCACACTTAGGTAAACACAGGGCTACCTTAGGCAATTAAAGTAGGGTACCTTAGGTGAAACAGTGGGATACCTTGGGTGTACTTTGGGCATACAATGGGAGTACCTTGGGTAATACTTAGGTGTACCTTAGGTATACAATAGGGTACCTTGTGTAATACTTGGGGTGTACTTTGGGCATACAATGGGGGTACCTCAGGGATACAAGTGGGGTACCTTAGGTATAATTGGGGGGTACTTTAAGCAACACATGTGTGGTACCTTGGGTAATACATGGGTGTACTTTAGGTATACTTTGGTGATACTTTGGGCAATACTTGGGTGTACCTTGGGCAATACTTGGGTGTACCTTAGGTAATGCATAGGTGTACCCTAGGCATACTTGGGTGGTACCCTTAGTAATACTTCGGTGTACTCTAGGTATACTTGGATGGTACCTTGAGTAATACATGGATGTACTTTGGGTATACAATGGGAGTACCTTGGGTAATACAAGAGGTACTTTAGTGGTATTTGGGAGGGTACCTTGGGTACTCTTAGGAGGTTTTTTAGGTACTCTTAGGAGTTACTTGAGGTACATGTGAGAGGTACCTTGGGTACACTTGGATGGAGATTTGGGTACACTTGGAAGGTACTTTAAGTATACTTGGGAGATACTTTGAGGTACACTTAACTTTAATTTTTCAGAATTTGATTTCCAATTCACTAGATCTAATTGAAAGATACCTTAGCAAATGGTAATTAAGACATAACACTAACTAAGCTTACCTTAATAACTAAATTAAAGTTCAATTTGATTTCCCTAAATCCTCAAGGATAATCCACATCTACCTCATCCTCATAACACCAATACTTAATTAGTCTAATAGTCACACTTTAGATAATTAATCTTAATAATTAAGATATAATCCGGGTCAGGGTTTTACAACAACTCCCTCTCCAGTCTCAGTCGAATTCGCTAGCGAGATGGAACCTTTAAAAGCTATCGTAGCAGTTTCCTTTCCCTCTAAAACCCTGTCCCTTCCATTTCCTGAAGCTGAATCTCCTCTTTCATCTCTTGTTTGTGGATACATGGAGGAAACCCAATAATCCTAAGATACATGGGAGAGCACAAATTATCAATTCAAGACATATATAGAAATCATAATATTCAAATTCAATCAATAATCCCAAAACCTCTTGTCAAATACTCATTCGAAATACTTTGAAGAACCAAATTCAAATATTTTATCCATAGATAACCCAAATCAATTTGTATATTTTCAAAAGTTAAAACATGAATAAAATCAACTTACAGAAGAATTGAAACAATAAAAACAATTAAAACCTCTTTCTTGCCAATAAAAGTCACCCTATTCCACCAATTAGTTCAAAAATCCCATCTACTTGTCCCAATAGTACCAAATCTGGTTAAAATTTAATAATGAACTTTGCACCAGTTTAAACAGGTTTAAAATCATCTTAGGAAGCTGTACAAATCAAACAAAAGCAATAAAAACACCTTCTAGTCCACTATTCTAGGTTAAAACACCTAATTCCACAAAAACGTACCCAAATTTATTATAAAAGCATTTTGACCCAGGACTTGAATCACATCTAAAACAATATTTTACACATGTGGAAATCAACCAAATCAATTTTAAATAAAATCTAGAACCAAAACTCTTTTTAGAACTAAAACAAAACATATTTTAGTAGAACATACCCAAAATCTTTATAAATTTGTATTTTAATGTTTGGCCAATGGGAAGATCTCATAAACACCTATTTATTATTGGTACATAAGTTAGGTTTGCACAAAAAATCATTTTATTGTTGAAAAGTGCACAAAAATACCAAATTCTAAAAATTTGGGTTGAGAGCTCAACAACGTCTAGCACTCCCTTTAATTAACATGGGCACTCGAGTGGTGTTTAGCGCTCCCTTTAATTTACATGGGCGCTTGTAATACCCCTAATTTTGGTTAATATTAATTTCGAGAATTAATTAAATAATTCTAATTATAGTTAATTGTGGAATTTCCAGATAATTGAGGAGCAAGGACAAGGTTGGTATTTCTGGAAATTAAGTGAAGATGGAGTGTAAGTTATGGTAAGTGGTGTATGATATTAATTTTTGAATGATTAATAATTATATGGTAAATTTAGTTTAAATGGAGAAATGTTAGTGTAGGCTTTTGCTGGAGTGGCAAGTATCGGATTGGTTTTTAAACATGGAGTGGCAGCAACTATTTAAGGCAGCGGTTAAAACTTGGTTCGGTTAGTTGGTTGCTCGAGTGAGGGTTCTGGAGATCAAAGATACTGAAGGGAAATAGCTAGGGTTTGTGGAAGAAGAAGAAGAAGAGGAGATAAGTACTGGAGTATTCATTTGAGTGGTAGTGGCTGGAGCTCGTTGGAGGAGGATTTCGTTGATTGGAGGTGCTCAACAATTGCACAACCTGGAGATGCGATTAGGTCTGGGTTGCGGATATCAAGAGAAGTCCAAATTGCAGGTGAGTTAGTAGTAAGTTAGGTTGAATTTGAGTTAGTAAAGAGAGATCAAACTCAGATCTAACCAGATCTGGATTTTCGTGTGGAACAGAAACCATCGGCAATAGAAGTGTTCACTCGGAGGTGTTTGATCAGAGGAATTGGAAGCTAGAAAACTAGGTTAGCTAACCAAGTAAGTAGCACTAGTTTTCTTTTGAGTTTTGAAGCCGATTGCATGAGTTGAATTGAGATGATAGGTTGTAAGTTGTTATTGTCGATTGGAACTATTTTTCGAGTTGATTTTTGGATTTGAAACATGATATTAGTGGAATTAAATTCGAATTGGTTCTAAATGGTTGTGGGAGATATTATGAGTATGGATTAGTGGTTGTAGAGGTTTAAATTTCGGTCAGTCGTGTTGGAATTGAATTAACAGTGACTAAATCAAAGATCGGGAAAATTTTGGGGGTATCCGCCGAGTGCCACTGACTAACAGGGCTCAACGGTACTCAATGGCAGTGTATTTTGTTGGATCCACTGACTGCCGCCTACTGCCACTTACCTACAAGAGGTCAGTGCACCTCCCCAAATTCCAGATTTGGTTCGGCTGAGTGTTTTTAATTGATTTTCTCAAATGTAATGGTTCTAAAACCTCTCTAGGAGTTGGATTAAGGTGTTAGAAGTATTCCTAGGTGGTTGTAACCTACTGAGATTATTCCATCAATGATTTAGGAAAATTTATGATGATTAAAGTTAGGATTTAAGGTGCTTACTAGGGAGTTAGCTGCTGGTTTGATACCATGAGTTCATGGTTGGGTTTAGTTCATGTTTTACTATTAAATTGCAGTTTGTGATACCTTTTTAAACGAAGTTTTATCAGATTATAATGTACTGGGCAGTTTTTATTAAAAGTGACTTTTCTTGAGTAAATGATTATACAAAAGGATTTGATTATTGTTCTTGGTTTTAGAATCTTATTTGAAGTTTCATGAGTTATTGTTCTGGTTCTGAGTGACCTGTGATAAGTTTGATTTGTTTTGTTAATAGTAATACCAGAGGTTGGTATATTTTGCTACAGAGCTTGGTTTATGTGTTTCGTTATTTGTTTTGGTCTAGCTTGTCCTGGATCCTAGACTAAGCTTAGTAATGTAATGAGTTGGCTTTATTGTGGTAATTGCATGACCAGGGTAGAGCAGCCCATGATCCTTGGTAGGCCGGGTTGTCAATGCCGAAACCCGGAGTAGGCCGGCAATGGATAACAAAGTCCCTGGGTAGGCAATCATTTCAGAGTTCCGCGTCTATGTTGACTGGATTGTGTTCCAAGAGGCTTGGATGTCACTCCGGCATGTGCTACTTGCTGGGATATTCGTATCTCATTACGTTTGTTTTGTTTTGTTTTTAGATACTTTCGATGAAGACCCATCTGTTGGGGTAGAGCCAGCTGATTACTATAGAGGAGAGGATTACTACTTTCCTTAGAGATTAGTAGGTTTTATTTCTGGTTGTACTGTGGAAGTTGTAATAGAATAATCTTAGTTAATATTCAGATTGGTTTAGAACTATTAACTTTCATATTGATTAGATTTCCCACGCTTTAATAAATGAATCTATATTTCCGCACTCTGATGTTTGTTCCATGTGATAAATGGAATTGATAATTGAAATGTGGGCCCATACATAACCCTCCGTGAGACGTGTTATATCTTTAATGAACAGCATGGATTCGGGGTGTTACAGTGCTCAAGCCCCATGTCAGGTGCCCGTTCAAAATCGCAAATTCTAGGTTTTTTTTTTAATTTGTGAAATTTTATTCTAAATCCAAATAACATCAAACCAACTCCTAAAATCACTTCTAAATCATATATTTTCAATTTCTAAACATTATAGATCATTCCAAACACATCAAAATGTAGATTTACAATAAATCTAAATCAAAACCCAATGAAAATCAACACATAAAAGCATGCTTGATAGTTTTCGTAAGCTCTTTTTTGATGATCAATCAAACCCACGAAATATTTTGTATAAAATACATGGTTTTGCATCTCAATTCATCATATATTAATCCCAACTCAAACCCAATCGATTAAACCTAAAACCATGCAATGATTAATCAAAATGGAGTTTTACTACTTACCTCTTAGAAGAAATCCCAAGCTTCCAAAACCTTGATCTTTTCTTCTCCTTTGTTCTTCTTCTTCAATAATGCTCTCTCTCTCTAACTCTCCTTTCTCCAACCGTATGAGCCCATAAAAAAGAATAAGAAACCCTAATTTCTCTCTAACTTTCTCTTTTATAAACACCTAATTAGGATTTCTATTTTCTAAGAAACTTCCCTATTTCATCTCAACTTCTCCTTCTAATTCTTTTCTCTTAATCCAACCAAAAGAAACTTCTATTTTAACAAATTTTTGTGCTAATTAATTCCCCTATTTTTAAATATTACAGAAACTCCTCTTCTTCCTCAATTTATGACACCTAATTAACTATAATTACTAATATGCCATTTTCTCACTTATTAAGCTATAAATTTCACTATTTATATTTAAATCAACCCAACTTAGATCTATCTCAATTTCTCAAGTCTATTAATTATTCAATTATTTAGCTAATTAAGAATTGACCAAAATACCCTTCTCTTGATAATTTCATATCTAACCGTTGGATTTCTTCTAAAATTTCCGGATTTATTTCCCATATTTTTAATTAAATTTGGGCTTTCCAAATTAGTACACAAATCCCAAATGTCCAAATGTTGATATAATCTCCCAATTTATTTTAAATAAAATCATTAACTCTTCAAATTTTCATATATAACTCTTTTTATTTATTTACTGAAAATTTGGGATTTAATGTAAAACCCCGACCCGGATTATACCTTAATTATTAAGTTTAATTACTTAAAGTGTAATTATTAGACTAATTAAGTATTTGTGTTATGAAGGTGAGGTGGATGTGGATCATGCTTAAGGATTTGGGGGAAATCAAATTGATCTCTATTGAAGGTTATTAAGGTAAGCTTACTTAATGTTATTTCTCAATTTCAATTGGCTAAGGTACCCTCCAATTAGTCTAAGTGTACCTAAAGTACCTTCAGAATATACCCAAGGTGCCTCCCAAGTGTACTCAAATTATACCCTAAGAATACCTAAAGTAACTCTTAAGAATACCCAAGGTACCTCTCAAGTGTACCTTAAGTGTCTCCCAAGAATGCCCAAATAACCTCTTAAGTATACTCAAGATACATCACTTCTATACTTAAGGTACCCCTAAGTATTACCCAAGGTACCCTATTGTATGCCCAAAGTACACCCTAAGTATTACCCAAGGTACCCCCATGTGTTTACCTAAGGTACCCCTGTGTTTATCTAAGATATCCCCTTATGATTGCCTAAGGTACCCCTGTGTTTATCTAAGGTATCCACTTGTGATTGCCTAAGGTACCCCTGTGTTTACCTAAGGTATCCCCCTTGTGATTGCCTAAGGTACCCCTGTGTCTATCTAACGTATCCACTTGTGATTGCCTAAGGTACCCCTGTGTTTACCTAAGGTATCCCCCTTGTGATTGCCTAAGGTACCCCTGTGTTTATCTAACGTATCCCCTTGTGTTTGCCTAAAGTACCCTTGTGTTTACCTAAGGTACCCCCTTGTGTTTGCCTAAGATACCCCTGTGTTTACCTAAGGTATCCCCCTTGTGATTGCCTAAGGTACCCCACATGTATACCTAAAGTACTGTAAAACCCCGAATTTTTCTTAAATAATAAATTAAATTAATAAATAATATTATTGAGAGTTATAATTGATGGAAATATTTTATTATTGTAGGGGATGATCTAATTAGTAGAGATCCAAAATTAGACGCAGATCTGACCGTCCGATCATGAGATATCGAGGTATGTATTCTGATTGGACAGGGTGTATAGGGAAGTTATAGGTGAGATGCATGTGATCAAAGAGTATAAATACCTATTAAAATAACCTAAACGTATTCTTTGTAATTCACTCGTATTGACTAGCCGCAAGCGACAACCTTGAACGAACGAGCGACCGAAGGAGAAGAAGAAGAAGAGGAAGAAGGAAGGGTGCTGGGTTGAGTTCTTCATCGTCCAGGGATTACCTCGCGCCTGTGAGAACTCTTGTTTGGAGAAAAAGGAGAGAAACCAGCGTAGAAGAGGTAGGTGACACTGTTTTATTCGATTGATTTGTATTTACGTCCGTTTAATCACAAAAGCATGTTTTTATGATATGTAATGATGTATATAGTTAGACAATCATGTTATAAATATGTTAGAATGAGTTTAGACGAGAAAAATCATGTTTTGGAACTGATTCTGTTCGTTTTCGAACAACCGCCGACCTCGACTGTGCTCGGCGATCATCGGTGATCTTAGGCACTCGTTATAAACTGTAGACCGCTTGAAGACGTACCGTCGGTGTTCAATTTTGAACTACCACCGACCACAGATTGCCTGGGCGATCTTGAGCGATCCTAGGCGCTCTGTTCAGATTTTGCAGATTTTCGTAATTTCACATCCTGATTCACTTTCAAACTATTTTTAGACAATTTTAATGATTAAATAAGATGTTTTAAGACTAAAATAAATTATCTAATTCCCTGTTTTACAGAAAAATAAATTAGGAAGGTATTTAGGACATTAGTTGCCAAACTTTGAAAGAAATGGAGAAACCTAGTTTTTGGAAAACCTAACTAGTATTTAATTACTAGAACATCTTCTAAATGACACTATAAACCAGAAAACTATATAAAGAGAATTCAGAACTCAGATGACCGAATATTGAAGTAATTGACAGATTTAACCTTTATATGCCGCTAGGCACCAACCCTTATAGAAATATTATATTTTAGGGAATTTTGGAGTCTAGTGGGCATAGCTAGTTATGGATCCATAGTTGTAGCTAGATAGCTGAGGGATATGTCATTTGGGTTGAGTTACTCCTATATGCGACGCGCTTCCTTTGCAAGTTAGTTTGTCTAGGAAGGTCCTATGTCTGGAGGGACACCCCGGTGAGCCGCTGGTGATTCCCTGTACATATGGATAAGCGACCATCTTCATGTATTGATTCTGGTGCTGCATGCTGGTGGTACATGCCAACTCTGATGGGTACGTGTGCAATAAGTCAGTGACTACGGCTCTTGTCTAAGCTGCACTACATGGGACTTGAGTATCATTAGTAGCATTCCTCCTAAGTCGTACGGTGGTATAGCAATTGGTTGAGAATCATCTCAAAAGGTTTATCTATCTTTGTGAGTCCTACAATGACACTGAAATCACAACACTTGATATTATTATTGTATACATGCTAGAGGCATGTGATTGAGATATTGGCTGGATGTGACTGCTTAGTACATCCTAGCAAAGTATGAATTATGTTATCGATCTTGATATTGGATTCTTATATTAGAACATGCTGAAATTCATTTCTAAAACTGTTTATCAAACTGTTTTGTATTCATAAATGATATGAATGATTATACGAGCCTGATTAGTCGATATTGCTTAATCGTGCATGAACTGTTACTTTACTTATATTAACTGTTTAATCATGCATGTGTTACCTACTGGGATATTCATATCTCACCCTATTTTTATTTCATTTTTCAGCTGATACGCAAGAGGGGGATCTTAGTGATTTCCAGGGAGAGGTAGCTGAGTATACACCGGAGGATTACTATTATCCGGATCTTGTTTGAGGTGGATGATTGATATAGACTTAGTACTTTTGATTGGATTATTATTCATTTGGATTCGATGTACTAGAGAAATGAGAGAGATAGTAACCAGTTTCTTTTACCAGACTTTGATATTAATGATTGATGATCAACTTAAATTTTTATTGAGGATTTTAGACTACACTTCCGCACATACTTGTTTCCGCAACTCTGTTAGTATAATAAAGTGAATGGATTTTATTTCTTTGGTCTGGTATATTATTGATGATGTATTTGATATGGGCCAGTAACACCTCGGATTTGGTTGTTGAGCTAAATTCGGGTTGTTACAGTAGCGAATCGAGTTCGGGTCGGGTGCCGGTTTGGACTGACCCGGGTTCAGGGCGTTACAAGTACCCCGTTATATTACCTAAGACACCTCACTCATATTGGCTAAGGTACCTTACTATTTTGCCTAAGGTACCCTATTCGAATACCTAAAGTACCTCCTATTTATACCTAAGGTACCTCATTTGTATTGCCTAAGGTATCCCTTTATTTTAATTAAAGTTCCCCACTGTTTTACTTAAAGTACCCCCTTGTTTACCTAAGGTACAGTCCCTTATATAGCTGAGGTACCCCCTTTATATAACTAAAGTACCTCCAATATACCTAAGGTACATCCCTTATATTACCTAAGGTACACCCTCCTTGTATTACTTAAAGGTACCTCCTCATATAACTAGGGTACACCCCTTCTATAGCTAAGTACCCCTCCTCAATATAACTAAGGTGCACCCCTAAGCTTATTTATAGTTTACCCCTTAAAATGACTAAGGTAAATCCCTTGAAACACTAAGGTACCCCTCAATAACACTAAGGTACTCCCACTTCACACCAGGGTATCCCATCTTGTATAACTAAGGTACTCCCAAGCATCCCTAGAGTATGCCTTTGAAATAGCTAAGGAAAACCCCTTGAACACCTGGGTACCCTTCAAATAACACTAAGGTACTCTCTACTTATCACTAAGGTACACCCATACTTAATACTAAGGTACCCCCCAAGGGTTTTAGTTGAATAAAAGCCTTGTTTAGGGGCAGATTTGAAAGACCCAAAACTTGGGCATATAAAAGGATGCCCTAATTTCTAATTTAAGTGTTTGAAAACCCATTTCTCTTGTCTTGGACATATAGAACAAGAAGAAGAGTGGGAGCTCACTTGAAAAGCTTGATTGATTCGTATTCTCTCTCTCTAGGGTTTGATTGATTTTGAATAAATAATCTTGCATGTTGGTATTTGCTTCTAAAATTTGTAGGTTTTGATTGTATAACACTCTTGGTTTGTTTTCTATTGATTTACTATGTGTTTGCAACCTAGATTGATCATACTCTAGATTAGGGTTTGAGTTTTGTGGTTTAAATGAGATTTTAGGTGTTAGTTTTGTTTTCATGTGGATTTGGGATGATTATCTGTTTTAGAAGGTGTTTCTAAGTGTGTTGGGATGATTTATGATCATTCCATTTGGTTTTGGAAAAGTTAGGAATAAATGTATGAGTTTTGTATTTGAAAATAGTCAAAAATATTTGAAATCCCGATGTGGCGATTAATCCTGAAAATTTACGATTAATCCTGAGCCAAAACCCCCGAAAACCAACCTCTGTTATTCTAATCGCGGCTCAGGATTAACCTGGGCGATTAATCTAGAGCCTTAACGCACGCACGTTCAAAGGGAACTCACGAACGTTAGC
Source organism: Buxus sempervirens (assembly GCA_947561395.2). Taxonomy (NCBI): domain Eukaryota; kingdom Viridiplantae; phylum Streptophyta; class Magnoliopsida; order Buxales; family Buxaceae; genus Buxus; species Buxus sempervirens. The sequence continues at coordinate 27,643,997 of OX387182.1, forward strand.
TTGCTTTTAGCCTCAACACGCAAATGTTAAACCTTAGCGCGCGCGCGTTGAACCTGTTTTAAACCTGGGCGCACGTACTTTAAACCTCAATGCCCGAATGCTGAAGCTAATCGCCCCTGGGCGATTAATCCATGACCTAATCGTGGACCCTGTTTTGTGAGTTGTTCACCCTTTTTCTCCCAAAACCTTTTCCAAACAACCTAAGCCTCCTACAAAGCACTCTTATTAAGTAAATGTCCTGTGTATTTATTGCTCCATTTACTTAAGTTTTTACATACAAATAAGGTTTTACCCCCATTTAGAACCAATAAAAATACTCCCAAGGCCCAATTCCCAACCAATAAAAAGTCAACTTTCCAGTTTATGCCTAAATTTCCAATTTTCCCGATTTTCATAGAAGGCCACTTTTTGAGTTTGATATCCAAATGAGTGATTCAGAATCCCCGAAAATTCTAGAAGAGTTTTATACCCTTCAATAGACTACAACCAGAATTTGAGCCTAAATTTCCTTGTAGATTGGTCTAGAAAAATTATACACCGAAAAGTCAACGTTTTTAACCAGACTTAGAATATTTTTTAGGTCCAAAACTTTTGTCTCGGAATCCATTGAATTTTGGTATGGTGACTTATTTGGGATTCCTAAGATCATCCCACTCACCGAAAATGTGTTTTGAGGATTTTATGACCTTCGTTTTGATTGGCTTGGATTTATGAAAACGATGTTGAAAAACTCTTATATGATTTGGCAAGGCTTTTGACTTATGGTTTTACTGGCGGTGGATGGGGAATTCCACTTGGCCTCGGTTGATGTGATAGTGGATGGGGCATTCCACTTGGCTTATGTTATGATTTGGCGGTGGATGGGGAATTCCACTTGGCTTGAGCACCGATTTTACTCATGGATTTGATTTGATTGGTTTGTTTTGAGTTTTGAGTCATCTAATTGGACATTGTTCTTAGTGTGGATCCACAGTGAGTCTAGTAGTGTGCTGGTGTTGGCTTGTTAGCGTTAATTTTCCTTGTCCATTTAGCCTTCCATTGTGCGGGATCAGTGAGGCCCTCTTGGGGCATAGAGGTGCTGCGGCAACCACCCACCATGGGGCATCGGTGGGACGTTCTTGTGATTCATATGGTTTGGTTCGCCAATGGATGGGGCATTCCACTTAGCCTTGATTATTACTTTGGTTGTCACTTGCCAACCCATACGTGGATGCTCCGCTTGCTGAGATGTCCCTAGCTAGGCTTCTATCTGTAAGTCGTATAGGTGGCAAATGGATAGTGGACATTAACCTAATTTAGAGACACGCCAACTCACGAGTCCTAACAAGACATACTTGCAGTATTTGATAGTAATTGCTGATTTGATTTCATATATTATCCGATTGAGATGCTTTGACTTCAGATTTACATTTTATAATTGTGAATGTGATCATGATGTTATTAAACTGCATAAATTGTTTCTATCCATGCATGTTTGCTGCTTACTGGGACTTTAAGTCTCACGCGTGTTTTGTTTTACCGGATTTGTTTTCAGATCTTCCTGGTGAGCCATGCATTGGGGGAGAGTTTGAGGAAGACCCAGACTATAGACTATAGACCCGAGGACTACTACTACTACCCATAGTAGGACTCTCTTTATGAAAGTGTATTTTGTTAGTGAGTTGTAAATGGGATGTAAACAATATTTGTGAACCTATACTCTTGGGAGTTATCTTTTGTATATGTCTGTATATTTGGGAAAGAGCTTGTGAGCAATTAGATGCCGTAGTTGTATTTTGTATACACAGATATCATGTTTTGGAGATTATAATACAGATGATCTTTGTTAGATGGAAAATTTTTTATTCCATGCTTCTTTAGCTTATGCACTATGATAATTCCATTGTAATTGCCCAGGAAATTGTGTTTATTAAGTTCTATTGGGCCCATATGTAGGTCTTGGGGACGGGTCGGTGCCGTGATAAGGCAAACCTGGATCTGGGACGCTACATTTCACAAATAATAATAATTGGCAAGATTAGAGAACTAAATTATCTATGAATAAATAATAATAATTGACTATTTATTTGCAAGTTCAATCCAACTTTTATTTTCAGTAACAATCTAATCTAAAATTTCAACATAGATAAAAACCAAAATAACATTAGAGTTGCAATAGGTCAAACATAATTTGAAGCATAAGGAATAAAGATCAAACTTTGTGATACCCTCAATGCAATGATTTACACATCCAAGTAAAAAAAGAAAAAAACAAGAAAACAAAATAAAATAACCAACAAGACCAAAGAGTAGCCAAAACTCAAATAAAAAATAAAACATATACCATCATCTTCATCATGGGAGAGTAATACCAATGCCAATGCAATTTTTGTTCTTGATTCTTGCCATCAATTAAATTGGTATTTCAGAAAAGGAAAAAAAATAAAAAGCTTAGGTTTTAAGGATGAATGCATTAAAAACTAAGCGAAAAAAGAACCTGGAAAAACAATGTATCACTCAATACAATGATTTACACATTAAAGTAAAAAAAAATTCAAAATAAAATAACCAACCAAACCAAAGACTAGCCAAAACTCGAATAAAAAATAAAACATATAACATAATTTTGATTGCGACAAAATAATGCCAATGCAATAGGATTTGGAAAAGGTTATACTAGAAAAAAAAAACACTAAGAGCAATGCCAATGAAATCATTGTGCTTCTTGCCATCAATTACATTGGCATTTCAAAAAAGAAAAAAATAAAAAGCTTGGGTTTTAAGGATGAATGACTTCAAGACCAAGAGAAAATAATACCTTAAGAAGAACCTAGAAAAAAAATGTATCATTCCATACAATGGTCTACATGTCAAAGTAAAAAAAGGAAAAAGAAAAAACAACAACCAAAATAAAATAACCAACCAGACCAGTGTAGCCAAAACTCAAATAAAAAAATAAAACATATACCATAATTGAAATTGCGGGAAAGAGTACCAAGATTAGTGCAAGTGTCACACCCCGGAACCAAGTCTGCCCCTCCAAGGCACGACCCGTCCCAGACCGTGGCAAGTGGGCCATTCTACTTGATAAAATATGAAGACATTAAAACTTTTTCCTAACAAGTGCAAGTGATAAGACAATTCATGCTATGCATATCAAAAGTGTTTTCTATATATAAAAGAAATGTAATAAGACACGAGTTTGATTACAAAATGACGGGTGACTAAATCACTCCTCTCAAAATACTAGGTGTACAATCCAAAATAAACTATACATGTACAAACAAGAAATAAACCTAATGCCTATAGACATCAACCTCTCAACACCCAAAGGCTTTCTCTTCGCCTCTATTCCCCAACCCGGTCCTTCACACCGGATGACAATGGATCTAAAAAACAAGATAAGAAGCAACTGTGAAACGAATGTCTCAATAAGCAACACATGCATGATTCGGTGAAAACACAATTTATGCAAATATCTCTCGATAAAACCATGACATGTGGCTAGTCGAAATATTGCGGAAACAACAGCAACATAGTGTCATTTAACAAGTGCATGCATGTGCGTAGGTGTACAAGTTAGCTATTCATAATACGCATATATCATTTGTTCATTAGACATGACCTCTCAGATTTCCAAGATTGTACGTGTGATGCTAGTTCACTACCCCCAGCCCGGGGTGAACCATCGTTTACTACCTCAAATGAGGTGTACCTCTCACTCTAACATTCCATATTTACTATTATAGCAGAGCTAGTTCACTACCCCCAAATTGAGGTGAACAACACATACTAAGTAACCTACCAATATTCACTTTTATGAAGAAATTAACTCACTACCCCCAAATTGAGGTGAACAATAGTTCACTACTCCCAATTGAGGTAAACCATACATACTACTGACCAATAATCGCTGTTGAGAAGGAACTAGTTCACTACCCCCAAATTGAGGTGACCAATAGTTCACTACCCCCAATTGAGGTGAACTGCATATGTTACTTATCATTACTCACCCTTGTAAAGGAGCTAGTTCACTACCCCCAAATTAAGGTCAATATTTGTTCACGACCCCCAATTGAGGTGAACTGCACATACTACCAACCAATATCAATCTTTGTGGAGAAGCTAGTTCACTACCCTCGAATTGAGGTGAACACTAGTTCACTACCTCCAATTGAGGTGAACCTTACACTTTACTTACCAATAATCACCTTGAGAAGAAGCCAGTTCACTACCCCCAAATTGAGGTGAACATTTGTTCACTACCCCCAATTGAGGTGAACATCACACACAGTTACCAACATTTAATTTGATGAAGGAGCTAGTTCACTACCCCCAAATTGAGGTGAACCATACACATTACTTGCCAATATCACTTTGGAGAAGGAGCTAGTTCACTATCCCCAAATTGAGGTGAACAATAGTCCACTACCCCCAATTGAGGTGAACTGCACCTATTTAGAATGCTAACCATATGGGCCAATGCCCTAGATAAATCTTATGCGGTTCTGGGCCACCACCTTACATACAATTCATGTCAAACGTAGGGCTGAAGCCCTCTGTTCAATAATACTCAATGCCATTGGGGCCACTGCCCTTCTTATCTCCTGGTGCTTGTAACAGGCCAAAGCCCTAGTTGTCATGCATATGTAGTACGAGCTTATGCCCTCACTATTGGGCAACTCATGTCAAGTGTAACACGGGTCCAATGCCCTTCATACTATGTGTATGATACCAGGCAGAAGCCCATCTGGTCATAGGTGGTGTACTCACATTGGTAACCAATGGTAAAGGTTTAGTTTTCAGGAATTCTCTACCTTTCATGACTTGTACCAAACTCCAGGCCGTAGCCCATCTTATCCCATATGGGGGTACTTACCATGAAGGTCAATGGAAAGGACTGGCTTTACCGGAAATTCCACATTTCAGGACTCAATTGGGCAACCTATGCCTTAGTTCTTTGGTACTTGTACAGCTTGGTCTTGGTTCTTGATTTCTATCTCTAAAGGTTAATTGAAAGGTGCTCGAAGTGGTGAAAACAAGTTATCCTAATTCTATAGTAATCTGGGACAGAAACTCTTGGTAAGATTTCCCTTGGTAACATGTACCCAACATCCCTGGTATTTGAAATTTCGAGGTACTTCCACTTGGAATGCTTACTAGACACGTAATTCTCACCTACACGTAGGTTGGATTAGAATAAAAACAATTAGTGGTAAGATCTGGGCTAAAATCACACTTTTGGAAATTTCTTGCATTCCTTAACCCATTTTGGCAACTCATGCCTAGTTCCTTTGAAAACTCATGTAACTTGGGTTTGATCCTTGCACTTTACTTCCATAGATCATTTGGAAGGTATTTGAAGTGGTGGAATCAATTTATCCCACTTCTATAAAGATTTGGGACATGACCTCCCTACAAGACCTATCTTAGCAAAATGTACCCAAAATCTTCACTATTTGGAATTTGGTGATAACTCCAGTTGGAACACCTCCTAGACTCCTAAATCTCACTCATACATAGGTTGAATTTGAATAAAGACAAAGGGTAATTCAAACTGGGTTAAAAACTCAAAAATGGGGAAATCTGGGCTGGGCGCTCGATGGGTCGCTCGAGCCTGCTTCAAACGGCCAGAAATTACTCTCGGGTTCTCTCTGTTAAGGCAATCGCTCGAGTGTTGCTCGAGCGGCCATGCCTTAAAAATCTACCTGAAGCTACTTAAAACTACCGCCCGATGCCCGCTCGAGCGACTGCTCGGGCAGTTGGGCACTTGTTAGTTCGCGAAATCCGAACTTTTGAGATTTTGGGATTTTCTCAAATCTCACTCGTTTTGGGTGTTTTTGGGCTCTAAATTGCTCCTAGCATGTGTAGTTATCTCCTACTAACAAAATCCCTAAAAGAAATCACCTCTATTCATCCAAATAAAGCATTTCATACATCAAACCCTAGATGCTACATTTATATACGAAAATGGCTAAAACTTGAAATGTGGGAGGGGTAGTGTTGCTTACCTCTTGCAACCACTTGAGCAAGTTTCTTAGCTCCTAAATCAACCCACGAACAGCTCCTTGCTCCTCTTTTGCTTGATTCCACAAATCTCCACACTCCAAACCTCAAACGAAAATGGGTTTTCTTGGGTTCTTCTTGTCCTTTTGCTTGCCAACAACTCCTCCAATGGATTGGAAAGGGATGAAGGACGAAAATGGGGAAGGATGATGAGGGAAATGGGGAAGAAGATGAGTGTGGGAAGGCAAGAGAAGAGGGAAAGGGTTTGAGCAAGGGTTTTGGTCGAATGGGGTTTGGGTTTATTTTTCTTTTCTTTTCTTCCACTTAAGTGACTCCCTCATATGCAAAAAATCACCCTTTTGCCACACCTCTTATATTGCACAACACTAACCACACTTAGCATATTTTCTCACTTAGCATCCAACCTTAATTTAACAAACTGAAGATTACTCACCTTCACAGGCTATTTACAGCCCAGGGCTTAGCCACTTTGGCTGGTTTCAGGCTTGAGCTGCTCCAGCTTCACCTACACATCACACTCACTGGTTAAGGTGTACTAGGGATATTGGAACGGGGTTTCACAGTAAGTCATTAACCTATACAAGCCATTTTAGAAGGTACAAGTCATTTTATTGCTTGTACAAGTCATGTGAGTGAGTGGTATAAGGGCATTCTTGGAAGATTTTGTTCATAACAGTGAAATGTCACTAAAATTTAATTATTTTGATAAAGGTTTCTTAAAACTTAAAACTCAAAACTTTACTGACTGAATTTTAATTTTTCCAATGAAGCATATTAAAGCTTGAAGAAGACGTTTCTATTTGTTTAAGAGAAGGGTATTTTGGTAAACATCAAGAAAGGCAAAATCGGTAAGTGAAAGTTTTATAGGGCATTGTTGTCCATAAGAAACTTGTTTTTAATTGTTTTGAAAAAGTACAACAAATATCCAATTTTGCCTTTATTATAACTTTTGATTGAAACCTATTAAAAGCAATTTTTTAGGGAAAATTAACTTCTAGTGATACTTTTTCAAAATAATTAAGATTCAGTCAGTAATAACTTTGAATTTTTAGTAAACCTTTATCAAAATAATTAATTTTTAGTGTCATTTCAATGTTACGAATAAATATTCCCAAAAATACCCTTATGCAACTCATTTCCCGAACTTGTACAAGTAATAAATTGATTTATTCAAGCCACTTTAGACTTGTACAAGTCAATAAAATGACTTGCATATTGAGTGAGGGACTTATACAAGCCATTTTGTAATAGTAAAAAGTTAATAAAAATTAATTATTTTGATAAAGGTATACTAAAAGTTAAATTTCAAAACTTTGTTGACTGAATCTTAATTATTTTGAAAAGTATCACTAAAAATTAATTTTCCCTTTTTTTTACTTGGTAATTAATTTTCCCTTTTTTTGAAAAGTATCATCGGCCCGTTTTATTCACAAAATTGTCTTACACATATTGGGATAGATTTTGCTCAAAAAATATAAATAAATTAATTATTACAAGTACAAGTACAACTTTGCAAATAATACATAATCACTTGCACAAATAATACTGCATCACTATAGTATGAGCACATCCCAACTAGGTTGGCACCCACTCATCTATCTTTCATTTGTAGTTTAAAAGAAGAAAAAAAAGAGAAAGTAAAGTTCCTAAACTTTGATTACAAAAAATATAATAAAACTTAAACTAATCTGGACCGGAAGATTAAATTCATCAAGATTCAAATCATCGAAGTCTCCAGCAAGTTGATCATCCGCATATTCCTGATCACTCAGTTCCGCCCTTAACCAATCTGTAAGATAGACACATACTTGCACCATCTCCGGCATTAATCTACTCCTGTAGTCGTCCACTGTTCGTCCACCTGCATTAAAAGCTGATTCCGATGCAACTGTGGACACCGGAACTGTTAGTAGATCACGTGCCATAGCGGAAAGCACAGGATAACTAACCTGATTTTGCTTCCACTATGCCAAAATGTTAAAAGAACTATGCTCTTCCATAGTATGTAAAAGTATTGGGGGGCTTTCTAAATAAATCCTTAACTCAGATAATCCCCCACTACCAGATGCTGATTGTTTTCCCCTTTTTCTCCCACTTAAAAAATTCCAAGGGGAATTATTTGGTAGTGCTTCTTGGGTCTGAGTTTGACTTTATCTGCTACAGCTAGTATCATATTCACAAAAAAAGTCTTTCTAATAGGGTTCTTATTTTATGTATATCTATTTGAAAAGAAGAATTCATATTTTCATTTATTCCATCTATTAAGTCTTCTACTCCTAATTTAATCCTAGAGTCCATTGTACTAACAAAACAATATAAATTAGGCATATCTTGCTAATATTTTAAAATTTTAGCTTCCATTGCAAGGCAAATATCTTTAGCAACGGGCATGTCTCTATTTTGTTTAAAGCAAATACTTATTTGATATAAACAATTTAAAATACTCGGGGATGTTGGGTAATAAACCGCTGATAAATACCTTGTTGCATCATAAAAAACTTTTAAAAAATCTCTTAAAATTTCTGCTATTTGCCAATCAAGTTATATTAGTTCACTTTGAGGCACTTTTGTTTTATAAAATAGTGTAAGTTCTTGTTTTAATCCTAGTGCAGTTTTTAGCATTAAATATGTTGAGTTCCACCTATGTTCAACATCTAGGGTAATTTTTTTAGGTTGCTTTCCTAAACTTGCACAATAATTTTTAAATTCTCTAGCAGTTGTGCTAGATTGTTTTAAATATCTTACTGCATCTCTAATATTTGTTAAATGATATTAGATAATTTTTAAGCCATCCTACACTACTAAATTTAGGATGTGACAAACACACCTAACATGAAATAAACATCCATCTATATTTAAGTTTAAGTGTTGTTTTAATATATCTATTGCAACATTATTAGCACTTTCATTATCAAGTGCTAGAGCCATTACTTTATTTTGTATTTTATACTTTCTTATATTATGAGCTATAGCATTTGCTATAACTGGACCAGAATGTTTACAATCTAGAGACACGAAAGTTAATATTCTTTTTTCCATACTCCAATTCTCATCTATATAATATGCAGTTATAGCTAAATAACTTATTTGCTGTCTATTTGTCCAGATATCTGAGGTTAAAGCCACCTTAAAGCTATTGTTTGAAGAAGTTTCTATTAATCCGGTTTTCATTTTTTCGTATAATGTTATAGCATCCTTTCTTAAAGTGTGGCGTAAGAAGGATTTATATCCTGGTTCTAGATATTTTATTATTAGACGGTTAAATTTTTTAGATTCTATTAATTGGTAATTCTTCTTGTATTACCCATTTTACTATTTCAAGCCTATTTCTTTTTTTGATTAAAAACAAAATCACCAAAATTAACACTATTGCTGGATATTTGGGCTTGCCTAGGGTCTATTTGGCCATGTTTTGGAAGGCATTTCTGCAAATGCCGTTGCAAGTGGCATGTACCACTTTTTCCTTTGCAACTAAAAATTTTTTTTTTTGCAGTGATTACAAACTGCCCTCTCCACTCCCTATAGTTTTAATTGTAAAATTTAGCCAGACACCGGAGCTTCTACCCCTATTGGTGCTCTTAGGTGATAAGGAAGATGATCCCATATCTTGGGAAGGCAACTCAGTTTCATGATCTTGGATGGGAGGGTCACCATATAGGAATTGGGTCACATCATCAGAAAAAGTTGGGTCAGAATAAGGTCTAAGAAATTCCTTTTCCTCAGTGTTAAAGAACCTAGGATGCCTGGGTCCATTATCAAATTTCGGAAAAAAATTTCTTAATAAATAATATAATAATAAATTTTTGGTGATACACTACCTATAGTAAAGTGAGGAATGAGTATGCAAAAATGCACAGGAAAATTCCCAGGTAAATGGAAGGGTCACAAATGGTCCCGCTTAAAATTCACTTTCCTTAGGCAATTATCTCGTCCTTTATAATAGAACTTTCTTAGAGATGCACTTAGTTGTACAATATTCACCCACTATACTAGGCTTTAAAATAATAAGAAAGGTAGAAGGAGAGACTTACTTATATATATATAATATTTATAATAATTTTAAAATCAGAAAATTAATAGAAGAATACTTCTTTAGAATAAAGCTTGAACTTTGCAGTTGAAGCCTTCAACCTCCAGAGTCCAATTTCCCACTTCTGATGCTTGAACAATTTAAGCAAAGTAACTATTTCTTAATAGGCTAGAGAGATTGTAAAAGAGAGTAAGAGATTGTAGAAGAGGTGTGATTTGGAGTGGGAAAAGGTAAGCCTATTTATAAAAAACCAAAAGTGGTTTTTTACCACCTCTACCCTCCAATATGACTGTTATTTGGCAGTTGGAAGGGTAGAAAAGGTCTTTAACAGTCAATTACAACCATAACCCCCAATATGGCTGTTGGGGGGGGAGTGTAAAAGTGCTAGCCCTCGGCGGGCCGGCCAAAATAACGGCTAGCCCTCGCCGGGGGCACGGCCCACTTCGAAGCGGGCTTGTGCCGCCCACGTGCCATGGCCCACCGGGCCGCGTGCCCTAGCCGGCCGTGCCTAAACGGGCCGAAAGCCCATACTATATGGCCCGACACGTTGGCGTGCCCGGACTGACACGGCCCGATAAGCACCCCTACCAGACAGTCTAACAACCATAAGTAATAATTAAAATAAGTACTATTGTGACCTTTATTTTATTTTTAATTTCAAGATTGTGCAACTAGCAAATCCATCAAAGACCCAATCAGCTTTTCTTTATCTTCTTTAAGATACATGCTTAATACTACATTTTTTTGAATTATCCTTTCAAATGCAAATCCATATCTCCTTGGATTTATACGTGATCAAATGTGTGTGGAACCAAACAATATGGGTCAAAATTGATTCAATCCAGATCTGACAAGTTCTATACTCTACTCCCAGATCATAAGTAGAAAAAAAATGGACACTTTTCCTTTATTTGATATAAGGGAAGCCTTCTAATTGTTTAATTGAATTATCACCAACTGTTAAACCTGCTGTCTCAAGGGCAAAAGCTGCTCAGATACTCAGATCAGGAAACATAGTTTTCATCAAATTAATGAAAGAAATATATGTACTCAAATAATATTTTCTCCATACCAAAATATAATTTACAATATCTATGGATGACAAGGGCTTCTCCATAGATCAAAATTACAAACACCCATAAAAAATGGGAAAGAAAAATCATCCAAAACCTGTATGAGCCAAAGAAATCAAACAAAAACCCTCTTCTTGGAGCCAACTATCAAGTAACCCACAACCAACAAGGAACACAAAAGACCATCAAACAACACCACAGCTGATGACACAAACTGGAAAAGAAATCAAAACACAAACCTTTCTTTTCCCTTTTTTATTAGGATTTTTATCCTTAATCAGAATCGCTCGAGCTGGAGCTGGAGCTGGAGCTGGAGCGAGATCTTGATCTATGAGATCTTACTTTCTTACCTTTCACACTGGATGCACTAGTGCTTGAGTCCTTAGATACTTCTTTCAATTCATGTTGGGATCCTTCAACACTGGTATGACTTTTCTGAGCAGTAGAATCAATTTCTTTGACTGATTCCACTTCCTTTGCTACAACTTCAGCTGGCCCCTCTTTAGACTCACATGGTTCTGGAAATTTCTCTATTCCAGTTTCTGAAGGTTGCTTTAGGGCCATATGAGTATCTTCCAGATGTTTTGTTTCAGCACCTTGCAAGGCTGGATTGGTTTCTTCTGAATATTTGGATTCAACAACAGATTGCACTTCTTCATTTGATTCTGGAAGGATAACTTTCTCAGACACTCCTCCTCCCTTTTCCTTAATATCAGCAGACCTTTCTATAGATTCCACTTCTTTTGGCATGCTCTCAAGATTACTTTTTGAGAGTTCCTTTAAAGCCAAATGGATATCATCCACAGATGCTGCTTCAACAACCAGCAAATTTGAATTGACTTCTGCTTTATCTATGAACTCAATCTCACGTGGCCTGTTGTCAATCGATTCAGGATGGATTGACTTCTCAGTTTCTCCTCCTTCCTTGATGTCAGTTGACATGTCCTTAGATTCTACCAGCTCTGGCCGGTTGTCCATCCCACGTTCTGAGAATCGGTCTAAGGCCAACTTAATCTCTTCCACAGATCTTGCTTCAACAACTTGCAGGTCTGAGTTCACTACAACTGAATTTTGGAATTTCACTGGTGGGTTACCATCAGCTGGATCTAGAAGGATGTGTTTTTCAATATTTTCCCCTTCATTAAGTTGTTTAACATGTGAATCAGTATCTTCAAGAGATCTTGTTCCAAGAACTGGTAGCTCCACATTTGTCTGAGTCAGAGGACTATTTCTTTCTGATAGCCCTAGATTGGTAACGACATTCAGTTCCTCTCCCACTAACTTGGTACCGAGAGACTCAAGATGGGCAGGTTTCTCAAGTTTTCCTTCCCCCTTAATTTCAGGTGACAAGTCAGGATGGTTTGGTTTTTCAAGTTCTCTTCCTTCTTTAATTTTGGCTGACATGTCACGATGGGTTGGTTTCTCAAGTTCTCCTCCTTCCTGAATTGCGGCTAACATGAATTTAGATTCCACTTGCTTTGGCAGGTGCTCCATCGTACCTTCTGAAAGTTGGTCTACGGCCAAATTAATATCCTCCACAGTACTTGTTTCAACAACTTGCAGGTCTGAATAGTTTGCGACTGTATTTTCTGATTCAACCACATATGGGCTATCATCAGCAGGCTCTGGACGGATGGGTTTCTCAATATGTCTTCCTTCATTAAGTTGCTCAATAAGTGAATCAATATCTTCAAACGACCTTGTTTCAAGAACTGGTAACTCCGAATTTATCTCAGTCAGACTAGGATCTGCTTCTGATAGACCCAAATCAGGAAGAACCTTCAGTTCCTCCCCTTCTAACTTGGAATTGAGTGACACAGGCTGGTTTGGTTCCTCAAGCTCTCCACCTTCCTTAATTTCTGCTGACATGTCTTTAGATTCCACCAGCTGTGGCAGATTCTCCATCCTAACTTCTGACAGTTGGTCTGAGGCCAAATTAATATCCCCCACAGATCTTGTTTCAGTAAGTTGCAGGTCTGAATCAGTTTCAACTGAATTTTTGGTTTCAACCACATATGAATGACCATAAGCTAGCTCTGGAAGGATGGATTTCTCAATGTTCCTTCCTTTGTTAAGTTGCTTAACATGTGAATCAATATCTTCAAGAGATCTTGCTTCTAGAATTGGCAGCTCCAAATGTGTCTCTGTCAGACTATGATCTCTTTCTGATAGGCCCAAATCAGTAACGACCTTCAGTTCCTCCTCTCCTGTTAACCTAGTATCAAGTGATTCAATTGCAAATGGTTTCTCAACTTCTTCCCTGACTTGTTCAAAGGCTAAATTGAGGTCTTCAAGTGACCTTGCTTCAAGAACAGTCAACTCTGAACTACTTTCCACCGGAGTTGGATCTTGGTTAGCTATTTCATATTCAGAAGACTTGGATACATTTGCATTCTGCAATGATTTGTCATTGATTGACTCAAGAATCATGGGTTTCTCACCGTCTCCATTGACTGAATCCTGAAAGGATGAAACCTCAACTTCAAGAGAACTTGTGTCAAGAGAATGAACCTCAGAAGTGCTCTCTGTCAAATTCAGGTATTTATAATCATCCCTGGCGTTTGGAGACCTCAACCCAGCTTCTGATAGTTCTGGCGGATCCACAAAATCCTTAAATTCAATTGATCTGTTGGAATCAGCTTCAACACTTCCAATGGACATGCGCTCAAAAATATTCTGTTGAAGGCACTCTCCATCTGCAGGCAACTGTTTCTCTTCTGGGTTAATATTTGCTCCCATTTCTTTGACACTAAAGTCACCAACCGTGTCCAATTCTGTCAGCAAATCTTCATCAATGTCTTTAATTTCCTCAAGTTCTTCCTTGATTTTTTCCTCTGTGACATGTGATCCAATTGCATCAGATATGTGCACCAAGATTTGACCTTGCTCCTGGTTTTGAATCTCATTAGCAGCGTCACCTTTCAAATCAACTAGATCTGTAGAAAATTTCTCCTGAGAATCCATCAATGAGATAGAGGTAGGAACAGAAGTTGAAGGAAAGGGCGAGAGACTTGACAAATCTTTGTCCTCATGATCCCAAGCTCCATAATTCACATCATTAAAAATGCTAGATTCCTCAATCGAATGGTCCAGAACAACAGAAAGCTCCTGCTTAGCATCATAATACTGGATAAATTTAGACCATAATATTCTGACTTTCTTACATATAATATATGATGTATGCTTGATGTGGGTGCCGTGTGCAGACATGCCTGTCAATATGGATTGCATTGATATAATGATCATAACAGTTCAACCAAGAATCAATGTGCGGTAATTTCAGATAAGTTAAATGAGCCATTATAGTCAACATAAAAAGGACATTGACCAAAAGGATAGGAATCAATCATCTTGGATGTGTGTGCATTGAGCTATGGCCCCTTCAAAATGTGATGCTGAATTAGTACAGGGTTCAGATTGATGAGGATTTGGGCCAAATGTATGGCATTCCTATTATTTAGATTGTTAGAAATACCATAAGAATTACACAAAAATATGAAACATCAAAATTAAAGTAACACAGGATATATAATAGACTAAGAAATTTTTTTTTCATTAAATAAATAAAACTAAGTTATGTTGCATTCGAAAACAAAAACAAAAAAAAAAAAAAAGATCAAGTTTTTACCACTTGTGAAACACACACACAAAAACACCCACTTATGTATAGAGGGAGGAAAGGAGGGAGGGGGATAATAGTATGGGAGGGAGGGTGGAAGACAAAGAGAGACTATCTGAATGATTAGAAGCATTTATCACATTATGAGGTTTCATGACTCACCTGATGTTCTTCAAGATTACCAACTGAAGATGTATGGGTCATAAATTTCTCCTCCAAAGACAGCTCTTTTTCCAGTTTAGATGAAATTATATTATCAGAAGACACATCCAGATAAGTAGAAGGTATGGGGTCAACCTTCTCCTCAACGTCTTGAAAAGCCTGAACATGGATGTCAGTACTGAAATTTGATGAGTGATCTTCATCCAATTTCAACTGCAGATTTGCTTCCCCACCCCTCAGGTCCTCTCCTGATTCAGTCTCTAAAGAAGATGAACTTGAATGATGTACAGAAACATGCTCAACCACAGGTTCAAGCGCCACGGGTGCGTTTCGCTGCTCGGGATTTTGATCAGTTGAAAACCCAACATTTATAACATCATGTTCACTAATCTCAGTTACTTCTCTTGATCTTGATTCATTTTCATCTACTGAGCGTAGGTGTGATGGGTCTGCTGAAAACTCTTCATTACCAGAAGTCATCTCCTTCTCTATGCTATCATGAACTCCAAATTCATCATCCATGAGTGGAACAGTTCTTTCAACTGGCGCTGGCAGTGAACCTATTTCAGAGATTTCTATCTGAAAATCAGATGTAGATGTCACAACGCCCTTGTTCGCATAAAATAAAGCGTCATTGATTGCTGCTGCTTCAGAGAGAGTTTTCTCAATCGCTGACGGGCTTGAATCATAGACAGGCTCCTTTGTTTGAGTGTCATCGACTTCTTCCACAGTCCCCACCGTAGAATCGGAATCTAACTTCTTGAGAGGCAATGCACCGCCAGACACCTCTGTAGAATCACCAGTTGTTGGCTCCAGACTTCCTGCTTCTTCATCTGCTTTTTCCTGAAAAATCTTTTCACTGACCACAGTGCATGGTGATGAGGTAGATTGAGTGTACATCTCTTCCACTATATCTGTCTTTACATGTATTTTACTTTTGTCCAGTGATGGTGGAGGAGCTATGAATGCCATGCCAGGCAAGCTGGATTCATTTCCATGGGAACTTTCCTCATCCATGAGTTCAGACCTACTGATATCAATATCGTTCTTCTCCTTTTGATCAATCTCCACTGATTCTACATCTTCTGAAGATTGGCTTTCATTCTCGATCTTTTTATAATCGCATTCAATGCCAGAGATCAGTCCAACTTCTTGTGATAATTCTTGTTGAATAAGATTCTTTTGTTCTTCATGGTCTACAGCTGAAGAAATTGACTCTGTTTCGGGTACAGAACTGACCTTTGAATCACTCATCTCACTCAATTGTCTTAGAAAAGTAGGAAAACTTGTACCCTCTTGATACATTCGTTCGGGTACAAAATATGGTCTGAACCTAAAATCATGCTTCTCTTGCTTGAGTTCCCCTGAAAATGAAGCTCCCATGCTGAAGCTTTCATGCCTTCGAAAAAACATATCCTTCTGGTGAAAAGTTGTGAATTCTTCCTGGAAACTGTCTTCCATGAGATTTGGTTTTTCTTCATTTGGGTCATAAGGAAGATCAAATGGATTGCGTCTTGGTATCAAAACAGAAGGAGCAGACCCAGGAATGGGCGGCAATCCCATAATATCATTCGAATCATATGGAAGATCAAAAGGATTGCGCTTTGTTGAAATAGGAGGAATATTATATGGCGGGTCGATACTCTCAAAGTCAATCAGGTTCTTTTCAGCTTCCATTCTCAAGGACTTCCGTGCTCTTCTCCTTGCAATTAGATTCTCCAACCTTTGGTTCCTCTCCAGCTCAGAAGTCCCCAGATCCATGAGATTCTTCTCATCATCTTCTGTCCAGGTAACAACAGATTTTGTTCCGTCCTCTTTTCCATCTCCTTTTCCTTCATCATCATCGTCATCATCTTCTTCTTCTTCCACTTCTTCTTCACCCTCTTCTTCCTGGTTTTGGCTCTCATCATCTGATTTCTGTCTGTGAGACAGTTCAGAAGCAGCATCAGAATCATCAACTGATACAACAACAGGACGAGGAGCCTCAGATTCTAGAAGTGGATGGAGCTCATCAAGCATTGGAATAATGTCAGCCAGCGAAGCATCTGGAGAGGAACTCTCTGCACGATCAGACCCAGAATCCGAAGACCCACCATGGTCTTCAACCTGTTTCCATGATGACTCTTGAGGATATTCTAATTGATCCTCCAAATTCAATTTAAGATATTCACCGGAAGGCTTATTATCTCCTTCTTTTCGATGTTCAATCTCCTTCTTTTGCCACTCAGAAGATAGATCATCTTCAGTAGCAAAAGACACAGCATCCATCAATGGTGTCTCCTCATGAAATTCTCTAAAGTGAACAAATTCCGAGTCATGAATATCATTCTCCCTCCCAATTGCTCCCTTTTCATCATGAATTTCTGCAGAATACACACCTTCCATTAATGGTGTCTCCTCATGAAATTCTCTAATGTGAACTAATTCCGAGTGATGAATGGCATTCTCTACCTCAATCACTCTCTTTTCACCAGGAACTTCTTTCAATTCCTCCACAATCAAAGAGCTCCCACAAACCAAAACATCATCCTCACCAACCTCATTGAGCTTAACATACCGTGCTTCACCAGAACCAGAATCTTCAACCGCCTCATCTTCAGTATCCCTTCCTTTTCCCACATGGGTATCTACAGGATAGCTCTCATCTTTCTGAACAACAAGATCTCTTTCAACAACCCCAGTTTTTAGGGAAGCAATCTCATGCGTACTCTTCTTCTCCTCCTCTTCAATTTCAGGGATATTAGGCTTGCCAAAACTCAAAAGAGTGCCAAGAAGAATAGCAGTGCAGACAATAACAGGTGATGAAGAAACCAAAAAGGCAAACAAAGAAGGAAAATATGTATATAGAAAAATGAAGAAAAACACAACTCCCACAAAGAAAGGATGATTCCGAACTGATCTGTAACATGTTCTGACTGAGAAGATAGCCCCTTCCTTGATAAAAACCGCTATTTTCACTCCATCAAAATCCATATCGCCTTTCCCTTCTTACCCGATCAGCTTCAAATAAAGGTGAGAATAACAGAAATCCCAGCACCAATACACCTATTCAGATTAACCCGTCTCACGAAAGAGCAAATGGGGTGATCAATAAACCAGTAGATCCAAATGTACCGATCAATATCACGAAATCACCAATCAATAGCATAAATTTCCACCCCTGAAACCAAAAAAGATGGAAATTGCACAAGTGATGTTTAGAGCTAACACTTTTTCTGTATACGAGAACAAAATGAAATCGATCAGATCATATCACAGAGGCTAACTGAAGACGATTTGAGTTTAGAGATTTTACTTACTTGATATCGATCAGATTAGCGAAGCTAACGGACAAAGACCGGTCCAATACGCTGCGTCATTCTGTTGTGGTTTGCCATTGTTGAGAGCTTCCGTTGGACGGCAGAAAAGCAGAGAAAGAAAAAGGAAGAGAATTTGTTTTCTTTTTCGTTCTTTTTCACTTTTGCTTTTTAATTTTTTTTTAATATTTAAGACCTTTTAATCTCTTATTATTTTTTTCCCATTTTATTATTGCAAAAGACGGTGAAATTGAGCTGGCAGTATTATTACTTTAACAAACAAACCGAAAAGAGGAAAAAAACGAAAAAGTATTAAAAAAAAACAAAGGAAAGAAAAGGAGGGAGTTTTTAGAGGGCTAAATATGAGGCTCAACAAGCCTGGTCCCTTTTTAAATCGGGCTTGGGCTAAAATTTTGAGGTCCGTGGGCTTATATGGACCAAAGTTAAAACCTGAAATTATTGGAGCTCGGCTTGGCTTCTTTTTTTTTTTTTGGGGTAACTAGCTTGGCCTGGTTAATTTTTTTTTATTTAAATTTTGCCATATTATTTAATTATTTTTGTAATTATTTGTGGAGCCTTTTTTGGCTTAATTTATTTGAATGTAAACCTTAAGTATATATAAAGATAGACATTTTCAGCATTTTCTAATGAAATGCAACAAATTTAAAAAAGAACTGCAAAAACCGAGCTCAATTGGACCGGGTTGAGACTTCTATTTTTTATTTTTACGGCCAGGCTTGAGTTTGAGTGTGAAGCCCAAAAATTGGGCCGGTCTACGACAAGCCTTAAAGTGCTTATATGCTTTATTAGGGCTAAAATCGTCTACCGCTGGGTCTGTGCTGCAGACCCAGCAGCCTCTGTGAGATGCTGCCACGTGCAGCATCTCACGACCATTGTGTTTTCACATTTTTCAATGTGAAAACACCTTTTCATTTGAAAACATAGTGGCCGTGAGAGCATCTCATGGAAGCTACTGGGTCTGCAACACTGACTCAACAGTAGACGATTTCATCCTGCTTTATTAAGCCCGGTTCAAACACAACCCAACCCGTAAAATTGCTACCCTTGATTTTATACAATAGTTTCTTGCGGGTCAACCAGGTTTAGCAATAGGCCCCTTGATAAGTTGGGAAGTAATGTTTATTTATGTGGACTGTTTCTTGTTTGGATAAGGTTTTGAGTTTTGATGGGTTTGATTTTTAAGTAAGTTGATATCTATGTGTGAAGCTATAGTACTGAAATTTTTGTAAGCATGATGTAAAAACAAATGATTAAAAACTATAACAAACAAACAAGTCAATAGAGGTGATAACATATGTATGTTGGTTTCTTTTTTAATGGGAATTTGAAACGAAAATTTTAATTATAGCACTGAAGGTACACTCAGTGGTCCAACTAATTATGCTGTAAAATTGTGCCCAAAAACATGGACCAAAAGTGAACTTGATCAGAAAGTAAAGACATACCTTCAAAGTTTAAAGAGCTTAATGTTTTTTAGACTAAATAATTTGTCATGCCATATTGAAATACATCTCTATTTTTTTTTATTAATTTTATAACATAATTTGTCATGCCATATTGAAAGAGCTTAATGTTCAAAGAGCTTAATGTTTTTTTATAAGATGTGATGAGTGTGTACCATCCAACAAACTAATCAAGGAGAGTTTGTTTTGTTGAATCACCTTACGAACCTCTTTTCTTTTTCTGAACGAGGACATTAAGGCCATATATATTCCACACTACAAAGCTAATCATAGTAATGTGGTACCCAAGTCACGAACTTGCAAAGAACCACTAACTGAATTCTTCAAGTGCAGTATGTTAGCTTTCATAGCCTTCTCATCCACAAGTAATATTTGACTAGGATTTGCTTTAATTTGTTGAACCAGAATAGATTTCTCATCAAGCATTGTCGCGATTTGAAATATAAAGGTATAATATCCCTATAAATATAATAAATTATATAAGGACAAAAAGATAATAGAGATCTTAAGGCACAAGTGCAGTTTCCACACAACCTTATGTGAGAACCCAAGTAGATAACCAAAACTATAAAGTGCATTGATGTATAAAGATCACAAAATAAAATTCAAAAATGTTGTGGTGAAGTCCCACCACTAGTGAATGATTTACCTAATACTTTGAAGTTCAAACAACCCAACAAAGTAATGGTAATACACCAAACACACAAACAAAGTGTAAACTAGCCACTAAGTGTGTAAGAAAATGAAATAGAAGCACAACCACAAACAAGAGACGAGATTTAACGTGGTTCGGCACTAAAGCCTACGTCCACGGGCAATCCGGCAAGATGGAACTCCACTATCAATGCAAAAGATTACAACAAGAGAGGATTTAGAAGACTTACCTCTCTACAAGCTTGACACATAAAACATTCACCCAATCCCACAATATGCAACCTTCCACAATATGTTTGTAACCCCAAACAATTATGAAAGAACCCCCAAATAATTTGGAACAAACCTTGCAAGAGATGGAATGGTGAAAACCCTTGTAGAGAAAACCCTTGTCTCTTCTCTTTCTCTCTCCTCTTCTTCTCACTCTCTCTCTTAATAGAACCCCATCTAGTGTCTTATAACCCACATGAGAGAGCCCCTCTCATGTACCACACTAATGGTATATAAACTTTATTTCTACCATTTACATGAATACCCTCATATAAAGTAACAAGTCCCAAGAGAACAAAAAGACATAAAGAGAAGTGATTTTATATCACCTCTCAACAAAAAAGAAAACAATAATAATAGCCAAGACCTTGCAGATATCTATTACTACTTGTTAAGCTTAGAACATTTTTAATTTTCTTTTCCAATTCTTCTCTACCTCCCTCCTCTTAAGAGGATACGTAGCATATCCTACGGGGCCTTCTCAAATGCTATGTGTAAAACCCCGAATTTTTGGAAAATAATTAAGGCATAAATAAAGAAGAGAAAATAGGGATGTGAATAAATTGGAAATAAAAGAGGAGACACTACAAAAAAAGTCTTTTTATTACGGTACTTCAAAAGTGCCCTCATAATATGAAAAAATGCCGTTATAACATATAACAGCATTTTGAAAAAGTGCCGTTTCAAGTGGTTTTGCATTATGTTATAGTGGCAACTTATAACGACACTTTGGAATATGCCACTATAAGGTGACTTTTTATGGCATTTAAAAATGCCATAAAAATGTAAGCTATTATGGCATTTTTTTAAAAGTGTCGTAATAAAGTTTACTAGCACTTGAAGGCTTTAGTGACAACCACCAAGTGCTGCTAAAAGTATATTGATTTAAAAAAAAATTAATTTAACACCCCCCCCCCCCCAAACAAGGTACTAAAATAAGCCTACCATTCAAATTTTAAGAGAGAATGTATTTGTATCTCTTTACGACAAAGGAGGAAAGAGCAAGTGATGGGAATAGACTGCTCACATCATCATCAAACAACTTTCACGCTTCACAGAAGTATTTTCCCATACATACACCACAGTTAACACAAACTTGCCACACCTGGATTTAACTTAATGAGTGCTATGAATAATCAATACTGCAATGCCCAGTGATGCAGTGGTTGTATTGGCTGGGTTTGGTCGTGGCAGCACCTCAACGTGTAACTTGAGACCGTTTTTGCAGTTGTGTGGCTTGTTGCTGGTGAAGTAGCGAGTGCCTTGTCCATCATTATATAATCGCTAAAGCCTGGAGGATATTTGTCTTTAAGTTGTCGAAGTCTTCAACACCAAAGCTGATAACTTACTATTCACTATTCATAGAGAGATAGAGAGAGAACTAAAACCATCAAAGCAAATACCTGTTCTTGATTGCTGCAGCCATGGCCATGAAAACCTGCAAGTCCTTGTAGAAAGGGAAATTTTATTTACTTAAGGTGTTCACAAGAAAGAATTAAAACAACAGAGACAAATGTTTAACAGCCATGAAAAGATTTACCCAGAAATGCTAAGGTCATTTACAAATCTAAAGCATAGTGTCACTATAAAGGAAAACTTAACCTATTAAGCAGATCAATCATCAAAGCAACTACTAGATATGATATTAAAAGTAGACTTCAAAAAGGAAACTTCATTTTAAAGGTTTTACCACCTAAGGCTTGGCCAAGCAATTGATGGCCCATACAAATTCCAAAAACAGGAACCTTCCCTAGTATTTCCTTCACTGTTTCAATAGCATAAGGAACTGTAGATGGGTCTCCTGGGCCATTGCTGAAAAGAACCCCATTTGGCTTCATCTTCAAAGTTCTGAAGCTGGCCATCTTGAGGGGAATACTGTGATTTTACATCCATAAGATGCCAACCGTCTTAGTATATTATGCTTGATCCCAAAATCATATGCAACAACCTTCATTCAGAAAACAAGAAAGAAAAGGATAAAAAATAAGTTCAAATTCAACAAATAAAAAAAGGTTCATGAGTACTATCACTCAAGTTATCCCATCACTTACATGACAATTATCTCCATCATTACTATTGGTGCTGAATTCCCAATCTGAAACTATTTTATGGACCCATTCATAAGGAGCATCACAGGAGACATCACTTATCAAATCAGCACCTGCATAATTATATAGATATAAAAAAAAAGCCTCAGCATTCAGCGGAGCTGCCTCGCTAATTCAGCCTATGATCCAGATCTTACCAACAATATCCCATTTACGAGACATTTCCAGCAATTCCTCATTGGTTTTGGAATCTTCAGTACTCAGTACACCTATAAGGCTTCCGTCCTGCCTTAATCTACGAGTAATCGCACGTGTGTCAACAGAATATACAAGGGCACCATGTATAAGCTAGTAGCAACATACAAAAATGAATTACATATATTATTGTGATGTGTGAATTATTGAGCAACATAATGATACACTAAATCACTGACATATACCCATGATGTTCCTTTCAGCTAAATAATCACCAAGAGGTTTTGTGCATCTTCAATTTGAAGTACTAGAGAACATTTTTCAGAAAGGCATGAGACATGATGCTCAAAATGCAAAATATGGACATTCTAATGCTATATTAATTACAAAATTGTGGCATACCTGATACTTAGACTTCTGATCACTAAACCAGCAAGAAAACATTGCCTTGATTCTTCATCATCTATTAGGAGGCACAACTGTAACAACTTGGTCAAATGAAAGCAATAATAAATATAATATTGACCTTAGTCAACTTTTGACTGGTCAAGGGTCATTCTATTTGGGGATTTTAATTGGTGCTAGTGTAGGACCCTCCCTAGTGGCACATACACATTAGAAATCCTTTATTTTAAAAGAGATGAAACCAAAAAGGGGAGAAACCCTAAAAGAGCCAAAACCGTACTCTCCAAACCTTTTGTCCATTTGCTTTCTTTTACTCTTCCTCAAGAAGCACACAAAACCGTAGGTAAGCCTTGTCCTTTTCTCAAGTTCTCTATACCTCCTTCCAAGTTTTTTTTATTATTTTATCTATTTATTTCTTCAATGCTGATTATAGGAGGATTAGAAGAAGAAAAGAAGGAATAGGAGAAACCCTAAGAGATTTGGGGCTTGATTAAGGTAAGGGTTTTACTTTTGTTTATATGATAAATAAGGTGAGATCTTTGATAAAATAACTATTAGTAATTTTAAATAATTTCTGCATATATATTTTTTAAATCGTTGTGGGGTTTAATCTGAATTTTAAATAATTTCTGCTCATTGTTAAATCGTTGTGGGGTTTAATCTCTTGTTTGTGATGTTTATTTAAATATTAAAACCTAGTCGACTTTACATCTTGTGGTGTTTTATAATGGTTAACCTATGAATTATACATTAATGGCTGCACTTGTTGAATGATAATGACATGATTCATCTTGGTTGTTTTTACATGGTCGTTGAAAGACAATGGACTTGATTCAATTTTTACTATTTTTACGTGATTCGTTTTCTCTGCAGGATTCACTTTTTTACTATTTTAGGTGATTTGTTCTCTTGTGCTGCTACATTGCCTTAATGACAATGGATAATTTTTATATATATTAAAAAAAATGAGAGAATGTACAAGGTTGTCTTGGGATTCACATGGCTTTAGCTGCTTTTCACCTAATCATGCTAATGGCAATGAGTGTGCACATGTGCAAAGAATAAACCCATTATAATCCAACTAATCAAACCGGGTTAGATCAGCCCCCAGCGATTCCGGGTTCAATCAAACCAGAGATTCTGGGTTCGATCCCCAGCAGAGTCGCCAAGCTATGCGCACCTCGGGCGCGTGTTACATGTTTAATGGAGTCGCCACTACCTGAAATGATGCAGGTAGACACCTTGTTGACTTTTGGTCTGAACCAATGATTCCGGATAAGTGACCCGATTACAACCCAGGGAAGTCCTTGAACACCCTGGGTTGCCCCACCAAAAGAAGGACTAATCATAAAATACTATAAGCTCTTTTTTAAATCCTTGAACTTTTCATAATAGCAACAGAGAAAAAAAAATTTCATTTGACTTTCCCATCTTTCAATCCCTCATTCTTATTTTCACTCTAATTCTTCTAAACTTCATTTCCAACTCTCAAACAAAAGACCAAAAAAAGAATTTTAAGAACAGCCACCTGCGGCTATTTATTTTCTAAACAGGCTCAGCCATTTCGGCTGAGCCAATCCTCCTTTCATCTCACACCCACTCTTTTAATTCCTCTTCTTTTATTTCATTCCAATCCCTCTCTATTTCCTTTCTAATTTTCAAACACAAGGAAAGAAAAAAAAACTTTAAGAACAGCCGCAGGTGGCTGTCCAACAGCCACCTGCTGCTGTTCTCTCTTTTTTTTTTTTACCAGGCTCAGCAATTTCGACTGAGCCAATCTCCCTTCCATTCTACATATTACTTAAACACTTTACATAGTGAGGGATAACTTGAGCAAGATAACATTTAACCACCTGAAAAATGAGTTCAGTAGTGACCGAACATGGTGTTGTTCAGTCACTTCTGAACACCACATCTATTCCTTTTTTATTCTTTATCTTTTCCTTTGTTATTGTTCTCTCTTGGCACATCAGACCATCTGAAGATGATGCTGCCAAATAAAAAAACACCACCTGCCAAATGAGTTCAGCAATGACCGAACATGGTGGTGTTCAGTCACTTCTGAACACCACACCTTTTTTTTTCTTTTTTTGCTCTTTTTCTTTTGTTATAGCTTGTCCTTTGTACATCTGACCATCTAGAATTCAAACTTAAGTATCACACTTGCTAAAGAAAATACAGATTTGGCCATGCTTTGGATCATCTTATATGTGAACAAATTGCACAATTGAATTATCACAACCAACAAGTTCTAACAGGTTCGGCCATAACAGGTTGATTGTTTCTAACAAGGCCAACTTGCAAATTCGGCCATAACACCACTAAAAAATTTTGCAGTTTAGAAATTGCAGATTTAGAAATAGCAAGTTAGAATTTACAGGTTAGAAATTGTATTTGACAATTCAACAATAACAAGAATACATGTTTGGCTACAGGTTCAGATACAGGTTAAAGATTGGACATAGTAATCCGATTACAGGTTAGAAATTGGATCATATTTTTTATTTGACAATTCAATAACAAAAAAAATACATTTGGCCATGGCCATAACATTGACATGCTTTGTATTATATTCTTTCATTTGATCATTCATTTAACAACACTAACAAATACTTGATTAAAGAATCAACAAACAAAATAAAATAAAATAAAAACCTGGTATGGAGTCGATTTCCTGGAAACTGGTAAGCACAACTCCGGATGTTCCCTCCTTCCTCTTGCACAACCTTCTTCCTCCTTTTTTTTTCCTCTCTTCCCTCTTTGCTTTAAAGAACTCTCTCCTTTTGATCCTCCTCCCCTTTTGCTCCCAACTTCAAGCCTTTTTATAGAGAATTCCCACCCCTTCAACTTCTTAACCTCTAACCTTTCCTCTTCCTCTCCTAAACCTCTCATTTCCTTAACTTCTCATCTTCCTCTCTTAAACAACTAACCCCCTAACTCCTCCTCTTCCTCTCTTAAACCCTTAACTCTTCCTCTTCCTCTTCCTCTCTTAAACACCATCATTCATTAGGTTTGGTCAAAGTCTATTTTGTCTCACATTTTTATTAGGCTTATATTTTTGTTAAGCTTAGTCTCAATATCTCAAGAGAATATGAGTTGGACCAATTCGTCCAACTCATTTCTCTTTGTTTATTTTTATTATTATTTTTTTATTTTCTTTTAATCTTAAAACTTTTATTAACTTTGTTAGTAAATTTTTTATTTATTTGTATAACAAACCCCGTTAGGAAACTTACTTATTTACTAAAACAACCCCAAAATTTTTAATTTATCATTGGTTACATGGCAGCCACCATGGCGTACACGTGACTGCCATGTGACATCCAATTTCGGTTTTTTAAAAATCCCCAAACTACCCTTTATTTCTTTTATTCATAACTTAGCTGTTTGAGATCCGATTCAAGCACGGTTTGGTACATCAGAATCGTCTCAAAATTCCCTTTATTATGAACTTGTTATTTCAAAAAGATGGGTCCACTATAAAAACCTCGATTTACATGCCCACATATATGCCAGTTTAAGATATGCTTTTTGGACAATTTTATGGTGCAAAAATGGGGTGCTGACAGCTGCCCCTCTTTGTCAGAGTCACCAAGGTGTTGAATGACAAAGAATAAAAAGAACCCTATTTTTGCACTTTGCATTTCTATCGACATAACCGATGAGTCAAGTCCTTTAATGTTTTCAAAGATGCGGAAGCGCTGGTGCAAGCTCTGCGTTGCTTTAGCTCACTTCCAAGTTCTGGGGAATTTCCTTGCCATTGGGCATTTGGAATTGTTCCCCTTTTTTAGTTTAAGTTGAAAATGATGGGTTGGATTTAGACTCACCGACTTGTTTCGGCGTTGATGCAAAAGTGCTTCAACAATGCTCTTTTCTTCTTGTTTGTTCCATTGACTTTTGACTTCTTCTTTTATCTTTTCAGACTTATTCACTTATTTTATTTTATTTTTATTTTATTATTATTATTATTACCTTTTTTTTTAAAAGTTTGAAGTTCTTTATCCCCCATGTAGGTGCACTACCCCATAACTCTATTTGGCTAAGAGTCACTGCTACTCAGCACACCGAGGAAATCCGAATCCTGGTTCGAATCCTATGATACAAAAGTGGGAAAGTGAAAATTACATGAGGGCCTTCTCTACCCTTTAAATCTTCAAAATAAGTCTTCTCCTCTTGTTCTTGAGCATGCCTGAGCTTTATTGTCCTTGATGATTCTCCACTGGAGATTGGTGGGACTCCCATTTAAAGGAAAACTCCTCTAGGAATTTTATGAGAGCCTTCTCATCTGTCTTTCTATTTTGCCCAGTGTCTCTATGTAGAATGGCGTCGTTCTTTCGCTTTTCTGAGGTTCTCATGTTGACAATGTCTCTCTCTTCAATTGGTATTCTTCTTCTGTTGGGTAATCACTTCTTCTCGACGAGGAAACTCCACTGGGCATTTGTAGAGGAAGGTGTCACCTCTTTTGCTTTCTTTTCGGCATTCTCTAGCGAGGACTTGGATGAGAAGCTTGTGTGTCCTTTGAGTATACTCATCTTCTTTGTGGCGGATGTAAAACACCGAATTTTCCTCAAATAATATAATAAATTAATAAATAATATCTTTGGGAAATTTAATTGATGGAAATATTTTATTAATATAGGGGATGATATAATTAGTGGAGATCCCGAGTTCCGAGTTGGACGCAAATCTGACCGTCCGATCATGAGATATCAAGGTATGATTGTAAGCACCTCATTTTTGTGCTCCTGGAAAAACCAGAAATGCAAACCCTGGACAAAAAGTCAAACCCTGAGTGGTCAAAAGTTGACTTTTTGATCAAATAAAAATTTGGCCACCTTACTTTATGCAATTGGATAGAGAATCTCGACACAGTCCCAACGCAACTGAGTTTGCAGGAATCGGAGTCCGGATGAAGGTTCTGCGGGCAGTCAAACTTGAGGGGACCCAAAAGTTGACTTTCTGCTAAAATCTGATCCAGATGCTTACCCCTATACCATTGGATAGAGAATCTCGACACGATTCCAACACAACTAAGTTTGCAAGAATCGAAGTCCGGTTGAGGGTTCTACGGGCGGTCAAACTTGAGCGGAGCCAAAAGTTGACTTTCTGCTAAAATCCGATCCAGATGCTTACCTCTATATCATTGGATAGAGAATCCCAACACGGTTCCAATGCAACTGAGTTTTCAGGAATCGAAGTCCGGATGAAAGTTCTGCGGGCAGTCAAACTTGAACGGAGCCAAAAATTGACTTTCTGCTAAAATCCGATCCAGATGCTTACCCCTATACCATTGGATAGAGAATCTCGACACGGTTCCATCGCAACTGAGTTTGTAGGAATCAGAGTCCGGATGAAGGTCCTACGGGCGGTCAAACTTGAACGGAGCCAAAAATTGACTTTCTGCTAAAATCCGATCCAGAGGCCTACCCCTAGGTCATGGGATAGAGGGCTCCGATACAATTCTAATGCAACTGAGTTTGCCCAGATCGGAGTTCGGATGGAGAAAATATGAGCTGTCAAAATTTCCAAGCAGCAAAACCGACAAACTGCGCACGTGGCAAAAAGCTGCACACGTGGCGAGTTGCGCAGGAAAATATCTCAGGGATAAAATCCGTAAATATCCAAACGTATGAAATATCCCAGGGACTAAATCTGTAAAAATCCAAGAATATCGGATTAAATTAAAAATGGCCAGGGACTAAATCTGAAAAATTCAGATTTTCCGACCGACGAGCGGCCGCATTAAATTTTTTGTCATCATATTTCCGCTCGCGCGCGGACGTGGCAAGCGGGTAT
Organism: Buxus sempervirens; assembly: GCA_947561395.2. Classification (NCBI taxonomy): domain Eukaryota; kingdom Viridiplantae; phylum Streptophyta; class Magnoliopsida; order Buxales; family Buxaceae; genus Buxus; species Buxus sempervirens. The sequence continues at coordinate 27,673,035 of OX387182.1, forward strand.
GCGCTAAGCGCAAGCTTAGCGGATACCCCCTTTTTCCTCACCTATATAAGCCGCGCGAGGTTTCGCGTGAAGGGTTGGAGATTTTTCTTTAAAAAGTTTTGGTTCGAAGATTTTTTTTTGGTGGAAGGGTTTTGGTTCGAAGGTTTTTTGGTTGGGAATTTTCGTTGGCTCCAGGTGCCGTGCCCAAGCTTCTTCCCCACCCGAACCCTACTTGTCTCAGTGGCTTCGGCCTCCCCAAGCCCCCCACCTTGATCCAACACTCCCCTATTCTTGCTTCTTCTTCATCCCCACACAACCAAACGGAGGCCGGTTGCTGTTGGAGGTGCAAGAGAGGAGAGCTCCAGTGATCGTGCCACCTCAAGGAGAAGCCGCCGCTTTGCACAAAAACGTAGGAACCTCAGGTATTGTTTCTCACTTGTTTACATATATAAAAATGGGAGTCGTAAGCATATTATCGATACTGTTCTTCTTCCTTTCCTTGTTACGCATTTTTTTTTTTGTGCTCTTCCATTTTGGGTGACATGGAGGTCTCCCGGGGTAAGGGAGGCCTCATGGACGACCCTGTTAAGAAGATGAGAGTCTCATTGCTATACCCTGTGTTCATGAGGTCCGTGGGTTTCTTTCCAAGCGCTTCTATAAAGAACCGGCCGCTCATTCATCTCATCTAATGTATCCCTGTAAACCCCCCTCCTCCTTCCCTTCTTTGGAGGTTAGTGTGCATACTCAGAGGTCCAGTCGTGTGGATGAAAGTGTATGTAATGTCTGTATGTTGTTTTTTTATTTTATGTTGCTGGACTTGTTAACATGCTCCCCTACCCCCTGCCACCTGCTATATGATCCTTGTGTCACTATAAGCATGCTCCCAGCACCCCATAACCAGATGTCTATAGCTGTCATGTTTGATAACAGTCGGGTTTGTATTTTTCGTAAAGGGATCTTGTGTACTAAAGTAGCTTAGATTAATTTGAATGCATGTTAAAGGTCTCTTGGGAGTCTGGGGAACATCTGGGAGGGGTTACAGAGCTTAAAAAACAAGTCAGAAATGGAGTGTGAGCAAAAAAACAGAAGATCGGGTTTCGTAGGGGTATGCGCCGAGCTCGCGCTCACCTTTTTTGGGTGCGCTCAACTCGCGCTGAGCTCGCGCCTACCTTCTTTTTGGGTGCGCTGAGCTCGCGCCCACTTGTTTTTCTGATGCGCGAAGGTCGCGCCCAGCTTGCGCTCACTTCGCGCTCAGCTCGCGCCTACTTGTTTTTGGGTGCGCTCACCTCGCGCTCAACTCGCGCCTACTTGTTTTTGGGTGCACTCAGCTCGCGCCACTTGTTTTTTGGGTGCGCCGAGCTCGCGCCCACTTCGCCCGTGGATGCTTTTCTCCGCCGTTTTCGGTCCGCCCACCTCGCTAACCTCGCGCCTAGTGCCTAAGGTCAATGCATACTCCTAAAAAAGGCCGAATTGCTATATTTTAGAAAAAACCCGAAAGTGCCCTTCACCGTACCGCGGGGGGTTTCGCGCGCATCTAACTCGTTCCTCGGTGCGGGGAAGGACCCCGCCCCATGGGCTCCACCCACAGGGGCCCCGGGTCCCTCCCCTTGGACCCAGCATAATGAGCCAGTCTCTCCTTGATAAGTGTCAACTTTGTATATTTTCTGTGACTTTTGCTAGATATGGGTGGCATTCCTAAATCGAGCCAAATGAACCAATAGGGTTTCCGGGTGACCCAGAAACCCACACATGGGACTTGGACCCCCGGTCCAACTTGATTTCCAGTGGGCCTTCCAACGGGGCACATCCCGCCCAATAAACACAATGAAATGTATGCATGCAACTTAATCAAGATAATTAAAATTAACTGATTAAACCGGGCGGGCCAAACCTAAGGTGCTCCACCCGAACCAGACTTGTGAAATTGATGCATGAAATGCATGGTTTGGCCGAGACCAAGGGCAAGGGCCTACCGGGCCCGCCAAAGCCCACCAACCGAACCAAGGAAGGGTGCAAACCCTAACTTCCCGTAACTTGAGCTTTCAAGCCCAAATTTGGACTACGGGCCCCAAGCCCAGTGTCCAACTTACTTTGGCAAATTAAAAAGATAAATCCGATAAAAATTACTTGGCCACCAGGTGGGCCCACCTAATGGGCCCACAAACCAATCCAGCCCACCTTTTGCATGGAAAGCACTTAATCTTCAAATTTGAACCTAAAGTAAAATCAATGCACTCAACCAAAGTCCAAAAGGCCTCTCAGGCTTAGACAGAGGCCTACAAGGGTACATGGGCTTGACCAAAGCCCGCTAAGGACACCGTGGGCCTTCCAACGGGGCCCACCCAACCAGACTCAGATTACCTAATTAATCAAGATAAAAGCAATTAAAGGGACCCACACCACTCAGGTGGTCCCGCAAGACTTAACCAAAGCTGCATATCGGATTAGGAATCAGGTGAGGCCAAAGTAAGCTGACTCAAACTAGGATAAACCTAAGGGACCCGTCACCCGACGGGGTGGACCAGGGTGTCTATGGACTTCCCCAGACCACAACCGAGACCCTACTTAGAATCTCAAAAGCAGCAAACCAAAAGCCCTAATAGACAAGGTTAGGCACCCAGGTGTCCGCCTGCACCCCATCAGGCGGTGGCGACTCCTATTTTTCCCATGCCGCGTTGCCGACGCGCGCACAATGATTAACACTTTAATTTTAAAAGATATGATTGGGCGTGTGTATGGAGTCTTTTGTAAGTGAGATACATGGGATCAAAGAGTATATATATCAATTAAATAACCTAATTCTATACGCTGGGAATACCAATTGTATTCTTGCTCATATTGAATAGCCACAAGCGACAGTCGCTCGACCGAGAACGACTAAGGAAGAAGAGAAGAAGAGGAAGAAGGGAGGACGCCTAGTTTGTGTTCTTCATCGTCCAGGGAGTATCTCACGTCTGTGAGTATTGCTGTTTAAAGAGAGAAGGAGAAACAATGCACGAACAGAGGTAGGTGACACCGTTTGATCGATTGATTTGTATTTACGTTCGTTTAATCTCCAAAGCATGTTTTTATATGATATATTGATGTATTTAGTTTGATAACAATGTTATATGTATGTTAGAATGATATTGGACGAGAAAAATCACGTTTTTAAAGTGTTTCTATTCGTTTTTGGGGGACCGCCGACCTCGACTGTGCTCAGCGATCCTCGGTGCTCATCGGCGCTAGTTAAAAATTTCAGACCGCCGAAGATCGCTTGAAAACTTATCGTCGGCGATTTGTTTTGCACTACCGCTGACCTTAGACCGTCAGGGCGATCCTAGGCGCTCTGTGCAGAAATTCCAGATTTTCGTAATTTCGAACCTAATTCAATTCCAAATTATTTTTAGACAATTTTAATGATTAATTAAGATGTTTTAAGACCAAAATAAATTATCTAATTCCCTGTTTTACAGAAAAATAAATTAGGAAGATATTTAGGACATTAGTTGCCAAACTTTGAACGTAATTGAGAAATCTAGTTTTTGGAAAACTTAACTATTATTTAATTACCAGAACATCTTTTAAACTACACTATAATTCAGAGAATTACAGAAAGAGAATTCAGATCATAAATTCAATCTCAGTTAACCCAAGTATTGAAGTAAATGTCAAATTTAACCTTTATATGCTGCTAGGCACCAACCCTTATAGAAATATTATATTTTAGGGAATTTTGGAGTCTAGTGGGCATAGCTGGTTATGGATCCATAGTTGTTGCTAGATAGCTGAGGGGTATGTCATTTGGGTTGAGTTTCTCCCTTGTGCGACGCGCTTCCTTTGCAAGTTAGTTTGTTTGGGAAGGTCTTGTGCCTGGAGGGACACCCCGGTAAGCCGCTAGTGATTCCCTGTACATGTGGATAAGCGATCATCTCCATGTATTGATTCTGGTGCTGCATGCTGGTGGTACATGCCAACTCTGATGGGTACGTGTGCAATAAGTCAGTGACTACGGCTCTTGTCTAAGCTGCGCTGCATGGGACTTGAGTATCATTAGTAGCATTGCTCCTAAGACGCACGGTGGTATAGCGATTGGTCGAGAGTCATCTCAAAAGGTTTATCTATCTTTGTGAGTCCTACAATGACACTAAAATCACAAACACTTGTTATTATTATTGTATACATGCTGGAGGCATGTGATTGAGATATTGGTCGGATGTGACTGTTTAGTGCATCCTAGCAAAGTATGAATTATGTTATTGATTCTGATATTGGATTCTTATAATAGAACTTACTGAAATTCATCTTTAGAACTGTTTATTATACTGTTTTGTATTCATGAATGATACGAATGATTATACGAGCCTGCTTAGTCGAGATTGCTTAATCGTGCATGAACTGTTATTTACTTATATTAACTGTTTAAACATGCATGTGTTACCGATTGGGATATTCGTATCTCACCCTACTTTTATTTCATTTTTCAGCTGATACGCAAAAGAGGGATCCTAGTATTGATTTCCAGGGAGATATAGCTAATTATTCTCCAGAGGAGTACTATTATCCAGATATTGTCTGAGGTGGATGATTGATATAGACTTAGTTTCTTTGATTAGACTATTATTCATTTGGTTTGATGTATTAGAGAGATGAGAGAGATAGTGACCTTTTATCTTTACCAGACTTTGATAATAATGTTGATGATTAACTATAATGATGTTTTGAGGATTTTAGACTACACTTCCGCACATACTTGTTCCGCACTCTGATAGTTAATTAATTGAATGCATTATTTAATTCTCTTGTCTGGTATATTCTTGATGTATATTTGATATGGGCCAGTAACACCTTGGATTTGGTTGTTGAACTGAATTTGGGTTGTTGCAGTAGCGAACCGGGTTCGGGTTGGGTGCTGGTTTGCACTGACCCAGGTTCGGGGCGTTACAGTGGATTCCCCTTGTTTGCTTCTCTTTCCCTTTGCCTATTTGCTCCTGAGAAAAAGAAGATCAATTAGTCCTTGTTTATTAAAAAATTTATATTTCTATTATTTTTTTATTTTTATTTTTATTTATTTACTTATTATTATTATTTTATTTTTATTTTTTTAGCATGGTCCACTGCAGAAGTGGGCGGCCTTCATTGGGGTTATGAATCCGTACATTGAGGCTAATGGTACAATTAAAAAATAAGTTCAAAAAAAGTAGAAGCTGAAGTAAACAAAGCATGGCAAATGTGTCTGTGTGTGCACGTGCTTTCAGTCTGAAAAGATCGGCCACAAAGGTCAAATGAGACTTGGTATACTTGGCATTTTCAGTATCATTGTCATCATGGGCTAGTGAAGCTTTGACTCAGACACATTCCGCTAGTTCGAACCCTTCAGCTTCTATTCAATTCACTTTGGTCCTGTCAAACTCATTTACTGCTCTGCTTTGTTCTCATTGTGATGTTCTTTCAATAGAATTCTATTCCTTTCTACTCTTTTCGCCCCCTTTTTTTTTTGCTGTGTCCAGTTTCTTTGAGTGCCCTGGGTTCCGTCATTACCAACAAGTGTAGACCTGAATGTTGCCGAGATCATTCTTTTTGGGATCTAAGAGGTCTTGAGAATAGGACGAAACATAGGCAGGGTTTTAGGTTATGAAAAGAAAGCAAATGGCTCAAAAAGCTTGATTAATTAGGTTCTCAACAGCGATCTACCCTTTTATTGCTTTTGGGGACTTACATCCTTGCTTTTTTTTTATTGGGCAATGTTTGCCCCAGTTTTTCTTTTGCTGGGCAAACTTTGCCTCGGTCTAACTTTTTTTTTTTTTTTTAAATACCCCAGTTTACTAAGTAGATCACATGTGTAGGGTTGAAAGAAACTTTATTTAAGGCTCAAAATGGGTTCACTAGGGTGAAAGAATTTTAGGGTTTTATTGGAGGGATTTACTCTTTAAAGGAAAGGTCAAAGATGGCCTCTCTTAATTTCTCAATTAGAATGATCTCAAGCATAGTACAACTTGACTGCATCTGCATTTATTGGCTCAGGAAAAATGGCTCCGTCCATCTCTTGTAAGATCAATGCTCCCTTGGAAAAAACCTTATGAACTACGAATGGTCCTTCGTAGTTTGGCTTGAATTTTACTCTATTGTCCTCTTGGTGGGGAAAGATCCTTTTGAGTACTAGATCTCCCAACTTGAAATGACGTGGCTTAACTTTCTTATTGTAGGCTCGTGCCACTCTCTGCTGATAGAATTGGCTATGACATAATGCCTTTATCCTTTTCTCATCCAACAGCTAAAGTTGGTCAAATCTGGATTGTTTCCATTCAATATCATTTATCTCGGCTTCCTTCAGAATTCTTAGCGAAGGAATCTGTACTTCAACAGGGAGAACAGCTTCCATTCCATACACAAGGGAGAAAGGAGTTGCCCTAGTTGAAGTCCTGATTGATGTTCGATACGCGTGCAGCGCATAAGGCAACTTCTCGTGCCAATCTCTATAGGTAACCGCCATTTTCTCCAGTATCTTCTTCAGATTCTTGTTAGCGACATCTACTGCTCCATTCATCTTAGGTCGGTAAGCTGTAGAATTCAAATGTCTGATCCTTAGATCTTCACACATCTTGTCCATGTCTTTATTGTTCAAATTATTTGCATTATCAGTGATGATAGCCTCTGGCACGCCGTAATGGCAAACGATGTTGTTTCTGATGAACTTCAACACATGAGACTTCTTCACATCCACAAAAGACATTGCTTCTACCCACTTCGTAAAATAATCGATGGCAACCAAGATGAATCTGTATCCATTAGAAGCTTTCAGATGAATCTGTCCTATCATATCAATTCTCCATATTGCAAATGGCCAAGGTGACGCCATGGAGTACAGTGTGTTTGGCAGTGCATAGATGTTGTCTGCATAAATCTAGCACAAGTGGCATCTCCTGACATGGGTGTAGCAATCTGTTTCCATCGTCATCCAATAGTAACCTATCCTTAGGATCTTTCTTGCAAGCATGTGGCCATTCATGTGTGCACCGCACAAACCTCCGTGCACTTCATTGATCAAGTTTCATGCTTCTTCTTCTTTCACGCACAGTAGCAACAAGTCATTGAATGACTTCTTATACACCCTGCCTCCGCTGAGAAAATACTATCCTGCGAGCCTCTATATTGTTCACTTCTCTGCAGCCGTGGCACTTTCTGGCAAAGTTCTGTCATTTAGATACCTCTCAATGTCTGCATACCACGGCTCATCCTCTAGTTTACTCCTCTCAATGCTAAAACAGTAAACTGGTAGATGGCGGACTACAATCTCTAGAGGTTGCACAAATGCATTGTCTGTGATAGTTGCCATGGAAGCGAGAGTTGCCAAGGCATCAGCGAACTAATTATTGTCTCATGGCATATAATTGAATGTCACTTTCTCAATCTGCTCCTCTAATTCTTTGATCAATTCTTGGTACGACACTAGTTTTACATCCCTGGTCCTCCAATCTCCCATTACTTGATAAATGATAAGACTTGAGTCTCCGAATACCTCCAACTCTTGTATGTGCATTTCGATTGCTGTTCGCAAACCCAACGCACACGCTTCGTATTCCGTCATATTGTTGGTGCAGTCAAATAAAAGTTTTGCTACTACTGGGTGGTGAACACCATCTGGGGAGACTAACACTGCCCCAATTCCTTTTCCATTAACATTTACCTCTCCATCAAAAAACATTCTCCACTTAGTTTCATCCGTCTCTTCCGTGGACTATGTGCACATCACATCTTCATCTGGGAAGTGAGTCAGAAGTGGCTGGTAATCTGGGAGAGGATGTGCTGCCAAATGATCTGCTATTGCTTGTCCTTTTATCGCTTTCCTTGTCATATAGACAATATCATACTCAGATAAAAGGACTTGCCATCTTGCTACCCTTCCAGTTGAGATTGGCTTCTCAAAAATATATCTCAATGGATCCAAATTTGATATTAGCAGAACTGTATGACTGAGCAAATAATGCCAAAGCTTTTGAGCTGCCCAGACTAAGGCACAACACGTTTTTTCAAGCACTGAGTATTTTGATTCATAATTAGTGAATTTCTTACTCAAGTAGTAGATTGCTTGTTCTTTTCTTCCCATTTCATCATGTTGTCCTAGCACACATCCTATAACTGTTTTTGAGACTGTCAAGTACATGATCAAAGGTCGCCCAGGCACCTGTGGTATCAATGTCAGCGGATTCATAAGATACATCTTGATTTTGTCAAAAGCTTCTTGGCAATCTTCATTCCAGACCACTGGGTTATCTTTTCTCAGCAATTTAAATATTGGCTCACATATGGGAGTCATCTGTGCAATTAACCGACTGATGTATTGCAACCTGTCGAGAAACCCTCTTACTTCCTTCTTTGTTGACGGTGGAGGCCTTTCTAGAATTGTCTTTGCTTTGACAGGGTCAACTTCAATTCCTTGCTTTCCAACAATAAAACCGAGTAGTTTTCCAGATGTAACTCCGAACACACATTTGCTTGGATTAATTCTGAGCTTGAACTTTCTGAGCCTGTCAAAGACTTTTCCAAGGTTTACTAGATGATGTTCTGATTCTTTTGACTTTGCTATCATGTCATCCACATACACCTCCATTTCTTTATGTATCATGTCATGAAATAACAAAGTCATTGCCCTTTGATAGTTTGTACCTGCATTCTTCAGTCCGAATGGCATCACTTGGTAGCAATACGTGCCCCAGTGTGTAATAAAGGATGTCTTTTCCATATCTTCTGGTGCCATCCTTATCTGGTTGTAACCAGTAAATCCATCCATAAATGAGAACATTGAATGCGTTGCAGTGTTATCCACTAGAACATCAATATGGGGCCTTCAGGCTTGCCTTATTCAAATCTCTACAGTCAACACACTTCTGACCTTTCCATCTTTCTTTGGTATTGGCACAATGTTAGCTAACCATTCTGGATATTTCGTTACTTGCAAGAACCCTGCATTCAACTGTCTGGTAACCTCTTCTTTGATCTTCAGAGCCCATTCTGGCTTCATGCGTCTGAGTTTTTGTTTCACTAAAGTGGCCTCAGATTTTGTGGGTAACCGATGTACAACCAAGTCTGTATCTAACCCGGGCATATCCTCGTACAACCAAGCAAACACATCAAAATATGATTTTAAAATTTTAGTTATTTGCAACTTCAATGTTTGAGACAGCTTTTTACCGATTTGAACTATCTTGGGTTGTATTGGTTCACCTATGTCAATGGGTTCAGTTTCCTCAATGTTGGCCTGGAGACCCTTTTCATGTCTCTCCAAAGCAGATTGGATTTCAGGCGGGGTCTCCAATGGTTCATCGTCGTCCTCATATTCTAAAGACCTATCTTGGTCTATATCAGAGATGACATCTAAATCATTATTCTGCAGTGGGCTTATGCTCCAATCTGACCTATTAAGGCCTTTTTCATGCTTGAACTTAGTACTTGCTCATGTTTTTCTGTTATTAAGTTTGCCTGCTCAGTTGGCTTTTCAAAGCCAAGGCTTGTTGTTTCTTCTTCTTTTGGTTCAATTATTTTTGTCTCATTATCTATCTCGAGTTTCGGCTTGCCTGGGTTTGCATCGGGATTGATACTAAGATTACTGGATTTAGATTTATTATTTTTGGCTTTATTACTATCAGACACATGCAAGTAGTAGAACTCAGTTAGGTACTCATTGAATAATTTAGAATTAGTTACAACAGAAATGTCAGAAGAAGTAGCAAAAACTCCCTTAAAAAGGTCAGCCCGACTGACTGCAAAAGGCATGGAGCTCCAATTCTTGATTGGTGCTGAAGCTTCTTCCTCAACGGTTGCATCATTCTTTTTCTCTTGATTCTTCTCAACCATGAAGATGTGCATTTCAGGATCACTCTTATTAGTGAACAGAGTGTTCAGACCTATGGCAGGAAAAGTGAGTGGTTCTTCAGCTTCAAATGGCATAGTGTAGACACCTGGTTTTTGCACCCCCAAAATAAAGAAAAATGAAAAGTCAAACCCTGAGGGGGTCAAAAATTGACTTTTTGATTCAAGTAAATTTGGCCATCAAACTTCATCTCATTGAAAAGAGCATTTCGACACGGTTCCAACGCAACTGAATTTGCTGGAATCGGAGTCCAGATGAGAAAGATATGAGCTGGTCAAACTTTTGGGGAGCAAAAAGTTGACTTTTTGCGCGACCCTAATTCAGCTGTCAAACTTGATCCCATTGGATATGTGGTTCCGAGCCGGTTCCAACGACACTAAGTTTGCTGAAATCGGACACCGGACGAAGAAGTTATGAGCAGTTGAAGTTTCAGAAAAACTGCCCATGTGGCAAAAAGGCAGCAAAAAATGGAATAAACCAATAAAATAAATGTGTTTATTAATATTTTAATAAAGAGAATCTCGCTTTTTAATAAAATAATCAGAAAATCAAATGAAAATCTTGCAAAAAACCGAATTCAATAAAGGTTTGAAATCCAGACATTTTAAAAACGTGCTGGAGCGTATTTCAATTACGGGCAGGGCATGCCCGTATTTCAAATACGGGCAAGCTTCTGGAAGAAGACACGCATCACTGTACGGTGGGACACGCGTCCCGTACGGCCGATTCTGGGAGATTTACAAATGTGCGTTTTTCGCCCGTATTTGAATTACGGGCAAGGCACGCCCGTACTTGAAGTACGGGCAAGGCACGCCCGTACTTCAAATACGAGCACGCCCCTTTTTGCCTATAAATAGAGAGGCCACCCCCCTCATTTGAACAAGCCTTCCCCTTGGCCTCTCCCTTCTCTGTCTGTGTGTTTGCCACGGCCAAACCCTGCCCAATTGCCACCACCCCAATACCCAAGCCTCCTTTAATACCCAAAATGCCCTTGTATGCTTAAAACTCTTCATTTCTTACCTCCATGCATAAACTACCTTCCCCACCTCTTCCCATTTTGTCCTAATAAAATTTGGAGGACGCGGAAGCGCTGCCGAAATCTTCAGAGAATTATTACATCACCAAATCCAAGGAGTAATAGTGTGGTAACCTTTTTTATCACCTTCTTTCCCAATATATACATGAATTGTCTTATTTAAGTTTTTTCATTCTATCGCTTTACTACTAACTCATTGGCTTCATTGTTCGTTGGAGTACTCCCATGCAAATGAGCACCCTCTTATGGAGTAGAAAGAGGATGGAACCATAAAACTAATCAAAGAAGGAAAAGATAACATGCCTTGGTTATTTGATTAAATTCATAAGTATAAAAGGGATTGGTCCTCTTTAAATCCTACTATGTAATCCCCTCCCCACTATCCCTTCTTCTTTTGTTACATTATCAAAAGATGGCATGGTCCAAAAAACAAAGGGAGATAGGTTCCATTCTAAAGTAGCAATAAAAAAGGGACTTGAAGATGGTGAAGAAGGCAAGTGTGCCATATTAGAAGGCACCAGAACTACCACCGAAGTTGCTGAAGAACTCAAAGAGGCCACAGAACTGATCCCAAGAAGAATCAGCAGCAAAAGTGCAGAATAAGTTGCGCCCGTAAACTCAGAGCGGTCCGGGCAGGACCGTGTTTGTGTCATGGGCGAGCCAAACCGGATTTCATTCACAGGCAAGGCTGGCCCGTATAGAAAATACGGGCAAATGTAAAAGTAACATAAAAAATGTAATTTTCAGACCCGGTTGGATCTGTTCCGACCCAAACCAGCTTGACCCAACTCAGTATGTTATTTGGGCTATTTTTAGCCCATTTGTGGACAGTGGGCCTAGAAGGGCCCACCAAGACCCACCTGAATGGCCCACACTTTTGACTGGCCTATACCAGGCCTGTTTTCAATAAACAGGCCCAGGCCCCTTGACCTTTGGCTAATGAGCCAAATCCAAGCCCACTAAGCCCATTGCATGTGTAAATGGTTTAATTTAATAAATAACCAAATGGGTTACCCAATAACCCAACTGGGCCCCAGGCCCAATCATGGCAACCCACGGGTCTTCCAACGGGACCCGGGTCCGACCCACTTCACTTCACTAAATAAAAAGATAAAATCAAAGTAAAAGGGACCCACACCTTCAGAGGGCCCCGCTAGACCCAATAAGCAGCATGCTGGTCTAGGAAGGGTGAAATTGACTCAAAAACCAGGGAGACCCGAGGGACCCGTCAAATCGACGGGGCGGGCCGGGGTGTCTTAGGGCTTCCCCAGATGTAACCGAGGACTTAGCTAGAACTCTGAAAAGCCACAGACCAGACTTAGACCCAGATAGGGCAAACACCGTGTCTGCCTGCACCTCTCAGGCAGTGGCGATTCCGAATGTCCCGAGGCACGCACTAAAAGTGCGCCTCGTGTGCGATCTAGGCCAAATTTAGGTGCGCACACATAGCAAGCGGTTGAAAAGCATCAGCAGATGTTTCTTCTAGGCCTAGCTCTGGTAGCTTGATCAAGTCTGAAGAGGACCAGTCAACAAATGGGTCCTGCAAGTTCACGGCGGGGGATTCAGCAATTGGCATATTCATGATAGGTGGTTCATTCCAAAACATCTGCGCTATTCCTTCCAGATTATCTTCATCTTTCCTTGGGGAAGGTGGAAAATCATCACCCCATCCTTGGGCAACTACATTCTCAAGGGACCAGAGTGCCTTTAGACGGTCATTAGTAAATGTTCTGTACAGCTCTTCATAGAAGTAAATAGGCCATTCTGGTTCTCTGCCTTCTGCCTTTGCCCTCCTCAGCTCTTACTGACGCCTAAAAAGTTTTGCGTAGTCATGTGGTCCTGGGGTGTAACCAACTCCAAATCCAATGATGTTTTTTTGCCACTTCAATGGCCTTCTTCATTCCTTGCTTGTAACGGCCCAGACCTTCTCCTGCATGGAGTCCCCAGTTAGCACATTCAGCAGTTCCGAACATGCATTCTCTCTTCCTTCTCTTGAATTCTCTTCCCCTTTCATATGCTGGGATATTAATCACATTGACTAGTTCAGTAGCATGGAATTCCAAGGATGTTGGCAACTCATAATCAACATAGGGAACACCTAGTCTTTCGAATTCCCTGTGGTCCTCAGCATGTATTGTGATTAACTCATTACCAGAAATGAATCTGATCATTCTATGAAGAGTGGAGGGTACTGTCCCAGCATGATGAAGCCAAGGCCGGCCAATCAACAAGTTGAAAGAGGAATTCAGATCCATCAGTTCAAAGGCTAGGGTAAACGGCTTCTCTGCTATGATGATCGTCATAACAATCTCTCCAACAGAATCTCTTTTGGCATTATCAAAACCTCTGACATTATGTGTACTAGGCTTGATCAAGGAAGGGTCAAGCTACAATCCATAAAAAGTCCTCATTGGGCAGATGTTCAAAGTAGAGCCATTGTCAATCATTGCCCTTTTTACTACTGTGCGCGCGTCGAAAACGCCGCACGGGAAAGTTCGGAGTCGCCACCGCCTGATGGGGTGCAGGCGGACACCTAGGTGCCTAATCTTGTCTATTAGCCTAGTCTGCGGCTTGAGATTCTAGGTAGGGTCTCGGTTGTGGTTTGGGGAAGTCCGTAGACACCCCAGACCACCCTGTCGGATGACAGGTCCCGTGGGTTTCCCTGGTTTGAGTCAACTTACTTTGGTCTCACCTGATTCCTGATCCAATATGCAACTTGGTTAAGTCTGTTGGGACCACCTGAGTGGTGCGGGTCCCTTTAATCGCTTTTATCTTGTTTATTTAAAATGATCTGGGTATGTCGGGGTGGGCCCCGTTGGAAGGCCCACAGTGTCCTTGATGGACTTGGTCAAGCCCGTGTACCCTCGATGGGCCTCTAGCTAGTCTTAGGAGGCCCTGTGGGCTTGGGTGAAATGAATTATTTTTACTTAGTTTATTCAAGTTAGGGATTTATGTGATTTCCATGCCATAAGTGGGTCGGCATTGGTTTGCGGGCCCCTGGGTGGGCCCCCATGTTGGTTGCCAAAATATTTTAGATTTATCTTATTTGTCAAAGTGAGTTGACCATTGGGCTTGGGGCCTGTAGTCCAACTTTGGGCTTAAGAGCCCAGTTCCTTGAGGCTTAGGGTTTGCACCCTTCCTTGGTTCAGTTGGTGAGCTTCGGCGGGCCCAATAGGCCCTAGCCCTGAGTCTCGGCCAAACCACACATTTCATGCATCAAGCTCGGATGGGCCGCATTGGGTTTGGCCCGCCCGGTTGGAGTGGATTGCTTAAGTTGCTTATTTTTCATGCTTCGGAGTTTGTCGGGCTTGGTGGGCCCCGTTGGAAGGCCCACTATTATTCCGAGTTGGACCGGCAGTCCAGGTCCCATATTGGGTCACCCGGAAACCCTATTGGTTCACTTGGTTTGGTCCAAAATGGCATGAAAATTCGACAAGGATCCAAAAAACACAAAAAAATGCATTTTTGTTGTGTATCCGGCCTTAGTTGCCGGATACACACAGGCCCTAGGTGATCCGGCCTGAGTTGCCGGATCACCCTAAAAATGCCTTCTTTTGGGGTTAGGCCATGGGGGTGATCTCCAAGGGTTACTAGGAGTCTTCTATAAGCTGTGTGGGCCCCTGGGTGGGCCCACATTGGTTCAGGTTAGGGGAGAAGCCTCCATTTTGGTTTTTCAACAAGGCAAGAGAGCATTGGGGGCTGCTGCCCCTCATCTCTTTCCAACAACATGCGGCGATGAGACAGGGATCTTGCCACCCCTATCGGGACATTTGCACTTCACTAACCAATAGGAAATTAAAATCCCACAGCAAGGCACATCACATGGCATCACTATAAACTATCATGAGATAAACGTAAGGAAATTGTGCCGTGGGCACAGTGGAGCCACCACAACTAAAATGGCTAGGCATGCTGGACAGAGATTGGGCATAGCCTATGGACTGGGTGGGGGCTGGCATACGTGCTTATGACCCCGTGGGTTGGGCTTGGGGGAAACCTATGCACTTGGACTGGCCTGTTAGAGATCTTGGGACGGCAACCAACAACAAGGATTTTGGGGGGCTCAAACAGCAGGAATAGATGGGGGGTAAAGGGGATCATGCTCATGGGGGCAGGCTACACACACGCATGCATTTAGAACAACCAAACCATCAAGCAAAGCATGTGAGCACCATCAAAAAAGCAACTAAAGAAAAACTACGGCAGATGTGCAGGACAGCAAGCAAAAAGGCAGGTTTAAACATGCTACTAAGGCTTGAAATGGGGGGAAAAGGGGTGGGGAAGCATGATCATGGGATCCTTCTTCCTTGGTTCGAGCACCACCGGCCTGGTGGGCGAATCAACTTCATTAAAAAAAAGAAATGGGGTGCTGCTGCTGCTGCCAACAGCAACCCCAAAACAAACTTCACACACCTATTAGCTTGACACAAAAAGATAGATCATGCTCATATTTCAAAGGAATCATGCTCCACACTCAATCATCATACCAACACATGCAAACATAGACCTTTCACCATCATTGAGCATGTTCAAAACAGCAACCTATTTGATAGGAAAATGAACCAACAAGAAGGGTGGAGAAAGGGGGTTTACAGGGGGTACACTGGATGAAACAAGAGAGGAACAGGCTCCTCTTGAGTTAGCTTAAGCATAATCGAAACAACAACTTAATGGGACTAAAAATGAGGTGGACTCTCTCCCACTTCCTCATGGAACCAAATGTGGGGTCTCTCTTACCCTTAGAGACCTCCATATTACCAAAAGAGAGAGGAGAATGCATGCAAGTAAAAAAATTACGGATTTGCCCCTCGACTTGACCGATTTGACCGATTCGACGGATTTGACACTTTTGGATATCTACGGATTGCCCCCTGCGAAATTTTGCTTTAAACCTTGGGATATTTTATATGTTTGGATATTTACGGATTGCTCCTCGAAATATTTTCTTGAGCCACTCGCCACGTGTGCGGCTTTTTGCCACGTGCGCAGTTTCCGGTTTTTCTGCTCGGAAACTTCGACAGCTCATATCTCCTTCATCCGGACTCCGATTTGAGCAAACTCAGTTGCGTTAGACTCGTATCGGAGCCCTCTATCCAATGACATAGAGCTAAGTACCTGGCACGGGGTTCAAAAAAAGTCAACTTTCGGCTCACCCTCAAGTTTGACCAGCCCACAGAACCTTCATCCGGACTCCGATTCCAGCAAACTCAGTTGCGTTGGAACCGTGTCGAGATTCTCTATCCATTGAGATAAAGTGAGGTGGCCAATTTTCACTTGATCAAAAAGTCAACTTTTTGTCCCCTTAGGGTTTGACTTTTTAGTTAGGGTTTGCATTTCCGGCTCTTCCGGGAGCGCAAAAATGAGGTGCTTACAACTACCTTGTCATTGCATTTGACCATGATATAAAGAGGTTCGATGTGATCAGGGCCATCAGGAGGCAAATCATCATCTGAGAAGGAGATAGCCTTTGGCGCCATTATCAGAGAGACTATAGCTTCCAACTGTTCAGGTGCAGTTGTTTCTGGCACATGGGCATCAGATAAGACTTTCATTAAAACATCCTTGTGCTTCGGGGAGTCAATGAGTAGTCACATGATATAGATTTGTGCGGGGACCTTGTTCAACTGTTGAACAATGTCATAGTCAGGCACATGTATGCTGTTATACAATTCCGTGATCTCATCATCAGATGCTCGTCCCTTTCTCTTTTGGGTAAACTACTGCTCGACTGCCACTTCCTTCCCTTTCTCCTTCTTTCTTTTCTCCTCTTCTGTCTCTTCCTCGGGTGCAAGTGTAGGGTTTGTGTTCACATATCGACTAGATCGGTGATCCGGTTGACTTCAGTTTCAATAAAAAGGCGGGGAAGTTCATAAAAAGCGGGATCAATGTTATAGACAAGTGGAGCGGTGTGGTATGTGTGCAGGCGCGTGGGAGCGCGCATGCCTTAGGAAAGGGTAAAATGGGAAAAGGGAGTCGCCACCGCCTGATGGAGTGCAGGCGGACACCTGGGTGCCTAAGCTTGTCTAATTTGGTCTACGGCTTGAGATTCTAAGTAGGGTCTCATTTACAGTCCAGGGAAGTCCGTAGACACCCCGGTCTGCCCCATCAGGTGACGGGTCCCATGGGTCTTCCTAGTTACAAGTCAACTCAATTCGAAACTCACCTGATTCCTAAGCCAGCATGCCTGCTTTATTGGGTATGGAGGGACCACCTGAGTGGTGCGGATCCCTTTATTTGATTTTATCTTCGTTTTATTAAGTGAACTTAGTCTGCTTGTGCAGGTCCCTTTATTTGATTTTATCTTTGTTTTATTAAGTGAACTTAGTCTGCTTGTGTGGGCCCCATTGGAAGGCCCATAGTGAATCCTATGGAACCGAGGTAGTCCAAGTCTTTTGGGATTGGGGGAGAGGGAGATGGCTTAGGGTGCTGCCTTCTCTCCTCTAGGACATGTTCAAGAGTGAAACAGGGACCTAAGTGTCCTTGTTTTGGTTGCTCAAAATCTGCATCCAATTCTCCCTGTAAAGAGAACAATAGAGAGGCATGGGAGGCCAAGTGTAACGCCCCGAACCCGGGTCTATGCAAAACAAGCACCAAACCCGAATCCGAAGTGATACTGGGCCCAAAGCTACTAATTACCAGACATTTAAATCCAACTAATTAGATTAATTATCAGAGTGCGGAAATTTAAAACATTAATTTCATCAATATGCGTGGCTAGCTATAACCATCAAACTAACTCATCAATATCAATTCATAAATCTAGTAAATGGGTTTTCTAGCACACTTTCTCTCATATTCAATTAAATCATCAAATATCCATCAAGATACATCTATATCAACCTTTAAAAGAAAGATCTAAATGAAATAATAAAGATCCTCTGCTCAGTAATCTGCACACTTCCCCTCGAGTCAACCCCAAGGACGCTCTCACGTGAAACAGCTGAAAAATAAGATAATGAAGTAGGGATGAGATACAACTATCTCAGTAGGTAACACATGCATGCTAGAAATAGTTTATATATAAAAGTAATCATTCATGCACGATAAAATAATCAGGTAGTCACGGTCGATAATAAGAACGATTAATCACCATATGAAACCAAAATCTAATCAGTGTTCGGAATAAAGAGAGTTTATTATGTAACCTTCGTTTCAATTTGAAAGGCAATGTAATATAAATCAAACTCTTCTGATTCAAATGTAGATCATGTCATTCATAATTAATAGTAAGTCTCAATCTGATAACAACATTCTCCCATGTAGGATGCAATCACGCAGCAATCACATCTACCCTACATGAGGTCTCTCCCGCAGGAGTCATCATATCTCACCCGCAGGTGGTCACATCTCACCCGCAGGTGGTAATCACATATATCTCCCTTGTGGGATGCAATCACATCGTGATTACATCTCCCCCACAAGAGGTCACATCTCTCCCGCAGGAGGTCACATATCTCCCCTGTGGGATGCAATCCAATCAAGATCACATCTCCCCCAACAAGAGGTCTCATCTCACCCGCAGGTGGTCTCTCCCCTGTGGGATGCAATCCAATCAGGATCATATCTCCCCCAACAGGAGGTCTCATCTCTCCCGCAGGAGGTCATCTCACCCGCAGGTGGTCTCTCCCCTGTGGGATGCAATCCAATCAGGATCACATCTCCCCCAACAGGAGGTCTCATCTCACCTGCAGGTGGTCATCTCACCCGCAGGTGGTCTCTCCCCTGTGGGATGCAATCCAATCAGGATCACATCTCCCCCAACAGGAGGTCTCATCTCTCCCGCAGGAGGTCATCTCACCCGCAGGTGGTCACATATCTCATCCGCAGATGGTACAATCTCGTATAGCCATCATGGCATTCGGTCAACGGTCCAATTATATTTTCAGAAGGAAATTACCTATATAGAATCCTTGTAACCATTTCAAGTGAATTTGATCCTCTTTAAACCCCAAATTGTACTAAATCATAAAACAAGGTAGTTAAATATCTAATATAAACTTTTTAGTGTAATTGGACTTCAGGGACACCTTAAGAATAATCTTAGGGAAGTGTTACAAGGGGTGGAAATCCAAATACCCTATTTTATAATGATTTGGGACTCTGAATGTCATAAAGTTCTCAAAATACATTTTGGATGAGTGGATTAGTCTTAGGATCCCTAATAAGGTCACCATACCAATAATCAATCAATTCTGAGACAAAAAGTTTCGGACCCCAAAAATATTCTAAGTCTAGTTAAAAACGCTGACTTTTGGTATATAATTTTTCTAGACAAATCTACATGGAGTTTCGGGCTCAAATTTTGGTTGTAGTCTATTGAAGGGTAAACACATCTCCTAGAATTTTATGGGCTCCTGAATCACTCATCTGGGTATCAAACCCAAACCGGGCTTTTTGATAAAAATCGGGATTTAGGCATGAACTGGAAAGTTGACTTTTTATTGGCTGGGAATTAGACCTTGGAAGTATTTTTATTGGTTCCAAATGGGGGGTAAAACCTTATTTACATGTAAAGACTTAAGTAAATTGAGCAATAAATACACAGGACATTTACTTAAATGTCTTTCATGTAATAAGGGTGCTATGCGAGAGGCTTGGGTTATTTGGGAAAGGGTTGGAGAAGAAAAGGGGATGAAAAACTGCCGAAATTGCATTTTTTTGCTAGAGCGCCTAGGATCGCCTAGGCGGTCAAAGGTCGGCGGTAGTACAAAATAGGTCGCCCGCGGTCCGTCGTCCCGCGGTCTCCGGCGTCCTCAATTTTTATAACTAGCGCCGAGGATCGCCGAGCGCAGAGAGGTAGGCGGTCTCCCAAAAACGAACATAAAATGTTTAGAAATCTGATTTTTCATGTCCAGGATGATTCTAACATAATTATATGAATGATATCAAGCTAAATACATGTATATATAACACTAAAACATGCAATACGCTCGATTAACCTCCAAAACACAAAACGAAACGGAAATCGGTGCTACCTACCTCTTGAACGTGCGTTCTTCTCTTCCTTCTCCAAACAGCAACACTCAGACTCAAAAGCACTCCTTTGGGATGAAATAGAACCAGAGCAACCTCCTCCTCCTCCTTCTTCTTTGGTCGCTCTTACCGTCGCTCTCCGTCGTGCGGCTAACAAATACGAGCAAGTCTTCCCAACCTATTCGTTTAGGTCATTTTAGTGTATTTATATACCTACGATTCCATGCAACGCATGTGTATCACACTCCACACATTGCCCAATCAAAATACTTTAGCTTTAAAATATTAATCTTACCGCGATAACTCGCGATCAGACGCTCCGATCTGCGCCAAACTCCTGATCTTCACTAATAATGATATTCTCTACAATAATAAATTATTTCCATCCATAATAATCCTAAAGAATATTAATTGTTATTTTATTTTAATATTTGGGAAAATTCGGGGTTTTACACCAAGCTCAACCCATTTTCGACCAAACCACATGTAATCCATCAACAAACAGCAAGTTGATCCTACTAAACAAACTTCATGATGGGTCATAAAACATGTAGGGAAGATAAGTGGAAATAGCATACATGCAAGTGTGTGCTCAAGTGCACATGCTCCCTAAGGTGCCAACATGAAAGAGCCCTTACAAGGAAGAAATTAACCCGATCTTTAACGAGGTATATGTGAGATGAACTCGGGGCATTTGGGGTGAGGGAACATGCTGGAACAACAGACGTTCAAGCAGGAACATGGCGTGCTAAAGATGCCAAATAGTAGCTAAATGATAGGGGGGAAGGGATCCTAAAACAGAACTTAAAAAAAGTCTTAAAAGTGCATGAACATAACCCCTCATCCTCCTATGGGGGTATCCATGCCATCCCCCTTACCATGGGGCTAGCTTACCTTGATGAGAACACCAATTATGCAAAGAACATGCTATAATAATAAAACAACACTTCGTATGCACAAACTTACTCAAATATATCCAAACATGCTTTCATTCACATATGATGGACAAAATACAGAGAGGAACTTCACCTTGGGTTTCAAAGACCCTGGAGATGTGTGATTGAAGCTTCTCGAAGCAAAGGAGATGGCTGGAGATCCTTCCTTCAACACTAACAGCACCTCTTGCCTTCCTTCAAGTTCTTAAGCGTGAAAGAAGAGAGTGGAGAGGGGTTTGAAAGCTTGGGTATAGGAGGAGGAGGCTATCCAAAGGTTCAGGGGGCAGAGAAGAAGGGTAAGAAACAGTAGAAAATGACCATCCCTTGTCTACTGATCGGATTTTCCTTTTATAGAAAACAGAGACAAAACTGCATACTCTTTGCGGTTTGGTCGAAAATGAACAGTAACCGCACATACTGTGCAGTTTGGTCGAAACTGCAAGATATGTGCGGTTTTGGCCCTGTCTTTTCAGCAATGATTAGGGGACAAACTGGTCAGGCGCAGTCTGGCGCGCCATGCAACCGCACTGTAAGTGCAGTTACTTTTCGCACGCCGCTTGCGCTGATTGGCTGGCGTGAGCGGTGGCCGAAAAAATCAATTTTCTCCCTCTTTTTTGGTTGAGTTGACTGCTGAGGCAACTCAGCCGCCCACTCGGACGAATTAGACTTCCCCAATTTTTATTATTTCCCATTTATCTTAATTAGTTTAATTAAGATATTTTAACTTTGCCCCTGGAACTGTTTTGCTCATATCTTCTCCATCCGAGCTTCGATTCCTGCAAACTCAGTTGCGTTGGAGCCGTGTTGGGATTCTCTATCCACTAGGATGAAGCAAGGTAGTCAATTATCACTTGATTAAAAGTCACCTTTTGCCCCCTCAAGGTTTGACCTTTCAGCTAGGGTTTTCATTTTCAGCAATTCTGGGGGTGCAAAAATAAGGTGCTGATAGTATGATGGTGGGTCCAAGGTGAGCTGGGAAAGATTTAGGCTTTCTGGCTCAACTAGGATGATGGTAGGGTTAGGTATTACTGGGTTCCTGAGAGAGAAGAGGTTGATCAGTGGTGCTCTAGTAGGGATATAAGCTGGTGGAGTGATATAGCTAGATGGTGTGGAATCATCAGTGGGTAATGGGAGAAGATACTCAGATTCTGAATCGGGGTGTAGATGCACTCGGGGGAATTGTGGAGGGAATTTTGTTCTATCTTCTCCTCCGATGACATTTACTTCTTGCCATTCAATTTCTGCTTGGAGGTGAACCCTCACTGTCTGTCCTGGATGTCCAATCAAAATTGATGGATCAAACTGCATTGTATTGCAGCTGGTGCTTATATGATTGACGGTCTTATTGGTAGATGCTTGAAAATGACTAGGCAAAGGGTTGGTTGTAACACCAGTGGCTGGAGTTACTGGAGGCGGTGACGGAGGATCGACTGTAAAGCGTTTCTGATCAATCAAGTCTTGGATATCATGCCTCAGATCCCAACATCGGTTGGTGTCATGTCCCAGTGCCCCTGAGTGGTAATCACATCTCTCATTAGGATTGTAATTCTTGCCAATGAATGTTCTAGGATTTGATGGCTTGATTCGCAAATACCCTCCTTTTAGTAGTGTGGGTAGTAACTTAGCTAGTGTGTAGGGAAGTGGAGTGAATACTCTTCTAAACCTTGCCTCCATTTCTTCTCTTGTCCGTCTCGGTGGACCCTGATATGGTACGGCCACTTGCCCTTGATTCTATGGAGCTGTTGTCAGGGGCCTCTAGGAGATGTGATAAGGTTGAGTAGGTTGTACATAATTCACTGCCTGCCCCTCAGTTCTCCTTGGTTGCTCTTGCCCCTGGCTTCTATTACCCTAATTCGCCATTGGTCTCCTCTGAGTAACATTCTGTCCACTGCTATCTATCTTTCTTGACCTTACTGCATCTTCAATTCTGTCAGCTGTTAGAATCAAGTCATTGAAACTTGTAGAACTCTGCCCCAGTAACAGAGTGAAGAAAGGTTGACCAAGTGATGCTATAAACAAAGATGTCATCTCTTGTTCTAGTAGTGGTGGCTGGACCAGTGTTGCCAGCTCTTTCCATCTCTTAGCATAGTCCCAAACCAACTCATGGTTCTTCTTTGCTAACCTTTGCAACTCTGCCCTTGTTTGAACCATCTGGCTATTCAAACGATATTGTTGAATAAACACTGCAGCGAGGTCATTCCAAGTCTTTATCTTGGCTTTGTTTAAGCTCAAAAACCAAGAATAAGCAGCCTCGATTAAAGACCGCTAAAAGAACTGTACCATGATTTTCTCATTTTTTGCATATTGGCACATGTCGCCAAAATACGACCTTAGTGGTTTAGCGGACAACCAGTGCCATTAAACTGGTGCAACTCAGGACATTTGAACTTGGTAGGGAGTTGTATGTCTGAGAAAAAATAGAGGTTTTCCAGAGTAGCCTCACTTTGAACCGTGTTTGGCTGTCGCTGCTTCAAAGATCTTCCTTCATGGCCGCCAAACGAGCCTCAAATTGAGCTTCTTGCGTTCTATACCAGTCTTCTTCGTCCTGCCCCAGTTGGACAGGTGCGAATTGTTCTTGCTGCTGTATCGGGTGGACAAGATCAACCACAGGAGGTGGGAATGGAACAGCTTGCGGTGGCGGATGTGGCGGTGCCATAGGTGGAGGTTGTGCTAGCTGTGGCGGAAGCAGTACTGCTGGTACTTCTGCCCGTGGTGGGAGTGGTGGTTGGTGTTGTTGAGTGATCGGAACTGTTGGTTGAACTTGTTTCAGATCCCTGATCTCTGCCATGAGGGACTGAATAACCATAGCCATGTTTTCGACCTTTTGGGTTAGGTCGTTAACCACTTGGGTTTCACTAGATTCTGCTTGGTACTGAGCTGGTGGAGTCTAATTTCCTTGTGCATCCATATCCTGTCTTTTGCGAGATCGAAGATTGTATGGGCTTCTTGGAGCAATTTTGGATACTTGTTGATCATTTTTCAGAAGTTAGTGCATTTCTTTGGCAATTAATCATATATAGACATTTTTATGTTTTTTTTTTTTTTTTTGCTTTTAGAACCTATTTGCAGATTCTTAAAATTTTTTTTTTTGCCATGGTCAATCGAGATCAAATTTGTGATTTGATTTAGCTGTGTGGAAGCAACTTAGGGAGAATCTCTGAAAATGTATCATTTTTAGTTACACAAAGGCAACTGGGAGAGAAAACCTAAAGGAATGATCTATTTTAGTTGCACAAAGGCAACTGGGAGAGAGAACCCAATGTCTAGTGGTTTGTTTTAGTCGTCTGTGGACAACTGGGAAAGAGAAGCCAAGGTATTGATCTATTTTAGTTGCATAAAGGCAACTGGGCGAGAAAACCCAAAGTCTAGTGGTCTATTTTAGTCGTTTGTGGATGACTGGGAAAGAGAACCCAAGGAATTGATCAGTTTTAGATGCATCAAGTCAGCAAGGAAAGAGAACCTAAAGAATTTGATCTATTTTAGTCGATTACGATAAGGAAAGAGAACCTCTTGGTTCATGGCCTAATGAACCGGAGCTTGTTTATAATGAATTGAACTCAATATCACGGGATTGGACTTATGTCTCCGTAGGGGGTGATCCATAAACAACACCCAGGCTCACCCAGCTAGTCTCCGATTTAAGAATCGGCCGCCAGGCGCAACAATTTTTGGACTCAAGTCGAGTCTCCGCAAGGGAAGGGCTAAAAATAGCCACCTCCAGGTTCACCCAGTTGGTCTCTGATTTAAGAATCGGTCACCAGGCACCACAATTTTTTGGACTTATGTCTCCATAGGGGGTAAGCTAAAAAGCAAATACCCAGGTTCACCCAGTTGGTCTCCGATTTAAGAATTGGTCACAGGCACCACAATTTTTTGGACTTATGTCTCCGCAGGGGAAGGGCTAAAAATATCCGCCTCCGGGCTCATCTGAATGGTTGGTCTTGACGGGGCCATCTTCAAACGCCACCAATTTGGATCGTTGGATCCAGGGCAAAAACCGAGTGATCTTGTGAATAAGATGCATTCGGGTGTGATCCGAGTTCAATCCATGAGCATTTTAAAAAACGCTTATGGGTATTAATATTAGAATAATTAAAGAGTAGGATTTGAAGGAAGGGGTCTAATATGACTAGAGATCATGGTTTTGTATAACTGGAAAGAGAGAGTCCCTTAGGACCAAAAGGCAATATTAACTTTACAACAAGCATCTGCAAACTAATTTTCTGTTTTCTTCATGTCCATCAAAATTAAAATTAAAGCATTAAACTGAAATAAAAACATATGCATAAATTATATTACAAAAAGCCCAACATGGCTCAAAATACATCAAAGTTAGGTCCAAAAATGAAAGCATCCTAGCCAATGTCTAACTAGGTGGGTCATCATAAGAGGAGGACACATCCTGCCTCCTAAGGGCATGCAGAAGTTTATTCCGCAAACGCCTGTCCTCATCTGCGTGCTTGCGCAATCCACTCAGTTGCTGCTGGAGGGCCTCATTGGTCTGTCTACTCTCCCGCTCCGATTCAATGTAGGCTGAATGGATACGGGAGTGTGCCTCCTGCAGTTCAGCCATCCTATCTCTGTAGATATTAGGGGGCGGAACTGGAATGCCCTCAGGTATGTCAGTCTGGAGAGGTGAGACGCCATCATGGCCAAAATCCCTAGTCATTTTCTACTTATATTCTCGAATATGATGTTTCGAGAATATATCATGCTCGTGCTTGCACACAGTCTTCCACTCTATCAATAACTGTTTCCTCAACTCCTTTGAGAGCAGGCCTGTCAGATTAGTTGCATCATCCTCAAGGGGGATTCCCTGCGGTTTCCCAAACTGTCTCAAAACTCTTATTGGATAGTACGGTACAACATGTGTGAGGCCAATTAAGGCCTGGCATCTCCTATCTCTGAAGGCTAAAATGGGGGTATAAGTGAAATGAAAGGTTCCCCACCACTTGATATCAACATCCTCATCTAGGTGGAGAAAGTATTTCAGCCACTTCTCTCTAGTAGGTAAGTTTGGATGTATTTCTCTTTGGGCTATGCATGTGACGTTGTCACGGACTTGCCCATATCTCTCACTGATGGGTTCTGCCACCGTCAAGTGGTCATACAGCCAAACATGAAGAAGGGGAGCGCACCCTTGAAACCTTCTGGTTCCATTCTTGGACAAGGTTAAGGCATGATAGAGTTGGGCAAGTATCAGTGGCATGATCCGATATCCAACCGAGAGTTGATTCACAATTTCCATGAGGGCCAAATTAATGGTGTCTCCCCTAGTTGGAAAAAAAATTTGTGACAGAACCACGAGGGTGAAGGTGTCTAACCAAACACGGGATCTTTCCTGCTTTTTGTTCCTTATCTTTTCTGCGAGGAATTTCTTGGAGACCCTCATGAATGATTTGTCACCTCCTAAAGTCTAGAATTCTTCCCTCGAGAGGCCAAAGAAAGTACAAGCTTCATTCTTGTAACTGTCTTTGAGGTTTAGCCTGGTGGGTTCTCCACGATCATGAAACCTGAGGAATAAGTCTAACTCCTCAATCGTGGGTGTCAACTCTATAGTCCCAAATCGGAATACTAAAATTGAGGAACCCAGAATAACAAGGATGACTGAATCATGTTCCAATTGATTGGCACATTCAATAGGGACAAGGTTTGCCCCATGTGATATTGTGCCTCCCACTTAATTTGCTCATCCCCTTGGAGCTGCCGTGTCCAAGATCGGATCCAAGGAGTGTCCCAGGCACACTTCTCTATCTTAGGGAACTTGGTTTTCTCAGAAGACGATGCCATGTACTGTACTATCAATTAGTGTTCCAAGTCATTTTGGATTTCAATGTGAAAGCTCTCTATTAGTGTGATGAATAGTAAAAATCAAAGCAAGTAAAAAAGAAACGGGACATCACCATATTTCATGCCTCTAATCAAGAAAAGAAACCATGCACACAAAGTGTGTGATCCTAAGGGTAGGTGCCTGTCAAGGCACGACTCCTAGACATACTTGTGTAAGGAAGCACACCCAAGTCCTGACCAGCCATATTCTTTTATCTACTCTTTCATCTGCTGATATAAAACTTATAACTTGCTAGCTAGGGCGAAAATTACATGATGTTCAAAAAACTGAAAGAGAATGCAATCTTAGGGTTTTTGAGAACTCTAAGAAAGGATACATTTGATTCAAAAAGGGTAGGTTGAAAACACCAAATTATAGGGTTCAACTTTTTTTGATCTGATCTAGCCTACTTTCATCTGCTTAAAGATTGATCCAGACTCAAGATACTTCCTATGGACTCAATGGGTAGAGGCTCACGACTCTTAGGACTCAATGCATGGATCTGGGGTGGTTCTCCTTATCAAAGTTTTGGTAAGCTCCCTAATTTAGGGCTGAGGTAGCCTGAAATCTAGGGTCCATTCAATTTGATGCAAAAGGAGGCAAGGGTTGCTGCCCCTAATGGACTCTTGGATTTTAGACTTCATTCATCATTCACATTCACATTCACATAGTAGGGTGTATCAGAACATTAGGTAGGAAAAGGGGACCCACCCAGAGACAAATGCCTACAAGGGTCTAAGCCAAGTACTAGACCCTCGCATACCACAGCAAGAAACCAGTGGCGCTATAGGAATCTAGATACCTGGGAGATGTTTTACCTCGCTTTCCCTGGCAAGCCAAGGGCGCGTGAGGCTAATACCATCCCAAAATTTGTTTATACGATAAAGAAGGATGGCTGCTAGAGAGATCTAGGTTTGGTAATCATTCAATCGGATCACCCATGCGGGCTCCCTCGCGTGTGTCACCCCACACAATTTATATCAAAGCATGTAAACAAACCACAGTGTGCGTGAGTGCACATGTGTGCATGGGAAGGAATTTTCACTGCCTCATATAGTAAAGTGATGAATTAGTACACAAAACAATGTTCTAGGAGAGTTCCCAGGTAATTGGAGTGGTAAGAGTGGTCCCACTTAAAAACTAATTTCCTTAGGCAAGTATCTCGTCCTTTATGACAGAACTCCCCAGAATATGTTTTTGCGTATTTTCAACACTTACTAAGTAAGGCGGCAAATCTTCCTTGACCCATTTGTGCAAGTGTGTGTTTATGTACAAAAAGAGTGTGCGTGCATGTGCATGTGTGTGCACATGTGCAAAGAATAAACCCATTATAATCTAATTAATCAAACCAGGTTAGGTCAGCCCCTAGCGATTCCGGGTTCGATCAAACCAGAGATTCTAGTTTCGGTCCCCAGCGGAGTCGCCAAGCTGTGTGCACCTCGAGCGCATGGAAGAAGAAGCGTGTTACATGTTTAATGGAGTCGCCACTACCTGAAATGGTGCAGGTAGACACCTTGTTGACTTTTGGCCTGAACCAGTGATTCTGGATAAGTGACCCGATTACAACCCAAGGAAGTCCTTGAGCACCCTGGGTTGCCCCACCGAAATGGGTTCCCTTAAATCAGTTGGATCGTATTTGGGCTGATTTACTATTATTTAATTTTTTTTATCATATATATATATATATATATATATATATATATATATTTTTTTTTTTTTTTTTTTATGATCACATATGTACAAATATTGGAGGAATAAAGGTTGCTATACTACATCCTATACAAAATATAATACATATAAAAAAATTCCAAAATAAAGAAATTCAAATCAAATATTCCAACATGTAGCAATGTACTTGGTTACTTAAAATATATACATATATTTATTTATCTTTTATTATTTTTTATCTTATGTTTCTCATATATACAAGGGACTAGAGGAATTAACATGTTACATTATACATGAAACAAAATAAGGAGGTTTATTAAGATATTCCAATGAAAAAAAAAATTCAAAATGAGTAAACCTACGACCAACTAAAAAAATACAATCCTTAGCCACATCATTTAATCTTTTATTTATTTTTTTTGTTTTCTTATATTTTTTTTCCTTTTTTTTATGATAATTTATTTACACAAAGCATTTTAAAAAAAAACTCAATCATATTTTTTTATTGCTTTCCTTATGCCTTTTCTTATTCTTTCTTTCTTTTCTTTTATGATAATTTCTTAGGCCTTCATTTTTTTTTCTTACTTCTAAGGATTTGGAGAAAAAGAGAGTTGTTATAAAAGTGACAAATGTTTAAAAATAATTAAGGAAAATAAATATGTTAGTTAGGCATATTATCTAAAAAATTAAGAAAAGAATAAAAAATCTGATTATTAAGTATGTTAATTAAGCATATTATCTAAAAATTAATTAAGAAATTAAGAAAAATTAAACATGTTAGTTAAGCATATTATCTAAAAAGAAATTGAAAGAGAAAAAAAATTAAAGAAATAACATGAAAGAAATAATGAAATAATAAATGAAAACTAGGGGTTCTTAAAAAGGGTTTTAAAGAAGGACTAATCATAAAATACTATAAGTTCTTTTTTAAATCCTTGAACATTTTAGAATAGCAAATTAGGCATGATAGCTTATCAAATTCTCAAAACTTATCCCCAACACCATTCGTTCAACAGAAAAAAAAATTTTCATTTGACTTTCCCATCTTTCAATCTCTTTCTTATTTTCACTCTAATTCTTCTGAACTTCATTTCCAACTCTCAAACAAAAGACCAAAAGAAAGAATTTTAAGAATAGCCACTGGTGGCTGTCCAACAGCCACCTGTGGCTGTTTATTTTCTAAACAGGCTCAGCCATTTCGGCTGAGCCAATCCTCCTTTCATCTCACACCCACTCTTTTAATTCCTCTTCTTTTATTTCATTCCAATCCCTCTCAATTTCCTTTCTAATTTTCAAACACATGGAAAGAAAAAAAAACTTTAAGAACAGCCGTAGGTGGCTGTCCAACAGCCACCTGCTACTGTTCTCTCTCTTTTTTTTTTACCAGGCTCAGCAATTTCGACTGAGCCAATCTCCCTTCCGTTCTACATATTACTTAAACACTTTACATAGTGAGGGAGAACTTGAGCAAGATAACATTTAACCACCTGAAAAATGAGTTCAGCAGTGACCGAACATGGTGTTGTTCGGTCACTTCTGAACACCACATCTATTCCTTTTTTATTCTTTATCTTTTCCTTTGTTATTGTTCTCTCTTGGCACATCAGACCATCTGAAGATGATGCTGCCAAATGAAAAAACACCACCTGCCAAATGAGTTCAGCAGTGACCGAACATGGTGTTGTTCAGTCACTTTTGAACACCACACCTTTTTTTTGTTGCTCTTTTTCTTTTGTTAATGTAAAACCCCGAATTTTCCTTAAATAATAAATTAAATTAATAAATGATATTAGTGAGAGTTATAATTGATAGAAATAATTTATTATTGTAGGGGATGATCTAATTAGTGGAGATCTAGAATTGGACGCAGATCTGACCGTCTGATCATGAGATATCGAGGTATGTATTCTGATTGGGCGTGTGTATGGAATTTGGTGTATGTGAGATACATGGGATCCGTGAGTATAAGTATTAGTTTAATAACCTAAAACATTATACGTTCGTATTTCGCTTGTATTCAACAGCCGCAAGCGACAACCTTGAGCGAACGAGCGACCGAAGGAGAAGAAGAAGAAGAGGAAGAAGAAAAGCCTGGGTTTTTGTGTTCTTCATCGTCTAGGGAGTACCTTGCGTCTGTGAAAACTTTTGTTTGGAGAAGAAGGAGAGAAACCACGCACGAAAGAGGTAGGTGACACCGTTTACCTTCGTTTTTGTATTTACATGTGATTAATCGACAAAAGCATGTTTTTATGATATGTAATGATGTATATATTTTGATAATCATGTTATAAATATGTTAGAATGAGTTTAGACGAGAAAAATCATGTTTTGGAACTGATTCTGTTCGATTTTGAACGACCGCCGACCTCGACTGTTCTCGGTGATCATCGGCGATCTTAGGCGCTCGTTATAAATCGTAGACCGCTTGAAGACATATCGTCGGCGTTCTGATTTGAACTACCGCCGACCACAGACCGCCGGGGCGATCCTGAGCGATCCTAGGCGCTCTGTTTAGATTTTGCAGATTTTCATAATTTCACACCCTGATTCAATTCCAAACTATTTTTAGACAATTTTAATGATTAAATAAGATATTTTTAGACCAAAATAAATTATCTAATTCCCTGTTTTACAGAAAAATAAATTAGGAAGGTATTTAGGACATTAGTTGCCAAACTTTGAAAGAAATGGAGAAACCTAGTTTTTGGAAAACCTAACTTATATTTAATTGCTAGAACATCTTCTAAATGACACTATAAACCAGAAAACTGTATATAGAGAATTCAGAACTCAGATGACAAAATATTGAAGTAATTAACAGATTTAACCTTTATATGCCGCTAGGCACCAACCCTTATAGAAATATTATATTTTAGGGAATTTTGGAGTCTAGTGGGCATAGCTGGTTATGGATCCATAGTTGTAGCTAGATAGCTGAGGGATATGTCATTTGGGTTGAGTTACTCCTATATGCGACGCGCTTCCTTTGCAAGTTAGTTTGTCTGGGAAGGTCCTATGTCTGGAGGGACACCCCGGTGAGTCGCTGGTGATTCCCTGTACATGTGGATAAGCGACCATCTCCATGTATTGATTTTGGTGCTGCATGCTGGTGGTAGCTGCATGCTGGTGGTACATGCCAACTCTGATGGGTACGTGTGCAATAAGTCAGTGACTACGGCTCTTGTCTAAGCTGCGCTGCATGGGATTTGAGTATCATTAGTAGCATTGCTCCTAAGTCGCACGGTGGTATAGCAATTGGTTGAGAATTATCTCAAAAGGTTTATCTATCTTTGTGAGTCCTACAATGACACTGAAATCACAACACTTGATACTATTATTGAATACATGCTGCAAGCATGTGATTGAGATATTGATCGGATGTGACTGCTTAGTGCATCTTAGCAAAGTGTGAATTAGGTTATCGATCTTGATATTGGATTCTTATATTAAAACTTACTAAAATTCATTTCTAAAATTGTTTATCAAACTGTTTTGTATTCATGAATGATATGAATGATTATACGAGCCTGATTAGTTGATATTGCTTAATCGTGCATGAACTGTTACTTTACTTATATGAACCGTTTAATCATGCATGTGTTACCTACTGGGATATTCGTATCTCACCCTACTTTTATTTCATTTTCAGCTGATACGCGAAAGGGGGATCTTAGTGATTTCCAGGGAGAGATAACTGAGTACACACCAGAGGATTACTATTATCCGGATCTTGTGTGAGGTGGATGAATGATATAGACTTAGCACTTTTAATTAGATTATTATTATTCATTTGAATTTGATGTATTAGAGAGATGAGAGAGAGATAGTAACCAGTTTATTTTACCAAACTTTGATATTAATGATAGATGATCAAACTATATGTTTATTTGAGGATTTTAAACTACACTTCCGCACATACTTGTTTCCGCAACTCTGATAGTATAATAAGTTGAATGGATTTTAATTCTTTGGTCTAGTATATTATTGATGATGTATTTGATATGGGCCAGTAACACCTCGGATTTGGTTGTTGAACTAAATTCGGGTTGTTACAGTAGCGAACCGGGTTCGGTTCGGGTGCCGGTTTGCACTGACCCGGGTTCGGGGCGTTACAGTTATAGCTTGTCCTTTGTACATCAGACCATCTAGAATTCAAACTTAAGTATCACACTTGCTAAAGAAAATACAGATTTGGCCATGCTTTGGATCATCTTATATGTGAACAAATTGCACAATTGAATTATCACAAATAATAGGCTCTATCAGGTTCGGCCATAACAGGTTGATTGTTTCTAACAAGGTCAACTTGCAAATTAGGCCATAACACCACTAAAAAATTTTGCAGGTTAGAAATTTCAAATTTAGAAATAGCAAGTTAGAATTTTACAGGTTAGAAATTGTATTTGACAATTCAACAATAACAAGAATACATGTTTGGCTACAGGTTCAGATACAGGTTAAAGATTGGACATGGTAATCTGATTACAGGTTAGAAATTGGATCATATTTTTTATTTGACAATTCAATAACAAAAACAAAATACATTTGGCCATCGCCATAACATTGGCATGCTTTGTATTATATTCTTTCATTTGACCATTCATTTAACAACACTAACAAATACTTGATTAAAGAATCAACAAACAAAATAAAATAAAATAAAAACCTGGTATGGAGTCGATTTCCTGGAAACTGGTAAGCACAACTCCAGATGTTCCCTCCTTCCTCTTGCACAACCATCTTCCTTCTTTTTTTTCCTCTCTTCCCTCTTTTCTGTAAAGAACTCTCTCCTTTTTATCCTCCTCCCCTTTTGCTCCCAACTTCAAGCCTTTTTATAGAGAATTCCCACCCCTTCAACTTCTTAACCCCTAACCTTTCCTCTTCCTCTCCTAAACGTCTCATTTCCTTAACTTCTCCTCTTCATCTCTTAAACAACTAACCCCCTAACTCCTCCTCTTCCTCTCTTAAACCCTTAACTCTTCCTCTTCCTCTCTTAAACACCATCATTCATTAGGTTTGGTCAAAGTCTATTTTGTCCCACATTTTTATTAGGCTTATATTTTTTTTAAGCTCAGTCTCAATATCTCAAGAGAATATGAGTTGGACCAATTCGTCCAACTCATTTCTCTTTGTTTATTTTTATTATTTTTTTTATTTTCTTTTAATCTTAAAACTTTTATTAACTTTGTTATTAAATTTTTTATTTATTTGTATAACAAACCCCATTAGGAAACTTACTTATTTACTAAAACAACCCCAAAATTTTTAATTTATCATTGGTTATATGGCAGCCACCATGGCGTACACGTGGTTGCCATGTGGTATCTAATTTCGATTTTATAAAAATCCCCAAACTACCCTTTATTTCTTTTATTCATAACTTAGCCGTTTGAGATCCAATTCGAGCACAGTTTTGTGCATCGAAATCGTCTCAAAATTCTTTTTATTATGAACTTGTTATTTCAAAAAGACGGGTCCACTATAAAAACCTCGATTTACGTGCCCACATATATGCCAGTTTAAGATATGTTTTTTGGACAATTTTATAGTGCAAAAATGGGGTGCTGACACAGTTCCTCCACTTTCAAGTGTTTGCTACTTGCCTTTTTTATGAACCCAGATTTGTTGAAAACTCCTTTTGTGACCATTTTATGATCTTGATATCACCCCTCTAGATTTATTCAATTCGAATCTCCACCGTTCAGTTTTAAGCTCTCCATGAGTAGATCAAAACTATAAAAGTTCAGCCCCTTCCAACGGTTGGATCTTCCTATCTCGTCGTTCGAAGTTGGCTAGTCGGTCATCTCTGCAACTCCTTTTTCTTTCTAAATCTGATTTTCCACCAACTTCTGGGTTAGTTCGCACTACCTTAGATTCCTCTAAATCCGATCTCTACCGTTCAGATTAAAGTATCTCATGTATAGATCATAACGTCCAAATTTCATGACGATCCAACGACTGGATCTCCAAGGATCATTGTTCAAAGTCTGTTGGTCGGACCTCTGTAGCACCTCCCTTTTCTTTCCTCTCTTTTCTCTCATTATCTTCTTCCCTTTATTTTTCTCCCAAGCCCCAGCACGAATTTCTTCTCTTTTCTCTCTTATTTTGGCTTACTTTCCAAACCCTAAACCTTCCCTAGGCCTTTCTTTTTATAAGCTCTCTTAATTAGAAGTTCTAATAGGTTTAGGAGATCTTCTAAATAGGATTCCCACTCTTAAGTGGAAACCTTCCTATCTTAACCCTTCTTCTAATTCCTCTTTTAAGTATCCCATATAAAAGAAGGATTTATTTTAATTTATTTTCGTGCTAATTTAATTTCTTATTTTAAAATATTACTAAAACACCCCAAAGCTCCTATTTTCCTCAAATTTAAGGCTCTTTATCAACCATAGTCAATAATATACCATTTTTCCTACTTTTAAGTTATAATTTGCTATTTAAATCCAAACCTAACCCAAATTAAGTCTAGTTAAATATTTCAAGTCTAATAATTATTTACTTACTCAATATATTAATTTGGCTAATTGAAAAATGACTAAAATACCCTTTCCTTGAAATTCCATATTTAACCTTTGGATCTTTTTCCAAAAATTCTCCTTTTTATTTCTCACATCAATCTTAACCATATAATGCACTTGGATTAGTACATATCTTCTCCAATCCTTTATATTTAAATCACTCTCCCAATTTATCTAAATCAACCTTGTTCTTTCCTATTTAAATGAATCCACTATTTAAATTTCTAATTACTCAAAATTATTGTTTATTTATTTAATCACTAATATCTCTTTGGATCATAATATTATTCCTCCAATACCTAAATTAAATCTTAACTTCTTAATATTTAGGCTTATTTAATTTACTTTATTTTAGGAAAATCCAGGGTTTTACAAAGGAT
This sequence comes from Buxus sempervirens, assembly GCA_947561395.2. Taxonomy (NCBI): domain Eukaryota; kingdom Viridiplantae; phylum Streptophyta; class Magnoliopsida; order Buxales; family Buxaceae; genus Buxus; species Buxus sempervirens. The sequence goes on from OX387182.1 coordinate 27,708,204, forward strand.
ATTCACCAAACCTGAATTTCTTAAGAGTTTAGGGTTGTCTAGCAAGTTTGAGGGTATTCACCCTATGAACTATGGAAAGGTGGGTCTTCCTGAAGTTAAAAGGAAGAGGGTAGCACCCTTTTTGGTTCAAAGTTGGTTTGGTTTAGGGTATGATTTGATCTTGCCATAGTCTCCTTATGTGGGTCTGTAGCGACTTTGTGGGCCACTTGGTGGGCCTCACAGTGGGTTTCTTTGATTTGCTTATCTTGCTTAAGTTTGATGCCAAAATGTTCTAAGGATTGGCTTGGGACCATCTTTAGGCTTAGGTTGGAAAACTTAAGGCTTATGAGAAGTAAGGGATGAGGTCCCTTTCCTTTGGTTCAATTAGGTGGACTCTCTTTAAAGGAAGAGGTAGGGCCCGGTATGCCTTCACCAAAAGTTGTGGCCAAACCATCTATCCTATCAAGCATGATCCAGATTGGGCTTTAATTGGGCCTCTTGCGGTGTGGCCCTTTATTTAGGTGGATGTTTGCTTAATTATGTCAATGAGGTGAGTTGGCATTGGTGGGCCCCGTTGGAAGGCCCACCGAAATCAAGTTTGGGCCCATGATGGCCCAAGGCCCATTTTGGATTAAGGGGAAGCCCAAAACCCTGCTAGATTTGGTTAAGTTGGATTTAAAAGGGATAAAAGCAATAATAAAACCAAAGGAAACATTTCTGGATTTTTCCTGAGTTGAACCTAAAAGACAATTCGGTCAACCCAAAATTTAATAACAACCGAAATTGAATTTCTGTTATACAGAGAAGCCCGAATGACCAAAATTTGATTTCAATCATTCCCTGCTTATTGCTTGACTGACCTGAGAGTTCGGTCAAGCATGAAAAATATCAAAACTACACTTCTGAGCAGGGGCTGAGGATGCTGGTCGTTTGGGTTGATCAAGGCTTCTGTGGGCCCACAGTTGTTTGCAAATTGTGGTTAGGCCTAAATTAACCTAGTTAGGTTGATTTTAAACCAAAGGAAATGGGGAGCAAGGCTAGAGGCCTTGCTCCTCCACCCATGAGATGGAGTTCATGTGACAAAATGAGGAATCTAGATGTCCCCATCCTCATCTTTGTCCTCATTGAGAGGAGAAAGGAAGTGACCATTAGGTCTTGCTATGGTCCTTTGGCCACACCATGTACGTACCCACACAAGCACCCAAGGCAAGCAAAAGGGAATAGAATGGACCATTATAAACATGCTAAAACAATTAAAGTGAGGTGTGTACTTCCCTTGGTATTGATGGAGACAATAAGAAGACTATGGATGGAGAAGCCTAAACATGCTTTCCAGCGGTGTATTAAATATGTTCTTCATGCTAGATTCTCATGGAGATCATGTAGGATGACCAAAACATGAACAAACAATGAGTAAACAATCATTGTAGTGGTGTGTGGGGTCTGACTTTAGCATGCATGCAAGGCAATGATGCACTCAACCATTTTCAAGTGTTAAGACACTCACAAACTAAGCTAAAAAGTAGCTAGAAAGCAATTAAAAGAAAGGAAATGGGGGGGGGGGGGGGGGGTACATTGGATCTAGAATAAATGGGGGAGAAGGGTAGCACATAAACTACCGAATATTTGAGACTCTCTCTTCAAAGCCACGATCATCACCCCACAAGAAGAATCAACTTGAATACCACTCAAATCAGCAATTAAAGTGTGATTTTCGTAGGACATGGGATGTACTTATCTCCCTTCCATTTATCCATCAATCCCACCTTACCATGTGGGATCACCCTTTGATGAAAGGAGCAAAATAATACCCAAAGAAGAAGAGGAGAAAAGAGAAAAAGCACATAACACTAAGCATGCATTTCAAATATCCCTTGCATTAACCTTAATCTCACATATGTTACATAAAATGTAAAACCCCGAATTTTAATAAAATTAAAATTCAGATTTTATAGTGGATTAATTTATTTTTTTATTTAATGGAAAATTTTGGGAAAATTAAATAAGAGTTAAACTGGAGATTTCGAAAGTTTTCAAATGGGAAGTGTGTTAGTAAAGATAAGAGATAAAAATTAAAGATTGTATTGGGTGTTTTTTGAGGGATTAGTAGAGTGGCGAGTAGGTGATCAGATCATATCAATTGGTGTTTATGTAGGAAACCATGTTGGGATGGAAATTATAGAAGCAGGTTTTAAAACACAAACTTGGCGGCTATAAAAGAAAGTTCATTTTCGTATGGCAGTTATTTGGTTGTCCTGATCAAATGCTCCAGAGATCTGGAAATCAGAGGGGAAAGGAAGAAGAGAGTTAGGTTTCTCAAGATGAAGTGGTAGTGATCAGAGGGAGTTCGTGGTGCCGTTTAATCTCTGTTCGAGAGAGTTTGAGGAACTCATGCGGCAGCATTTAGGTCTGTTATAGAACTGCAAATTCAGTGGTTCAATCCGAAATTCAGGTAAGAATTAGTCAATTAGGCTCTTTTTAGTTGGATTATATCAAAAGGAGTTCAGATCTAAAGAGATAGGATTAGAATAAAAATTTCAGAAACACCTGTTCGTGCGATCAGATCTGGAGTAGAGTTTCAGAAAATTTAATTGAAGAATTGAGGAGTTTCTCAGCTGAGAATTTCTTCTAACAGGTTAGTAGCACTTTCTGATTTGATTTGTATGAACTGAACTGGAAATTTGGTGTAGTTGGAGTAAGCATGTAGCTGATTCCCTGGTCTTGACTGTTTTGATGTCTAGACCTGAATGACTTGAAATTCATGAAGTAACTAGGTTTATATGCATGATAATGGTTTGATTAACTACTTAGTAATTTGTTGGAAAGAAATTATGGAGAAAATTAGATCAGGTTATGCCTATGCAAATTTATAATTAAGTTGGTGTTGCTGAATTGCTGTTACGAGTTAGCATGGGTGTCTAAGATCATTTGGAATGTTTTTGGTGCTTAATTAAATTTGAATGAGATTTAATATACTGCCGGAAAGGTTTAGATTATCTTAGAAAAAGTTCGAAAGCAAGGTATCAATGCAGTCCAGGTGTTTGGGTTCATCAACAAAACGTAAACCTGGAAATTGCTACCTGGCGCTGAGCACTGTTCACCTGGCGCCAACCTCTTCAAAGGTTAGCGCCAGGTGCTGTTACCCAGATCTGAGTGATTAATTTCGTGAATTGGTTAAATGTTTAAATGGAAATCCAAGCAGGGCTAAAGGTGATTCTTAAGGGTTAAAATTTGGTCGATGGCAATGAGAATGTAGTAGATTGGATACCTGGCGCCTACCTCTGTAGAGGTCAGCGCCAACCTCTCTTTCAAAATAAGCTGTGTCTGTTAGCATATATTATTAGTATATGTTAAATTCTATAATAGTAGTTGTGTTATGTAATTAGACACTAGTAATACAGCTAAAGGATTGTTAGTATAGCTGCTAGTGCCTACATCTTTAGAGGTCAGTAGCAACTCACTCATTGTAATATGGGTATTGGTTTTTCAAAATCCAGTTAGGGGTATTCTCATGAGACTTAATTAGAAATTTTATGAAGGTTATGTATGAGTAGATGAGCTAAATTGGCAGCATAGTTGAGGTCATAAGTTCTGAACTCTGATCAATTATGTGGATACCAAGTGCTGCTGGGGTTGGTGCCAACACTTTGCTCAGTATATTTTCATCTGTTTTTAATTTCTAATTGTGAGGAAATAATTAGGGAATTAACCAGGAGTATTAAGGAATTATTGGAAAGCAACAGAGGCGGAATTTGGGTAAACATTTCAGGTATTATGGTGCAAAAAATCAGCAAACTGTTTAGATTAAAAGTGGAGTGTTCTTATGAGTTTGGATCTGTCCAGCTCTTATTCTTTGTAGTTGAAAATTTGAAATGGGGAAATGTTAGAGAAAATCTGCAGAAATTAAGATAATCTAGAAGAGGAAATTAGTAAGTTGCTGTTAAATGAATTGGGAATACTAAAGGAAGACCTTAAGGACTTATATTAATTACGAGTGAACTAAGGTTAATCCTCATAAAAATTAAGAATAATTTTACTAGTAGAAATCTGCTATTTAAGCTTAATATGAGTAAAACCAATCTGAGTTACTTAGAGAGCTGAATTATGGTTTTAGCATTCGAAGTTATCAGTTGAGTTGAGAGATACACTTTTTACATAAATTTGACATTTAAAAAGGATTTTGTGCAAGTTAATGGAAGGAGCTGGTAAACTAAATATATAATGGTTAATTTGAGTTATCAGAAGGTGTGCTGGGCTACTGGAAACTACAGATTTTAATACTAAATTGTGGGAGCATGAGAATACTTAATTTCAATAAATCAAAAAATTGGGGATAAGAAAATTATGGAGTAAATTATCATAAGGAAATTATATAGAGAAACCTTTTATAAATATAACTGTTGAGCTAATTTGAGGATAATGCTGGAATTAAAAGGAAATAATAAGAAGTTTATTTTGAGAAATTGGAAGACTATAAAATAACACTTATAAGTTTTATTATTTCAAACTAAATAATGTCTATAAATTTCTGCTTTTCTGAACATGGTTAAACCTTGATTATTAGCATTGGTTTTCACCTTGGTTTAGACGAGATGGTCATGATTATGGAATCTTTACATTGAACCGGTTTTATGCGGTTCAATGTATTCTTTTGAATGGCTCCCCTGTAGGAAACTTCCAAGCTCAAAGGGGGCTGAGAAAGGGTGATCCTTTGTCACCCTACTTATTTATATTATGCCAACAAGTCTTGAGCATTGGCCTGAACAGAGCCGAATTGGACCATAGATTTCATGGAATTAATTTATCCCGAAATGGCCCTTCTTTATCACATCTGGTGTTTGCAGATGATGTGATAATCTATGGCAAGGCAAATGAACAGGAAGCACACAGTCTTTTACGACTTTTGCATAATATTGTGCTGAGTTGGGCCAGGAATTAAATTTCCAAAAATCGGCTATAAGCTTCAGTAGAAACACTCCCAGATGTATTAGACAGAAAATTAGGCATATGTTTAATGTTTCTAATACTTCTAGTTATGAAACTTACTGGGAATGCCGGTGCTTCATCGAAAGCCTTCAGCAAAGGACTGTCAAGTGCTAATTGAAAAGGTTACTCAGAGATTAGCGGGTTGGAAATCCCTGCTTCTTTCTCAAATGGGATGTACAACTTTAATAAAGTCTGTACTCAATGCCTTACCGAACTATTTTATGTCATGTTTTATGCTTCCAAAGTCTATTTTAGGTAGACTGGATCAGCTTGCCAGGCAATTTTTTTGGAGAAGAGGAAATGAAGCTAAAGCTTTTCATCTGATATGCTGGAACCGTATTACCTTGCCTTGGCGCAACGGCGGTCTAAGCATCAAGAGACCTGAATTGATGAACAAAGCTTTGCTGCTCAAAGCAGCTTGGCAGTTGCAAACTCAGAAGACAGGTTTATGGGTAAAGGTAATGAAGAATCTGTATTTTCCACATTGCTCTTTTATGGAGGCTACTTGTAAATCTGGGCAATCTTATGCTTGGCGTCAATTGCAAACATTGAAAATTATCTAAAGCAAGGTCTCTCGTGGATTGTGGCTGATGGATCAAAAATCCACATTTATAATGATCAGCGGATTCAGAATTCAGAAATCGGGAGTCATCCACAAAGCTCAGCTCTAAATGAAGATCAACTCCATTGGGTAAGTCAACTGATATGTCCTTTTTCTAAATCATGGAATATATCTCTCATTTCCCGATTGTGGCCATCTTCTACTGTATCTTCCATTATCTCTACACCGCTATCTCCTTTACTCCAAGAAGATAAGCAGGTGTGGAAGTTTTCAACTCATGGTAACTTTACCGTGGCTTCTGCTTATTGGCTTCTACTGGGAAACTTGATGGATTCAACCGATAAACTATGGCTAAGGTTGTGGCACTTACAAATTCCAGCTCGGTATAGACTTTTTCTTTGGAAATCAATCCAAAATGGGATTCCGACTGCAGATATGGTGAGCAAACGTATTCATAGTTCGGAGGAGCTGTGTATGTTTTGTAAATGTCAAAGAGAAACAGTCAAACACCTATGGCTACAATGCCCATTCTCATGCTGTGTGGATTCAGTGCTTGGGTGGAGCTACTCAATCGTTTGGACTGCAGAACTCTCTCCGACAGTGGCTCCAAAATCTCAGTCAGATGAAATCAGCTTTGCACTCTTTATCTTTTAATGAAATATTGGCTGATATAGCAATATTTGGGTGGTTAATTTGGAATCATCGTAATAAAGTAATTTTTGAATATACTCCTCCTGATGTATTTCAGGTGATCACTCAATTCAAGGGACTTAAGAAAGAATTGGAGATGATATGGAAAGAAGAGGAAGCTACTCCGAAAGTCAGGATCCGATTCAAGTATCATGGATTTCACCGACTGATTCTTACATCAAAATAAATTTTGATGGGGCATTACGGTAGAATTCTGGAAAGGCAGGAATGGGGATAATTGCTAGAGATTACACTGGAAAGTTTATTGCAGGAATTGCGGCAACATGTGAGGTTCAATACGCTGTCCAGGCTGAGTCATACGCTGCACTTGAAGCTCTGAAATGGGCGAAAGCAAATAGGATTCAGGAGATTGTATTAGAAGGAGATTCTCTCCTTGTCGTAAACTTCCTCAGGCAACCTCCTACAAATGACCCTTGGAGACTGACTGCTATCTTGGATCAGATTAAGGAAATGTGGCCATCCTTTCTTCGAATCCAGGTGACTCATAACTTTTAGAGAAGGGAACCGAGCTGCGGATACCTTGGCAAACTTTGCCATTGACCATTACTCCTGTTTCTGGGTCGACAAGCCTCCAACTTTCTTATCTGCAAGTATTTTTGATGACGCTAGGCATGTAATATATTTTCGTTAATTAATAATAAATTTATATTTCCACAAAAAAAAAAAATCAATAATATCAGCCACAAATACAGTTTTGTTATGACTTTAATGGTGTTGAAGATTATTGACGTTATTGGTTTTTTTTTCCCTCTTGCATAATAGAGTTGCAGCAACCATATTACACCCACTTTGAGCGAAATTTACATGAAATAATTCAATTTACAGGTCTTGGCTCTGTTATCACATGCTTTTCTGGGTAAAATTTATACTCCAGGTTAGAGAACATATTATATTTTTATGAAGTTGCATTATAAAATTGATGGTCATGGACTAGTTGATGTTCACTGAAATTTCCAAGATTTTTAATGAGTTCCATAATCCCCCTACAATTCAAATATTGGAAGACTTGAATATCAGATTTAACATCCCAAGCCTCCACCATGTGCGACAGTTATAAAATGAATTAAAGATCAAGAAATAGGTATAAACTTAAGTTCATAATACGAAATTGAAACGATTTTAATTTTTTAATTTGTTTTCCCCTTTTTAGGGGCAGAATTATGAGAACCAAGATCTAGCAAAAAACCAGAGAACATGAACCCTTATTGAATCACAAATTTATTTACATTGTTTGTATTATGTTTGATGTTCCTGTATCCAAATTGGTAATATTTCAATCCCGGAACTTCTGGTAGAAAGTCACAAATTTAGCCAAATCAGATTAGCAAACATGCACATATTGTGGAAAATTAAGAGAGTTTGGCCCCATGTCTCACACTCTTTCCATGAGTGAAAATTTTCTAATAATGTAAATTACAATTAAGCAATAACATTATTCTCATTTTCTTCCCGATAAAAATTACTCAGAATAGTATCCAACAGAAAATCAGTCACCTCAATTACGCTTTCTGAATCACAGATTAATAAAGAAAATTAGCAGCATGTCAGGGTACAACATGGTAAAGGGCAGAGCTATTGTAGATGTGGATCAATAAATCCAACTAGTTGATGAAATAAGATCCCTGGATAACCTCCAAATGATTGTTTTTCTAGGCTTGCCAGTGCAACAGCGACAAAAAATTGACCTGAGTGTTTCTTGACAGCATTCCCTCCAAGTCTCGTTCATTTGAACAGCAAGTATCTTGTAGTAGCATGGGTTTATGGTCGAATTTGAAGATATGCTTGTAAGCGAGGGAACATTATGCCAGAGCATCAAGTCCATTGTATCTCCCTCTCAAAAATTCCGAGGTGTCTCGGGTGAAGAACGTATCCAAATAGCATTCACAACTCCGAACGAGATTCTCTGTCTTCTTCTATCTTTTGGGTCACATGCTCAGATGGACTAGGAGTTAACATGCTTTCTTGGGGATTTGTCTCTTCACCCAGGATTCTGGCAGTGAATTGTCTTGCCTCTGAATCAAGATCTGACCACTCAGGAACTATTCTTTTAGCACCCTGTAAATAACAAAACAGAAAGAGACTTATTTTTGTGACCTCAGTTCCAGACAGTTATGAAATTCATAAGCTTACAGAAATTTAAACCTGTAGTTTTGGTTCCTTTGTCATGGGATTGTTACAAAGATCAATGGTCTTCGCCTTGTGTTTTGTGGCATTGCCACACCATGATTCGCACCATAGCCATTCTTGGGGCAGTGAGAATATGGGTACTGTATGTTGAGCATAGTTGGGAAGATCCTGAAATATAAAAGATGGTTTGAAAATATTTACACCTTCAGAATAATAGAACAGTTGAAAAGAAAAAAATAAAACAAAATAAAATAAATTAAAGACACTTAGGGGGAAAAGAATAGAAAGAATCTAGGAAAGCAAGCATAAATAAACGAATTTCAGAGGAACTCCACCTACAGTTAATATCCTAAATTTTAAGAGGACTAATTTGATTAAAAGGAACAACTACTTTTTCTTTTTTTTTGGAAGGTAAAACTTAATAAAAGGAACAAATACTTTTTGGAAGGAACAACTACTTATAATGAAGAAAATTTCATCACTATATGGAAGTCCTGTAAAGTATTCTCTACATTCCATCTACTTTAGATTTCATTTTCATACCTAAGGATTTAGCCTTTATGAATGATTTGACATCTAAACATGCAACTTCCTGTTAGCACCAAAGTCCAATAACAATATTCCTAATAGCACTCCAATCATGTCAAGAGTGGAACATTTCCCTTCATCCTTTCTACCCATTGTCCATACTACTACCTTCGTCTAAACATCCAAGTTGCATAGAGATGAAAACCATCTCCATTTTCACTTCAGATGACATCCCTGGTGATATAAATAATAATGATAGAGATAACTGTTTTTTCAAAGTCTCTGCATTTATCCGCATTATTATCCTTTTAACCATGACCCTTACTACTACCATTCCCATTACTATCATTTTATGCTGCTTCTCCATTCCTCAATGTTCTGCTCATGCATCATAGAAGGCCTAATAGCTGTCCCTCTGAAATTTTCCCTTTTAATTCGACAGAACAAATGTATACTCTAAAAGCACTTTCTCATTTGAGCCATCCTGCTATGGACAACGACATAGTCAATATACCCTCTTTATAGATAATTGATCCATTATAACAAAAGTAACTGCCATCGAGTATCTGAAGTTCTTGATTCTTACCATCGTATCACCATTCCTAGTAATGCTAGAGCTACTGTTCTTAGACTAAACTAATTTGAAAACCTTTTCATTCCAAGGTGCTCTACAGATGATTCTGTTTTACATCTATGATCTTCCTAGTTCAATTGAACAAAACCACATAATCTATTAAGTATCATACACCAAGTCACATTATCCCAGATATGAGCTGGTTAAAGCAAAACTATGGGAGGTCAAGAAAAATTATTGATATAAACCTATCGTTACTAGAAACATTTATTTCACAATCCACTACTGACACCCTAGTTATAAACATAAATTCAAACCAATGTTCTAACACTATTCTTCAGCTTTATTCTATTTCATAGTTTCAGTTATGACTCATAAGCTTAATTCTATATTAACTCGTACAAACCTGGATGTATCCTTCATACGTGAACATAAATAATATCATACTTCTCCAATCATATGGCATTTTCTTAGACATCAACATTCTATCCTCAATCGATCAGTAGCACTCAATAAAAAAATGCCTTATCCCATCAAGTTTGGGTTGGAAAAATAAATCCTCTTCTTCCATCTTAATATGTTATAAACCATATCTTCTGTTAGGTTATAGATATTTAAATCCTTTTTTATAGACACCATCCATGTTCTTTTTGGTCTTCCCCTCCCTCGTTTAGATCTTCCAATGAAAAGCCTGTCACACCTTCTCACAGCTATCACTCTAGCTCTCTTCTTTCTATGCTTGCATAATCTTAACCTACTTTACTTTATCTACTAATCTATTTCAGCATCACCCAACTACTCTGGTTATTCTCATTCTTTATCTCATCTTTCTAGCCTTCCAATAAATCTATCTCATAAAAGTATAGTCAATATCTTGAAATTTTTTCGTTTGTTTGGATGGAACATGTTGATCACATAATTCAGAAAGCCTCTCCGCTCAAGTCATTCAGCTCAAAGTCTATGTCCAACATCTTCATCAATTTTCCCGTCCTGAATAAGTAATGGACCCAATATAACAAAATTTATACTTTAGGAATCTCTTAATTCTCAATTTTTACAATTTATTTGTACCTAAATTACATTCCATGTACTTGGTCTTAGTTTGACTTATATTAAAATCTTTTGATTCCAAAATACTGCTCCATAACTCTAATTTTATATTTACTCCCTTCCCAGTCCGGTCTACCAAACAAAATTAACTACAGATAATATGTACCAATGCACCCCCTATTGGATATGACTAGTTTATTGACCCATAACTAAAGCAAAAAGAAAGAGGCTTATAATTAATCCTTTGGTGTAAACTTATCTTTACTAGAAACTTACTTGTCTTGCTACCAGCTTTTCTCACCTTAGGCCTGCATAAAAATCTTTAATAATTTCAATATATTGGTATTTATTTTCTGCTAAAAACCATTAAATTAACTCTGCTGGACTTCTATCATACACTCTTTCTAGATCAACGAAAACCTTGTGAACATTTATCTTCTACTCTCAAAACTTCTAAACTGACCAAATAAGAACAACCATGATAGACCTGCGTAGCAAAAAGTCAACTGATTTTTTTATTATAAGACACTTTGATTATTTCTCTTAGCCTTTGCACCATCACTCCATATAATTTCATAGAATGGCTTATAAATTAATTCCATGATAGTTGAAATAATTTTAGATATCTTTTTATTCTTATACATACTAATATCATTCTCTTCTTCTACATATTAGGAATTTTTCTAGTCCTTAAAAATCCACAGCTCAATCAAAATGCCATCTAGTCTAAGGATTTTCCAACTTTCATCTTAGCTAAAGTTCTCTTTACTACAAGGACCCTAAGTCTTACAATTATAATAATTTTTCTTGACTCTCCAATAACCACATTTTGCCTTGTATATGAATAGCAACAAACATTCCAATGAGCTTGTAAATTTATGTATTTTGCATTAATAAAGTTTCTAATTATACAAATATTAAAATTGATATTATAATAAAACATTCAAACTTCCAGTTATTAAAACTAATCCGAAAGCAGGTAGGTATGACTTGGTGTTCAAAAAGGAAACATTATATTAATATAATTTTAGTTTTATATACCTTACCCACAAAAAACCTTTCTAGCGCAAGCTGAGTTAAGCACTTTCAACAACCTTACTCTATGCTAACAGTACTATGAAAAGAGGTCTATATAAATTCAAAATTTTGGGGTCCATTATACCCACATTGATTAAAAGACTGATAAATTCTCCATAGCTCTGACTACTGAAAACTCCAAGCATAACAAAGTTTGAGATGTACACTTTCTATGTTCCCCCTTCTCATCATTCCTTTTAAGAAGTAATTTTGACCATTAAGAGTTTCAAATATACGAAAAGCACTTGTCATGTTTCATGTAGCTGTTTTCATTAATGAATGGTTCTGAGTGCCAAGGTTTCATATTTACTCTCAATGAAAATTTATCCTCTTTGTTGATACATAAATTTTCAATAAGATGTTAATTTGGTATTTGGATATTGTCCCTAATGTAACTAACACAAAATAGATTCATTTATACATAGCAGCCACAGCAATGCTGGACCATATATAGCATTCAGCACTCAGCCAAGAAGCACAAAAAGATGCTATTCTTCCAATGGAAATCATGTTTGCGGGAAGACTCTTGGAAACTTTGTTCTGCTGATATCTCTTCAAACATGTAACCAGATGATTATTACTAATGTTGATATTCCCCTTGGAAGAAAAAAAAGGGGAAAAAAAATTCCATGAACATAAAACAGTACTACATTGGTTTCCAACACCTAGTAAATAGCAAAAAAAAAAAAGCTGTATAAAAAATAATAATTGTGATCACTAATATGAATAGCAGAGAATTAATAGATGAAAATACAAGAACCAGTATTATCATTTGGAATGACAACTTGCCTGATCCAGATTAGCTAAACTATTTGGGTCCTTGCTGAGCGTTTCATAAAAAACTCTTAGATTATCCCCTGCTGCGGTTTCGCGGAATTTCACCAGATCAACAATATATAAAGCACTGAAATAAGGTCCAAATATAAGGTTTCTTAAAGCATATAAAGGTTTAACCAGTTATAAATGGAAAGATTTATTAAATCTGTTGCCAACCTTATATGATATGTTTTTCCACGCAAATGCTCTTTCCAAAAACCCTGTTAAACATATGTGAGACAGGTAAGATATCATTAATATCCAAAATGCAAACTTGCTAAACATCATTTGTTCCCCTTTGCATTTCTTTTTCTAAACTTTTAATATCATTAAGATAAGCTCTATTTCAGTAATTTAAGATGACTGAGCCCCTTCAAGGTTTCCTTTTACATGAAATAAAATAAGATTGGGAGTTCTGAGGCTTTCTTTTATAGACAAACCATTATAGATGAGATGCATCTATGAAGTGAATATTTTCATAATTCATCAAGGTGAAAACTTTGCAATTTTCACATTTTCATATTTTTACAAATTATCAGGCACATAGGTACCACATGGAGTTGATGTCACAGAGAGCATTGTTTGCCAACAAATGATAACATCATGCAAAGCTGAAGTTTAAATACTTTATAAAAATGTTGCTTTATATACACAATTTGGTGAATACGTTCCTGGAAAGAGGGCTTCCAAGTATCTATTTGATGCAATGTGGATGATTTCAGAATACCAGGCAATTTCATTTTCCTCTTATAATGTCATATTTAATAACTTGTAATCAGAATGTATTAATCTTATTATCATTTGACTCTTGCATTCATCCAAATCCTGGCTACGTATGATGTTATGATTAGAACTGACTTGTAAAAGATAGTGTCAAAAAGAACTAGGAATGGAATGGGATCTACTTGTCGCCAAAACCGATAGCCATCCATATCCTTGTTGTTATCACAGAAAGGTGTATATGCAAGTGGACTTCCTCTTATATCCATGTCATAGAGCTCTCCCATGTCTGCTCTAACAATCTGATCTGCATCTACAAATATAACCTGCAGGTACACAATAACAGTCATAAATCCACCTATCACAAAGTTTTGGGAATAGAATGAATGAGGAGACAATGTGGCATTATCCCTTATTAAGCATAACTAAGAAATCAAAGTACCTTTTCCAAGGAAAGTGGGAAAATCACATCAAGGAACAGAATTTTGTAGGCCCATATAATTCGCTGCTTTTCTTTCTGCTTATGTAGCCATGTAGGCCATTTGTAGGTGATGAGCTCATAATCAAAACCATATTCTTGAGCCATTTGTGGTATAACGTCCTGTATAACACCGGATAACGTTTTTATATCAAATATTGAAAAGCACTCTTTACAAACAAATCAACACTTCAGTCCATTACAATGTGAAGAACTTGAAGATGAGAAAAGAATAAAACCTTAAACTGAGGAGAGAGATAGTTCTTTATGAACCAGAACTTCATTGGCCGATGAGTATTTTTCAAAACACTTAGGATCATGATTTTCAGAAAACGTTCATACCTGGAAAGGGAAAACCAGGTAAGCTATCAAACACAATAAGAATGACCTACACAATAGCTCACAAGAATAAATTATGCAAAGGAAAACTGAAAAGAACAAAATAGTAAGAACAAAAATTGAATCTTGAAATTAATTATGGCCTGATATTCACATTAGTTAAGAATGAATAGTATCAAAATTTGTGGAAAGAATTATATATGTAGAAAGCATGCAATAAATATTAAAATAAAAACAACGACCCATACGTTAGCTTAACAAAGATACAGACATGAGAGAAAGATACAAAGATGGAGAGGGAGACAGAGTTGAAGGGAAAATATGGAATATAAGATAAAGTTAAGATTTTATATGCTTCTCATATGGATTGAAATTATTTTCAATAACAATTACACCTTTTACTATTCCCACCTGATATAAAATATTGACATTCAGAAATAGTACCCTCCCAACTCGTGTAAGATTTTTTTTGCAGCCACTGAATCTTAACAGTTTACACAGAAGGAGAAGAAGCAAAAAGTGTAATTTAAAGATAAATTATTTTCCATATCTAGAGTCATCTTTATGAGAGGATTAATTTATGTACTGTGTTCTCCTTCGACCTTCCTTCTTTTTATCTGCTCAGAAATCTACAGAAGAGAAGTAGCAAATGGGAATAGAAACAGATTTAGAAGTAGATGGCAGTTTTAAGGGGAAAAAAAAGAAAAGATGAATTGTTACTCATCCAGCTACACAAGGATAAATTTCTCTCCAAATGAATATTGAGAAAATCAGGGGAGCTCTAGGTACTGCAGAAACTTAAGAGGGGAAAGACTTGCACTCAAAAATGGAGAACCCAATACCGTTTTCCCCTAAAAGTTATCCACTGAAAGGATGTAAAGAGAATTATTGGTATGAAATTACATGCCCTCTTGCATTAGAACAAAGAAAATGGTGCTTTCCCTCATCTCATTCTCCTCAAAGAATTGAAGAAGATAAGGATGATACCACATTTTTCATCACAAGGAGCACTCATGAATGATATACAAACTACTGGCGAAATTTCTACAACCAAATAATGTGCTGACTGAGGCTCTTTTTGATGCAGTGATGGGGGTTGTAGCATTTTGGTCTTCGGTTACCCTGGTGTTTCGTGATTAAGTTCTAGGGGATATCGTTAGACATTGTGAAGTTTTGCTTGTCAAGTTGTATGGTTTCTGTGTGGTTTGGGGTGGAATTATGTTTTGTTTTTATGGTTATGTACATCCCACTTCTCGTCGGTTAATGTACTTAAAATTTTCTTCGGATGCTGCATGTATACTTTGTAATTATCATTACATATATACTATGTTCATTACCAATAAAATAATAATAATAATAATGTGCTGACTACAACGAGGAAAGTGGACTATATAACAGAATGGGATCATTCGAAGTAGTAGTTCTTCCAATGAATATCTTGAATAGATGTCATGAAAGGGATGCTAATCGGTTCCAAATTTTCTGTCTTAACTTACATTCCCAGTGTGTGTCATGTTTGGTAACAGACAGAATCATCTATACGTATAGGAGAAATTTGGTTGTTCAAAGAATCTTAGTGGCCCCAAAACATATTGATACCAAAGATCGACAGTAACACGTATTATCTGAGGAGACATGGAGTGTAATCTGATTTTGGATGGAGAGGAACAGTGAGATCATGATCGAAAAAGAGGTGGTTGAGAAGTTGAGCCCAACAACAGAGAAACATCGACAAGTACACGTGGTCAAAGGTAATGAAGTTGTTGAAAGAATAGGAATCATATCTCCAGAATCCAAATGGATAATGTTTGGGTGGAGGACAAGGAAGAGATAACTAATGAGTTTATTCATTTCATCTTGACCCTGTTTTGATCAGATCAAAGGTTCAAATTTAAGTTGAAGAACGGCAACACCAGAGCTTAAGAGGAGGAGAAAAGGGAGTAGCTTCAAAGGGGGTTTACAGAGGATGAGATTAAAAGGGCCATATGGGGACATGCAGGAGACAAATTTACTGGTCCAGACGGTTATATTCTGGCTTTCTTAAAATAGAATTGAGATATTCTAAGAGTTAGATTTTGCGAGGATTTTAAGGAATTTTTTTCTTTTCTAAATGAGTGATTAATAAAGCTACAGACTTTACTTTCTAAGTTCTCCTCCCCAAGAAATTCGGTGTAGAAGAGATGAAAGATTTTAAGCCTATCAATCTTATTACTAGCCTGTATAAAACGATTGCCAAAGTCCTATCCTTAAGTCTTAAAGAAGTTCTTCAAGGCTTGCTAGATTCTAGTCAGTTGGTCTGTATTCATGGGAGGCAAATATGGATGGTGCCTTGATAGCAAATATGTGTAGATGAAAGGGAAAGATCTGGTGAGAAAGGAATTGTGTGCAAAGATGATTTGGAAAAGGCTTATGAGAGGGTTGAGAGGGGATTTCTAGATGCTGTTCTCAAGTAGAAAGAGTTAGGAAATAGGCGGAGGAAATGGATAGGGTGATGTGTTAGTAATGTAATTTCTCCGTTGTCATTAATGGCTTAGTTTATGGTTATGTTGAAGGCTTCAATCTTCAACAGGTCTGCATCAAGGAGATCCTTTGTCCCCTTTCCTTTTCACTTTAGTTAGTGATGTCCTTAGCTCATTCATTTTCGCAGCGGTGAAGAACAATTTGATCAGTGGATTTCGTGTTGTGAGAGAGTCAACATTGTTGTCACATCTTTTATTCACAAATGATATGCTATTATTTATTTAGGCTGATAGGAGTCAGGTTTTTTGGGTTAAGTGTATCTTGAAAGCATTTGAGATGGTCATGGTGTCGGGTTTAAAGGTAAACCTTGACAAAAGTGTAATCGTTCCCATCAACGTAGAGGAAGGAAGAGCAAAGGTATTGGCGGAGATCCTGGGTTGTAGGGTGATTTCGTGGCCTATCAATTATTTATGGCTTCCTTTGGGAGGCAATCCTAGATGCATTGCCTTTTGGAATCTGGTGGTTGAGAGATTTGAGAAAAAATTGGCTGCTTGGAAGAGGAATTACATTTCCTTAGGAGGGAAATTATTGTTACAAGGTCCACATTAGCTAATGTGCCAGTTTACTTCATGTCCCTTTCTAGGATGCTTAAATCAGTAGCTTGTGCCTTAGGAAAAAAAGAAAAAAGAGGGACTTCCTTTGGGAAGGAGGTGGGATTAAGATAAGAAAGATCATTTGATTAAATGGCAGGTTGTATCATACTCTAAAGAGAAGGGGGCCAGATTTAGTCGACCTAGTGATAGAAATTCAGCTTTACTAGCTAATGGGTATGGCGGTTTAGCACTGATAAGAACTCTCTGTGGTGTAAGTAATTGCAAGCTTGTATGGTGAAGCAGAGAATGTTTGGGAGATTAACACTAGAATTAGTTGCTCCTGTGCTAATCCCTAGAAGTCAGTCGCTGCCTTGGCTCCTACTTTTTATCATCATACTCGCTTTTCTTTAGAGAGTGGTGATCATATTCATTTTTGGACCGATCTTCGGTGGGTTGATAATACTTTAGCCCACTACTTCCCTGGAATCTTTCGGCTTTTAAATGCTCCCTTGGCTGAGGTCAAGGATATTCTCTCTTGGGTATCTTATGGTTTATCTTGGAACATATCTTTTAGAAGAGAGTTGAGACTTACTAATTTTAACGAACTTTATTCCTTGCTCAATTCTCCAGGATGTGTTTTTGGACCCCTCCAAAGAAGACAAAGTGATTTGGACTCCTAACCATGGTAGTCTCTTTTCGTGCAAATCCTTTTTTGTTGATTACTAGGAAAGACCTCTTAGTTCCTGTGGCCTCCTATACATCTCTTTAGACACCAGTCATACCTCCTAAGATTAAGGCTCTTGTATGGATAGTGCTCTCTTACAACGTTAATACGGCTGCTATCTTATCCTCCAAAGAACAAAAACGGTTTATGGCTTTATCTCCTACCATCTATTACCTTCGTAGATCTAATGGGGAATCCATAGGTCATTTTCTGCATCACCCAGTGGTGAGTGGTGGCTAAGGTGTGGCATTATTTCATAGCTCTCAGTGGATTCACATGGGTTATGCCAGAGTCTCTAACGTTGTTATTCTCAGTGGAGATTCTATGGCATTTGGAGGAGAAGGCTTGTGATGTACAGATTGTTATTTCATGCTATGGTGTGGCCCATATAAATGGAGAGGAATAGGACTTTTAGGGGACCAACTGTACAATGGAAGCTCTTATTGGTATGATTAGCACATCTGTGGCTTCCTGGGAGTCAGTAGTTCCAAACTTCAACGGATTATTCATTTCAGGTATCTTAAGAAGTTGGTTTGATGTATGTTTCTCTAGCCTACCTACTTCGGCTACTGCTGTTCGTTGGTGCCCACCCCTCCTGGGTTTGTCAAACTTAACTTCTACTACGGGTGTTCATTTGGGAATCTAGTTCCATCGGGCGCTGGAGGAGTGTTTAGAGATTCTCACGGAATCATCATTCGCACCTTCTCTAGTCCTTGTGGGGAAGGTCTCTCTATATATAACAAACCGCTAGCATGCTTGAAAGGATTGGAAATAGCTAAGAAGGAGGGCTGAGTTGGCTTGTTAGTTGAGGGCTATTGTGATGCTAATTGGATGACTATAAATGTGGAGGCCCATGATACAAAACTTGTAAAAGCAATCAATGAGAACAAAACATAATACCATGGTTTTCTGTTTAGGTGGCACGCCAACGTGCACCCAAAATCTCACTATTTGCCCCCCTAGCAGCAAGTTTTGCAAGGAGTCGCCAGATTACAATGTTTGGCAACATTACAAGGCATTTCGACAAAACGCAGCAAAATTTCACTTATAATCGTCGATATTGCATTGCAAAACTAGTATACATGAAAAATTTTAAACATTTCAAAAGCAACAAAAGGTTTAAGAAAGAGGGAGGGAGGGATTTTTTTTTTCCCCCCAAAAAGGAAAGCTTACAAGTGCCCGGAAGCAATTGAAAATATATTGATTGTCTTTCCATGTCTTCCACCCTTCCCATGATCCTGAAATAAAATATGCGCAAATTGTCAGACAACACAATGAACAAGGTCATGATTAACCAAGTTGAGATAATGAAGGAACTTCAACAAATAAGAATAAATTACAAAAGTACTTACAAAACTATAAGATTCCACATACATCATAAAACAAAGTTCAAAAATAAGATAAATAATGTAACAGTGGACTACTTTCCAAAAAGCAAACTTATGCCTACTTCAAAATCTTGAGTTATGGACAACAATATCCTCGCAAATACTTAATCTCAAATAACGGTTTTAACTTCCATAATTTTCATATATATCCAGTTAATTGTCCTTGTTTCTCAATTTCAACAGTACAAAAAATCAAAGGAAACCAGGCATTCTTGCATCACATTTTTCACATCTCTACATCATTTTGCTAGAGATTCTTTTTGAAATTCTATAAATTTGAGGAAACAGCCAATGATTAACTGGAACTTTAAACAAAAAAACAAAGCCTATTGTTGCCAACCTGACACCATTCTTCCCTCATATTTAAAGAACAAAAAAACAACAACAGTGACAACAAAAAAGCTCGCATTGAATGCAGAAAAATAATTGATCAGTTGGTTTCTCCAACTAAACATCTAAAATCATGATAGATTCCAGCAAAAACCAGGAAAACATCATATTTTAAAAGGGCAAAAAAAAAAAAAAAAAAACAACAGTGACAACAAAAAATCTCGCATTGAATGCAGAAAAATAATTGTTCAGTTGGTTTCTCCAACTAAACATCTAAAATCATGATAGATTCAAGCAGAAACCAGGAAAACATCATATTTTAAAAGGTTATAGTTTCCCAAGCATAGTTTTTGGACCTTGATCTAAATATGATGGACAACACAAAACTACAGCGGCATGAATATCTATAGACTTTTGATCCAATCAATGGATCCTAATTGCATGAGATATAATTTATAAATCTTTTATTATTTCTTCAAAAATTAATGAGAAACTATTCATCAATAGTTTCAGCCTCAATTTCTTAAATCCAACAGTAGATCATTAACCATTTACTCAAATCTTATTACTTTTTCCCTCTCTATAAGTATAGTTGGAGTCACTAAATCCAGCCATGAATTTTCACATTCAAACAATTCCAATAGTACTTTCTAGATAGTTTCTTCATAATTTGAATGATTACTGAATCTAATAAGACACTAGAAATAATATATTGGTGCATATTAAGGGCTCCCCATGAGTGGATTATTAATTTAATTATTTGGTCCTGCTACTTATTTTTCCAACATTACGGAGTGGAGAAGATTCCGCACAAGACTTGGTACATAGATACAGGTAATTTTCTTTAAAGACCAAAAAAAGTGGTTATATTAAAATATATATTTCTACTATAACAAAAAAAAAATTTGCCAACTGGATCAGAATATCAACAGAATGATCTGTCAACACATGCAACAGCTCTTCAAGTATCCTTTCATATTTTTAAAATTAAACATCAATAATTAATAAACACGGCTTAGACTACACAGTTGATCCACTTTAAATATATCCCTAGAAGCATTCAAAATCATCTAATTTAATATCACATACAGATGACTAATATTGACAAAGTAATTTAGATCATCATAAATATTTCCTATGTCAATGCTTGAAAGTATTTGAGGATTATAATCATAAGTTAACATAATCTCATTTGCATTAAATACCATTTGCCCATTTGGGTATCAGCAGTTCAGATGGAGTAACTTGGGCAACATTTGCATAAACAATTTAATACTAGCAATCAAAATTATGAAGCAAAGGATCAAATCTTAATTTTATACGATGTAACCTCATAGTGTCAATAAATATTTTTAAAACTATACACAAAATGTTCTTTTTTCCTTTAACTGGTTGCTCATATTGGTGAATAGGTGATGGAGTGCCATGTATTCTATTCATCATTTTTTGAGCATAGCTTTGTTTTATGTTCTTAGTTTTTCATGTGCTTTTATTATGATAAATACTATTGAAATCATAAATGCCTTAGGCCTTAGATATCCTTATTCCGCTTTTCATTATTTTCTTAGTTGTATATTCTCCAAGGGAATGTTTAAAAACTAAACAAGACTCATTCAGATTCAAGGCTAAGCTTCCCGATTCCATTCTGATTTCAGCAACTGAAGGCATGGATAGCTCTGAACATGAACCATGACACACCAAATCACTATAGAAAGGCTCTGAAGCAAAGAGACAACAAAATATGTAATCTATTGATTCCATATCCTATCTAAAAAGGATACTCCCGTAAAGAATGGCTCACTTCCTCAACATGTAATAACAAATAATAATCCAAAATAAGAATCTTGTCTAACAAGGCAGTTGCACTGCAAAAGTCTGCTTCAGAACCATCTCAAGTAAGGTCATATAGGTGCAGTTAAACAAAGGCTAGAAAGAAAGCATGAGAAGATTCCTACCCACCATCTTTTTTTCAATTTTTTTTTTTTTTTTGATGAATAATGAAGATGTGTATATATATTATATGGTAAAGTATAAAGTATGGAGTATGGAGTATGGAGTATGGAGTATGGAGTATGGAGTATGGAGTATGGAGTATGGAGTATACAAGCATAAACAAAAAAGATCACTCTACAAAGTCCTCACAATCCCCCAATATACCTGAAACTCAAAAACACTGACAATCCACTGTACATATCATAACCATATCTAATCACCACACAAGAATCCTTAATCCAAAGCTGAACAAGCCGTTCAGCTTCAGACCAACAGCACATCCCACTCCCGAACTCCTAATCTCCTAGAAATTATCTGGGCTCATCCCTCCCGTCGTGCCATCCTCCACAATAAGAGACAAAAAACACCATTTTTTCCAATCCTTCACAATCTCTGTAGGCCATAACCCCCGGAATTCTGGGAGAACCGAAGCCCATGATGCTACAACAATCAACATGGAATCAAAAACCCAGTCCACCGATACCCTGATATCCCTAAAGATCCTACTATTACGCTCCAACCATATAAACCAGACAACTTCATGGAATAATATATCATACAACAATTTGCCCCTCCTACCCAAGCCCATAACTCACTACTGATTAAACCATGCCTCAAAAGTATCTAGTAACACTCAAGAAACTCTGATCATCTCAAACAACCGCATCCACATAATACCGACGAACTGACAATGGAGAAAAAGATGATATATGATCTCTCCATATTCCATACACATGAAGCAAACATGCGGGGATAAGATGATCCCTTTCCATCTTCTTTGGATTAGATCCGCCGTGTTTATCCTGTATAAGATGGCAATCCATAAAAAGGCCTTAATCTTGAGAGGGACCTTAGGCTTCCATAGTTGACGTACCGGGAAGGATACACTAGGATGTGATGAGCCATCTATAACCGAGTTGAACAAAGATTTGTAAGAAAACAGTCTATTGGGTGAAAGGGACCAAGATACCTTATCAGAACCTAGGGCATCAAGAGTCACATCCTTTAAACCATCAATGAGCAAAGAAATCTCTTTCACTTCAGGAGGGTAAAGATTTCTCCGAAATGGAAGATTCCAAGAGGAACCAGAAAAAGACCAATGCAAAGTATCAACCACAGAAGCATTAGGAAGGAGAGTAAGGGAGAATAAACGAGGAAACTGGGTAGATAATTTCTGATTGCCCCACCATAGATCATGCCAAAAGCGGATCGCTGATCCAGATACAATGCTCAATCTAATATGAGGGTAAAAAAAATGATGCAAGTTTCATAATGGCCTTCCACGGGCAATTTCCTAGAGGTCGTGCCCTCAAGTTTATAAACCATCCATTATCATCACTTCCATATTTACTTGTAATCACTCGGTGCCACAAACTCTTTTTTTCTGTACTGAAACACCACAACCATTTAGCAAGAAGAGAGGAGTTTCGATGGGCTATCAGACTCACCCTGATCCCTCCCATCTCCTTATCGAGACATAACTTATCCCACCTTACTAAGTGACTCTTCATTTTCCCCCCACCTTCTCATAGAAAGTCCCTTTGGGCTTTCTCAATTATGGCCACAACACTCCTATGCATCCTGAATAGAGACATGAAATAAACTGGGAGGTTTGCAAGCACAGCACCCCCCCCCCCCCCCCCCCCCCCCCCCCCCCCCACAAAGATAAATAGTTCCTCTTCCATAGTGCCAATCACTTCTCCACTCTTTCAATGACTGGCTCCCAAAAACTGACATTACGAGGGGACGCACCAAGAGGAAGACCTAGATAAGACATCGGCCAACAACCCAACTAACACCCTAAGATTCGACTAAGAGAAAGAGACTCAGCCTCCTCTAGATTCAAGTATAAAGCTCTTCTCCCAATTAACCTTTAGACTTGATATCATATGGAAGGTGTGCAATATGCTCTTCAACCAAATAATATCTTTGAAGGATTAAAAGCTGAGCAACAATACATTGCTTGTTCAATCAAAACCATTTTTTAACTACGGGATCCCAGATGCATGAACAACTCTTCTCCATATGCACTCCCACATGTACTAATCAATGTGTTAAAAGGCTCGTCAAGTTTACACCTCAATGATTGCCTCGTGGCAAGGGTCAAAATTCTTCTTTAAAGCTCCATCTAACATCAAAGATCCCTCAAAGATGTAAAATTTACCTTTTTTGAATGCTCCCTAATTTCCACAAAATTTTTATATTCTTGAAAGCAACCAAAAACTTCCTAAGACTCAAAACAATTATTTTAAGCCACTATTTTGTTCTATCTCTTGTTTGCTTCAGCATCAATTGATAGCTTGAAGTTCACTGTCTGAATGAAGGTAAACAAAGTTAAAAATCTACGTGAAAAACAATAAATCTTATTCATAAAAATTTCCAACAGCAATATTTACCATTTGTCTATATATATGTATATATATATCCAAAATTAATAAGTTAAAAAACTGCATTTGATAGGTAGCGTTGGAACTTGATAAAAGTTCCATTTGTGTTAATTATCTTATTTGTGTTCCCCTTTTAACATTTTTTTCCAATCATATGTTGATCACACCATAATTTTTTGTTACAGTTCCTTGAGGCTTATGCCTTGCACTTTCATCATGCAAAGCATCTAATCCATTAGAACTCAATTTTTGAAAGTATTGGTGCCAATATAACAGACTTTTGGTGCCAAGTAATGGATATTTGGAATGGAGGAAAAACCAAAAAAAAAAAAACAATTCATTTTGCAGAACACAATCCATCAAACAAGGCATTATTGTTAATGTTGTTGTTATGATGTTCACATGTGTGTTTATACAAACACACTATCCATTTGTATATAATCATCATCAATTTCCATTGTTCTGCTATGGGAGCAACACCAAAGGATAAATAGGCAAGTAGTGCATTCTCATTTGAAATCTTTTATGGAACTATAGATATTTACATATAAGACTAAATAATTCGAATGGAGAAAAAAAATCTAGATTGATCAGTTTTGTATTATAGTACTTTGCAGATGAGGAAAGTTCTGGTATAACAGTCAAGGTACATCAAGGTCCCAGTGGAAGGTAAACATAGTTTGGATGGCTTTCTCATACCTGCTAACTGTTATATTGATTTTAAAGTTGGTGGAAGGAGACACTCTTTTAAAAGAATAATTTGAAAAAGGTCAGATATTTCACTAGTTACTTGAAGCCCTTCCTGGCCGTGATATAGGGAAATATGGAAAAAGGTCCCCATAAACTAATCCTTGGTGAACATAGAAGAAGTATGACAAAAGAATTTTTTTGGCAACTGATGCTACTACCTCTCTAAATAGTGCTTGCATAAGAGATCTTTCCAAAGAGCAGGCATCAATGTTACTGGATTCTTGTACACAAAGAAGAACTTTTAGTTGCCATTATCTCAACTAATTTTGAACTTTACAGGACTGTACTAATGCTATGGTGTGCACTATCCTTTTTCTTCATGAGGGACACAGAGCACCCATTCACACAAATCTTTTTCCATTTGAAATCAAACCGTATGTTGCAAATAAAGGAATTCAATATAAAATTACAGAAAGAATAAAAATCCACATGTTGAAAAAACAAAATAACATATACCTCTGCAACACTTGTACTTTCCTTTGAATGCTTACTACCACCAATCAAACCAGATGCCCATTTCAATAAATTATTATTCCAACTGTTGTGGTCTCCCTGTAAAGAAAATTAACAAGATCATTTATGCTCACAAAGCCAAACACGTGTACCAGGAAAAGATTGAAGCAGAGGCTTTCAAATATTTCATTTCAGCGAAAAGAATGAAGCACTCACTTTCTTCCTTTCCGACAAATTATTGTCATGTATAGAAGAAGCTAACAATTGTTCATGCTCCTTTCCCTTTTTCTTCACTACTTCCAAATGGACAAGTTTACCCCGCATATCATTGATCGTAATCCGTTTTGACAGTGACAAGTGCTGACTTCCATCACCGTTTTCTTTCAGCATGTAGAGATCAGAACTTCTACCTGGGGCAAGCTGCAAGTACCAGACTCCAGGAGAAACTTTCATCTGCCAATAACCCAAATTGGCCATCACAAGTGTATCCACCAAGTGTGGCGTGCTCTTAGTCCCAAGAATCAACTGAAGGCCCCGGGGAGGATCATGATCTCTTTCAGAACAATGACCTGGTAAAAATAATTTATCAACAAGAAGGCATTAGTAAATGCTAACATCAGCATGATTCTTCAGCAAGTAACAAAAGCAAGAAAAACCATAAAAAAACAGAAACTTTGCACATAAATGTCAATATTTACCCGTAAGAAGAAGTGCCTCGAGTTCAAACACAGCTTGCAATGTCCTTGTATCACCAAGGTTCTCCAGCAAAATGTTGTCAAGGTCATGACTGAGTTTTTGAACCAAAACAACAAAATCAGAAATGATAAGTTTCTGACCAAATGAAATGTACACAGCTACATGTCAGTACTAAGGAATCGGTTTGACTAACCTGTGAATTATTTCCTACAGTTGTGCAAATAGTTTCCATAAGAAACTAAAGATCTAGGCTTAGAGGCACTCGTAATACTTCTTGAAGACAACCAAAGTCCCATATGTTGGGAAAGAGACGGTGGGGAAAGGAACACAACCACTATCTCCTACAATTCAATGTAGAGTAGACTCAAACCCAAATTATCTGTGAGATTAAATTGCTCACCTGAAACAAATCACTTGGGCTCCTCAATGGGATGCCTAATAAAATCATACGGCCTTGGTCCCACAGATGAATAAAATATTAATAGCTACATATCTAGGCATGGACGATCTAGTTCTCACTAAGGTGTGACAACATGATTCTTACAAGTTACAAGAGAACAAACCCAAAGTGGAATATAATAAAAGGTGGCATCAGTTAATACTCTTACAAAATGGCTATCTATTATGATATACCAAGGGCGTGCATCTCTTTCGATATAGCCTCAGGTACAAGGCTATCTATTTGATATCCCAAGGGCGTGAGTCTCTTTCAATAGAATCTCAGTTACCACTGTATAATTACCGCTAAAGTCATCATCTCTGCTTACAGAATATTGAATGTTTGTCTTTAGTGATCTAAAACCACAGTATGAGGTTCTCAAAGCCAGGCTTCTATGATTTGTAATCCTTTGGAATGCCAGGCCTGGTAGGGTCTAATCTTACAGGCCTATATGACCTCTCTCTCCGGTGGAATTTCACCTCTAGAGAATTTCTTCAGGCTCATAGAGAAAAGCAGAGTACTCTTCACAGGCCATGCAAGGTTTTCTCTTTCACAGAGGACCTCATTGTCCTAAGCCAACAATTAACCCTTTCCACGGCGGAGTACCTTTTCACCGTCATGCCAGCCCATATGGACCTCATGCTAAGTTCTAATAAAAATACAATTAAATAAAAATTTGTTATTGAAAGTCTCAATGACTTTGCCTCTCTTCGATAGAATTTTTAAACACTTAACTGAGCATTAGGCCAATTACTCAATTGTGATTAAGCAATTTCACAACTGTCCTCTTTTATCTTCTACAGAAAGAAAATGAAACTTAGAAAGCATTATCATCTATATGATTTATGTGAGGTAAGAAACATACATGGCAATGACAGGCTCAACAAGCCATGGTTCTGGCACATCAAGGTTCATAGTAAGTGTTTTGGACAATGGCATGTTTGAAAAAAATGCCTTCGGGCCATTCACCGAATAATCAGAACTGCTGAAGTCATCCTGCATTTAATGTCACAAGTAAGATAGCTGTTTGAAGGATTAAAGTTTTATGATCTTAATAATCAAATTAAGTTATGATACCACTGTTGGCACAACATATCTGTAGTAATTTTTCAGAGGAAGATCAACAAGAGAACTCTGCCATCCAAACATAAAAAATTTAGATCGTTAGACGCAGAAACAATGGATAAGAAACAATGTATATTAAACACCAAATAAAAGGAAAGTGTGGCCTCAACCGAATAATAAAATTATATAAATGAGTCCCAGGATCAGGCGTCCAGCCCTGCACACCTTTTCTACCAATGAATTATACACCTATATGACCTTGACATATACTTACCAATTCTCATCTTTAGAGGAACATGCTAGTAGGGTCTATGCTTGGTTGCAAATGGTTGTCAATATACCATAGCAGCATCCACACCCTTTAGCTCACAAAAGATGAGCAAGAACATATTTCAACGAACGCCAAGAACTTTTTGGAGCACTTTACAGAGTGTCATTGCCTTCTTTTGAGCTCCATGGTTAAATTCATCCAAATTTGAAAAATATTTCCCTTTCAATATTTTCTGCCCTAAGGATAAATAATTTGGAAGGTCTGAATGTTTGAACTAGGTAATGTGCTATTTTATAACGATTCCTAAATATTATTGCCTAAGGACTTTATATTGCAGAAACTTCATACGCCGTAATTTTATATAACAACATCATAACGTCTCTTGTGCAATTCAATATATTCAATATACTTATATATATATCATCATCATCATCATAATAAGCCAGTCTCCCACCAAAGTGGGGTTGGCATGGTGGGACTGGCAACATGAATCTTGTTTCTTCACCCCACTCTGTCAAAAATCATATCGTTAGTAAATTTATGTATGTGTGAGCATATATATAGACACACACACACACATATGGAAAATATTAATCAACCAAGAGACAAGACACAGGTGTTAGACATTCCTTTTGCTGGAAATTTCACCATTGCCCCTCAAGAAATTTTTCATAAATTTTGAAAGAGATTTACATTTTTACATATATTTCACCAGATAGAGAGAAATCGGGAAAAAAATAAGGAAAAACATGAAGTTATATAATGATACTTTACAGATAGGTGAAAGATACGCCAACACACAAACAGTCAATTTAACAATAAAGAGCTATGTATAATAATGAATAAAATTTCAAGAACTCCTATGCATGCAGTCAATATTAACTGATATATTGGACTGCATTATTCCACCCCATGATTTCATATCTTTTTCCTTTCTAGACAACAGCATGATTCCATATCTAGTTTAACCAGGTTAGTCAATCTCAACCATCAGATAATAAGGTTAGCCATTGATCCTATGTTTACTTTATTATTAAATAGTTGATTTATGATGTAAACCATTGGTTAATAACTTTAACCATTAATTTTCAATTTGATTAAAAAAACTAAGTACTGTTCTTTAAATATGAAATTGTAACTAACTACAAGGATTGTTAACTCATTTATCCTTTAAACTAAAATTAATATTTAAAAATATCAAAATTCCTTTCCATTTCCATGATAGGAATTTGTTGTATTTGATTTCTTATGGTAGAACTGTAAATACTATGCGATATTCCAATGGAAGATTTTGGACACACACACACATATTGGAGGCTGATTCTGTAAGTACAGGTTTTAAGTTATATCTAGGGCAAAATGTAAATATATCTCTTAGAAGAGGGGTGTTTAAAATTCAGAGTTTTTGGGTGTTAAAGGTCCTCTTACATCTGGAAAAAAAACACATTAGGAGAAGGAGAAAAAAGGATATTCAGCTAAGCCTCCTGCACACACACACCACCCCACCCCATTCCCAAAATTCCCCTGTCATCTTTTCTTTCCCTTTCTTCTCTTTATTTTTTGGGCTGAACAGAATTTCTGGAAATCAGACGTGCCAGAAGAACTCACTGAGAAATTATAAAAAAATGAGAGCGTTTAGCCAAAACTTTCAGAAAATTGAACTACTGCAAAACAATAGATTTTTTGCCGACATTAGGGAATTTAATGAGTAAAAATGGAGATATTATCTTTGCCTCGGCGGGTGGGAGTGAAATTTGACAGAAATTTAAGAAACCTAATTGGATTAGGTCCAATAACAGAACCATCTTCATTGTAAGATATAAGGTCCCCCTCATCTAATTGTCAATTTATTTACTTTCCCTTTTGCTCTCACAATTGGGTCCTAACCATCAACCTGTAGAAGGTTGGCATTCAACTTGTAATCTATCCAATATGAAATTGATAATGTTTATAATCTACATATTATCCAAGGAATAATTAAATAACTTTCAGTGATATTATCTGCAAACTATATTTTAGAAAAGAACTCACCAACGGATTAAGGACAACCCTCATGCTTGGCTGAATCCATTTATTAAGAACATGAAGAAGAGGAGAGAGCTTTTGACCCAAAGGACTTAAGGGATCAACAACAGCATCAATATGAATGGTAGAATTTTCATCACCTAAAACAACAGCACTGCAAAAAATAAAAACAAGAATTACTATCAAATTAAAAATCGAAAGAGACAAGCCAGTATGTTAGAAGTTTAAAAAAAAGAAAAAAAAATTACAAAACACAAGTTGAACATAAATACTGGAAACTAAAAAAGCAATAGATGTAGCATATAGAAGATTGCCCAAAGAGAAAACTCGAAAGGACCATAAATATGAGATAAACTTGAAAGCACAACGTTCCATTACTGTAACAGTAGAATTGACACCACATTAAAAATCATGAAATGTAAATATATAATAAGAAGTGGTTGTTCAATGCATGATTTGAAACATCCGCAACATGATGCACCACAAATTATGCAGTTACCCCAAGTAAAAATATTGTTACAAAATGATGCACTCCATATACTACAATAAGTTAATATTCCATGATATATAACAATTTATGACAAATAGCAACAGCATTTCAATTAAAAATTGAATGAAATGGAAAATCAAATAAACTGAGCATCTATCCCACTCGAACACATTTGATCATTAATACGTTTTTCTACTTCTTTCCTCATAACTCAATCCTTGAAATTTTTAGAAACTCTCAATCAAATCCACCTTCATTTTAGAGGACATCTCAGGAGATTCTAGGGTTTTCAGTCCAAAACACCCCAAGAATACTAAATTCAATTCAGCTCAACAATTGTCTTTTATTTTTTTATTCAAAGAAGAGAGACTAAATACATGCCAATAAATTTATTTGATATATTGGCATGCATTTCATCAAAGTTATGTCAGACTTAAGAAATTAAAAGCCTAAAAAGTCAGAGAAACAAAATTTCCTGAGCCATTCAACCTAGATAAACCTTACAATATGAAAAATGTGTAAAATGAAAGGCCCATAACTGTGTTTCCCAAAAGAATATGTTTTGACTTTTGATTAGAAAAATAGTTGTTTTAATTAGTCTATAGAAAAATATAAAAATTACCTTTTTTTTCTATTATTCTTCTAATGATTTAACTTTCCACTATCTATACCGTAAAATAATGAACCATTTTGTAATCTTTTTACAAAAAAATAATAACAACAATAACAATATATAAAAAGTAAAAAATATTGCCATATCATAATTTGATTAACTTCATTTCAAAAGTTGAAAAGATATATTAAATTGGAATCCTTGAATCCAAGCATTCGTTGGTGATAAGCATGCTGTCAAGAGTTTGTCTAGCATCGACAAAGCAACTTTGATGACCATAAATTATGTGATGCATACGATTTTGAAACCATGGTGATAAGTTATTAGATAATTATCTTCTAGATGCTCATTGATATGCTGATTGAGTGAAAAACCTTCATATCACTAGCTCCAAGCCTTATAGGAATTAAAACAAGAAGGTAGAATTTGCTTTGATAGTCGTTCTATTCTTCTAGATTGGAATTCTACTAGTAAATTCAAGAAGTCCAGGCCTTCACACCTCAAACCAACCCACAACACCTATCTCATACAACCCCCACGCCATCTCCACCCACCGGAAAAGGGCCAATATGAAGCCATCTAGCCTCGAGGATTTAGCGCCGTCAAGCTCTCTTAGCCCTCAAACATTTCTTTCTTTTTAGAAGGTTCTTCTAGATCCAACATGGTGATTCCATGAAAGGCACTCAAGACATGTTATCAAAACTACATGTATTCAGCATCCTGTTAAGCCTAAGCCTTATAAATGGCTAGTTAACTAAACTTTACGAGCCTGAGCCAAGCTTAGGTGGGCTCAGCTCATTAAGAGTGACCTCGTGTGTGTGTGTGTGTGTGTGTGTGTGTGTTTGTGTGTACAATTATGTATATCTTCATATAAATTTTACCTTTTTCTTCTAAATGCAAGTTTTTGATCCTATTAGTTCTTAATATTTGATAGAGAAAGGGCACAATGACTATGGATAAAGAAGCCTAATCTTATTTTATTTTACTTTTTCGTTATTGTCTATTGAATTTTTTCTTTTCAATTAGAGGGTGTTTGGTATAACTTCTCATAGTTACTTTTCAACGTTTCAAAGTAGAAACAAATCAGAAAAGATAAAAAATTCTAATTTGAAAATTCATACCAAACAACCTTTTATCCAAATTTTTTTTTTCAATTTTTGAATACCTTTTTCCCCATATGAAGCATTAGGACTTGGCACTTTGTACAATTGTAATTTTAAGAGCAATTTTTTAGGATTTTTTTAGAATGAATATTTGCTGACCACACGAGTAGATTGTATATTTTATTTATAGATGCCTAAACAAAGCACAAGTTAAATTCAATTTTAAAGAGCCAGGCATTTTGTGAGCCATGCTTGAGCCCAAAATTTTTTAACGAGACTGAGTCTAGCTTGAGCCTTGCCCAAGGTTTATGAGCCTAAGCTGAGCTATGCAAAGCTCGGCTAGACTTGGCTTGTTTTCAGCCCTAGAACTTTTTTTGGTATTGATGATCTTGTGAAGAGAAGAATGCTATATTGTTCTTAGAAAGTTAACATAGAAGTTGTTCTTCCTTACTCTAAGATATATCCTATAAATTTTGAACTTAATTGTTGATATTTGAAGGTACATTTACATATCTTGAAAGTTGAAACTGATTATGTCTTATTAATTTTAGGTAATTGACATATTACTCTCTTTTTTTATGTATAATGAGTGTATTTATATTAAATCAAAAAGATAAAATGCACATAAGTGGAAGGGAGGTTCGGGCTATGCCAAGCATCTCCCAAAATTCAAGGGAGACCTGAGGTACGTCTCCCCACAAACCATCACAAGATCCCTCTACAAAACACATGTGATACCCCCTCATACAACCATCCCTACCCACCCACCAACCCCGCCATCTCCCCCACCGGGAACCCAACATACAACTCAACTCTAGAGGCCCCATGCTTGGCTAACCGATCTGCTACATAATTTGCCTCTCTAGGCACGTGACGAACGAGATATTCAACTCACATGATAAATATCTGGTTTTTCTATATTTTTATTGTTTTTTAGATACTATAGCCTTCCTTTATAATTTACCAAGCTTTTTAAGTTTCCATGAGCCTTATATCAATTTGCTTCTACATTAATCTATATTATGTGTGGGTATATGACATGAAAATCACGTCAATTCGTCATACTTCTAAGTTTATCCTTGCATATAGAGCTTTATTTAAGTACCCACCATTTTCTATACATATCTACTGTATCGATGACTTTTATATAGTTTCCATGTATCCAATACCTATCGTATTCCTAATACGCATCCATTTTTTGGAATAGACCATATGGCACCTTGATATGATATTTTGAATGATGATTTCAAGAAGACTGCCGAAAGGTTAACAGGTCTTCCGGTTTGTTTCCCGACCTCTAACGGCCTCTACAAGCATCTACTATAGTACTAAAAACCAAGGTCAACCAGAAGTAGGGAGGAAGGCCCATCACATGGAGCCACCAGGGTAGCTGACTAATGATGGAGGTTCTAGTCTAACCTCCAACCACCTACACATCCTAATGTGTTCCTTTATACATGGACAAAAAGATCTTGTTCTTCAAAAGTACTCCAACACCTATTCTGAAGGTGAGAAGAAGAATTCCATAGGGAGATAGGATCAAGTCAAAAGGCCTTGGGTCATTACACCATTTTCTATACAGTGCTGCAATTTAATGGCTGACAAGATATCCATGGAAACATGATTTTTAGCAACTAGGAGGGCATACATGCTTCATTTCACAATAATGTCATAGGCCAGAGAATCTATATTAATCCTTGGAACATCTCCTCTGGATATTATTAAGTATTGGCCCTCCTGTTAAGCTCGTAATGCTAAAATACTTGAGCAAACGCATCTTGTTAATGGTGGTGGGGTTTATTTCAGTTGGACAGATCCAGATAGAATGGATTTTTAGAAAATCTTCCTACTTCATTTCCCAGTTCCCTCAAGAAAAAAAGAGTAACTGATATTCTGTTTCTTGAAACATGAATGGTCTTTAGAGTTTGCCTGATTGCCTCAATCATTAAATCTCAGATTCAGTAACAAAGCCCTTCTCCAGTTTGGGAGTTTCCAAATCACTAGGGTGCTTGCATCATTGGCTGCGAGCTCCCTGCAGGTCTTGGAAATCAACGAGACTCTTCTTACATCAACTTTCTTTCAAACAACAAATCATAATCTGCTCACTTCAACTATGCTGAAATATTGTGGATTCTTCTCAATGAATTTGAAGGATTTTGACTCATGGATATATCTTACTCTGAAAAATGCCCCACAAACTGGTGGCCTGGTGAGAGGTGGTGTGAAGATAGGAGGAGGAGCAGCAGCAGGAGCAGGAGGGGAGGGGGAAGGGAAGGTGTACTGACTTGCCATAAACGATGTAGGATTAGGTAGCCTGATTCTGTAAATGTTGCCATGGAATTGCAACAAAGTGTAATGTGTGTGGTGGTTGTGGGCAGTGGGGAATTGTTTGTCTATTGGATGGAGCAGCAAGGTGTCCAAAGCTAGAGGTGGGTGGGATTGGAATACATTTACAGTTTGGAACCATTGTTGCATTGTTGGCTAAGACAGATAATGGAAATCAAATCTCATGATCAGCTTCAACTCCAGATCTCTCAACATCGGTTCAACCACGTTGGACCATTAATATAAGTCAACATAAAGTCAACCACAGTTTGTTATTGAGTCTGTACACCCATGCTGCATTAAGTCTGCTTAGATATATATTAGTTACACAACTTTTCACAACAATGCAAAACGTAGAGTCCAATCCTGTACTGAAATTTATAATTGACGAACACCCATAACAAAATCCCTTATAACTACTAACTGGGTCAGCAGCATAAATCGGTCCTGCCATCCCATGCTACCAAAAAACATATTGTCAGAACCCCAATTTTGGGTATTTAAAAGGTTAAATTGCAAAAACAAGAAAAGGGAGTTTCTGAAATAAAAATTGAAAAATAGGGGGAAAATAAATTTTTAAAATTAATTTTTTACCCTCAAATTTTCAAAATATCAGAAATGGAATAAGTTTTCTTAAATTTACAAAAACTTACATTGGCTCTTACAAACAGACAGTTTTTCTTGGTCTATTTGTGGGTTGTCATTTTGGCAACCAAAATCATGGAAATGAATCCCATGATCAAACAAAGTGATTGAAAAGAAAATTGGAAGATTTCCTAATTGCTTTAGCAGTTTTTTCAATTTTAGGAAACTTTCGATCGATTGCTGCAACAGTCAATAAAACCAGATCTCTTTCAATCTCTTTGGCAATCTGTCCTTCAATTTTTGCTCTCTCTTGGTGTGGAAACTTCCAAAGAAGCAGAGGGGTCTTTCTTTTTCTGTGGCTGAAGCTCCCGATTTCTCTCTCTTCTGTTTCCTTTAAAGCAATAGCTTCTTTCACTCTTGGGGAGAATATTTTTCTGGCAGAGCAAACTGCCCTCACCCTCATGAATCTCTCTTACACACTCTCTCTCACTGTCCCCCTCCATCTCTCTCACAACCAAGGATCGACTTTTCGGTGCCGCCTGGTTTGCCGACGAGATGCCGGAGAAAAACCGGTGAATTGGGCCAAAAAGGCTTTTTTGGCGAAATTGGCGGCACATCGGCGGCGTGCCGGCGAAAAGCCAGCGAAATGGCCTGACGAAATCCATGTTTTGGCGAAATTGGCGGCACTCCAACGAAAAGCCAGCGAAATGGCTTTATACACATGATTTTATACAATCCATATTTTGGTGAAATTCTGACGAAATTAGCGAAATTGGCGGCGTGCCGGAGAAAAGCTAGCGAAACGCGGGGGGACCATTTCGAGGTCATTTTTCGTGCCGCTGACCTAGCGAAATACGAAATTTGAACGGCAAACCTTGCTCACAACCCATCTTTCTCTTAGTCCCAATCTGTCTCTCTCTCACTGTTGCACTCTCTTTTGCTCGCAATCTCTCTGTAGCACTGCACACTCACTCACAGCTCTCTCATTCCACTATCTCGCTGATCTCTCTCTGTCGCTCGCACCCTCATTGGAGGCAATTATTGGACCCTGTCCCTGTACCTTTTTTGTCGCAGACAGCTTCTTCTCTCTCTTTCGAAAAGATCAAAGCCTGCAATCCCTTGGGTTAACGCATAAGAGTCAACAGCATATCTTTGCGTCACAATCCAGTGAAAGCTCCTAATCAACAGGTAAGTCTTGTAGGCTCCTTACTGTTTGCTTTTGTTCAATCACAACCTGCTCACTATGTTCATCTACGGACATGGTAATCGGTTGCAAAGGTTAGTCTGATAGTGCATAGTGCCCAGAAACAAGCCATGTTTTGGATTCTGTATTGACATGTTGCTTTAAATTAAGTGTTCAATTAATTAATCATGTTTTTCATTTGCATTTTCCTTTTTTTGTTTCTTGGTATTGTTTAATTTTATGAATGCATCTTAGAGTAAATTACCATCATGATTCCTGCAACTGATTGATTTTTATGCATGTAATGTGTAATCTGATTGTTTAAAGCAAATAAAAATCTCCTTTTCAATTATGTGAGCAGTTTTTTTGCCTCTCATTTATCCAATTTCTGTTGTCACATGCAGTGTAAATGCCATGATTTGTTTCATTAACTCCATGAATATAAATGAACGTTCAACATCTGAGAATCTGTTAAGTTTATTTGAAAATTAATGGATGAAACTGTAAGGTTTTCCTGCATGGCTTGAGATAACAGAATGTTGTATTTTATAATCTGTTCGTGTAATTGGGTAATTCCGGTATGCTGTTAACCATGAGTTTTCACTATGATCTCTGAGAATTAGGGAATTTTTGAAGTTTAATTCCATTTATCTGGTTGCTGTTTAACTGTTACAGTAACCAATTGTCTAAACAAAAAGCAAATATTATGTTTTTAACCAATTTATAGAAAACAGAAATGGTTATTTACTGATTTTGATCACTTCCTTTTACCTTTAAATTTGAATTTCATAAGCAGCCATATTGCAGAATTTTTATCTTATTTTCGCTAGGGATTGAGGGCATGTCATATTCAAAGTTCATTTTTTGTGATAAACCCATAAATCCTTCATTTTTTTTTATTTCTTGTAGAAATATTTAGCATTTCTTTCCTTGTTCCTTAAGCTTATCATTTTCGTGAATTCCTCAAAGATTGGATTTTTTAGAAATTTTAGGATCTAAATTTAGGAATTTTGTATATGTGACATTTTAGATTCTTTTTTCTTTCTTTCCATTTTAGAAATATTCCCTTTGTACAAATTTTAGCAAAATTAGAAACTTCCCTTTTTAGGATTTATATATATTAGGATTTTTCTTATAATTTTGGGAAATTGTAAATAAATAATTTTTTAGGGTGAATCCAGATAAGGTAACTGGTTCTTGAACTAGGGGTGGTTGAGGCATAACACCTTCTCAACCACTTAAGTGAACCCCCCTAACCCAGAAATCTGGTTGGACCAATTTCAAATTCTCACTTAATTTATTATAGTATCCATCCACACCCAATTTAAATCATGGATGGTGGCGACTCCATTGACTTGAACCGACCCCCTGAACCGTGTTCCCACAAATACAATAGTCTACAAAAATGTTTCAGTTAATGACTCTAATGCCGAATTACAACTTACAGAATGGTGCGCCAACTTCAGATGATTAGTGGAAATTTGTAGTATCATTTCAAAGTATCCACATGCAAGCAAGGAGGATTGTTTTTACTTGGGAATTGGGACGACTAAATCATTGACTTTATGTAGTGTAGCAGGTTTTTAAGGGGATCCCTCGCCCCCTTTTGTGAGTGTGTATGCATATAATCAGCCAGATTATATGTAAATTCAAAGTGACAAGTGACAACTGATCTCAAAAATAAAAAGAGAAAAAGAAAAATATTCAGTGGTGTAAATCTCCAATTCAATACGAAGTAGAAAATCATGGCGACCCAAAATGCCATCAAGAGGATACTCTGATTAAGTATTTTTGCATTTCGATTCCAAGTCAAGCATTATCAGAATTTCAACCAAACATCATATAATACATAAAAAAGAGAAACTATATTTTTAATAGGATATTTAATAATCAACTATGTATTTATGGACCATGCTCAAGGCATAATTGCTTTAGAAAAGAAGCCCAAACCTGTATTTTGCACTCAATATTTCAAAACGGGCGCTTTCAGAACTTCGTTCCCTTAGAGCCATAGAGGATGAAATAGACATTATACGATCACTTATGAATTTGCTGCAACAAAGCATTTAGAGAATGAAAACCCTGTTTAGGATGTCACATGAGATATAACTCACAATAAAATGCTAACATGTTATCCAGTTTCAAGATCTATCTTAGCTAAAACGTTATCCAATTATCCAGTTAGCTAAAATGTTATCCAGCTTCAAGAAAATGCCATCGAAAGATCTAACTCACGAGGGAAAAAATAATAATAATAATCCATTTTAGAAGATCATGCACTATGCATGTTAGACTAGCTGAATAAACAGTCCAGCCAATTTGATGTTATCCAGTTTCAGAATAAATGAGCTTTTGAATTACAACAAGAATATTATTCAATGATAATTCTTTCTTTAGCAAGAAAGTACGGTACCGCTGGTTCAAGTAAACATTTCTATCTTTGATGAAATAAACATTCTAACAAAAAAAAAAAACAAAAAACACATGCACACACAATAAATAAATGCATCATTAAATAAATCCGGATTTAATAAAATATACTAGCAGGGATACACATGCAATATTGCATGTTAGAGACAGAACAGTTATGTAACTGCCTGGGTTTTGAAAGAAGAGGCAGAGTTATGACTGTTGAAACCCTATATTAATGAAACCTTAACAACTTACAGTGTGGACTTCTTGGGAAACTTGTGCATAGAGCTTGGATGCTTCCCAAGGGACTTCTCGCATTTAATATAGTATAGATAAAAGGAATGACAAGAAATAGATCAAGAATAACAAACATCACAAATGAACAATAAGACAACATTTCTTTAGGGCGACAGTTTATCTTAAACAACAATATAAAACAAATATTCAAAACCACTTTTAAGTGAGCCAAGCCAACAAAATCTCACATCCAATAACAGCACCACATAGTTAAGACGCAACTACCACCCAAAGGATGACTTTATTGAACCATCAATTTGCATGAAGTCTGAGTTATGGAAGAATAAACTGGTGCAATAAATTAACAGCTGTCCATGAAACAGTATGTTTTTCCTTTCAGAGACATTTTACAAAATTTTGTGAAATGCAACCATTTCCAGAGGTGTTAACACAAAATGTAGAGACAAAAAGGAATACCGACCATTCCTAAAAGTCGGTGAAATGTTGTCGACATGTCGCGACATCGACATTTTGTTGACACAAAGTAAAAGTCGCCCTTAAGAGAGGGCGACTGCTAGAAATGTCGCAATTCCAGCACTTTCTATTTTTGTGGTTGTGAGCTTGGTAGCAACATGCACTTCCCATTTTATTATGCATTTTTAGGTTTCATTTGTACGCCTATGCCATTGTTTCTACATTACACTTCCTTTAAAAATGTAAATGATCCAACATATATTTTTTACAAAATTCTAAGGTTTTTATGGGTATTTTAGTCTCATTATAAGTAGCATAATTCTATAATACTTTATTACTTTTAGGGGTATTTTAGTCTCATGTAGGGGTATTTTCCTTAAAACAATCTCTTCCGGTGAATTTTCCGCCAAGTTGGTGAAATCTCATTGACAAGTTGGTGACATTTCGCAGTGGCCTTGGCAAAATTCAATCGAAACAAAATGTAAAACATTGTTACGAAATCAATCAAAATTAATTTCAATAGCGTAACTATTTGAGAATCACATTACATTTTTCAAGACCTCACAAGGGCATAGCACCTTAGGTCCCCTAGATATTTAATAGACTAATGGCTCTTAAACCAAGATCATCATTTAAAATGTCAGCCTTGGTCTTGCCTTCAAACCATGTGAAAACCATAACATACATCCGAAACGGAAAAACAAACAAAAGAAGATTAAAAAAACAAAAACTAAAATCTTATAAAAACAGAAACAGATATTACACAGCCAAACTAAAAAGAAAAAGAAATACATCGCTTTGCATGTCGCATGGCAACCATGTGTAACAGTCTCAAAAGGGCAAGAATCTTAAAATCAGTCTCGTGAATGAATAATACTTTTGAAAAATGCATTGTTGCCTACTATATAAAAAACATAACAAAAAAAAAAAGGAAAATAACCAACTTAAATTTTTGAACTAAAAGGAAAAATAAAATTGTACAGGTTACATAAAATCAATAATAGATATGCAAAGAGTGAACTTCAAAGCCTTCTCATGTCAATTTGGCAAAAAAAAAATACCATTAGATTGAGTCAATAAAACCAAAATGACAACTGCTTTCTGGTATTTGAGTGTTTGGAGCATAAAGAGAAAAGTCAGTGCAACTATGCAAGAATTCTGCTTAAGGACTTGATCCCTTTGATATATACCCATAGATAAAAGCTTCCACCATCTTCTTATACTTCCAAGTTCCAACAGTTTAATTTACTGTTCAAAAAACTAAACACTAAAATTTAGGCAAAATAGACTATACAAACTTTCATTTTTTACCTTCTGGAGATTATGGCACCAGAGAAATTCCAAATTCAATTTTTCAAAAAACGTTTTGCAAGATATATATATATACCCATTATTTGAACTTTGTCACACCAATTTTGACCAAAAAGTGAAAATGATGAAACCTTCCCTAAAGCCAAGAAATGTGCTCACAATCAAAACACGTAACATCTTTTTATCTTGCATTATTTTTAAAGTATGGGTTTCCAAGACAAATCTAATGGCAGAGTTTCAAGAAATTAAGATGAAAATGACTTGCCTTTGAGGATTTCATCATCAAAAGTAGCCTACTGGCCTAGAATCTATGACAGTCGAAAATTTTAAAATTTGAATAATTTAATTTGGAGGGAAAAATCACTTTTGTGACACTTGCCTTTTTTCATTCCTCTTAACTGGGATTAACTCATTATTTCATATTGGTTTCTAAGTAAAAGTTGTTTTGCTCACTTTTCTTCTTCACCGTTACAAAAATAGCAAGGTACATCCAGAGTCACCTACAACAAGCAGCATGCACTTTCGCATCACATTTCCTCTACTATTTTTGAGGGCCTTTTTATGTTAATAATCAGAAGCTAAGTTGCAATCTACACGAAATTGTAATAAATGCTAAAATAATTTTCAGGTTAATTTATGATGAAATAATCTCTACTGCAACAAAGTATCTTTTACATTCTTCAGATGTGCAGGATATAAAAAGAGAAGATTGATAAAAAAAAATAGGTCCTTCCATTAACAATTACTTCTCAAATTTCATATCTGTTTTGATGTTTGAGTGACCAGCACTAGTATGTTTTCTAGCTTCTTATTTTTCAGAATCCATCAATAAAACACACAGAAAAAGAAGCAGATACGTAACATACCTTGTAAGAGAATCAGGATCTATACCATGCCACTCAACTTTTTCAATAATTTCCATGATGTGCTTTACTCTCTGCTCAAACTCAACAGCTTCTAGAAGGTCCAGATCATGACTTAAGAATGTGTCATCATCAATCAGACGCATTATCTAGTTATAATAGGAGATAAAATAAAAAGAAAAGATTAATGTAAAGGGAAAGAACTGCAAACATAAGGCACGTGAGATCAACAAAACAATGGCATCCTCACTTATATCGACCAAGCAAAAGAAAAAAATATAAATATAAATTCATACTCTTCCATTAGTAATAACTGCATTGGCACCAAACTCAAGACCCATTTTCATGTGTAAGAAATGCACCACCTGCAAGGCATCATATGCATGTAATAACTTGAATCTGCAAATCAACTTGGTATATGCCATGAAAAGGAAACAACTCCAGCACAGAATAATTTAATTACTGACTTAAATTGCAACAAAAGCTAATGGAACATTTAATAAACTTCAATAGTGGATAAAATTGCAGCCTAGTCAACTTTTCCTTCTTAGAAGAAATGAGCCAAGAACTTGCAGAGACTATAAGGTCACTACCGGGAAAAACATTGCTTTACAAGTTTATGATAAAGTCCTAAGGAAGTTAAATTGATGGGTTTTTGGCAAAAAAAAAATGAGAACCAATAACATTTATTGAAAATACATTAGGGATTCTTACTAGGGTGAAAGCAGAGGTTAGCAAGACAAATAAGTTCCCAATAAAGATAGGTTTACAGCAAAGATCAGCTATAAAGTGTAAACAAGAAAGGCGACTTCACCGGTGATCGCATTTCTCAGGCGACTGTAATAGTGATTGTCGAGTGCGAATAGGCATCTGTGTGGTGCGTTTGGCGATTGCAAAGCGAGGCTCGTGTTTCGAACATCATGTCCGACAGGATTAGAGGCTTCTTTAGGCGAGAGATACTGATTGGCAGTGCTGATCAGACAAGGGGATTTTTCTGGCACAAAGTCAAGACTCAATCCAAGACGTTTGTGTTCAAAGTAGGTCAGTCTCCAAGGTGTGCTCGTGTTTGTGAACATTGGCGCGATCATCGGGCGACACTGGAACTGGATGTCGTGGCTTTAGAATGGTTCTTGGAGAACATCACTTTGTTCTTTGGGGGGTTAGGCGTGGATAGTCATCGTCGATTCCAACATGGTAATGAGGTGGTTTCCCTCCATTGTCAGCAGAATCAGCGTGATTTGTTTTTGAAGGTGGAGATGATGGGTCGCAATGTTCGGCATCGAAGTGTGATTTTCCCAACGGACAACACTGTTGATAGGTGGGAGTACGTCATATGGGGCTATACACCCAGTCAGCCATCGGCAACATGCTTGCCATCGAATGATACTATGGAGAAATGGATGTTGGACAATCAAACGAAACATCACAGTGTTCAAAGGGGGTCAAATTCTGCATTACTTGTGCAACAGATTGCCACGACGAATGAAGCTTATTGGGCATTTCCAGTGATGGTGTCTTCGGCAAATCCCATATCCAATTGGGATGAGCTTGGTGTTGAAGTTGCAAAGGTTTGTGATTTTAACATGGTGATTTGGCTTATTCCATTGTCTCGGGTGTGTACCATTTTCTTCCTCCGTTCTCGAGCAGACTTATGTGTGATCTTCCAGCATTCCAGGAGGTTTGGGCATCACGGCATGGTGTCATTTGGTCCCTGGAGGGATGGCTACTCTGGCTCTCATGAGTCATTTAGCAACAAAGGATTAGAGGTTCTCTTATTTGGTTTGCCAATTCATCTATTAGCCTCTAAAACATTGAAGGCCATTGGCGACCGGATGGGTGGATTCCTTCAAAGGGGCTCTATAATCTGTAAAGGTAAATTCGGTGGTGGTACCCGGATTTAGGTCCATGAAACTCATAGAAGACGTATTCCAAGATGTGTCATTGTGGAAGATAGAGTTTTTTGATATGAAGTGCTGGTGTGTATTGCTGATGAAATAGGTGATTGTGTGGACAGGCGAGAGCTCGGCAACAGGAGGGATGTTGGGGATGATGACATGGCCCCAAATGCTGTAGTCGTACATACAGGGATGTTCTACTTCAAATGCATGATTGCCAGGTGGACTCAAGAGGGCAAGAGGTTTCAAATGGAATGGAAGTGGATCTCAGGCAAGCATTTTTGGTTGGGTTCCCATCCCCATCTCGGGTCAACCTTAATGGCCCAACCAGAGGTAATGGGGATGGCCTGCTAGTCTCTGAGGGCCCAAATATGTATGATATTTCCTTGCAGGGATCTGGTGGTTAAGCCCAGATTGAAGATAGGCCCAT
Source organism: Buxus sempervirens (assembly GCA_947561395.2). Lineage (NCBI taxonomy): Eukaryota > Viridiplantae > Streptophyta > Magnoliopsida > Buxales > Buxaceae > Buxus > Buxus sempervirens. The sequence continues at coordinate 27,751,645 of OX387182.1, forward strand.
TATGACGGCCTAGGTCTCTCTGAATGGTTATTTACTTCAACGTGTGGACAACAGTCGTGGGGAAGGAATTGCTCATGATGGATAGGCTTCATCTTCTTCCCAACAGCATAGGAAGATTCGAGGGGAAATGCAACATTTACCTTCTTTTTCTCTAAATGAAGCCGAGGGAGCGGAGGAGATGTGGTGGAGGGTCGTTCGAGGATGGGTGGTTAAAACCAAGGTTTACCGTTCGGTGCCGATGGGTGTGCCGCCCGTCGCTCGAAACGAAATTTCGCCAACACGTCGGCCGAAAACAGTGGAAAAATAAAAGAGCACAAAAAATGGACAAAAACTGGATTTTTTGGATGTTAGGGAAATTTCGCCGGCACGCCGCTCCGTTTCACCAGTACGCCGCCCCGTTTCATCAATAAAAAATGAACAAATTTTCATTTCCCTCCCCTGTTTCGCCCGTTTCGCTCGGCACGCTACTCCGTTTCGCCGGCAGGCCACCAAAAATCGTCAGCGATGCAATTAAGCTATTTTCCCCCTTAGAAATGCATCGTTACCTCAAAAAAAATGAAATTTCGACAGCACACCAAAACTGTAAACACTGGTTAAAACTCTTAATGCTATCGGATGCTTGAACGTCTCAGCTTCTTTGTCTATCCATGGTGACGTCCAGCAGGTGGGTGGGGATCAGAGAAGTAATCCAAGCTCCTTGAAGAGCTTCAGTGCTTCACTGATGGAGGGGATAGTGATGGTGGTGGGATGGAAGGTGCTGAAAGCCGCGTTCGGCCTACTCATGATTCTTCTTCTGCTCCGTTAAAAACTTACTCACGTCAGCATGCTAGAGAGAGTCTTCGTGAAGATTTTCTCGCCTTCTTGGGGGTATTACGAATATGGTGAATTGTTGTAGTTCTGGAAATCATACGAACTTGGTGAGGGATTCTTAGGGCAAAAGGTAGGCAGGTCACATCAAGGAGGGGTTTTTTTCTCGGGCTGTTGTACCATCTAGATAGCAGCCACTGGTTTTGTATTCAAATTCAAAGGATCATGACGCGGTGTCAAATGTAGATGTGCTGTTGCAGAATAATCAGAGATTTAAAGTATAGGGAAATCAAGTTCGGACGATCGTTTTGGATGGTGGACGTGGTGCAACTCTATCTACAAGGCGATTCACAGGATCTGAAATTTGTAATCGGCTTATAGGTGGTTGTTCATTCAAATCTCGAAGCCAGATCCCTTCTTCTTGCCCATCCCTTTCTTTTTATTTGGGTTTCTTCAATCTGGTAATGGTGATGAACACTCGGTTAGTTCTGATCATGCTGAATTTGCTAAGGGTGTGGGGGCTGAGTAGGTGATGTTCGTGCATAACCATGTCCAAGGTAGTGATTTGGACGTATGTAGGTATAGTGAGTTAGATGGGCAGTCTTCTCCGGGGTTTGATTCACCTGAATATGGGTTTAGGTAAGGGGTAGAGAACTTTTTGGATTCGGTGGTTGCGAGCAAGGTTTACAGTTTCAAAATTTCATTTTTTTGCCCCCAGCGATGCGTTTCGCTGGGGGAAATCGCCAGGGTTGCATCGCTGGTGATTTTGGCGATTTTTCAGCAAAACGAGGCGACGTGCCGAGCAAAACGGGCGAAATAGAAAAAAAATTTATTTTCTATTGGCAAAACGGGGCAACTTGTCGGCAAAACGGAGCGACGTGCCAGCGAAATTTCCCCAAAATCCAAAAAAACCCAATTTTGGCTTCTTCTTTTTTGCCTTTTTAATTTTTTCCGTCGTTTTGGCTTGGCCGATGGGCGGCGCCCACCAACACCGAAACTATAAACCTTGGTTGCAAGAACCTTAGGTTTAGATGGTTCACTGGTATCTTCCCATGAGGTGATTCAAGAGGCAATAGTAGGATTATGTGAGGATAATGATTGTGTCTCATGAAGATTATTAGTTGGAACTAGGGGTGGCAGTGGGTCAGGTTCGGGCGAGTTCAGGTCGGGTTGGTATGAGGGGTTAACGGGTTAGTGCTCAACCCGAACCCGCCCATTTAATAAACAGGTTGGGATATGCCAACCCTAACCTAACCCGTTTAAACCCGCCAACCCGTTTAATAAAAGGGACATCCTATGCATATGGTAAGACATTCCGTAGAAAATGAATATGAAGCTTCCCAAACTCAACAATCCTACCAAAAAAAATAAAAGCTTCCCAAACTCAACAAATTAAGTGAAACTCACGAGTTTGGTTTACAATTTGAGCCTAGCTGAGTTAAGATTCTAGTTTGGGAAAACCCATTTCCACCCCTGTGCAATAAGACAGAACAAAGCACTCACATAGATTGACCAAATATTCATCTGAAGTAAGGCCATTAAACCTGGTGAGGCAGAATACAAGAATATTCACCCAACAAAAAAATCAAAACTGCTGGCCGGACTCATCAAGCACCGAATAGGGCCGCCTTAGCACAAGGGCAGGTCTCTTGTACTTTAATAGAGAGAGACTTTTGAGCTGATAAGCAAATCTTTATCCATTACGAGTACGAAGTTTGCTAGCATCAACGAATCCATTACGTCTTTATCAAATCGACGAATCCATTTGCTCCCCGTTTATGATGGCATATCCCACAGTGACCCATCAAAAGAATAGTGAATAACAATGAGAATGCATAAATCGGGAGAGAGGGAGCGTGAGCGAGAGGGATAGAAGGAAAGGAGCGAGAGGGGAAGGGAGAGAAATGGAGTCGGAGGCAGGGAGGGAGAGGGAGAGGGAGAGGGGGCCGGAGGAGGAGAGAGGTAGCAGTAGAGGGAAAGGGAGCAGGAAGAAGATGAATAGGGAGCGGAAAGGAGAGAGAGATAGAGAGAAAGGGAACTGGTGAAAGGAGTACCTGGTTGCAGGTTGTAGGCTTGTAGCAGGAGGAAGGCGACGACTGACGATGCAGATGTAGGGTTTGAGACCTTGAGGCTTGAGCGGCAGCCATTGTAGAGACTAAAGAACACAAGAAAGAGGAGAGAAACTGAGAGACGTATTGGGCTTGAGCTGCAGCCATTGAGACCTTGAGCTTGAGGCTTGAGCGGCAGCCATTGTAGAGACTAGAGAAAGTGAGAAACTAATGAACAAATTTAGGGTTTTCGTTTTCTTTATGTTTTTTTAACATTGCATTTGCTTATGGTTATAACCTGTCGGGTTGAAAGGGTAAACCCGAACCCAACCCGTTTAATTACGGGTTGGGAATTTCAAACCCGAACCCGACCCACGGGTTTAGATTTCTAACCCTAACCCGCATTAGAGCGAGCGGGTTGGCAGGTCACGGGTCGAAACTGCCAGCTCTAGTTGGAACATTCATGGGTTAGGAGTGGTTGAGAAGCATCGGGTTTTAAGGGATACTTGTTGGAAGTGGAAACCAGATATAGTTATGGTTTTGGAAACCAAGAAGGAAGTGGTAGATTCCAGATTTGTTAGATCCTTATGGTATAATAGGCAAAAACAATAGATTTTTCAGCCTTCATTAGGGTCAACGGGAGGTATAATTATTATATGGGATTCTTCGAATCTTACTGGTAGTGATGTCAAGGTCGAATCCTTCTCCATATCTCTTATGTTTTCACATGTTTCTGGGTCTACATCTTGGGTTTTCACTGGGGTTTATGGTCATAGTTCGTCAAGGAGACGAAATGAGTTTTGGAATGAACTCAGGCAGGTATTCCTGAGATAGGATATTCCTTGGATAATTATTGGGGATTTTAACATCATGCGGTATTCGCATGAGAAGAGAGGGGGCGTGTCTCGGGTGACTGCATGTATGAGGGTTTTTTCTAAATGGATTCAGGAATCTGAGCTGGTTGATTTCCTCTTAATGGAGGTTTATTCACATGGTCTAATTTCAAACTCCTCTCATTTGTTCCAGGATTGATTGATGCTTAGCTTCTCCATCATGGGTTAATTAATTTCCTTTGGCCAACCAATGTTTTCTATGGGAACACGGCCCGTGGGGGTCGGTTCAAGTCAATGGAGTCACCACCATCCATGGTTCAATTTAGGTGTGGATGAACACCAAGAGATTAAATGTGATTTTTAAATTTTGATCCACCGAGATTTTTGGGTTAGAGGGCTCACTTAAGTGGTTGAGAAGGTGTTAGGCATCCAACCATCCCTGGTTCATTGAACCAATTACCTTATCTGAAGTTCACCTTAAAAATTTTATTTATTGACAATCTCCTAAATTCTAATGAAAAATCTTAAATATTTACAAATCCTAAAAAAAGGAAGTTTCTAAGTTTGCTAAATTTTATACAAGTGGAATATTTCTAAAATCCTAATCTTTACAGATTTCTATAAATTTTAAAAAAGAAAGTTTCTAAGTTTATTAAAAAAAGGAAAGTTTCTAAATTTGCTAATATATACAAATCCTAAAAAAGGAAAATTTTCTAAGTTTGCTAAATTTTATTCAAGGGGAACATTTCTAAAATCCTAATCTTTACAAATTTCTAAAAATTTAAAGATGCAAACAAAACAGGAAAAATTTACAATTCTTAAAGCATTTAAAATTTTCTCTCTTTTTTTTCTTTTCTTTTCTTTTTAAATAAATAAAATTATTTATTAACAATTTCCTAAAATTAAAAAAATCATAATATTTACAAGTCCTAGAAAGGGAAATCTCCTAATTTAACTGGAATTTGTACAAATAGTCTATTTCAAAAATCCTAAGATGACAAGACTTACAAAATTATAATATTTACAAAACAGAAATTTCTAATTTTGCTAAGATTTGTACAGACTAAATTATTTCCAAAATTTCAAGATGTACAAGGTAAGTTTCCAAAATCCTAAAATTCCAAGATTAACAAAATCCTAATATACACAAATCCTAAAATGGAGAAAGTTTCTAACTTTTCTATAATTTGTACAAATGAAATATTTCTAAGATCCAAAAATGGTAAGAATTCTAAAAAATCTGAAATTACACATTTAGAAAATTACTATTCTTAAAATTTCTAAAAGAAAATCCAAGCTTTAGGGAATTTACAAAATATGTTAACAAAATAAAAAATATATAATGATTAAAACCTAATATGTACATACACAAGAAAAAAATAAAAATATAAATAAATAAATGCGAAAATAAAAATATAAATAAAATGTGGGATTTTTGGGTTATCAAATAATATGATATAGACCCAATCCCTTAATAAAAATCTGAAATATGGCTACTCATGAAATTCACATTTAAAGGTAAAAAGAAGTGATTAAAATTATTAAATAACCATTCCTGTTTTATTTAATTTGGTTAAAAACATAATCTTTACTTTTTGTTTAAACCATTGATTGCTGTAAAAGTTAAACAGCAACCCCTATAGATGGTATTTAAACTTCAAAAATTCCTCATTCTCCAATATTATAATGAAACAAGACACTAGAAACATAAATAGTGGTTTTTCAAATAAAATTAGAAGATTCTCAGATGTAGTAGCATGAAGAGAATCAAGAAATCATGGCACTTAAACACCCTATATAGTAGATATGGGATAAATAACGGAGGCAAAACACTGATCATAACTAAAAAAATATCTACAAAAACCAACACGATTGATCACTTTTCATTATGCCTAAAAACAAGGTGAAATTTATTCACAGATTTGAGACATCCATGAAATAAAAGAACAGAGTTTAGTGTGTTTCAGAAAGTATTACGTAACATCACAGTAAACTTGTAAACACATAACTGATCAATGGAGCACATATGCCTCAACAACAATCAAAAGAAATCGAATAGCTAAACTCTCCAACCCAAAACTATTTGAAATGGATGAATACAATAAGCACAAATGGTCGTTCACTACAGGAGAAGATGACAAAGGCTTACTTCAGAGAAGATAACTGCCGACTGCCTGCAACTGAGTCCTCCTAGCTTTTGAAGATATGATAACAGAGAAACCCCAACAGAAAAGTGCAACAGCCAAAGTATCTATCTGCGACAGCGAGAGGTTGCAAGAGAGAGGTGAAGATTGAGATTCAAAAAGCAAAAACCAAGGAATCTGCTGCTGCAACAAAGAGATGGCGAGAAAGAGAAAGAGAGAGAGAGAGAGGTGCAACAGGGAGAGATTGTGGCAGCAAGTGAGAGAGAGTGGGAGAAGCTGTTCAGATCTGAGAGAAGAGAAGCTTGATGGATTTTTTTCCGGCCAAAAAAATTCCTGAGAGAGTAGAAGAAGCTCCCTTTTATAGGGCCTGGTTGCTCATGGAAGAGAGAGGAGGAGAGCTTCAGTAATGGAAACAATGATCTCTTTGATTCTTCAGAAGCTTTTAGACCAGAAGAGAATAGAAATTGAGAGAGATTTGTGAGAGAGCAAAAGACCTGTCGGCAGACCTTTAGTCGACTGAAAATTTTTGGAAGTTTTTGAGAAAACTACTAAAACCTTCAAAGAAACTTTCTAAATCTCTTCCAATCACTTTCTTTTAACCTGGGATTCATTTTTGAATGATTTTCCCTTGATTTTGGTTGCAAAAATAGCAACCCATGATCAAACAAAGGAATAATGTGTTCGTTGAAATCCTAGGATAAATCTTTGTAAATTCAAGAAAAATTATTCCCGATCTGATATTTTAAAAAGTTTAGGGTAAAAATTAATTTCAAAATTTTCATTTTTCCCCTAATTTCAAAATTTTATTTCAAAAACCTCCTTTTTCTATTTTTGCAATTAAAACCCCCAACATTAGGGTTCTAACAATAGTCCTATTCTCATCTCCACTGAGTCGTCACACCATGAGCCGGCCCCTTTTCGATTTGAAAATATGTGGCTTACTCATCCATTCTTCCATGATTTGATTTCTAATTGGTGGGGTGACTTGTATCCTAGTGTGGTGGGATGGGCAGGTTTCAAATTCATGCGCGTGCTTCAAGGTATCAAGAAGTTGAAAGAACGGAATTGGGATATTTTTGGGAGTTTAGAAGGGAGAAAACATACCATTTGAAAGGTATTGAGGATATTGATAGGAAGGAGGAGAATGAATTATCATCGGAGGAATCTGAAAGGCAAAATTTTAAGAGTGATCTACAGCTCATTCATAGACAAGAAGAGATTAATTGGCGCCAAAAGTCTCGGGTGACCTAGCTTAAGGAAGGTGATAATAACACAAAATACTTTGACACTATCGCCAATGGGAGGAGAAGATCTAATTTGGTTAGTCGGCTTAAGGTTGGAGATCAAGTAGTGGAGGATCATGATGAAATGATTCAGGCCCTAGCAGACTTCTATTCTAAACTCTATCGATATGAACAATCAGTTAATTTCTGCCTTGGATAGTGTAATGATAGGGTGTTGTCGGCCCATCAAAATGAGTTTGATGTGGAGGAAGTCCATAAAGCTATTAGGGAATTGGCTAGGGATAAAGCCCCAGGACAAAATGGATTTACCATTGCTTTTTATCAGGATAATTGGGATACCTTAAAAGAGGCTATCAAGGAAGTGGTGCAGGAATTCTATACCCATGGGATTATCAATAAGGTAACAAATTCTACTTTTCTGGTCCTAATCCCAAAGATTGAAGGTGCTGAGTAGATTAGAGATTTTCGTCCTATCAATCTCACAACTAGCTTGTATAAGATCATTGCTAAAGTTCTGTACCTCAGACTTAGCAAGGTTTTACATTCTTTTGTTGATCCAAGTCAATCTGCTTTCATTGAGGGCCGGCAAATCTTGGATTGCTCCCTTATTGCTAATGAATGTGTTCAAAAGAGGCTACAAACAAGGGAACATGGATTATTAATTAAGCTTGATTTGGAAAAAGCATATGACAGGGTTGAGTGGGGTTTTGTTGACTCGGTTCTACAGTGGAAAGGTTTTGGAAATAAGTGGCGCAAATGGATTAGTGTTTGTCTTCATAATGTCCAATTCTCTTTCATCTTTAATGGGTCGGTGGTGGGTTTGTATCCATCCTCTAGGGGTCTTAAGCAAGGGGATTTCCTTTATCATTTTTGTTTACATTGGTTAGTGATGTCCTAAGCTGGTTTATCAAGCAGGGGCAATCATTAAGCCTTTTCCAAGGATTGCTTGTTGGGAACGATAGAGTCCTTTTGACCCATCTTTTGTTTGCAGATGACACATCGTTGTTTGTAGAACCTAATGCTGAGGGTATTTTTGGGATTATATGTATCTTAAAAGCTTTTGAGATCGTGTCTGGGCAGAAAATTAATCTGGATAAGAGCAGCATCATAGGAGTCAATATCCCTAATAAAGAATTGTCCATCTTTGCAGAGGTTCTAGGGTGCAAGGTTGATCATTTTCCCATCTCTTATTTGTGTGTGTGTGTGTGGGGGGGCTCCAAACACACTATTGTTTTGGGAACCAATGGTGGAAAGGATAGAAAAGAGGCTAACATCATGGAAACGGAATTATTTGTCGTTAGGGGGCCAGATTACTCTTATCAAGTCATCACTGTGTAGTCTTCCTATCTACCTCATGTCTTTATTTAGGATGCCCACCCAGATTTCTAACTTGCTGGAGAAAGCTCAGCGTGATTTCTTATGGATTGGGAGAGAGAATAAGAAGGACCATTTAATTCGATAGGATGTTGTGTGTCGTGAGAAATCAAAAGGGGGGACTGACCTTGAGAATGTTTATGCACAGAACTTAGCTCTTTTGACCAAATGGCTTTGGCATTTTAACAAGGATCATGATACTCTATGGCGTAAGATCATCGTTAGTAGATATGGGATCTCGAATAATGGATGGGATATTTGGATCAGATCTAGGTATCATGGGAGTAGTCCTTGGAAGGCGATTGCTTCTCTAGCCCCTATCTTCTATCAGAATGTTCGTTTTCGTGTGGGGTCTGGTAATCGAGTTCTTTTTGGCATGACAACTGGCGGGGGGACTCTTCATTATCCTCCATTTTTCCTAGGTTATTTCGTGTTGCTTCCTTTTCAAATGCTAAGGCCAATGAAGTCATTGTTTGTTCTTCCGATGGCATTAACTGGACCTTACAATTTCGGCGAGATTTAAGGTCAGGTGAGATTGACCAATTATCCGCTCTACCCTCCACCTTCAGAATATCTCTCTTAATCCTTCCCAACCAGATAGGTGATTGTGGTTACCGAATTCATTGGGTTTTTTTCTTGCAAATCATTTTTAGCCCTTGTTAGACCTTCCCCTTCGGACCATCTTGCTTCTTTCCATTGGAATCCCCTGTGGAAACCACTTATTCCATTGAGAATCAAAGGATTTTTGTGGATTGCTTTGTGGAACAGGATAAACATTGCATATGCTATCCAGAGAAGAAGGTTGTACATGGTGTTGTCTCCACATATGTGCTTTCTATGTCGATCATGTGAGGGAGTCAGCAGATCACATCCTCATTCATTGTAGTTTCACAAGGCAGATTTGGCAGCATTTTCTTGGATTTGTTGATATGGATTGGGTCTTCCCTCGTACCTTGTCTGAGTTCTTCTCTCAATGGAGATTTTTTGGGTTGGGTTCTCATGGTCGCTGCATGTACCAGTTTTTATTCTATGCTATTTGTTGAGGTGTACGGATGGAGAGGAACAGACAGATCTTTAAGGATAGACGATCTCCACTCTTTGCTGTGGCGAACTCTATTACCTTTTATGTTTCCTCTTGGGTTGTTCTTCTTCCATCTTTCAGGGGATACTCAATTGATGATATTAGACGGTGCTGGGCATCCCTATGTGTATAGGGAAGGGGAGCTTGTGGTGGGTTTGGAGGTGGAGTGATGGATGTTGTTAGGTACTAGGGGCATTATTGTTGGTCTTGTATGTACACTCGTGACAGGTTCAGAACATCTTGTTCTACTTTGTCCATGGGTGTCCATACCAGTTTTGTTTCTTGTACTCTCTTTTTCTCTCTTATATATATGATCTTCATTACCGATCAAAAAAAATATATATCGTCTATAAGCCCTGATCTTTTTTTACTTTGATTATGGATATATCAACTAGTTATATCCAAGAGGAAGTGCCTTGGTGTGTTATTTGTAGATGACATAGTTCTGATGGAACAAACTAGAGGAATAAATACAAAATTGGATCTATGGAGGAATATTTCAGAAACCAAAGGTTTTAAAATAAGTCGCACTAAAGACCAAGTATTCAGAGAGCATGTTTTAGCACAAATAATGGCAAAGGTGAAGCAAAAAATAAGAATTGAGAATCTAGAGATTCCCAAAAGTAATCAATTTCTTTAAAAGGAGGAAGAAATTTATGAGGATTTCAAATTGAGCTAGATTGCTTAAATGGAGAAACGTGTCTATGATATTATGCATTCAACACATTCCACTAAAATTAAAAGGAAAATTTTTTACATGACAATCATTAGGCATTTTAATGTCTAAATTAATGTTGTGAAACAAAAAAAGCAACATATGAATACACTCATTGCCGAGATACAAATGTTGAAATGGACGTGTGGGAAGACAGGGAAACATAAGATAAAAGTGAACATATCCAAGTAGTTTGGTGTTGCCAAAATAGGTTATAAAGTAAAGAAAAGTAGGTTAAGACGTCTTGGGCATATAAAATAAAGACCTTGGGAAGCAACTTTGAGAAGGTGTAGGAGGTACCCGCTAAAACATCTAAAAGTATGAGAGAGAGACCAAAAAGAAAAGGAATAGAGTCCATTAAAAGGGATCTGGTTATCCATAAACTAATTGAAGTTATGGTTTTTTACAGATTGAGAAAAAATAAACAAAATTCATGTTACCGACCCAACTAGTTGGAATAAGACAAATGTTTATTGATCTATTAATTGAATAATTTATATTTCTTGATTTATTGATTTAAATCATCCCAAAACAAATGCAGTGTCCCCTATAACATTTATGCCAATTTTCCTCATGGGCCCACTTGTATGGATTGTTTTCTTTCTAATCTTTATTTATATTATAACCTTCATTATTCATCCAAAAAAACCTTTTATGCCAATTTGAAATTTTAATAACATATCCCTATTTTTGCAGGCACAATATTCTATATGAAATCAGAATTTGAAGCCCTGACATTAGCTGGTTCATTGACTAATCAGGAATTAAAACATCAGAACAAGTCAAATCGGAAAAAATTGCCAGCACAAACTTTCAAGCCCTCTATTTCTGTGTTACAAACTTACAATTCAGCACAGACTTAAGGCACAACAGTGAAACAAAATGAAATCAACTAATATGCATGAACTTGTAAGTTAGCTAAGTCAACATAAATTTATACCTTATCTAAATGGCTTTGCAATTTTTCTAAAGAAAATTCTGAAAGAGCAGCTTTATAGCCCTCTGATGGTAAGCCATTTGCCACAGCCAGCTCAGAAACCTTTTCTAAAAATAAAGGAATGCTTTTCGAAACCAACGAAGAAGTGAGCATGTATTCCCTCTCATACAAGTAGCATAGCTGATCCAGGAAATCCAGCATGTTTTGCTTTTGACTGCATCACATAATCGGAATATAACTAAAAGCACTGAAGTAAAAACCTATATATGGAGCAAGCAAAGCGCATAAAGAAGATGGATAAGAGAAACAATAAATACAGTTAGTGCACTAACCTAAATGAAGAAACAGTAATTTCAAAAACCTTCACAAAAAGAAGACCATGTGATCCAGAACCAGCATCAACACTAAATAGCACACCAACTCGGGCCTTCTTGGACCCTCTCATCTGCATCACAACCCAAATAATTTACAATAGGAATTATAGGAAGGGAAAAAATATAAAGAAGAAACAAAAATGAAGATAGGTCTTTGATAGTTCATATAAAAATCACCAGATAACGAATGCCCTCATGAAGCAATTTCATCCCTTTTCTTGAAGAAACATTAACATATAGAAAATGAGTTATGGGCTTCAACTCGTCAACAGCTGGAACAGAAAAACTACAAGTCAAGAAAGGATTCCATATGGCTTACTAATAATAAACATGCCACCAAAATTACTGAAGCTTACTTTCAGTAGAATGCAAATAGTTGATGTCATTCAGTATGGATTCACTTTCAATAATTGCAGAAGACAATGAAGTGAAACTTGTATGGACCTTGCCTTCTCCTATAATCTACATAATCATGGAAGATTAAGCAATAAAATTGCATTTATAAAAATTAATAACCACCAATTAGAAATACAGTGACAAGTCCAACATTTCACAACGGAATTTCTTCATAATTTACCTGTGGGTTATAGCGATGATAAACACTTTCCGAGAGAAACTTGTCCAGCACATCAGTGCGTGAATTTATATACCCATAGTAAACTTGTTCTTGAATTCTAGGGATTTCATCATTCATTGCATTCATCAGAGCATCCTGATCAAAATTAATTCCAGTTTTTCTTACTTTTTATGCCAATTTTATCATAAAGTACAGCAATAACTATCAGAACTCAAAAACGATGTAACAGCTACATAAAAATAAACTTTGCCAAACAATGGGGAATGTAAGATGCGAGAGTAAGGGAAGCAACAAAAATATCAATAACTGCTGCATTGCATGCACATGTCCAAGCCGGAGCAAACTAATAAGAAAGGTCTTAATATGATACAAATGGATAATACTTCATTGTCATATAACAATCATACAACTAAAAGAAAATAAAAATTTGACAGAAATGGTTTCAACTTTTAAGAAAGTAACATAAATGTTGTAATATATAGAATAATATACCTCAGAAGGCTCATAAACTAGCCCATTCATCAGGAAGCAACATTGCAGCTTAGACAGACCCAACTTAAAAACAAAATGGGAGCTCTCTTCAGCCTTCTCCTTAAATGTCAACTCCTTTTCAAGTTTTAGTAATATCTCTTGAGGTGGAGATTTTGCCTTTGATCTGAAATAAAGAGCATATTTGCAGGTTACATCAGATAACAATCAGAAAATGCTGCGTACTTGTTTAAAATTTCTCAAAAATTTAGCAAAATTTTCCTTTTAACAAGGAACCAAAATTTCCTTGGCATCAATATTTTCGTTGATTTAAAGTTTTTCAATATAATTTTTTGAGATAATATCATGCAAAAACTAAACCACCAAAATTTTCCTCTCCAGAAGGTAGGAAATTTCCCTTATAATCAAAATTAAATGTTAGCTTTCTATATTCAGAAGAAAGAATAATGTATGTCAAGGTTTGTTGTTAGGGTTGCCCTGGGTGTTTCACCAGCTAATGAAACGAAATTCCAACAGCATGCCGATTCACAAGAAAATCTGAGTTTTTTTTATGAATTTGGGGAAAAGTTCACTCAATTTGGGAGAAATTTCAAGCATTTCGCTTATTTAAAAGGAAAGATAAATTTTTTTTTTTTTTTTAAAACAGCGTTAGCCTGTTTTGCTCGAAATTTCCTCTCCATTACGTTGGAAATTTCACTCAATTTGTAATGGAGCCAAATACTTTCACAAAACACGCAGGGGCAGTTTGGAACAAAATTTCGGCATCACACCGCAAAACTGTAAACACTGATAGATATATTAAACTTGAGGAGATTCATATAAGGATATTAATTTTAAAAATAAGGGGCAAAGCAGAACACCCAAATATATAAATATAGCCACGTGAACATCGTAGAAACAAGTTAAAAAAAATTTCAACTTACAAAAGCACTTCTACAAATGCTCCTTCAACATGATGCAACTCCAGACTTTCTTCTGCAGGATCTTCTGACACACTTGGTAGCTTATTGAGCTGCAAACTTAGAAAACAACTCCAGTTTAGCCAGAATGTTTAAAGGAAACTAGATAAAAAAATCATCCGATGACTTGTAGTGAGGGTTGAACTCCACTCAGACCTAAAAGGTAGCTCATTCTCCCCAACAAATGGATAAGGTTAGTGTTAGGGTGCAACAGAAAAGTCAGACTCAAGCTGAATCTAGGTGTTAGCGTGTGACATTTTTTAAAATTGTTACAAATATGTGTTTGTGTCTAGCATGGATATGACGAAACAATCTAGGTGTTTGTGTTTGTGTTAAAATTGTTACAAAAATGTGTTTGTGTCTAGCCATGACGAAACAATCCATTCATAATTCTATTATTTTAATAACCAAGAAAAGTAGACGAACAAAGAACCATGGTCTTCCTTTTGCCTATTTTAGACAAAAATGGCTCTATCGTCCTAAGGAGATAAAACTGACCAACAACAAAATGCACAATCAACAACATTTAATATGGATATTCATTTTGCTGTAGAAACAATATAAATAAATAAATTATAAGAGGATATGTCTTGTGATTTGCGATAGGACCCCTGTCATTCTGCTACTATAATTAGAGTGACTATTAAACAAGAACCAGTAAAACGTTGTCACAGCATGTGACTCAGCCAAAAACTGAAACAGTGCAAATGACGCAATCCCTCAGTTACACAAATCTTTACCTGGTTTAGTACAGGTCCCTGAATCAAGCAACCAGAATAGTGACAAAACCCACCAAATTCACCCAACATGTATGAAACTAAAGACTTATTCACTATGAAATTATCCATGACGGATTCTACCAAGGAAGCTCAGTACACATACCAAGAAAGCGAAGCAGTATAAGGCATTGTTTATCAAAATTGCACTTAGATTTTACTCTAAGGAACCTCGGTTATAAGATATCAACATATAAAGTAACAATTGCAACAAAACTGGCTATATCAGCTGCATTAATGCCTACTTGAGAAAAATAACATAACTGCAGGATTCAGCAAGCAAGAATGTGAAAAATCATGAGGCAATCAAAAGAAATTATGGGAGTACCAAATTGCAGACATTGCCCAAAATGGGGAAGCCATTGGCAATGGGCAAAAGAGATGACAAGAAAAAAAAAAAAAAACATGACCAGGCAGGCACATGAGATGATGAAATTTTACAGTTCAATTCCATTAACAATTTACCATAAAATAATGGTCAGAGTACCAAATTACATACATTGCGCAAAAACTGGAAAGCCATTTGAGTCCCATAGTTTTCCTCAATATACATGAAAAGACATATGACCTGCAAAATAAAAGATAAATCAATAAAATAGCCATCCTGAGGATGGTTTTAAATATGGGTATATGCCACGATATATCAACAAGTACATCCCCTCTCCTTAGGAGGCAATGTAAATAAAGAGCATAATTTTCATTTTTTTTTTAATTTATTCGCTCATATATCACAATATTGAGCAATATACTACAATTTTGGCGATATATCACAATATCGACAAACGTAAGCCTTTTGGTTTCATGAAAAGGGGGAAAACCATGTGGTATAAAGAAATATTAGCAATATATCATAATGTCCTCACTACACCGACTTTTATCATAGAACCATTCCATGGGATTAATTTTGTGTAACCTTAGAACCAAGGTACCTTCATCCCCTAACTGGAACGACTTTGAGCCCCCAAGCAACTCCATGTGGTATTAAATCACATGCTTTGGTTGTATTTATCATCTATTTGGGTTAAAATCCTTCTACTAAATATTATGCCTGTTGAACTGTTTTAATGATAGATGATGGATAACAGCAGTTTTCTTGCTTTCACATAGACAACTTACAAATTTATATTAATATTTTCTGCAATTTTGTAAGTTATTTAGGAGAAAAAAATGACTAAATAAGAATCTTGAAGAGTTTCATCAAAATTTTTTTTCATTCTCTCAAAGTTTCCCTCACTTCCCTGACTTTTTCAGAAATATCGATATTTCACTCGGTGTATCAAGGTGCTACATTGATAGTTAAAACCTTAATTCTGATGAAGCTAAGGAAAACATATTAAAAGTTAAAACTTAAAAGCATACAGCAATTACACATGGAGAACTTTATAACGCCAACTAATCAGACACATTATGAACTTATAACTCAGCAGTAGACAAGTGAAAAAGCATGAAACAAAAAATAACAGTTTGGTATGCCACATGAGTTGAAGAAGGTAAAATCTCAGCCATGACCCCACTCTCATTTGCCATTGGCTCAATGAATCAAAATATGAAAAGAATACCAAGTACGAGCTAACCCTGTTCAATATTTGGGAGTATGTCCCCATATGACTATAGTTCAAGAAATAAAAAGACAATAGCCCCCAAAACTTCTGTGTGAGAGATATAGATGGTGAGTAAACCAAGTAGGTGAAACCACAGAAGATAGAGATGGTAATATCAAAAATAACTACTAAAAAAAGGAAACAAAGAAATACTAATCAAAGAAGCATCTCATCATAAGAACTTAATTACATCATCACAAAAACATGCACAATAAACATTGTCTCAATATAAGGATTAAATCAATGTTCGGCAATGCCAACAAAATTTCATCGGTGCTGTTGGGTTCCAACATGAAACCAAACAAATTTAACCATGCCACCTGTTTCAGCCCCCAAATTTTACCAAAACAAGTAAAATTTTGCTCTTGCTGATAAATTTCTGAGAAAACAAGTTCATTCCACCCGTTTCACCTCTTTCAATTTGATTTCAACTGGCAATAACAAAAATTTGGCTTGTGTGGGTAACTTCCAATTTTGTTGAGAACTAGAATTGCTTTTTTTTTAATGAAAATAAAAATATTATTTTTTAATTTCAAATAAAAATATTTAAAATCATAAAATTTGAAATAATTCTTAAAAATCATAAGGCTTTCTTTTTTTTTTTTGATAATTAATGAGAGAAATGATATAAATAGGGTAAAAAGAAAAAATCATAAGGCTTTCAGTAGAGACGTAAGTGACCAATAATTATTTTAATAGTATTTTATTATTTTTTCCAAATTATTTAGAAGTAGTATACGGTCATGGAAGCTTGTGGAGGTTATTTACTCATCCAAGTATACCTTGAACAATAAGTTTGTTGAAGAACAATTCACCATTGAATCTAAATTGAAAAAACCTTAAAAATCCTTCAAAATTATGAAACTGACATGGAAGCTTGTGAAGTTCATTAACTTGTCCACAGTTATATAATATTACCATTGAACTCAAATAACCATGGTTCCCCCTAGTATCATTTTGCCAGGTTCTATGTGCTATTTCGTCGGAATTTCACTGGCATACCGCTTGTGTTGCTGCATTTTCCATGCTATATTGACCAAAAATGTAAAAATAAAAAATATGGATAAAATGTAAAAGTATATATATATAAAAGTATTCATATTTTTAGGATAATATATTAAAATTGTTTTAAGTAGGGTATATCATAATTTATAAGTGTACTTTGACAAGTTCACAATAAAAGAAGCCCTCTCTCCCTCTTTTCTCCATCTCAACTCTCCTTTTTCTTTTTAGTTTTCTTTTTCACTTAATAATTTGTAATTGTAAGATGAAGGGCCCTCCCCTTCTTCCTCTTTTCTTGGCAGCAAAATAGGAGCGAAATAAGCACGCTTCTAAGTTCCCATCTACCTCCCTCCCTCCTTTCTTGGCTGCAAAGTAGGAGCGAAATAAGCACACTTCTAAGTTCCTCTCCCTCCCTCCCTCCTTTCTTGGCTGCAAAGTAGGAGCGAAATAAGCACACTTCTAAGTTCCTCTCCCTCCCTCCCTCCTTTCTTGGCTGCAAAGTAGGAGCGAAATAAGCACACTTCTAAGTTCCTCTCCCTCCCTCCCTCCTTTCTTGGCTGCAAAGTAGGAGCGAAATAAGCACACTTCTAAGTTCCCCTCCCTCCCTCCCTCCCTCCCTCCCTCCCTCCCTCTCTCTCTCTCCCTCCCTCCCTCCCTCCCTCTCTCTCTATCTGTTCCTTTCATCTCTCTATTATCCTTCTCTCTCCTCTCATCTCTCTCTCCTCTCGTTTATTTCATTCTTTAACATTTCTCATGTTTTTTTATTTTCAATGTTTCTGCATAGTATGTCGTCCGTGCTGATGGTAAGCTATTAGAAATGTCATGACATCAGTGACACACTGCATGTCATTGATTTCTCCTTCGTTTCAAGTAGCATGGGTTGGCATACTGCCGATGCCACTCAAACTAGGGTGGTTTCAAACCCCACACAAAATACTGTGGGTTTTGTTTCAGAACCCACTGAGATCAGCAAAATTTTGCCAAAACTGCATACACTACGAGTAATACATCATTATTTTTTGACATCCAAATCATTATGAGCAGCTTATATTATGTTTTGTAACATAATTTAAAGGCTTTATCTTGGGTTGGTTGTCTTCTCACATTGAATTCTTTTAAAGTGTTTTACACAGGCAGCATGTTCCGCCCATATGCTGCCCATTTTTTCACCCAAAACTAGTGGTTCAATGAAACCAAGCTGCTTTCTATCAGGGCAAGCGAAATTTTGCCAAAACTGCATTGCATGGTGCTAACTAAGTGAATTAGTGAACTGACTACTACATCATGTGTGTAGACACTTGAAAGCATGTTTAAGGAAATGACAATGAGAAACAAAGTTGCAGAATCAACAAGAGAAGGCTTCTCGAATAAGCTTCCCTAGAACCAATGGGAAAGACTTCCTGAATAGTTTATACTTCTTCTATTTGGCATTTGGCAACAAAATGGAGAAACTTTTCAGAAACCCATCACTCCTAGCCACACATCTATTCCAATCTAGGAATGCTTTTTCTTTTGGTGGTCATCAGCCTTTCGTTCAATTTAGTATCATGAAAAAGGAGGAGGATATATTACCAAGGATTTAAACCAAACATAAGAATGCAACATACAGAAAAAAAATCAAAAAGTTAAATTAATTTCTTCCCTCTCAAAATACCAACATCTTAAACAACTTTTTTTTTTTTTAAAGATGGTTGGATTCATAATGCATGATAAATAAAGACTGGCAGCAATAAAGCAGAACTAGCTTCTGATGATGAGTCAATAAAACAAGACATACAAAAAAGTAAATTTATGGAAGATGTGATTTCTGACAAAGAGGAATGGAGAGACAAGATACGTGTAACCGACCCCACTTTGGCGGGAACTGGCTTCTGATGATGATGATGATCCTGATAGTTGAGTATCATGTTATTATAAGTTACTGTAAATTGTATTTGTAATATTAAATAAAATAAATATTTAGTACAAATTTTAATTTAGTCAAATAGGGACATGTTTTCTGGCTGCACCAACTTCAATCCAAGCCCAACCTAACATAACTTCATTAGACTATACCGAAAACAATTTTCAAGTATAGCAGAAAACAAATGCAAATCTTGGCACAGACTCACCCTCGATACTAATGCAACCGGTTTCAACCAAGGATTGACTTTTCGGTGCCGCTTGGTGCGCCGCCAGACAGCCGAAACGAGATGGGGGTGAAATTTCAGCGAAATTTCGTCGAAATGGCCCGAAACAGGGTTTTTAGCGAAATTGGCGGCGTGCCGCCGAAATGCCATTTTTGAAAAAAAAAAACATAAATAAGTTAAATATATATATATAATGGACATAATTTTATACAAATACAACAATTAGTGAAATTGTCGGCGTGCCAGAATTTCGCCAGAATTAGCAAAATTCTAGCAAAATGTTGGCGAAATTGTCAACGTACCGACGAAAAGCCAGCGAAACGCAGGGGGACCATTTCGAGGTCATTTTTCGTGCCGCTGACCAAGCGAAATACGAAATTTCGGCGGCACCTCGCGAGGTGCCACCGAAACGGCAAACCTTGGTTTCAACCAAAATTCAAAACCTTTCTTGAAAAGAAAGGAACAGCAACAGATTAAAGATAAAGACCCACAGACAAGAGTAATGAATTACTAACAAGTTTGAGTGAATCCAATTCGTTATGAACCCTACCAGTTGAAGTGGAGGGAGGTTCGTCTATAATGGTTATCTGGCATTCAATTTTGTGGGATTTTTCTTTGATATGAGCACATTTAGCTAGACAGGCAAGGACCTTGTCAAAAGGGTAAAACGTCTCATTCTCCCACTCACTAAAGTCACTCATAAAGGCGTGCCATCTCAAGAGAGGTTGGACAGGGTGTTGATATCCTAGTGGGGCTTGTTCTTCTATTCGTGGTTTGATCATGATCTAATAGCATGTCTTGGTGTATTGCTGCTTTATTTCTATGCTCCTTTCATTAGATCTCTTTACAAGTACATTTTAATGTCTTCTAATACATTAAAGTGAGAAAAGCAAAGATGCCTATTCTTTGCACTCATCATCATTGGTCTTAACTTTTTTTCTGATTTCTTTTTTATGAGGGCTTCTGAAACAGACTAGGTAACAAGGATGTTTATGCAGTAATCAAGTGATGATTATCAGTTATCCTTTTTTTTTTTCTCTGGTTTCACTTAGTGAAAACATGGCTTCTTTCACAAATTATGGTCACCAACTAAATAAAGGAGTTAAAGTTCCAACCTCAGGAAAAACACATACATATAACACACCTTATAAATATCTGCAGTGCATATCCAATTAATTGCACATAAAAAGGCAAAACAACTATCAGTTAAAGCACATTAGTCAATATAACTTATCCTGACATCATAATTCACAAATCAAAAACCGAATGATTCAGCAAATTAAATATCTACTTTTCTCCCTGAAGGAACAGATTGGGCAGAACTTTAAAGGCAGAACCAAAAAAGTGAAACTAATATTAGCTAGTAAGTAAAATATCATCATGATAATCTAATCCTTGCTAAATGGTTTGGGGTAAGGACTTGGATCATGATGCTATCTCCATTCTCCAAATCCAAATCATCCACAAAAGGTCATAGTACTGATAAAGTATCAATAATAGCTGAAATAAAACAAAGGCCTGACAGAAGTACAAAATACAACTAGGAATAGAAGAAAATAATGTAACAAAAAAATGGGAAATAAACATTTACCAAACTGGACACATCCTCCTCATAAAGACTATTGCTCCCCTTTGCTGAGAACTGGGGAAAATCATCACCATGATTTTCAATCTTGCTGATGAATTTTGATGAATATAGAATGACCCCAAATCTCATTGGAAAATATTTCTCATACATTGACATGATCATGTCAATAGACTGAAAGGTGCCAAGAAAAATGAGATTATATAAAAAAAAAATCTGCAACAAAACAGGTGCAAATAAAAGGAAAACAAAGCAACCAATGAAATAACTTGCCTCAAGTCCACATGGTGAAGAAGGATCAATGACATACACAGCATGGAAAAGGTTCTTGCGAATGTAATGTAGCTGTCCTGGGAAGACTGGCATCAAAATCTAAAATAAAGAAACAGAAAAATGTCAACATACATCACGATTTAAAGAGAGCTCTTCAGTGAAGCAACCAAATTGGATTCATACATGTAACAAATTGGGCAAACATACCTCATTTATATTGCTCCGCCATTGCTTGTACATGGTATCCTTCTCCAAGTTGTTGAGGTAATGGACATGGGTTGATCGAAAATCAATACGGAATTTATTGGACTCAGATGGTGGTAGTGTTGATAACAATTTCCTAATGGTGCTTTGAGGAATCTGGAAATATTTTTCAAAATTAGTTAATTGCAGACCAAGAGCTTAATTTATAAATTTAAGCTGCCAAACTTTACATGCCACAATACTTAACCTCTATTTATGAGTACTCAATGTTTATCTTTCATCAAAAAACAGAATGTAAGAGAAACAAAAACAACAAGAATACAGAATTTATTGGACTCAAATGGTGGGTGACAGAGTTGATAAATTCCTATAGATGCTTTGAGGAACCTGGAAAGATTTTCAAGATTAATTAGGCAAGGAACGAGAAGATAGCTACAAAAACACTAAACAATAACAATATTCTATACTAGTTAAACCTCACATTGAAAAGCTCACATTGAAAAGTAAATGAAATAGTGTGTGGGATATCTCATTTAGCAAATAATGGAATAAAGAAAAATTACAATATGTATATCCTCCTTAATATATCAATTTAGAGGTGTCATCCAATGTGACATCCTGGCTGTCTAAGTGGGCGGGTGAATGGGTAATCTCACTGGGCGAACTACCAAGCGAGGATGTGCATATAGTTGGGATCCCACAACGCTCAAGGATGCTATAAGTAGTCTTGTGATCCCTTACAAAGCAAGAGGCCTTTTAAGGCATAACACGGGACTAAATCCCCTTGGAACCCTCAAGTTAAGCGTGCTCGGGTGAGAGCAGTGCTAGGATGGGTGACCACTGGGAAGTTTTCTCGTGTTATCCCTAGAGAACAAATCCGTGAGGGCC
This sequence comes from Buxus sempervirens, assembly GCA_947561395.2. NCBI lineage: Eukaryota > Viridiplantae > Streptophyta > Magnoliopsida > Buxales > Buxaceae > Buxus > Buxus sempervirens. The sequence goes on from OX387182.1 coordinate 27,773,685, forward strand.
CATTAGGCCCAAAGCGGACAATATCTTGCTGGGTATGAGTCAAGGACGTTACATCCAAACACCTTAACCTAAAAAGTAAGCACTATGAAGATACACTAACCAGACCTGGCCTGGCCTATCTTGCCTAACCATGTATAGATATTGTTATCAGTGAGCTGACCCTAGGCCCAATCATCAAATTTTGACTTTTCGTATCTTTAGCATTTATAATTACTTTGCATATTAAGCAATGACAATCAACAATTGCTATAATTCTATCAAATCTATGATAAATAATTAACTGCAAAACAAACTGGAGGAAAAAAAGGCAATATGTCCTTCCACACCTCCATTCCCTTAATAATCATTAAGCATTCCATTGCCCCCAGTCCCCTCCACTAGTGAACTTTGACAAGCAAAAAGGGCAAAGAATCCTCATCTCAGATTAACCAAAATTAACTTCCCCAGCAAAGCTATTAATCTTCACATTTATCTTGATCACACCGCTGGCATGACCAAGATCATGGCTTATAGCTACTATACATATAATTCTTGATAACTAACAGAAGGAATAACCTTGAAGTGGTAAGAAATTGTCAAGGACTCAAGGGAATATAAAGTGGCTAAAGAACCTCCACCTTTTTGTTCAGCCTATGCATAGTTTTGGAATGGAGGTTCGTAAGAGAAGGGTAGACAAATGCAACAGCTGTCATAGGAGTAGAGAAGAACATAAAAAGCACTGCAACTGCTAAAATGGAAGAAGTTTTAAACAATGAAAGGGACAAGGAAATTTAAGACATGCCTACAAACTTCGATAAAGGAACTGAAGACTTTGAATCTTTGATTACATTGAAAGGTAAGGAGCTCTAACCAAAATATCATTGCAAAAGCCACTGTAATCCAAGAATCAGCATGGAGTACAATCCCATGGACGTCGCACCAAATCAGGCACACAGTATGGTGGCAACAAGACTTAGGCATTTTTGCACAAACAAAATAATTATTTTGGAAAATTCCAAAATAAACCATCACATAAAAGAATGTATTAAAAGGTCAATACCAAGAGTCAGACTGGTCACCACAAATCCCAATACATACAAGCCAATCCAAGCATATACTGGACTAATCCAATCCTAGTGCAGGAGTCTTTGGATTCTTTCACGATATTAAGAAGTGATACTTCCAAGTACACAATGGATTACTTGTGATGTACCTATGACATATTCAAGTTGAAACCCAAATATGTGGTGTACCAATGCCAAATGAAATGTGAACATCTGTATAAGGGATCATCCTCAAAATCTAAGGATACCATCCCCAACCCCCCGCCCAAAAATAAATTCCTAGCCATAAGAAAATGGATCAAATGTTCCATGGGTATATATAAGAGATTTTGAAGAGAATCCATAAATAATTTTCAAATCCCTATTACCATCTCACAATAAATGGAAAAGTGCGAGGAAGTGCGCCAAGTCCACCAAAGTGATCTAGCAAATCACAGATCTATCCCGCATCACTCATCTTCTACTAACAGGTGGTCCACTATAAATGAGACAAGAAAAATTCCACAAAAGAGGAACTTCTAAGACCAAAAACCAAGAGAAAACTTTATTTTCACAAAAAAACTTCAACTAATAAATTTAGCTAAGACCGAAAGCCATAAGAAAACTTCCACCTGAGGCAAACTTCTAGATTTTAAATTCTTACAACTTCTCCTAAAAGTGCTAAATATCAGTTAGTAAAATGGCTTCATCCAGAACAATCTCTCCAATCAAAGATGGCCGCTTAGGCACCTAGACGTTTGACTAGATACGAGGCCTTTTTCTGGAGGACATGGATGATACACACCTAGGTATGAATTTGGGCTACACACTTAATCATGTAATTTTGAAATCATTTATCTTAGCTATCAAACCTATGATATAAACTAGGACCAAATTACATAACTGATAAGAAATTATTACATAATTTTACATTTAGAAATTTAAGTCCAGCCGATAACAATTGATTTTTAAACATTTTTCATATGTGAAAAAATATTAAGGCTTCATTTCATAAGGGCCCTTTCTCTCTCATAGTGGTCCAAACCTAAAATACTATTGCCAATAAATTCTAGTAATATTTTGTAATTTATTCTTCTTAAGAAAAAAATCCTGCTTCTCCCTTCCCTTCCCCACTCAACACAATCAACCATACCAATTGAATTATTTTTCATTTCTATCTTTTAGAAACTTCCAAACCTCCACTCTTTATTTTTCTTGTCTACAATCCAAAATATATGTTGTATATATATATATATTTTGGTAACACCATATTTATTATAACACCTAAACCTCCTATGTTTTTTTTCGTTTTTCTTTTGGGAAAGTAAAACCTGCCATGTTGCTCTCTTTTATAACAACCTTCTTTTGTTTTTGTTACAACAAGAACACATTTTAAATTATATTTTTAATGTTATTGTTTATTTGATTCTATTCATTCTTTTTTCAAGTGATGCATCATAACACTGTGACTTAATAAAATGTTCATCTCATCTCAAGCTTCTTTTATAACGATCTTCTTTTCTTTTTGTTACAACAATAACACATTTTACATTATTTTTTTAATGTTATTGTTTATTTGATTCTATTCATTCTTTTTTCAAGTGATGCATCATAACACTGTGACTTAATAAAATGTTTATCTCATCTCAAGCTTCTTGCATTTAATATGTTTTTGATCATTAAACTAGGCTATGTTAATAGGAAACACGTCAGACTGATTTAAATAAATTCTGTGTATATTGTTGGTCAATTTGTTGTAAAGTACTTATAAATCATGTAAAATAAATAGATCCAACATCTAGCTTTGCCTATGACTTTTAACAACCTTTGGAATGAGATAGTCAAGAATGGTGAAATAATCATATAACTTGCCTACTCCAGAACTAGAAAGAGATACAGGTCTCAGTACCCACCAGTGAATGCCCAGAAAGTGACTGCAATCTATATGGAATGCGCACGCATGCAGAGACTCATACAAACACAAAGAAACACTGTCAGTTAAGTTGATTCTCATTACAAGTGGGCTTCAATTTGGCATCTTTATCCTGAAGCTTGGATAACAATTCATGCACGTTAGGAAGTTCCAATGTGAATGCTGTTATTTACTTGTAGACTAGGTGTTGTTAAACTGACAAAATGAACGAGAGCACTAAATTCACAGCACAAACTAGAGAAATGCCTTTAACTCAATGGATTTGAAAGCCACTAGATACAGAATATGAAGCATGAACTAGAGAAATGCCTTAATGGATTGGAAAGCCACTAGATACAGAGTATGAAGTCCAACTTTGACATGAACATCCATCATTTAGTTAAAATTGAAGCAAGAGAGACAAACCGCAACATGATCAATTCAATCATCTTGATTTTGTTTACAAACCACGATGGACAAACCAAGGCGGATCTTTCTATTTAAAAGGAAAAAAGAAGGAAAAAATGAAAAAAAAGAGGAAGGTGAAGGCAAGTAGCTCAGAAAACTCTCCTGACATATATATAACTACTAAGCTGGAGGAAAATTATATATAATCGCAATATGACCAGCATGTATTATGAAATGAAACATTGGGCAAAAAAGGCAAAAAAATTTAGGTGATTTTATGTTTACACTTGTAAATACTTACATTGCTAACTTGGAATGGGAAGATGAAAGAAATAAAATAAGTAAAAGAAAGGAAAGAAAAAGAAGTAGCCCATCTCTAACATAGTTGCTTATATTTTTTCCAAGAAAATAGTTCTTATCCTAATTATTAAAGGAAATTATTTTAAGGAAAGGACAAGATCAATGTATAAACCATAAAAGCCTAACGAACAAAATCTATAAGCAAATGGTGTTATCCTTATATAGCATTGTTGATTCTAGGATATTATGCTTTGGGATGCACATACGACACTATGTCGTATGACTTTTATGTCATCAACAAGATTTTGATACTTCCAAACATACGTTAAGCCTTGTTTCTTTTGTGAATTGAAAGATTAATTAAGTCTGTGTTTGACTACATGGAAAACAAGGGAAAGGAAAGTAAAAGAGCACTTTCCTTTCCTTACGGGCTTCTTTTGGAATTTGGAAAAATCCATTCAAATGGGCCCACACTTGCCCATGAACCAAACATGCCAATTTCAACGTTAAGTTTCTTTTACTTTCCTTCCCTATAGATTCCATCCAACCAATCACACCCTAAATAACCTAATAAGGAAGAATAGAATTGTGTAAAAATATCACTCCTCTCCCCCTGCCCCAACCCTTCTCATTTCATTTTTGTCTTTTCTTCTTCAAACCAACCAAAAATAGTACCTTCTTCACTCTTGTTATCTCTTTTTCTTCCTTTTTTCTATCTTTCCTTTCTTTAAGTTTTAACCATGGCATTGGTGCAAGTTGTCATATAATGAAGGAGAAGAATATAAAGAATTATAATTTACCCTTTATGTAATGAGTCTCTCAAGTAATATATATATATATTTTTTTGTTTGCCTAAATATGATATATAACGTATTCATGTGAAAGTAAAATAATAGCGTTATAGAGGCTTATGAACACATGGCTATTGTTATTCTCACATTCGATATTTCAATATTTTCTTTAATGGGTCTTAAATGAATGTTGAGACTTATTTATCATCCCCTAAAATTCCATCATTAACTTTTGCAGTGTTCCTTTACCATTCCATTAACTAAATTCACTAAAAAAAAAAAGGATAAACATCTTTAACAAAATAATAAATCAAAAAAAATTACGTCTATGAAAAAGTAAAACCTTGCTCTTGATTTGATGGATATGTGGAATAAAAGTCATACAAGCAATCCTATTATATATAAAGGATTTAATGTTAGTGGTGGTGATGGTGGCATTAGTGATGATGACCGCATGTGAGAACCCGAAATCCCACAGTGCTTGAAAAGGATAAAGTGAAGATCTATATATACATAGGCTTGTGAATCCCTCAAGCAACAAGGCCTTTTGGGGTAAAACCCAGGAGCAAAACTGTAAGGCCCAATGGGCCAAATAGGACAATACTATTGCAGGTGGGTTCGAGGCTTTACAAAATGGTACAAGAGCCAAACCCTAACTGGAAATATGGGACCTTGAAGTTGCTTAGTGCATATGAGCGAGCTACAATGTGGGCAAGCTCAGGTTACTGGGTTAGCAGGCTACTAGGGCTGGCAAGCTATAGCATATTCACGAGGACATGTAGCCCTTAAGGAGGTTATATTGTGAGAACCCGGAATCCCACATTACTCATGGAGGAGAAGCAGCGAGGCCCTTTGCAGTAAAACCCAGGAACAAAACCGTGAGGCCCACAAGGCCAAAGTGGACAATATCATTGCTCGTGGAATCGGAATATTACAAAATGATATCAAAGCCAAACCCCGAATGGGAATTGTGGGACCCCGGCATTGCCCAATGCCTATGGTTGGGCTCAGGTTAGCAAGCTGGCAGGCTACTGCACGGGGATGTGCAGCCATTAAGGGGGTGGATTGTAATATCTGGATCCCACATTGCTCGTGGAGGAAAAAGTGAAAATCCATATATGTAGGCTTGTGACTTGTGTTTACAGTTTCGGCATGCCGCCAAAATTTCATTTTTTTTGAGTTGGCAATGTGTTTCAGAGCAGAAAAATCGCCAATTTACATTTCTGGTGATATTTTGCAACATGCCGATGAAACAGGGTGGTGTTCCAAGCGAAACAGAGTGAAACAGGCAAAATGGGCAAAACAAGAATGGGAGACAAAAAAATTCTTGAATTTCACTGGCAATTTTTTGCGGCGTGCCAACAAATTTCACCAAAATCAAAAAAATTTCTAGTTTTTGCCTTTTTTGACTTTTCCAGTGTTTCTACAGCACAACCATTGGCACCGAAACAGTAAACCTTGCTTGTGACTCCCTCAAGCAATAAGGCCTTTTAGGGTAAAACCTAAAAGTAAAACCGTGAAGCCGAGTGGGCCAAAGCGAACAATATTATTACTGATGGAATCAAGGCATTAATGAATGGTATCAAAGCCGGACCCCAACCGGAAATGTCAATGTTACCTGGTGCATGTGGATGGGCTACCATGTGGTTCATGGTTTTTTGGACCGAGACCAAGGATCGGACTGGTCCGGCCCGTTCCTAGTAAAAACTATACCGGACCCAACCAATCTAAAAAAAAAAAAGAAGAAATATATATATAATGTACTAACTAAGGTGTTTCAAAGATCCATGATGGCATGTTGAGAAACTACACCTTATTAATGAGAAACTATCACTTCCATCACATGTTACTACTAAGAAGGTTGTCAGCCTTTATGGGTCTAGAGGTTATGTAGTAACCTCTACTGTTACCGTGAGGACATTACTACCAAGAAGGTTGTCGCTTCACCAGATGTTTCCCCTTGAGAAGTCCTCTTTCATTGGCATCAAAGTTCAAGATCAAATCACCTCATTCAAAACAAAGATGGTGATCTCAAGCAGCAAGCAATTCAACAGGAAACGTCTCGGGTGTCAAAGGGCTCGTCGAAGCCGGTGTGGCAAAGATCCATCGCATATTTCATCCACTCAACCTCCATGGCTAAAACTGTCTTGGGCAAGATGATTTCAAAGGTTCATTCACTCAACCTCCGTGTCTGAAAATATCACATACTTCATCCACTCAATGCCAGTTTCGAAGGTTCAACGACCAAAATACTGAAGTGAAAAAGCAATACTACAAAGAGGACGGCCAACGTTGGCTGTATTTGTGTTGTACAGGATAGTTCTTTGCACCGGACTACTGGAGTTCTTTTTTTTTATTTTTTTTATTTTTAATCTTTTAAGAGTAGAGAGATCTTGAAACCAAATAGAGTTCTTTATGAAGAGAAGTAAAGTCAACAGGCAAAGTCTCGGGCGGTCACGAGACTTTGCCTGTCCAAACGTGGGATCGCCCGAGTCCAATCCACCCTTTTAAAGGATGGTCCATGGCCAAGACCATTCAATCCCAATCCAAACCGGGCGGTACGAAACAGTACCGACCGGTCCAATAAACCATGATATGTGTGTGGGTTGGAAGGCTACTACACAAGGAGGTGAAATCCTTGAGGGATGGATTGTGAGAACCCAGAATCCAACATAGCTCAAAGAGGAGAAAGTGAAGGTCTATATATGTAGGCTTATTACTCCCTCAAGCAACAAAGCTTTTTTGGGGTAAAACCCAAGAGCAAAACCGTGAGACCCAATGGGGCATTACACCATGATGATGATGGTGGCAATGAAAATGGTTATGTTGTACATTGAAATCATAAAGGCTGAGAAATAAAAAATGCAAAGAGATAAAAAAATAAATAAATTGACTAGAAACCAAGAGGGGAAACAACAAAACTGCAAATATTGTTACATATAATTCATCTGTTAATCGAAATAGAAAAGCCAAAGCACCAAAAAAATAAAAACAAAGATGAAAATCTCTCCTCATGTATGAAAAACAAATAAATTTTTGCATGAAAGTACAAAGCCAAGGTATTTTAAGACATGAATTCAACAATGATGTTAACCTACAGTCTGTTCATCAAAAGTAAAACATAGTATCATTCACCTTCAGTTTCAAAAATTGATCAGCCAATGATAATTCCTCATGGATCATCTCAATTAACCTACAAGAAGACATTAATTTGCAATTAAAGAAGTCCAGCATTAGAACAAATAAGTGCTGGAGCAAAAACTAAACCCTGAAAGAAGAAAGAACTTGTGTAACAGCAACAAGGTTTCAAATTTCAACACAATATCACAATTTTACTTCACGCATAAATCATTTCAACAGAATACGGCTTGCCAATTTATGTGCTTTCCGATACATTTGCAAGACATCCAAAAAATTTTGAAGTTTCAAGATACATGCCTACTTATGTCAGCCTGAAAATTCATGAAACTAAATTCACAAACAACAGCCAAACAATTAAGGTACAAAGACTAAAGAAACAGACAAATTTTCACAAAATATAGATATTCAAAAGAATAACTAAATAGGCAAGATAGTTTTTGCAATATGAAGAACAATAAAGCCAAAATGGTAAGTTAGGAAAAGAATCAAGTGGCATCAAAAGCATTACAGATAAAGGTCAATATCTTCAATATTGATTAAAGCACCATTCAGAGCCATCAAGGACTTGCCCGGTGGGATCATTCTTTGGTTTGCAGTTATTTCATCTTTAACTGAATCATTGAGCTGCCAAAAATATATAACTACGAATTATCTAGTATATTCAACACTGTAAGAAATAAACCAGACTCAAAAAATGTCACCAAATCTAAAAACTTGCATTTCTAGTAAAAGCATTTTACCTTCATGCGTGATAAGGAAGAAACTATGTAAGGAAAGTTTTGGTTGATTTCCTGCATTGACTGCAGAGGATCAGAAGCATGCACAATTCTCTGCGCGGTTTGGTGCCCCAAATCTGTTTCAAAAGTTTCAATAGATACCATGAACATCAACTTATGGGACTTTTTAATAATAAAAACCTTGAATCTATTATTTCAATGGTTTAACTATCACGAACATCAACACCTAATACCCAAAAATGTTTGACAGAATACATTCAAGGATGGTCTCCACTGTTTAAAATGGAGAATGATGCATTATTATTACCATTACGATGGATGTTCTCCAACAATTTCCACCAATAAAATAATCTGAGACTCTTAACTGCTGCCCAAAATTGTAGCCATAAAAGTTTTGAATTTTTTTTTTTATCAATGAAAATTAAGATAAATACCCTTTAATTCCCAAACGTCCAGTGTGTCTGAAATTGTTGATGACAACAGATAATCCCTAAAAGCCATTATCTCAGAAGTCAGCTCCGGTTTTCGTTCCTGCATGTTAACAAGAAGATTAACATCATCTCTATAACATTGTGTCACAATTTCATACAAAGAGAACAACAGACGTATTGTAACAACAATCACTAGATATTAAATCCATTCATATAATTAAGAAGTATTTAGCCCATATCCACGATATTGTTAAAGTACCCTGAAGCACCAGCATATTGTTGGATTCCACCAAAGCATATCTTACATAAGAGAGTGCTATCTAAAGCTATGCAAACGATATGAACAGACACTCGAATCACTCCACTACCCCAAGTCATTAAAATCTACATCATGAATTTCTATAGATATGAGTAGCTCATTGAACTCCACTATCTCCAAGCACTTCTCCAGACCTTCAAAGTGTTTTCCTGTTCTTCTCTTTTTACAAACACCACTGAGTAACAAAAGGGCAAAGGCACCAGAACAGTTCACATTCCTGATGGCAAGAAATAATACATATTAAGATCACTCCTGGTCATAACCGAAACTGAACTGACACCAAATACATAGGAATACGATTCCTTATGCAGAACACAAAAGGCAATGAAAAATGGGTCAGCTAATTCTGCCTTTATTTTACAGAACATAGACCTGGTGGCAGTGGCCATTTTAAAAAGTTCAATTCATGACAATTGGTTGGTAAAAATGAAGGATCTTGCCAAGCATATACCCAGACAGAATATGGCTACAAAGAATCAAATAGATGACTTTCAGATATCAGCCCTTGGCAAGAGATTGTTCCATCATCCCCCTTCATAAACTGATTATTTTCCCCACCATCCAGCTGCATCGCACAATGGGATTCTGAACTTGATCAACTTCCCACTAATAGTCTTTTGGGTTGACTCACAAATAATCTGAAGGATTGCCTGCGCTTGGCTTTTAGGTATACTAGGGGACTGCAGGCACTATGCGTGTGGTAAAATCCTAATTTGAAAATATTTTTGTAGGGCCTACTTAGAAAAACACCTCACCATGTCATTCCATTTGGTTAGTTATGCTTACGTAGCATAACAAATCTATAAAATAAGGAAAAATTGAGGGGCAACTTGGGCATAGATTATCAAGCCAAAATCTTGGCAATTCCCTTTTTTTTTTTTATGCATAATGAAGATGGTGTATATATATATTATATGGGAGAAAATTATAAAGTATGGAGTATACAATCGTAATACACAAAATCAATAGCCCTCACAATAACATATCCAAAGTATTGCAGCCTTGCATTACCATTTGGTAAATTGGAAATCTGTATGCAAGCCAAAAAAGGAAGGGGTCTTGGGTTGAGACCCATAGTCAATTTTAATAAAGCTTTCTTACAGAAGTGGGTGTGGAGATATGGGATTGAACATGACATCTTATGGAGGAAGGTCATACACTTAAAGTACGGTTCTTCCAATGGGGGCTGGTATCCGTGTCAATCCAATTCGCCCATCCATACAAGTCTATGGAAACCAATTGCAAGTCTAGCTGACTCAGTTGAAAGAGAGTGCAGATTCTCGGTAGGTAATGGAAGGAGGATTCGATTCTGGGAAGATGTATGGTGTGGAAATGAGAGGTTAAAAGATAAGTATTTGGGTATTTACAATATTTGCAAGGATAAACACGCTTTCATTAGTGATTTAATTGACACAACTGAAGCTAGAAATTCATGGAATATTGTTTTAAGAAGAAACCTCCTTGATTGGGAAGTAGACAAGTTTGAAGACCTTTTGAAGGACATTTATGGTATTGAAGTGGGCCAGGAGGAAGATACTAGAAAGTGGATTAAAGGGAAAGCAGGAATCTTTACAGTCAAATCAGCATTTCAGTCCATGACTCTTACAGGTAGTAAACTCAGAGGGTATGAAGTGATTTGGTTCAAACTCCTACCAAGCAAGGTGGCTTTTTTCATTTGGGTGGCAGCTCTTGACAAGATATTAACGGTGAACCATCTTAAGAGTAGAGGTTGGCATCTACCAAATAGGTGCATTATGTGTAAGAGGGATGAAGAAAATGTCGACCACCTTCTTGTCCATTGCAAAGAGGTATGGAAGCTATGGGATGTGATTATAGCAAAGTTTGGGATCCCTTGGGTGCAACCATGGAGCTTTGGATCAGTTTTGGAGGCATGGGGACTGATGAAAGGGAAATCAATTAGGATCATGGCTTGGAATGTTACACCAGCAGCTATAGCGTGGGTGATTTGGGGAGAAAGAAATAGAAGAATTTTCAGAAATATAAAGACAAAGGTTGAATTTTTGGGGAAGAGGGTCTTGAGCCTTATCCAAAGTTGGTTGGCAAATTATATTTCAATGGACATCATCAACCATGAAGAATTTTCGGGCAAATTGTCCTTCCAAGAATAGAAAGGGAAGGTTTCCTAGAGTGTTTGACTATGGTTGGGCTTGATATCTAGGTTGTAGCTGTTTGGTACACTAGCTTGTGTACCATAACTTTGTTCTCTTTTTCTCTATTATTAATATATTTCTATTACTGATCAAAAAAAAAATGATGAAGAGCAAGGGACCAGACCTAGCAATAGTGTTACAATCAAACTTATGGCCATTTCATTTAGAAGTAACAATTCCATCATACCACACAAAAAAGACCATAGTATCATTCCTACACAACCTCAAATTATCGAGTCTCGAAAGAACCACTATAACAGAAAATCAAAGGAAAAAAAAAGGCATATATAATCACAACATAAGGCATCCTAATATCACAGCCTTTGGTCCACGGATGGTACATGTGAGTATCAAGGTTTGTTCCTTTTTTTTTTTTTTGACAAGAATCAAGGTCTGTTCTATACTAACATCACATAGAAGACCTTGAGAGAGAACCAGATACATGCCCATCTAGTTATCCTCCAAAATCTATGGGTTACAGAATCACATAGCTACAGGACCACATAAGGATACAAGCATGGATATCCCACTATAAGTGGAGGGGACATGAATATGGATATTGTCCAGATCCTATAACCACCAAAATATGGTCCTCATGCATATCCCTAATGTAAGATCTAGGAATCCCATATTGCTCGGGGAGGGGAAAGTGAAGGTCTATATATGTAAGCATGTGACTTCCTCAAGCAACGAGGAATCTTTGGGGAAAACCCCAAGAACAAAACCGTGAAACCCAGTGGGCCAAAGCGGAAAACATCGTTACGGATGGGATCGAGGCGTTATAGAACAATATCAGAGCTAGACTCCGACCGGACATTGTGGGACATTAACGTTACTTGGTGCATGTAAGCAGGCTACCATGTGGGCCGGCTCAAGTTAATGGTTTGCAGGCTACTACATGGGTACGTGTTGTGAGATCCTAGAATCCCGCATTGCTTGGGGAGGAGAAAGTGAAGGTCTATATATATAGACTTGTCACTCTATCAAGCAACAAAGCCTTTTGGGGTAGAACACAGGAACAAAACCTGAGGCCCAAAGCGGACAATATCGTTGCAAGTGGGATCAGGTGTTACACCAAACCACCACCACCAATACCTTCTATCATATCCATCAGCCATATCCTCAATATCCACCTATTGGCATGCTAATGAGTATGAATGCAAAATAATATTAGAGATACATAAGGGAGAACACGAGCTGATACCATCATACTATGAGTTAGCAACGATATTATCATTGTGAGGACCATGTAATATAAACAAGCTGAGTGGTGGTAACGAAGATGACTTCAAGATGGCTTGGTATATGTTATGGATGTGAATCCTATGACATTGTGTTATTTACTTTGATTAGAGATGGGTTTATTAGGTTTTTTTTTTTTCTTAATACTTTAAAAAGTTATTTGATTCCATTCTCATTTGCATTGAATTTTTTTCACTTGTTAATGATATCATGCCATATGCCTTTTTTCCAATTATATTTCAATTTATTTCATTGCCACTATCTCTTAATTTGACATCAACAAAACTTCATATCATAAATCAATCATTTAGGCATATTTTGTCTATATTTCTATCACACAATATATAATCATACTTACTTATTGATATGTAAGTGACCATATATGTATATCTATTCTGAATTTTTGGAGATTTTAAATGTATTTTAATCTCATTTAAACCTCAAAAATTTTCAAATAAACATTATAATATTAAAGTAAAATTTACCCACTTTTTTCACAATTGGAGAAATTTGGGGAAACTTTCCAGAATGCCCACGAAATTTCGTTCAGCGCAAAACGGAAAATGTTGATCACAACATATCTGAATTAACTATATTCAACCACCTTTTCTGATTCATTGCGTCCTTGGATGAAAGCTTTGAACCATCCAATCTGATGTGTTAATTTCACATGCCTTTTGGGACGGCAATACTAAAAAAGAAGATGCACTGGACCATCTCAAGAGAACAAAATTGATAGTCCCTAGCCATTGTCTCAAGTGCAACAGTGCAAGGTGAATAAAGAATCAGTAGCACATGTTCATCCTTACTGCAAGCTTTCTAGTCATGTTTGTAGAGTACGCAGATGTGCTTGTCCCATACTGAGAAACTTAAAAGGGTCCTCAGTTGAAGGAAGAGAAACCAAAAGAGATAGCTTACCATTTTATGGAACATAAAACCATTCACAACAGCAGAAGAACAACCATATTTTCAAAAGGGGAGCAAAACTACAGATGATGTTTCCCTGCAGACAATAAGACTTCCACTCAGCTAGTTTGCTATGCATCCTGAGTTTTAAGGATATGGCCAAATTATCCTTTGGTTAATAAAAAAAACATCCTTTTTTCATTGTAAATTAGCTGAGATGTGGCCAAACACATTCGTGGCACACAAGCCTTACAGTGTACAGATCATGAAAGTAACTTGGTCCTCGTTCTTCTATTTATTTAACATAAATACCTTTTACCACTCAGTATCTAGATGAACGTAAAGCATGCAACTCATCCTTTACGTCATATTTATATGACATGAACACACACGTTGTGTCGTGGTTTCCACATTCAGTTCGATAAACCAAAACTGGTTTTTTTTTTCCTACAAGAATGGCTATAAAAAAATCAAGTGTTTGCTGAATTATAACAGAAAGTAGTCAGAGCTTACAAAGAAATTGATTAATACATAAATATAAAAAAAGGAGAAAATGAAAATATATATAACACCCACTACAGCAGTAATAATTGGGAAGAGTCACAGATGATGTGAGATCAGATAACAAGCTGAACATAAGTTTGAACTTCATGTTATTTTAAGGAAAACAAACCAATATTTTGGAGAATATGAATCCTCTAATTTCTTGGTTAAGGTCTTCAGTGCGAGGATCTTCCAGAGTAACACCTGAGCTCAGAAACAAATTTTTTAAAAATTACTACTTCACAAAATGTAAAGGAGAAACGCATTAAAAATATTTAAAATTACTGGAAATGGAAAGCCTGTAATTGTTTCCTTTCAGCTAGGTCATAAAATATTAATGAAGTTATATAATCCAAATTCAGATAAGAAGGCTTTCTAAGACAATCCTCTCATAAAGTGGGCTCAGAACTTTTGAGGCATACAGAAACTTGTATTCCGCTATTAGTTATCAAACATCCATAACGAATAAAGAGTTAAAAGCTACATATCAGAAATGAGATAACCAACCAGCACTCAGGGCCATATCTAGCCAAGTGGCTAAGAATGGGTCCATGATATCAGTAAATTCTGTTACAGAGCAGTAGTATTCCTCATCAAAGGCAAATAAATGTGTTTACAGGTGAGGGGTGAGTGGGTGGGTGGTGTATTATTGGAGTAATATTCTCATATATGCATTTAAACTGCTCAATGAACCCGTGATAATATCATGATAATCATAGTGAAGACTACAAAAACAAAAATGGAAAGGGAAAATTCAAAAACATAAAATGTAGTGCTTGAAAGTAATAACTAAAGCAATAGAAGAACAAATCATGGGGCGTGAAGTTCATAGTTCATCACAGAAGGAAATGACTGAAATATCCGTTTCTTGGAATGGCATGAAAAATGAAACTGGTGCGTTCATTAATAAAGAAAAGCAACATGAAGAATAAGATATTTGGCACACTCAGGTAGCACAACTTTGTGGAAAAATAAATGGAAAAACTACCACATGCAACTATGATAAATCAATAACTGGATTTAAACACTGGTCACACTAACACTCACTCAACAGAAACATTAAAGGAACATCCCAATTAATATGCTTGCTTTTGGAATACAATGAAACAGCAAGATGTCCACAAAATCCACAGGTTTTCTTCTTTTCCTTCTCTGAGAGCTAATGAAGGGAATGTATTAATACGATAGGAAGCGCAACTTTACAGCAAGAGCCACTCACAAGGAGTTTGTGGAAAGGAAAACCAGTAAATATAAGCATGTATAATGCTCACAGAGACATAGGACTGTGAACTCTACCCGCGACTGTCTCTCACAATCACAAGTCAACTGCCACTGTGGACCAAGCCCTTGCAATGTCACCCTGACCCATCCCCTTGAATTACTTGGTAGAAACAACCCAAGCAGCCACCATTGTAATGATATTGTCAATGGTAACCCATACTGTTGTGATTAAATCCTCAAATATACACTGAAAGGATGTTTTACATGACTTAATTCACGGTTCCGTATATGATATAGAACATTGTCAAACAACTTGAGAAACTTGATACCATAAGTCTATAACACAACTAAAAGAATCAGTTTCAGTTACCTTTCTTTACTGTGCTGTCATCCATAGCTTTATATTCCATATTCTTTAAAGCAAGCTCTACACCATAACCACCCAAGTTCAGGGCATCTAATGCACCAACGGCACCACAAGAGCCACTTCGTGCTTCACATCCAGAAGGTAATACAGGCCTCACAACATATTTAACTCTTCCCTGGAATAGTAGAAACAACCTATCAGAAGCAGTCCAAGAACAGATAAAAAAAATAATCTAAAATGCTCATCCTAATTCCAAACACCATTTATCAAACGAGAACACAACAGAGAATAACAAATTGTTAAAAATTTCAAAACAGAATAGCAACAAAGATTGGCACAACATAATTCATAACGACAAAATATGAATCACGTAATTCTTGAACCCTAACAATTCAAACTACATGGTTAAATCAGTTTTGGTCCTTTTGGGTGACCTGCTTCATACAGTATCCACACAATTAAATCACAAATTTTACAAGTCACATGGTTCCATGAAAATTTAAAAACAACTGTTTAATAAAAATAATTTTTATAAGAGAAATCCCATGACCCAAATCAAGAACCCTTTCTACCTAAATCCAACAAACTTTATCTTCAATTTTTGGAATTCAAATTTTTTTGTTGGGATTGTCCTCAACATAAAAGGCCTTTTAAAAGCATATGCTTTTTTCTTGGAATCTCAAGTACAATGGTTCTTCTGCATTCACCATTTTTCCCAAAATCAGTAAATCCTTCTACATTTTACGTTTTTAATTAATTGTTGACTTTGTCTGAAATATGGTGCAAAAGGTTGAATTCACATTATGGTAATGGATTCCAGTTATGGAAAAAAAAAATATTTACACATCCATTGTAAATCTTATGGCAAAGCTTTTTGATATGTTGCTTCGCATTTAAAAAATCATTAAGCACAAAAAATGAAACATTGTGTATCATTCACCCAAAATATCCACAACAGAAAGTTGAACTTGTTAGTTAAAAATATTTATGATGGAAGAACTCTTAAAATACTTCTGTTGAACAGTTTTACCAAAAAATAAGAAAACACCAGGAAAGGAACAAAAATTTCTTGGCCACAATATCATGATGAGGAATAGGTTGGAGTAATGGATCATATAGAACTATTTTAGAATATATATGACAGGTCAAATTTACAAACCTATTCCAACCATTAATGAATTTTAGGATTTTAATCGGACTGGGATTTCAAGCAAATAATTCCATGTTCAAATATAAGTTTTCAAAATGGATTTGAAAGATATTATTTTGCATTATCATATTGGAACACAGATACGATTATAGAAAGTGTCTCCTTATTTCATTACAAAACGCTTGAAAATTAACAAATAACTCCACATTCTTTCGTCATGTACATGTACCATTAGAGAGTAGTCATCCATAAATGTATACATTCTTTCAGTCTTGATTGATATTTGTTGTATACATGCTATGTGACGTGCTTTGCATGATATTAACATTCATATAATTCTAATACATGATTCATACAAAAATAATAATTCTAATACGTGAATGGCATATCTACTAATTTATTGTATTTTTATGCATGATTATATTATGCTTGGATAAAGCTATTATGTTATATGTGGTGTAGTAGCTCCTCCTAATGAGTTTATACTTACTCCTGTTATTTTGATTGTTAATGAGAATGATATATTAGAAATAAAGAAGAGAAAAGTACAGAGGTGGGAAACATCCCATGAGGAATGGGATGCTTCCAATAGGGCAGGCAAAAACAATCAGAAATAAAGACAACACGCAAGCCAACAACACTGCCTTACATCACATGCTAGCATCGCTAGAATATCAAAGTCTCTCAGTTCCTAACAATATCCTCCACTCCATATTCCACCCAATTGGCAGAAATCAATATCCAACCCACTGCAAGACTCATTACTTTGTCAAGGATTAACTCTCAACCACTAAAATTGTCTTCAAAAATCTTACTATTTCTGTTCAGCCACACTACCCATATGGTAGCAAAGAAGAGGACCGAATATAGACTTCTCCCTCTTTTAGATAAGGGGGAAAAACGCCATTGGGCAGCCATCTCGCTAAGAGATCAAGGTAGAACCCACTGTATTCCAGCCAAGGACAGCAGCTTCCTCCAAATATAACCCACAAACTCGCACCATACCAGCAACTGATCCACAGACTCCCCATCCCTCAGACAAAGAGTGCAAGTACGTGGAGACAAAGCCCAAGACTCCCTACGATGCTGAAGATTATCAAGAGTATTTATCCAATTTAGAAAGGCGGTCCAAGAGAATATCTTAACTTTAAGGGAGATTTTGGCTTTCCAAAGAAACGAAGTAGGGAAGCAAGGAGAGGGAGACAATGCCAAATGACATCCATGATTTACAAGAGAACAACCCCTTAGGATCAAGAGACCACAATCTAGCATCCAAAATATACGGGTACTCACCCCTTTAAAGCTCTCTATTAAGGCCCCTAGCTCATCAATCTCAGATTCTCGAAGATCCCTATTGAAATAAAGGTACCATTGAAGCCCTTGAGGTGACGAAGAAAGAATATCACACACAAAAGGATCTTTAAGAACACAAATACAAAGGAGACAAGGGAATCTAACAGCTAAGGAAGAATCACCCCACCAGACATCAAACCAAAACTTTAAGGAATCACCCTTATGAAGCTTGGTGGATACATGAGGCAAGAAAAAATGAGCTAGGTCCAAAATGGGTTTCCAAGGACAGTCAGGAAATGCCTTTGCATTTTGATTGACTTCCCTCCCATTGCTGTGAATACCATACTTGCTCAATATAACCTTGTGCCACAATGTCCTCCATTCCTGCCCAAAACGCCACAACCATTTACTGAGAAGAGCAGAATTCTTCAAGCGCACATTACCAATAGCTAGTCCCCCTTGCTTAAGGCCTCTAGAAACCTGATTCCACCTCAATAAATGATCCTTTTTTTCCTTTCCGCCTCCCTCCTATAAGAATTCCCTCAGCAATTTCTCAATGGTGTGCACCACTTTCGCCGGTGCACTGAACAATGACATGAAATAGATTGGAAAGTTGGCTAATGCTGCTTTGATCAACATGAATCACCCCCCTATTGATAGATATTGCTTTTTCCACATAGATAGCTTCTTCCTCATTCTTTCAATAACTGGGTTCCATGCTCCTACCGATTTGATTCTTCTGCCTAAAGGGATTCTAAGATATGTAATTGGCCAATTTGCTTGCCTGCATCCAAGAAATTCTGCAAGCACCTTCAACTCCTCTTCCCTTACATGGATCCTTGAAATACTGCTTTTTCCAAGGTTTACTTTAAGACCAGAAATCATCTCAAGGGATTTAAGGATACATTTTGACCAAAAAACTGTATTCCAACACTTCTCTAGGAAAAGAACGGTATCATCTTCAAATTGCAAGTGTGATATGGGGATACCATCCTTGCCAACCTTAAATCCTTTTATCAACTCCTTCTCACCCATTTCCATCAACTCCTTCTCACCCCTGTTATACTAACCTTTCATGGGCACAAAAGACTAGCGTACCAGAAATCGTTGAAGATTATTTGCGTAGTTAAAGATATTACATAGGAAGTTTGAGAATTTTATTTTATGATAGTTGGTTTTGTGTAGTAGGAGTTTGATGTATGAACTTCATATAGTTTGAGATTTATTATCATTATACTTTGTTAAGGATTCTTTTTTTTTATATTAAGGGAATTTTATTTCAGAGATGTTTATCATTATTGTTTATTTCATTTATTTATGATTTATGTATGCTTACGAGCAAGATCATGATCCTGTACATTCCAATACGATAATGGATGGCTGGGGTTTGAGGTGTAACAGAAGTTTAACAAGAATAACTCAAGTATCAAAAAATATTTAGCCTTATACCAAGGAGGCTCAGCCTTTTTTTTGAAGGAGAAGAGATCTTCAAATGCTTTTATTAATCTAAAGCAGCAAATTTTCGCCATTTACCCCGCAATGAAACAACCCATTTCGGGGTTGGGGGGAGCGGGAGATATCGAACACTTTGCCATGAGGTGCCACTAAAATGCAACAAAATATCATTGCATTTTGGCGGCACCCCTTTTCTTTTTGGAAATTTTTATGCTCAAGACTCAATTTGGGTATAATGCCACCCAAATCGAGCAACATTTCTCCCCAAATTGAGCATCTCGACCAAATCTCAAATTTTCTATAATTTCTCCCCCAAATCGCCCATAACTCGCAATGATTATTCCAATCTACAACATAGAATATTTGTAGACCTGTTTTAGAGAGAATTTTGAGTTTGATCCCGATTTCCATGTCCAATGTGTATTTGTTTTCATTTTGAAGACTCTAATCTTGTTAGAATTTGATAAATCATTAAAAAATTTGGTATTAAATTACATGGAATAAAGGAAAATATATGTGCATATAAAATTAATATAACTACTCATTCTGTAGAGGGTGACATGATGATGATACATAAGAGGAGGAGGGAGATAACACAAAGGAGGATGACTCAAAGTCGAATAATGATGATGACGATGATGATGATGATGATGGAAATGACGATGCTCAAGGTGGTGTAAGCACGAGTATCTCAGGGTTGAATCCTTCCATTTGAAAATTGAAAAGCGGAGTTCAAGCGAGCCATGCAAGATCACGGCCATAGCGCCAGAGATTATGGTGGAAGTAGTAGCAACGGAATGCAAAATTTTCAAAGAAGAGGCAAAGGAATGCAGAAGCAGCATATTGGTGTGCACAACAAGTGCTCTATAGGTTAGAACTTTGCACCTATGGATGTTGGATCCAGTAATTCTTATAAAAGACAGTCTCTACATGCTAAGAGTTATGATTCATTTGATAACAGTTGTCCACACCCTAATCTTATGAACAATGACAACTTTGTCATCCTTTGTGTGCCGGTGCACACATCCTGACAAGTGACAACTCTAGCAGGGACTATAAACCTCCATATGCTGAAACCCTCAAAACCATTACAATCAGAAGCTCTTGATATCCCTATCAGTGCTTTCAAGGCATGAAATATCTTTGAGCCATGTGATAGTATTTATGGTTCATACAGATATCCAATATCAATATTGCAGACATTTGATACTTATGGGTTCTTCCTATAGAACCCTTATCCCTATGGGCTGTATGTTGCACGAGGTGGAGTGGTGCCCTCTACATATGGCTTTATTAGTTATCCTCCTCCACCACCAAGCACCATCGGCTCATCTGGAGCCAAAACCAAAGCCCGACTTTTAGTAATTAAGGCTTAGTATCCTGAGTATCCTCCACTTGGAATCATGGCGCATAAGACACAAGAGGAGTATGAAGATCAAGTTCACTTATACAAGGAGTATAAATTTAGGATGGAATGGAAGCGTTTCTACCGCTTTATTAACAAGAGAGCAAGGTTCGAGCTGCCTAGACACTCTAGTCACTTTTGATGGCACCACGAACCACCATTATATGTTTTTCTTTACCTATTATTATTGTTTGAAATTTACCATTTCACTTGCATAATCAATTGAATCTTATTTGAATAATAAATTCCATATTTTATCATTGTATGAACTTATGACTGATTATCAATTAGCATAGGTGAATCTAATTTTTTTAAACATATTATTATGGATTCTTTGTACATAAATTAATATGATGCATGTATCATTATGCTTTTTCCAATTAATATAGGTTTTTCAATAAAATAAAAAAGAAATTGTTTTTGGCGAATTTTCCAATATCCCTCAATTCAGCAGATTTTATTTTTTGCCCTAACCGTCTTTGTGCCCTTAACGAAATTCCCCGTGGCACAGAAACATAAAACCTTGATCTAGAGAAGCATATGATATAGTAGCCAAAGAGTTAATGTAGTGGCCTTGTTTAAAGTATCAATCAAACATATTAAGGTTATTCAAAGACAAGTATAAATGATTATAATGGATCATAACTACAATGAAAGTAAAAATACAATGAGAAAAATGAATTCCCAATAATGACTGGATTAAATAAAGGATTATCTATGAGTCATCAGTTTCTTGGATTAATAATAGTTGAATTGACAAACGGAGGTGCCCTTTTATATGATATGGTACACCAAACCAGAAAGAAGTAAACATGAAAGTGGAGTTATTGAGATATACCTTAGAACCAAAAGGCTTCAAAATAAATCAAGTTGAAACCAAGTATCCAAGATATAAATTTACCGCAAACAATAGAAGCAGTTAAGCAATGCGAAGAAATTGAGAATCAAGATATTTATAAAATCAATCAATTTAGTTATCTTGAATCAATTATCAACAAGATGGCATAAGTGGAGAGGCACTTCCAAAGTATAAGGTGTGTGATTTACATGTTCCATGTAAACCAAAAGGAAAACATTATAGGACAACCATTAAGCCTACTACCATGTAGCTAGACAAAAAAGAAGCAACATAGGGCAAAGATTACTGAAATAGAGTTATTGAAATGGATCTTTAAAAGAAAAAGGAAATGAACATATCCAACAGTATCTGGGTGCGCCCCAAATAAAAGAGAAAATAAAAGGAAGTTGGCTTTTGACAAATTGGGATAGAAGAACAAGATTTATGTTGCTAACTCCAACTAGTAGGGCTAAGACATTTTATAATTGCTGAGATCATCTCAATCAGAAAACGGAGAAAAATGAACTTTAGAACAAGGGAAGTCAACATTACCTGCAATTACAAAGGATACAAGAATTCACTAAAATTGAAAACCCCTGAATTACGATAATAACCAAATCCTCTAAAAGTTTAAGCAATAAATTAGTGGGGGTGGGTTGGGGTCCTTGGGGAAGGGGGGGAACACCTAAACAATACACTAACACGTAGATCTATTGAGAGAAATAAAAAACAAAAATCCAAAACTCCCACATTTGGAGCTTCATGTCAATATATTTAAATGGTAAAACATGCAAAGATTAAATGTACAGATCTGATCCCAAATGTGAAGAGGGAGTGGTGGTACAAGGGTTTGGAACATTTGGAGCCTAGGACAACCAAAAGATGACATAAAACAATCTCAAAAACAAGAAAATCAGCATTGTTATGTTTTGTGTATATATATCAGCAAAACAATATGTAAGAGGCTGATTTCTTATTGCATGAGCTTAAACAATCAAAATGTGGCCAAAACTCGCTGAAACTTTTCGGTGTTCTACCAATTTATATCTATATCTGTACTACTAATAAAAGCATGAACTACCTTAAGTGTTTTTTATATTCACAGACCCAAATATCGTTTTTCTAAATCCTATTTTCAAAAGTATCTTTCCCACTTAGAATTTCTTTTAATGAATCCTTAAACTTTAGAAAGGAAAAATACCTTTTTCATTACAAGTCTCAATTTAGGGGAAATATTCCTCAAGCTTTTCACTTTCACAAAGAAATTTCCAAGAAAAAATTTATTATTATTTTATATTATTTTCATTAATGATGTAAGTATATATAAAGAGAAAATGACTATGAATAAAATATTATTAAATTAAATAAAAGCAAAAACTTTAGAAATTTTCTTATGGTAAAAATATAATTGTTTTTCTTAAGAATATTTCTTAGCTAGTCAAACCAAAATGGATGATAAAAAAGGGATTATTAAGATTATTAATTGATAGTAAGGTTGATTTTTTTATTTTGTTCTTACTTAAATTATATGACTTTTTATTAGTAATAACTGCATTACACTTTCTTAGAATTCTATCTAAAGTTTTATTTTACATTATTTGAATTAAAAATCTTTATCTTGTTTATAAAAAATAACTTTTAAATTATATGACTTTTTATTAATGATGATTATATTATACTTTATTAGAATTCTATCTAAAGTTTTATTTTGTTTATCAAATCTGAAAGAGAGAGATAGAGAGAGAGAGAGTTCTACAATACCTCAAAATCCTTATCAAACTAATGATATATTTTTTATTTTGTTCTAATCATGTAATTCTTGATAATGATCATAAAAACAATTTTTTTCCCTTCTCAGAACTCTCTCTAAAATTTTTATGTTAATTACATTCATCCAAAAATCTCAAAGAAAGAAAGAACGTTTTTACAATTCTATATACATCTATTTGGTTTAT
Organism: Buxus sempervirens; assembly: GCA_947561395.2. Lineage (NCBI taxonomy): Eukaryota > Viridiplantae > Streptophyta > Magnoliopsida > Buxales > Buxaceae > Buxus > Buxus sempervirens. The sequence continues at coordinate 27,797,292 of OX387182.1, forward strand.
TAATTTATAATACAACTAAATAAAAAAGGTTTATCCGGTTCAAGGTCCTAAATTACCTGAATAAATTTAACTATGATTCCACATCCTTATTGATGTAAACACAAAACAAAATAAAATATGCAGAAAGAAAGTAAAAGATGAGAGGAGAGAAAAGACGAAGAAGAAGGAAGAAGGAAGAAGAAAGAAACAAGAAGAAATTCAATGAGAGGAAACAGCAACAGGCTCTAAATTTTCTCAAATCTTCATTAGTTTGCAAAATCCCCTAACAGCCACATTAAGTATTAAATTAACACTAACAAAACAAAATACATAACTACCCTTGCTGATTTGGGCCAAGTCCATTACAATAACCCAATTAACCCAACGTCAAATGAAACTACCTACATCCAAAATAATAACAAAATAACCCAATAATAATAAATAACTATAATAATAAATAACTATAATGTCCCCATTACTTATCTAATAAAAAATGATAAAATCCTAAACAAATTGGAAAAATGTAAAAAGAAAATCGTACTAAATAAGAAATTGAAATTTGTTAGGTATAGCATGCGTTAGGGATAAAATGGAGGAGAGTAGGTTAGGATGGTTTGGACATGTCAATCAAAGACCTAGTGATGCACCTGTAAGAAGGTGTAAGAGGATACATATTGAAGGGCCTAAGAGATCAAGAGGAAGACCTAAAATGGGCAGGTGAAAGGTTTTTCTCCCACCTTATAGAGGTTTACGGCAGGGTTGTCCATTATTTCTCTTAGGCTCCATTTGTTTTGATGTAAAATGCTTTCTTTTGGAAAATGTTTTACATCGGAAAATGTTTTCAGGAAAATTAAAGTTTTTCAACTGTTTGGATGGACATTGAAAAATGAAGTTGAAAATGAGAATTTTCTATGGTAAGTCGTTTAAACAAATATGGTTCATATTGAGCGCAATCTATTTTCCAGAAAATGAAATACAGGATTTTTTATGGTAAGTCGTTTTCCAGAAAACTGCTATTTTTTAGGAAAATGGTTTTACACAGTATTGTATTTTACATTGAAACAAACACTAGGAAACCCCCATTTTACTCCGAAAATATTTTCTGGATTAGATTTTACATCAAAACAAACGGAAGCTTACTTTTCTCTTTTGTAACAAATAGCTTCAGCAGAATCATGTTAAGAGCCGAAAACTCTGGATTTATTAGAGGTTTTGAGGTGGGTAGGGATTGTGATAAAATACTGCATCTCCAATTTGCTACTAATACCATTCTATTCTTGGATGCAACAAAGTGATTGTAATGAGTTAAAAGCATGTTGCTCTGTTTTGAGTGGATTTCAAGGATGAAAATCAACCTCCATAAGAGCACCACTTCTGTTATTCAGATTGATCCGTCCTTCTTTATAGATGCATCGAAATTCTTGAGTGTCCCATTTTTAATCTCCCTATTAGATACCTTGGCCTTCCCCTTGCTGATAACCCTAGAAAGGTGGCTTTTTGGGATCCTGTATTAGAGAAAATCAACTGTAGGTTGGCCAACTAGAAGAAAAATTATATGTCTCTTGGGGTAGGATGACCTTGAATCCTTGATACAAGCTTCTTTAGCCCGTCTCCCTATATATTTTCTTTCATTTTTCCAAGCTCCAAAGAAGATTGTTGAAAGTATTGAAAAAGTCTAGAGAGACTTTTTGTAGGTGGGGATGGATCCAAAGATAGATCACCTTGTTAAATGGGAGATTGTGTCTAAAAGAAAGAGTAAGAGGGGTTTAAATTTGGGCAACACCATTACAAGGAATAAAACCCTCCTATGCAAGTGATTGTGGTGGTTTAATATGGAAAGATAGAGCTTGTAGAGAAAAGTCATTGATAGTAAATATAGAGTTCATGAGAATGGGTAGGATTTTTTTTTTTTTTTTAATCTGTAATGAAAATGAAATATATTAAAGGATAAGAAGAAATACAGAGATAGGAATAAATCCCATGAGAGATGGGATGCACTCAAGACAACAGTCATAAACACATTCTGAAAAGGAATCAAACACAGCCATCACACTCTTACAACACTTACTGCCCTCCTTAGGACATAAGATTTTCCCAGTTCCTTATTATATCCCTGACCCCATATCCTTTCAATCAGCAGAGATGGACACCCAGAAGGCAGCTAGACTCATTACTTTATCTAGGGATAGCTCTCGGCTACTGCAATTTTCTTCAAAGATTTTCCTATTACAGTTTAACCACACTACCCAGATGGTAGTAAAGAATGCAGCCGAGTAAAGACTTCTTCCTCTCTTTGACAAGGAAAGTGCCATTGGACAGCCATTAATTCTAGGGCCAATCCGCCGAGCGTGAGCCCTTGGAGAGCGATATCAGCCTTATCTCCCTTTTTTGTCCCTTATACTCATTTCTGTCTTGGAAATGGATCCTCAATCTTTTTTTGGTCTTACTTGTGATGGGGAGATGTTCTTCTCCAATCTTTATTTACCCGTTTATTTAAAATTGTCCATCATAGGCATGCCTTGATCTCTAATGTCTTCTCTTGGTCCAAGGATGGTCTTTCCTGGAACCTTTTGCTTTTCCAAGACCCAAGCCTGGTTGAGTTGGAGGAACTGGCCAATCTTGTTCACTCTCGCAAGGATGAGATTACTACTCCAGATTACCCGGATTTTCGCACTTGATCTCTTGACCCTTCCTGGACTTTTTCTACTCACTCTTGGGTATCCCATTTTCGTCTTGACAGAGAGAGTCTTGTTGCCCCACATCCAGTTGTCTCCATTTCGAAATCTGTTGCTCCTCCTAGGGTGAAAATTTTGTCTGGATTGCACTGCTTTATAAGATTAACACGTGTGACACACTACAAAAGTGAAGATCTTTGGCTGCCCTATCCCTACACACTTGTGTGTTATGCTTTAAGCAAGAGGAATTTGTCCATCACTTATTCTTACACTCCAAGTTCTCACAACACATTTGGTGTGACATCATGCGTAGATGCACCATCCAATGGTGCTTTCCAAGAAAACTTATTCAAATGATGGATCAATGGAGGATATCCATTCTTGGAAGGAAGGGGAATGCATTGTACAAGATGGTACCTTATGCTATCCTATGAAGTGTTTGGAAGGAAAGGAACCAAAGGATTTTTGAGGAAACAAAGGCATTATGGTAGGATACTAGGGATTCTATTATGTTGTGCTGTGCTATATGGGCTATCACTCCTCCTGAGTTTGCAGGCTATCCCATACCACACATTCTCATGCATTGGCCAATGCTGGAGATCTCTTGATGGTAGATTATATGGTTTTGGGAGCTACCGAGTATACTATTTTTTATGGTTGCTTCGGACGTCCTCCGGCATTATTAGTGGCATATGAGCTGAATATCTTATTCCTCATATGCCTAACCCCACCATGGAGGGTTGACTCTGTTTAATGTCGGAATTTGTGGGAGAGTTTTTGGTTATGTAATCTAGTTCTATGGGCTGTTTATACCTTTTTCTTTTTCTTTTTCTTTTTCTTTTTTACTTTTTTCCTCTCAATCATTGTACTAGTTTTTGCTGCATTAGTTAATATTAAATACGTGACTTTCATCAAAAAGAGGAACACTTAAAAAGACATAGATAAAGTCAATAAAACAAGACTTGCAAAAACGTAAAATAACAGAAGATATGATTTTTTTTATTTTTAAGCAGGAAAGAGAGACAAGATTCCTGTTGCCGACCCCACTTTGGTGGGAACATGATAACAATGATGATGATGTACTACATAGGAAATCGGATTATTTAGATTATTAATTAATTATACAGGAAGGTATTTTATTTTCGATCTCATATTAAATTTTTTATTTTATTAACAATACTTCTTTACCCTTTTTAGAATTCTATCTAATTTTTATTTTGTATTATTTTTATTTGAAAAATCATATCCTTTTAAAAAACTATAAATTTCGTTACCTTTTTTGAAATTTTCTCTGATTTTCTTATTTTATATTACTTTCATTTAAAATATTTATCCTTTTAAGTTTAAGAGAAAAGAAAATTGATTACTTTGTTATTATATTATATTTTCATAATATTAATAGATTGTTATCCTCTTAAAATTATATCTGATTTTCTATTTTATATTATTTTTATTATAATATATCTTTATCTTTCTTTATTTCCATATTATTAGAGCAAAGGAATAAAAATACTTTAATTCGAATTCCTTATCCAATGATTAAATTAAAAGAAACAATAATATTCTTTTTCATTTGGAGTTACTAAATGAATCATCAACAAAAGGAAAAATATTTTTATTTTTAGAAATAAATTTCTTGTATTGAATTTACAAGGACAAATAATAACATATTTATATAATAATAAATCCTCGAAAACAAAAAAGAAAGTTAGTTAAATAATTATAATTGTAAATTTCTAAATAATGTAAAGAAAAAATGAGGATGAAAAAGAAAATTAGTTGCAAAAAACAACTATTTATTAAAAACCAACATCTTCAGCATTCACGAAAAAAAAATATCTATACTTTTTATCTTCGTGTTATTTCAATAAGGGTACAAAAAAACAACTATTTTTTAATTTTTACACCAATTACCATATTTATTAAATTCGTTTTAACATCATAATAATATCATAAACAACTATTTTTATTTTCTAATAGAAATAATATAAATAAAAAAGCAACAAAGAGGCAAAACCCAACCCGGTATAAGTATTATCAAACGTAATGAACAACTGAAAAGAAAAACATAGAACTCTTTTGTTTATGTAAACGAGTGGGTGGGGGCACGTGCACATTATAATACTAGCTGAGTTCAATCAGATTTTATTTTTCCTTTTTGGTTCTTAATTCTTTCTTTCTTTTTTTTTTTTTTTTTTTTTTTTTTTTTTTTTTGTTGAAGGTCTAGATTAAGATTTATTAAAGTTCAATAATAATTCAACATACATAGTTTACAAGCAATATTACTGGTATGCTAGCTATGAGGATACATCTATAGGATAGAAAAAAGTTGTCTCAATAAAAAATTGAAGATATAATATTAAGAAAATTTAGCACGTTCCTTGGAGAGACTTCCACAACATCCAATTATACTTGTGAAGGGATAGGTGAAGCATGAATTTACTTCTAAATTTTTCCAAAGAAAGGCAGCCAAGGCAGGATGAATTTGAAATTTTTGTCTTTAAAAGCCTTTAATAATTTAATTATAACATTTCATTTATCTACAAAGTTAGCTACATAGGCCAGAAACAACTCTACCTTTGCCTACCTTAGTACCATAGGAATAGAAAGGGGTGGACAACTACCTACTCTGATCTAAGGCTACCTAAAATCTATGCCTTTATCAAACTTTGGAATTAGCCTATAGAGTTTTGCAGCTACTGCCATAGTTGGATACAACTAGTCAGACATATGGACCCTTATTGAATGCGGCTACCAACAATCAATAGGTATTGAAAATCACTATGCTTAGGCTTAAGGCAGATAGTGACGAACAGCCCCCTCCTTTTTTGTTCTGCAGCTATTCTTTAGATAGAGGCTCACATTTCAACTATTGTTACCCAACTCTAAGAACAGTCCGGTCCGATTGAAATCATTTTACTGTTTCACAATGAATTTTCTCAAAAAATGCATTTAAAAATACATACAAACCTTTTGTAACCTTATAATTAGTTTACAATTCTTTTAAAGGTGTTTTTTGAAAAAACTTTATATCAACCGTAAAATGATACTCTTTATTAATTATTTTAAAAAAGTACAATTATTTTTTAATTATGGATAATTGGGTGTCTGAATCTGCATTATTTTAAAAAGTGTAACTTAAAATCAATTTTTCTTCTTATCTTTTGTCTTGTAGAAGTGAGCTCCACAATTTTTATCTTACGTATAAGTGAGCTCGACAATTATTATCTTTGTCTTCCGGTGAGCTCTTCGTTTATTATCCCATGAAAAGAGATGCAATTTAAAGTAATTAAAAGACAAAAATTCAAAGAAATTGATTTTAATTACAAAGTAAGAATAAATGATGAGAAACTGATTTTTTTAAACTAACTAAAAGACAAAAATTCAAAGAAGTTTAATTACACATGAAGAGGTAAGTAGTGATTCCACGGTCAAAGTAAGGCACAATATGAAAAAAAATTTTAACATATGAAGATAAGACAAAAAATAAAACAATTTTTTGACCTACTTTCCTTCTATTGTAAGGCAATAAATAATAGATATAGTTAAAAAAATTTCTGCATTGTTTCATAAACAAAATAGGAAAACATTCAAGAAGCATTAAATTCAAATATAGACAACTTAGATGACAGATCTTTATGTAACAGCCATTAAAATGTTGTAAAAAAATAAATAAGACAACTATTTTTAATTTCTAATAACTGTAACATATTTTTAAAGTTCATTTTCCTATCATCCAGCTAGGGAAAAATTTTTAATTTCTAATGAAACGTCATAAAATTTATCATTTTTATTACAATATTGAAGCATAAACATGTGTTTATTTCCAAATTATAAGTGCATAAATAGGGACTTCAAACAATGCTTAAATAAACTTTAAATAGCTATTTAAAGTAATTTTTAAGATTTGAGTTGTATTAGGAGCTCATATTATTTTTTACCACAAATAAACAACTTTTTTAAAGTTTGAATTGACCTAAAAGATTAATATCTCAACTTTGGATAGAAGTCCATGTAACATACTAGTATAATATGTCCTTAATTAAAAACTATGATAGTATTGATTAAATTATCAAAATTAAATTTTAAGCAAACTTGAGAAGACAAAACTATGCATATTTAATGTTTATAATCTTAAATGCTAGAATTATTATATCAAATATATTTGTTTATAAACTAACAATTAATTAGCTAATGATATTTTGAATTAAAAATATGAATTATTTATTTCCATTTAAAAGTATATATTAGATAAATTCCTTTTATTTAAATTAGTATATTATATTAGTTTATTATGTACATTTGATTAGATATATTACACTAGATTGCATTATACTTTATCGCCTTAAGAAATTAAGTTATTAGGCTAAAATCTAACTAGGAAAACATATTGATGACAATTGCGAAGTGATTTTAGGGTCAACATTTTCATATATTTTGAATTAAATATATTAAATTATATAGTAAATATGTAATGAAACTTTTGAAGTTTGAAAATGTTATCTTTTAATTAATTAATTAATGTTATCTAAAATTATAAAAAAAGTGTGCAATTTGTTATAGGTTTTGGGTTGTTATCTACACACAATATAATATTAACATCACTATATACCCGTAATATATAAGATAACCATAATGGTAAAACATTGATGATGTTTAGTATCATATTATGTTATATAAATTAGTATTATATAACAGAATATAATATAGCATAAATTTAAGAGAGAGAAGAAAAATGTTCTTAAATTAACAATTATTGTTAAGAATTTTTTTACATTAAAAAACATATAACAATAATAAATACCTAAAAGCACGAGCTACTTTAAGAATTTTTTTATCTTCACATACCTAAAATACCCTTGCTTAAAGTTTCTATCTCAATAGTTCTTATCCTATTTAGAGTACCAAATTAGTGGCACGAATCCTCAAAGATTAAAAAAAAAAAAGAGAAGAAGAATTGAAATATGAATTTACATAAACAATTAAAAGGAGATGCACAATATTATAAAGAAGTATAATCAACAAAACCAAATGTGGAGTTCTATGAGTTTATAATAATATATTACAGTTGATATTTTTAAAATAATTCAATAAATAAAATATTTTTTTAAATATAACAATATTTAAATTTTTCAAAAAAGGTTTTTTGATCTAATATTTGAAAATTGATTGCTAAAAAACCATAAACTATGAGAATCATTCTGATGTGCAGTGCACGTTCATGATTGCTAGTATATTAAATATCGAACACTAGTATAGTTTCTCATTTAGTAACCCCTAAAACTGAAGCTCTTTGACAAAAACCTACCATTTTAAGCCAAAATTTTGCTGCAAGGTCACCAGCCCAGTATTTGACAATTACAGGCCATGCAAGGGTAGCAAAACAATAAATAAATAAATAAAACAAAATAAGCCAGCTAACTCTCATAGCCATGAGCCATTTCGATATAAGACCAACTACAAGATCTACCCACAACAAAGATGCCACATGGCACATGGGTACAAGTTGAGCAATTAAACAATGGATGAACCCAGTGTGGCTAGTGCTCTGAATGGAAGATCAAGGACCCTACCTTGATTTATTACCAAAATTCAGTCAAACATGATTTTTAATATTTTGTAATTGGCTGAAAGTTCCAAACAAATTTCATATTTTGGACGGCAATAAAGCTTCCATTTTATCAATCTATTTTGTTATGAAAACATTATAGCTTTTTATAATGAGCATTATGTAAGTACAAAATTTCCCCCAACAAATCCCTGAAAATTCAGGTCTTAAAGTTATGGTCTTTCCTATGAAATTGACCAATGTTTACAATTTTTGCGGCACGCCAAAATTTCACTCTCAACAGCCCATGTGAGACATTTAGTGAGATTATTTCACCCCATTACAAATCGAGCAAAATTTCAAGTAAAAAGGGCGAAATGTAATTAAATTTCAAGCTAAAAGGTCGAAGTGCGTGTGCCCTTGGGGGGGACATCAAACCTTGAAATTGGCTTTCATAACATTGTGAAGATAACTTCATTGGGAACCATTTGCATGAGGGCTGCCATCGTAATGCACACGTCGATGGGGCTGGTAAACTAAAGTCGCAACATTTTAAGCTACATATGCTTTCCATGCATGCACAAGACAAATCATAATCTTAATTATGGTCTAATTCATGGCCAGAAGACCTGGTCTCCATCTACCCACTCATGGAATGTCTTTAACTTTAACAAAACAGCCTTACTGATCAGGAAATAGTAAGACAGTTGATCAAAATTTTAAAGAGCAACTAAAAATTATTTACAGGATAAAAAAATGTCTTCATTCAGAAACCCAATAATTATACATCAAGTTTACCACAGAATGAAAAAATGATGATAATAAAAACACAGGAAAAAAAGGGGGGAGCTCAAAACATACTAACCGTTTTTGCTGCTTCAGCAAGGGCAACATGAAACTGCCTGAAACAGTCTGTACCAAGAGCTCCATATAAAATAGCAACCGGACCCACAATACTAGAATCGAAATGAACATGATCAAAATCAAAAAGTTCAGGCTGCTCAAACCCATCACTAGATCTGGCAACAAAGACATGATATACATGTACATAAGATAAAATACAATGAAAAATGAGATTAGAAAAGGGAACAACAATCACGATAATGATGAGAAAAATCATAGGCATAATACTTACAATTCAGGAGGAGTAAGCCACAATAGCAGCTCTGAAACATCAAAAAATAGTGAGCCACCAGTGTCCACCCAGCAACATTTTCCACCAGGATTTTGGGGGTTCTTGCCAACCAGCAAAAGGTGGTCTCCCTTTTTGTTTGCAGCACCTTTAGCTGATTCTGAAACGTCCTCAGTAAAAAATTTGGAATTGGTCTCATCTCCTAGAGGAAAAGAAGATAGAGAATCCTCAGCTAATTGCCGGTATAGCACCAATCTTGGGGATGCTGACCGAAGAGTAAGAGAGAATTCAAAGAGTGATGCAAGAGGTTCGCTTAAAAGGGAACGCCCACATCTGACAATTTTTTGCAAGCAACGCTTAGCTGTGTAAGAATCAGAACCATTCTCTTCATTCATCCAGACATCAATGAATTCCCAATACAGGTCTTTCCATTCTTTAGATAGCAATTCACTGTTTAAAGAGAAAACTTTAAGTCATTGAAATCCTCTGGGTTACTTAGATATGATAATCAACGCCCGTAAAAAGAATTTTGCCAAAAGATAAAAATGAAAACTGATGAGAAAGCAATCAAGCACAATAAATCACACTTACCCGGCTTCCAACAGTAATGGAGTCCCAGACCACTTGGCCTGAAGCGAAACCTGGACGTTCTTCGGGCGACGATTCTGAGCGGAAACTGAACTCCCAGAGAAACTCAGAAAGACGAGAAGGATCAGAACGACACCCAAAACAATTCTAGATCTGATCGCCCAAACGAGATCGGCCATGAGTGGAGACACAGTTGTGTGTACAGAGGCTTCAAAACCTCTGCTTCTGTCTGTGTTCCGCAGAATGTATTGAAGTGACAAGCAGCGTAGATTATTCAGAGGATATGATCGCCCCAAAAAGATGACTTAGGAGCGTATGCGAGGGTTTTGGGTTGGAAGTCGGAAGACGGAGAAAATTTCTCTGGCGGGGCGTCAATGGGTACCACGTACCAGACTACGGGTGAACCGGTTTGGGGTGCAACTTGGTTCAGTTAAAACCAAGAACCAACTGATCCAAACCAATCGGTCAAATGGGGTTGCCTGCAATTCCTTTTTTATTTTAAAATCTGGAAACCCAATTAATTTTGGTTCAGTTTCGGGTTGACATTTTGGTTGAACCAAATTGAAGCCAAACCTAAAAATATGCTTTACTAAACTAAGCTAAACCGAATCAAGCCAAACCTCTATATATATGTTTGGTTCGGTTTTTAGGGTTGGAGTAATTGGTTCTTAATTCGGTTCGATTCAGCTTTAAATGATCAGTTCTCAATTCGGTTTGATATAAACAATAATAGTCTTACAGACGATGCTTTGGTCTTGGGTTGATGTCAATTCGGATCAAGTCAAACCGAGTTGCACCCCCGGTCCAGTAGATCCGAATTCATAAAATCGAGTTTAGTTATGGTTCCACCTGGGGTCTAACTTGGGTAGGTTAACCGAAAAACAAATTTTGGGACGGTTTGGGTTGAAAGCATTTCGACTAGTCATAAGATCCGGTGGTCCTACGAAACCACTAGCTAATAGTTTGAGATAGAGGTGGCAATGGGTCGAGTTGGATTGGGTTTGTGCGGATTGTAACCGGGTTGAACCTTAAATGGGTGGGGTCGAGTTCCGCTCATTTACCAACAGGTTGGAAAATTGTGAAACCGAACCCAGCAAATAAAGGGGTTGAACACTTGACCGTAACCTTCAATTTTTCCAGATTTAATTATATAATTATAAATGGATTATTATGGTGATTTTTGCTAATCCATAAATGGATTCATATAGGTGATCATGAGGAGGAAGGAGATCCGGAATTTGAGACAAATCCAACAGTGGAGTTTTGAGATCAAAGGTAAATATTATTTAAAGAATTATTTTAAATTTTATTGGAGTATATGGTAATTGATGCACATGAGATGCATGGGATCATAAATAATTTAAATAGGATTTATTTTAAAAGATATATGGGCGCACACGCATGGTTAGAATGCTTCCTAAAAGAGTTTTGTGTTTTGGGAAACTTCCCAATAGAGTGAGCGTGCGATTGGAATTGTGGAGAAAATTTCTCACTTTGTCGTTGTGGACAAAAGAAAGAGGAGAACCATGAGCAACCTTGGTGATTTCTTTTGGAGGTATTGATAACTATTTAAGGAAGAAGGATCTGATCGTAAGTTGCAGAAGAAAAGAAGAAGATTTGGGTGTTTTGGGCGATCCAAAGGTAAGTAGCACTCTTCTTTCAAATAAGTTTGATTTTGGTTTAGCTGTATGTTTGGACGTTGTACATGATTTGAATGACTTGCTTTAATGATTTCATTCAGTAATTGCTTATATGGAAGCATAAGGTATTGAATCCACATTACATATGGTATATCAAAATTTCATGTTTTACTTGGGGATTTTGATAAAATTTATTGATTTGATAAAAAAGAACTTGATTTAGTTTTGTTGGGGAATGATTTAGTATGCTAGAAAGATGATATTAGATGTACTTAAAGTGATTAGAAATCTAGAATAGTGATTTACAATTTATATTTCGAAAACTTAGAAAATCTCATATTTTTCGCAAACTGGGATTTTAGGCCTAGCGTCCAACCTATGTTCGAACGCTAGGTCGAGCACATGTTCAAAATAAGGAACGCCCGATGTCGCCCAAGCACCAATTCAAGCGCTTCGCCTGTGTGTTATTTTGTTCTAAAAAGTCGAGAGTGAAAAGTTTGGCAAGCTCTCGGCCAACTCGAGCTACAAGTCTAATGCACAAAGCATGGCTCAAGTGCCGCTTTGAGCACTCAATGTTTATAACCCAAAAATCCTCAACTCAAGTGCTGCTTTGAGCGCTAAGGCGGTAGTTGTAAATAGTATCTATAGTTGGGCACCCAATATAATGTACGAGCACAATAGCGAGCGTTGAGTTTTAGCTTTAAATTTTGTTGGACACTCGAGCAAAGGTCGACCGCCCATGCCTATATTTCCTGATTTAGACCATTTTGTGTATTTTTAAACTATAAAATGATTTTTGTGCAAATCCAATCTATGTATTAATAGGATTTAGGTGTTTATGAAATGTTTTCACTGGCCAGACATTAAAATACAATTTAATAAAAATTTTGGGCATATTCTACTAAAATAGATCATGTTTCAGTTCTAAAGAAAATTTTGATTCTTAAATTGGTTTTATGTCAAATTGGATTATTTCTACAACTGTAAAATGAAGTTTTAAATGTATTTTAAGTCCTGGAATTGGTTAGGAAGGTTTTGTACCAAAATTGGGTATGCTAAACTTGTGTTTTGGAATTGATTAAGTATTGAAAACCCAAATGCCACTAGACACTTATACTATTATGCATTGATATTAAGTAAGTTATATTGAGTGTGTCTAATGGGCATAGCTACATATGGATCCATAGGGTTAAGCTAGAAAATGAAGAGGTATTCCTTTGTTTGGATACTCTCAATTTGTGATCGGGCTTCCTTTGCAAGTTAGTTTGCCTTGGGAGGTCTTCATATACAATAGGGACTTATTTCAGATGCTATTGCTAGTGAGACTCATTTCAGATTCTGTTGTTGGTGAGGTTACCCCTGTACATGTTGATAAGCGGTTACCCCCACGCTCAGATTTTGTTACTACATGCTTGGGTAGCACATGCCAACTCCATACTTCAGATTCCAGTTGTTGGTATGTGAGTTTTTCCATAATAAGTCGATTTCCACACTCCATATATCAAAATCCAGTTATTGGTGCGAGAGTCGTGTTACTAGCTTTGCTCATAAGCTGTGAGGTGGCATAGTAAATAAAGAGTTTATTCTCAAATACTTCTTTATCTTCACGAGACCTAAAAAATTGTTATGGTTTGGATTATAAAATTATAATTGACTTGAAATTTGTTCATTTACACATGAGATATATAAATTGTTGGTAGTTAACATACAATGATTCTTGTTGCTTGTATATTGAGTATTATTATTGGGATAGTTGTCGTGATATTGATGGCTGGTAATATTTCCAAAGTAGAGGTGTTCTTTATACTGAGTTGATACATGAATTTGATTTATTGATGAGATTGTATCGTGTTTTATCTATTTCTTTTACTTACCATGGAAATATGTTATTTTTATTATGAGAAATTGCTTATACATGCATGCATTGCTTACTGGGATATTCGTATCTCATTCTGTGTTTTGTTTTGTTTTTAGCTGAGCATCGTGAGGTCACAGTTGGGGTTGATCCACAGGGAGAGATTTCAAATTTTTTAGTTGAGGATTATTATCATCCTAATTAGATTTTATTTGAGGTTATTATAGGTGTTTACTTTTGATGGACACTTTGTTTGAACACTTTGTACTAGACATGTTTTACTTTTATTTTTGATGGTTTGACATTATTGAAAGCCACGGTTATGATTTGATTAATTGAATTTTATTTTTGCACTCTGATAATTGAATGGAATTGAATATGACCATATTGTTTGGTAATTAGTTGTTTTGGGCATATAGTAGCACTTCGGATACAGGTTTGGAGCAGTGTGGCATAGACCTGGATTCGGGGCGTTACAGAGATGGTTTCAGAGCATAGAATCCTATACTTAGGTAGTAAAGACTTAGGGTGGTTTGGGGTTATGTGCTCGCTAGATAAAACCTCTAGTGATATCTATAGGGAAGTTTCTAGTTAATTGATTTTGGTTAATTGCAGATGGCTAGTGTGGGACCATGGGAATCGCCGGGATCCCTCACATACCACACGGGCATATCAAACAAAAGGAGTCACCACCCACTTGGTGTAGATTGTCACCAAAGTGTACATCAAATGATCAAAAGTGATACATAGAAGCTCAAATTCATGGTCTACATCAGAGATTGGGTAAGGGGTTAGGTTATGAATGGAGAAAGGTATTAGGCACTCCCACTCATCCACACAAATTGGTTGCCATAAGTCTCATCATGTTAGATTGCTTGCACACATTCATATCATTAAAAGAAAAAAAACAAAATAAAATACAAAGATGTGGGATTCTCCATGAGAGTAATCCAATGAATTTAGAACTCTCTGTAAATTCATCATCCTCAGGACACTTTGATTCAATCAAAATCAATACAAAATCAAAAGAAAAGGAGATCAAATCACTGTTGAAAATCAGTGCACTTAAAGGGCTATTTGAGATGTGTGCATTCAATTAATCATAACTCAATCATTTGGGACTCAAATTCAATGAAACCAACCCATTTGGAAGCTTATATGATATACTAAACACTATAAAAAATTCATTTAAAACCAATCAAAATCATGAGAGTTGTGCTTGGTTAAAGTTGTTGTTCATCACAGTGACAGTGATGACCAGCTCTACTTCACAAGCATATTCGTGAGAAACTACTTCATAAAAATCCATGAAAATTAAAGTGGATGAAGTATGAAATGCCTTTGTAAGCACCCAAATTTTGATCAAACCAAAATATGCTAAGATAAATGGGAAATAATAAAAAATTGGAGGAACATGATTCGTCCGAGTGGGCGGCTGAGTCGCCTCAGCCATCAACTCAAGCCAAAAGGGGAGAGAAAAAGGCAAATCTGAAAGATTTACAGCAACCGCACACAATATTCGGTTGCGAAGCAACCGCATATGAAGTGTGGTTGACTTTTTCGGCCACCGCCCTCGCGAGCCAATCAGAGCAAGTGGCGCCGAAAAGTCAACCGCACATACAGTACGGTTGCATGGCGCGTCAGACTGCGCCTGACCAGTTTGTCCCCTAATCATTGCTGAAAAGACGTGGCCAAACCGCACATACCCTGCGGTTTAGACCAAACCGCACCCAATGTGCGGTTTTGACCAAACTGCACATAAACCGCACTGTATGTGCGGTTTTGTCCCTATTTTCTATAAATAGCAAACCCGAACTCTGGACAAGGGCTGGCTTCTTTTGGGTTGATTCCCACTTCTTCTCCCCCACACCCTCTGATCTGAAACCCCCTCTTTCAAGCCCTCTTGGTTTCCTAAGTCCCCCAAGCCCCATCTAAAGCCCATCTTGCCCTCCTGTAAGCCCTTCTACCTCATCCTAGAAGCTTGAAGAAGGAGGAGCTTGTGGTTGGTATTGAAGGAAGGAGCTCCAGCCACCTCCTTTGCCTTAAGGAACTTCAACACACCTCACTCCAGGGTCTTAATCCCAATGTAATGTTTCCCATGGAATCTTGTTTGTCATAAATGAAAATGAGCATATTTCGGGCATATTTGTGTGTCTCCCATCTTGGGAGTGCTTTTGTTTCCTTTTTTCCATCATGCTAGTAATCATGCCTGATCGTCGCTGTTTGGTTTAGTTCACGTATTTGTTCGTGATTTGATCGAATGGATATGTGTATAGATGAGCGAACAAAGCAGGTTCTTGAGCCAAAAATGGAGCATTTGAGCCACTGTGGGTCTGCTTAAAGACCCACAGAAGTTCTTAAAGACCCCTGAGAGGTAGACGAACACAGCCCACCTGGTATTTTCTGCCTTTTGGGTTTTCTGGGCTTGAACCGCACACACAGAGCGGTTTGGCCCAAACTGTACCGCATGTGCGGTTGAAGCCCAAACCACAACCGTTCCGTGTTTAAGTCCAGTAGATCCACCAATTTTGTGTAATTAGTCAACCCCAAAACCAAATGACCAAACCCAATAAGTAGGGTTATCCAACGTAACCCCAAATGGGACTCGAGCTTTCACTAAAGCCCAAATTGGCATCTTGTAGGCCTTCCAAGACCAACATCACCTGAACTAAAAAGATAAAATCAAATAAAAGAAAAGGGGACCCGTACCGTCTTGGTGGTCCCCACCTAGACCAATAAAATGTGCATGCTGGCATAGAAGTGGGATAAATTTAGAATTGAGTCAACTCACAAAACAGGGAACCCAAGGGACTTGTCAAACCGACGGGACGGACTGGGGTGTCTACGGACTTCCCCGGACCGTAACCGAGCCCTTTCTCAGAATCTCAAGCCGCAGACTAAAATAAACATCCTTAGGGCATCCAGGTGTCTGCCTGCACCCCATCAGGCAGTGGCGACTCTTAACCCCCAATTCTCCCCTCGCTTTCGCGCGAGCCCTCTCATGGGCACGACGTGCGTACAGCCTTCTTTCAAATAGCATAAGCCTCACTCAAAATTTTATCCATATGTAGTCTATGTACTCTCATAAAAATGTCAACTCCATCATAGATTGGCCTTGTAAACTGCTACTAAGTAGTACAAAGTCAATCAAGCACACATAGCATAATTTTGACTCAAAAATCATGTAAAAATATTATTTTGAAATAGACTCAGTAACGAAAATTCAGAAACAAGAATTATATAAATCAGAGTTTAGATGAATCATTAGTGCTCAATCGAAATGACAAGGAATACAATCTGTGTAAATCAGACCTGTCAGACTTCAATCAAATGGTATGATCAAATGGTTAGATGAAAAATCATGAAAATTTCACAAGATTAAAATAGACTTCCTCACCTTTCACATGCAACTGGAATTATTCAAAAATTCATTCAGAGCATGAAGTAATGAATGAAACAAGTTTATGCTTAGGTTCTATCCATGTTTGAAAACATAGAGTAATAAATCACTACAAAAACCTTAGATCTATGTACATAGCTCTTAAAAATCCATTCTAAATCATTTGGAATGAAATATGAAAGTTGTAAAACATTTAGGGCAGGGATTTGGCTCAGATCTCTCATTATATGCAAGGTAAGAGCCAAATCAACCCATATTAGCTTTAGATTCAATAAATTAGAAGAGATCAGGCCATGAGGGCTTCTTTAAAGGATTAAAACCTTTCAAAAAGATAATCAAAAGTCTTGAGATGTTGATCTAAGGCTGAATTCTCAGACTACCTTATTGAGCATGGTAGATCTAGAAATTGGTGCCTAGAATTGAACAAAAACACAAGTGGATGTGTGCTTGTGAGTAAAATGTATAAAACTCAAACAATATAGAAGGATTTCATATCTATGGCCATGCGTTGGCTTAGATCCATTAAACTCTTCTCAAATTAAAAGAAAAACCACAAAATCAACAATCAAATCTCAATCAAAAGGAATGAATAATAATCAAAATAAATTTTTAGAAGAAATCCAATGGGTAGATATGAGATTATCAAAATAAGGGCATTTTGGTCAATTCCTACTAATTATTAGTAAATAATTAAATTATTATTAGACTTGAGAAATTATGTTAGACCTAAGTTAGGTTTAAATTGATTTTTAATAATGATATTTATAGCCTAATAAGTGGAAAAAGGCATATTAGTAATTATAGTTGATTATGAGCCTTAAGTTGAGGAAAAGAGGAGTTTTTGAAATATTTCAAAATAAGAGAAATAATTAGCACGAAAATTAAGAAAAATAAAAGTTTCTTTTATTTAGAATTAAGAGGAAAGAATTAGAAGGAGGGGTTGTGAAAGATTAGGAAAGCTTCTAAGTGAGATTAGGAAACCTAGTGAGGTTAGTTAGAAAGTTACTAAACCAAGCAGGATTTCTATTTTGGGTGAGCCTATAAAAGGGAAGCTTTAGAAAGGAGTTAGGGTTTCTTCTAATCAAATCATATAGAAGAAAGGGAGGAGAAAAGAGGGCTCTCACGTTTGGGGAATATAGAGAAAGAAGGTGCTGGAGAAATTTCTGACTAACGTTCATCCAAGTGCGATCTAGAAAGATTCAACCGTTAGATCGGCCTCAAATTTGAAGGTTTTGTTCATGACTGGTGGAGCTTCAATCTAAACGATGGAGATGGTGTTCTAAGGTCTTTAAAGGGGTGCGATAGTAGCAGAATCTTAGCGGTAACTTGAAGAGAAGGATTTTGCGTTTTGAGGCAAGTAATAACATCCTGTTTTGTTTAATCGTTGCATGATTTTAAGTTTAAACGTCTGAATTTAATCTGGAATTAATGTATAATGATTTGAGATACTAAACCATGTATTTTATACAACAGATTTCGTGGGTTTGATTGATCTTAGATGGGGATTATAAAAACTGTCAAGCATGCTTAAAGTATTGAGTTTCCTTAGGTTTTGATTTAGATTTATTGTAAATCTATATTTAGATGTATTTGGAAGTTGAAAATATATGATTTAGAAGTGATTTGAGGAGTTGGTTTGATGTTATTCAGATTTAGAATGAAATTTTGCGAATTGAAGAAAACCTAGAATTTGCAATTTTGTATGGGCGCTTGACAGGTTGCTTGAGCGATTTGTTGAGTGCCCATGTTAATTAAAAGGAGCACCTGATAGATCACTTGAGCGATCTGTTGAGCACTCATTAGAAAAATTGATTTATGAGATCGCTAGACATAAGGAGTTAAGCGATCTGTTGAGCGCCCAACCTAGATTTTTTTTAATTTTGGGAAATATACCTAGATTTTTATTATAAAATGATTTTTAGATAAATCAAACACATTTACAAATAAGATTTGGGTGTTTATGAGTTGTTTTTAGTGGTCAATTAATTTTATAAAAAATTATACGAAGTTTTGGGTACGTTCTATTGAAATATGTCTTGTTTTGACTTGAAAGTGAGTTTTGGTTCTAGAATTTGTTTAAAATCGATCGGGTTGATTTTTACACCTGTAAAACATTGTTTTAGATATAATTCAAGTCCTGGAATTGAACAAAATACTTTTATAACAGATTTGAGTACGTTGAGCCTATGTTTTGAAATATAATAAATATTGGCAAGATGTTTTGGATTATTGATTGAACATGAACAAACTAATTTATATACGAAATTGGATTGTAGATTTATGCTCTTCCATGTACCATAGAATGATTTATATACCATGGATGGCAATGTGAATTATTTATACAATGGCTTGGTGGCCAGATTTATTGATTACCTGCTTGGTTGTAGAGACTTTTACCTGCTTGGTGCCAAAGATGAGTTACCTCCTTGGGGTAGATGTAATCATGATGTGATTGCATCCCACAGGGGAGATGTGTGTGTTACCTCCTGTGGGGGAGATGTAGTTTTGATGGGATTGCATCCTACAGGGGAGATACCTCATGTGGGGGAAATGTGATCACTACGTGGTTGCATCCTACATGGGAGATGGGTGTGTGATTTACCACTTGAGGGTGAAGAAGCTATTTCCTGCGGGGGAGATGTAGGTGCTACGTGTTAACATTCTGTGGTTGAGTTATGCTATCTCCTGTGGTGAATGCCTGCGGTCTAAAGATATGCATTCTCCTACGGAGGAGGTGTGGATACTATGTGTTTACATCCTACGGTAGAGGTAAGCTACTACCTGAAAGTGAGCTTTAATTACTAATTATAAATGATTTGAATTCTTTTAAAGAAAAAGGAAAGAGATTGATTGATCAGTTTAGCCATGTTTTGACAAGAACGGTTTTGAAAAGAAATATTAAAATGTCATGATTAACATGATGAATTGTGTTGGAAAAAACTATTTGTATTAATATGGGGAAAATTGTAGCTTTGATTTATACGGTTTTGTCTTCTTATTTTAGCGATACTTGTGATATTGTTTTGCAACTCATGAAAGGTTTATAAATGATATGTATATCTATATAAATTGTTTTATTTCATACATGTTGCTACTTACTGAGATTTTATATCTCATTCTTGCTTTTGAATGTTTTGTTTTCAGGTGATCTTGGAGAGGATGCCTTGGGTTAGTCTAATAGTGGGCTTAAAGTGTAGAATATCCAGAAGACAAGCGTAGGATATTGATATAGGTGTTTTTATTTTCTTAGAATAATAGTAGATGATTTAGTAGAGTTTGAGAGTTAGTTAATTTGAAGTTGCCTTTCATTTGATTAATTGATGTAATAGTAAGATAAGATTCTAATGAATAATTTAAGCTTCCTAGCACTCTGATAACTTTTAGTTCTTTTAGTCTTATCTTTTGGGCTGATTGTGATGTACCACAAGTTAATGCCTTGATCCGAGTTATGAAAAAAAAATAACCCGAATTTTGGGCGTTACATTGAAGAAGTACCAACATATATAAAATAAGGTGTTTGAAAAGATTTAAAAGTGATAAGGTATCTAAAAGCAGTAGTTTTTGAGGGTTTGAGGAGGCATCCATTGACACACTTGTACTGCCAAATGTGGTTATAGAGGATTTCATGTTGGATGAGTGTTATTACAAAGAATGATATCATAGAATTCATGATAGAAAAGAGGGATTAGGAAGATAAAGATGATGTTGTTACCAATTTTTTTTATTAGAAACCATTTTTTATATATGTAAAACCCCGACCCCGGATTATATCTTAATTATTAAGCTTAATTATCTAAAATGAGATTATTAGACTAATTAAGGACTTATGTTATGAAGATGAAGAAGATGTGGATTATACTTGAGGATTTAGGGAAATCAAATTCAACTTTAGTGAAGTTATTAAGGTAAGCTTAGTTAATATTATGTCTTAATTTCAATTCGCTAAGATACCCTCCAAGTAGTTTTAGTGAATTGGAAATCAAATTCTGAAAAATTAGAGTTAAGTGTGCCTAAGGTAATTCCTAAGAGTACCTTCAAAGTATACTCAAGGTACCTTCCAAGTGTACCCAAATCATCCCCTAAGAATACCTAAAGTAACTCTTAAGATTACCCAAGGTACTTCTCAAGTGTATCTTAAGTATCTCTCAGGAATACCCAAATAACCTCTCAAGTATACCCAAGGTGCCCCACTTCTATACCTAAGATACACCCAAGTATTACCTAGAGTACCTCCATTGTATGCCCAAAGTACACCCAAGTATTACCCAAGGTACCACCAAAGTACACCTAAAGTACCCCCATGTATTACTCAAAATACACCCATGTATTACCTAAGGTACCTCACTTGAATACCTAAGATACCCCACTTGTGTTGCCTAAGGTACCTCACATATATACATAAAGTACCCCAAAATTATACTTAAGGTACCCCACATATATACCTAAAGTACCTCCCAATTATATCTACCCAAGGTACCCCACATGTATACCTAAAGTACCCCCAAATTATACTTAAGGTACCCCACTTGTATACCTAAAATACCCACTTATATTGCCTAAGGTACCCCATTGATTTATCTAAGGTACACCCCCTTCTATAGCTAAGGTACCCCATGTGTTTGCTTAAGGTACACCCTCTTCTATAGCTAAGGTACCCCCTTTGTTTAACTAAAGTACCCACTTACATAACTAAGGTACCTTCTTATTTTCCTAAAGTACACCCCCTTATAGAACTAAGGTACCCCTCTGTATAATTAAGGTACACCCCTCTTATAACTAAGGTAACCTCCCTCTTGTATAACTAAAGTACCCCCAAGCATCCCTAAAGTATACCCCTTGAAATAGCTAAGGTAAATCCCTGGAAACACCAAGGTACATCTCAAATAACACTAAGGTACTCCCCACTTAACACTAAAGTACCCCCTAGTATGCCTTAGGTACATCCTAGGGTTTTAGTTGAATAAAAGCCTTGTTTAGGTGCAGATTTGAAAAACCAAAAGTTGGGCATATAAAAGGATGTCCTAACTAAAATATCTAGTGTTTTTGAGAACCCCTTCCTTGTTTTGGACGTATAGAATAAAAAAAGAAAAGTTGGAGCTTACTTGAAAGCTTCAAGAAGAAGGAGAAGAAGAAGAAAGTTGAAGAGAAGTTGTGCTTCTCCATTAAACAAATAAGTAGCAAACCCTTCAAAACAAAATGTATGACAAAATTTGTATTCTCTCTCTAGGGTTTGATTTATTTTGAAGAAATGATCTTACATGTTGGTATTTGTTTCTAAAACTCGTAGGTTTTGGTTGTATAACACTCTTGTTTAGTTTTCTATTGATTTGCTATGGGTTTGCAACCTAGATTGATTATATTTGAGATTTGGGTTAGAGTTTTGTGTTTTGAATGAGGTTTCATGTGTTGGATTTGTGTCATGTGGATTTGGGATGAATCTTTGTTTTGGAAAGTATTTTTAAGTATGTTGAGATGGTTTGTGAGCATCCCATTTGATGTTGGAAAGGTTAGGAATGATTTGTATGAGTTTTGTGCTGAAAATAGCCAAAAAAACTTCAAACCTCGACTTGGCGATTAATCCTGAATATTTGTGATTAATTCTGAGCAAATACCCTCAAAAATCAGTTTCTGTTAAAGACAGGATTATTCTTGCGATCCTCAATGCTCGAACGTCCATCCTCAACACTCGAATATCAGGGCTAATTGCCCCTGGGTGATTAATCCAGAAGCTAATTGTGGACCCTATTTTTGACCGTTCTTCATCCTTTTCTTCCCCAACCCTTTCCCAAACAACTTAAGTAAATGTCATGTGTATTTATTGCTCAATTTACTTAAGTCTTTACATGTAAATAAGGTTTTACCCCCCATTTGGAACCACTAAAAATACTCCTACGGCCAATTCCCAACCAATAAAAAGTCAACTTTTCGGTTCATGCCTAAATTTCCAGTTTTCCCCGATTTTCATCAAAAGCTACTTTTTGAGTTTGATACCCAAATTGAGCCTGAAACTCCTCGTGGATTTGTCTAGAAAAATTATATACCCAAAAGTCAACGTTTTTAACCAGACTTAGAATATTTTCAAGGTCCAAAACTTTTTGTCTTGAAATCCATTGATTTTTGGTATGGTGACTTTATGGGAAGTCCTAAAACTATCCCACTCATCCAAAAGGTGTTTTGAGGATTTTATGATATTCGTTTTGATCAATTTGGATTTATGAAAGTAAGGTTGAAAAACTCTTATATGATTTGACAAAGCTTTTGGATTATTGTTTTATTGGCGGTGGATGGGAAATTCCACTTGGCTTATGATATGATTTGGCGGTGGATGGGGAATTCCACTTGGCCTCGGTTGGTTTGGTGGTGGATGGGGAATTCCACTAAGCCTCGGTTGATTTAATAGTGGATGGGGAATTCCACTTGGTATGTGTTATGATCAGGCAGTGTTGAGGGGCACTCCGCTGAGCCTTGATTCATCAGGTAGCGTAGAGGCGCACTCCACTTAGCCTTGGTTTAAGCACTGGTTTACTTACGAATTTGAATGGTTTGTTTTGATTTATGTGTAGCACCTTGAAACTAGGTCCACCCGGTTAAGGTTCACACTGGCTTCTGAGTGCTAATTTAGGGCCCAAAGCATGATAAGTTATCTTAAGAAACAATCTAAGACAATTATAAACCTAAATTTATATAAAAACAGCTATATAACGGTTGTAATAGCAAGGTTGTGTGAAGACTCTAACACCTAATTTATCATAGTTATATATCAATATCATTTTATCCACCAAAAGCATGATCAAAAGGGGTTATCTATCTCTCACTATCTATCACCACATTCATATACAGACATCCAGAATACATATGTACAACGACACCAAAATACATCCATGACATCAAAAGAAAATAACAAACTGATCTACCCGACCCTTAGGGACAATAATAGTCCTCTGGTCTATATGCCTAATCTCCCTCACATATATCCCCAGGTCGCTCTCCTGGTGCTGAAAACAAAACACCGAATAAACAGGGAAAAACACACGTGAGAAATAATCTCAATAGGAAGTAATATGCGAAATACAGTATTATATTAAACCATGTTGTGCAGTTTGAAATACAACAAGTTATAAGTTTTATCAGAAAACTATGCTAATTCCACAAGTGAGCATCCTTATCATAAGCGTGCTATATATATAATAAAAACAGGCAATTGAAATAGCATATAAACCATGCATGCAGTTTAAAAAAAATGCAAATAAGGCAAGAACAGTCTAACATAGCAAGTAGGACTCGTGTCTTTGGCAAATCTATAAATCAAATTAAGAAATAAGTCCAGATTTTGCCACCTCATGATTTACTAGAAGAAAGCCTTGCAATCTTTCTACGGAGTATCCTCTCCCTAGGGTTGGCAAGTACAACCCAAATACAACACTGATCCAGTATCAATCTCATGTCAAACTTGATGAGGGAACCACGCCGGGTCTATGTACCTCATTCCAATATCATATCCGATGAGAGAGCCACACTAGGCTTGTGTTACCTCATCCCAGCAAGGTTGTCGCATATGGAAATTGGACTTAAGTTTTAACTTGACAAGCCAATACCATAACATTTACTAGCCTAGGAATGGATCCATACCCCGTTTATGCCTACTAGACCACAATAGACCAAAGACACTAAGAAAACATAACAAGGACAGGAAAATAATGGATTATTGTTGTTTCATTCATCATATCACAACTAGTGGAATCCACATTCATAGTAACATAGTAAGTCACAAGCATATCTCATAGGCTTCAGCCTCATCATTTTAACATCAATTCTTTGGAAAGAAAAATTAATTAGCTATGTAAAATCTTGTTAAAAATATAAATCTAGGGAAGCGTTTAAAAGAGTCTACCATTTCGAAATCCCAATGTTATATGCAATGTAGAAAACAAACAATTCTTTTATTTGGTTAAAATAAAACAAAACCAAGCTATACTAAATCAAATTTACATTTGTTGAAAATGATGTCAAACTAATGAAAATCTACCTTTTTATACTAAATGATGATTTTCTATAGCACAAAACCAGAAAAATCCACTTAAAATAATTACAAGAAATCCAATTCATTTGGTAAACTAAAAGTATAATTTACTACAACCATTTAAAATTGATTTAAATAAAACACAGCTCCAAACACTGTAAATTCAATTTCAAGATTCTTAAACCACTTGTAAAATTTTTAAGATAACCTTTTTAAAGTTTTCTTAAGACATGATATATCAATCCCAAAAACCACTTTTATATATATTTTAACTCAATTAGTAATGAACCATGATATGAAAAGAATATTTTGTTCAAAAACATGAAATTCGTTCACAAACAGTAATGTTAAACCACCTTTAGTAAAATTGTCATAACTTTTTCTAGAAAACTCGAATTTCAGCATTGTTTGATGCGTTGGAAACTAGACTCTTATAGCTTTCCAAAGGTATATAGCATGTACACTAATTCTATACATTTTAGATCAGGTTTAGCTTGTTTTTGGAAGGTCAAAAATCGGATATGTGTGATTAACAGTTATAACATGAGTTGTATATTTTAAAGCACAATCAATACTAATGTTTCTTAACAACCCAGAAGACTAAATTGCTTTATACATTAACTAAATTGCTTCATACACAAAGCCAAATCATACCAATATAAACTTTTAACATCAATGTACCAAAAACAACGAAATAGAACAATTTTACAACGAAACCATGGCTGAACATCACCATGCTTGAAACATGCTTTAAATAATTCACAACCAAACATTCATGGTTCTAAAAACTAACATCTCAGATGCTAAATGAAACCATGCAACCAAGACATAAACAGAAATTCGGATACAAGGGAAAATTTAGCCAAAACAGCACTAAATCTTGACAAAACCAAAGTATTTTCGAGAAAAATCTTTACCAAGGTTACTACCTACCTGAATCACTTTGTTTGAAACTCAATAAGCAAGAAACCTCTTTAGCTGAGCTGGATTTTGGCTTGGAGATCACCTCATAGCTTCAGCCTCCACCAATTTTAACACCCTAACTCACCAAACTATGCCTTTTAGCCTCTCCATACCATGAACTACAAAAGCCCTCACCTTAGGTGTAAAGCCCCAAATCCGGGTCATTTTTTTTTCTGACTCGAATCCGGGCATTACTTGTGTGATAATCAAGCAATAAATTTTCATAAGCATAAAGGATTTAAAAATATCTCAGAGTGCGCTAAGAAACATCTATTTACTTCAATAAAATCCACAAAATTCAATTACATTAAGTTTATTAATAAAAAGGGCAACTACCTGATAACTAGCTCCAAAATTCCACTAAATCGTCTACTATTAATCCAAGAAAATAAATGCAACTATATAAAATATCCTACTTTTGTCTTTAGGAATTTCTAGACTTCAAGCCCACTATTAATCTAACCCATGGCGTCCTCTCCAAGATGATTTGAAAAACAGAATATAAAGTAGGAGTAAGATACGAATATCTCAGTAGGTAACACTAGACATGAAAAAAAACAATTTATATAGATATAAAAAAATAGTAGTGGTTTCATGACCGGTAAAATAAACGAGTAATCACAGTTGGTACGATAAACAATTAATCACGATATAAAACCATCCTCAAATCAGTACCCAAATAAAGCAAGTTTTTCATGTAAGTTTCATTTCAATTATTAGAACAATGTATTATAGATCATAATCACCTGGTTTTCAATTTATTTTAAATTTGCGTCTCCCTAAGAATGATTCTACATTTTATTCATGATTCCATTATATTTAATTTTAACAATTTTAACTAAGTCATGGCAATTTTATTCAATTTTGACGTTTCAATATTTCATTTATAATAAACAATCTAGTCAGATACGTTTAGCCCGATCATTTAATCTCAGAATTAATCATATAATTAGATGTAAAAATCCACCTTCAGGTAGTAGCCTACCTCTACCGCAGGACGTAAACACAAAGTATCCACACTAACTCCGCAGGAGAATGCACATCTCTATAACTAGAGGTATCCCCTGCAGGAGATAGCATAACTTGACCGCAGGATGTGGACATAGCATCTACCTTTACCACAGGAGATAGCTTCCTCACCTTTCAGTGGTAACTCACACACTCATCCCCATGTGGGATGCAATCATGCATAATTACATCTCTCCCACATGAGGTACCTCTCCTATAGGATGCAATCCATTGGAAATACATCTGCCCTACAGGAGGAAATATATTTCTCCCGAATGTTTCTGCCACCAAGCGGGTAAAATCTCCGCCACCGATCGGCTATGGGTCTTCGCCACCAAGCGGGTAATAATCTCTGCCACCAAGCAGGTTATCAAATAATTTAGCCACCAAGCCAATATAAAAATAATCCTCATTCTAATATTATTTATAACATAGTAGGTTCATGTTTAATTTATAATCCCTAGTCTTGTTCCAACAACAGTTCTTCAGTTTGTTATCTTAGTATTTCGTTTAGTACATAAAAATATACTTAACGCGATAACCTGATTTATTGTTAGACAGATATTTAATTACACAGGCAATTGAACACATAATCTGCACCTAATAATGTATTAATTATATTAATATAAAAATTATTTAATTCTTTAATAGTGTAGGTGGGAATTGTTTTAAAGTAATAGGATTTAATTAAGATTTGGTTAAAATATTAAAAGTTATTGAGGTTTGGATTTAGTGGATTTAAAGTAATAGGAAGTATTTAAGATTTGATTAAAATATTAAAAGTTATTAAAGTTTTGATTTAGTGGAAGAGTAATATACGTATACAATCTAATTAGGTTTGGGTTAAGTTTTTCAAGTTATTTAAAGTTTGGTGAAGGTCAAAGGGCAAATGAAAATATTTAAATTTTAGTTTGATTCAATAAAATAAAAGAGACGTAATTAAGCTTTAGTTTTTATTCATTAAAATAAAAAATAATATTTAAGGTTTAGGCTTGTAATGATTGCAAGCCTTTATTTGCTTTTTTTACTTTTGAACGCCAATGGACGCTCATCAATGCTAATGGCTGCTAACCTCGTTGCCAACGGACGCTAACCTCATCCCGTAAGCATCTTTTAGTGATTATGAATTACGGAATCGTGGTTTTTGTTTAAATAAAGGGGTGCCAACCGACACCTAGGTGATGGAGGGGTCGGTGCTCTATGCAGGTGCGACTAATTCGAGAATAAACAAGGGGGTTTACTCGATTTCAACGATTTCTATACGTATAATCAACAATATTCTAACGAAACATACATATATATCCCGATTAAACATGCGATTGCAATCAAACACGAAGAAAACACAAATCCACGACAAAACAGGGTGTTACCTACCTCTGTTCGCTCAAGATTACCTTCTTTCTCCTTTTTCTTCTTTGTGTGGTTTTGATTCCTTCTTTCGCAGCAGCTAAATCCCTTCCGAGATCTCCCTGGCTTCTCCTTCTTCTCTTCTCGGTCTTCCTTTCTCTCTCTCGTTCTTCTTCTCTTCAGTCGTCAAACACCCAAAAAACCCCATACGATCAACCCCAAATAAAATATAAAAGCCTTATTTTATTCTCCCCTGATCCCACACATCGCATTACTGTCGGGTTCGTTACTTATCTGCCAATCAGATTTAATAAGGACCTTTAATCTACACTTACCTCGATATCTCACGATCTAACGGTCAGATTTGCGTCAAATTCCGGATCTCCTCTATCAGTGTGATCATCTATAATTATAATTAATATCCTTTAATAAAATTCTCATCTCCTCGACTTAAGGCTCCAAAATCAAACATAATTACCAATATGCCATTATTCCAAATATTAAGTTTTAAATATCATTGTTAATAGGCAATTCACACCCATCTTAAGTCTATCATCATTTCTCAAGTCTAGTAATAATTTAATTAATGTATTTAATTATTTACTGATAATTAATATGAATTGACCAAAATACCCTTCTCTTGGTATTTTTACATCTACGCATTCGATTTCTTCCAAAATTTCCAAATTTATTCTCTTTGTCATTCTTAGTCTATTATAAATCTCGGATGAATTATAAGTACCCCCAAATCACATGCTTTATATTAAATCTCCAATTTATTTTGACAAATTTATGAACATTCCAAATATTCATATTTAATTTTATTTATTTATTTGCTGAAAATTCGAGGTTTTACATTATGCTTCAATTCCCCTTCAATTTCTTCCCTTTCCACTTTGACTCATTTCAACTATCAGTCATGAAACCCTTCTCATACGTATGGAGCAAAAATGAAGAGAGACTAAGGGTTCCAAATTTATATAGTGAACCACAACCAAGTGAACCATGGGTTCACTTAAACCAGACCATAAACCTTTGGGTTATTATTACAACTAGCATTTAACCCAATTCATTAGTTTTAATTAAAACATCATTAAACCTCTTATCAGCCCTCTAAACATCCATCATTAACAGCATATCCTTTCCCAATTAAATAATGCAAGTGTTATACACTTAGACTACAAAATGAAACCTGGTTCATAGGCTTGCCTTAACTGAACCATAAGAATTTTAATTAACTAATCACCTCCAACCTTCTAAACCAACACTACTTAATCCATAATTAACCTATCAAACTCAAAATTTATCATTGTATAAAGCCCCTAAACATTACTTCTACAATTTTAATACAATCAACCCATAATGTTGTCCTCTTTTAATTAAACTGGTTCAACAAAAGTTATAATTGAACCATAATAAATGATGATCATTCTCATGAGCTCACCTCATCGAATTTGGTTTATTTATTTATTTACAATTATCACTCGATTAATTTCAAATATACATATTTCTTACATTACAACAATGACATAAATAAGACTGTTGGCTTACCACTTCACCAGCTAGGCTGACCTCTACCATTCACTAGACCTCCTCTCCTACATATCAAAGGTCAACAGTTAGTGAATCCATTATAAGAAACAGGATTTCACATTATGAGTCGTCTAATTGGACATTTTTCTTAGTGTGGATCCACAATGAGTCTAGTCAGTGTGTTGGTGTTGGCTTGTTAGCGTTAATTCCCTTGTCTATATAGCTTTCCACTGTGAGAGGGCTGCAACTCGGTGTGGTTTGGTTTGGGTTGGCATCAACCCAAGACCAAACCAACGTTATTGATGGTCGGCCCAAAACCGAACCAAACCGACCTTAGAACCAAAATACCCAAACCAAAAACCGAACCAATTATTTAAAGAAAACCCATAACCCAACCCAAACCGAACCGAATTGCAAAATTCAGTTCGGTTCAGCTTCGGTCATTTTCCCATACTAAAACCTGTTATCAAGAGAGAGATTCCCATTTTTGCCCAAAAAAAATTTAAAAAATACACACAACAAATTTAAAGGATCATCACTTACATGCGGTCCAATCACTTAAGTAATTCACATGCATACATAAGATGGAGCAAAGAGCTTAGAATCCCAAGTCATATGTTAATTGTTTTGGATCGCACTTTTGAGCTATGAATCAATTTAATAATTAATTACAAAGATTTATAAAATAATAATCTTATTCATTATTTTATAACTTATAATTTATAAGTTATATTTTATTATTACAACTTTATTTATTGTATATTTTATATATATTATTATATTTCGTTTTAGTTCGGTTCAGTTTTACACTTTGGAAATTCGGTTTGGTTTTTGGTTTGGTTCGGTTAACTGGAGCCTTCAACCTAAAACCGAACGAAACAAATTTGGCTTTCTATTTTTAGAACCAAAACCTACCCAAAGACTTTATAACCCAAACCAAACTGACCCAAAGTCGGGTTGGACCGATTCGATTTCGGTTTTAACCGACCCATGTTGCAGCCCTAGCGGCAACCACCCACCGTGGGGTATCAGTGGAATGTTCTTGTGATTCATTTGGTTTGATTTAACAGTGGATCGGGTATTCCACTTGGCCTTGATTATTGTTTTGGTTGTCACTTGCCGGCCCATACATGGGTGCTCTGCTTGCTGAGATGTCCTTAGCTAGGCTTCTCTCTATAAGTCTGTGGCAAATGGACAGTGGTCATTAATCTAATTTAGAGACACACCAAACCACGAGTCCTAACAAGACATGCTTGCAGTATTTGATTGTATTTGTCGATTTGATTTCATGTGTTACCCGATTGAGATATTTGAATTGGAATGATACTTTATATCCGATTGAGTTGTTTTGGTTTACATTTGGTACCTTATATTTGTGAACATTTTCATGATGTTATAAAACTGCATAAACTGTTTCTATACAAGCATGTTTGCTACTTATTGGGACTTAAAGTCTCACGCGTGTTTTGTTTTACCGGATTTGTTTTTAGATCCACTTGGTGAGCTACATACCGGGGCAGATATTGAGGGTCAGTTTGAGTGCAGGCTAGAGGACTACTACCACCCATAGTAGGACTCTCTTTATGATGTTGTATTTTATTTAGGGAGTTGTAAATGGGATGTAAATAATATTTTTGGACTTATACTGTTAAGAGATATCTTTTGTACATGTCTGTATAATTGGGAAAGAACTTCTGAGCATTCAGTTGCATTTAGTTGTCTTAGTTGTATTTTGTATACACAGATACCATATTTTGGAGGTTATTATACATGTGTCTTTTTGTCATATGGAAATTTTTATTCCATGCTTTTTACTGCTTATGAACTCTGATGATTGCTTTATAATTGCCCAAGTAATTGTGTTTATCAGGTTTTATTGAGCCCATAAGTAGGTCTCGGGGATGGGTCGGTGCCGTGATAGGGCAGACCCGAATCAGGGGCACTACAATATAGACCTAATAAACAGCAACCCAAAACCAGCAATGAGGACAAGTGTAACACAACAATCATAGAAAAGAAATTGAAGAAAGTCAAGAAATACATAATTACACGTGTATACTTGTAGAATTATTAGACAAGCTCTAAATGATTTTTTCTTAGCTTATATGGCTTGTTTGAAGAATTCATATTACTTTGGTTTTGATATCTTTGTACTTTTTACTATGATGTGTCCATGATGTGGTCCTATGTTAATTAGTTAGTGATCTCAAAACTATTTTTATGCCTTGCACATCACCTATTGAGCTTATATACAATGAAGAATAAAATATGTCAATTATATTGTGCATAACCTTTGGATACTTATATCTCATAACAATTGTGTCATCTTTTTGGTTTGGCATGTAGTTATAATATCTTACTTCATAAAGCCTAATGGCAATCTAATTCTCGGAGTACCATAAACAAAGTTTTTTTTAATGATGATAAATAAAATAATCTTAACAAATATATATAATATAGAAGGCACACATATGAAGATAAAAAAGAGATTCAATATATTATTTTTAAGATATGTGTAAGCACCTCAGTTTTGCACCCCCCGGAAGTGCCGAAAATGAAAACCCTAGCAGAAAAGTCAAACTTTGAGGGGACAAAAGTTGACTTTTTGATCAAGTGCAAATCAACTGCCATGCCCTATGTCAATGGATGGGAAATTCCGATACGATTCCGACACAACTAAGTTTGCCGGAATCGGGATTCAGATGAAGGATTTATGGGCAGATTAAGTCTCGAGGGAGCCAAAATTGACTTTCTGCTAAAACGTAGATTAACTGCTTTCTCTGTCCCGGAAGAAAGGAAATTCTGACACGATTCAGACGCAATTGAATTTGTCAGAATCGGGGTCCGGATAAGGAGATATGAGTAGATTAAGATTTCGGACGCGGTTTTGGCTTTGTGCTAAAGACTTGGATTTACTGCGAAACCCTGTCCCAATGGATAGAGGATCTTGACCCAGTTCTAACGTAATTGAGTTTGCCAGAATCGGAGCCTAGATGAAGAATCTGTGAGCAGTTCAAAATCTAAGGCAAAATTGCCGGAAGCTGCCCACGTGGCAAATGTGCAGAAAACTGCCACGTGGTGAGGAAAGGACAGGGGAAAGAAAATATTTTGGAATATAATATTAGTATCTTAAAAAAGATCTTGAATAAAATAATGTTTTGTAGAATATAATATTAGTATTTTAAAAAAAGATCATGAATAAAATAATGTTTTTTACAAAATATCTCATTTTCATATTTAAAATAAATAAAAAATCTAAAAATTAAATTCTCTCATTAAGTGAGAATCAAATCGATTAAGAGAGAGAGCAAACCCCCACCACATGTTTGCTAAAATAATAACAAAAAGTGGTATAACTTAACAACCAAGGAAAAAGTATTTGAAAAAAGGTCTCTCTCTCTCTCTCTCTCTCCCTCCCCCCCCCATGTGCTCTCTCTTTCTCCCCCATGTGCCCAAATCCCCCATGTGGGACCCCTTCCAAACACACCTCCCCCCATGTGCTCTCCCTCTCTCCTCCATAACTCATTTTCCCTCTGTGCATTTTCTCCATGTACATCCCCCATGCATACATCACCCCATGCATCCTTCTCTCTCTCTCTCTCTCTCTATCTCTCTCTCCCATGCATACATCACCCCATGCATCTCTCTCTCTCTCTCTCTCCCATGCATACATCACCCCATGCATCCCCTATGCATCATCTCCCCAAATGGCATCCCCCATCTAAAAACCCCCATATGTAGACCCACTCCAACACTTTTTGGCTCACTCATCTCCATCCCACCTCTCCAATCTTCTTCTCCAACCTCTCTCCCAAAGAAGAAGAGAAGAAACCCTTCTCTCCACCCCCTAAACCTCTCTTGAACCTTCAAACCCCTTTCTCCCCCATCCTTCTTCACCCTTGCTCAAGGAGGATCCTTGGAGAGGCATTAGAAGACAAAGGGAGGAGGCTAGGTGTTGCCCAACCCTCAAGGAGCCCCAACACCACTTCAAAGGAAGCTTTAAACCCTAAGGTAAGTCTCCCTATTACATTTTGTTAGACATATATAAAAATGAGCTGTTTATGAGCATGTTGTGCCAAGTCATGTCTTTGGGTACCTTCATATGATGGTTTTGCCTCTTTCCCTCCATCTCTTCTTCATGGTCTTCATACGAAATAACCTCCCATGGTAAGGAAAGGTGTTCGGGCTACTAAAGAGAGGATGAGAGGTTGCTTTAGGTTGGTCTAGGGTTTACAACTTAAGGCATGTTTTTAATGGTTGTCTTCTTCACTTAATACCAAGGAGAGCATGTTCTCCTCTCCCCCCCCCCCCCCCCCCTTTTTTTTGTATCCAATGTACCCTTAAATCCCCCCATTATCCCTTCTTTATTGGCTTCCTAATTTGTGTTATTTTTGGCTTTCTTTATGTATTTTCCATGCTATGAAGCATGCTTGTCTAGGGTAAGGAATGTTACATATATGTTTTGAATAGCATGTCCCCATACCCCCCTTTACCATGGCCTTGTTAGCTACTTATTTGAGATATTACGTATGCCACCATTTCCCCTTCCATGATCACCAAACATGCATGGGTATGCCCCCTTTAGTTGCTGTTTTTTAGGAATCTTTACATGTTCACCCTCCCTTCCCTAGGAACACTTAGCACACATGTGAATGAACCCCCATGCCATGCTCCTTTTCCCCCTTTTCTTTTTGCTGTTTTGAGCTCCTTAGCATGCTTCCCCTCCCCTTTCATAGTTGATGTTTTTATGCTATTTTGCATGTTCCCCTACCCCTTTTAGTACACCAAGTACAACCCATATATGTCAAGCCCAAAAAGCATGTTTAGGTCTCCCATTTTTAGCCTTACATGCATGTCTAGTTTAGTCACACACATACACTCACACTACTGTTTTTAGGCATGCCTTGAATGTATTTGTTATGTGATAAAATGATTTGTTGTTTGATTTGAATGCTTGGTTTGGCCGTGAGACCAAGATCATGGTCCCTATTACTTCTCAAGGATCAATTCATGAGGGGAGACAAGGCCCCAAGCCTTTCCCCCCTCTTGGTTCCAAAAAATCCTCAAAGGTGGCCAAACAAGGCCATTCCCTCAATTCTGTACCACTGTGGGCCCACACAGGCCCTAGCAAGCCCTAGAAGCCCAAGGAAACCAATCCCATTTCAAAAAGCCCAAAAAACAGGTTTGCTGGGCTTACCCGAAAACTCAGGTCGGATAAGCCCTAATATCTCCATATCCGAAAATATATTTTGGATACACCCCAAAAAACCTCAAAAAATCAAGTTTTAATCCTTGTCTATTCTCTAACCTATTTTCAAGCCAACCAAGACGTCCCATAGGGTTTTTGGGGCAACTTGAGACCTAGCATGGGCCTTGGACCCGGTGGGTCCAGCTTGCATACATGTGGGCCTTCCAACGGGGCCCACCCAACCCAATTAACACACTTGGCTCTAAATAAGATAAATAACCTAATTAAATGGGCCACACCATTTGAGGCCAAACTCAAGCTCAATTTGAAGCATGTGAGTTAGATTAGATTTGGTTTGGTCGTAACCTTGGGCTTGGGTCTATGGGGCCCCCACTTCCATAAGGAGAGCTCGCTCACCAAACATGGGAAAGGGATCCAAAACCCTAACCCACCAAGTCTTGGGCTTTCAAGCCCAAGCCTAGGACATGGGCCCCAAGCCCATTTCTAGCCCAATTGGAGAAGAACTTAACCAAGATAACAAGATTTTAAGGCAACCCTTTGTGTGGCCCACCCAAGGGGCCCACAAACCATCCAGGCCCACCAAAGAATAAATCTTAAGCTAATCTTCCACTAAACCCTAAATAAAATCAAGCAAACTCACCAAACCCCCAAAAGGCTTTTAGGGTTAGATTGAGGTCCAACAAAGGACAAGTGGGCTAAGCTTAGCCTACCAAGGGATCCATGGGCCTTCTAATGGGGCCCACCCAATCAGACCAAGATCACTTAAATCAGGAAGATAAAAATCAAATAAAGGGACCCACACCATTGAGGCGGTCCCCACCAGACTCAAACAAAATGTGTGTATGTTTGGCTTAGGAATTGGGTGAGATAGGCCGAGTTGACTTAAACCAGGAAAACCGTGGGACTCGTCACCCGAAGGGGCGGACCGAGGTGTCTGCGGACTTCCTCGGACCATAACCGAGACCTTGCACAGAATCTCAAGTTGCAGATGTAACGCCCCGAATCTGAGTTACCTAGGAAAACTATAACTCATCTCCGGAGGTTAAAAGTAACGCAGGATCGCAATATCAGAGTGAAGGAAAGACATGAATACAACAATAACTAGATAATCAGAGTACGCAAGGAAAACCCAAATTGAAATAAACTCACAAGACCAAGCATCTACCTGTAGGAAACATCCTCTCCAAGGGCCGCTGAAAACAAAACAAAAACAATACGGAATGAGATACGAATATCCCAGTGAGCAGCTCATGCATGCACGATTACAGTTTTCCCAGGTTATAAAACATGAATCGAATTAATGCACGGATAGTGAGGGCAATAAAATGATTAATCCGACAAATCTCACAATGATATAACCAATAAAGGCGATATGTGTAATGAAAAATTCCGACAGGTAAGTCTAGCAATTCATGTTCGTATTAACTCATAAATATAATCTTGAAACCACTTATAACCAGATATCCACATTTCGATGAAAACATAATCTCAAATGACTCAGGATTTCAATTTTCTGAAGTGTTTATTATGGGGCACTCCACGCCAAATGGAGTACTTTATCATGGGCTACTCCGCACCAATAAACAAGCGAATAAACAGGTCATATCACATGAAATCAAAATACCGACATTGGTCAATGTCATGCCTATTGCTTTAATTGGTTAATTGACATGCCAAGGGGACATCTACACCTCCATGTACACAGTTCCGGCCTACTCAGGGTTTCGGAACTTTGAAATGACGGCCTACTCAGGGTTTCGTCATCCAATGCCGGCCTACTCCCCGGGTTTCGGCATTGAAAACCAGGCTTACTTAGGGTTTCTGGCTGCTCTACACTGGTCGTGGCAACACACAAGGCCATGCAATTACACCAATGAAGCAATAACATTACATTACTAAGCTTAGACATGGATCCAGGATAAGCTAAACCAAAACAGGATATCAAATGCATAAACTCTTTATTTATCAACAAAATAAACCAACCTTTGACATCACCAATAAATAAGCAAAAATAAACTTATCACGGTATGACCAGAACGGTATCTCATAGAACACCAATTGGTCTGTTAACCCAAACCACAAAACCAACCCATTTGTTCAATTCTTTACTCACACCAAACACTTTTATAAATTCTGCTCAGCACCTTGGAAATCACTAAAACTCAAGTTACAGAATCTCACACGCTGTAAAATAAGAGTAAAACAGGTTCAAATCGAATCACAAACTCATGGTATCAAGAACAGCAGATTTAACTACCAACAACCCCTCAAACTTGACTTTTGGAACTCATAAATCCCACTAATAATTGACGGAATAATTCCCGTGGGTTTTGGCCACTTTATAACACTTCAAGCATCTTAATCTAGCTCCTAGGTAGGTGTTTGGGTCATTTGGTTGAAGAAAATAGGCTCAAAACAGTCAGCCGCACTCATACTGGAGTTTGGGTGGGTGCGCTGAGTACAAAATAGTAGGCACTAGGAGGCGTCGGATCGGCCGACCCTGGTTTTTGCCCATCCGCTGAGTTGCCACCAAGTGAAAACAGTAGGCGGCACCCAGCGGCTACTCCTCTGTTTTCTCGGGACACTTTCCACTCACTGTTATATCAATCTAGACATGACTGTCCTAAAATCGAGCTTCCACAACAGCTGCTCTATGCTTCTACCACCTTCAATAGACATTTAAAGCTAAATCGAATTTAATGCTAACACAATAAAAGCTCCGACTCGCAAATCTCTTCGAAACGCAATACAGTGCTTAAAAAATTCCACAATAAATCATTTCGGCTAATCTCAGGTAATCGGTTTCAACACACGGAGTAAAAGTGATGCTACTCACATGATTTATTGAGAATTCCTTCTAGCTTCTAGCCTCTTTGATAATCATCTCTGAACAGAAAAATTTAAAGGCCGATGACCTCAGATCTATAGTAGCATTCAGATCTGAGCAGATCTGAGCTTGACCTTACTTAATAACCCTTGGACACTTCACCTTCTTCCCGCAATCCAGCTATCAGAGCTCGGCTTCTGATTTTTGTCGATTTTCCCCTAACCTGAAATTTTGAAAATAGCAGCCTATTTATAGGCTTCGCTGAGGTCCATTCTTAGCCTGTTTTATTGATTGCTCACACACCCTAATAAAATTTTATTATTATAAATTTTCAATTAATCTTATCCACCACTCATTATATTTCACGCCCTTTGCCAAAATTTCAAAATTTCCCTTTGCCTATCCATTACCTAAATTATTCTCTTAATAAATGTATTAAAATTATTATGGAATTTACGAATCTGACCTTAGTCGAAATTCGGGGTTTTACAGCAGACCACCTAAATAGACAAATCTAGGCACCCAGGTGTCTGCCTGCACCCTATCAGGCAGTGGCGACTCCAAAACCCCGATATTTCCCTGAAGGAGGCATGCACTCCCGTGCGCCCCGCGGTGCGGCGTTCCAGACGCGCACACAATATGAATACTTTAATTTGATAAAGATTATTATATGACAGTTAATAATTTAATATAAAACTAAAAGGAAAACTTAATATGGATTGTCTAAAATTAATCTCACAATTTTAATAGGCTTATCTTGACATCTTAATTTGTATTTTTTTTAGTTTATTAATTACTTTAAGTATTCAAATTCTTAACACAGACACACACATGTTTGTAATTTTCGGTCAAATATGGAAAAATCCATATCCGAATTCGAATTTAATCGAATCTTAAGATTGTTAACTTTATTTGATCTGACAAGGATTTGAATTGAACCCCTTGATAGCCTTAGTGTTGACCGTGATATTTATGTGCCTTGTGGATTACTTGTTTCATATTGCAGTTGGAGCTTACAATGCAAAATAAAGCACATCAATTCTATTGTATATAACCATTAGATATTAATGATAAATCTTGCATCAATTGTATCATTTGAAAGACAAAAATAACAATAGGAGAGTTCACAAAAATTGTAATTATAATGAATAAAGCATTGGCAGGAATTGTTGGGATGTAAACAATATGGCAAAGATTATTCATTCAGAAAACACATTTCTATCATACGATCTTTCAACCGTTAGTAATTTAAGATAAAATTAAGAGAGAAACCGAACATGGCTTATCTAAAATTAATCCCAATTTTAATAGGCTTAATTAAACATCTTAATGTCTATTATACTACTCCTAAAATAAAAAAACCCATTTTTTGGTCGTCGATTTATTTTTCCCTACTTTCTTGATTAAAATTACTATGCTATCCAAAATTTATTAGATAATCTATCACTTAATAATTGATTATGTTAATAAAAAAATTTTGAGAGGATTAAGTAGTCAACTAACATATAAAGGATAATGATATAAATTAAATTTTTTTCCTTGTTTTTCATTTATTAACATTAATTACAATAATTTAAAGCTTACAATAATTAATTACAATAATTTGGAATCAATTCACGTGCAATGTACGTACTTTCAACTAGTCTTGTAAAAAAGCTTATATTTTCATGAGACCTATTTAACACATATTATTAGTTTATTTAGATTTATTATTGGATTTATTCTTATACTTCATTGGAAAATACTCGTTTTGATGATTATCTATCATGTATTTGGAAACTGTAAGAGTTATTGGTTTTGTTTATGCAAGTTGTTGTTTACTGGGATATTCTTATATCTCATACCATTGTTTTCAAATGTTTTATTTTCAGATTTGCAAGGTTAAGATGATCAAGGGTACGTAGAGCCATATGGGGATTGTGAGGATGATGACTATGAGGATCACATTTGCATTTAGTTGGATATAGTTTGTTTCAGGTTATTTGCTATTTAGAGAATTACATAGGTGAACTATATTATATTTAAATTCACGAGAGGATAGATTTAGTTACCCATTTATTTCCTATGCTCTTTGGATTATAAATTTATTTTATGAAAAGATATTAAACTTGAGGTTTATTTCTTCAGTTTCCACATTGTTCTAATTCTTTAGTTACTCCGATATTATTGCAAAAATTGGATTGGTTGAGGCTTTTGGGTCCATATAGGTTGCATTCATCGGATTTGGGTCTACTATTGTGGGGCATACCTGGATCTGGAGCGTGACAAAAGTGATTTTAGTACTATGAGTTAGGAATATAAATGGTCAAATTTTAAGTAATTTGGCTAAGAAACGATCGAGTAATGAGATCTGGAACTTTACTTGTGCATACAGGGCATATTTGTCCTATGCATGATTAAAATCCTATAAAAATTTATTTAAAATTTTCATATGATAATTTGCTTCATAATATTAATAGGATTGCTATTGTTATGCAAAAAGAGACAATGTAATAAATTTTGATTATAATTTATAAGCCTTCCTTTCATTACTTATGACTTAGTATTGTTAGATTGCAGAGGTTTTGGGTCGTGTTGTGTTGCTTTAGCATGATTTAGAATTTGTTTTAAAGGCTTTTTTCTTGATTGTGTTTGGATTGAAAGTTTCATGCTAAAATAGACTATAACTTTGGAAAGGACCTTGGACATAGTCTTGGTCTAAAAAGGATGTTTTTGGCTTTTCAAAGGTATGAAAAATTACAAAAGGTATCTGGTTTTGATTTGTTTGGAAAAACATGGTTTTTGGCTTTCACATGTATGTTGTGAATTATTTTCTCTCCCATGTATGTTGGGATAAGTTTGGTTCCACTCTATGTATCTTGGAATGAGGCTTTGGTTCTCCCTTATATCTTAGGATGATATTTTGGTTCCCTCCATGTATCTTGGAATGGTGATATATTTCCTCTCTCATGTATCCTGAGATGAGCACTTTGTTTCCTCCATTTACCTTGCAGAAATTTTTATGCCATAGTGGCACTATTGAATTGGAGTTGGATGTATTTTGAGATTTTGGTTTAGTGTCTCGCAGGCATAGTTTAGCATGGATCCATACTTAAGCTAAATAGTGGAATAGGTCGTTCTTTGTTAGGTTAACCTCGTGATTCATGTGTGTGTTTGCACCATGTATCTTGGTGAGGCCGGCTTCTATCTGGTTGAGTTGCAGCAATCCGTTTTCGTCGTGTATCTCGATAGGGTGTCTTTAGTATGTTGTAGTTTGATTGGGCTATACTTGGCTGCCCAAATACTACTGTA
Organism: Buxus sempervirens; assembly: GCA_947561395.2. Taxonomy (NCBI): domain Eukaryota; kingdom Viridiplantae; phylum Streptophyta; class Magnoliopsida; order Buxales; family Buxaceae; genus Buxus; species Buxus sempervirens. The sequence continues at coordinate 27,838,307 of OX387182.1, forward strand.
TCTTGTTTGGGTGCTCCACCTTGTTTTTGATGTTTGTGTACTATATTTGGCCGACTTCGTACATGTAAGACATGAGGTGGCAATTAGAGTTTGTCATTAGCCTCTCAAATAAGTCTTATTTCACGAGTCTTGTGATGTCACATATTTTGAGATTCACTTTGATACTTGGTTTTGATACTTGGAAATTTGGTTGTTGTAAAATCTTGAATTTTTAATATTATTAAAAATTGGATTTTATAAAGTCTTAAATTGATCAAGTTGTGTTGTGCAATAAGTGAAACATAGAGGTGATTTAAAAATTTTCAGAATTAAAAAAAAGGTGGAAAATAGAGGGTGTTTAAGAAGTAAATTATTAAATTTTACTCTATAGTAATTAGAGTCAGTATATCATAATTATTTTAATTTTGATTTGAGATGATGTATAGGTTTGTTAGGTGGAGTAGCATTGCAGCGGATCATTAGTTATTTTAAACCGTGACATTGGCGGCAACTATAAATATGAGACCATTCTTTGGTTCATTTCGGTTAGCTACTGGAAGGCTCTAGAAGATTCTGAGCTTAGACCAAGGGTTTTGTGGAGATGATCTGGAGAAATTGATTGAGCAAGGCTAAGGGAGAAGGTCCTGGTGGTTGTTGAATTGAATTAAGAGAAGAGGAAGTGGAAAACAGTTTTCACACGGTTGACTTGGAGAGAATTCAAGGGAATTGTTCATCACAGATTTGAATCAGGTAATTATGGATTTAGAGTTGTAATTGTCCAGCTAAATTGGTAGGATATAGATAATTATATCAGATTTGAGTAAATTTGTAATTTACAGATAAGAATTTCGTGATTATTTCAGCTGCCGAGTAAGAATTAATCTGTAGGAGTGTGGATCTGAGAAATCAGTGATTGTGGAAGTCGAATTGAAGCTCAGAAATGTAAGTAGCACCCTTCTAGCTGAATTTATTGCATAGATTTTGTTTTGAGATGAGAATTGATCGAAATTGGTAGAATGACCATGTTTTCGTTTATCCAACAAATATATTTCTAATTGATCTTGGATCTACTTAAATTAAGGTTAGAAGCCTAGATTTTTATTCTAAATAGGTTGTAAGATTTATATGAAGTGTTTATAATAATTATAATTGGAACAGAGTAGATGAAATTGGTTTTACAGAATCAAGAAATGTCTGAGCTGAGTTTTCTACAGATCGCTCAACCCTGTGCTCAAGCGTAAGGGTCAATCGCCCATTCAAGATATATTTTATAAGGGGTGTCCAACACCTTTGCTTGAGCAATGGGTCAAGCGCCCTTGTTAGAATCAAGTTAAAAGGGGCACTCAACCCTTGTGCTGAAGCACAGGGTCAAGTGCCCAACTCAGAAAAGTTATTTTTGGACATTTTGAGTAGAATTTAATTATGGAACATGTTCTTTTTAAATCTAATCTATGTATGAATGAATTTTAGGTGTTTAGAAAGTACTTCTACTGGATTTATCTTAAAATTCAATATAACGAAGAGTTTGTGCACATTCTACTAAACTAGGTCCTTGAGAGACTTTTGGTTCCAAATCATTATAGAATGAGTTTGTTTTTATTCCACCACTTGTAATATCTTTCTGAGATCATTTCTAAGGTGTTTCCAAATGCCAATTGTATGAGAGAGTTTATACCAAATACTTGTCCACTTATTTTGCTAACTTGGTTCATTTTAGGAATTCAAATGAGTATTATGTGTTCAACTTAACTCGTAAAGATTTTAAGGATTTCCACTTATGTAATTCACATATTTGAACATGTTTGGTTAAATAAATCTTTGAGAACACATTCTGGTCAGAGTTGACGAAGTGGTGGTTTAAGCTCTATTTTAGATTACTTTGGTTTACAATGGACTTGATGGTAAAACTTATATTGAATTTGGTTTATTGTGAATTATTTCTACAGATTTGGATTATTGGTTTGTCGCATGAACGATTAATATAAGATCTGGTTTGGATATTGTTATTCACCTTGAAGGGCATGTACTTGAGATCCTCCATGATAGAGTAAATTGGTCATGATTGACCCATGATTTTCAGATTGAACACATTTGATTACATGCTGATTTGGTTACAAGCTATTTTGGTCTAGATTATCTTAGATTTGTGACTTAAGCTTAGTAATATAATGTGTTGACTTTATTGAGGTAATTGCGTGGCCATGAGTGTTGCCACGACAGGTGTAGAGCAACCCAAAACCTTGAGTAGGCCGTGTTGTCAATGCTGAAACCCAGTATTGGATGACGAAACCCTGAGTAGGCCGTCATTTCAGAATCCGAAATCATGAGTAGTGTGAGACATGGGAAGAAATCACCGGAGTGATCGTCCCTCCGTCTGCACACGGGCTCAACGCAAAAATTGGGAGAGTCGCCACCATTCATGATTTTGGGGTGAGAATGGACACCAAAGAGTTCAAAACAAGCAAAAATAGCCAAAAGACAAATTCTAGGGTAAAAATAACCCTACTTGAAAATAAAATCCAGAGATGGGTAAGGGGATTAGATTATGAACGGGGGAAGGTGTTAGGCACCCCCATTCATCCACACGAAGTGGTTGCCAAGTGTATGTTCATGCTAAAAAGAAAATAAGAAGCTTGCTAAAAATCATGAAAAAGCCTTGAAAAAGGAACAATATATGATATTTTCACATGAAGATCTAAATGGATTTTAGATCATCTCTTATGTCAATATCACTTCTGGAATATCTCAAAAGATGGAAATCAAAGCAAAAGTGGCAAAAACCAAGTTGAGGCAAATCCGGGAATTTTGGTAAAAAGTAAGATCCTTTGTCTTGAAATCATTCAAATCTAATTCTGAATTGAACCAAACCAAATCCATTTGAAAGATTATAGTAAATAAGGGACTCATGCAAAATCTCAAGTCAATCCGATAAAAATCCTAGGAGTTATGCTCCTTTGAAGTTGCTGTTGGGGATTTTCAAAAGTGATAAGTGGGCAACTTTGGAAAATTGTCTAGAACAATCCACTGCATAAAAGTCCACGAAATTTGGTGTGATTGAAGTTTGTATGGCCATCTTTCCATAGAAACTAGCCTCATACAAAAATCCCTTCGGATGTGCCTTGGGTGGTCTCCCGAACAGGCCCCGAAGATCACAGATTTACCCAGAAAAATGCAAATGAGCAGTTCTGAGTAAATCGGCTACCAATAATTCAAATGGAATCCAAAAAATATGAAACCAACTGGATTTGAAAATAGACTCATAAAGGAGTACTCAGAAACAAAAATCACTCGAATCGGACTTAAAACGAACACATGGCGGTCCGTCGAAGTGACAAGTTCTGTACTTGGACCTGAACTGTCCACTCAACTTCGACAGAGAGGTGTCAAAAATCGGCTAGATAGAAAATCATGAAATTTGGTGGACATAAACTAGACAGCCTCACCTTTCCCATGGTTCTGGAATCGCCCCAAAATTCATCCGGATGATGAAGTTACGGACGTCCGAAGTAAGGGTACAGGTGCTGTCAAGCTAAGCCACTTTTAAGTAAAACCAAGTCCGAAAATTGATAAAAAATATGTGATTCGTGTGAGATGAATCCAAAACCTTTGAAAAACATTTAAAAACACTCCAGAATTGATTGAGGCCATTTATTTGAGATTTATCACAATAAATGCAATAAACCCCAAATATGAGCCTATCCCGCCAAAATAGTGTAATGTATGTGCAAGTGTAAAAACCCAAACAAGATCAATACAACATGCATATAGATTCAACAAAATAGGTTCTAGCATAGCCTAGGGTTCCGTTCCATTATCGTTTCCCTCTGTTCTCTTTAAGATAATCAAGGGTACTTTGAATATGGAACGGTTTACAATCAATCAAAAGCCTTACGCTACATGGGTTCTAGCACTAGGGTCAATCCCCAGTCTCGTTTCTCCTAGATCCGCCTTCACGTTTTACGGCTAGGGGAGTCTTGAGATACTTTGAGCCGGGGAAGGATTTCCACACACAAACAAGGCTTTACACTACAGAAAGGTAGAAGAATAGATCTAGATCTAGGAATGTAAAGACAGAAAATAAAAAGAAAAGTTGAGGCTTACCTGAGTGCTGGAGGCGATTCCACAGCGGTTTCCTTCTTCTCTTGGAGTTCTTCTTTGCGAGAATTCAAAACAAGAGTTGTGTGCCTTTGCTCAAGGAGGAGGCTCCTATTTATAGGCAAGGGCTAAGGTCATTGGTAGACACAAATTAATGTCTAGAACCCCTCCAACCTAAACCCTAAGGTTATTTCCGCGATTTCCCCTCATTTAATGAGGGACATGATGGTAAAAGTGAAAAGCTCTCGGAAAACCCTAATTTTGAGCAAACTTAAGGTATCCGGTATATCAGACCGGATAACAAAGGGCTTTAAGGTATCCGGTACATGGTACCGGATACGCTAAGGCCCACAAGTATCCGGTATGAGTATCCGGATACGGGAAGGGGTATTTGTATCCGGAATGAGTATCCGGATACAGATAAAAGATTATTTTCTTCAAATTCTGTGCTGGCTTTCCAGGAGATAATGATTTTTGATGATTGTTTGTGCAATTTGGGGTGTCTACAACTGCCCCTCTTTGCGGGAGCTGCGAAGCAGTGAGCTGCAAAGAGTAGACAAGCCCAAATTGCATTCCCTTGAGCATGATTTGCTCGGTTTAATTCAATTTCTGTAGAAAACCATTTTTGAGTGGAGATTTGCCAAAAAGCCCTCACTTTAAGGGGGCATCTCTCCAAGAGTTCTTAAATTCCACTGAGCCCTTTGTGGCTGTGAAGTGGATTTTAAGCCCAAAAATAGGATTTTTTGAAAAACTGATTTTTTATCAAACCAAGTTGAAAATTGAGTGGATATCATCCTTTTGACCAGGCACATTTCCCAAAGTTGTCCCAAATTCCACAGAGCTCTCATGGCTGTGAGGTGGATTTCAAGACAAAAATAGGATTTTGAGAAAATAGAAATTGTAGCACAATTTTGCTCTTTCCTTTTCCTTCTCTTTTTTTTTTCTTTTCTTCTTTTTTTTTTTCTTTCTTTTTTTTCTCTTTTTTTTCTTTTTCTTTTTTTTTTCTTTTTTTTTTTTTTTTTTTTTTTTTTTTCATTTCCTTTTTCTTCTTTTTTTCTTTTCCATTTCCTTTTTTTTCTATTCTTTTCTGTTTTTTTTTTCTTTTTTCTTTGGTATCCAATGTGCTGACATATCTCTCCTTCTTTGCAGCTTTGGCTACTTGATCATTTGAGCCAGATTGAAGAGATCAATCGACACTTCTTCCCGAGTCTAAAAGTCCCTTTGTTGATGAGCAACAGGGGGTGCCCCGATATTTCAGGGGGCAAACAGGGCTGGTTCACCTTCTTGGGCTCGCTTCAGGATGACCAGGTGAGATGGCCTGGTACTTATCAGCCCAATGCGGAGACAGTGATTAGCTTCCGTGACCGCAATTTTCTGATCCTAGCAGGCCTAAAGCATGCAGTGCTTTATCTTCCTCTGCGGGTCCTTCGTCAGTTCCGAGCGACCCAGGGGATTATCATCCCATGTGGATATGAGGATCGTCTTGGGCCCTTGTCTATGAATGAATGGTCCTATGTCCGCTTTATGCATGGTCCGGTCTTCTCAGAAGCCCATGTGAAGGATTATCTCTTCTGGATCAAGGAGCAGATACAGACTCAGGCCCCGGTACCCGAAGATCCTCCTGTAGTCTTGGCTCCCATCTATGAGGACATTCTAGAGTCTGAGCGGGCTTCTCATAAGCGGCTTCAGCAGATATGGGTACGGGAGGCCCAGGAGCTCAGGATACAGAGTGCTTATCTGGAGAGGCAGCTTGATGAGCAGACCTCATGCCGTATTGCCGTGGAAGAGAAGCTGGAGGAGCAGAGGCAGGCCCGTCGCTTCGAGGTCCGTATGATCCGGCAGAAGTACCAGGATACTTTGGCCAGCCTTAGGAGTATGAGGATCCAGCAGGCCCTTTCAGATGAGGTCATTTCCTTCCTGAGTGATCCTGCTGCAGAGGGGGCTTCAGGAGTCATTGCAGCTCAGGCAGCTCGGATTCGGGAGCTTGAGGAGCGGCTAGGAGACTAGCTTTATTTCCTGCACATTTTTCATACCTTTGTACAAAATTGAACTCCAATAGTGGAAATACCAAGGATTTAATTCAAAATAAAGTTTTTATATTATTGGCCTCAGAATGCTCAGATGCTTGTAAAAACAAAGGTTTTATGAAAAGTATTTGATTTCTCATCACTGGCCAAAGTATAATTTTTCCTTTTTATATTTTTTTTTTGTTTTTTGAAATTTGGTCCATGCACTTAATCACCTATAATTAAAGGAATTAAAACCAGGTTAAATAATGAAAAGGGTAGTCCAAAAAATACTGAGGGATCAGAACTGTCCATCTTAGGACCTTTAGAGTCATTCCCAACTGCCAAAACTGCCCCATTCTGCTCATGCCAACTTTGCTTGAAGCTCGGATCCCCATGATCAACTCAACCTCTGATTTTCTTTCATTTTTTTTTTGTTTTTTCTTTTTCTTGCCAATATTGCCCCTAGCGCCAGTTACGGTTTTCACTAGGGTCGGCTTCTGAATTCCGTCATCACCCATCTTACTCTGACATTTGAATGAACAAAACTAAGATCACCGAGGGCTTAAAAATAGGACGAAATAAAGGCTAGGCTCAGTTTATGAAAGAAAGGGTATTAAAGGCCCAAAAATTTTCAAGTGTGGAAATAGGTCAACCGGACTTACAGTCATGATGAATTTAACCCTTTTCCCCCAAATTGCATTTTTTGCATTTTTTTTTCACACTTGGCTTTCATTTGCCATTTCCATTGCTTTTCCTCTCTTTTTCTTTTTCTTTCCTCACTTTTGCCCCAGTTGATTTTGCCCCAATTTGACTGTAAATCCGGTTTGGGTTGATCAAAGAAACGAACCGGCTCAACTTGGCTAGACTAGGGATTAAAATTTTTGAAGGAAATAAAGAAAAATGGCCTCGGATCATTTCCTAGAAATATTCACTCAAGGAAAATACCTTTTTACTGCATCAGAGTTAATGGGCTCAGGAAAATTTGACCCATCCATTTCTGCTAAGATGAGTGCACCCCCTGACAGTACTTTCTTGACGACATATGGGCCTTCCCAATTGGGCTTGAACTTACCACGAGGATCTTCCAAAAATGGTAGAATTTTCTTTAGCACCAGGTTTCCTTCTTGGAAAGTTCTGGGCCTCACTTTCTTATTGTAAGCCCGGGCCATTCTCTTCTGGTACAACTGTCCATGGCAAAGTGCTTTCAATCGCTTTTCTTCTATCAGGTTAAGTTGATCATGTCTCGACTGGACCCATTCGGCTTCTTCTAGTTCTGCTTCCATGAGCACTCGGAGTGAGGGGATCTCTATTTCCACGGGCAAGACTGCTTCCATCCCATAGACTAGGGAGTACGGGGTTGCCCCAGTTGAAGTCCGGATCGAGGTTCTGTAGGCATGTAGAGCAAGTGGTAGCATTTCATGCCAATCCTTGTAGCTTACTACCATCTTCTGGATGATTTTCTTTATATTTTTATTGGCTGCCTCCACTGCCCCATTCATCTTTGGCCTGTACGGAGCTGACTTATGGTGGGTGATCTGAAACTGCTCACACATTTTCTTCATGTCCTTGTTCTTAATATTTGAAGCATTGTCTGATACTATAGCACTTGGCAGTCCATAGCGACAAATAATGTTGTGCTTCAAGAATTTAATAACATGGTTGCTAGTGATGTTTGCATATGATGCTGCTTCCACCCACTTAGTGAAATAGTCAATCGCCACCAGGATGAATCTGTGCCCGTTCGATGCCTTAGGTGAGATCATGCCAATAACATCTATGCCCCACATAGAGAAGGGCCAGGGTGATGTCATGTTGTGCAGCTCACCTGGGGGTGCATGCTTATTATCTGCATATATCTGACATTGGTGGCACCTCCTGACATGTATACAGCAATCATGCTCCATGGTTGTCCAGTAGTATCCCATCCTCAGGATCTTCTTAGCCAGCATGTGCCCACTCATATGGGGCCCACAGACTCCTCCATGTACAGTCCCAATCAGCCTTTCCGATTCAGCCTTGGCAACACATCTGAGCAGAATGTCGTTATGTGACCTCTTGTACACATGTCCACCACTTAGCAGAAATTGACCAGCCAATCTCTGTATTGTCCTCTTCTCAGTAGCAGTGGCATTTTCTGGCAGACTCCGATTGTTCAAGAAATTCTTGATATCTTGAAACCATGGTGTTTCTTCTTCTGGTGCTCCCTCTAGAACGAGACAGTAAGCCGGTTCATCTCGGACCTCAATTTCCAGTGGTCTGATGTCTACTCCTTCTGATATGCTGACCATTGAAGCCAAGGTTGCTAGAGCATCCGCAAACTGATTCTTGGCCCTTGGCATATAGTTGAAGGAAATTCGAGTGAAATTTGTGCTTATTTCTTCCAAGTACTGGTGATAGGGGATCAATTTGTGATCCTTTGTTTTCCATTCACCCGTTGTTTGGAAGATGATAAGACTCGAATCCCCATATACGTCAAGTTCCTCTACTCCATGATCCATGGCTGCTTGCAATCCAATTATGCATGCCTCATATTCTGCTATGTTATTGGTGCACTGGAATCTCAGCTTTACTGCAATTGGGATGTGTGAACCATCTGGTTTGACCAAGACTGCCCCTATTCCGTTCCCATTCATGTTGGCGGCCCCATCAAAGAACATCTGCCAAGAACTCTCACTGTCCTCCTCTTCAGTGTACAGAATCGCCTCATCGGGAAAGTTGGTCTTCAAGGGTTGATATTCTGGAAGAGGATGTGCAGCCAGGTGATCAGCTATGGCTTGACCCTTGATTGCCTTCTGGGTGATGTATGTGAGATCAAATTCGGACAGTAGCAGTTGCCACTTTGCCGTCCTGCCAGTCAGTGCCGGTTTCTCAAATAAATATTTCAGCGGGTCCATCCGGGATATCAATAGTGTGGAGTGACTAAGGAAATAATGCCTTAGCCTCTGAGTGGCCCACACTAGAGCACAACAAGTCTTCTCCAATGGTGAGTATTTGGCTTCATATTCCGTGAATTTTTTACTCAGATAGTAAATTGCCCTTTCTTTTCTACCAGTCTCATCATGCTGTCCCAAGACACATCCCATCGACGTTTCCAACACTGACAAGTACAGGATCAGTGGTCTTCCTGGAGTTGGTGGCACTAGTACCGGCGGGTTCAGTAAATACCTCTTTATTGTATCAAATGCCTGCTGGCAGTCCTCATTCCAGACCGTTGGGTTATCTTTTCTCAAAAGTTTGAAAATTGGTTCACAGATAGCAGTGAGCTGTGCTATGAACCGGCTTATGTATTGAATCCTTCCAAGAAAGCCCCTGACCTCCTTCTCTATTCTGGGTGCTGGCATTTCAATTATGGCCTTGGCTTTAGCCGGGTCAATTTCAATTCCTCTTCGGCTCACTATAAACCCCAGCAACTTTCCTGATGTAGCCCCAAAGACGCACTTAGCCGGGTTAAGCCGTAGACTGTACTTCCTGAGCCGATCAAACACTTTCTTCAGATTGATCAAGTGGTCCTCCTCTTTGCATGATTTGGCAATCATATCATCCACGTAGACCTCCATCTCCTTATGGATCATGTCATGAAATAGTGCAGTCATGGCCCGCTGGTATGTCGCCCCAGCGTTTTTAAGCCCAAATGGCATGACTGTGTAGTGGAATGTGCCCCAAGGTGTGATAAATGCTGTTTTCTCTTGATCCTCCTTAGCCATCTTGATCTGATTATATCCAGAGAACCCATCCATGAAGGAAAACAGGCTATGTACCGCAGTATTATCGACCAGAATGTCGATGTGTGGAAGCGGAAAATCATCCTTTGGGCTTGCCCTGTTTAAGTCTCTATAATCCACGCACATTCGGACCTTCCCGTCCTTCTTTGGTACTGGCACTATGTTTGCGAGCCACTCTGGGTACGTAGAGACTGCCAAGAATCCGGCCTGAAATTGTTTGACCACTTCGTCCTTGACCTTTAAGGTCCATTCCGGTTTCAATCTTCTCAGCTTCTGCTTAATCGGCTTAACCCCTGGCAAAATTGGCAACTTGTGCACCACCATGTCAGTGTCCAACCCCGGCATGTCCCGATATGACCAAGCAAACACATCCTTGTAATCTGCCAAGAATTGTGACATTTCATTTTTCTGCACATCAGACAAGCATGACCCGATTTTCACAATTTTTGGGTCCTCTTTAGTCCCAAGGTTTATGGATATGGTCTCCTCAATATTAGGTTGGACCCCCTTTTCATGACGTTCCAATTGGTATTCAATTTCTTTTGGAACGTCTTCTTCTTCGACCTCGGTCTCTTCTTCAACCCCCATGAGATCAAAGTCGAGCTCAAGGTCGAAGTCATATTCAACCTGGTCCAATTCGGTCTGATTATATGGTTCATAAATGGTTTGGACCTTTTTGAAAAAATTAATTTTTCTAGAAAAAATAGAAAAATCTTTTTGGGTTTTTTGTGGGCCTTCTAAACATAATTCCCCTGAAGACGAAGGCCCATTAGAACCTTCAGGGAAATGGCATTCCACTATTGGAGTTTTTTTTTGGAAGCCGCGTTAGTTTGCCGAGCTAACGCTGCTTCAAAGGTAAGGGGAGTTTCCTCCCAATTGTTCAATACAAAATTTTGGGGAGCAGGGGAAATAGGGAAAGCCCGCTCCTCAAGCCCAGCATCCGATGCCATCATCACCGGGTGGGTACTGCCCTTTTCTGCTACGGGGCCCAATTTAGAAATGCCCTTGTCTGGAACCTTTACTGCGGCCCAATCAATGAATGGCAGTTCCATGTCTGCCCCTGTCTTTTCGCCTTCAGTCATGGCGAAGAATGCACCAACATCTTCAGAAAAGTCCTCCTGCTGCTCGGGCTGTGGACCAGGCCCATCCACTGCTTCTAGTATCGGAGAGGGGTTATATGGTTGCAAAGCCGAAACAGAAGGCTTTTGAAATGGGTTGACATTGTAGTAGGGAGGTTTGGATTGGTCCATAGGAGGAGAAATTTGGATTATGTAGGAGGGTTTTGGAAAGTTCACCCTCAGATGCGGGAGTTTTCCTTTGCTTCTGCTCTCCCCTTCTTCATATTTCATTCTTCTCCAACCTCTGGGCTTGAAGCCCAACCCTACCCTTGGGACTAGTTTCTTAGCCGTGATTGGCTCCACCATACCCTGCAGATTGATCCCCAGGCCTTTCCCTGGGTGAAAGTGGTATTTCTCCATCACTTTCTTGACCATCTTTTCTGCAGTGGTCCCCTTTTCTTTCTTTTTATCACACCCCCCAGGTATGTAATTGACCGCCTCAAATTGGAATGAGTGGAATGCCATCTTGTCGACAGTTAGGTCAACATTAATCAAGGGTACATCAGGTGACACGATGGGCGGCACCAAGTTTTCGGCTAGGACTGTTATCACCCTTTGCCCTCTTATGTATTTCACCCTCTGGTGGAGCGTGGATGGTATTGCCCTAGCCGAATGTATCCACGGCCTCCCTAGGAGCAGATTGAAGGCTGCGGGTATATCCATCACTTCAAATGTGATGTTAAAGATATTCGGCCCAATTGTGACCGGCAGTTCAATCTCCCCTAGGGAGTGGGTCTTGGAGCTATCGAAAGCCCTCACTATCCGCCCATTCCGTTTGATCCTTGACTGGTCCAGACCCAGCTTAGTAAAAGTGATTAACGGGCAAACGTTTAACGCTGACCCGTTGTCGATTAAAACCCGTGCAACCATGCAGCCCTTACAAAGCACAGTGATGTGCAAAGGGTCCACATGACAACACCCACCTGGGCTGATCTCACCCTCTGAGAAACTTATCACATTATGTGACAAGATTTGACCAACCATTTTACCAAGCTGGTCCGGATCAATGGTCTGGGATACGTGTGCACTCTGTAGCACCCTTAACAATGCATCCCTGTGCTTTTCGGAATTCAGCAAAAGGCCCAGTATTGAAATCTGGGCCGGGACCTTGTTTAGCTGATCCACAAGATTAAATTCACTCTTTTTGATTATTTTTATGAGGTCTGCTGCCTCATTTTCTGCACCCTGGGGGGTGTCTTCTCCCACTTTATTTTTTCCTTTTTGTTTTCTTTTTTCTTCATTTTCTTTTTCTGTTTTTTCTTTTTCTACTTCTGTCTCCTTTTCTTTCTCTTCACCCCCTGCACATCTCCCCGACCTCGTCATGAGGTTCACCTCCTCCTGGTTCTGGTTCCTGACCATTGGAACCGTAGCCGTGATTCCCTCGCTGTAGTTCCATGGTACAGCGGCCTCTGAATAGGCTAATTTAGGGATGTCAACCACTAGTGGCTGGAGTCTGGACCGGGATGTATGGGCCGGTTTAGGGATAGTATGGGCTGGCTGCACATTTACAACCAGGGGTTGAAGTTTGGATTTGGTGGGGACAGAAGAAGTGATGGAAGCAGTGGTGGGGTCAAGATTGATGACCAGTGGAGCCTTAGACGGCTTGGATGGGGAACAAGTGGGTGGACTGCAATTGAAGACCAATGTGGGCCTTGCAGTATTTATCTGGGCCATCAGAGAAGAGACCCGGTTTAAGGAGGAGCTTATGTCCTCAGCAGCAAGATTATTTTTTTGGGAGACCATGTTGATCTCCTCTTCGTCCTCCTCTGGGAAGAATCGGACCTGGACTGTAGTCCCCACAGGGGCTATAAGCTGTGATGGGTCAAAGGCCCTTCTGGTGGTGGATATGGCAGTGATGGAGTTGGATGGGCCTGCCCCATTGTGGTAAGGCAGAGGGTTCTGCCCAATATCATTCCCGGACTGGGCCGGTGCAGCAGTGTTGAACACTAAGGCCTTCTGGTCCAACAGGTCCTGGACCGCATGCTTCAATACCCAGCAGGTATCGGTAGAATGCCCCGGTGCACCCATGTGGAAATCACAGGTGACCGATGTGTCAAAATTTCTCCCCTTCGGGGCATTTGGGTTAGGCTCCTTCAGAGTCAAGTATTCCCCTTTCAGCAGGGTTGGCAGTAGTTGGGACAGAGATATGGGGAGAGGAGTGAAGACTCGGTTTTTCCTTGCTGCGAACCAGGCATCCCGCTCCTCCTTAGAAAAAGTCCTCCTTGTGTTCGCTGGCACAGAAGGAGAGAAGTTGACATTCATCGGGGTCTGGTACGACTGCTGGGCCTGTTGGGGTGCCGAGATGTTGACGTGAAGTGGCTTCTTGGCTGGAGGAGCCTGGACTAGGTTCACCTCCCCTTCCTTTCGGGCCCCTGTCTTTTTAAATCCGGCCCCTTTCTTTTGGGCCATGGAGGCCGAGGAATCAGACTGCCCAGTCAGAGTAGAGTAGTCTATCAGCCGTCCTGACCTGACCCCTTCCTCGATCCGGTCCGCTACCTGTACCAGGGCTGCAAAGTTGGTGGTGATCTGGCCCACCAGATGGTTGTAAAAGGGCTGCCCTAGTGTGCCCATAAAGGTGGAGATCATCTCCGGCTCTTGCATAGGTGGCCTGACCTGGGAGGCGGCCTCTCTCCACCTCTTGGCGTATTGCCGCACCGGTTCATCCTTCCCCTTGGTCATCCTCATCATGTCGTACCGGTCCGGCACGATCTCCGAGTTGAACTTGTACTGGTCCAAGAAAGCATCGGCCAAGTCCTTCCACCTTCTAATCCTTCCATGGTCCACTGTAGCGAACCACCGAAGGGCTGACCCGGTCAGACTCCTCTGGAAGAGCTGGATCAGTATTCCATCGTCCCGGCCAAATTGGCACAGGGCCCCGCAGTATAGTTTCAGATGGCTCAATGGGCAGCCCGTGCCATCAAACTTGTCAAAATCCGGGCACCTGAACTTAGCCGGTAGACAGACGTCCGGGTACATGCACAGGTCCTCGAAGGTGGTGCCTGCATGGCTGCCTCCCCCCTTCACTTCTTTCAGCTCTGCCTGGATCCTCTCTATCCTCAGCAGCATTTTCTTCTCCATCTCATCTCGGGCCTTTTCTTTCTCCAACTCTTTCTCAGACTCAGCTGTATTTTCCCTGATCAGAATGGGCTCAGGGACCGGTTCAGAAATGGGCTCAGGCATGGGCTGAACCGGAGGCGGTATGTAGGCCTGAGGTGGTGGTGCCTGATGGGAGGTAGAGGCCTGGTTTTGGGCTTGGGCCTGTTGGGCCTGCGCCGCCAATAAGTCCCCCAGCATCTTGGCCAGACCGGCCACTTGCTCCTGCAGTTGAGTGAAGTCCTGAGCGGGGACAGTAGCTTGGGCTTGGTTCTCTTCAGGATTCATGGCTCTTGCTTTGGATCTGGTTACTGGAGCAATGATTGCAAGTGTACCTGGGTTGAATGTACCTGATTAAAAACAATGAATAGAACATGTTAGTTTCCATTTAACTTGAGTCACACCCCTATATATGTAAACCAGTAGGTTAGGTGAACACCAATCCAGATTTTTTTTTTTTTTTTTGTTTTTTTGTTTTTGTTTTGATTTTGAATATTCTAGGGCTTCCAAGTGTCCCATTTTTTTTTTTATTTGATTGATAAAAATAATCAACTAAAGGTGTCTTGGACTACTCTATCCAAGTATCCCACAAATGTTTTGGATTTGATTGATAAAAATAACCAACCAAAGGTGTCTTGGAATATTCTAGGGCTTCCAAGTATCACACAAATGTTTTGATTTGATTGATAAAAATAACCAACCAAAGGTGTCTTGGACTACTCTATCCAAGTATGCCACAAATGTTTTGATTTGATTGATAAAAATAACCAACCAAAGGTGTCTTGGAATATTCTAGGGCTTCCAAGGGTCCCAATTTTTTTTTTTGATTTGATTGATAAAAATAACCAACCAAGGTTTTCATTTTTTTTTGATTTGATTGATAAAAATAACCAACCAAAGGTATCTTGGAATATTCTATCCAAGTATCCCACAAATGTTTTGATTTGATTGATAAAAATAACCAACCAAAGGTGTCTTGGAATATTCTAGGGCTTCCAAGTATCCCACAAATGTTTTGATTTGATTGATAAAAATAATCAACCAAAGGTGTCTTGGACTACTCTATCCAAGTATCCCACAAATGTTTTGATTTGATTGATAAAAATAATCAACCAAAGGTGTCTTGGAATATTCTATCCAAGTATCCCACAAATGTTTTGATTTGATTGATAAAAATAACCAACCAAAGGTGTCTTGGAATATTCTATCCAAGTATCCCACAAATGTTTTGATTTGATTGATAAAAATAACCAACCAAAGGTGTCTTGGACTACTCTATCCAAGTATCCCACAAATGTTTTGATTTGATTGATAAAAATAACCAACCAAAGGTGTCTTGGACTACTCTATCCAAGTATCCCACAAATGTTTTGATTTGATTGATAAAAATAACCAACCAAAGGTGTCTTGGACTACTCTATCCAAGTATCCCACAAATGTTTTGATTTGATTGATAAAAATAACCAACCAAAGGTGTCTTGGACTACTCTATCCAAGTATCCCACAAATGTTTTGATTTGATTGATAAAAATAACCAACCAAGGTTTTCATGGAATATTCTAGGGCTTCCAAGTGTCCCACTTTTTTTGATTTGATTGATAAAAATAACCAACCGAGGTTTTCATTTTTTTTTTGATTTGATTGATAAAAATAACCAACCAAAGGTTTTTTTTTTTTCCTTCTTCAAATTTGCTGAATTTTCTCAGTTTTCAAGTTCCAGAGTTTGACTGACACATGTTTGAGTTGAGTTGGTGTCAAAAAATATGACACCTTGGTTTCCTCTTTGATTTTCAAACTTAGGTTAAATCCTGAAAGAATATTTTATTTTATTCTTTTTTGTTTTTCTTTCTCTTTTTTTATATTTTGGAACATTTTTTATGCTCTTTTCGGGGTGCCTAAGGATGATCCACAGTGTTTTAGGCATTTTATTCTGAAAACTTGGGCTGAAAAGCCAATTTGTGCATTTTTGAACGTATCCGGTATAACATTCCGGATAATAATATGCCTTATTGTATCCGGTTACCATAACCGGATTCACGCATATGCCTTTTTATCCGGAAATATATACCGGATATGAGCAGGGTTGTTATTAACCGGCCTGAGTTGCCGGTTATTGCTGAAATGGCCCTTTTTGACTCATTTTTTTCACCAGATTTGATTCTTTTCATTCCCAATTGATGTTCACCTTAATTTGACCTTCAAAACTTGCCCCAAATCGGGCTTGGACATCACACTTGCAAAATTCCTCAAATTTATGAAAAGGACTTGGCTTTACCTTGCCACCTTGTATTACCTTCATTCAATATGGTATTCACCTTATACCTTGGCCTGTAAAACATGCAAACGGCCTTCCCACATTTACACCCAATTCCCCAAACACAATTGTGTGCTTTTAGCCAAAAACGTGTTTCTCCACCTTCAAGCGTATGGTTTTTGGGTTTTGGCTTAATTGGCAACTTAGAACTCAAGTCTAGTGATGCCCGGAATCGAATCACAGATCCCATTGTCATCACATCATTGACTCAAATTCTAAGGTAAATGTTTTCACTTTCGCTTTCCGAAGTCACGACCTCGGTGCGCCAAGCTACACACATTCATGGTTCAACTTCCTAATAGGTAAAGGGTAGGCTGTGCAAATTGTTTCAAGTGCTCAAGTGCAATTTTAAATTGTGGTAACATTCACAACGTCCCAGCCCCTTGCCACTCTTTTTCGTAGCCATGCATTCAATTTCAAGCCAAGGCATATATGACAAAATAATAAAGCTAAATACAAGCAAGCAAGCACCAAATATGCACAAAAAATATTACATGCCCAAAAAGTGTTATACAAAACATGTCATTTGTACAAACAACCATTAAATCATGTAAGCATGCTTGAAACTCAAAAGCATTCCCTAAAATCCCAGATTTCATGCTCTTTTTCATGCTCAAAGTGTACCATTTCTACCCAAATTGGAGCCTAAAATTTTAGCACTACTTGACATGGTTCAAAAGTGTTTTAATGAGGTAAAACATGCTTGAAAACCCCCAAATATACACTGAAATTTCCAGAATTTTCATGCTCAAAAGTGCTTCCCTTATACCCCAAATTAATGCCTAAAAATTTAGCCACTACTTGACATGATACAAAAGTGTTTTAATGAGGTAAAACATGCTTGAAAACCATCCTAATGGCTACTGTATTTACAGATTTTTGCTCAATGTTTTCATGCTCAAATCATGGCACTAAAAACCTCCTAACCCAAGGCAAACAAAAACAAGTAGGCATGCACAACAAGGTAAGGCCCTAAACATGATCCTTAGCATATCCAAGCATACACACATGCCTTCATCAATGTAAAATTTAAAAGTATCCCAATCAGATTTAGAATACACCAATATACACCAATAAAGTAAACAAAATAGCAAGCATTCAAAAGTGATGAAAAAGCATGAATATACACAAATAGGCTTAAATCCACAAGTCCCCAGCAGAGTCGCCAGTTGTGAGACATGGGAAGAAATCACCGGAGTGATCGTCCCTCCGTCTGCGCACGGGCTCAACGCAAAAATTGGGAGAGTCGCCACCATTCATGATTTTGGGGTGAGAATGGACACCAAAGAGTTCAAAACAAGCAAAAATAGCCAAAAGACAAATTCTAGGGTAAAAATAACCCTACTTGAAAATAAAATCCAGAGATGGGTAAGGGGATTAGATTATGAACGGGGGAAGGTGTTAGGCACCCCCATTCATCCACACGAAGTGGTTGCCAAGTGTATGTTCATGCTAAAAAGAAAATAAGAAGCTTGCTAAAAATCATGAAAAAGCCTTGAAAAAGGAACAATATATGATATTTTCACATGAAGATCTAAATGGATTTTAGATCATCTCTTATGTCAATATCACTTCTGGAATATCTCAAAAGATGGAAATCAAAGCAAAAGTGGCAAAAACCAAGTTGAGGCAAATCCGGGAATTTTGGTAAAAAGTAAGATCCTTTGTCTTGAAATCATTCAAATCTAATTCTGAATTGAACCAAACCAAATCCATTTGAAAGATTATAGTAAATAAGGGACTCATGCAAAATCTCAAGTCAATCCGATAAAAATCCTAGGAGTTATGCTCCTTTGAAGTTGCTGTTGGGGATTTTCAAAAGTGATAAGTGGGCAACTTTGGAAAATTGTCTAGAACAATCCACTGCATAAAAGTCCACGAAATTTGGTGTGATTGAAGTTTGTATGGCCATCTTTCCATAGAAACTAGCCTCATACAAAAATCCCTTCGGATGTGCCTTGGGTGGTCTCCCGAACAGGCCCCGAAGATCACAGATTTACCCAGAAAAATGCAAATGAGCAGTTCTGAGTAAATCGGCTACCAATAATTCAAATGGAATCCAAAAAATATGAAACCAACTGGATTTGAAAATAGACTCATAAAGGAGTACTCAGAAACAAAAATCACTCGAATCGGACTTAAAACGAACACATGGCGGTCCGTCGAAGTGACAAGTTCTGTACTTGGACCTGAACTGTCCACTCAACTTCGACAGAGAGGTGTCAAAAATCGGCTAGATAGAAAATCATGAAATTTGGTGGACATAAACTAGACAGCCTCACCTTTCCCATGGTTCTGGAATCGCCCCAAAATTCATCCGGATGATGAAGTTACGGACGTCCGAAGTAAGGGTACAGGTGCTGTCAAGCTAAGCCACTTTTAAGTAAAACCAAGTCCGAAAATTGATAAAAAATATGTGATTCGTGTGAGATGAATCCAAAACCTTTGAAAAACATTTAAAAACACTCCAGAATTGATTGAGGCCATTTATTTGAGATTTATCACAATAAATGCAATAAACCCCAAATATGAGCCTATCCCGCCAAAATAGTGTAATGTATGTGCAAGTGTAAAAACCCAAACAAGATCAATACAACATGCATATAGATTCAACAAAATAGGTTCTAGCATAGCCTAGGGTTCCGTTCCATTATCGTTTCCCTCTGTTCTCTTTAAGATAATCAAGGGTACTTTGAATATGGAACGGTTTACAATCAATCAAAAGCCTTACGCTACATGGGTTCTAGCACTAGGGTCAATCCCCAGTCTCGTTTCTCCTAGATCCGCCTTCACGTTTTACGGCTAGGGGAGTCTTGAGATACTTTGAGCCGGGGAAGGATTTCCACACACAAACAAGGCTTTACACTACAGAAAGGTAGAAGAATAGATCTAGATCTAGGAATGTAAAGACAGAAAATAAAAAGAAAAGTTGAGGCTTACCTGAGTGCTGGAGGCGATTCCACAGCGGTTTCCTTCTTCTCTTGGAGTTCTTCTTTGCGAGAATTCAAAACAAGAGTTGTGTGCCTTTGCTCAAGGAGGAGGCTCCTATTTATAGGCAAGGGCTAAGGTCATTGGTAGACACAAATTAATGTCTAGAACCCCTCCAACCTAAACCCTAAGGTTATTTCCGCGATTTCCCCTCATTTAATGAGGGACATGATGGTAAAAGTGAAAAGCTCTCGGAAAACCCTAATTTTGAGCAAACTTAAGGTATCCGGTATATCAGACCGGATAACAAAGGGCTTTAAGGTATCCGGTACATGGTACCGGATACGCTAAGGCCCACAAGTATCCGGTATGAGTATCCGGATACGGGAAGGGGTATTTGTATCCGGAATGAGTATCCGGATACAGATAAAAGATTATTTTCTTCAAATTCTGTGCTGGCTTTCCAGGAGATAATGATTTTTGATGATTGTTTGTGCAATTTGGGGTGTCTACAAGTAGGTCGAATTGTGTACATGGAGGTGTGGATGTTGCTCCGGCATGTTAATTACTTAATTAAAGTGAACTACATAACATTGGCCTATGTTGAGATTTGATTTGACATGAGATGTTTTGTCAGTTGGTTTATCGGTACTTGTTTATTATTGTATTTGGTTTATTGATATTTGTATCTCCACCGCCGGTGTAGAGCAGCACTAAAACTTCGAGTAGTTCTATGTTGTCAATGCCGAAACCCGGAGTAGGCCGGCATTAGATGACGAAACCTGGAGTAAGCCGTCATTTCAATATCCGAAACCCTGAGTAGGCCGGATATACACATACATGGAGGCATGGACTTGACTATGATGTGGCTATTGTCTATGTTGACACTTGTTATGATCAGAGTTATATTTATTTGGGTTGTTTTTGTAATATCAGTTTCATCGACACATTGTTATATGGTTATACTTGGTTTTTATGTTATTCAAGTGATTTGATATCGATACTACTGATTTGATTTACATGATGGAATATAAGGGTTGGTATCATATTTGATCACTGGATTACCATTGGATTATTTGGATTATCAGTGTTATCGTCACTGCTGTAAGTTTTATAACTATGAAAAGGTTTTTGAGCATGCATGAGCTACTCGCTGGGATATTTGTATCTCATTCCATTTTGTTTTGTTTTTAGCTGCTCTTGGAGAGAACAATACTAAAAGGTAGATGCCAGGATTATGTGAGTTTAGTTTAGTCTTTGAGATATGGTAAAATATATTGAGTTGGGTTTTAGTTGACTCTGATTTTATGGTATTTGTTTATTTCATGTTTTCCTTCACTTTGATATATCGATCATGTTTGAAAAAAAGTAACCCTTCAGAAATGAGTTACGATTTTATTACGTAACCCGGATCCGGGGTGTTACTGTTGTGGAATGGTATTTATTGGAAATTAATGCAATTTTTATTTTGGAAAAATCATGGATTTATGGATTCTTATTTGTATATGTTGTTTTACCTTACTCATTGAGATTGGATTATTATTTTATAAACTCATAAATTGATTCTACTTTGTAAAACCCCGAATTTTCAGTAAATAAATAAATAACAATTAAATATGAATATCTTGAATGTCAATATATTTGTCAAAACAAATTAGAGAATAAGCTTGGAAATTTCGGAAGAAATTGAATGGGTAGATGTGAAAATATTAAGAGAAGGGTATTTCGGTCAATTCACATTAATTATTGGTAAATAATTAAATACATTAATTAAAATTGTTATTAAACTTGAGAAATAATAATAGATTTAAGTTGGGGTTTAGATTGTCTATTAACAATGATATTTAAAGCTTAGTAATTGGAATAATGGCATATTGGTAATTATGTTTGATTTGAAGCCTGAAGTTGAGGAGATGAAAATTTTATTGAGGGATTTTTAATTAAAATTATAGATGATCACACTAATAGAGGAGATCTGAAGTTTGACGCAGATCTGACCGTTGGATTGTGAGATATCGAGTTAAATATGGATTAACGGTCCTTATTAAGTCTAATGGGTGGATAAGTATGGAACATGATCCTAGGTAGATGCATGGGATTAGATGAGAATAAAATAGGGTTTTTTTTTATTTGGGGTTGATCGTATGTCTTGTTTTGGGTTTTTGACGGCTGAAGGGAAGAATAACGAAAGAGAGAGAAAGATCGAGAGGAGAAGAAGAAGGAGGAAGAGAGCGTATCTCTGGTTTTTCATCGTTCCCGGAGTGTCTCTTGCCTGTGAAGAGGAGAGGAAGTCGCTGGTTGGAAGAAGAAAGGATCTTGAGCGAACAAATGTAGGTAGTACTTTGTTTTAACATTTGTTTTGTGTTTATGGGATTATTCAATTCGAGTTGCTTGGTCTTTTATGTTGTAAATATACGTATATTATCTGATATTAATTTATATGAATGTTAGAAGCGATTAGAACACAAAAAAATGATTTTTAGAAACTCGGTTCGTCGTTTTGGTTAGAGCGCCGAGCATGCCTGTACTCAGCGCTTCTCAGCGATGTTCAGCGTTCGTTGAAAAATTTCGAGTGCCTGAGACCGCCGATTGACGGTCGATCAGCGCTTGTTTTATTTAAAACGACGGACGCGTTTCTGAAACACGTAACGCTGAAGAGTGCCGACCTCGCCGATCGCAATCGATACTAGGCGATCAAGGTAAAAAAACCAATTTTACGCTTGTAATCATTACAAGCCTAATTCTTAATAACTTTTATTAAACTTTAGTGAACAACACTCAATTCTCAATTGTAATAACTTCTATTTTACTTTATTTGACTAATACCAAAACTTAATAATTTTTATTTTACTTTATACAATATCACCAAACTTTAAATAACTTGAAAAACTTAACCATAACCTAACCTAACTAGGTTGTTTACGTGCATTAGTGTTTCACTAAATCTAAACTTTAATAACTTTTGATAATTTAACCAAATCTTAATTAAATCCAAATACTTTAAAACGACCCACATATATATTATTAGACAATTGAATTTTTATATTAATGTAATTAATACATTATTAACACCGCAATTTAGCATGCGTGTTATGCATTCAATTTCCAGTGTAATTAAATACCTGTCTAACACTAAATCAGGATGTCACGCTAAACTTATTTAAATGTACTGAACAAAATATTATAATTAATAAACTGAGGAACTGTTTAGAACCAGACTTTGAATTATCAACTAAACATGAACCTAATATGCTATAAATAATAATGGAATTGAGAATTATTTGTGTATTGGCTTGGTGGCCAGTTTTATTGATAACCTGCTTGGTGGCAGAGATTATAACCCGTTTGGTGACGAAGACCTTAACCCGCTTGGTGGCGGAGACCCATACCCGCTTGGTGGCGGAGACCCTAACCCGCTTGGTGGAGGAGGCCCAACCTGCTTGGTGGAGGAGATTACTCACTTGGTGGAGGAAACCCATACCCGCTTGGTGGCGGAGACCCAACCTGCTTGGTGGCAGAGATTACCCGCTTGGTGGTGGAGACCCTTACCCGCTTGGTGGCGGAGACATTACCTCCTGCGGGAGAGACATATTTCTTCTTGTGGGGCAGATGTATTTCCGATGGATTGCATCCTACAGGAGAGGTACCTCATGTGGGGGAGACGTGATTATGCGTGATTGCATCCCACATGGGGGATGGGTGTGTGAGTTACCACTGAAAGGTGAGGAAGCTATCTCCTGCGGTAGAGGTAGATGCTGTGTGTCCACATCCTGTGGTCGAGTTATGTTATCTTCTGCAGGGGGTACCTGTAGTCATAGAGATGTGCATTCTCCTGCGGAGTTAGTGTGGGTACTATGTGTTTACGTCCTACGGCAGAGATAGGCTACTACCTGAAGGTGAACTTCTACTATTGATTATATGATTGATTCTGAGATAGATTGATCGGTTTAGACATATCTAACGAGATTGTTTATTTAAATGAAATGCTTAAATGACATAATTGTATAGAACTGCTAAGACTTAGTTTAAATTGTTAAAAATTGAATATTTTATGGAATTATGAAATAAGGGTTAAATTGTTCTTAAGGAAATACAAAATAAAATAAATTGAAACCAGGTACTTATGACTTATAATGCATTGTTCTAATAATTGAAACGAAATTTACATAATAAACTTTCTTTATTCAGAGCACTGTTTTGAGAATGATTTTATATTGTGATTAATCATTTACCTTACCAACTGTGATTACTCGATTATTTTACCGAGCATGAAACCACTGTTATTTTCCCTATCTATATAAATTGTTTTCTACATGCATAGTGTTACCTACTGAGATATTCGTATCTCACCCCTACTTTATATTCTATTTTTCAGGATATCTTGGAGAGGACGACACGGGTTAGACTGATAGTGGACTTAACGTCTAGAAAATTCTGAAGACAAGTGTAGGACATTTTATAGTTTTATTTATCCTCTTGGATTAATAGTAGGTGATCTAGAAGGATTTACGAGTTAGTTAAATTTGTAGTTGCCTTTCATTTGATAAATTGATGTAATAGGAAGATTTAATTCTAATGAATAATTTAAGCTTCCTAGCACTCTGATAAATCTTAGTTCTTTATCTCTTTATCCTTTGAGCTAATTGTAATGTACCACAAGTTAATGCCTTGATCCGAGTCAGAAAATAAAAAGAAAAAAAAAAAAAGTGACCCGGATTCGGGGCGTTGCATACTTACTCAGATGAAAATATCATATCGCGTTTTCAAACATTTTGTTTTTAGATATTCCAAGTGAGGATATACTTGCTAGAGTAGATTATATAGAGGGTGCAGAAAAAAAATTTAGAAGACCATGTTTGGGCTATGTAGGATGTTTTATTTTATCATTTGATAGATGGATTGTTTAGATAACTTTATCTTATTGGAGGTTCTTTTATGTTTTATGAGAGTGGAGAGTAGTTAATTAGTTAACCTTTTATCCAGACTATGTTGGCTTAGAGTTTTTTAGATGTTTGACTACTTCCACACTTCTGTTTGAGGTAATAAATTAAATGACTACAACTTTTGGAATACTCTGAATAATTTGATTGATAAGTCTGGATATTAGTTTTGTTTTGGGCCCACAAGATTCATGCCTTACAAATGGGTATATTTTAATAAATAATTCTGTATTCGGGGCATGACAAAAAGCACTTCAGGATATGCAATAGCACTAGGATCTGGATTTGTATCTCGGAGCATAAAAAAGCTGAGTATGTTAAAGCAATTACTGTTACATGTCAAACTGTATAGCTAAGGCGTAGTCTCTCTTATTTGAAGATAAAGCAAGAAGGACCTATTACAATCATGTGTGAGAACAAATTTGCTATTTGCAATTGCTAAGAACCCAGTGTTCTATGGAAGGATGAAGCGTGTAGACACACAATATCATTTCATTCGAGATCTTATGGCAAAGGAAAAGGTTAATTAAATTGGAGATATACTTATCAAAGCATTATCTTAGGACAAGTTTCTGGTGCTAAGAGAAAAACTTGGAATCAAAAGTGTTTGAATTGTGGGGGAGATGTTAAACCAATTCAAACTCCGTTACGATTTCAGAATTGTGGGGGAGATGTAAAGTGCAGACCTATTCCAAAATTCTTTTCTTTTTGTTTTATTCAAAATCTCTTTTGCTTCATATCCATCAGAGAGTGATTCTTCATAAGTTGATAGGGCCTCACCAAAGCAGTTTTATTCTTGGGAGGAATGCATGGTACCAACAATATTATAGAAATGAAGGAATTAACTTTTCCATATTACTAAACATAAGAATGAAAATTAAATCGGGCATTTTAGCTGCTAAAATGACCTTTAGACAGTTTAATTATGACAAAGTTGAGTGCCCTTTATCAAATTGATTAAGCAAAACTTGTGAAATTTGGGTTTCCTCAAAATTGAGTTTTTTCACTCCTAAGATGAATTACTACCGCCTCGAATCATCTATATTCTAGAATGACGTCATTTCTAAAACAATATTGTTTACCTGTGCAGGGGAACAAACAAGGGGATCCCATTTTCTCGTACACTCATCTATATATATATATATATGGATCTTAGCCACCAGTGTTCATAAACTACCTTGTCTTTGCGAATGACCTTCGTTTTTTATAGAGCGACTCTTGGAGACTCTTGAGTGGTTTTGTTTTGCTGGCCAATCAATAAATCTTAAGAAATCACAACTGTTGAAAACATAGTATTTCCTTTTTGAAATTATATCATTTTTAGTATTAGGTTGTCAAGAGGAACCATTGAGACAGAGAACTCACACGTGAAAGCATATTTGGAGAATCTGACTTTTGTAAATATATATAGGGATAATTACAGTTTACCCTCATGAGGTTTTAGAGAATCCCACTTTCCCCTTGAGGTTTTGAAATACCAGTTTACCACCTTGAGGTTTGCAGTGTGTAACATTTTTCTTCTTTTAGAGGTTTGACGGATGAGGTGGCAAGAGAAAACAATGTATATTGACAAAATTTCCCCTTTTTATTATAATCCACTAAGGGTAAACTTGGTATTTAAAAGGGATAAAGTTGTCAATGTACTCTATTTTCTCTTGCCATATCATTGGGCAAACTCCGGCCCTAGAAGGGAAAAATTGTTATACAACAAATCCCAAGGTAATAAACTGGTATTTCAAAAACCCCATGGGAGAAAGTGAGATATATATTGTTTGAAACTTCAAGGGGTAAACTTTAATTATCCTATATATATATATATATATATATAGTATATATCAACCTAGGAACATACTAATAAGGTTTCACATTATCTCTGACAAGTCTTTCTAACCAAGCCCATAGGCGGCATTACGATGCACATGAATTTTCCCTGCATAGAATAAAGGAGAAACAAATACAAAGGCAAGTAAAATGAGCTAGTGTATATAGAATGTTTAATTTGTACTAGAAAAACAGTTTACATAGATTTTGACCCTTTGGTTTGAGGAAACAGTATCTCTAGTACCGGCCAAAATCATATCAGTTGCCATTACATTGATTGACACATGGCAAAAATACTGCTAAGAATTATTTTCTATCCATTTTACAGGCCAATCAAATGCATAAATGCTAGATGAATGGCCATGAAACCGTAGAATTAAGGGCTGATTAAAAAAAAAAAGATTACATCTTTCTTTATAGAAAACTAGAGAAAATTTTAAATAATTGGATAACTATTGGTTCGTATGATAAAGGAACCTGATCCACGGACACTAATAAGTGTTTTATAAGTTAAGATCTAGTCTATATGGTTAATACGGCCGGTATCCTTTCAAACTAGCTAATTAGTTTGTATTGGCAAGAACTCCCACAAGGTATATTTCAGTCCATTACAACAGCCAATTAAACATCCGAGCATGCAACAAACTAGATTTTCATAGTTTATTTTACAAATAAGATAAATTCCCATGTAAAATTGAGGTGATAAACTATACTGAAACAGTAATAGAATCAATTTGTTCACCCCATCCACATTAAAAACCCAAAACAAGATAATTAAAAAGGAAAAAGGAAAGCAAAAAACAAATGGCTACACTCCACTTTGTGTAGCGGAAGAAATAGCCATTGGCCTGCTCGGAAGTGAGTTTCATATGTTGCTATTTCTATTATCACTTGTGATACAAGATATGTACACATACTGTTTCCTAAATAAGAGAGAGAGAGAGAGAGAGAGAGAGAGAGAGAGAGAGAGAGAGAGAGAGAGAGAGAGAGAGAGAGAGAGAAATAAGAGGAGGGTCATAATTAGATACTTAAAATATTTAAATGAAACTAGGGCTTTAAGCCTATCTTTCTTATATCTCATAATCATACAATAATTAAATAAAAAAATAGGGTGGATGAATCCCCTTTTACAGTATATCATGTAGTTGTGTCTGTAAATCAAGCAACATATAACCAACCCATTGTTAGTGGACTATAATATTGGAATATCAACTCAATGACCACTTACCTTTTTCTTCTTCTTAACCAATGAGATGAAAGTAAGCAGTTGTGAAGGAAGACATGTAGTCTGACATGAGAAATTAGAGCCAGCCCGTGTAGCCAAGGAGCTTGCCCATGAACCAAAGAAGGATTTTATGCATTTCCAATAAATGATAAACAAGTTCATATCCTTGAAAACCCTTAGCAGGACATAGGCAAGTCATCCTTGGCTAACAAACATGACTCTCATCCTCATGCGAGACCTTTCTTCCTCTCAATCCTGTCATCCAATGGGATGCCAATGCCCAAACACTAGGTCTCAATTTATAACCAATGAGAAGTGGAGGTTTCATCCATAAACCCCCTCTTTTTTCCTTTTTTCCTGTCTTTTTCTTCTAGTTTTTTCTTTGACTTCTCATAATTGACATTCTACCATCTTTTAAGTGCTCATAAAGGAATATATTCTTGTGATCTGCAGGAACCAATGTCTTCCAAATGTTCGTTTTGTGGGTGGCGCTCAATATTCATGAAGAAAGAATTTGCAACAGGAAGCTGACTTGGGCAACTTTCTTTGGAGAGGTAATATGACTTTAAGCTCCTTCAAAGAGCATGTAACATGGGCATCTTTTTGCCTCATTATGAACTGTGAAAGACCTCAACAAAAGGTTTACATTTTTTCTTTGGGGAATTTTTCATCCAAATTGAAATGCAGATAGAATCATCACTCCAATTGACACACCCATCAATAGAAAAAGTCAATGCCTTGTATCAGTCAATAAAGGGTTTTGTTCTGTTTGACCGAATTTTGATACGTTGAAGTTGAGAGCTTCACACACGTTAGCAAGACAATCTCTGTACATATATGCCAAGCTTCTTCAATGAAAAAGGAAACCCATTAAATCATCACGTACATGGTTGACCCATTAAATAATCACTTTCAAATACCTTCTAGTGTGCCTGATTCGCTAAAGAATACTCCACCACTTGATACCCCTCACACTAGATGAGAGTATTTGACACTAGAGAATGTTCTTGCAATAAGTACGTCTAGCTAATGTGATAAGACCTCAAATAGACCATAGGGAAGAACTAATACACACAATGAGCACAAAGTCTCCCAACTAACACACTTTGATTAATTAAACAATAATTAACCTAAGTAAAGGCCACACCCTTTGATACATGCCCGGTAAGATAGATGGTTTGGCCAAGACTTAGGTTTTGGGCCTATCGGGCCCTACCTCTTTTAAAGAGAGCCCATTCAACAATTTGAGAGAGGGGAGGGATCCGAGTCCCTCACCCACAAAAGTCTTAGGCTTTAAATCTAAAACTAGGAAATGGGCCCCAAGCCCATTCCTAGCCCATCTGGAATCAAATTAAAACTAAGACAGTAAATCAAAAGGAAACCATTGTGAGGCCCACCTAAGGGGGTCATAGAGGATCCAGGTCCATTAAGAGGCATAGACATTAATCTCAATTTCTTTTTAACCTTAACTCAATAAAATTAATCAAACTAAACCAAAACCCTAAAGGGCTTCTAGGTTTAGATCAAGCCCACAAAAAGAATATATGGGCTATACCCTAGTTCATCTAGGATTCCGTAGGCCTTCCAACGGGGCCCGTCCAATCAGACCAAGATCACTTAAATAAAGAAGATAAAATCAAAGGGACCTACACCACTCAAGTGGTCCCCACATAGACTTAAAATAGAGAGTGCATATCGGACTAGGATTGGGTGATCAAAGTGCAGAAACAAAAGAGAATTAAAACAAACTAATCTGAATCTTTATTACTTCAAAATAAAAGTGCTAATGATCCTCAAAATGAACTTCTCAATTCAATACATCAAATTTGAAAATTTAAAAGGCAACTACCTATTCTCAAACTTATGATAAAAGAAATAACTCCTAAACAAATCTCCTAATAGAATATAAAAGAAAACTAATAATCCATAAGGTGCTCATCAAGGTCCTTTGCTGTACCCTCTGTATTATCTACCCAACTTGCATGTCCTCTCCAAGAGTATTTGAAAACAAATAGTGAAAACAAGGGTGAGATATAAAATCTCAGCAAGTAGCAACATGCATGCTGTAAGCACACAAATTTTGATCAAACCAAAATGTGCTAAAAAACAACAAAACAACAAAACAAGTCAAACCCTAGGGAGTAGAAATTGACTTTTTATGATCGAGCCTGAATTGATTATCATACTCCATATCAGTGAGCAGGATATCTCAGCACAGTTCCAATGCAGCTGAGTTTGCCCGAATCGGAGTCCAAAGGGAGGAGATATGAGCAGAGCAACCCTAAGGGTAAAACTGTAAATAAGTGCAGAAATCCAGTCCACGTGGCAAGTGTGCTTGCACCTTTGCCAAGTGGCAAACTAAAAGGCTAAAGGACAAAAAAGCAAAATATCTTGAATATAATAATGATATTTCAAAATATCTTGAATATAATAATATTATTCCTTAAAAATATCTTAATAATCATTACCTTCTTAAATCACATTTATGGAAGGTCAAATCACATCAAATCAGCCAATCAGGAGAGAGAATGTCGTACCCGCACAATATGTAAGGACATGCCTTGCCCGTATATGCTATGCGGGCAAAATCTTATCCGAAATCTCAAAAAATCTCAGAAAATCTCAAAATCAGTACTTAAAATTCGGGCGAAGCAAAATTGGGCTAAAAATGGCCTGCTCGCATAGCATATACGGAAAATCTTATCCTCTGCGCGAATTTGCTACGTGGACGATTTGCGATGATTGTGGACAAGATGTCTCGCCCGCACATGATGTACGGGCAAGGCATGCCTGCACACCATGTGCGGACAGGTTTGATTTCTATAAATATGGCACTTGAGTGTCTGTGCAAGGGGTTGGTTGGTCTCGGGTGTAAAACCCCGAATTTTCACCTAATAAATAAATAAATAATAAATAAAAGAAAATATGAGTTGAGTCTTGGTAAAAAAAAAGTAAAGATTTAGAGGGTAATTAATTCGAATAAGTCATAAGTTGAAAATAAAGAAAGAATTTTAATGAAATTAGCTTAAAAGAATAAAAAGGGTATTTTGGTAATTTTCAGAAAAGGGTAATTAATAATTAGATCATTAAATAATAACTAGAAATTAGAAAATAGAAGGAAATAATGTATTTTGACAATTTAGAAATTAAAAGAAATTAATAAAAGCCTAAAAGTGGGAAAAAGGGTAATTAGGAGATTTCACGTATTAAATTGGAGAAAATAAGGTTTTAGGTGATATTTAATGTTTAAGTAATTATTAGGCACGAAAATAGCTTGTAAAGAGTGTTTAGATAATAAGAGAATTGATTAGTATTGTTTTAGTAGAAAAATAGAAGGTGGAGAAAAAGTAGGAATTAAATTAGAAGGTGTTAGACATTAATTAGACCATGGTTGGGTTAGCCCAAATTAAAGTAGCCAATTAGGGTTGGATTAGGACTTTTAAAACCTAATATAAATAGGAGACTAAGGTTAGACAAGAGGGAATTTTGGTGGGTTTATTATTGAGAGAAAAGAGAGAGAGAAAGGAAGAAGGTGGCTAATAGAGGTGTCTGACCAGCCATCATCAAAACCTGATCGGGGAAAATCCGTGCGGTGGATCGGCTTCAAATTTGGAGGTTTTGGTCTTCACTGATGGAACTACATTGTGTATGGTGGAGATTTGAATTTGGAGAGTCTAGCTTGGTACGTTTGGGAGCAAAGTTAAGGTCCAGAATTAGAAGTTTCAATGGAAGAAGGATTTAGCGTATAAGGCAAGTAGTAACCTTCGGAAAACGTGAAGAATTGCATGATTTCATTTTCTGTGATTTAATATTGATTGAAGGGATTAGTCGGAACAGTATTTACATGGAATCAAATTGGTTATACGTTATTGATTGGTATTCTTGAAGGATTTGTTGAAATAAAGAAGAAAACTTAGTTTAATCATGAAATTAATTATAGGATGGTATTTAATTAACAAAAATTGATCTAGAAGGCTTTAGGAATGTTTTAGAATGTTATTAGATTAAATTAGACCAAAGAAACATATAGCAAGAGCATAAAAATCCGAACTGTAAAAATCTGGAAATTTCTGTTTAATTTTGCACGAGCGCCTAGGATCGCCCAACCCTGTAGAGGTCGGCGCTCTAAGTAAACTTTGCAGATTTTGGGGATTTTGTAATTTGAATAAATATCCCATAATTTCTCTGATTAGTTAAGCATGTTAGCATCTTTATAAGGACCTAATTAAGATATAAAAATTATAAAATTAATTTGGAAAGATTAAGCAATAAATTGAAGGTTATAATGAAAGGTTTGTCTATAAAAGGGTCAAAGGGTATGGATATTGCTAGAAATAATACCATTGGTACTCATAGCTTATAAACATCTTCTAAACTTTATTTTAGGTTTGTAGAACATGTTGGAGAAATAAAATACAGAAAATTTGAATAGAAACTAGCTTAGGTGTTAATATAGGAAATTGGATTCTAACAAAGGGATTAATTAAATGAGATTCTAAGTAAGATTTGTTTTACCTTATTTGAGCTTTCAAAATGAATGTTGGATACTGTAATTGCATAAACTCTGAGTTTTATCGAACTTATGAAGCATGAGTTTTATTTTGAAGAATTGCATATGTTATCCTGAAAAAGCATATAATTGGATTTGTAATGTTTGAATCATGATTTCCACATGGAATGGAATACTTGGGTATGGTTTGGTATGTGGTATGATGCTGTTCACTTTAATTTTACGGTTGGGTGATACGGCTTCTGTGGTAGAGTTTGATACTATCTTTTACGGCAGAGATGGGTAATCCTCTGTGTAAAGATGTGTAATCCTTTACGGGTAAAAGTGTGTATGCCTCCTACATTAGCGTGTCCTCCCGTATGTGGTTTTATCATGGTTTGTGTCAGTGGGCTTAGTTGTATATGGATCCATAGTTTTGGCTGGTTAGCTAAGTGGTATTTAGTTTGGGTTGAGTTACTCCTATATGCAAGCGCGCTTCCCTTGCAAGTTAGTTTGTTCTGGGAAGGTCCTATGTCTGGAGGGACACCCCGGTGTGCCGCTGGTGATTCCCTGTACATGTGGATAAGCGACCATCTTCATGTATTGATTCTGGTGCTGCATGCTGGTGGTACATGCCAACTCTGTTGAGTTCGTGCGCAATAAGTTGGTGACTACGGCTCTTGTCTATAGCTGCGCTGCATGGCGCTTGAGTATCATTAAGTAGCATTACCCCTAAGCCGCACGGTGGTATAGCAGTTAGTTGAGTGTCATCTCAAATACTTATCATCTTTGTGAGTCCTGCAATGGCACGTGTTTTATCGCTTTTATCGGATTTACCTCATTAACATCAAGTTACTGGTATTTATGCATGATCATCTATTTTATTGCTTTATTTGTAATTGCCATGGATAACTTGGATTTCTCTTCTTATCGTTGATTAATCGAATACCTCATGACTATTGCTTACATTGGACTGTTTCAAATTGCATGCACCTGCTACTTGCTGAGATGTAAATCTCACTCCGTTTTCCCCTATTTTTTAGGTTGCTTGGAGAGATCGCGAAGATGGGGTTTTAATTTGATAGGTAGAATTATAATTGGTATCAATGTCACATGTTGATTAAATAAACTTTATTGTAAACTGAATTGATATTATTGAATAAAGAATTGTTTTTATTGGCCACCATAACTCTAATATAATTCGTTAAAGTTTGAAAATTATTGTAAATCTTGGTTTGTATCTGACCCCAGTTTCGTGGTAACACCTCGGGTTTGGTTGTTGAACCGGACTTGGGTTGTTATAGTAGCGAACCGGGTTCGGGTTGGGTGCCGGTTTGCACTGACCCGGGTTCAAGGCGTTACATTGGGTCTTCTCTAAACTCCCTCGCCCATCCGAGACACCCCTTAACCTTCCTCCCTCACACCCTAAGGCCACCTAACCCATTTCAAACCCTTTAAAACCCATTTCTAATCTCTTCTTCTTCAACCCAAGCAAGAAGGAAGCTTGAGAAGGTGTTGTCAAACTCAAGAGGAGGACTCTAATTGCTGCCCTAGCTTCAAGGGACTTCCACATAGTACCAAAGAGGTTCCTCTTCCCCAAGGTAAGCTCCTTGATGGCTTTTACATAACATATATGAAGTTTGAGATAAAGATAAATGGAGCATGTTTGGGTTATTGCATGATCTTTGTATAGCACTTCTTGGCTCTTTTCTCTTTTTCTCCATTCTCTTCTTCATCTTTCCCATTTTTACTCATATGAATGGACTCCCATGGTGAGGGGAGGTGCTTGAGTCTGAAAGGAGGAGAGGGTCCATGTTAACCCCCTTTAAAGTCACATTTAAAGGCTTCCTTTTCTTTATTATTGTTGTTTTGTTTCATTTGATAAAAGGAGAGCATGTTCTCCCTCCTCTCAATCTAATGTACCCCTTTTATCCCCCAAGTCCCTTCTCTTTACTTGCTTTTAAGCCATCTTCATAAGTGCTTTCATCATAGTTTCTCATGCCATATAGTTGTGTAGATAGGTACTCATGCAAGTGGCATATCACACTCACACTACCAAGGATTCCCCATTGTTTTGAAATTCTCTTGTATGTTCTTTGTAGCGCCCCAGATCCGAGTCTGCCCTATCACGACACCAACCCGTACCCGAAACCTACTTATGGGCCTAAAAGAACCTGATAAACGCAATTAACGTGAGCAATTACAATGTAATCATCAGAGTGTATAAGATAAAGAAGCATGAAATTAAAAATTTCCATATAATAAAAGATCATCTGTGTAATAACCTCAAATGATAACATATGTGCATACAAAAGTGCAACTAGATCTCACCATCTCTATCTCTCATATGAGCACTCATATACAAAGTGATAATGTAGAGATAACTCTTAAATCTATATATCCAAAAGAATAATTACATCCCATTGATAGTTTCAAAAACTAAATACAATAACATAAAGAGAACCCTACTACAGGTAGTAGAAGTCCTCGGGCTTGCGCTCAAGCTCACCCTCAATATCTGCTCCAATACTTGGCTCACCAAACGGATCCGGAAAACAAATCCAGAAAACAAAACGCGTAAGACTTAAAGTCCCAGTAAGTAGCAAACATGCATGGATGGAAGCAGTTCATACAACATCATGAATTAAAGTAGTTTATGCGATTCATATAACATCATGAATAAAAAAAGTTCATGCAATTAATATTCTCAAGTCAAGCATCTAAACAATGTAACACATAAAAATTAGCTAACAAACCTGATAGGACTTGTAGACACCTCAAATTGCACTACAAGATGAGAAAATAAAGAAAAATATTTAATTGGGATTTGAAACAGGTCAAAAAAGGTTAAAAATTGGTCAAACATGTTTTGCCCGCATTTGGTATGTGGACGAGCCTTGACCGCATTTGATCTACAGACATTAAGTGACCGCATTGAAAATGCGGACAAGGCGTGTCCGCAAACCAAATGCGGACACGCATGTTTTTGGGCGTTTTTGTAAAATTCATTTTTTAAGCCTTGTTACTATTTTTTACCTCTCTCTAGGGTTTCGTCCGTCCTTTTTTTTTACCCCTCATTGGTTCTCATATTTACTCCAACTCATGTTTCTAAAACTGAATTGGAACATTCTAGAACCTATTGGGACCACCCTTGCCCTTGCTCTTGCTTATAAATAGGAGGCCTCTCCTCAAGCAAATGGCTGGGAATTGTGTCTAAGAATTGGGCAAGAGATTGAAGATTGGAAGAGCTCCAAGTGAAGAAGAGAACCCCTGCCCTTTTGCTTTCTCAAGTCCAGGTAAGCTTCTCTACCCCTTTATTTTTTAGTTTTAATTTCTAGGATTATTCTAATCTTCTCCCTTTCTGTAGAATAAAGCCTGTGTGTGATTGTAACCCAAAACCTAAATCCAAGTACCTCAAGTATCTTCTCTAGCCGTAAAGCGTGAAGAGAGTTCTAGGGGAAAGGAAGACAGGAATGGATCCGTAGGGCAGACCCCCATATGCTGTAATCTTAGAAATGTGTAGTTTTAATATCTTGTTTAGGTCGTGTGATGATTTATTGATGAAATATGGAGGAATACTATAGATCTATGCTGTTCATAGCATTAGATCTTATTTTCCTCCTAAATTTTGATTTTCACATTTTTTCTCCTTTTTCTATGTTTTTTTTTATGTTTTTAATCATTTAGGCTAAGATCTTGGATCTGCCATGGTCAATATGGTAGATCTGGGATCAGAAGCCTTAAAATAACCTCTAGGGTTTCATGAGGTGATTTTTGAGTTATTTTTTATTTTTGAGAGAAGACCTTATGGTCTAAACTCTCTCTTTTTGATATTTTTCATCAATATAGGTGAATCTGATTCAAATCTCTTAATTAATGAGAAACATGGACCAGATCTGTACCCTAGATGGTTTTGATTCATTCTTCAACTTTACAAAGTGATTTTTGGTTTATTTTTAATTTTAAGAGAAGACCCTATGGTCTAAACCCCCCCTTTTTGATGTTTTTCACCAACATGGGTGTATTTGGTTTAGATTTCTTAATTAATAAGATATATGGGCCAGATCTGTACCCTAGATTGTTCAGGTTTAATTTTTCAATATTTTGTAAAAATTAATTTTTTTTTATTATTATGTGATTCCTAGATTTCGAGGATTTGACTTAGAGCTATATTTTTGAAGTTTTTACTTTAGATTTGTTTTCTTTATCTCGATCTTAGTCAATCATGAAGCCCAAGAAATGGTATATTCGTAAGAAGGATCCAGAATTAATTGGATCATTCATATGGAAAAAGCCATACATTTTTTTATGCTTTTTCTTTTACTTTTGATTTGATTTTTATTAGCAAGCCCTTTTTAAAAATCTGAACAACACTTGGCAACCACCTTGTGTGGATGAATAGGGGTGCCTAACTCCTTCCCCTATTCATAACCTAATCTCTTTACCCATCTCTGGTTTATTTTTTTTAGTTAAAGTTATTTTTACTCTAATTTTGTTTGTTTTTATTATTTATTTTATTTGATTATTTTGGTGTCCATTCACACCCTAAAATTGAATGGTGGCGACTCCTTGATTTTTATTGAGCCCATGTGATGATCAGGAAGTCATTGAAATGATTTTTTCCCATGTCTCACAGGACTGATAATGTAAAACAAACCTGGTAGAATTGATAATGTAAGACAAACCTATAGAACTCACGATGTAGAACAAACCTTTCTCAGTAGTTACTAGAACCAATGTCACATTCCACAAACCAAGATATTATACGCAATGCACAACCAAGTGTCAAGTGGGACTACTCGTCCACTATTAAATACCAAGTGGGACTATGTAACACCCTGGAATTTTAAGACATTTTAATTAAGAGTAAATAAAGATTAAAGAATTTAATTGGATTAATTGGATCAAAATTTTTAAAAGAAATAAATGGTTGGTTTCGTTGGGTTGGTTTATTTATTTGATTTAGCGGTTTAATGGTTTAATTTATAAATTGATTTAGGTGTGGTTGGTTGGGTCGGTTCACATTCATTGGGTCGGTTAATTTGTGGTTTACGAAATTTATATATATATATATATATATATATATATATATATATATATATATATATATATTTTTAAGATGAAAGAATCCGTAGATTCTTTCATTTGCTCGTGAGGGTTAGGGAAAAAAGGGAGGAGCGCAGAGAAGAGGGAAAGGAAGAAGGAGAAGAAGGAGAAGAGGAAAAAGGTCGGGTTTGCACGTTTACAAGTAAGTAGCACCTTTCTGACCACTATTTGTGAAGAACCTGCAGTTTAACGTGAAATACTTGTTTTGCTGATTTCCTGTGATTTTGAAGTTTCTTCGTTTTATTTGTGTAAATCCAGTTGCATATGGTTAGATGTTTATTCTTGAATGTTCTTGATGATTTCGAGCTTTGAATTACCTTAAATGTGAACTCTAGAGTAAAATTTCAGATTTGGGTGTTTTAGGGTTCATTTGAAGATTACCCGCAAATCTAGCGTGATTTGTAGGATAAATTGTTGTAAGAACCTTTAGAAAGGATTCCCTATTAATTCAGAAGATATTCCCAAAGTTTTAGAACAAACAAATTAGGTTTTGATAGCAGAAGTTCAGAAAAAAACCCCAGGAAATTGCGGCTTGTCACTTGTGTAAAACCCTGATTTTTGGCATGGCGCTTGAAGCGTCACTCGAGCGACCCTTCAAGCAGCCAGCCAAATTTAGAGCTCAAAGCCCGGTGCCTGAAGGGCGACTGTTCGAGTGCCCAGCTGGTGCCACTTTAAACTGAAAGTTCAAAATTTAGACAAAACGAACGCCCGATAGGTGGCTCGAGTGACCGTTCGAGCGCCCAGCCCAGAAAATGCCATTTTGACAGTTTTTCACCCTTTTCTTTCCCAATCTTTTCCCAAATAACCTAAGCCTGCTACCAAGCACCCTTATTACATGAAAGACATTTAAGTAAATGTCCTGTGTATTTATTACTCCATTTACTTAAGTCTTTACATGTAAATAAGGTTTTACCCCCATTTGGAACCAATAAAAATACTTCCAAGGTCCAATTCCCAACCAATAAAAAGTCAACTTTTCAGTTTATGCTTAAATTTCCAGTTTTCCCGATTTTTATCAAAAATCCCGTTTTGAGTTTTGTACCCAGATGAGTGATTTAAAAGCCCATAAAATTCTAGAAGATTTGTTTACACCTAACTAGACTATAACCAGAATTTGAGCCGAAACTCTTCGTGGATTGGTCTAGAAAAATTATATAGCCAAAAGTCGACGTTTTAACCAGACTTTGAATATTTTTGAGGTCAGAAACTTTTTGTCTCGGAATTGATTGATTTTTGGTATGGTGACCTTATTGGAGATCCTAAGACTATCCCACTCATCCACCTTTGTGTTGCCTCCATGAGGGAGAGGCCTTCCATGAGGGAAGTGCTGCAAGACTAGTGTTCTGAATGCGTTTCCTCTATGATAGAGAGGCCTTCCATGAGGGAAATTCTACAAGTCTGGTGCTCTGAATGCGTTGCCTCCATGAGGGAGAGGCCTTCCATGAGGGAAGTGCTGCAAGTCTAGTGTTCTAAATGTGTTGCCTCCATGAGGGAGAGGCCTTCCATGAGGAAAGTGCTGCAAGTCTAGTATCCTGAATGCGTTTCCTCCATGAGGGAGAGGCCTTTCATGAGGGAAGTGCTACAATAAAGCAGTCAAATTTCACGAGTCCCACCATAATAGGTGGTTTGAGATAAATCTTGTCATTTGGACTGTCTTTGCTGGATTTTGTCGAATTACTCATGCTTATCATTAAAATTATATGGTTTCAATTTATCCATGTTTTGGAACTGAATACAATGTTTTTGGTGCATGCATGTGTTACTTACTGGGATATTCATATCTCAGTTGGTTTTGTTTTGTTTTGTTTTTAGCTCTTAGAAAGGTCGATAGCGGAAGGCAAAAGCTGGGATCAGGCGAATTAGATTAGAGCTGTGATATTTTAGTTTGAGTTAGGTTTTAGTTGACTCTGATCATATAATTAATTGCTTATTTTGTTTCCTTTACTCTGATTCTGAGATTCTGGGTGGAAAAGTAACCCTTCGGTGATAGGTGTAACGCCCCGGACCTATACCTAGCAAGATATTGTCCGCTTTGAGCCCAATGGGTCCTTACGGATTTGTTCTCAAGGGATAACACGAGAAAACTTCTCAGTGGTCATCCATCGTAGCACTGCTCTCACCCAAGCACGCTTAACTTCAAGGTTCCAAAGGGATTTAGTCCCGTGTTATGCCCTAAAAGGCCTCTTGCTTTGTAAGGGATCTCAAGACTACTTATAGCATCCCCGAGCGTTGTAGGATCCCAACCATATGCACATCCTCGCCTGGTAGCTCGCCCAGTGAGATTACCCATTCACCCACCCACTCAGACAACCAGGATGTTACAACGGGTTACAGTTTAGTTCACGTAACCCGGATCCAGGGCGTTACAGACTACTTGTCCACTATTAAATACCAAGTAGGACTACTCGTCCATTGTTGAATGCCAAGTGGGACTACTCGTCCACTGTTATTCCCTAGGCCATGTGCCTAGTCATCTTACATATAGGAATTCATCATATCTTTACCAATATCAAATAATGTTCACAATGCGTAAGAAATAACCAATAAGCACTTCACATCCAAAGCCAATTCAAAGTAGAATACATACCCCAAAAAGTCCATGAATTACGTATTTGAGAAGTGAGATAATCTTAGGATCCCCAATGAGGACACCATACCAAAAATCAACGAATTCCGAGATAAAAAGTTTTAGCCTAAAAAATATTCCAAGTCTGGTTAAAAACGTTGACTTTTGGGTATATAATTTTTCTAAACCAATCTATAAGGAATTCGGGCTCAAATTTTGGGTGTAGTCTATTGAAGGGTAAAAAAAATATTTAAAATTTTATGGGCTTTTGAATCACTCATCTAGGTATCAAACCCAAAACGGGATTTTTGATAAAAATCGGGAAAACTGGAAATTTAGGCATGAACTGAAAAGTTGACTTTTTATTGGTTGGGAATTGGGCCTTGGGTGTATTTTTATTGGTTCCAAATGGGGGGTAAAACCTTATTTATATGTAAAGACTTAAGTAAATGGAGCAATAAATACACAGGACATTTACTTAAATGTCTGTCTTTCATGTAATAAGGGTGCTATGTAAGAGGCTTAGGTTGTGTAACGCCCCGGATCCGTGTTCTTCATTAAAGATATAACACGTCTCCTAGGGGTTAGTTAAGGATCTCAATGATGGTGATCGCTGGATAATCACCCGCCTTTATATCATGTCAGAGTGCACAATTCAACATTTCTATCTAGGCAAGTTATGAAATCATCAAATGGTCCCAAGTTTACTATCTTATTACAATCCTCAAAATTCAACTTAACAGTTTAAGACCGAGTAACCTGCTGGACTAAGGTCGGTAGTAATAATCCTCCTCCCTATATGTATCAGCCGGATCTACCCCTGTAGGCACCTCACCACGAGTATCTGAAAAACAAGTAACAACGAGGGAATGAGATACGAATATCCCAACGAGTGACACATGCATGCATAAAATAGTTAACCCAGTTATAAGACATGCTTCGACAAATAACCAATGATAATAACAACGTAAATTTCGATAACAACTCAAACCAGGTCAATGCCATGCATATGGTTACATTGATTAATTTACATGCCAAGTAGACACTCCACACCTCCATTTACACAGTTCCGGCCTACTCAGGGTATCGGAAACTCTGAAATGACGGCCTACTCAGGGTATCGTCATCCAATGCCGGCCTACTCCGGGTATCGGCACTGACAACCAGGCCTACTCAGGGTATCTGGCTGCTCTACACTGGTCGTGGCAACACACGTGGCCATGCAATTACACCAACCAACACATACCATCACATTACTAAGCTTAACAAGGATCCATGGGAAGCTAAACCCAAACCGATAATTAACTGTTTAAAACTCTGCATTAGTACACATCACCCGTGGTTCCAGCCAGAACAGAAACTCACTCAAGTGTTCCAACCAGAACAGAAACTCACAAGTGTTCCAACCAGAACAGAAACTAACACAAGAAATCAAATAAATAATAATTACAACCTCATTCAAAACTTGCCATCAAACAGAGTTCAATAAACCAAAGCGGGCACCAAGCAATGCATGTTTCAAGAGGACTAGAATAAAGCCCTAATATGTGAACATCCCGAGCATCCTCGAAATATTTCTCCACACCTACCTCATAAGTTTGTACTAAAACTAGTAACTATCTACCTTGTTCTTCCCAGTAATATTTATTGCCTCAAATGTCGAAT
This sequence comes from Buxus sempervirens, assembly GCA_947561395.2. Classification (NCBI taxonomy): domain Eukaryota; kingdom Viridiplantae; phylum Streptophyta; class Magnoliopsida; order Buxales; family Buxaceae; genus Buxus; species Buxus sempervirens. The sequence goes on from OX387182.1 coordinate 27,879,377, forward strand.
TCTATTTGTTGGTTGAATGGTTGAAGAACCCCTATTATCCAGAGCACCCCTGGCTCTTCCGAAATTTTAGGATTCTGTATGAAAAACCACTGGGCGCTCACTTCCCGAGGTGGGCGCCAGGTGGGCGGTAGGTCCCCTTGATTTACATTAGCTAGCGCTCACCCGTGGACGAGTGGGCGCTAGCTAAGCGCCAGACGGGCGGGAGAAAAGCGCGAGATAAGCGCGAGAATTGGAGGTAGGCGCCAGCTAGGCGCGAGGTGGGCGCTAGCTAGGCGCCGGGTCTGTTTTTCTTGGCGCTCACCTCCTAGGTGGGCGCTAGGTAAGCGCCAGCTAGGCGGTAACCCTCTTCGATTTCCAGGTCTCTGTTAATGCCGGAAATCCAACTCTGGCTGTAATTTTTCAGTCTGTGACCACTTATATGGCCTCCTAATATTCCCAGGATACATCCAAACCAAATTTGAATTTAATCTAAATGACTTCCCAGTTATCCCCAATTTCACTGTGCAAAACCAAAACCCTCCGTAACTAAAACCCTTTGTAACTATGTTTCCCAGAAACCCCAACATTAATGCAATTCAATACCATGATATCATTCAATGCATATACGAATAAAACCGAAACCTCGGTGGTAAAACAATGCCACTCACCCGTGTGCGCGATAATCCCAGAATGGTAGTCTTCCTCGAAATCGGCCGATCACGATCCCGAATGCGCGAAGACGAAATGGTAGCCTAAGTGTTAGTCGAACTGCTCGCTGCTCATGAGAGGGAAAACCCGCCTAAATCCCACTCGAATGAGCTTCTAGTAGTTCCTCAGACTCTTTCTCTTCCTGAGAATAACCCCAATCGCCATTTCCGCCGCAGTCGCCACAGCTGTAACTCCAATGAAGATTTCCTCCGTAACTTACGCAAGTTACGCGTATCCTTACAACCCAAACCCTACTTTCCCCCTTGGGAAATTTTTACCCCGCGACATACACGCCGTTGGATGATTTCCCTTTTTTTTTTTCTCTTATCCGATGCGCGCTCGCCCACTAAAACCTCACATGCTCGCGGCATCGACATATTAATTAAATTAATAAATACATAGACACCATACACTAATAATCATACGATAATAATAAATATTTTTCCGAAAAATTGGCTATATAACGCCTGTACATACGAGCATGGGCTAAGCCCTCAAACCACACTAAACACCTGATAAACACAGTTTATGTATATCAACAGAATGAATAAATAATGGATAACCTCACAAAAATAATCAGGGTCTTACAGGTTGTTTGGGAAAGAGTTGGGGAAGAAAAAGGGGTGAAGAACTCTCAAAAACATAGGCCTAACGTTCGGGCGTTCACTCTATTTCCCCATGGACGTTCGGGCGTTAAGGTTAGAACAGGGTGGACGTTCGGGCGTAAGCTAAGGTTCGCGTGTTAAGGTGAAAGTCAGGGCCAACGTGTGAGAGTCTAGTTCAACGTTCGCGCGTTCAGGTCATGTGAGATATGGGAAAAATCAATTCAATGACTTCCTAAATCATCACACGGGCTCAATAAAAATCATGGAGTCGCCACAATTCAATTTTAGGGTGTGAATGGACACCAAAATAATCAAATAAAATAAATAATAAAAAACAAAATTAGAGTAAAAATAACTCTACTTAAAAAAGGAGATTAGGTTATGAATAGGGGAAGGTGTTAGGCACCCCTATTCATCCACATGAAGTGGTTGCTAAGTGTTGTTCATGTTTTAAAAAGGCTTGCTAATAAAAATCAAATCGTAAAAGATCAAAGAATACAAGATGTATGATTTTTTTCCATATGAATGATCTAATTAATTCTGGATCCTTCCTATGAATACACCATTTTTTGGGTTTCATGATTGACTAAAATCAAGATAAAAAAACAAACCTAAAGTAAAAACTTAAAAAATTAGCTCTAAGTCAAATCCTTGAAATCTAGGAATTACATAATAATAATAGAAAAATTATTTTAACAAAATATTGAAGAATTGAACCTGAACAATCTAGGGTACAGATCTGGCACAGATTTCTCATTAATTAAGAGATCTAAACCAAATACACCCATGTTGATGAAAAATATCAAAAAGGGGGAGTGTAGACCATAGGGTCTTCTCTCAAAAATTAAAAATAACTCAAAAATTACTCCATGACATTGAAGAATAAATCTGAACAATCTAGGGTACAGATCTGGTACAAATCTCTCATTAGTTGAAATATTTAAACCAGATACATCCATATTGATGAAAAAAAATCAAAAAGGGAGAGTTTAGACCATAGGGTCTTCTCTCAAAAATTGAAAATAACTCAAAAATCACCTCATGATGTTGAAGGATAAATCTGAACAATCTAGGGTACAGATCTGGTACAAATCTCTCATTATTTAAAAGATCTAAACCAGGCACACCCATGTTGATGAAAAACATCAAAAAGGGAGAGTTTGGACCATAGGGTCTTCTCTCAAAAATTGAAAATAACTCAAAAATCATCTCATGAAACCCTAGAGGTTACTTTAAGGCTTCTGATTTCAGATCTACCAGATTGATCATGGTAGATCCAAGATCCTAGCCTAATGATAATAAAAAAAAACATAAAAAGGGAGAAAACAATGTGAAAAATCAAAACTCTAGGAGGAAAATGAGATCTAATGTTATGAACAACATAGATCCATGGTATTCCTCCATATTTCATCAATAAGCAATCACACAACCTAAACAAAATATTAAAACTACACATTTCTAAGATTACAACACATGGGGGTTTGCCCTACGGATCCATTCCTGTCCTTCTTTCCCCTAGAACTCTCTTCATGTTTTACGGTTAGAGAAGATACTTGAAGTACTTGGATTTAGGTTTGGGGTTGCAATCATACACAGGCCTTATTCTACAGAAAGCGAGAAGATCAGACTAATCCTAGAAATTAAAAATAGAAAATAAAAGGGGAGAGAGGCTTACCTGGACTTGAGAAAGCAGAGAGACAGGGGTTCTCTTCTTCACTTGGAGCTCTTCTAGTCTTCAATTCTCAGTCATTTGCTTGAGGTGAGGCCCTCTATTTATAGAAAAACCCAAGGGCATGGGTGGTCACAAGGGTAGCCCAAAATAAGGTTCTAGAATGTTCCAACTTGGTTTTGAAACTTGAGTTGGGGTAAATTTGAGAACCAAAGGAGGTAAAACGGGGAGGACGCACCTCCTAGAGAGAGGTAAGAATAGTAAATATGGCTCAAAAATTGAGTATTAGAAAATTCGCAAAAATTACGCTCGACCGCATTTTCAATGCGGTCACGTAATGACCGCAGATCAAATGCGGCCACCACATGTTCACACTTTTAATGTGGGCAATACCGATCTGATCAATTTTTAAACTTTTTTGACCTGTTTCAAATCCCAATTAAATATTTTTCTTTATTTTCTCATCTTGTAGTGTAATTTGGGGTGTCTATAGGTCGCGATTAATCCTGATTCGTGATTAGCTTTATAGTGATTGTTTTGGGTGTTTTTGGCTCAGGATTAATCGCCCACTTTCAGGATTAATTGCCAGCTCGGGTTCTTACAAATTTTTGGCTATTTTCCAACACCAAACCCATACAAAAGAGGTACCTTCGGTGGCACCTTAGGTAGTATATGGGTATGCTTTGGGTAATAACTGAGTGTACCTCAGGCATACAAAAGAGGTACCTTGGGTATTTGTATGGGATAGTTTAGGTACACCTAACTCTAATTTTTCAGAATTTGATTTCCAATTCACTAGATCTAATTGGAGGATACCTTAGCTGATTGTAATTAAGACATAGCACTAACTTAGCTTACCTTAATAACTTCAATAAAATTAAGTTTGATTTCCCTAAATCCCTAAGTATAATTCACCTTTACCTCATCTTCATAACACAAGTGCTTACTTAGCCTAATAATACAACTTAGATAGTTAAGCCTAATAATTAAGATATAATCTGGGATGGGGTTTTACATTCTTTGTATGCATATTAAGCACTATACACATGCATAGAGCACTTGGGATGCATGCTTGGGTCTTTTGTCCATCTTAGTTTCGTTTCACTTACATGAACACCAACACATGAAACGCACACATTACCCCACTGATTTCAACATGTTTTGAAATTATCCATTGCAATTTCTTACTTATAAGCATGTCATTGTTTGCATGTGGCATGGTTTGGCTGAACTCGACTTAGACATGGGCCTTTCGGGCCAACTCCTCTTCTCTCCCTCATGAGAGAAGGAGCTTGTCTCCCCTACCAGCAAAGGATACTTTGGGATCCTTTAGAGAGGTGGGTTTCTGTAACGCCCTGGATCCGTGTTGTTCATTAAAGATATAACACGTCTCACGGAGGTTAGGCAAGGATCGTTAATCAATTTATGATCGCTGGATAATCATACATCTATAACCTGACAGAGTGCACATTTCCATTTATGCAAAATTGTAACATTTAACTGAACTGGAATCATATGGTTCATCCCCAATTAACTTTAATACATCTCAATTAATTCAAAGTTCTCAAATTCAGAACAGATAACCTACAAGTCTAAGGAAGGTAATAGTAGTCTTCCTCCCTATATGCCTCAGCAGGATCTACCCCAGTAATCGCCTCACCACGAGTATCTGAAAAACAGAACAACAACAGAGTGAGATACGAATATCTCAGCGAGTAGCACATGCATGCAGAAATAGTTGATCACATTTTAAAACTATGCATCGACAACACTACAATACGTTTAAACAACCAACATCAATTTCCCAAGTTCAAATCAAACAAATCACATCTGAGTTAAGTACAATAACACATCGATTGGTCAATGTCATGACTATCGTTTAGTTGATAAATTAAACATGCCAAGTAGACACTCCACACCTCCATGTACACAGTTCCGGCCTACTCAGGGTTTCGGATACTCTGAAATGACGGCCTACTCAGGGTTTCGTCATCCAATGCAGGCCTACTCCCCGGGTTTCTGCATTGACAACCAGGCCTACTCAGGGTTTCTGGTTGCTCTACACCGGTCGTGGAAACACACAAGGCCATGCAATTCCAACAACCAACAATAACATCACATTACTAAGCTTAAACATCTGGATCCAGGACAAGCTAGACCAAAACAGTAAAACATCGTATAATCTCAATACCAATATCAAAGAAAAACCATTCATTTCATATCATGTAAAACTCATCACAATTCGTCACCTATCCCTCTGGACCAAGCAGTACCTCAAGTACATTCAGTATTTTCTCATTTCCGTAACACAAGTCATATGAAAGTAAAACTCAATTCATTCATACCAAGGAAATCTTTACAATAGATTTAAAGTTTCCAAACCAGTGAAACCAGAATAGAATAACTCCTCAATCAAAACAGTGTATAAAACAGAGGAAGTATAATTAGTGACTCTTAGTGGTTTGGTATCCGGCATAATATTCATGAATAACCTAAACTCAACTTGAAAGCTTTTAAGAAATTCACTCAATTTTCCTCTAATAGTTTCCTAGGCAAAATAGATTTCCAGGGTTCCTAAACAAGTGAATAGTGAAGTGGTTTAATCCTCAGGTAACCCAAATACCCTTAGTTAATTCAAATCTCCAATTTAATAAGCAAAATAGGTCTGCCACTCACTTACTGAGGTGGGCGCGAGGTGAGCGCCGGTCGGCGGTGAAGAAAAAGGGTAAAATCGACCTGCCGCTCACCCGACGCTAGGTGAGCGTGAGCTGAGCGCGAGATGAGCGTGAGGTGGGCGCGAGATTCGCGCGAGATGGGCGCATAGTTTTCCGCTGAGCTCGAGCTGAGCGGCAGCCGGGCGCGAGCTCGGCGGTGGGTGGTTTTTAACGGGGCGCCTACCTCTGAGGTGAGCGCCGGTGAGCGCGAGGTGAGCGGATACCCCCTGTGATTTTCATTTCTCTGTTATTTCGAGATCTACATGACTGGCCGGTTTGTGAACCTCTGTAATTGTTCTACTACACTCCTAATACTCCCAGAAGACTTCCCAACCATATTTGGAATTAATCTAAACACTTTCATTTTCAAATATAAAATTAAATCCGGAGACTCTGTTCATGTAATTTCCCGAAAACCAGAAAAACCAGAAAACTCACACTATCACTTTATATATAACCCATGCATCAGAATAATCTCGAGAGAAACATAAAACACAAAATCCCAGTTGTAAATCAGTGCTACTCACCTGAGTGCGCTTATTCCCGAATGGTAAAACCTCGGCCGATCTCTACTCCGGCCACGCACGCGAAGGAAAATCTCTCCAAACGAAACTTCTTGTGCAGCGAGAGTTAACCCACTGAACTTCAACTCCGAACTCCTTCTTTTAGCACTTGTGATTTCTTGTTCTTCACGAACAGAAACCCTAGTCGCCACTCCAGCCGAAATCGCTAGTTCTCCTGATGTCCAGACTTAACGAAAATGTTTCCGAAATTATGATAAGCGTATTCTCATAAACCCGAACCCTACTTTCCATTTTTAGTACACTTACTTGATACATACGCCACTCGAATACTCTCCCACTTCCTTGATCCTATGCATGCTCGCCCACCGGAGATACTACATGTTCCGCATCCATTTACGTTAATAATCACATAACTATAATAGTAACAATGATAATACTACGATTTTTCGGAAAAATGGCTATATAACGCCTGTACATACGAGTATGGGCTATGCCCTCAAACCACAAAATAACCTGATAAACACAGTTTATACATCAGAATAAATAACTAAATAAATAAATAAATAACTCACAAAATTCAGGGTCTTACAGTTTCAACCCACAAACATTGAAGGAGAGGCCCCAAGCCTTTTCCCTCCTTACCCACTTTGATTAAACACTTAGGAAATTAGGATTTGTGCTAAAAAAATGAGAATGGAGAGCCACTGTGGGTCAACACAGTGACCCACAGATTCACTCAGACACACATGGGATGGGGCTCCCTGCTCCCCCCTCGGAAATTTGAGTTTTGTTCTTTTTGGATTTTGCCCGCATACACAGGCCGAATGGGCCTGATCCGCATAGGTCATACGGATTAGGCCTGCCCGTAGGGTATAGACGGGGCAGCACAGAAACTCCAAAAATCTGATTTTTCGGATTTAAACCATATTAACCAATAATTAACCAATTTGCTTTAAACCTAAGGAGGTCTTTGAGTAATCAGAGACCTCTCTTGGGACTTGGGCCCACTCGGGGCCCAATAAGATCTTCTTGTGGGCTTTCCAACGGGGCCCACACCAGCCTTGCTCTACACAGGATCCACCTCAAGGGTGGACCCAAGCTATTTGGGCCTTCCATGGGCCTCCTCCAAGCCCAATGGGCTTTCTCTAAAAAACTAAATCAATTCTTAACTTTGCATGCTTAAATAACTTCCAAATCAAATTTAACCAAAACCAGAAAGGGGTCATCCAATGTACCCCCAAATGGGACTTGGGCTTGACTTATGCCCAACTTGGCACACCCGTAGGCCTTCCAATGGGGCCTACACGAGACCCAGATCACCTCAAAATAAGAAGATAAAAATCAAATAAAAAAGGGGACCCATATCGCTCAGGTGGTCCCCATCCAGACCTGAAAATAAATGCATATCTGATATAGGACCGGGTGAGATAGATGAGTTGACGCAAACTAGGAAGACTTGTGGGACCCGTCACCCGACGGGGCGGACCGAGGTGTCCACGGACTTCCCCGGACCGTAACTGAGACCCTACCCTGAATCTCAAGTTGTAGACCGCCTAATAGACAAACCCTAGGCACCTAGGTGTCTGCCTGCACCTCATTAGGCAGTGGCGACTCCAAATCCCGATTTCCCAAAATTGAGGCACGCACTCACGTGCAACCTCGCATGTATGGCTCACATTTTCAGATGTGCACACACATGCTATAAAACAGTCCATAATTTATAAACCATTTCCAAGAGATACAACGATTAAACCAAAGTTCATAATCCAGAAAATACAATATTAAGTCCAAAATCCAACAAGTTATAATCCAAAACCAACATAATATTTACACAACAAGCCACATAATTGTGACATCATAGGACTCGTGAAATAAGACATCTTTAGAAAGTTTAATACTCGATTTCCAAATGCCAACTCCCGACATATGCTGACTGAGATACACAAACTACAACATAGGAGAGTACCCACCCAGATCCAGGGATTAAGGTTGGCATGTACAACCACACTTCCCGTCGAGATACACGGATCAAGGAATATGATTACTATGAGTTCCAACTTCCCACTGAGATACACGGATAAAGGAAGAGGATTGCCACGATACACAAACTAAATTGCATAAATGGACCACGGGGCTAAATAAACAAAGAACCACCTACTCCACTATCTAGCTAACTATGGATCCATAACAAGCTATGCCCGCTAGACACAAGGCAATAAATTACTCAAACATGTTATTTTAGATATCAAAAACATTATCAATAATCCACAAGTCAACTCCAAGATACATGGAGGAAATCCAAGTCTCAAACCCAAGCTACATGAGTGAAAATAACCACTCCGAAGTACACGGAGGAAAATAATAACAATAATAATCCACAAGTCAACTCCAAGATACATGGAGGAAATCCAAGTCTCAAACCCAAGTTACATAAGTAAGAAATTCACCACTCCGAGGTACACGGAGGAAAATAATAACAATTCTGCCTTAACAGTTATGAGAACATCTTTAGGAAGGTTAAATACAAGTGTATGAACCAATAAAATCAAACCAAGTTGAAAGGTAAAGGATTTGGAACAATAAATTCAAATAAAAGTCATTTTAGTAGAACATACCCAAATTCTTGATAAAAATCCAAATAAATCATCGACCAATGCAAACACTCTCAAAACACCCTAATCTTATTGGTACATGAGTTAGAATTCAATAAAAATAATTTTATAATTAAAAACTAGGTCGAAAGGTAAAATTCTAAAAATCTGTAAGTGAGCGCTCGAACGCTGACGGGCAGCATGTCAGACGCTCTTAGAAATTACAATTCAGTGTTTGGTCATTTGGAGTGGCGCTCGAGCGATATCCCGGGCGTTCGGTTTAACTAAAACTTTTGGGTTTCTGGTTCTAATTTTCTAAAAAAAAACAGGCAGGGGGTGCCTTAAATGGTGCTCGAGCGTCATTGTGGGCGTCCGTATAAATTTGTAAAAATTTGGGTTTGACGAAATTTTGCGAATTTTCTATTTATTTTCCAGTGAAAACCTCTTCAAAATACCTTCCAAAACTTTAGAATCTATTTGGGTATTCAAAGATATCATAAGCAAATACAAAATCAACTTTAATGAATTATTATAGAATTTTAATCATGTAAAGGTCAAATTTGTCACCTACGAACAAGTAATGTTCTAAATATCATAACTCGGTCGTTTCTTAACCAAATTACCTAAAATTTGATTCATTAGATTCCTGACTCATAGTACAAAAATAACATATAGCAGTTTTTCAAAATTCTGTGGTTAATTAATTATAGCCTTTTAAAGTCAACTTTTAATAAAAATTTGTGCATACCAGTAAGTAACAAAAATTAATTAAAAATTACTAAACAGTAGAATATTATTTAAATTATATTTTTACTTGAAACTAGACACAAAACCATACAACTGTTATGAAGATCACATAATCCAAATCTCTCTGTAACTAAGTGTAAAAATTCCATTTAATTGGAAAATAGCTGCAGAAATATGATTTTATAGGTTTCGGTTAAAGTTTTCTATAACATCTTATTTCTTCTTTTGTTAATCATAAAACCACGTTTAAACTCTTCTAAAATCATCTAAAACATGCATTAAAACCTTCTTTTTATCAAAATCATGCTTTCATCCAAAGATCAAAGTGAACAAAATTCTATCAATAAGAAGAACATATAATTTTTCCATGCTTTAAAACTCAACCAAAACCTTCCAAATCAGCATAAAAATGTTTCTAAATCATAACAAATCCAAAGAACACAATCTTTATCATCTAAACAATAAACCATGAAAGGTAAAAGGTTACTACTTGCCTTAAGATTGCAAAATCTTTCTTCCTTTTCAATAACCTCAAGTATAGCCAATTTTCTGAAATTCTCCCACAACTCTAGGGATCTCCAAACACGATCTCCACTGTTCAGATTGAAGAGCCACCAGCCTAGAATAAACCTCCAAATTTGAGGCCAATCCAACGGTTGGATCTCTGTAGATTGTCGTTTGAAGGTTGCTGGTTGGACTTCTCTGCAACTCCTCTTTTTCTCTTAAGTCTCTTATTATCTTCTTTATTTCTCTCTCTCTCTCTCTCTCTCTCTCTCTCTCTCTCTCTCTCTCTCTCTCTCTCTCTCTATTTCTCTAGCCTTATGCACGAATTTTCTCTCTCCTTTTCTTCTCACGATTTAATTAATGGAAACCCTAAGCCTTCCTTAATGCCTTCCTTTTATAGGCTCACCCAAGTACAAGTCCTAATTAGATTAGGAAACTTTCTAACTAGGATTCCTAATTCTTTTTGGAAGACTTTCCTATCTTATCCCTCCTTCTAATTATTTTCTCTTAAATCTAATTTATAAGGAACTTCTAATTTAATAAATTTTCGTGCTAATTATTCCCCTATTTTAAAATATTGCTAAAACACCTCAAAACTCATCTTATACTCAAATTTAAGGCCCTTAATTAAGTATAATTACAGTTAGGTCATTTTCTTATCTTTTAAATTATAAATCAAGCTACTTAAATCCAAATTTAATCCAACTTAAATCTAATTGCTTATTTGAATCCTAATAATTATTTGTTTTATTAATTTAATAATTAGCCATTGAAAAAAAAGACTAAAATACCCTTTTTCATTATTATGCTATATTTGACCATTAAATTTATTTCTAAATTTCAAAATTTAATCTCCTAATTATTTCCCTCATAATATGAGTGTGAATTATAATTTCAATCTCCCAAATACTTAGATTAAATATTTATCTCTTGATATTTTAAATTTCTTTATTTTATTTCTTCTAATATTTAGATTTACAATTATATTGTTATTTCCTAAAATTCATGATTCTACATTCTACCCACCTAACAAATAAATTTCGACCTCAAAATTTACAACATCATATTCCAACTATCAAACAGAAATCATATGTAACTTTTAACATAATTTAGAATTTCATAGCTTTACTACCATCATTCCTTATATATAAACGCGTCCGCCTATATGAAGGTTGAGAAGAAAATCATGAGAACTCTTTTATAGCTTAACTTATACCAAAATACCACAATACATACAACTTTCTACACACATGCATAATTATACAATACCCCATGTTTGTATAAGTACAATACCCAAGTACATGTTCAGCATTGATCAGATGCTTTGCACCACTTTAGATATGACTAAATACAATTGGCTCATCATGAAACAAACAATTAGCACACTAAATAATTAATCATCCTTCCCAATATATATATGCTATAATATGATCAAATAATAATATAAATCCTAATGCATATCCTAAAAATCTACACATCCACTTTATCATTTGTAAAATCCCAAATTTTAATGGAATTAAAATTTATTATTTTAGTAACTAAATAAGGCCAAATTTGGAAAATTATGTAGAATCGAGGATTGAGAGGGTTCGTTCGAGGTTTTGGGTGAATCAAATTAGGAAAACTTTATTTATAAAGTTGAGGAAATATTATTTAAATTTTTCTTGGGAGATTTAAGTTGGCTGAAGATGTGGCATTTATGGTTGAGTCGATCACATAAGTTGCTGATGTAGGGATTCTGGTAGAAGGGCATAGCATAGGATCATGTTTAAGTCAGCACCTTGGCGGCATCTATAAAAAGAGCTTAGTTTTGGGTTCAGCAGTGTTTGGTTAGTTTGTGGCACGATCAATTTGAAGGTCGGAAAGATCAGAGGAGGAACTAGGGTGGAGAGGCTCAGATCTGAATATTTTGGAGTGATTAGGGAGAATTCAATATGATCGTTCACCTCTGTTAGTTTGTAATTTCAGAACTTTGCGACAGCAGTAAGTGATTCATCCGTGGGCTGTTGATTCAACAAGTTTAGATCGATTTGAGTAAGTAGATATTGAATTATGGTATTTTCATTTGAAGTCTAAAGCTAATTCGAATTAATTCTCAGATCTGTAATGATCTGAGCAAACTGAGATTTTTGAAGGAAAAAGTGTGCGGCAGAGTGGATTTTGGCTGCTGAAATGGTGGTTATGTGATTGAGAGAGAGAGTTAGTCTACGAATGATCTTCAGCAAAGTAAGTAGCACAACCTGATTTCTCCTTGGATGATTTGGAACTGTTATGTGATTTTGTTGAAGTATAGATCTGCCGAATCCTTTGTTTTTGATGATAATATCGCCTAGAACTTTGTAGGATGTTCATGTGTGTTATTACAATTGGATGCATGCTAATTGAATAATATTAGGCTTAGAATTATGCTGGAATCGGTTTGAGCATGAAGCCTTAGATCAATTATGAACAAATGCTAATTGCTGCAAGTCGTGGAATGAGAAAAAAGGAGGGCGCCTAGGATGGCCTACTTTCTGAAGTAGGCGCTAGTGCAAATATTGGAGAGGGCCTAGGATTGCCTAGGATGGCCTACCTAGGAGAGGTAGGCGCTCATGCAAACTTGCTTAGCCATGTTTGGATACTTTCTCAAAAGCAATATTTTAATGAATTAATGTTTAAAAACATGTCCTAGATTACTTAAACAAAGGATTGAATTATCTAATTAAGATTTCTAGCTTTGGTTTCATACCAAGGTATTATGGAGGAATTAAAATATAAAGAGAAAGGAATTTCCAAAGCAAAACAGCTCTTGTTCAATACCTTATTAACTACTTTAAATCGTTAATGGTGGGAGAATAAGTAAGGAATTAGTCAGTAGTATTAAGGGACTGTTGGGAAAGAAGTGAGGCTGGATTTGGGTTATGATTCAGGTATTAAGGGTTGGGAAATCAGCAAATTAAGTAAAGTTGTTCTTAATAATTCTGAGAATCTATCCAATACTTGCATTTTTGAATTGTAAAACCTCCTTGGAAATATTCTTGAGAATTTAACTAGAGATAGTGAGAGGGGTTTTGGAGTGAAAACATAGATGCTGAAATGAGTATATATATCATTCAATAAGCATGGGGTATTTTTCAGATTTCTAATTAATTGAGCTATGAGTATGGAAGTTAAGATAAAGATCATTGTGAAGGATCTGTTAGGATCAGATTTCTTCTGTGATCTTGGGAAATGCAATAGAAAATACCATTATAGTTCTAATTAACCACAAGTAAAAAGATTGAGTTTTCCTAATATGGAGTTAGGCGTGTTAGGAGAAGATCTCCTTGGCCTATGTTAAAGAGAGCAAGTTAGAGTAATGCTTATAGAGAAAAATTACTGTTTTAGTACAAAATAAGTATTTCAAGTCTGAATTTAATAATGTTACTAAATTTTGCTATCTATATGCAGATTGCCGGTTTAATCGAGATTTGGCAGTTTTACCAAATTTTGACTATCAAAGGGATTTTATGGAAATTAATGAAAGGAGCTTGTAAAATTTATTATTGGAATAAAGATGTATCTATAAATTCTGATTTTGTGAATGCGGTTGAACCTTGATTTATTAGCATTGAATTTCACTGCGGATTTGATGGGATTGTCATGGTTATGGAATCTTTGCACCGAATCGGTTTTATGCGGATTTTCAGGAAAGAGGATTTTAAATTGATTAAGAATGATTGGTTTTTGGTTTGGAAATTGGTTTTCCTCCATGTACTTGGAGAGATGGATTGTGATGCCCATGTACTTGGGTAGTTGTGATACCTCTGTGTACTCGGGGATGCCCCATGTACTTGGGATGTTGATACCTCTGTATACTCAGAGATGCCCCGTGTACTCGGGATGATATGATTGAGATTGAGATGAGTTGTGCTTGCTAGATTTCACGGTTGGTTTTGATTTTAGAGTCTAGTGAGCATAGCTCGATATGAATCCATGTTAGGAGCTAGTTAGTGGAAATGATTGTTCTTTGCTAGTTGTAATACTTTGTTCACGCATGCGTTTCCACTGTGTATTCAGTGAGGCCTGATCGTGTACTCGGCTGGCTGCGGCTATCCCTCATTTTATTGTGTACTCAGACTGTGACTGGATTAGTACATGCCAACCCATCACTGTACTGGGTGGGTTCTCCCGCAATAAGACGATGATCGTGTACTCGGCATATCGCACCTAAGCCGGGAGGTGGCATAGTGAACACTGGCATTACCTAGTTAAAGACAGTCTTATTTCATGAGTCCTGCAGTGACTTATCAACTGTTGATTTGATATTACATATATATTTGTTGAACTGGATTATTTCTGTATTTTATACTGATTGATTGGATTACTGTTGAATTACTCGGATTATTCGGAACTGAGGTGTTATCGCTACTGTTGCATGATTTACAACTGTATCATATTTTAGAACTGATAAACTGTATTTGAGCATGCATGTGCTGCTTACTGGGATATTCGTATCTCATTCTTTTCCGTTCTGTTTTGTTTTCAGATTCTGGTAAGGATGGCACCAGCGGGTATATGCTTGGTTCATGTGAGTTAGCCTTGGGTTACAGTATTTTATTGATGAGCTTGGGTTATAATGCACTCTGATTATCCAGTTATTGATTTATTCATGTTTTCCTTCACTCTGATTTGCTATCCTGGGTTATATATATTAACCTTCGGAGATAAGTTACGATTTTACATACGTAACTTGGATCTGAGGCGTTACATCATTAAATTAAATTAACTCAAACAAGGGTCAATCATCACACAAGGCTCAAACATGCATAAAAGGAATAAAAAGAAAGGAAACACACCTTCCACCACTCCTGGTTCTATTTGCTTATCATCAGCCACCATTGCATACACTCTTCCTTGATTAAGTACTAAAACCTACTGCCTTTGTCCTTGATTTGCAGCCCTACCATTTTTCACTACCCTTCCTTTCTGCCTTTGTCCCATTGGTGCTCCTTGCCTTTGAGGATGATTAGAATCTATTGCTTGTAGGGGTGTAGGAGGTGATTGATAAATCATCAACTGCTGGTAATAAGAAGGGTGTGGGCACTCAGAAACACAATGACCATGCTGTCCACAATGGAAACAAGCTCCAAAAGGTGCAATGCACGGTTCTGGAACGTGAAACCTTCCGTATCTCACACAATTGCTTTTGGGTCGCCTTACTACTTTATGTCTATTTGATGTTTCAGATTTAGAATTCTTATGTCTTTTATTCTCATTAAATAAATCCTTATACTCAGACTTCATAGTATCAGTGATCCTTTCAGCAACTGTAGCCCTTCAGACTAAATCATGGTAATTTGTGCACAATAGAGTGATTACTCTCTCTTTAATAACTAGCCTCAAACCCCTTTCAAAATGTCTGGTCTTTCTTTCCTCTGTATTCACAATATGTGGGGCAAACCTGGACAACTTTGAAATTTTGGCTTCATATTGTGCCACAGTCAAACTCCCTTGAGATATGTATAAGAATACTCTCTCTTTCTGCAATCTAAACTCAATTGAAAAGAATTTATCATAAAATTTATCCTTGAATTCATCCCAAGTCAATGGTTCACCTTGCCCAATCTCTCTTTTCACCGATTCCCACCAAAAGTTAGCTTCTCCTTCAAGCATATATGTGGCAAACTTGACCTTCTTCACTTCAGAACACTCAATAACTTCAAAGATCTTCTCCATCCTTATTATTTATCTTTTAGCCTCCATAGGATCAGGCAAACCATGAAAATTAGGTGGGTGCATCTTCCTAAACTGTTCCATCCCATGATTAGAAGCATTCCCACCATCATTATTCCTTTGTTGGCTTCCATTCTGGTCTTGACTCCTTCTTTGCTCAATTTCCATGGTCAAAAGATTAGTCATAGTATGTATGGCCTTCCAAACTTCTCCTAATTGATCATTATTTCCATTAGGTTGGCCATTCTAAACTCCTGCAGCATTCCCATAATCATGCACTTCTTCTTGTTGCTGCACATTCTCTTGTTGTTGCTCATTCTCTTGTCCTTTTGAGCACACGCCACATACCTTCCTTTTGTGTTACATGGTCTTGCCATCCTCTTCTGCAAATAGGAAAACAAAAGGAAATTCAAAGATCACTCAACCTATAAGAAAGCCTAGGGGTTCTATCTAGCATATCACACATTCCCAAAACCATTCTAAGGCTTGCTACTTAATTAGGTCACTATTCCTATGCTTTGACATCCTGGTTGTCTGAGTGAGCGGTTGTGATGTGGGCGGGGTGAGAGACCTAGGCGAGCTACCACAGTGGCAAGCTACCAGGAGAAGATGTGCATATGGTTGGGATCCCACAACGCTCGGGGATGCTGTAAGTAGTCTTGTGATCCCTTACAAAGCAAAGATCCTTTTAAGGCATAACAGGAGACTAAATCCCCTTGGAACCCTCAAGTTAAGCTGCTCGAGTGAGAGCAGTGCTAGGATGGGTGACCACTGGGAAGTTTTCTCATGTTATCCCTTGAGAACAAATCTGTGAGTTTAATGGGCCCCAATGCGGACAGTATCTTGCTGGGTATGGGTCCTGGATGTTACAAATGGTATCAGAGCCTAACCCGACCAGAAGTGTTGGGTTCGGCCTAACACGAGGACGCGTTGTTCCATGGAGGGGAGTATGTGACATCCTGGTTGTCTGAGTGGGGGGCTATGATGTAGGCGGGGTGAGAGACCTGGGCGAGCTACCACAGTGACAAGCTACCAGGAGAGGATGTGCATATGGTTGGGATCCCACAACGCTCAGGGATGCTATAAGTAGTCTTGTGATCCCTTACAAAGCAAAAGGCCTTTTAAGGCATAACACAGACCTAAATCCCCTTGGAACCCTTAAGTTAAGCGTGCTCGGGTGAGAGCAGTGCTAGGATGGGTGACCACTAGGAAATTTTCTCGTGTTATCTCTTGAGAACAAATCCGTAAGGGCCCATTGGGCCCAAAGTGGACAATATCTTGCTGGATATGGGTCCTGGACGTTACATAGGCTAGTGGAGGTTGTTCTAGATGCGGACGATTACATATGCCAGGACCTTGTCTTGCACCATTTGGAGCTTGTTTTTAGGTTGATAGCATGATCATTGCATTTCTAAATGCCCACATCCTTCGACCTACCAGCCATTGCAAACTAGACCAGCCCCACAATATAAGGTGCAGACAATTATTGCTTTTCCTCCTAGATTTTAGAAGCAAAGACCATCACAGGGGCACCTAATGATCAGAGGTAGCAGGGTAGAGTTGGACCAGGAGGGAGAGGAGCACAGCAAGGAGTAGGGCAAAGGCTGCATGCCGTAGCTCCTCGTCCACAGCAGACCTAGGTAGAGTGTATGTAGTTGCTGCTCAGGATGAGCCAGAGACCTCAGAGCTCGTTGGAGGTTTAATCTTTATTTGTCGTAGATCAACAATATGTTTATTTGATTTTGGAGCTTCTTCTTCTTTTTTTTGTTAATCCTTCATGTGCATGTCGTATTGGTTTGATTCCTGAATCATGTTCATTTTCATTCAAATATATAAATAAATAAGCCATCTACTATTGTTACGCCAAGTCACAAATTGAACTTACACATTCACATGTATCACCTAATAATTAGATCTGTCCACATTAACACTATTTCCATCATGAATCTTCAGTCACAACTACATTTTCCACAATCTCCACATGCACATAATCTCCATCATACATATACCCAACGCCCATAATTAGATCTGTCTACATCAACAAAATCTCCATCATGAATCTTTATTCACACCTACATTATCCACAAGTTCACATGCACATAATTTCCATCATACATATACCCAACCCCCACAGACCTCCATTATGCGTACACACTCAACACCATATTGAAACGGGGCATGTGTTCGTCTGTTTCATGTTGGTACCACTCATAGATGAAATGATTTCTATTTATATCTTGTTGACATGAATTTACATTTTCCACAAGTTCACATGCACACAACCTCCACCACACGTCAACATTCTTGTATGAAAGTAACGTTCCAACTCACAACACTCATGATTAGATAAGGCGACATCCATTTAAAGTAATCCAAGCATATCAAGAAACACAACAATTCCTGTATTATAAATAGTCCTAAAGCTATGTTTGTTTA
Organism: Buxus sempervirens; assembly: GCA_947561395.2. Lineage (NCBI taxonomy): Eukaryota > Viridiplantae > Streptophyta > Magnoliopsida > Buxales > Buxaceae > Buxus > Buxus sempervirens. The sequence goes on from OX387182.1 coordinate 27,897,548, forward strand.
ATTGGAAATTGGGGGAAAAAAGAGAAAAGGGAAATCAAAAAAATAGTTTGATAAAGGGATGTTTGCTTTGAAGTTGGACTTCTCATAATCATATGACCTTCTGAGTTGGCATTTTCTTGAATCAGTTTTAGTTGGTCATGGGTTTCAGTTGAACGTTTTGTGTTATGACTGTTACTTAATAGTATCTTTTTAAATAGTAAGCCTGTGGGATATTTTCCAACAAGATGTGGAGTCCATCAGGGTGACCTTCTTTCCCTGTATCTATTTGTTTTATATCAACAAGTCATATTGCTTGCTATCATTCATGTAGAAACAGATAGAAGATACCAGGGGGTTTGTCTAAAGAAGGGGGGGGGGGGGTATGTCCTTGTCCCATTTGATGTATGTTGATGATGTTTGCATCTATGGCCATGCTATAGATAGGGAAGTATATACTATTGCCAAAATAAAACTAAACCTTCAAAACGGTAGCGCCCCGAATCTGGATATATTCCTCATGAATAATCCAAACCCGAAGTACTAGCTCTATGGGCCTAAAGCAACTAATATCTAGACAATTAAATCAATATCAATTTTGAACACAGTGATTTTATCACATCGGAGTACGCCATCAATTTCAAATTCCATTAATATTCTTCAAATAATTGCGGAAACATGATCAACTAAATCATAAGCAAATACTACTAAGTCTAGATAAAAGGAAATGTCAAATAATTCTCTCAACTCCCTAATCATCAATAACCTCACAAATAAACAATAATAACAATCCATCAACTAAAAAATAAAACTCTTACATCAGACAAAAGTATTCGTCTTGATGCTCAACCCCTTGTGGCTCTACCCCGTTAGTATCAAAAACAAGGGGTGAGATATAAAATCCCAATAAGTAGAAACATGCATGAATAAAACAATCCAATGTTGCTAACAAAAAAATACAATTCATGAGGTATAACAAATTCAGCAATAAATCAGGCTAACCACAATCCAAAAAAGTAATCATTTAACATGTATTTTTCAAAACAACCAGTAATCTCCTCCTGAGAATCAAAACAAATACAAGTGTATGTGACTTCACAAGACTCGTGAAATATAACCACTTTGAAAGGTCAAGAACAAGTCCAAAAAATCCAGTCTAAGAGCAACATATCCGGCCTTATCATCATCCTCATGGTGGAATATAAGAGACCTCACCCTCATGTTGGAAGTGGAATTGATGTAGCTCATCCCTCATGGAAGGCCTCTCTATCATGGAGGAAATGCATAAAGGAACTAGACTTAATCCAAACAAAGATAGACAGACTTCACTACTAGCTAAACTATGGATTCATAACAAGATAAGCCCGCTAACACAAATAAAATCAAAATAGGTTATCATAGGTCCTCATGACCAAACATAAGTGTAGTGCCCTCATGGCAAGTAATCAAGAAATCATAGCCCTCATGGCTAGTTCAAAGTCGATAGTGCCTTCTTGGCAAAACAACTCCTTAGAGATAAGTTTATGCTTACTGCCCTCCTGTCAAAGATACACTCCATCATGGAGAAAAATAATAAGCAAAATCATCTCCCTCATGGAGAAAACCAATGTTTATCAAAATTGTAAAAATTCAAGAAATAGGCTCAACCTACTCAAATCTGTGGAAAAATACTTTTTCACTATTCCAAAACTTAAAACATCTTCAAAACATACATTTAAAAGTGTTGAAACCAATCAATTCACAAACAAATCAAATCTAAAGTCCAATTTCCTCTTGGAACCAAGACATAAGCTATTTCAGTAGAACGTACCAAAAATCTTTTATAATTTTTATAAAATTATTTGACCATTGAAAACAACTTGTAAACACCCAAATCTTATTTTTACACGTGTTGGATTCGCCCAAAAATTATTTTAAAATCAAAATCTAGATTAAGTCCCCAAAATCAGAAAATCTAGGTTGGGCGCTCGACAGGGTGCTCAACCCATTGTTTCTAGTGGTCTCACAAAATCAATTTTGTAACGAGCGTTCAACAGAACACTTAAGCTATGTGTCTAGCGGTCATTGAAATAAAACGAGCGCTCAACAGGATGCTTAAGCGATGTGTCTAGCACTCCTGTAACTTCGCAAATTCTCGGAATTTTTTCAGAAATCTGATTTTTCTCTTAAATCTTCTAAAATTCTTTTCTATCAATCAAGATCTATTATAACTCATCTAAAATCATTATTTATACAAAATAAACCATCCCAAACGCAATCACTAACAAATCTCTCCATTAAAATCATGTTTTTCATCTAGCATCAAAGCAAACAGAAAATCTAACAAAAAGAACAATATTTATTTTTCCATGCTTTAAACATCAACCAAATCCATCCAAAACATCACAAACATGTTTCTCAATCATCAAAAATCTGAAGAACATGATATTTCTCATCTAAGCAATAAACCATGCAAGTTTTTCCAAGAGAAGGGTTGCTACTTACCTCTTTCGCAAACCAAACCAACAAAATCTCAAGCCTTGATCTCTTCTTCAACAAAATAGCAAAGACCCACAAAAATCCTCTCTGAAAACTGCATGATCAATCCTTCTCTCTTCTCCTTCAGCCGTCCATGCAACACAAGGTTTTAGAAATTTTCTCCAATAATAAAACTCACGCCCACTTCAAGACCTATTAGGAATTTCCTAAAACCATGAAACTCTCTGTAAGAACCTCATTTTTGCACCCCTCTGAAAGCCAGAAAAGAAAACCCTAAAAGACGGGTCAAACCCTAGGGAGCAGAAATTGAATTTCTGATCAAGCTTGAATTGACTGCCATACCTTGTCTCAATGGATAGGAAATCCCGATATGGTTCCAATGCAACTGAGTTTGCCAAAATCGGAGTCTAGATAAAGAAGATATGAGTAGAATAACCCTAAGGGCAAAATTGTAAATAAATGCATAAATCCTGTCCACGTGGCAAATGTGTAAAACACATTTTCCAAGTGGCAAATTAAAGGACGAAAGGACAAAATAGGGATAAGACAAAACACAAAAACAAAATATCTTGATTAAAATAATATTATTTCCTAAAATATCTTAATTAATTAATAAAACATAAAATCAGATTCTCTCATTTATTAAAAATAAGAATCAAATCTAACATCACTTCAGCTAAATAGGAGAGAGAAATTTCGGATTTTTTAAGATTTGGTTTGAACCGAAATTAAATTTCAGATATGAATAAAAACATGTATGACTGAAATTTAATTTCGGTTCATAAATATTTTCCTAGATTTTTGTGTTAGACGGCTCAATGCAAATCAGATGTCACAAGAAATTTTGTATATAGCCGAAATCATATTTCGGCTATACACATAAAATAACATAACTGAATTGAGATTTCGGTTATGTTATTTTTGTCTATAAAAGGCAAAACTCAGCTCATTTGCTGGGTTTGAGTGATTTTTGCTCTCTTTAACCTCTCTCCCACGTACACTCTTCTCTCTTACCCTTCTCCCTCACTCCCCAAGCCTCATAACCTCTTCCAAACCTCTCCAAATCACCACCAAACCTCCTCTTCTTCCATTTTAACCAAGAAGGAAACTTATATATGAACACTTAGTGTGAAACCCCGTTCCAATATCCTTAGTACACCCTAATCAGTGAGCTTAATGTGTAGGTGAAGCTGGAGAAACCCAAGCCTAAAGCCAGTCAAAGTGACTAAGCCCCGGGCTGTCAGTAGCCTATGAATGTGAGAATCTTCCATGGTGTTAAATAAGATTTCCTATGGTGAGACAAAATGCCTAAGTGTTGGTATTGTATGCAAATAGGAGGAGAGTGGCAAACTGGTAATTTGTAAAACCCCGATATTTTCTAAGGATTATTTTATTTTATTTATTATTTATGTGGGCGAATAAGCTTAAGTAGCTGTGTGTATATGTAGGAATTTTGGTGGGAGAGCACACACCAAATCAAAGGTTTTTCAAAAGTTCATCGAGCAGCAATGTACTTATGGAAGGTATAAATATTTAAGGAAAATTAGGTTTGAGGTTTTCGGAGTACGAGTATAATAAATATTTAAGGAAAATTAGGTCTGATGTTTTCAGAATACTCGTATACTCATACTGAAGGCGATTGGCGATTGCGGCTGAGCGATCTTGATCTAGGTTTTCGTTGGGAGAGAAGAAGAACTGCAAGAGTTCCTACCGCTTGGTGTTCGTGATCAAGGGTTTTAGAAAAAAGGCAGACTGAAGGGCAAGGCAGACTCTTGCGAACAGAAGATCCGGGTGCCGATTTCGATCAGACGAACGACTGTCGGTGATCGGCCGTGGTTCGACTAGTTGCTGTTGCAGGGATTAAGCTTAATCCCTGTAAGAGGTGAGTAGCATCGTTTTAAAACTAAGGTTTTGTGTTTATTCGTGAGTTTATTCTGATGCATGAGTGATTTCTAGAAGAACTTCGTCGGAGCATGAGTTATTTAGAACTGAATGATGATAAGTAAAAATGTGTTTAGATTAATTTCAAAATTGGTTTGAATGTGTTCTGGGAATATTAGGAGACTAAAGAAAGTGTTACAGACCGAAAAGGTTCGGCCAGAGATGTAGATCTAGAAATAACAGAGAGTCGAAATTTCAATGACTATCCGCTCAGTTGGCGCTCACTTGCGCCGACTTCGGGTAGTGGGCGCAAGGTACATTCTTCCCATCCGCCGAGCTTGCACCTAGTTCGCGCTCAGCTCTCGCGGACTTAAAATTTATGTGCGCATTTCGCGCGAACCTCGTGCTAAACTCACGCCCACTTCGTGCCTAGCTCGTGCTCACTTAAATTTAGGTAGGCGCATACTCCATTTTCGACCATCGACCTATCCGCCGACCTCGCACCTAGTGCAGGAGGTCAGCGCATGGTCCAATATCTTGCCGAAGAGTATTTTTGACTAAACCAAGCTGGGTTTTGATGACCTAAGGGTTCAAGCACTTAACCAAACAGTTGTTTAGAATTTTAGAAACAATATTACCTATTCAATTACTAGGAGAAAATTAAGTGGAAATTCTTAGAGGCTTCCGAGGCAAAATTTTAGGTTATTTGTAGGTGATGTACTGGGTACCTAACACTAGGAGTTCCTAGTTAGTTTCCTCTTTGTTTTTATACACTGTAATTGGTTGAGAAATTATTAAATCCTGGTTTTATTTGTTGGAAAATTTTGAATGTATTGTAAAGATTTTCTTGATGTGAGTAACTGAGTTTTATTTCAAATTGGCATGTGTTACGAATTTGGGGAAATACTGAAAGTACTTGAGGTACCGTCTGGTCCAGAGGGACATGTGGTGAACTGTGTTGAGTTATACATGATGTGGCATGTATGGTTTTATTTTGATATTGGAATTGAGATTATACGATGATTTACTATTTTGGTTTAGCTTGTCCTGGATCCATGCTTAAGCTTAGTAATGTAATGTTATTGTTGGTTGTTGAAATTGCATGGCCTTGAGTGTTGCCACGACCAGTGTAGAGCAGCCAGAAACCCTGAGTAGGCCTGGTTGTCAATGCCGAAACCCGGGGAGTAGGCCGGTATTGGATGACGAAACCCTGAGTAGGCCGTCATTTCAGAGTTTCCGAAACCCTGAGTAGGCCGGAACTGTGTACATAGATGTGTGGAGTGTCTACTTGGCATGTTTAATTTATCAACTTAACAATAGTCCTGACATTGACCAATGTTGGTATTTGATTTTGTTTGGCGTGATATGTTTTATTCGCTGGTTTGTTGGTATTTATGGTTCATGGAATATTGTTTACCGATTATTGGGTATTGTACCTCCCGCCGGTGTAGAGCAGCCAGAAACCCTGAGTAGGCCTGGTTGTCAATGCAGAAACCCGGGGAGTAGGCCTGCATTGGATGACGCAGTCATTTCAATATCCGAAACCCTGAGTAGGCCGGATATACATTTGGAGGCGTGGGCATGGTTATGAGAAGACTTTGTGTTATATGACATTGGTATATCTGGAATTATATCTTGAAACACGAAATTATGGTTAGTCGCTATGTTGTTGTCAGTTAATCATTATTTTATCGATATCTTCGGGATTGGAAACGGATTGTTATTGCTTGATTTACCTGATGGTTTTCCGCATTGATATGAATTGGATTATTGAAGTTTAGTTGGATTATTCGGAATATGCGTGTTATCATCATTGTATATGGTTTATAACCGTGGCATGTTTTAGAATTGAAATAAATGTATTTGTGCATGCATGTGCTGCTCACTGGGATATTCGTATCTCATTCCGTATTATTTTGTTTTGTTTTCAGTTGCTCCTAGAGAGGACGATACTTGCGGGTAGTTACTTGGTCATGTGAGTTTATTTCCATTTGGGATTATTTTAGCGCACTCTATTATATAGTTATTGTTGTATTCATGTTTTTCCTTCACTCTGATATTGCGATCCTCTATTACATATTAACCTCTGGAGATTAGTTATGGTTTTTATACGTAACTCGGATCTGGGGCGTTACATAATTATAGTGTCTTGTTGGAAAGTCACTTAAGTGGAGAAAAGCCAAAGGAAAGCCCCATTCGTATGAGCCAACCCCCACACCATTTCTTCATCTCCTCTTCTCCCATTTCTTCTTCATCTTCCCTTCATCTTCACCTCATTTCGTCCCCTTCCATCATTGAAACTCATTGGAGGAGTTTGCTTGCAAGAAAAGAAAGAACACCAAAGAAAGGCATTTTCGTTTGGGGGTTTGCTTGGTAAAATTGTGGGAAAATCGCCAAGGAGCACATCAAGAGCTGTTCGTGGCTTGCATTGGAGGCTAGACGGCTTTCTTAAGAGATTGCAAGAGGTAAGCAACACCACCCCAACCCTTATTTCACAATTTTGACCATTTTTGTATGTTTAGATGAATTTAGGGTTGAGGTGTGAAAACGAGTTATAGGCCAAATGAGAGGGATTTCTTTGAGGGGTTTTGTTGGTAGTAGATAACTACACATGCTAGGAGTAAATTAGAGCCCAAAAACATCAAGAATGAGTGAGATTTGAGAAAAACCAAAATCCCTAAAAGTTCGGATTTCGCGAACTGTCAAAAACCCAGTCGTCTGCGATGCCGCTCGAGTGCGGTATCGGGCGCACCTTTTTGAACTAGTTTTAAGGCATGGCCGCTCGAGCGACGATTGAGCGACTGTTCTAGCCACTTGTCTGAACAGAAGAACCCGAGAGCTAATTTTTGGCCGCTTGAAGCAAGCTCGAGCGACCTATCGAGCGCTCTTACCAGATTTTCCAAAATTTTCATTTTTAGCTTATATTGAAATACCCTTTGTTTTATTCAAATCCAACCTATGTATAAGTGAGAGTTAGGTGTATAGGAGGTGTTCCAACTAGAAGTATATCAAAATTCCTAATAACAAGGATTTTGGATACGTTTTGCCAAAGAACGTTCTAGAGAGAGTTTCTGTCCTAGATTCGTATAGAAATAGGATAAATTGATTTTGTCTCTTCGAGCACCTTCTAAATAGCCATTAGAAGTAGAAATCAAGAACCAAAACTAAGTTGTAAGAGTATCAAAGGAGTTGGGGCATAGGTTGCCCAAATTGAGTCACGAAATGTAGAAATTTCTAGTAAACCAAACCTTTACCATTGACTTTCGAAGTAGGTACACCACACATGATATGATGGGCTTTGGCCTAGTATTTAACACATAGTATCAAGGGCTTTGACCCGTTATTGGAAATGTAAGATGAAAGAGCATTGGCCCGTATTACATTTGAATGACTATCAAGGGCTTCGGCCCCACATTTGACGTGAGTTGCATGAATATAAAGGCGTTGGCCCACTACTTGTACCACGAGATAAAAAGGGCAGTGGCCCAGCAACATCTGTGGTCGATGCCCATTTGCTATGGGGAATCAGCAATGGATGCCTGTACGTCAAGGGAAATCGACGTATGGATGCCTACGTCAAGGGAATCGGCATAGATGCCTAGCCACCACGTGGAATCGGTGAAGCTAGATGAGGCTATGTGTAGTATATATAAACATCCTAGATAACAAGTGATAATATTAAATACATGATTGCTATTAAATGGATTATTTGTACACCGAGGCACATGCATGCACAAATTGTATGACACTAAGATGTAGTGGATTTGGTAGTATTAGAATTACCTGCATGCCATGGTTTTATCGAAAGATATTTGCATTGTGCGCACCTTGGGCACGTTGAAAAAGTGTGTTACATGTTTTATGGAGTCGCCACTACCTGAAATGGTGCAGGTAGACACTTTGTTGACTTTTGGTCTGAACCAGTGATTCCGGATAAGTGACCAGATTACAACCCAAGGAAGTCCTTGAACACCCTGGGTTGCCCCACCGAAATGGGTTTCCTTGAATTAGTTGGATAATATTTGGGTTGTTTTACTATTATTTAATTCTTCTCTTTTTTTTTGTTATCTTTTACATTTTTTATTTATTCTTTTTATGATCACATGTATACAAATATTGGAGGAATGAAGGTTGCTATACTACATCATGTATAATACATATATAAAAAATCCAAAATAAAGAAATCTAAATCAAACATTTTATCATGGAACAATGTACTTGGTTACTTCAAAATATATATTATTTATTTATTTATTTTATCTTATCTTTCTCATATATACAAGAGATTAGAGGAATTAACATGCTCCATTATCCCAATCATTTTTTATTGTTTTCTTATTTTTTTATGATAATTTATTTGCACAAAGCATGTGTAAAAAAATTCAATCATATTTAATCATTGAAGATTACACTTTATTTTTCCATTTTTTAAGGATTTGGATAAGATGAGAATTGTTATAAGAAATTAATAAAAGTTACAAATGTTTAAGCCTATGATTAAAATTAAATATGGTAGTTAAGCCTATTATCTAAGAATTAAGAAAAGAATAAAAAAAAATCTGGTTAGTATAGTTAAATATGTTAATTAAGCATATTATCTAAAAATAATTAAGAAAAGAAATTAAAGAAATAACATGAAAGAAATAAAGAAATAATAAATGAAACCTAGGGGTTCTTAAAAAAAGGTTTTAAAGAAGGACTAAACATAAAATACAATAAGTTCTTTTATAAATCTTTGAACTTTTCAAAATAGCAAATTGGGCATGATAGCTTATCAAATTCTCAAAATTCCACTCCCAAAAACAATCGTTCGACAGAATTTTTTTTTTTTGGTCATAACAGTGACATGCTTTATTTAACAACACTAACATGAAATAACACATTCGGCCATAACAATAACATGCTTTGTATTACTTTCACTTTGACAATTTAACAATACTAAAAAAAATACTTGATTAAAGAATCAACAAATAAAATAAAATAAAAACCTGGTATGGAGTAGATTTCCCGGAAACTGGTGAGCACAACTTCGGATGTTTCCCTCCTTTTTCTTGCACAAACTTCTTCCACCTTTTTTCTCTCTTCCTTCTTTGCTTTAAAGAACTCTCTCCTTTTTTTTCTCCCCCTTTTGCTCTCAACTTCAAGCCCTTTTATAGAGGATTCCCACCCCTTCAAATTCTTAATACCAAACCTTTCCTCTTCCTCTCTTAAACCCTTAACTCTTCCTCTTCCTCTTCTTAAACAACTAACCCTTCCTCTTCCTCTCTTAAACCCTTAACTCTTCCTCTTCCTCTTCTTAAACAACTAACCCTTCTTCTTCCTCTCTTAAACAACTAACCCTTCCTCTTCCTCTTCTTAAACAAATAACCCTTCCTCTTCCTCTTTTAAACAACTAACCCTTCTTCTTCCTCTCTTAAACACCCTCATTCAATTAGGTTTGGTCAAAGTCCATTTTGTCCCACATTTTTATTAGGCTTATGTATTTTTTAAGCTTTGTTTCAATATCTCAAGAGAATATGAGTTGGACCAATTCGTCCAACTCATTTCTCTTTGTTTATTTTTATTATTATTATTTTTTTAATCTTAAACTTTTATTAACTTTGTTATTTATTTGCATAAGAAACCCCATTAGGAAACTTACTTATTTACTAAAACAACCCCACAAAATTTTAATTTGTCATTGGTTACATGGCAGCCACCATGGCGTACACGTGGCTGCCATGTGGCATCCAATTTCGGTTTTGTAAAAATCCCCAAACTACCCTTTATTTATTTTATTCATAACTTAGTCGTTTGACATCCGATTTAAGAACGGTTTGGTGCATCAGAATTGGCTCAGAATTCTCTTTATTATGGGCTTGTTATTTCAAAAAAATGGGCCCACTATAAAAACCTCGATTTACGTGCCCATATATATGCCGGTTTAAGATATGCTTCTTGGGCAATTTTATAGTGCAAAAATGGGGTGCTGATAGCTGCCCCTCTTTGTCAGAGTCACTAAGGTGATGAATGACAAAGAATAAAAAGAACCCTATTTTTGCATTTTGCATTTCTGTCGACATAACCGATGAGTCAAGTCCTTTAATGTTTTCAAAGATACGGAAGCGCCGGTTCAAGCTCTGCGTTGCTTTAGCTCACTTCCAAGTTCTGGGAAATTTCCTTGCCATTGGGCGTTTGGAATTGTTCCCCTTTTTTAGTTTAAGTTGAAAATGATGGATTGGACTTAGATTCACCGACTTGTTTCGACGTTGATGCAAAAGTGCTTCAACAATGCTCTTTTCTTCTTGTTTGTTCCATTGACTTTTGACTTCTTCTTTTATCTTTTCAAATTTATTCACTTTTTTTTTATCATTTTTTTTATTTTTATTTTAATTTTCAGATTTATTCACTTTTTAAGTTTGAAATTCTTTATCCCCCATGTAGGTGCACTACCCCCTAACTCTATTTGGCTAAGAGTCACTGCTGCCCAGCTCACTGAGGAAATCCGAATCCTGGTTCAAATCCAATGATACAAAAGTGGAAAAATGAAAATTACATGAGGGCCTTCTCTGTCCTTTAAATCTTCAAAACACGTCTTTTCCTCTTGTTCTTGAGCTTGCCTGAGCTTTATTGTCCTTGATGATTCTCCACTGGGATTTGTAAGACTCCCTTTTAAAGGAAAATTCTTCTGGGAATTTTATGAGAGCCTTCTCATCTGTCATTCTGTTTCACCCAGTGTGTCTCTATGTAGAATGGCACCGTTCTTTTGCCTATCTGAGGTTCTCATGTTCTGACAATGTCTCTCTCTTCAATTGGTATTCTTCTTCTGTTGGGTAATCACTTCTTCTTGACAAGGAAAATTCCACTGGGCATTTGTAGAGGAAGGTGTCACCTCTCTTGCTTTCTTTTCGGCATTCTCTGGTGGGGTCTTGGATGAGAAGCTTGTGTGTACTTTTGAGTGTACTCATCTTCTTTGTGGCGAATTCCCCTTGTTTGCTTCTCTTTCCCTTTGCCTGTTTGCTCTTTTTTTTTTTTAGCTCCAGTATCAAAACCATTTGATTTCCCACCTCACATGGGCCTGCAAATTTCTCAAGATAATAGTGAGGTATCTGAAATTCAAAATGTAAGCACTTGTGGCTTACTTGGTTATTTTTGTGTGTGAATGCATAGGAATGAAATGAAAACAAATTTTTTTTTTTTCAAAAAAAACTTTTTCTTAGAAACTTTGTGCAAGTGCTTAAAAGGGAAAGGCAAGACCAATGACCATGGTAAATTGCCTTATTAGCTTGAGGTGTTTTGAGACAGTGTGCCTGACAAGCTTTCTCATGAATTTCTTGACTTGTGCCGTCATTGACTCTCGGAGGTTCTACAAAGGCTTGAAATGAGGATCATCTCAAGGAATGCTTTCCCAGCCCCAATTCTAATTTTTCTCACTTTGATCCAGTCTTTAGTGGTTTCAAGATTTTGCAATTGAAGGCTTTCCCTTTCTTTTTCTCCCCGAGGTTAGTGCCTACCCCAGTTTAAGGGTTTAAACTAACTTTTATGCATCATGCCCTTTAGATCTAAGAGGTCTTTAAAATAGGACGAAACATTGGCTGAGTTTTAAGTCTAAGAAATGATGGGATATAAATCTCAAGTTCTTGTGTTTCTTAGGTTAAAGGTTTGTGTCTTGCTAAAGCTGATTCTTCTTTTGAATTCCTTCATCACCGATCTACATAGATCCAAATGTCACATTTTCTGCAATCAAAAAGGACTTTCTCATAGGATGAAACGAAGTCTGAGGTCTTGGTTTTTGAAAGAAAGGGAAGATGGCTCAAAGTTTTACAAATGGGTTGAGTCATGTTTTGAACCTTTTCTTGACTGCTTGGGCCTTGTCAATGCCTTTTCATTTTCTTTCATTTTCTTTTTGGGTCTTTTGCGACCTTCGCCTTTTCCTTGCCCTTTTCTTTCATTTGCTTTGGGTGTCCGCCTTGATTCGTATGCCCTAGTGTGCTTTCTGTTTTCTTTTTGCTTCATTTTTGCACATCCATGTTTTTTTTATTTTTCTTCTTTCATACCAAGCACTATGTTTAGGGCTCATGACTCAATGGGTTAGAAAAAAAAAATTAGGCTCAACTGATTTGACTAGGGATTTTGTTTTGAAGACTTGATAGATAAGCAAGGATGGCCTTTCATCATTTTGCAGAAGTTGTGACAACTTGGTTTATGTATTCGATGCAAATTTAGTTCAGGAATAGTTTGCTTCCTTTTGTTCTTATTCTTTTTGGCTCTGCCCCAGTGTGGGGTGGCTAGACACAATACAGGTATTTGAATAACACGAACAAGCCCAAAGTGTTTTACTAGCGATTATTGATTCAGGATGCAGAAGGATGGCCTCTCATCCTTTTTCAAAGACATGATGCAAAAGTCAGCCTTGACCCTTAGCTGGTTTAGGCACTTTTTCTTTCCTTTTCTTTTCCTCTCTTTGCTCTCAGGGATCGCTCTAGCCCAATGTAAAAATAGGTGTGGAAGGAAAATCAAGATCTGGATCAGGAAAGGATGGCCACTGGCTCAGTAAAGGTTCTCATGGGAGCAATATCTTGCACCCAGTTGAAGACACCTTTGAGCAACTTGGCATCTTTCCATGATCATGGTCATGCCAAAAAGGTAGTGGTCTCAGAGCGATGTCATCATCGACTAAGCACTTGCCAATTTTTATTTTTTTTCTTATTTATTTATTTATTTTTTCAAAAGTTTTTAAAGTTTGCATGAAAGTAAAGGTATGCAAAAACACTTACAAAATGATTGATCCCGCTCGGGATAGTTGGTGCAAAAAAAAAAAAAAATTTAACTTAGCCTCGAAATGGTGGACTTGGAGGAGAACCATGTCCGGGAGTTGGTTGCGCCTTGCAACCTTGCTTGATTTCTTCAACTTGTCCCGCTTGAAGATGCCCCCTTGTGATCTGGAAGAGGGTTTTGAGTCACAGCAGTGGCTGGTGTGTTGGTTGGAGTAGGAGGGTCCACGGTGAGGCGTTTCTGATCAATCAAGTCTTGGATATCATGCCTCAAATCCCAACATCTGTTGGTGTCATGTCCCGGTGCCCCTGAGTGGTACCCACATCTCTCATTAGGATTGTAATTCTTGCTGATGAATGTTCTAGGATTTGGCGGCTTGATTTGCAAATACCCTCCTTTCAGTAATGTGGGTAGTAACTCAGCTGGTGTGTAGGGAAGTGGAGTGAATACTCTTCTCAGCCTTGCCTCCATTTCTTCTCTTGTCCTTCTTGGTGGACCCTGATATGGTACGGCCATTTGTCCTTGATTCTGTGGAGCTGTTGTCAGGGACCTGTGGGAGATGTGATAAGGTTGAGTAGGTTAAACATAGTTCACTGCTTGCCCTTCAGTTCTCCATGGTTGCTCCTGCCCCTGGCTTCTATTGCTTTGATTCGCCATTGGTCTCCTCTGAGTGGCATTTTGCCCACTGCTATCTATCTTTCCTGACCTTACTGCATCTTCAATTCTGTCAGCTGTCAAAATCAAGTCATTGAAACTTGCAGAACTTTGCCCCAGTAATAGAGTGAAGAAAGGTTGACCAAGTGATGCTATAAACAAAGATGCCATCTCTTGTTCTAGCAGTGGCGGTTGGACCAGTATTGCCAACTCTTTCCATCTCTTAGCATAGTCTCGAACTGATTCATGACTCTTCTTTGCTAACCTTTGCAGCTCTGCCCTTGTTTGAACCATCTGGCTGTTCAAACGATATTGCTGAATGAACACTGCAGCGAGATCATTCCAAGTCTTTATCTTGGCTTTGTCTAAGCTCAAAAACCAATAATAAGCAGCCCTAGTTAAAGACCGCTGAAAGAACTGTACCATGATTTTCTCATTTTTTGCGTATTGGCACATGTCGCCAGAATACGACCTTAAGTGGTTTAGTGAACAACCAGTTCCATTAAACTGGTGCAACTCAGGACATTTGAACTTGGCAGGGAGTTGTATATCTGGGAAAAAACAGAGGTTTTCTAGAGTAGCCTCATTCTGAACCGTGTTTGGCTGTAGCTGCTTCAAAAGATCTTCCTTCATGGCCGCTAGACGGGCCTCGAATTGAGCTTCTTGTGTTCTATACCAGTCTTCTTCATCCTGCCCCAGTTGGACAGGCGCGAATTGTTCTTGCTGCTGTATCAGGTGGACAAGATCTACCACAGGAGGTGGGAATGGAACAGCTTGCGGTGGCGGATATGGCAGTGCCATAGGTAGAGGTTGTGCTGGTTGTGGCGGAAGCGGTACTGCTGGCACTTCTGCTCGTGGTGGAAGTGGTCGTTGGTGTTGTTGAGTGATTGGAACTATTGGTTGAACTTGTTTCAGATCCCTGATCTCTGCCATGAGGGACTGAATAACCATAGTCATGTTTTCGACCTTTTGGGTTAGGTCATTAACCACTTGGGTTTCACTAGATTCCGCTTGGTACTGAGCTGGCGGAGTCTGATTTCCTTGTGCATCCATATCCAATCTTTTGCGAGATCGAAGATTGTATGGGCTTCTTGGAGCAATTTTGGATACCTGTTGATCATTTTACAAGTTAGTGCATTTATTGGGCAATTAATCATTTTTACATATTTTTTTATGTTTGTTTTTTTTTTTTTGCTTTTGGAATCTATTTGCATATTCTTAATTTTTTCTTTGCCATGGTCAATCTAGATCAAATTTGTGATTTGATTTAGCTGTGTGGAAGCAATTTAGGGGGAATCTTTGAAAATGTATCTTTTTAGTTACACAAAGGCAACTGGGAGAGAAAACTTGAAGGAATGATCTGTTTTAGCTATACAAAGACAACTGGGAGAGAGAACCCTATGTCTATTGGTCTGTTTTAGTCGTCTATGGACAACTGGGAGAGAGAACCCAAGGTAGTGATCTATTTTAGTTGCACAAAGGCAACTGGGAGAGAGAACCCAATGTCTAGTGGTCTATTTTAGTCGTTTGTGGACAACTGGGAAAGAGAACCCAAGGGATTGATCTGTTTTAGCTGCGTCAAGTCACCAAGGAAAGAGAACCTAAAGAATTTGATCTATTTTAGTCGCTTACGACAAGGAAAGAGAACCTCTTGGCTCATGCCCTAATGAACCGGAGCTTGCTTATAATGAATTGAACTCAATATCACGGGATTGGACTTATGTCTCCGCAGGGGGTGAGCTAAAAAAAACAACACCCGGGCTCACCCAGCTGGTCTCCGATTTAAGAATCGGTCGCCAAGTGTCACAAATTTTGGACTTATGTCTCCACAGGGGGTAAGCTAAAAAGCAAATACCCGGGTTCACCCAGTTGGTCTCCGATTTAAGAATCGGTCACCAAGCACCACAATTTTTGGACTTATGTCTCCGCAGGGGGTAAGCTAAAAATCAAATACCCGGGTTCACCCAGTTGGTCTCCGATTTAAGAATCGGTCACCAGGCACCACAATTTTTCGACTTATGTCTCCACAGGGGAAGGGCTAAAAATAGCCGCCTCCGAGCTCATCTGAAGGGTTGGTCTTGACGGGGCCATCTTCAAACGCCACCAATTTGGATCGTTGGATCCAGGGCAAAAACCGAGTGATCTTGTGAATAAGATGCATTCGGGTGTGATTTGAGTTCAATCCATGAGTGCTTTAAGAAACGCCTATAGGTATTAATATTAGAATAATTAAAGAGTAGGATTAGAAGGAAGAGGTCTAATGTGACCAGATATCGCGGTTTTGCATAACCGAAAATTGGGGTTTTTCCAACAAGCATCTGCAAATTGATTTACTGTTTTTTTTTTATGCTTTTGTTCTGTCCATTCAAAATTAGAATTAAAGCATTAAACTGAAATAAAAAGTGTGTGATCCTAAGGGTTGGTGCCTATCAAGGCACGACTTCTAGACATACTTGTGTAAGGAAGCACACCCAAGTCCTGACCAGCCTTATTCTTTTATCTGCTCTTTCATCTGTTGATGTAAAACTTACAACTTGCCAGCTAGGGCAAAAATTACATGATGTTCAAAAAACTGAAAGAGAATGCAGTCTTAGGGTTTTTGAGAACTCTAAGAAAGGATACATTTGATTAAAAAAGGGTAGGTTAAAAAGGCCTAAATCTAGGGTTCAAATTTCTCTGTTCTGATCTGGCCTGCTTTCATTTGCTTAAAGACTGATCCGGACTCAAGATACTTCCTACGGACTCAATGGGTCGAGACCCACGGCTCTCAGGACTCAATGCACGGATCTAGGGTGGTTCCCCTGATCAAAGTTTAGGTAAGCTCCCTAATTTAGGGCTGAGGTAGCCCAGAATCTAGGGTCTACTCAATTTGATACAAAAGAAGACAAGGGTTGTTGCCCCTGATGGACTCTTGGGTTTTAGACTTCATTCATCATTCACATTCACATTCACATTCACATAGTAGGGTGTATCAGAGCATTAGGTGGGAAAAGGGTACCCAGCCCGAGACAAATGCCTATAAGGGTTTGAGCCAAGTATTAGACCCTCGCATACCACGGCAAGAAACCAGTGGTGCTATAGGAATCCAGATACCTGGGGGGATGTTTTACCTCGCTTTCCTTGGCAAGCCAAGGGCGTGTGAGGCTAATACCATCCCAAAATTTGTTTATACGATAAAGAAGGGTGGCTACTAGAGAGATCTAGGTTTTGGTAATCATTCAATCGGATCACCCACGCGGGCTCCCTCGCGCGTGTCACCCCACACAATTTATATCAAAGCATCTAAAGAAACCACAGTGTGTGTGAGTGCACATGTGTGCATGGGAAGGAATTTTCATTGTCTCATATAGTAAAGTGATGAATTGGTACACAAAACAATGTTCCGGGAGAGTTCCCAGGTAATTGGAGGGGTCACAGTGGTCCCACTTAAAAACCGATTTCCTTAGGCAATTAGATCGTCCTTTATGATAGAACTCCCCAGAATATGTTCTTGTGTATATTCAACATTTACAAAATAAGACGGCAAATCTTCCTTGACCCATTTGTGCAAGTGTGTGCATATGTACCAAAATAGTGTGCGTGCATGTGCAAGTGTGTGCACATGTGCAAAGAATAAACCCATTATAATCCAACTAATCAAACCGGGTGAGGTCGGTCCCCAGCAGAGTCGCCAAGCTGTGCGCACCTCGGGCACGTTGAAAAAGCGTGTTACATGTTTTATGGAGTCGCCACTACCTGAAATGGTGCAGGTAGACACTTTGTTGACTTTTGGTTTGAACCAGTGATTCCGGATAAGTGACCAGATTACAACCCAGGGAAGTCCTTGAACACCCTGGGTTGCCCCACCGAAATGGGTTTCCTTGAATTAGTTGGATAATATTTGGGTTGTTTTACTATTATTTAATTCTTCTCTTTTTTTTTATCTTTTACATTTTTTATTTATTCTTTTTATGATCACATGTATACAAATATTGGAGGAATGAAGGTTGCTATACTACATCATGTATAATACATATATAAAAAATCCAAAATAAAGAAATCTAAATCAAACATTTTATCATGAAACAATGTACTTGGTTACTTCAAAATATATATTATTTATTTATTTATTTTATCTTATCTTTCTCATATATACAAGAGATTAGAGGAATTAACATGCTCCATTATCCCAATCATTTTTTATTGTTTTCTTATTTTTTTATGATAATTTATTTGCACAAAGCATGTGTAAAAAAATTCAATCATATTTAATCATTGAAGATTACACTTTATTTTTCCATTTTTTAAGGATTTGGATAAGATGAGAATTGTTATAAGAAATTAATAAAAGTTACAAATGTTTAAGCCTATGATTAAAATTAAATATGGTAGTTAAGCCTATTATCTAAGAATTAAGAAAAGAATAAAAAAAAATCTGGTTAGTATAGTTAAATATGTTAATTAAGCATATTATCTAAAAATAATTAAGAAAAGAAATTAAAGAAATAACATGAAAGAAATAAAGAAATAATAAATGAAACCTAGGGGTTCTTAAAAAAAAGGTTTTAAAGAAGGACTAAACATAAAATACAATAAGTTCTTTTATAAATCCTTGAACTTTTCAAAATAGCAAATTGGGCATGATAGCTTATCAAATTCTCAAAATTCCACTCCCAAAAACAATCGTTCAACAGAATTTTTTTTTTTGGTCATAACAGTGACATGCTTTATTTAACAACACTAACATGAAATAACACATTCGGCCATAACAATAACATGCTTTGTATTACTTTCACTTTGACAATTTAACAATACTAAAAAAAATACTTGATTAAAGAATCAACAAATAAAATAAAATAAAAACCTGGTATGGAGTAGATTTCCCGGAAACTGGTGAGCACAACTTCGGATGTTTCCCTTCTTTTTCTTGCACAAACTTCTTCCACCTTTTTTCTCTCTTCCTTCTTTGCTTTAAAGAACTCTCTCCTTTTTTTTCTCCCCCTTTTGCTCTCAACTTCAAGCCCTTTTATAGAGGATTCCCACCCCTTCAAATTCTTAATACCAAACCTTTCCTCTTCCTCTCTTAAACCCTTAACTCTTCCTCTTCCTCTTCTTAAACAACTAACCCTTCCTCTTCCTCTTCTTAAACAACTAACCCTTCCTCTTTCTCTCTTAAACAACTAACCCTTCTTCTTCCTCTCTTAAACAACTAACCCTTCCTCTTCCTCTCTTAAACACCCTCATTCAATTAGGTTTGGTCAAAGTCCATTTTGTCCCACATTTTTATTAGGCTTATGTATTTTTTAAGCTTTGTTTCAATATCTCAAGAGAATATGAGTTGGACCAATTCGTCCAACTCATTTCTCTTTGTTTATTTTTATTATTATTATTTTTTTAATCTTAAACTTTTATTAACTTTGTTATTTATTTGCATAAGAAACCCCATTAGGAAACTTACTTATTTACTAAAACAACCCCACAAAATTTTAATTTGTCATTGGTTACATGGCAGCCACCATGGCGTACACGTGGCTGCCATGTGGCATCCAATTTCGGTTTTGTAAAAATCCCCAAACTACCATTTATTTATTGTATTCATAACTTAGCCATTTGACATCCGATTTGAGAACGGTTTGGTGCATCAGAATCGGCTCAGAATTCTCTTTATTATGGGCTTGTTATTTCAAAAAAATGGGCCCACTATAAAAACCTCGATTTACGTGCCCACACATATATGCCGGTTTAAGATATGCTTCTTGGGCAATTTTATAGTGCAAAAATGGGGTGCTGACAGGCATAAACTGTGTTTTCACCGAATCATGCATGTGTTGCTTACTGAGACATTCGTCTCACAGTTGCTTTTTTTCTCCTTTTTCAGATCTATCGACGTCTGGTGTGAAGGACCGGGCTAGGGATAGAGGCAAGGAAAAGGCCATCGGGTACGGAGAGGAAGACTATTATAGGCCTTAGGATTTTTATTCAGTCATACATGTATAGTTTTGGATTGTAAAACCTTACCTTTGAGAGGAGTGATATAGTCACCCGTCATTTTGTAATCAACTCTCATGTCTTATTACATTTCTTTTAAATATGTATATGAACACGCTTTTGATATGCACAAGTATGAACTGTTTGCACTTGCACTTGTATAGAAAAAAGTTTTTAAATCGTTCGTGTTTTGTTAAGTATAATGGCCCACTTGCCACGATCTGGGACGGGTTGTGCCTTGGAGGGGCATACCTGGTTCTGGGTCGTAACAAATTTTTGGTATCAGAGCATAAAGAAGGTCCACAACCTAGAATAGAAGCCTTAGGTTGGTTTGGGGAGCGAGTGCATGTTAGCTAGAACCCTTAGGTTGTCTCTAGGGATTCGTTCCTTATTTTTGATTGAATAATTATTACTAGTACCCTATGTGATTGTGTGTGATGAGCCAGATGTATCTGGTTATACTAAGGCATTATGAAGCATTGGCCAATGCTAAATACATACCGAAGTGGTTAACCTTATACAGATGGGATAGCTTATTAGCTAAACCTGCATGAACTGAACCCGTATATACCTATATATTATTTATGAAGAGATTGGTGAAGGGATTTTTGTGACGACCTTGACCTTCATATAGCTGCAGATATACTGAAGGGAGTGGTAGTGATGGAGTGTTCCTTCAGATTTCTTCTCCCTCCTGCAACCAAAGGAATGCATGTAAATTCCTATTTTAAGTTGATTGTTGTAATTGGTTGTGTTAGTCTAAACTAATTGATTGTATTCTTTTCTAAACTGGTTGCACCTGTTAAAATTTCAGTATCATGGCACCTAGACCCAGAGGCAGAGGGCAGAGGTTGTAGAGCAGCAGCTGCCTATGTCCCAGAATATGATCTTGCGGATATTTCGGTGGAGGATCCAGTGATAGACCCAGTAGTAGATCCAGTAGAGGATCCCATGGCAGCTCCGGCTGGAGTTCCGGCTGCTGCAGATGTTGTCCCACCTAATGTCCCTGTTGCTAGGGGGCAGATAGACCAGATTTGGAGAGTTTTGGGTGAGGTATCCACCCTGATCTAGCAGCAAGCTGCTGTTAACCATAGTAATGGGCAAAATCCGCCCGGTCGTGAGAGAGGCAACCAGATTGCAGATTCGATGAGACAGTTTAGGAGGATGTCTCCTCCTCCCTTTCATGGGCATCCTGATCCCATGGAGGCGGAGAGGTGGTTGGTGAGGATCGATAAAATCTTTGTAGCCACAGGGTGTCGAGATTAGGACAAGGTAGGATTAGCTACCTATGTATTAGACGGTGAGGCTGACTTCTGGTGGAGGTCAGTGATAGCTGAGATGGGTGTAGATGGAGCCCCACTCATGTGGGAAGAGTTCAATGATTGGTTTTATGATCGATACTTTCTTGAGGAGGTCAGGATTCAGAAGGAGGCAGAGTTCCTCCATATCTCTCAGGGGAGCCAGACTGTGGCGAGATTTGCCGAGCTATCGAGGTTCGCCCAACATCTTGTAGATACAGAGGGTAAGAAGACCCGTCATTTCGAGAGAGGTCTTAGATGAGATATCAGGGACTGAGTAGAGGTATTCCTAAGTAGTAGCTTCTCCGAGTCAGTGAGGAGGGCTACTGTGGTTGAGAGGACGCAGTCCAGAGGGACTGAGGAGGCGAGAGACTAAAGGGTGCTGGGTGCTGCCTAGGTCAGCATAGAGTCAGAGGAGGTATCCTGGCAGAGATGGCAGGCAGAGATATGTGCCTGGTGATTAGAGGAGACCCAATGGAGGGGTCCAGGCTAGCGGAGAGTCTAGTCAGAGGATGGTTAGTGCCAGTTGCCAGAGATGCGGCAGATTCCACATGCCCAGGCCATGTTTCGCACTGGTAGGAGCATGCTACCGTTGTGGGCAGCATGGTCATCAGATCCGTGAGTGTCTGCATCCCTCCACATACCAGTTGCTCCAGAGTAGACCTTATCAGTCGATTGAGGCATCGTCGACTGCAGCCCCACCTAGGCATCATAGGCCACATCCATACCTAGGAGGTCGTGGAGGCTCGAGGCAGCAGGGCAGGCCTGCGGGTAGAGGCAGATCATAGCAGGCAGAGCAGAGATCTCAGTTTGCACCACTACAGCCGCAGCCTCTACAATCCAGAGCCTTCGCAGATGCCCTACCTATGCAGTCTAGACCAGATGCACCGGCAGTCGTAGAAGGTACCATCTTTATTTCTGGTAGAACTGCCATGAGTTTATTTGATTCGGGAGCTACCCATTTGTTTATTACACCTAGTTGTGCATGCCATATTGGGTTAGTCCCCTATTGTTTAGAAACTGCATTATCTATTTACACGCCTTTGGGTGAGACTAGTAGGGTGGAGACCGTCTATAGAGATTGTATGATTAGACTAGGCAAGATGGAGTTGCCTGGAGACTTGATTAGTTTGGACTTTAGTGGATATGACGTGATCCTAGGCATGGATTGGTTGTGAAGACATCATGTGATTATTGACTGCCATAACAAGTCAATCACAGTCAGCAAACCAGATAATCCAATCCACTGTTTCATGAGCCAAGGGTTGAACACCCGTATTAGCTTGATTGCTTCGATTGAAGTTGAACCAGCAAAGGGCAAGGAACTGAGTATTGAGTAAGTACCAGTAGTCCGGGAGTTTACGGATGTATTTTTGGATGACTTACCTGGGTTACCACCCCAGAGGGAGTTGGAATTCAAGATCCAGCTTATGCCTGGTACACATCCGGTTTCTAAGCAACCGTACAGGATGTCTGGACCAAAGTATGATGAATTGAAGGTTCAGATTAACGATCTATTAGCCAAGGGATTTAATAGGCACAGTGCATCGCCTTGGGGTGCATCGGTGTTGTTTGTAAGGAAGAAGGATGGCAGTATGAGGTTGTGTGTAGACTATAGACAGTTGAATCAAGTCATTGTCAAGAACAAGTATCTGTTGCCAAGGATAGATGATCTTTTTGATCAGTTGAAGGGAACCTCCTGGTTTTCTAAGATAGACCCGAGGTCAGGTTATCACCAGTTGAGAGTAGCTCCAGATGATGTAGAGAAAACGGCGTTTCGTACGAGATACGGCCATTTTGAGTTCTTGGTGATGCCGTTTGGGTTGACGAATGCCCCAGTAGTCTTTATGGACTTGATGAACCGAATGTTCCATGAGTATTTGGACCACTTTGTGGTAGTCTTCATAGACGATATTTTCGTCTATTCAAGGACAAGGAAAGAGCATGAAGGTCATCTTAAGGTGGTTTTGCACACTTTACGCATCCATCATTTGTATGCCAAGTTTAGCAAGTGCCAATTCTGGTTGAAGCAGATTTCCTTTCTTGGGCACATTATATCTGGAGATGACATATCAGTGGATCCAACCAATGTGAAGGTAGTGTCAACGGGCAATAGCCTAGTCACAATAATGATCAAAAACCCATATACATGGAACCCAAAACATATGTCCAAAATCATGGTTTCAACTGGCAACTATGTCTTGGGTGTGTATCGAATCATTTGATGCACAAAACACGTTCAAACAATCCAATTACAGATGTAGGAACTCTTGAAATCAAGTTTAGTATAAAAGGGAATAGTTTGAAATAATAAACTCGGTTAAAAGCCACTTTAGTATAACGTACCCAAAATCTTTATAAAAATTCATTTTAATTATCCGCTAGTGCAAACAATCTCTAGACACTCTAATCCTAATGGTACATGGGTTGAAATTGAATAAAACATTTTTATAGCGGGAAACTAGGCAGGTTGGAAAATACGGGAAAATTTGTCAAGGGCGCTCGAGCGGCGTCGGGTGCTCACTTTCTAGGTTTTGTTCACATTTGGGTTTTGAAATTTTAAAAAACACAGGCAAAGTGCCATTGATAGCGCTCGAGCGCTATCGAGCGCCCTTGAATTACCTCTCAGTGCCTACTTGGGCGCCCGAGCGGTAATCCAGGTGACTGTTCAAAATTTTGGGTTTCTACAACTTATGAAAAATTGCGTAATTCAATAAAAATTCCAGTCCTCCTCATCCAATGCAACAATCCAATTTGATATCATGTGAAATCATTGTGTAAACATTCTAGGATAGTTTAGGACAATTAAAACCACATATATAGTTCAAATGAGTCAAGATTATTCATGGAAATCATGCTTGGACAAAATTTTGTAAAGGTTGTAACCTACACTAAGCTCTTCTAAAATCATTTCTAATCATGGGAACTTATCATCCAATCATCCTAAACCACTTCTAATAATCACAGACATTAAAACTAACCATTTACATTCCAAATCATTCACAAAACATCTTGTAAACACACGTATAATCTCATTCATCGACTAACCAATGAAAATTTTTGTTTATGCACATTGGAAGGGACTACTTACCTTTTCTGAGATTAAATCCTTCTCTAACAGCACTGTAAATCACTCCAAAATTGATCCAAACGAACTCAGCAAACCCCTTTTAACATACGATTACAAATTTTAGAACTTAGATCAACTCAAAACTAAAAAGAACAGTAAATCGACCATTGCTTACCTTAAATCCGAGTGAAATCACTCTTCTTCTCTCCTTCTGATCTGTTTCAGGAGTGCAAGAGATCAGGGTGTTGAAACTCATGTAGGGAAGAAAGGGAGAAGAGAGGTGCGGCTGTTCACTTGTCTTGGATGTGAACAGTTGCATAAAGAATAGGTTTAGTTTATTATTTTTTTGTTTTTTTACTCTTTTGCCTATACTAGTATTAACCCTAGTATTCACCCTTTTTACTACCTTACCCTTCACATTCTTCAAACCGAAACACTAACCCTCAACCAAGTATGGTTTGAGTCGACCTCCACCTTCTCTAGGGGGGTTCGACCACCTAAAAATTTTCTTCTTCCTTTTTTTTTATTAGAACAATCACAACAACAAAAATAATAGCATAAATTTGTAAACTTACCTTAGATTAACTCTCCAAATCCTCCGGGTCACCTTGGACTTCTCCGGGTTGAACCAATTCCTCATCCCCTACATTATTAATAACTTTGATTAATTTATTTATTTGTCACAATTATTTTATTAATAAAATTTGGGATTTTACATTTTTGTAATGCCTTAGACCCATACCCAGCAAGATATTGTCCGCTCTGGGCCCAATGGGCCCTCACAGATTTGTTCTCGAGGGATAACACAAGAAGACTTCCCAGTGGTCACCCATCCTATCACTGCTCTCACCCCAGCACGCTTAACTTGAGGGTTCCAAGGGGATTTAGTCCCGTGTTATGCCTTAAAAGGCCTCTTGCTTTGTAAGGGATCACAAGACTACTTATAGCATCCCAGAACATTGTGGGATCCCAACCATATGCACATCCTCGCCTGGTAGCTCGCCGAGTGAGATTACCCATTCACCCGTCCACTTAGACAGCCAGAATGTCACATACTCCCCTCCATGGGACAACACGTCCTCGCGTTGGGCAGAACCCCCATACTTTCTGGTCGGGGCAGTCTCTGATACCATTTGTAACATCTTGAACCCATACCCAGCAAGATATTGTCCGCTCTTGGCCCAATGGGCCCTCACAGATTTGTTCTCGAGGGGTAACATGAGAAGACTCCCCAATGGTCACCCATTCTAGCACTGCTTTCACCCGAGCACACTTCACTTGAGGGTTCCAAGGGGATTTAGTCCCGTGTTATGCCTTAAAAGACCTCTTGCTTTGTAAGGGATCACAAGACTACTTATAGCATCCCCGAGTATTGTGGGATCTCAACCATATGCACATCCTCACCTGGTAGCTCGCCCAATGAGATTACCTATTCACCCGCCCACTCAGACAGCAAGGATGTCACATCCAAGGTAAGCCTTCTCTCCAACTTTTACATCATATATATGAAATCCATGCAAGAATGGGCATGTTTTGTTCATGTTCTCATCCACTTTCTGAAGATCTTTCTTCATTTCTTCATTTTTAGTTTCATTCCCTTCATTAAAGCTCCGTTTAGTAACGGTTTTGCTTTCTTGCTTTCAAAAGCAAGAAAGCAAAAAAGTAATTTTTTGTTTTTCAGAAGATCTTTTGTTGAAGTAAAACTGTTTGGTAAACTTTTTCTTTGCTGCTAAGAAGCAAAAAAGCATGTTTGGTAACTGCAGTAGCATATAAATTGCATTTATGCTATCGTATAAAACTACTATAAACAGTTGATGCATTCTACTTAAAAATATACTTGATGTATATTATAATGGTAGTTTTTTATAGACCTAGCAACGAGTCGGGTTCGGGCGGGTCATAATAGGGTTGATCAATGATCAGGTTGAACCCATTTATTGGCAAGTTAGGAAAACCCAAACCGAAACCCAACACGCCAACCCGATTAATATTTTTTACTTTTTTCAATTTTTAATTATAAAAAATACACCAATAGAAATAATGTGAATTAGTGATACAATTTAGGGTTAAACAAGTCATTATTAGGTTAAATCAACTCATTTTCTAAATTACTTTTTTTCTTTCCTCATTATCAAGTTAAACCATGGTTTACCAAACTGGCCGGTCCATATCGGGATCATCCGATTAAAAGGATCGCTTTGGACTAGCCGATATGGGTCCGGTCCATATCGGGATCATCCGATTAAAAGGATCGCTTTGGACTAGCCGGTACGGGTCCGGTCCATTCGGTCCATAGCGGTACCGGCCGGTCCGATCCATAACTGGTCCAATGTGAAAAATTCAGGAAAATTTAAAAATAGCAATAAAATCTAAAAAATTGGAAAAATTAATTTATAATTATTAAAAATTATAAATGATTGATATAAATATAATAAAGTTGATATTATGTGTTATAATATCAAATTATATCTTTATGTTATAATATATCATTATTTGTCAATTTATATTATCACAAAAAGTAACATATAACATATAATTTGATATTTTATGTTATATTTGTCATAGCATATAATTTTATATATTTCAAATTATATTTAAAACAACTTATCATGTTAAATTATATGTCAAATTATATTATATGTTATAACATATAATATGATATGCTATAATGTCAAATTATAAAAAATAACATACTATTTGTTATAATTATCAGATATCAAAATATATGTTATAATTTAACATAGATTTTCATCTTTATCATGTCTTATATCAATCATCTATAATTTATAACATTTATAAATGAATTTTTCTTATTTTTTGCACTTTTTTAAAATTTTCAAAAAATTTAAAACTAGACCAGCCGGTACCGTTTCAGACTGGACGATACTGTTCTGGACCAATCGGACCGGACCGATACCGGCCGATCCAAAGCAAATAAAAAATTTCTAATTTTTTCTCCAGATCGCTTTGGACTGACCAGTCTAACTGGTCCGGTACAATTTGTACTTGGATCGAGCTGGACAGGTCTGGTCCCTGATCCTGATCTAGAAAACCATGGGTTAAACGGGTCTTTATTGGGTTAGATTCAAGTTGACCCGAATACGAGCGGGTTACTAATCCCCAACCCGAAATCGACCCAACTATTACACAAGTAAAACCGAACCTGTTTATTCGGATTGGATTCGGGTAGGTTGGGTTTTGTCGAGGGTTTTAAAAGCAAGAAAGTAAATTTAAGGTTAAAGTGAGAAGCAACATTTTTATGCTTCTCTTGAAAAGCAATGAAATTGGTTTTTTGCTTCTTATAAATTGCTTCGTGTGTGCATAACCAAACAACACTTTTGCTTTCCAAAGCAATTTTTTGCTTTCAAAAGCAAAAAAACTGTAAAATCCCGAATTTTTAATAACATTAAATTTTAATTTTATGGTTGCTAATTGGTTTAATTGATGGAAAATTTCAGAAATGGAGAAAAGTAAGTTATTTAGAAGAAAATTCAGAAATTTAAGATGCAATGAACTATTAAAAGAGTAATGTGGTTAGTTGAGTTTCATTGGCTGGGTTTTCAACGATTCCGTAGTGTGTCAAGCAAGTGATCAAGACATATTTAATAGTGGTTATGTAGGAAACCTTGCTGGAGTTGCAAGTATAGGATCAAGGCTTTAAACAACATTCTGGCGGCAACTATAAAAGGGGAGCTAGATTTCGATCGACAGTTTGGTTTGTTTGTTGCTCGAGTGTTTGAAGATCAGAGAGGAGAAGAAGAAGGTCTAGGGTTTGAGAAGAAAAACATTTAGAGCAAATCGATTTCAGCAAGGGAAAGGTAGTGTGTTGTTGTTGGATTGAACAAAAGAGAGAAGAAGTGCTGATCAGATCTAAGTAGCTAGAATTTTGTGAAGAATTGGAGTTGGACAGGTAAGATTACATTCAGTAATTGTGGTTTTCTCTCAAATTAGTGATGACGAGTTATTCAAATTGATTCTGGATAGATCTGGTCATTTTGGATAAAAATCAATTCTGATTGTGAGATGGAGAAGAACCTGTAGAAGCTTATGTTCATGGAATCAACAGTTGTTTAAGCTCAAATCGAAGCTCTAGAGGTAAGTAGCACCTCTGATTTCGTTTTTGGTTGATTGAATTGAAGTAGTGAAGTGATTTGTGCGGCTGGTTTGCTGAACCTCTGTTTTTGGATGAAAATGGCGCCTATTATTGTTGTGGTTGTTTTCACAGTTGAATTAAACCCAAACATGCATAAAAATATTGGCTAGAGGAGTAAGAATGATTAGAAAGTGGTTTGAATGAGAGAGAACATATCAGTCTATGTGAAATTTACATTGCCGAAATCAGCACTTATGTATTTGGCTGGGCGCCCAGGGGCTGCCTACTGCCCCAGGGTAGGCGCCCATTGCCAGAGTTCATGTTATTATAGCTGGGCGCCCAGGGCAGCCTAGGCCCCCTGTGGTAGGCACCCAGAGTAAAAATCAGCTCATTTAACACCAAATGGTTAATTTAACTTGGGATTTATTTTAAGGGATTACGTAGAGTTAATTACTGGAAATTGGTGAGTGAGGAGTTGATTAATTTAGTAACCAAAGGGGAAGGATATTCATGAAAAGGAAATAATATTGAATATAATCAAAGACACATAACTACTCTAGGTGTTTAGTAGTTGCATAAGTAGGTGTTTATAGAAATTCTTTTGTAAGCAGCACTTAACTGGAATTAATTGAAAATATTCTAGGTGATCATTGCTGAGAAATTTAGTTAATTAAAAGGAAGGGAATGTTTTATAATATTATGTTTATACAAGCAATTGACCATAAAATGGAGGTAATTGCTACATGCTAAATACTAAACTTGTAATAGGCTATCAAGACTGAATTGTTGATGTTCCAGAAAAATTTTACAAAAAAAATTCTATTTAAACAGTTGGTTCCATATTCACTCATGTTTGGTAAATGGTTGCTGAGTAAAGAGTGGTGCTAGAGAATTTACTTGGTAATTGGAAAGACTATAAGAAACACTTGTAAGAATTATTGTTAGATTAAACTGTGTTGATAAATTTATGATTTTATGAATACGGTTGAACCTTGACTATTAGCATTTGATTTCACCTTGGATTAGACAGGATTGTCATGATTATGGAAATCTTTACATTGAATCGGTTTTTGTGCAAATTCTACGAAAAAGGATTTTTACTGAATATGAATAATTGGATTTGGTTTTGGATTTGGTTTTCCTCCATGTACTTGGAGAGTTGGATTGATATGCCCATGTACTTGGGTAGATGCTGTACCTCCGTGTACTTGGGGATGCCCCATGTACTTGGGATGTTTACACCTTTGTGTACTTAGAGATGCCCCATGTACTCGGGATGATATGATCGTGATAGAGATGGTTTGGGTTTGCTGAACATCGTGTTTGATTTTGTTATTAGAGTTTAGTGGGCATAGCTCAACATGGATCCATTTATGAGCTAGATAGTGGAAAGGATTGTTCTTTGCTAGTTGTAATTCTTTGTTCACACACGCGTTTCCATTGTGTACTCGATGAGGCCTTCTCTATACTGGTGGGTTGCGGCTATCTCTCATTTTATCGTGTACTTGGACTATGACTGGTTAGTACTTGCCAACCCTTTGTTGTACTGGTTGGGTTCTCCAGCAATAAGATGAAGATCGTGTACTCGGCTTCGCACATAAGCCGGGAGGCGGCACAGTGGACATTGATATTACCCTAGTTAAAGGCAGTCTTATTTCATGAGTCCTGTTGTGACTTATTAAATATTGATCGATATTATGGATTTGACTATTAAATGAAGTCTGTTTATTTTGTTTGGATTAAGGCTAGTCTCCTTAATGTGTTTCCTCCATGATGGAGAGGCATTCCATGAGGGAGTGGCTGCAGCAACTCCATTTCCACCATGAGGGTGATGATATGGATATTTGAGATGTTGCAGTTGTTCTTAGACTGGATTGTCTGGAGCTAGGTCTTAACCTATCAAAATACTCAAATTTCATTATTATTATTGTTTGGTTTATACGATGGATTCGGATTATTCGTGTTATCGTCACTACTATATATGTTTAACTGATTCATGTTTTAAAACTGCATGAAATGTCTTTGAGCATGCATGTGCTACTTACTTGGATATTCGTATCTCATACCGTTTTGTTTTGTTTTGTTTTTAGATCTTGGAAAGAACGATATCGGCGGGTAAATGTTTAGATCATGTGAGTATATGAATATAGATATGGTATTTCATTTAAAATGGGTTTAGTTGACTCTGATTATTTATCTTACTGTTTTTTTTCTTCACATTTTCCTTTACTCTGATATTGCGATCTTGTGTGGAAAAGTTAACCCTTCGGAGACAAGTTATGGTTTTGCTATGTAACTCAAATTCGGGGCGTTACAAAAACACTTCTAAAAAGCATTACCAAACGGTACCTAAATGATCTCCCATGGTAAGGGGAAGAAGGTTAGACTAAATGGGAGGTCGAGAGAGTGCGTTAAGGCCATTTTAAGTCATGTTTAGGTCCATCTCTCCATGTTTCTTTCTATTTGATAAAGAGAAGGGCATGTTCTCCTCCTTACTCAAGATCTAATGTACCCCTTTAAATCCCCCACCATCCCTTCTTTATATATGCTTTCCTAGATGATTTTTAGCATGCTTCTATTTATTGCATCCGTGAAGTTAGTAGCATGAAGGTGTGACTTCTCATGAGCACTTAAAAGTATGCTTCACACACCTTAATAATTAATGCATGCTACTCGTCTCCTATAAGTTGCTGTATTTTCACAAGCATCACACACTCATAAGGGTATGTTGCACATGCATGGTACTCCCCAAGAAATCATGCGTAGGCCTTTCCTTTATAGGCTTGGTAAATTTCTCCCATGAGTACTAATATGATGCACACTCTTTCTTGTAACTTTAATACCTTTTCCCTATTTGTGTAGTCACTGTTACTTGGTTTTGATTGATGCTTGAGCATGTATGAGGTTTGGCAAAGAGACCATAGCCAAGATCTATCAGGTCATTTATTCTCCTCCACTAATTAAGTAGAGGAAAGTCTAACAAATACAAGGGATGGGATGCTTTGATCCTGTCCATTGTGTGAACTCTGTTTTATGAATAGAAGAGCAAGGCCCCAAGCCTTGCTCTCCATTTTCATTTGGTTTAAAATCAACTTAGGTGTTTAAAAGTAGGTTCAAAGCCTAACCTCAAACCACTGTGGGCCTGCCCAGGGGCCTACAGTAGCCCTGGTCTTCTGATGCGGAAAATTATTTAACACATTTTCTTAGTCATATTTAGTGATTTTAGAGTGTTTTGTAGGTTCTTAGGACATTTCATTAGAATTTTTTGTGTCTTTTATATTTATTTAATTTCTGAGAATTCTTGGCATTTCACAGGTCTTTAACTAATGATTCAAGTTAAATTTGAGCTAAGGAGAAAGGTTGAATTCGAGCTAGTGCCATGACAAAAAAAACTCAGCCGAGTTGACCCAGTCAACAAATAGTACTGCTCAGTGTTTGGGCTATAACTGGAGCTACAGACCTCGGTTTCAGATGTTCTTTAGATTGTTAGAAATATAAGATAAAGATCTAAAACTTTTGTGAAGAGTCCAAGACCCAATTACACCATCTTAAATGTCGAAAATTAGTAAGAACAGAGAGGTCTGTATTTGCCCAAAAAACAGTTGCAGCCCAGACCCATTTTGTTATTTGGCCCATATCTGGAGTTGTAGAGCTTGAAAATTAGTAAGGTTATGTGTTTTAGAAAGCTAAAAAGTTTTCCTAAAATTTTCATGAAGGGCCCCACTTCAATTGAGCTTGTTTAGGTACTCTAAATTTAGTTGCAAACTGTATTAAGAAACTTTCTAATTTAGTGAATCTCAAGAGAAGAAAAAATATAAAGTGCTCTAATTGGAAGATTTAGACTTATGGAAATAAAGTTTTGAAGATGGAAAGAAGTTATAAGGTTGTGTGCACGTTTTTGGCTTGGGGGGATTGGAATTAGAAGGGGAGGAAGAGACTTGAGCAGAAGGATTTTGGAGAGAAGCAAGAAGAGTGGCGATTTCTGCAGCAAGGATTAGCTTCTACAGACAAGAGTTCTTCATCTTCTTCTTATTTTTTTTATTGCTTTGATATTTGGGTTGTAGAACTCTGATGTTGGATTCTTATTTTGATGGTTATGGGATTATTTTGTTAGATATGAGTGGCTAGTTTTCTTATTCTAGGATTTGGATGTAATCATTGGATTTTAATTTGCATATGAAATTGCAATACATTATTTGTTGATTAAATTTGGTGATTTTGGATTTTAATTTTGCAATTAATTGGCCATTGCTTGCATATTTAAGATGTTGAAGGATGGAGCGAAAGTAGAAATTCAACATTAGTTGGTGAATTCATCAAACCTGGGTAGTGTAGTTTAGAAATAACCACACACCCTTGTGACTCTCATCTAAGACTTCCATAGATCTTAATGAACTTATTTTAATTACTATGATCACGAACGTAGACGTAGGATTAATATAGGTATAGATGTCATACCTTGAAAGAGGATAATGCATGCACATGGGAATTCAGTCATTTTAATTAACAAAGAATGGATGCAAGCAATAATATGTAAATTCATTGAAAGAATCCAATTGATGAAACCCAAATCCTAGAACTCATTCATAATTGATTTCTCACTTTTGAATTTAGTAATTTATTTCTCTTTTATTATTCTGGAAATTTGTCATTGAGATTTGGAATTGTCTAAATAATATAGGAAATTTGATTAATTGGTATTTGAATCTCCTCCTTATGGATACGATACCTTGTTTGCTCTATTCTACTTGTCATGACCCATATACTTGTGGTACTGTCCAAATTTGCAATCATCTTCCCAAGAGCACAAAGAACCCAAGCCTATGCTAAAAATTGCATTTTTGGTATTTTTATGCTTGGCCGAAATCTTAGTTCGGTTAAGAATAATTTTGTACATAGCCGAAATTTAATTTTGGCTATGTAAAAAATTTAGGTCTACCGAACTGTGTTTTCGGTCAACCTATAAAAGTCACAGAAATGCAATTTTGCCCTTTTTAATTGTTTCTTAGCTTTTTTTTTATTAAATTAAACAAATCCAACCGGGTTTTAGGTCATCCTATAACCCCAAATGGGCCTTGGCCTAGTCGGCCCAAATTGAATACCGGTGGGCCTTCCAACGGGGCCCACCCCTTCTGACTAATTCACTTGACTAAATTAAACAAGAAATGACTTAATTAAGGGCTGTACCTTCCAAGGCCCAATTTGAGACATGCTTGGGTAGGGACAGATGATTTGGCCGTGACTTAGGGTTTGGGCCTACTGGGCCCTATCTCTTTCAAAGAGGACCCGCTTATCAAAAAGGGGAGGGATACACATCCTTTACCCACAAAAGACTTGCGTTTCTCAATCCAAGCCTAGGAGGTAGGCCCCAAGTCCATCCCTAGTCCCATTGAATCTAAATCATAACAAAGATAACAAAACTAAAGGAGACCATAGTGAGGCCCACCTTGAGGGCCCACAAATCATCCAGTCTCATTAAAAAGGCATAAAACTTAATTCTTTTCTCTTTTTAACCTTAACTAAACAATTAACAATTAGTCAAACTTAACCAAATCCTAAAGGGTTTCTAGGCATAGGCTAAGCCTGAAAAAGGACATATGGGCTATCCTTTAGCCCATATTGGAGTCCACGTGCCTTCCAACAAGGCTCGCCTAAATAGACCAAGATCACTTAATAAAGAAATAAAAACAAATAAGGGGACCTACACCACTCATGTGGTCCCCACATAAAGACCTAATTAATGAGTGCATCTCTGTTTAGGACGGGTGAGGTAAAATAAGTTGACTCATAACCAGGATGACCCATGGGACTCGTCACCCGACGGGGCGAACTGGGGAGTCTATGGACTTCCTTGAATCGTAACCGAAAACTTAAATGAAATCTCAAGCTACAGACCACCTAATAGACAAACACTAGGCACCCAGGTGGTCTGCCTGCACCCCATTAGGCAATGGCGACTCTCCATTTGTAACGCCCCAAATCTGGGTCATTTTTTTTTACTCAGAATCAAGGCATTAATTAGTGGTACATAACAATCAGCTCAAAAGATAGAGAATAAAAGAATTAAGAGTTATCAGAGTGCTAGGAAGCTTAAATTATTCATTAGAATCTGATTCTTACTATTAGATCAAATATTCAAATAAAAGACAAACTACAACTTAACTAACTCCCAAACCTCTACTAGTTTACCTACTATCATTTTAGGAATATAAAAATACCTACATGCTACTCTTGACTTCTGAAAACAAAACATTTCTTTATATATAAAGAAAAAAAAACATTTAAATATATATATAAAAGCAAGACGTCCTCTCCAAGATCGCCTGAAAACAAAACATTTAAAAGCAAAAATGAGAAATAAAATCTCAGCAAGTAGCAACATGCATGAAAGAAAACCATTATATATATATTCTTTACAAACCTTTCATGAGTTGCAAAACAATATCACAAGTATCGTTAAAACAAGAAGACAAGGCCATATAAATCAAATCTACAATTTTTCCCAAATTAATACAAATAGTTTTTTCCAAAACAATTCATCATGTTAATCGTGTCATTTTAATATTTCTTTCAAAACCGTTCTTGTCAAAACATGGCTAAACCGATCAATCAATCTCTTTCATTTTAAAAGAAATCAAATCATTTATAATTAGTAATTAAAGCCCACCTTCAGGTAGTAGCCTACCTTTACCGTAGACCACATCTCCTCCACAGGAGAATGCACATCTCTAGACCGCAGGCACCCCCAGTAGAAGATAACATAACTCAACCGTAGAATGTGAAAACATAGCACCTACATCTCCCTCGCAGGAGATAGCTTCCTCACCCTCAAGTGGTAACTTACACACCCATCTTTCATGTAGGATGCAACCACAAAGTAATCACATCTCCTCTACATGAGGTATCTCCTTTGTAGGATGCAATCTCATCGGAATTACATCTCCCCCACAGGAGGTAACACGTCTCTCCCGCAGGAGGTGACATGCACATCTCCCCTGTGGGATGCAATCACATCATGATTACATCTCCCCCACAGGAGATCTCTCATCTGCAGGATGCAATCCAATCTGGACTACATCTCTCCCATAGGAGGTAATACATCTCACCCGCAGGTGGTAACATACATATCTCCCCTGTAGGATGCAATCATATCGTGATTACATCTCCCCCACAGGAGGTCTCTCCTCTGCAGGATGCAATCCAATCTGGACTACATCTCCCCCACAAGAGGTAACACAATCCAATCATTCCATGATACATGGAAGAGTAAAAATCCACAATCCAAAGTTCGTATATAAAGTAGTTTGTTCATGTTTAATCAATAATCCAAAACCTTTTGCCAATACTTATTATATTTCAAAACATAGGCTCAATGTACTCAAATCTATTATAAAAGTATTTAGATCAATTCTAGAACTTGAATCACGTCTAAAACAATGTTTTGCATGTGTAGAAATCAACCAAATCAATTTTAAACAAATTCTAGAACCAAAACTCTCTTTCAAGTCAAAACAAAACATATTTCAGTAGAACGTACCCAAACTTTGTATAATTTTTATAAAATTAATTGACCACTGAAAACAACTCATAAACACCAAATCTTATTTGTACATGTGTTTGATTTGTCTAAAAATCATTTTATAATAAAAATCTAGGTATATTTTCCAAAATCAGAAAATCTAGGCTGGGCGCTCAAGCGGTCTTGTCTAGCGGTCTTTGAAACAAAACAGAATAAAACAGACGCTCAATAGGGTGCTCAAGTGACTTGTCTAGCGGCTTTTGAAACAAAATAGAACAAAACAGGCGCTCAAGCGACCTGTCTAGCGCTCCCTTATTTAACATGGGCGCTTAACAGGACCCTCAAGCGATTTGTCAGGCGCCTATACAAAATCACAAATTCTGGGTTTTCTTTAATTCGCGAAATTTCATTCTAAATCCGAATAACATTAAACCAACTCCTCAAATCACTTCTAAATCATATATTTCCAACCTCTAAACATGTTACATCATTCCAAATACATCTAAACATAGATTTACAATAAATCTAAATCAAAACCTAAGGAACTCAATACTTTAAGCATGCTTAATAGTTTTCATAAACCCCATCTAAGATCAATCAAACCCACGAAATCTATTGTATAAAATATATGGTTTAGTATCTCGAATCATCATACATTAATTCCAGATCAGATCCAAACGTTTAAACCTAAAATCATGCAATGATTAAACAAAACGAGGTGTTACTACTTGCCTCAAAACGCAAAATCCTTCTTTTCAAGGTACAGCCAAAATATGCTATTATTGCACCATTCTAGAGACCTCAAAACATCATCTCCACCGTTAAGATTGAAGCTCTATCAGTTGCGAACAAAAGCCCCAAATTTTAGGCCGATCCGATGGTTGAATCATTCTAGTTCGCACTTTGATGAACACTAGTCAGAAATTTCTACAACACCTTCTCTCTCTATATTTCCTAAACGTGAGAGCCCTTCTTTCTCCTCCTTTTCCTCTATATGACTTGATTAGAAGAAACCCTAACTCCTCCCTAAAGCCTCACTTTCATAGGCTCACCCAAAATAGAAGTCCTGTTTGGTTTAAGAAACTTTCTAACTAACCCCACTAGGATTCTTAATCTCACTTAGAAGCTTTTCTAATCTTTCACAACTCCTCCTTTTAATTCTTCCCTCTTAATACTAAATAAGAGAAACTTTTATTTTTCCTAATTTTCGTGCTAATTATTTCCCATATTTTTAAATATTTCAAAAACTCTCAAAAACTCCTTTTTTCCTCAACTTAAGACTTCTAATCAACTATAATTACTAATATGCCATTTTCCCACTTATTAAGTTATAAATATCATTATTAATAATTAATTTAAACCTAACTTAGGTCTAACATAATTTCTCAAGTCTAATATTAATTTAATTAATCTATTTAATTATTTACAAATAATTAGTAAGAATTGACCAAAATACCCTTCTCTTGATAATTTCATATCTACCCATTGGATTTCTTCTAAATTTCCAAATTTATTATCTATAGTATTCTTGGCTATAATTGTAGCGCCCCAGATCCGGGTCTGCCCTATCACAGCACCAACCCGTACCCGAGACCTACTTATGGGCCCAATAGAACCAGATTTACACAATTAATCCTGGGAAATTACAAAGTAATCATCAGAGTGCATGACTAAAGAAGCATGGAATAAAAATTTCCATCTAATCAAAATGTCATCTGTACTATAATCTTCAAAACATGATATATATGTGAATAAAATACAACTAAGGCAACTAACCATTTACAATGATCTCTCCAAAATATATAGACATGTACAAAAGATATCTCCCAAGAGTATAGGTCCAAAAATAATATTTACATCTCATATACAATCTCCAAGACAAAATACATCATTATAAAAAGAACCCTACTATGGTTGGTAGAAATCCTCTGGCTTGAACTAAAGCTCACCCTCAATGCCTGCCCCAATACGCGACTCACCAAGCGGATCTGAAAACAAATCTGGTAAAACAAAACACGCGTGAGACTTAAAGTCCCAGTAAGCAGCAAACATGCATGCAGAGAAATAGTTTATGCAATTTCGTAACATCATGGTAATATTCACAAGTATAAGATACCAAATGTAAACCAAAACATCTCAAACAGATATAAAGTGAAATTCCAAGTCAAATATCTCAATCGGGTAATTCATGAAATCAAATCAACCATTCCAAGTCAAATGACTTGATTGAGTAATTTATGAAATCAAATCAACCATTCCAAGTCAAATATCTCAATCGGATAATTCAGGAAATCAAATCAACCATTCCAAGTCAAATGTCCAAATCAGATTAATGATCGCTATCCAAGATTAAGGCCAGGCGGAGTATTTCAACACTGTCGACGCACTCAAGGCCAAGTGGAGTACTTCTACATTGCCGACGAAATCAAGGCCAAGTGGAGTACTTCTACACCGCCGACGCATCAAAGCCAAGTGGAATACCTCTACGCTGCCCGATGACTCAAGGCCAAGTGGAGTACTTCTACGCTGCCCGAAGAATCAAGGCCGAGCGGAGTACTTCTACACTGCCCTGGTTCATGAAAACCAAAGCCAATCAAACGAGTACCATGAAGCCAATACCAACACACTAATTAGACTCACTGTGGATCCACACTAAGAGCAATGTCCAATTAGACGACTCATAAATCAAACAAACCATTCAATTCCAAGAGTAAAACCAGTGCTTAAACCAAAGCCAAGTGGAATTCCCCATCCACTACCAGTTCATGCCAATGGCAAGTGGAATTCCCCATCCACTGCCAATACATGCCAAGGGCAAGTGGAATTCCCCATTCACTGCCAATAAAACCATAGGTCAAAGCCAATCAAACCATATAAGAGTTTTTCGACACTGCTTTCATAAATCCAAGCCAATCAAAACGAAGGTCATAAAATCCTCAAAACACAATTTCGATGAGTGGGTTGATCTTAAAAATCTCAAATAAGTCACCATACCAAAAATCAATGGATTCCGAGACAAAAAGTTTTGGACCTCAAAAATATTCTAAGTCCGGATAAGAACGTTGACTTTTCGGTATAGAATTTTTCTAGACAAATCTACAAGGAGTTTGGGGTTCAAATTCTGATTGTAGTCTATTGAAGGATATACAAATCATCTAGAATTTTCTGAGCTTTTTAATCACTCGTTTGGATATCAAACTCAAAAAGTGGCCCTTTTTGAAAATCGGAAAAACTGGAAAATTAGGCACAAACTGGAAAGTTGACTTTTTATTGGTTGGGAATTGGGCCTTGGGAGTATTTTTATTGGTTCCAAATGGGGGGTAAAACCTTATTTACATGTAAAGACTTAAGTAAATGGTCTCCATTTACTTAAATGTCTTTCATGTAATAAGGGTGCTATGCGAGAGGCCTGGGTTGTTTGAGAGAGGGTTGGAGAGAAAAAGGCTGAACAAATCAAGAAACAGGGTCCACGATTAGGTCGTGGATTAATCGCCCAGGGGCGATTAGCTTTAGTGTTCGGGCGTTGAGGTTTAAAGTACGGGCGTTGAGGTTTAAAACAAAGGCAGCGCGCGCACGTTGAAGGTTAACGTTCGCGCGCTGAGGCAATACACAAGTTGGCGCGCACGCGTTGAGCTTTGACGTTCGCGCGCTGAGGTTATGGATTAATCGCCCAGGCTAATCCTGATTCGCGATTTAGGATAACAGAGACTTGTTTTTAGGGGTTTTGGCTCAGGATTAATCGCCAAATTTCAGGATTAATCGCCAGGTCAGGATTTTGAAATATTTTGACTATTTTCAACACCAAACTCATGTAAATCATTTCCAACACTTCCAACATCAAATAGGATGATCACAAAACATCCCAACATGCTTTAAAACACTTTCCAAACCAAAGATTCATTCCAAATCTCAAACCCTAATCTGAATTATAATCAATAGAGCTGGAAATCAATGGCAAATCAATAGAAGACTAAGCAAGAGTATTATAAAATCAAAACTCACGAATTTTAGAAGCAAATAGCAACATGCAAGATCATTTCTTCAAATAAATCAAACCCTAGAGAGAGAATACGAATTTTAGTAATTCATTTTGTTTGAAGGGTTTGCTACTTACTTGTTAATAGAGAAGCAACCTCCTCCCCTAGCTCTCCTCTTCTTCTCCTTCTTCTTGAAGCTTTGAAGCAAGCTCCCACAACTCTCTCTCTTGTTCTATACGATCAAGACAAGAGGAAGTGTTCTCAAACACTTAATTAGAAATTAGGGTATCTTTTTATATGCCCAAGTTTTGGGTCTTTCAAATCTGCCCCTAAACAAGGCTTTTATTTAACTAAACCCTAGGGTGTACCTAAGACATACCAGGGGTACCTTAGTGTTATTCGAGTGAGGTACCTTAGTATTAAGTGGGGTACCTTAGTGTTAAGTGGGGGTGTTTGCCTTAGCCACTTCAAAAGGCATGCTTTAGGAATGCTTGGGAGGTGTACCTTAGTTAACACAGAAGGGTACCTCAGTTATATGAGGGGTACTTTAGTTATTTGAAGGTACTTTGGTTATTTGAGGAGGTACCTTGATATTTCAAGGGATTTACCTTAGTCATTCTAAGGGGTAAACTTTGAATAAGCTTAGAGGGTGTACCTCAGTTATATTGAGGAGGGGTACTTAGCTATAGAAGAGGTGTACCTTAGTTATGTGAGGAGGTACATTTAAGTAATACAAGGAGGGTGTACCTTAGGTAATATAAGGGATGTACCTTAGGTATGTTGGAGGCACTTTAGTGATATAAAGGGGGTACCTTAGCTGTATAAGGGGTTATACCTTAGGCAAAACAATGGGGGTTACCTTACTTATATAGGGGTTACTTTAGTTAGACAAAGGGGGTACTTTGGCTATATAGGGGGTGTACCCTAGGTAAAACAGTGGGGTACTTTACTTATAAGAGAGGAGTACCTCTAGGAAATACAAGGGGTGTACCCTAGGTAATATAGGGGATGTACCTTAGAAATGTAAAGGGATACTCTAGCTATACAAAAGGGGTACCCTAGCTATATAAGGGAATGTACCTTAGGTAAACAAGGGGTACTTCAAGTAAGATAGTAGGGTACCTTAGTTAAAATAAAGAGATACCTTAGGCAATACAAATGAGGTATCTTAGGT
Organism: Buxus sempervirens; assembly: GCA_947561395.2. Classification (NCBI taxonomy): domain Eukaryota; kingdom Viridiplantae; phylum Streptophyta; class Magnoliopsida; order Buxales; family Buxaceae; genus Buxus; species Buxus sempervirens. Next base: position 27,938,389 of record OX387182.1, read on the forward strand.
ATAATTAGGGGGGGTACTTTAGGTATACATGTGGGGATACCTTAGGTAAACACAGGGGCACCTTAGGCAAACACAAGAGGATACCTTAGGTAAACACAGGGGTACCTTAGGAAATACTTGGGTGTACCTTGGGTATAGAAGTAGAGTACCTGGGGTATACTTGAGAGGTTATTTGGGTATTCTTGGGAGATACTTAAGGTATACTTGAGAGGTACCTTGGGCATTCTTAAGAGTTACTTTGAATATTCTTAGGGGATAATTTGGGTACACTTGGGAGGTACCTTGGGTACTCTTAGGAGTTACTTTAAGTATTCTTGGGAGTATTTTGGGGTATACATGGGTATACACTAATGTTATCCGAGAGGGTACCTGGGTATACTTTGGAATTACTCTAGGTACACATAAGTCTAACTTTTCAGAAGTTGATTTCCAATTCATTTAAGCTAATTGGAGAGTATCTTAGACAATTGGAACTGAGAAATAACATTGATTAAATTTTCCTTAATAACCTTCATACAGTTCAATTGATTTCTCTAAATCCTCAAGAATAATCCACGTTTACCTAATCTTCATAACACAATTACTTAATTAATCTAATAATCACACTTTAGATAATTAATCTTAATAATTAAGATATAATCCGGGTTGGGGTTTTACAATAATACACACTTGGATTAATATTTATCTTTCCCAAACTTCATATTTAACTTACTTTCTCAATTATTCTAAATTAATTCTTCACTTGTCCTATTACTATTAATTAAAGTCAAATCTATAATTAATCTTCCAATTAATTTAAATTACTATTCCAATTCCCAATAACTCATAATTATTATCATTTATTTAATTACTAATATATACATACTTGGAACATAATGCTTGTAAAACCCTGGATTTTCCTAAAAAATAAAATAAATAATTAAGGGATAAAGTACGGAGAAAATACTAAGAAAGATAATGGTAGGAGAATTAAAGAGAGATATAAATGTTAAAATAGGGATTTAAAGAGAAAGGGTAATTTGGTCATTTCAAATTCATGGAAGGAGGAAGATAATTAATTATTAAGTTAACAAACTCACTTAGACCAAATTTTAGCTTAGTGGAATGTAAGATAATGAACTTAAGGTTTAAAGGGCGGAAAAAGGGCTTAATGGTAATTATATTATTTAGGATCCAAAATTTTAGTATTTTGAGTGGATAATAAAAGTCTAATTACAATTTAGAATTAGGAATAAGAATAAGCACGAAAATTAATTAGGAGATTCCTTAAAAGAGAGTTAAAGGAGTTAAATTAAGGAGAAGGGTGGAAGAGGGAATACACTTAGTATATTAGAGTGAGCTAAACCTAATTAGAATTGGTCTATTAGTGAGACTATAAAAGAGAGGCTTGAAGAGTGTTTTAGGTTTTTGAAAAAAAAGTTATAAGGAGAGGAAAATTCGTGTATAAGTGATGGAGCAAAAATAGGAGAGAAGAGAGAAAAGAAAGGAGAAAAATTAGAAAGAAGCAGAGTTGCAGAGATGGCCGACCAGCCAACTTTGAACAACAAGATAGGGATATCCAACCGTTGGAATGGGCTGAAATTTTAGGGTTTTGATCTACGCATGGAAGACTTCAAACTGAACGGTGGAGATCTTAATTGGAGTAGTCTAGAGGGGTGCGGTTGAGCTCCAAAAATGGGCACAGAAGAAGTTTCTGAAAAATTTAGGTTCATCAAAAAAGCAAGTAGCAAACCCTTGAAATTGGAGGAACTGTATGTTTTTTCGTGATTTTGATGTTTGATCGTATTGTTCTTTAAGTTGGATTTCATTGGGAAAAGCTTAATGGTTTATAAAGATTTGTTTCAATGTGTTACTTTCTTTAAAAACCAAGAAAGAATTGATCATGGTGATTTTAAACTTAGAAAGAAACTCAAGATAAGTATAAAGATGATGAGATTTGTTTAGGATTGTCTCAGAACTAGTTTAGGATAGAAATCAGATGTTTAGAATCAAATCAAATTAATATTATGTATAGAAAGTTCAAAAATTTCGCAAAGAAAAGAAAAACAGTGTTATAGTCGGAGCGCTTGAGACACCGCTCGAGCGCTACATCAGGCGTTAAGCCTGTGAAGTTTAAACAGAATCTGGAAACTTAGCTGCTAGAACAGTTGCCCGAGTGCCCCTTCGAGCGACCAACTGTCAAAATTTCAAAACTTGGGATTTGTGCGCAAAATTAATTTTTAATGATTTTTCTTGGAATTTTAAGGTTGTAACACCTGTAATTAGGGTAATTTGAGATGTAGGAAATGACGGAATTAAATTTGGATTAAGGGTAATTATTTGGGACAATAAATGCAAATAGAAACAAAGTAGTCTAGTTAGGTGGAACATTTGCACTTAGATAAATTTCATTGAGAATTTAGGGATAGAACCTTGTCTAACAAACTTTAATGGACCTAAATTAACTTCAGGAAAGAACCAATAACATAAACCATAAGGTTTGGAGATTTAGGGTATTAATTGGTAAATAAGGATTCTAAAATAAGGAATTTAGGATGGACCAAAGAGTAGGATTTGGGGTAAAAATTGTAGGAAATAAATATTGACATGAATAATGATATAGAAAGATAAACTAAGTATGCCCACACTAACACAACTTGAATATGAACCTTATTATTAAGAATTTGTGTATGCTTTCGTACTTTTCTTATTAAATGACTTGGAATTATGTTTAAGAGCTGTTTAATGGTTATTTTGAGCATCTTTTGGTCGGACACCGTGGTTTTAGAAATTACTGTTGGTTACATCATTTGGGACATGTTTATGAGTATTTGTACGAGGTTTATCATAGAATATTGCATTTTTGAGTTATTCAATGTTGTGAATGTGAGTTGTGTCTAGTAGGCAATGCTTAGTATGGATCCATAACTTAGTTAGGAAGTGAAATGGAATTGGCTGGTAAGTTATTCTTATTTGGAACTCCCTAGTATGCGGTCTGTCGTGCTTGCAAGGTGCGGTGCGACGAAGGCAGCAATCCTCGACCGCTGCAGGTGCGGTCTGGTCTTAGCTAAGCTTGTCGATCGGCAACGGATTTTATTGGTTATTTGGGTTACCACCGTGTGCTTCAATGAGACATCGACTTTCATGAGCTTTATATTGGTCATGTTGATAGGTTACTTGTGACTTGCACATTGGAGCTATGATTTGGCCGTGCTTGAAGTTCACTCGTGACTTGCACATGCACTAGTATTAGTCGTGTTGTCGTGGGTCCATTTATCTTTGATTTGATTGGTATTCCCCTGGTTTGTTATTTCCGCGGAAGCAGGTTTTGTTGTTATTTGGACTGGGGATTGTACTTGCCAACCCATTCATGGGTGATCCGCATTGGTGGTTGACGGAGGAGATAGTAGTGACTGCAGGTGCGGGCTCCATCTATCATGTAAGTCGTGATGTGGCAAAATATGGGGGCAGGAATATCTTATTAAGTGGTTTCAGTTCATGAGTCCTGTTATGTAACACATGTTTGTTTTGGATTGGTAATTGTTATTATTATATCATTGTATTATCGTGGTTTTGGTTTTATCGCCACCTCATGACTATCTTTGTTAATCATTTTGGATTGTTTTACTTCATGCATCTGCTACTTGTTGAGATTTATTCTCACTCTGGTTTCTCCCATTTTTTAGGTACACTTGGCAAGGACGATAAACTTTGGGTTAGTTACAATGGGGTAGTTCTATAGTTGTATTGAAATCCTTGTATATCATAATTGTCGATTAATAAAGAAAATTTGAATTCATATTTCCGCATTTACTCTGATATTAAAGTTAGAAAAAGTTCTAAATTATTCCATATTTTAGTTGCTTTTGTTACTTACCATAACACCTCGGGTTTTGGGAATTGGACCCGAAACCGGGGCGTTTCAATGCTAATTCTCCAATACTTGGATTAATTCTTTATTCCTTAATTTTTTTTCCAAGTTTATCTAACTTATTATCCAATATTTAGATTTATTTCTTATATTACTATATTCAAAAATTCGGGGTTTTACACCATTCCCCATTTCCTTTTCCCGATCCCGAGGGCATGCGAATCTTCACACCTTCGCCAGATATCACGTCAGGAACCAATTAACCCCTAAAGGAGGCATGCACACTCACATGCCCCTCCAAGCAAAGTGCGGATTGTGGATCAATGCGCGCATACTCTCTAAAGGAAACCTCCCTTACGCATGTTGTAAAATCCCGAATTTTTAATTTAATTAAAAATTCTGAATTTAATAATCGTAATTAATTAAGTGTTAATTATTTATAGAAATTTGTAATGACAAGGAGATTAAAGGTATTTTGGGGTTTTTACTCAATTAAGTGCGGAAGAATGGAAATTTCAGTCAGTGGTGATTATGATAATAATTTGAAATTTTCTTTTATTATGTTTAAAATTTATTATAATTTTAGTAGAGTGCTACTGTATGAGTTGGTGGAGTGATAAAGTGTAAATCAAAAGGCTAAGAGGATGAGTAGGTAGGAAGCTTGGTGATCTGGTGAAGCAGTGGATCATGAAGTAGTTTGGAGCACCAACGAAGCCTATAAATAGGCTGCTTATTTCCGTTTTCTGGTTCGTTTTGTTGATCGGAGACAACTTCTGAGAGCTAAGCAGTGAGGAGAAGCTGAATTTCAGAGGATTGTCTGAGTTGAAGAAAATTGGAGTTAATCGGAGGAAGATGCTTTGCTGCTGGAGAAATCAGCATCTAGGAATTGGTGGAGATTCGTTCATTTCAGGTGTAGATCTTAGAGAGATCAGACAAGAACATTCTGATTTGTAGTTAATAAGCAAATCAAGTGAGAATTAGATTTCGAACCAGATTTGGTGTTGCTGATGCAACAGTGACAATCGGCCACTGAAAGTGTTAATTTGGAGGTGCTGTGATCAGAGAATTGTGAGATCTGAGGGGTTGTTCGTCAAGCACAGGTAAGTAGCACACTTTTTCTCGGATTTGCAACCGGAAATTCTGATTAGAACATGTTTCAATTTGCTGCATGTAAATTTTATCATTTGTGAACATTTATTAGTTAATTTTTGAATCGAAGCTTGATTTTCGTTTGTCTTAAATCCAAATCTCTTGGATTAGGTTGTTAACAGAGGAAGAAGAAGGATTTACGTATTATTGAGGTTAGATTTTGGTTCAGTTTTTGCTAGAGTTGAATTTTAGTGAGAAAACTATGTTGCATAAGAATTGGTTTTGGGTGGGCTGAGTACGGCTGACTGGCAAGAGGTTAGTGGTACTCAGCCATATCTAAAAATGTTGGGTGCGCTGAGTAGTGCTGAGTGCGGCCTACTGACCGTAGGTTAGTGCACCCTATTAAAATGGATACCAAGTGCAGCTATTTTTATTAGTGTTATATTTCAGGTTTTAAACTTATAAAAACTAGTTTAAGGGATCCATCTAAGTAGTAAAGATGTGTTTAGGTGGTTATTAATTGCTGAATTGATATAATACTAAAAGGATCAAAGAAGATTAGTGGTAACTGGTTAAAATTTCAGAATCTCTACTCTAGATCCACGGCTGATCTTGCTGTAGAATTTTTAATAACTTGATAAGATGTTTAGAAATCTTCTGGAAATAATATGGTGGAAGAATTAGATCAGGTTATACATATATATAACTTGTAATTAAGTGTGTACTGTTCAATTTCTGCTAGGAGTTAGCATGTGCGGCTGATGTTGCACAAGTAAAATTTTATGGTTTTTAAATTATAAAAGCTAATCTAATGAAACTAACTCGGTGTCATTAAACTTTTAGGGTGGTTATTAGTTAATAAATTTGTATAAACTTAGGTAGTTGGATCAATTTAAGTTGATCAAGAAAATGTGAAGGAATAACTTGAGGCTGAGAATAGGTGTATACATGAGAGAGTTTATCATAAAAAGAATAAAGGATGTTAATAGATCATGTATAGGTATTCTTATAGCATTGGAATTACAAGAATGATGGTTATAAACTTTTCCTTTAAGTAAATTCAAATCTAGAATTATATTGGCATGTTAAAGAGTAGCTGCAGAAATTAAAAATAACTAATAGGTGGACAGTTTAGGATTCTCATTTAGGTGTGCTAGAAATCTTAGAAGAGAAGAATGGTGTTCCATTTTGACTAGAGATGATTCTTCTTGGAGAATATACTGTTTAAGATTCAAAATGAGCAGTACCAAACTGATTTTATTAACAAGGTTGAATTCTGAATTTTCTAAGGATTCTAATTAAATGATAGTCTAAGGGATCTAATTAGGTACTAGTGATGTTACATGAAGATTATTAATTGATAATTTGAGTAAGCCAAATGTGTAGTTAGATTAATGGAAATATTAGTCATTATTCCTAGAGCTTAACTAAAGATTAATTATATTGTGAAATTTTTTAAAACTTAGAAACTCTACAGCAATTTCAAGTAGGTGAACTATGAAACTTTAGCAATAAATACTAAGGAAAGAACTTAGAAAACTTTATCTGAACTAGAAGAAATAATTGAACAGAACCTTTACTAATTTAAAGTACTTTTGTGATCCATATCTTACTACTGAAATTCAGATCGTGATATTATTTAAACTGAGTTTTATCAAAGGTTAGAATGCTGGGCAGAATTTATAAAAGTGGTTTTCTTGAGCTATTTGCTTACAAAGATTTGTTTGCAAATTGATCCTTGGTTTGAAAATACATTTGGGTTTCTATAAGATATTGTTCTGGTCTTGAGTGACCCATGATAAAGATGGTTTGTTTTAGTATTTATTTGCGACCAAAGGTTGGTATATTTGTGACCAAAGGTTGGTCTATTTGCTACCAGAGGTTGGTTTATTTGGTTTAAGGTCTAGCTTATCTTGGATCCAGAGTCTAAGCTTAGTAATGTGATGTGTTGACTTTATTGCTGTAATTGCATGACCATTAGTATTGCCATGACCAGGATAGAGCAGCCCGTATCCTTGGTAGGCCGGGTTGTCAATGCCGAAACCTGGAGTAGGCTGGCATTGGATGACAAAGTTCCTTGGTAGGTAGTCATTTCAGAGTACTGAGTCTATGTTGACCGAACTGTGTACTAGGAGGCTTGGATGTTGCTCTAGCATGCTGAATTACCCAATATAAATGAACTTCATGACATTGGCCTCGATGTTTTGGTTTTTATCGGTAATGGTATTTCCAATTGGTCCGGAATGATCCATGATAAACACTCCAATTGGTCCTGAGTGGCCCATGATAAACACTCAGCTTTCCAAAGATTATGATTTCATCGAAGTGTTGTTATCTGGTTATAAGTGATTTTAAGGTTATATTTGTGATTTGATACCAACGTTAACTTCTTGGCTTACATGTTGAATTTCATTAGCTATATCATCTTTATCTGTTATATTATTGTGGGATTAGTCGGATTAATTGTGTTATCGCCATTGTTACTTACGTATTATTCGATCCATGTTTTTAAAACTATGAAAAATGTATTTGTGCATGCATGTGCTACTTACTGGGATATTCGTATCTCATTCCGTATTGTTTTGTTTTGTTTTTAGCTACTCCTGGAGAGGATGATACCTGTGGCTAGTTGTTCGGTTATGTGAGTTTAGAGTTGTATTGCTGTATTTATTATTATAATTGGGATTGTAGTGCACTCTGATTATTTGGTTATTGTTTCATTCATGTTTTTCCTTCACTCTGATATTGCGATCCTGTGTGGAAAATTAACCTTCAGAGATGAGTAACGGTTTTATTACGTAACCCGGATCCGGGGCGTTACACATGTACATGCCCAACACTTCTAAATAAATTTTATTTAATTAAAACTAAATCCAACGCATGGCTATCTATCAAGCCTCATGCACTCAACCAATAGAATTAAAGATAAATACTTAATATCTTTCTTACCTCATATCTTATGATCTAGCCGTTGGATCAACTTCAAGTTCTTGATTTATCTCCTCCACATGACTAATTATTTAAATCGGATCTCTGATTAGCAAACTAATCTCATTAATCACATATTTAAATTAATTGATAAATCTGGAAAAATTCAGGGTACTACAAAAACACTTGTCAACAGAGGAGGGTTTAAGTAATATGCCTATGTTAGCCCGGAAAAGCAAAGCAAAAGACTGTTAAGAACTGCTTGACAAAATATCTAGCCTTTCGACTAGGTAGAAAGCTTTATTGTTTTCTCAAATGGGTCGTGTAGTTTTAATTCAGTTTGTATTAAGTGCCCAACCAATTCATTATATGAATTGTTTTGCTTCCACGAGAATCTCTGAATAAAATAGCTCATCAATTTTTTTTGGAAAAGAAGGAATGAAGACTGTCAGGAATTGCTTGACAAAATATATAGTTGTTTGACTGGGTAGAAAGCTTTACTGCTTTCTCAAATGGGTCATGTAGTCTTATTTCAGTCGGTATTAAATGCCCAACCAATTCATTATATGAATTGTTTTTTACTTCCACAAGAATCTCTGAATAAAATGAAATAAAATAGCTTGTCAATCATTTTTGGAAGAGAAGGAATGATACCAAGGCAGTTCACACCATTTGCTAGGAAAGAATCACTTCACCTTGGAGGAATGGCAATTTGAACATTAAAAGGATGGCATTGATGAATAAAGCATTGATTTTCAAAGCAGCATGGCAGCTTACAATAGGTTAGAAGGGAATCTGGGCAGACCTTATGAAGGACACATACTTTCCTTAGATTGGTTTCTTAGATGCATCATTTTGTCATAATCAATCCTTTGGATGGAGACAATTGAGAATATTTCAGATTGGGTATGACAAGGCAGTTCATGGTCGATTGCAACAAGGAATGACATCAATATCCCTCAATATTTGTGTACAATTGGGGTAGTTAAGCCATTAATTGTCCAAACGAATATCAATCAATTTAATCTATCCAATATTAATCAACTAGTGCTACCCCATTCAGGTATGTGGCATTTGCAGCTGCTATCAAAATTTTGGGAAATTGAAACAATCAAAGCCATTACAGCTACTTAGCGAAACCCTTCTCTGGACTACGATATAAGTCATTGGAAAGGTACTGCTTCCAGTAAATACTCTCTGTCTTCTACCTATAGAATAAGGTTGCTTAACGGGCCGGCCTGTGCCTAGTGGGTCGTGCCTTGCCCGACCCGTCACCGAAAACCCAGGCATGGCCCAGCTCGTGGCGCAGCTAGGGTTGGGCTGTGCCTGGCAAGCCAGCGGGCCGCTCGCAGGCTTGGGGTATTTTTCTGTAAAAAAGAAGAAGAAGGAGAAAATGGAAAAAAATAGTAAAAACAAAAAACAAAAAAAAACTTGAAATGCATTTAAATCAGTCCCGCAAACCATGACAATCAAGAGGCTGTACTAGCGTACAAAAGCCCTAAAACAGGACAAACAGGCTGAGATGGTTTTTCTTGTCGAGCTTGTTTTGAGGAGGTTCTTCAGAGCATGGTAAACAGTTCTTTCTTCATTTCTGCCTCTTGAACCATGCCGAGACGAGGAGTTGCAAAGTTGTTACTTGCGTCAAATACTGCTTGACTGTCCAAGCAATAATCAATGCAAGTAACACCTTGCAACTCCTATGTAGACGTGAAGAGGCAAAAATGAAGAAAGAAAAAAAATTCATTAGCAAAATCATTGAACATGACTCTAAGAAGAAAATGAAGAAAGCAACAACAAAAAAATTCATAACTTTCTTAGAGTCCTATTAAGAGATTTGCCAACGGTCAGCCCAGGGAAGCTCCCATGCGAGCACTCTGCTAAGTCTGTCAGCCATTGGCCAAATCTCTAAATAGAACCCTAAGAAAGTAAGAAAGAGAAGAGATGAGAAGAGGTGTGGTTTGGAGTGGGAAGGGTTAGACCTATTTATAGAAAACCAAAAGTAGTTTTTTACCACCTCTACCCTAAAAAATGACTATTATTTGGCAATTGGAAAGGTAGAAATGGTCTTTTACAATCAATTACAAATAAACACCCCTAATATGGCTGTTTTGGGGGGGGGGGGGGGGGGGGGGGGGGGGGGGGGGGGGGGGGGGGGGGGCTAGCCGTTTTTGCGTGCCTGCCGTTGGGCTAGCACGCAGGCACGGCCCGAATGGCCCACGTGCCTGTTGGGCATCGTGCTTGACGAGCTATGCCTTGACGGGCTTTGTGCCCAGCCCCCTTGACATGGCATGGCCCGCTAGGGGGCCATGAGCGGGCCCGGAACGCTTTAAGCGTGCTGGGCCATACTGTGCCCGTGCCGGCCCGGCCTAATAAACAACCCTACTAAGAAAAATGTTAGAGATCCCAAAATGATTCGAGCCATTTTGTGTCACTTAAATGTTGGCATTTGAGATGTCTAGGTCGCATAAAACTTTTTATGTGGAAGTGTCTTAGTGGGGTCTATCAATGGCTGAATTACTAAATTCTCGATTGGGTGGTTTTGATAATAACTGTTACCTGTGCCAGGATCAAAAGGAAACTCTTAACATTTATGGATGCAATGTCCCATACTCAAGTGCTCTTTGGTTTAAAGCTTTGGGAGGAACTACCCGTATACATGGACATCAAACTTCTTTTTTCCAATGGTTTGCTCATCTAGCATCATTCAAAACTCAGTCAACTGATTTTAATTTAATTGACTTCTTATCATGAGTTGTAAATATCGGATGGACCATTTGGAATATGAGAAATGCACCATTTTTTTTATGACAAGAACCCATTCATAGAAGATGCGTGCTACACCATTGCAAAAATGCAAGAAGACTCAGCATTTACTAAGAAGCAATCGACCCAAGTTGTAAGACAAAGAACTCAAAGGCACATTCAATGAACCATTTGTCTGTAGAGATCATCTTGGTAGATTGCTGAGGGGCATTTCGGTTTCAGTGGGGGCTTCACCAGCTATTCAAGCAGAAGCTATGGGTGCTCTTGAAAGTATTAAAATGGCATTGGCTCTTGAGTTATCTCATGTGATCTTGGAAGGAGATTCACAAGTTATTATCGGATTGCTCTCTCATTCTAATCAGAATTAGGCACGCATTCCGGGAATGTTGGTGGAACTCAAAGCTTTGTGCAGTAATTTTCAGGAGATCCTTGATGCCGCACAAGTAAACGAAAAAGAAAGTAGAAAAGAAAAAGGAAGAAAGAAGAAGAAGAAGAAGAAGAAGAGGAAAAAGAAAGAAGAGAAGATGAAGTAGTTTAAGTCCGTTAATATTCTTCAAAAGTTGGTTCCAACTTACAAAAGTAGGCTTTTATAGCCTAAGACCTAAACATAAATTACCAGAAAAACCCAAAAGTAACAGAAATAACAAAATAACCCAAATAACACAAATAACCCAAATAATAGCTAAATAACAATTCCCTATCTAGTGTCTTGATAATCAAGCCATAACGACATCGGATGAGCTGTTTTCCGATGTCGATGCCGCAAAAGTAAACGAAAAAGAAAGTAGAAAAGAAAAAGGAAGAAAGAAGAAGAAGAAGAAGAAGAAGAGGAAAAAGAAAGAAGAGAAGATGAAGTAGTTTAAGTCCGTTAATATTCTTCAAAAGTTGGTTCCAACTTACAAAAGTAGGCTTTTATAGCCTAAGACCCAAACATAAATTACCAGAAAAACCCAAAAGTAACAGAAATAACAAAATAACCCAAATAACGCAAATAACCCAAATAATAGCTAAATAACAATTCCCTATCTAGTGTCTTGATAATCAAGCCATAACGACATCGGATGAGCTGTTTTCCGATGTCGATGCCGCAAAAGTAAACGAAAAAGAAAGTAGAAAAGAAAAGGGAAGAAAGAAGAAGAAGAAGAAGAAGAAGAGGAAAAAGAAAGAAGAGAAGATGAAGTAGTTTAAGTCCGTTAATATTCTTCAAAAGTTGGTTCCAACTTACAAAAGTAGGCTTTTATAGCCTAAGACCCAAACATAAATTACCAGAAAAACCCAAAAGTAACAGAAATAACAAAATAACCCAAATAACACAAATAACCCAAATAATAGCTAAATAACAATTCCATATCTAGTGTCTTGATAATCAAGCCATAACGACATCGGATGAGCTGTTTTCCGATGTCGACGTCCATAGACTCGTATAATTGGTGGCTTATATCTGGTGTCCGCACCAACTCTCCCGGTGTGAAAAGAACTCGACTATGACGAGTGTAGGTCCTGTTGACTCTGGTAGTACTCCAATAACTCAGGATCAAGCTGTTGCAATGTGTCCCTAGTAATCCATGTAGAATTTGATTCCGGTCGTCCCTTCCAATGAACTAGGAAACGTTGAATTTCTCCTTCCCTGGTAAAAACAATCTGGTCATCTAAAATAGTATCAATAGAATCCTTATGTGCTGGTGGAAATGATAGTTGTGGGGATTCAGGGATAGGAATTGGATTCAAGTTATGGGAAGTTTCCTCAAAAGGATCATCGGGAATAGCAACTTGGCCTTTATATGCAACAAGATCCTCTATATTAAAAGTAGAGCTAATACCAAAATTAGATGGAATATCAATGACATAAGCATTTGGTCCCACACGTTGCAAAACTCTAAAAGTTCCAGCACTACGAGCATGCAACTTACGAACAGATCCAGATGGAAACCGTTCATGTCTAATTCGAACCATGACATAATCCCCTACTTTAAATTCAACATGACGCCTGTGCAAATCAGCCTTAAGTTTATATTGTGCATTACTTGCTTCGATTTGTTTAGTGATCTCAGTATGCAAGTCACGAATATGTTGTGCAAACAATTCAGCAGACTCAGAAACTCTAGCATGCTGAGACATTGGAAGTAAGTCTGAAGGTTTTCTTGGTTTATAACCATGCACAACCTCAAATGGACTCATACCTATGGATCTATTGACAGAACTGTTATAGGCAAATTGAGCAGTAGGAAGAAACAAGTCCCAATTCCTAGTGTGATTTCCAACTAGGCATCTTAAAAGGTTTCCTAGACTACGGTTGACCACTTCAGTTTGGCCATCTGTCTGAGCGTGGTAAGTAGTAGAAAATTTCAACTTGGTGCCCACCATGTGCCATAAAGTTTTCCAAAAGTAACTCATGAACCGAACATCCCTATCAGACACTATGGTCTTTGGAAGACCATACAACTTTACAATTTCATCAAAATAAAGTTTTGCAACTTTAGAGGCATCTGAAGTTTTAGTACAAGGAATGAAGTGTGCCATTTTAGAAAAACGGTCCACAACCACAAAGATTGAGTCATGCTTTTTGAATGTTCGTGGAAGCCCAAGCACGAAATCCATACTCACATCTTGCCAGGGGCAATCAGGCACTGGTAAAGGAGTGTAAAGGCCAGTATTTTGCTTCCAATGTTTTGCTAATTGGCATGTTCTACATTGACCAATGATCCGAGCAACATCTCTCTTCAAGCTTGGCCAATAAAACTGATGTTCTACATCCACAATGGTCTTATCATGCCCAAAATGTCCTAAAAGACCACCTGCGTGAATCTCCCATATCAAGAAATCTCTCAATGAAGTTCGTGGAATGCAAAGTTTATTTGCCCTGAAAAGAAATCCATCTTGGAGGTGAAAACCGTCCACAAGAAGGTCCTGTCCATCCCGTAGGGCAATATATGTCTCACCAAAGTCAGGGCATGATTCATAATCCTCCTTGAGCCTTTCAAATCTTGTGATCTCTAAACTCATAATGGAAAGTAGAGCTAGCCGACAACTGAGTGCATCAGCAGCTTTATTCTCAATTCCAGACCTACGTTTCAACACAAAAGAATAAGCTTGCAAAAATTCAATCCAACGACCATGTCGATGATTGAGTTTCTTTTGAGAGTTGATATAACGCAAGGCTTCATGATCAGAATAAAGAACAAACTCTTGCGGTAGTAGATAGTGACGCCAATGCCGTAAAGCTTGTATCACCGCATAAAGTTCTTTATCATAAGTTGAATACTTCTGCCTAACTTCATTCAACTTTTCACTAAAGTAGGCTACAGGATGACGCTCTTGACTCAAGACTCCTCCTATTCCAATCCCAGATGCATCACATTCAACTTCAAAGGCTTTACTAAAATCTGGGAGCCGCATGACTGGGGCTTCAGTCATTTTCTTCTTGATTTCCTCAAATGCCCTAGTGGCTGCCCGTGACCATTTAAAACCATCCTTCTTCATGCAATCTGTAATAGGAGACATAATTGTGCTAAACCCTCTAATGAATCGACGATAGAAGGTAGCAAGTCCATGGAAACTCCGAACATCATGGATGTTCTTTGGCTCAGGCCAATCTACAATTGCTTGAACTTTCTGGGGATCAGCAGATATACCCTCACGTGAAACTATGAATCCTAAAAAAAATGACCCTATCTGTGAAGAATGAGCATTTCTTAAGATTGGCATAAAGATTCTCTTTCCTCAAGGTGGTGCAAACTAGAGTAAGATGGTCTAAATGTTGCTCCCTCGACTTACTATAGATTAGTATGTCATCAAAGTAAACAACCAAGAACTTTCCCATGAAAGGTCGTAGTACTTGTGTCATCACTCTCATAAAGGTGCTTGGAGCATTTGATAAACCAAATGGCATTACTAGCCACTCATACAACCCATCTTTTGTCTTAAAAGCTGTCTTCCATTCATCACCAGGTCGGATCCTAATTTCATGATAGCCACTCTTTAGATCAATTTTGGAAAAGATTGTGGCCCTTGCCATCATATCCAACATATCATCGAGCCTAGGAATCGAGAATCGGTATTTCACAGTAATCTTATTAATGGCTTGACTGTCCACACACATTCTCCAAGATCCGTCCTTCTTAGGGGTCAAAAGGGCAGGCACTGCACAAGGACTCATACTTTCACGGATAAATCCCTTACTAAGGAGATCATCAACTTGCCTTTTTAACTCTAAATGTTCTATAGGGTTCATCCTATAATGAGGCAAGTTTGGAAGGGTAGCTCCTGGAACAAGATCTATAGCATGCTGGATGTCACGCATGGGAGGAAGATTATTTGGTAGATCTATAGGGAAAACATCCTGAAAGTCTTTGAGTACAAGAATAACTTCTTCAGGTGGTTCCTCTTGAGACTCCTTAGAAATCTCTTTGGCCACAACAGCAAATATAACAGACTCCTTATTGGTTATCCTTTCAAACTCTTTGGAGCTAATAATGTTCAAACCCTTGCCTTTTTCAACTCCTTTTTTCTTACTCTGATCAATAGGCTTTGGGGGCAATGGATTAAGTTGGATATTCTTGCCGTGAAATTTAAAAGAGCACGAATTTGAACGACCATATATGGTAACATCCAAATCAAAAAGCCATGGTCTACTCAAAATTATATGGCCTCCATCCATTGGAACCACATCACACCATATCTTGTCCTTATAATCAAGAAATTGAATAGGAACAAGACACCTTTCTTTCACAGCAATTGAGGATGTATCAACCCAAGAAACATTGTAAGGACTAGGGTGAGGAACTGATTTCAAACCTAAACAGGTGACAGTACTAGTGGAGACTGCATTAATGCAACTACCACTATCAATGATGACTTTACAACTCTTATCTCCACACTTAATGTAAGTGTGAAAAATGGCACTTCTTCTCCAATCATCATCTGCTTTTGGCTGCGCCAAAGCACACCTAACCATACCTAGTCTAATTGTTTCCAATTCAGTCCTGTGTGGTTCCATTTGCATGGAACGAATACAACCTACAAAATCATGATTAGTCTCTCCATTTTCATCTAGGTCATCAAAATCCTCAACATTTGGTTCATAAATCTGATTCTCAAAGTCCGCATCACTCACATTTTCTTGCCCATCAATGACAAGAGTTTTTGTGGGGCAATTGGCAGCAACATGACCAAAACCCTTGCACTTAAAGCATTGAACCCTAGAAGTTTGCCTAGAAGTATCAATAACAACTCCTTTGCCTTTGTCCCTATCAAGTGGTGTACTAGAAGAAATGATTTTCTGAGGAAGTGGTCCTAACAAGGAATTGCTACTTGAAGATTGAGGTTTGTTTGTGTTGATCCGATTGTCAACATGCCTAGTAAATGAAGATCGAGTCACTAGTTCATAATCCTGAACTAAAGTGTATGCTTGATCAAGTGTGGCAATGCCACGAAGCACAAGTTCTTTCCTAAGTTCCTCAGTGAGCCCTCTTCTAAACCTACTCAAGGTCATAGCTTCATCTTCAAGGATTCCACACCTCATCCTAAATTCATCAAATTGTGACACATATTCAGTCACAGGCCTATTTCCTTGTCTCAGATTATTCCATTGGTCCAAGAGGTTGCCTTGATAAGAACGGGGTAGGTACTTCTCCTTAAGCTTGTGTTTCATTTCTATCCAATCAGTGATGGGTGGCTCCCCTCTTCTACGAAGAAGTTCTTCCACACTCTCCCAATACAATTGAGAGTTACCCATGAGTTTCATTTTAGCAAACCTAACCTTCTTGTTTTCAGACAGGTTATACCACTCAAAGAAATAGTCCATGTCTTTTAACCACTTGGTGAAAACCCAGGGATCTAATCGACCATCAAAAGTAGGAGCATCTACTTTGATGTGATTCATGACTCTATCATCGGGATCAGCATAATCAAAATTATCATAACCCCTATCTTGACGATGAAAATTATGTTCACGAGGTGGCCTATTTTTTCGTCTGAAATTTTGACCCCCACCATTGGGAGCCTCATCGACATCATTCCCTTCAATGGACTCAACCCTAACAACTAGGTCTCTTGTTTGCTCTTGGGAGGTTCTCAACTGAGTTTGGAGTCCTAGGAGTTGATCTTGGATGGCTTTCATTTGGTCTTGCATTTGTTGTGCAAAAGCACCAAAAGTGTCGGGATCCATGACACTGGATGACTTGGAGCTAGACACTAATCGACCACTACGTAAATGCATGCAACAACTATTCTAACTAGCAAATGAGATCAAACAAATCTAAGCGATGTATTGCATGATATAAATATAAGTCTGAAATTTTTTTTTTTTGAAAACAAGGTCCAAACTAAACAAGTAAATTGCAAACAAGTAGTACTGAAATCTCAAAGTGAGGGGAGTCTCAAAGTGAGGGGAGTGACCAACATATATCTTAGACTTCCAAATAATTAGGTAAGCTCCACATCTAATGAAAGTAGACTAGTGATATATGGGTTTCAGATGATAAAATGAAAATGAAGTTAGGCTCAATGAAAAAGATAAATATGTATATGGGAATCAACCAACCAACCACAAGAGATAATATTGATAATATTTCAGAATAACAAATATATAGTACCAAGAAAAATACTTATCTCGGTCTCTAGTCCGCTGCTTTGGTCTAACTTCAAGTTTCTGATGGTTGACACTTGGTTGAAATTGCTGAGTTGAGACGCAATCACTTGTTGAAAGTGATGAT
The DNA here is from genome assembly GCA_947561395.2 of Buxus sempervirens. Lineage (NCBI taxonomy): Eukaryota > Viridiplantae > Streptophyta > Magnoliopsida > Buxales > Buxaceae > Buxus > Buxus sempervirens. The sequence goes on from OX387182.1 coordinate 27,955,732, forward strand.
TAATGCTGTGAAGAGGCGACTGCGACTGTATAAACGATAGAGAGCTACAACGAGGGAAAACAGGAAAAGATTGTGACAGATTAGGAGATAGAAAGAGAGGGGAAGTGAAAACAAGAGGAACATAGAGAGCGAGAAAGAGAGAACGACTCTGTCGCTAGAGAGAGAGGTTGCAATAGAGGGGCGCGACTGAGAGAAAGAGGAAGTGAGGATGAGAGAAAACACGGAGAGCAAGAGAGAGAGACGACAATGGCCGTTGAAGACATGGTGAAGGAGATGACTGTTGATGACGATTGAAGATGATTGACTGTTGGAGATGACGATCGATGGCTGCCGATGGTGAAAATGGGGATGACGACTGAAGATTGGAGGAAATCGATGGAGAGGAACTTGGCAACGAAGAGGAAACGTCGATTGCGTCGCCGATGGTTCTCTTTTGCCGCTTCTGTTTACTTTTTTTTTTGTTCGATCGGTAACGACGGCTGACGATGACGCTGAGAAGTTTTGTTGATGCAGATGTGCGCAAGAGTTGATGAAGAAATGAGAACTTCTGGGGACTTGACGATCGACGAAGACAGAAGGATTGCTGTAGATGGCCACTATCGACTTCGAGCAAATAAGGATGTGACGTTTTCGCTCACTCAGGCTCACTCGGGATCGCGGATTGTCGATGGAAAACAATCCAACGAGGGCTTTGATACCAAATTTGATGCTGCACAAGTAAACGAAAAAGAAAGTAGAAAAGAAAAAGGAAGAAAGAAGAAGAGGAAAAAGAAAAAAGAGAAGATGAAGTAGTTTAAGTCCGTTAATATTCTTCAAAAGTTGGTTCCAACTTACAAAAGTAGGCTTTTATAGCCTAAGACCCAAACATAAATTACCAGAAAAACCCAAAAGTAACAGAAATAACAAAATAACCCAAATAACGCAAATAACCCAAATAATAGCTAAATAACAATTCCCTATCTAGTGTCTTGATAATCAAGCCATAATGACATCGGATGAGCTGTTTTCTGATGTCGACGTCCATACACTCGTATAATTGGTGGCTTATATCTGGTGTCCGCACCAATCCTCCTCGCACTCATATAGAGAAGGGAATCAGGTGGTTGATAGTTTACCAAATCAAACTTTAGATAACTTTTCTTGTACTGGCCAAAATCCCCTCCTTTAATTTGTAATGACCTCCAGGCTGATGCCCGAGGAATCTCTTTTTCCCGAACTATTAATAGTTAATAAAGTTAGCACCAAAAAAAAAAAATTTCCTATCAATCATCTGAATGATCTACTGAAGCGCACAGCTTCAATGTTTTTTACAGATAAAGGTATAATAGGATTACAACAAAAAGGAAGAAAAAGGAAAAAAGAAAGAAAAAAAGGGAGTGTCTACATCATCAGCATTTTCTTTATAAAAAAAGCAATTTTGTGTTGAACTTTCACAATCCGAGGGCTATCAAGGGTACCTGGAAAAACCAGTGGTGTATCGAGACTCACAAGCTGTTGCTTGAAATGCAGGAGGAATCACTGGAAACTAATAACTATCACTAGCCCATGAATCAAAGGTATAAAAATATCCGAGCATGTTTGGCAAGAAATAGGCCCCTTAGCAAGTTAAGTTCCCTCCTGTAAGCCATGCTTGTGTAGTGAATAGATCAGGAAGTACTACTGCACCAGATTTCTGCCAACTCTCGGCATCTGGTATCTTGAATCTATCCAACAGCAGTGCATGCATCCCCAGGCTCCTTGCGGGTAGGTAGTCTTTGCGCATGCTGTCCCCAATGTGCAGAACTTCTTCTGGAGCAACATTTCCAGCTCTTTCCAGGGCGATCTTGTAGATTTTTGGATCAGGTTTTTCAACACCTTCAAGGCCAGAAAATACACCGAAGTCCCATTCCGATCCCTGAATACATGAATACATGAATACCAATGTAAAGTTCATCAAGAACAGCAAACATCCCAGACCAGCTCATATCCAATTTAGTTATGCATTTGAGTGTTCAGAAGCCCAGATAAGACATCCGCTTAAATAGTCACAACAACTTCTGAAATGACTTGATTGACAATGTTTAACCCTTGAAAGAAATTGAAACTGGTTTTTTTTTTCCCAAGGGTTATCCTACCCCTGTAATCTTTAGGACAGAAAGAAAAGTGCCTTGTTTTTGTTTATTTAGACTTGTTCAACTAAATTAAATTCTGATTTTTCAATGCAAGTGGGTTAAGTTCTTTGGTCAGTACAAGTTATTCAAGATTCAACTCAAATACGGTTACTGAAATACTCTTCCATAGAGCTAGAAGTAATTCACAATGATAAAGCCATCTGTTTACCTGGTTCAACCCCAGGGCAGGAAGGATCACATCCTTGTACCGGTACTCTGCATTGCTGACAAGCCCAACCTTAAGTCCCTTCTCACGAACCCATCTCAGAAATGGCAGTGAGTCTGGGAAGACACTATATGGTGCAGATGAGCCAAAGGCTGAGTAAATGCGTCTGAATATCTTCTCAAATGTTTCATCATCATAATCATATCCTGCCTGTCATTAAATCAAGATCTATATTTCATATAAATGCTGAGGAAATAGCCAACAAGAAAACTTACGGATGCAAAAAGTGGTCCTAGATCTTACCTTGATAAAGGAATTCCTTACACATGATTTCCACCAGACAATGTTAGGCATTTTTGCTGCATACCCAAAACATGGGTACTGTTTCGCCATGTCTTTGTATGCAATTTTAAAACCCTCATGTACCCTTTTGTAGTCAGGACATGGTAATCCAATAGATTTGGCTGCCATGCAGTAGTAATCACCAAGTTCCCCTTTGTAAGCTATAAGTGTACCAGTAACATCAATTGTGATACAGCTTAACTTTGACAAGATCGACATTTATAATGAAAAGACTGCTCCTGCTTCCTTGTACCAAATGTTTTAGAATCAATAGAACAATATTTTGTAGATCTGTTAAAGATATTCAAAGGAGGCACCTACTGATCATCCGATCAGTGCATCTATTTTCAATGGATCCAGCAGTTCCTGTGCAAATATGACACTCAATAGTCAGGTGTATCGGTGTAATTTTTAGTTAAATTAATTCAGACTTCATGTCTTAATGAGTTCAAATACCACAAGCAAGCACTGGTTATTCTGCATTACAAGAAAATTTTATGATGCATAATGAATAGATAATGCATTTAAAAGAAAATCGCTGTTAGCAGTTCAGTATTTGCATCAATTTTAAAAGGTAGCATGCCAAAAGCAGGACTACTCTTTCATGTAAACGTGACTTTGACATAATTGCTATTCTTCTTTATCAAACCTCAATTAATTAAGATGCAAAATGAGAAGAAAAGTTAATTGCAAAAATAATTAAATAATCAGATGTAAAAGCATAACATCCCAATTGAACTATTTTCAGTTTTATGAGCTTGATGAAGCTCATTCTCTAAAAACCCTGAACTACTAATATGTTTTTCTGTCCAAGTTTATAGAAACTTAGATCAGTAAGAGGATTTTACTTTTGGCATATTAGAGTCCATAAGAAATTAAGGGTGTAACAAGATCTTTTGGTCCTGTTTCTTAGATTCTCTTTTTCGTCTTAATCAATAATTGCTATCAATGAACATAATAAAACCAAATACATTCATTTTTATTCTGCTATCAATACATGAGGAACGACAATGTTCAACCCAGGTTTTCAGTTTAAAGTACACCCTCCACTGAAAAGAAATCTCAAATCTCAGGAATAATCAATCAAAACATAAATGCCAGACAGGAAATCAAGGTTAAGAACATGTGAATCTTATACCTCGAGCAAAATTTTAGTCTAAATCAAAATGAGGTTGCTAATGGAAAACACCTTCACTCAATAGCATTGGTAAAAGTGCATCATTAAAATATTAGGTAGACAGAGACGATTTTTATATACCAAAAGAGGATTTTAAGAATACAGGCATAAATGAATGTGGCTTGGACAGGTAGCATAAATGGTATAAGGTCCACAACTACCATTAGGTGGTTATCAGCAACTTAGGAACTTAGAGCAGCAAGAAGCAACCAATTGTTGAGATTTCCAGAACTATTTGGTTGAGGATTTTATTGAGAGACTTGGGCATAAAAAATATCACAAGGCTGCCACAGTCATAATCCAATTCAATATGAGAGAGCAAAGAATAATGAAATGAATAGGTATTTCATTCATGAGACCTCTTGTCTAAGGAAATCTGTGTTCCATCTGTTACTTTAGAAGATCAACTGGCCAATATTTTGGCAAAAGGAATATTTTGAAATACAGATTTATCACATTCTTGGTCAGCTAAGCATGTCTGATATCTATGCTTAGCTTGGGGTGAAGTGTTGAGAAATAGACTAAACAAACTATGTTTTGGTCAAGGCATTTTATATGATTGTAACTTTCAATTTTTCCAAACAACTATTCTAATTAATTCTTCTTCCTCTCTTTGCATTCTTCAATGTACCCTTTGTCTATTATTATGCCCTTCATTTACTAAGGAAAATTTCATTTCAATATATCTTTTTCTGATCATTAGACTATACTGCAGTGCAATTGAGGTTATGGCTTCTGCCTGGTGAATCATGCCAAATCAATTTGAATAGGTTCTTAAGGAAGCAATGGGAAGTACTTTGAGCATTCAGTTGACTAATAGGCATTAGGAACTTTAAGAGTGAAGCTCCCTCTCTGTTTTGTGGCATGGAAATAGCCTTCTTTTGTAATTACAAGTAGTTTCTTTGCCTTCTCCCTCCCCAGTATTGGATTGAATGAGCTTTTTACACTTCAACTTGCAGTATACCTGTATACCCACACTATCTACCACCAATAGGGGTTCCAAGAATTTGTACCGATTGAGTTGTGTAAATATCCCTGTTCTTTAATAAGTCCTTCATAAAGTTTCCTGTACTGGTATACAGCCCCTAATAAGTTTTGTACATAACAATTATATTTTCTAATATTCTTTACTCAATTTTTCACAATTGATAAGAAAGCCTAAATTCTAATTCTTTTTTTAAAAATCTGAATTTACATTTGGTGCAGAGCCAAATAACACCCAATAGGAAAAAAGAAAAAACTTGCTTCCCGTGGAATAAATTGAATGTCACACAACACAGCTTGCAGCTGTGGTCTCTTTGAACTTGATGCCAAAAATTAATAGTCATAGAAAAGAACAGATCATTCCTAAGATCAAGAGTGTACATCTTCTTGACCGCATCTTTGAAGAATGTTAATAGAGAAAAATCAAATGCAGAACTATCCTAAATGGAGAAAACAAGATTGCTTGTTGAAAGAAAAAAAAAAATACTCAATTTGGACTATTTCTTATGGAAACAGCGAAATCTAGTATTGATGAATTAGGTGGTTAGAACAATAATTGAGGTGGTTTTGACCCTCGTCATCAGGATGGGGTACAGCACAAGACATCCAGAGATACCAAAAGGAGTCCTTTGCAACAAGCTCAACAAAGGATATTTTATTCTACAATTACAAACCACATATAAAGGTAATTGATCTCTCAATAAAACTATAAAAGAAAACCACGCAATCAATGAGCTGCCATCCAAAACCTCTTAGATTTAACCAAGAAACTCAAAGTATGATTTCATTTCTCCCTTAACTTTTACCCTTCTTATCAAGAGAAAAATCAGCACAAACTGTCGGTGATTTCTATATCATATTCCAATGATACCAACTACAATATAGGAGATTTAAACTATAACTATATGACAGAAATCTTAAAATGTATAATGCTTAACACCACTTACTGTCAGAACCTTATAGTATATTTAACATAATCAGCTAAAAGTAAATAAATAAAAAATTCTAATTCAATTTGATGGATAGTCTTTTTCGGAAAACAAGTCATTTTTCTAATAGATAAAGATAAAACTATGTACTGAACAATATTCATAAATAGCTATCTTTTATAGAAAAATAAATTTGAAAAATATGTGCATAAATTGCATTTCCATACTTTTTATTGCTTCAATAATTTCCTAAAAAACATAGGTTACATTTGGGAAAAGCTTTCCAACATGTTGATTCCAAGTTTATTAATGAGACACCATGGTTCAAAAAGCATTTTTAGGGGAAAATTTAAGTGTCATAAAAGCAAATAATTTGGCAAACACTACTTGTTAACATTGCCATATTTAACATGATAGGTTTTATCCCTAGACACATTTGCCACATGGCAAAACACATACCTAAATTCTGAAAAATGTGAAAATTTTTGTGGCTGACTTTACACATGAAAATTTTTATCGTGTGTGTGTGTGTGTGTAACAAAGGGATCTAACACTAAACCAATGTACCAATACAGCAACAGCAACGAAAATTCTTCAAATGCAAAGAGGGATCTAACTCTAAACCAACGTACCAATACAGCAATAGCAATGAGTCAATGACAATTCTTCAAATGCCAAGAATCAGGAAAAGAGGATACATAACCTCATATTTATAATTGTACTATACATGTTGCCATTCTAGATGGTTCCTTGTCAAATGGATGGTCTAGCCACATCATTCCTACATATGACAGAACAGTGTGTCTCACTAATGTATTAGACCTAATGAAGAATAGAAGGACCATAACATGATGTAGGTCCTATCAAAGCAAGGTTTGAGTGGGATATACTGGCAACAAATCTAACTTCAATATTTTTGTGCAAAGTGGCTACAATTAGACTCGAATCTATACTCTCACACTACCAACCAAATGCTTTTACTACCACAAGTGAAGGTCAAACAAATCGAAAAACATTTCACATAATTGTTTGAACCCAAATAACCAATTCATTAAACTGGCTTTAACCAAACACCACCAATTTCCCCTAATTCCCTCCGTGTCAAGCCGCCCCCACCACCCACACACACACACAACCTCCTCGCAAGCAAGAAAAATTTTATGGCCACATTCCCCAAGCAAGGTCTTTAACTTTGGTTCAACAAGTTCAGCCAACAACTTCTTTATTATAGTTCTCAAGCAATGGTGCATGATCCATCTCTATATGTGATATACCTCCAAATGAAACATTGTTCTATTTTTTTTTTTATCGGTAATGATAGATCTTATAAATCAAGATCAAGAACACTACAAAAACAGCAACAACAAAAAGACACACTACCCCCACGAGAAGTGGGATGAGCCTAAACCAGAAACTAGAAAACAAACTCCAACACCTACATTACATGTTCTAACCAACTAGATTATCATCTGCTCCCAATTTCTTACAATCTGCCCAATCCCATAATCACAAAACTCCAGGGTAACCGAAGACTGAAAAGCTGCAAGACCAACCACTGAATCTAAAAGTGCCTCTCAACTTATAAAAATTTCTTAAAAATACGTCGTTTTGGTTCAGCCAAACCATCCAAATGGTAGCAAAGAACAGTCCAGAATAAAGCCTTCTCCCTCTTCTAGACATATTTGAGAAACTCCACTGTGCAGCCAACTCCCCTACAGATTTTGGCATTACCCACTGAACCCTGCTTTCTGTAAAAGACTCCTCCATATGAATCCAACAAAATCACAATGTAATAATAGATGGTCAACGGATTCCACATCCTTCATACAAAGGATACACCAGCGTGGTGACAATGCACAATTCTTCCTCCTCCGTTGTAAATTATCTTGAGTGTTAATCTTATTTAAAACAGAAATCCATGCAAAGATCTTCACCTTAAGAGGGACTTTAGCTTTCCAAAGAAACAAAGTAGGAAAGCTAGGAGAGTGACTAGAACCCACTTTCGAAAATGAGAAATCCAAGACTTGCAAGAATATTGACTATGAGATTCAAGAGACCAACACCTAATATCCGACACCTTATCATGAATTACCACCCCCTTAAGATGTTCAAATAAAGTATCCAGATCATCTACCTAAAAATCCCGAAGATCCCTTCTAAATTGAAGGTTCCAAACTAGCCCATTATCCGACCGAGACAATATGTTACAAACCCAAGGATCCCTTGCAACCTGAATCTGGAAAAGACAAGGAAAAAGAGATGCAATGGTAGAATCCCCCACCACGCATCAGAAAAGAATTTAAATGAATCTCCCATTCGAAGCCTGGAAGACACCAATGGCAAAAAATTATGAGACAACAACAATATGGATTTCCATGGACATTCATATGGTATTTTAGCATTATGATTAGTCTCCTGTCCATTATAGTGAATCCAAAACCTACTCTTGATTACCTGATGCCACAAGGCCCCCCATTCTTGGCCAAACCTCCTGAGCCATTTTCCAAGTAGAGCGGAGATTTTCAAATGCATATTGCCAAAGGAAAGACCTCCCTCACTTAAGTCCCTAACAACAACATCCCACCTAACTAAATGATCTTTCTTTTGACTTAAGTCCCTAACAACAACATTGCTCTATTACTTTACCTTGTTCTAGGCTGTGTCCCCAACTTCTCACCAGTCATCACCATTGTCAAGATAGAATTTGTAATAGAGGATTCAGTGTTTCCTTGGGATTGAAGGTTGGCCTACATCATCATGTTTTTTATTTTCTTGAAAAATAGATACTTATGGATCCTGTTGGCTGAGCTGGATGTTGTCATGTCAAGCAATCTACGAAGCTTTTTCTAGCCTTAGGATTGTTGGCTAAGATATACTATTTTCCATTGGATCACTCTTTTAAGCTTAGGAGCATTATAGTATTCGATACACAAACTACTAGCCTCACAACATGCATTAGAGCTAATCTGTCAGTATATTCATGCATCTAAATACAGCTGTAAGCACTAAGCAGCTTATGGAGTGAACTCTTCAGCATGCCCACAAAACCCATAACTATGGTTTCACCTCTTATGTGACCCCCTGTTAGATTTCTACACATTATCGAATGCAGATTGGGTATATTCTCCGTTCTGTGATTATGAAGTAGGAGACAACCTATTATAGTCCATTCACGTGCATAAGTATAGGCATGGCAGATACTTATGCAGAAATTAGGGTTAAATTCATAATGCATATCCATTTTGCCTGTCTTGCTTATTCACTTAAACTTATTTTATGATAATATTAGTACTTCATCTGTTATTCCTGTCTTCCATGTGCAGAGGAAACATGCTCAACTGGATTGTCATTTTGTTTGAGAAAAGCACCACAAACCTTTCTAGTTACTCAGTTTGTTCACTCAGAGGATCAACAAGGTAACATCTTAAGAACGCCATTGTCAAAGGATTGTTTATTCACTGCAGGATTCTCAATTCCCTTAAATTGACAATTTAAAATGCCAAAGCTCCATGTGGACTAGAAGTGACAGAATTGTGAGAACACTAACCGATTGTGTCCTGTGTAATTCCCAAATTTAGTTTTTAGGTTCTCATAGTAAACATCTAGTTTTTCTATGAACATAAAATCACCTACTGGAAAAGAGCCCCTTTTTTAAGATTTCTGTAATACCACCACTACCACCTTTTCTAATAAAATTTTCTCATTATTTATTAGAAAACCATGCAGTATAGGCACACTACTAACAAAAATTCACACTGATTTCAATTTTCATTCAGAAAACCTTTCACCAAATTAAATGAACAATAAGACAGCACAGTGGGAGGCACCCCGTCAAAAGAATCACCAAATGCACTATTTACTCAGAGCAGAAATTCTCACAAAATTATCAGGAAGCGTCTAAATGTATAAAATGAAAAGAGTACTGAAACTGAAAACCTGGAAAGGTAAATGTTTATAATAATATGAATTTAAACCGATCAAAACAGAAAAGAACCAGGCTACAGAGATCTATTAAGATCAAATGCCCATGTCATATATCTACAACAAAGACTGATAAATTTAAGTACCTGCATGATAATTAAAAAAAAAAATGCTCAAGAAAACTCTAGATTCTTTGATATGGGTTGAAATATACCTACAACTATCAGGAAAATAGAAGACTGGTCAAGTAAATCATCCAAATGATCAAGATATATACAGTTTAAGAAAATGTAGAAACTCTGATTCAGTTTTGGGTTAATATAGTAGTCGTTGAAGTCGAACAAAAACTACAAAAAGAAAATAGCAAATAATAGAGAATCATCAGACAGAATGACACTAAAACAAAAGAGATAAAACAAATTAAAAGAAAATATTCAAGTAATTTAATGTAGACTCCCCTGATGTGGCATTCTAACTAGATTTAGCTAAAAAAAAAAGGGGGATTTCAAACATACCCGGAAGCGCAAACGATGGAAATCTGAGTTGATTCAACGAAATGGCCAGTTTCTTGAAATCAGTTGCAGCAAATCCTTTGAAGGGCGTAAGGAATAGCAGAGACAGAAACGTTTCGTCAGAGACTAACGCTACCATCACCCAACATTCATACATCTTCGATCCAAAAATATATATAGAAATCGAAACTTGAAAATTACGAATACCATGGACGCCTGCCAATGGTATCAATCACACCTACGGACTACAGTTTCTGGTTTTTTAAATCAACCAAACGGTTTTCTTTTCTCGCCTTCGTTTCCCTCGACGCTGAGGTTCAGCGCAAGTCACAAAGCAAGGGTATGTTATGATACACGTGCAGGACTAAGAGGACTCTGTTCATCAAAGGATCTGCACATGTTTTACACGTGATCTTAAGAGGTATAAATTGTAAATATTCCATGTCCTATCTGACACAAATTATCACTTTTTTTTTAATAATAACATTTTTAAAAGAAAATACTCACAAATTTTAGTTTTTGTAATAGGAAAATCAGTAATTATTAATAATTTACAATTAATTTAAAAATATAATTGTCAAAAGTGAAGGCATCTGAAAGTGGTTTGGCATAGCATATATTAGGGATAAAATTGAGGAGAATGGTTTAAGGTACTTTGGTCATATAAAGCGGAGACCTAGAGATGCACAATGTGTGAAAGTACGCATATCAAAGAGCCTGAGCAAGCAAGAGGGAGACTTAAAATACATGGATGGAGTGTATAAAACAAGATTTGCAAAAACATAATTAATTGAAAATATGATTTTTGATAGAACGGGATGGAGAGATAAGAGGGAGACATAAAAAGACTTGGATGGAATTAATTAAACAAGACTTCCAAAAATATAAATTGAAGATATGATTTTTGACAATGCAGGATAGAGAGACAAGATTCGTGTTGCCAACCCACTTTGGTGGGAACTGGCTTTTGATGATGATGTTCTGTCCATTTGAGATAATATATATATATATATATATATATCTTCTCGTCTTTGAGCACAATCGGTTGAGCTTTGATAGTTTATCTAGTTAATTCATTTGATTTCTATTTTATATAAATGTTTTCTTAATGCTGATGTTGTAATATGGTAATTCTTACGCGTCCTAAGATGAAACTTGAAGGACCTTAGGTTTAAGAACCTCTTAAATTTGTTTAAAGTCCTAAAATATTATGTGATAAGTTTATATAAAGGTTATTATTTGATTTGCTTATTTTAGTATCTTGAATTTTAATCTAACATTGCATTTATATGCTGAGAGAATGCAGTAAGTAGTGTGACTAAAATAGTTTAGCATATGTCAACTTTCCAAAACGTTTTCGAACGAAATGAAAACAGCTTGGGTTTTTTCCATCATTTTCTCTAGAAGGGTTGGGCGCCCATCCACTAGCCTTTCATTTTTCTGGAAAATCATATGTACGTGAAATATAAGAAATTTTGATTTTCTTACAATTTCTTGCATTGTCCTGGTTTCAAAACACATTAGAACAAATTACATAAGCCTCCCGTGAGTTCTAATGAAATTACAAATACCTTTTGTGGGCACCTCAGGCGTGCAAAAAAAAAAATAAAAAAAAAGCAATATATAATGTGATTTATGGAGTCGCCACTATCTGAAATGGTGTAGGTAGACACCTATTGAATTTTTTTTTTGGTCTGCACCAGTGATTCCGAATAAGTGACCCAATTACAACCCAGGGAAGTCCTTGAATACCTTGGGTTGCCCCACCGAAGTGGGTTCTCATCTTTTGACTTGTTCAGACATTTAATGGGCTCTTTTATTTTAACTTTTCTCTTTTTTTCTTTTTCTTTTTTTTATCATATATACAAGGGTTTCATGACTAATGGGGAATTTCTAAGTTACTTCCCAAATAAGAAGAAAAATCTAAACATGCCATACTTGTACAATGATGATGAACCCCAATTGAATTACAAATCAAATAAAAAATGAAATATAAGTAATATAATAAGAAAAAACAAGAAAATTCTATCAATGTACACAAGCAATACACACTTAATAATGCACGAAATTCTAAAATAAAGAGACCCAATAAAAAAAATAAACATAAGTAGCAAAGCCCCCCTAAAAAAAACAGAAACAAAAGAGACAAAACAATCATGTTCGTCCACTAAAAAGAATCATATCAATGTGTTTTATTTGCTTTTACCCTTCTTTTTTTTTTTTTTTTTTTACTTTTTTCATTTTTTTTGTAGTGTCCCAGACCTGAGTTATTCATTAAAGATATAACTCGTCTCACAGTAACCCTATGCATGAGTCCATAGCAAGCTAATGCCATAATATAATTCAACAATTATATCAATATCAGAGTACGGAAACAAAAGGGAAATAAAACCAGCTAAACTGAATCTTTATTACTTCATAAAGTTTGAAAGAAGTCTTCAAATAGAATAATAAAACTCCTACTATAAAAATCTAAACACGAATGTCTACTACATCACTCACTCTCATCTCCCCAAATCATAAAATAAAATCCCTAAGTACTGAAAATAAACTCCCTAAGACATAAATAAAAAATCCTACATAAGACAATAATAATCATCTTTTACGTAGTCGTCAGATGGATACTCTATAACGTCCTAGACCCATACCCAACAAGATATTGTCCGCTCTGGGCCCAATGGGCCATCACGGATTTGTTCTCAAGGGATAACACGAGAAAACTTCCCAGTGGTCACTCATCCTAGCACTGCTCTCACCCGAACACGCTTAACTTGAGGGTTCCAAGGGGATATAGTCTCGTGTTATGCCTTAAAAGGCCTCTTGCTTTGTAAGGGATCACAAGAATACCTATAGCATCCCTGAGCGTTATGGGATCCCAACCATATGCACATCCTCGTCTGGTAGCTCGTCCAGTGAGATTACCTATTCATCCGCCCACTCAGACAGCCAGGATATCACTGTAAAACCCCGAATTTTCCTTAAATAATAAATTAAATTAATAAATAATATTATTGGGAGTTATAATTGATGGAAATATTTTATTATTGTAGGGGATGATTTAATTAGTGGAGATCTAGAATTAGACGCAGATTTGACCGTCCGATCATGAGATATCGAGGTATGTATTTTGATTGGGCGTGTGTATGGAGTTGTGTGTATGTGAGATACATGGGATCGGAGAGTATAAATATTAGTTTAATAACCTAAACACATACACGTTACTATTTTCGTTCGTATGCTTTAGCCGCAAGCGACAAGCCAAGTTTGAACGACCGAGCGACTGAGGAAGAAGGAGAAGGAGGAAGAAAGGACTGGGTTTTGGTGTTCTTCATCGTCCAGGGGTTATCTCACGTCTGTGAGTGTAGTTTGTTGGAGAAGAAGGAGAAGCACACACGTTCAAGAGGTAGGTGACACTGTTTTGTTCGATTGATTTGTATTTACGTTCGTTAAATCGCAAAAGCATGTTTTTATGATATGTAATGATGTATATAGTTAGATAATCATGTTATAAATATGTTAGAATGAATTTAGACGAGAAAAATCACGTTTTGGAACTAATTCTGTTCGTTTTCGAACGACCGCTGACCTCGACTGTGCTCGGCGATCGTTGGTGATCATCGGCGCTAGATATAAACTGAAGACCGCCGAAGACCGTTGGAAGACGTATCGTCAGCGTTCGATTTTGAACTACCGCCGACCACAGACCGCCGGGGCGATCCTGAGCGATCCTAGGTGCTTTGTTCAGATTTTCGTAATTTCACACCCTGATTCAATTCCAAACTATTTTTAGACAATTTTAATGATTAAATAAGATTTTTTAAGACTAAAATAAATTATCTAATTCCCTGTTTTACAAAAAAATAAATTAGGAAGATATTTAGGACATTAGTTGCCAAACTTTGAAAGAAATGGAGAAACCTAGTTTTTGGAAAACCTAACTAGTATTTAATTACTAGAACATCTTCTAAATGACACTATAAACCAGAAAACTTTATAAAGAGAATTCAGAAGTTAGATGACCGAATATTGAAGTAATTGACAGATTTAACCTTTATATGCCGCTAGGCACCAACCCTTATAGAAATATTATATTTTAGGGAATTTTGGAGTCTAGTGGGCATAGCTGGTTATGGATCCATAGTTGTTGCTAGATAGCTGAGGGATATGTTATTTGGGTTGAGTTACTCCTATATGCGACGCACTTCCTTTGCAAGTTAGTTTGTCTGGGAAGGTTCTATGTCTGGAGGGACACCCCGGTGAGCCGCTGGTGATTCCTTGTACATGTGGATAAGCGACCATCTCCATGTATTGATTCTGGTGCTGCATGCTGGTGGTACATGCCAACTCTGATGGGTACGTGTGCAATAAGTCGGTGACTACGGCTCTTGTCTAAGCTGCGCTGCATGGGACTTGAGTATCATTAGTAGCATTGCTCCTAAGCCGCACAGTGGTATAGCAATTGGTTGAGAATCATCTCAAAAGGTTTATCTATCTTTGTGAGTCCTACAAATGACACTGAAATCACAACACTTGTTATTATTATTGTATACATGCTGGAGGCATGTGATTGAGATATTAATCGGATGTGACTGTTTAGTGCATCCTAGCAAAGTATGAATTATGTTATGGATTTTGATATTGGATTTTTATGATAGAACTTGCTGAAATTCATCTCTAGAACTGTTTATCATACTGTTTTGTATTCATGAATGATACGAATGATTATACGAGCCTGTTTAATCGATATTGCTTAATCGTGCATGAACTGTTATTTTACTTATATGAACTGTTTAATCATGCATGTGTTACCTACCGGGATATTCGTATCTCACCCTACTTTCATTTCATTTTTCAGCTGATACGCGAGAGGGGGATCTTAGTGATTTCCAGGGAGAGGTAGCTGAGTATACACCGGAGGATTACTTTTATCCGGATCTTGTTTGAGGTGGATGATTGAGTTAGACTTAGTCATATTTAATAGACTATTTTTATTTGGATTTGATGTACTAGAGAGATGGTAACCATTTTATTTTACCAGACTTTGATATTAATGATTGATGATCAACTTAAATGTTTATTTGAGGATTTTAGACTACACTTCCGCACATACTTGTTTCCGCAACTCTGATAGTATAGTAAAGTGAATGGATTTTAATTCTTTGGTTTGGTATATTATTGATGATGTATTTGATATGGGCCAGTAACATCTTGGATTTTGTTGTTGAACTAAATTCAGGTTGTTACAGTAGCGAACCGGGTTCGGATCGGGTGTCGGTTTGCACTGACCCGGGTTCGGGGCGTTACAATCACATATTTGTAACGACCTGGACCCATACTCAGCAAGATATTGTCCGCTCTGGGCCCTGACGGATTTGTTCTCAAGGGATAACACAAGAAAACTTCCTAGTGGCCACCCATCCTAGCACTGCTCTCATCCGAGCACGCTAACTTAAGGGTTTTAAGGGGATTTAGTTTCGTGTTATGCCTTAAAAGGCCTTTTGCTTTGTAGGGGATCTTAAGACTATTTATAGCATCTCCGAGCGTTGTGGGATCCCAACCATATGCACATCTTTGCCTAGTAGCTCGTCAGGAGTCTACCCTTTCACCCACCCACTCAGACAGTTTGGATGTCACATACTCCTCACTAGTACCCTGTGGCTCTACCCCTGCAAAATCGTCCTCTCCAGGATAAAAGTCTGAAAACAAAACAAAACAAAGCAAGAATGAGATATAAATCCTAGCAAGTAACACATGCATGAATAAAGCAATTTATCATATAATTTTCAAGATAGCATGTGTTTCAATTACATAACTTTGACGAATAATTCAATTGCAATTTATTTTCTAAATCACCATCAAATACAGTTACAATCAACAAACCAAATCCTCATGATGATGTGACATCATAGGACTTATGAAGACAATACATCTTTGAAAAGCTAAATGCCTGAGTCAAGGGATTGCCACCTCACGGCTTAGGTGTGAGCTGAGATACACAGACATCGACTAATTGCAGATCACCTAACCGAGATATACGGAAGGCTGGCACGTACAATCCAATCAACTGCAACAATGGGGAATACTAGAGCAAGATACATGGTGGTAACCCAAAATAACCACATTGAGATACACGATGGGTGGGATTGCTGCAACACGACCAGATACAGGAAGGCCTCATCGAGATACACGACGGGAGCATAATGTGAAACAAGTTTAACCAAATAAAGAAAATAAAATTCTCACTCCTAGCTAGACTATGGATCCATACCAAGCTATGCCCATTAGGCACACAAAACCAAAATACAGAAATCAAGTTATCTTTGATATAAAAAGAACAATTCACAACATTTTTCAATTCATCTCAAATCATCCCCAAGATACATGGAGGAAAACAAAGCTCAAACTCAAGCTACATGAGTGAGAAATAACCACCCTGAGTTACACGGAGAAAATTATAAGTAATTCTGTCAAAACAACTCTGAAAACATCTTTAGATAGGTTAAATACAAGTGTAGGAATCGATAAAATCACAATAAGTTGAAAAGAAAAGAGTTTGGAATGATAAACTTGAATAAAAGCTGTTTCAGTAGAACGTATCCAAAATCTTTATAAAAATTCAATTTAATCAACAACCAGTGTAAACAATCTCAAAACACTTAAATCTTATTGGTACATAAGTTGAAAATCAATAAAAACATTTTTATAGTGAAAAACTAGGCATTTTCCAAAATATCAGAAATTCTGTCAAGGGCACTCGTGCAGGCGTTCGTTAAAAACTCACTTTTGGTGTCGCGCTTGAGCAATCACTCGAGTGTTCGGTTTACTGGAAATTGACAACTCTCGGGTTTTGAAAAATAAAAAAAAACACAGGCGGGGCGTCTTCAGTAGCGCTGTCGAGCACCCTGGCAATCAGCTCAGCGCCTAACAGGGCGGTCGGGCATGATCGCAGGCGACTGTTCAAACTCGCAAAAACCTGAGTTTTTCTGAACTTTGAGAAATTTCAAACTAAAATCAAATAACACCAAACCAGTACTTCAAAACTCTTCAAAATCATTCTAAAACAATCGCTAGACATGTTAGATCAATTTAAACAAAATAAAACTTCGTTTATAAATCAAATCGAATCAAAACCCATCAAATAAACACACTTTAACAGTTTTTAAAGAATTCTGAAACATCAATATAAACCTACAAAAATCTGTTATAAAACAACATGGTTTGCTTCGAAAATCATCTCTTAATAAGTATCTAAATCAATCATAACAAATAAACAACAACCATTCAACGATTGAACAAAAATGAAGGTGTTACTTGCCTCTTTTCGCAAGAATCCAACTCTAACTAGCAAAACTAGCAACTCTACTTCTTCTCCTTTGTTTCTAGGCATTATTTCTTTCTCTCAAATCCTCAAGCACATGTTTAGAAGGCCTCCTTCAATACCACACGTCCAAAACAAGAGAATAAACCTTCTATTTTCTTAAAAGTTACTTTTTATACTTAAAATCCTGATTTTACCCTAATTAGGAGTTTCTATTCTCTTAAAACAATTATTAGGAGCGTATGGACGTCCAGTCATGCCCATATAGGTAATTTGCTAGTATTTAATTAAAATAAGATAGCCTACCTTGCCTATATATCATACTCATGCACCTTCACCAATCAAAATTCCAATAAAAGCACAATTATGTACTTACTTGACGATTTATCCCTTTTCTTCACATCCTTAGAAATCTTTAGGCTTGATCTTCATCTTCCCTTCCTATTCATATTAATAAAATTCTAATCAATCACTTAATCCAATATTTTTCTTAATAAATTAATTAAATTATTTAAAAGGGAAAATTCGGGGGATTACATTTTTTCAGTTTTTATTTTGTTTGTTTATGATCACCTATGTACAAACATTGGAGGAATGGGGGTTGCTATGTAACGCCCCAGATCCAGTTCAACAACCAAAACCCGGAGTGTCACTTTTGAATTGGGTTAGAACAAACTAAAATTTATGTTGAATTAAAACTTTTAATTATATCAAAGTACAATTGGCAGCATATCATAAATATTTCAATTAATACAAATTTATTTACAATATCATGTTCTTTAATATGGAATAATTCTAGATTTACAATTAGAAATCTACCCCTTGTGCCTACTACCCCAGTTAGGGCTGCAACTCGGTGTGGTTTGGTTCGGGTTGGCTTCAACCCAGGACCAAACCAAGGTCACTGATGATCAGTCTAGAACCGAACCGAACCGATATCAGAACTGAATGACCCAAACCGAAACCGAAACCGATTATTTATATAAAACCCGAAACCCAACCCAAACTGAACCGAATTTTGCAATTTGGTTCGATTTGGGTTGGGTTTCGGGTTTTAACTTCCTATTACATTTAAATTGCCTTATTTGGCAAGAAAACGTCCACGTGAACTGTCCTTCGACTCCTTTGAAACATATTCTTGGCGCATGGCTATCAAGCAATTCAACATACAAGTTGTGGCCAATCTATAAGTTCAATTTAGTTTCATTGCCTTGAGCATCAAAGGAAATAAAGCTATGCAAAGTATGTATATAAAATAAAACAAATACATTCCATTAAATGAATCCCTTAGTTCCTGTACAATACAAACACGACCTCCTGTACTAAATGCAATACATTTGAGGAATGGATTGGTTGGAGATTCTGTAAAGAAAAGGGTCACTTGCAGTAAAAAGAAAAAAATAGCATCAGATCAAGTGGTCAGGCCAAGGAGATATTGAAAAGGCAAGTTAGATAACTTAGCATCTACTCACTTCATTCTCATCCAAAGCAGTTCTTAGACCATCCATATCAGCAGGGTCGATGACTGTGGCCTGCATATTTATTGGGACAAACAATTCAAAAGTAGAAACATTTGTAGCAGTTTAAGAAAGAAGCCAAAATATTAAAAGCAACCTTTAACACATTTTCTTTTCCAATTTTTCCTGTTTCCTTTCTGGGATTTGGGTATGTCAGTGTGGCCCTAGTTGATCTTTATTCAATTTAGCACTGTTTGCATTGGATGATACCATCTCTTTCTTAATAAAAATTTGTTACCCATGTAGGGAAAAAGAAAGAAAGAAGATGATTTGAAAAATATTACCTTGATCCCCATTTTGGGAAGTACAATTTCTATGAACATCCTAGTCTTCCGATAGCAATCTGTGGTTGTCACAATATGCCCACCAGCTGGAACCAATGCCAATAACATAATTGTACTGACGCACATTCCTGATGCCATGAACACTGTTGAATCTGCCCCCTCAAGTGCACTGCTCCAGCAAAAAAGAATTCAAGGTTTCATCAGATATTGAATCCAATCAGATGGAGACAAATAATCCCTGCATAAAGAATAAGATTCCTTATGAATAACAGCAAGCAAAATCTAGTGCCTGGAGCTGAAGTACCCTGGTCTGCTTTCAAAAATGATCAGGACCCACTATAAAAAAAAAACTCACAAGCTCAATGAATGCCATTATACATGACAAATCCAACAAATGTTCATTTCATAGGCTTATATGGGTGAAAACATTAATTGCATGTGCCATCCAGATTCTCCTAAAAGGTGAATGGCTTGGATTGGCTACATGACAAAATCTCTCACCATGTAATGGGTAACAGAAAAAGGTGAAAAGTATGTAAATGTACATGGCAAGCATATCATAAAGTGACAAATAGGAAACAGAGAAAGGGAGGGAGAGAGGGACCTGGATGCTGGACCAGTTTGAATGATGGATTGACAGTCCTTCCGAGTCCAAGGCTGAGAGGTTTCTTGAATTCCCAATTCCCTGAAGGATTGATCCAAAGATGATACAAAGATTAGATATTCAAGGCTGACCAAATAAGTCGTAGCAAATAACACAAGCATATTCATTAAATAATTTAAATTCATACAGGCATTTCATGAGAAACAAAAACAGCAGTTTACAAAAGAATCAATCCAGCAATGATACAAGTGATTCTACACAGAGGCATCTCTAGAATTTAAAATTGGCATTAGGATTTTTATAGAACAAGAATTGTGGGATCAGGACCCAGATTGACTATTTTATCAAAGAAGCTACATTTCATCTGCCAGTAAATGTCTAAATACCTCCTCCATTTTTGTACCATTACAAAGATTATCTCCTAAAAAAGCATGGTAGTTCCTTGACGAAGATTGTGCTTGGTATAACTATTTTGAACAATCATGATGTAGTGCAGAAATAGATGAAGTCTATGCATGGGATAACCACTAACGAAGGTCAGTACTTCAGCTTCACTTAACATTTCAAAATAAGAATCCTAATATTATTTCTAATGAGTTTAATGTATTACACAGAGTTTCAAAATAAGAACCTCACTAATGAATCTTTTTCTTTCTAGACTTAAAAAATAGGGTTGGTTTCCTGTTCTTTCCATTTGATTGGATAATCAAGGTATTTTCAGAGAGTCACCCCGTAGGATGACTCTTTTCCCTTAAGACACATCACCATATGCTCATCAATTGCAGATAGAGAACCATAGCAGCTTATCTTTAGATGGCCAAAGTTTGAATTTGCAAAGAATATCTGTTGTTGTTAGAAGTAAGACCAAAATAGACAACCTACTTACTAGTTCAGCTCCTCCTATGCAGCAATTTCAGTCCAATAGCCATATGCCACCTGCCATAAAAGGACATCCATGCTTTTGCATATCTGAGGAGGACTAGTTATGGTTACTCAAACAGAAAGTAAGGATATGCACAAGAAGCATGATTTTGTCATGTGGTAAATGCTATTAGGTGAATGTTTTTAACAAAAGGGTGGTCCAAAAGCTCAAATTAGGCAGGCCAGCTTACAATCATATACAAAATAATTTAAAATGTAAAGTTTCCAGTCCTGATATCCAAGTTACTAACCCCCTCATACTGGCTCCAAGGTGGTTTTGTTGTAGCCATCTCCAACATAGTGCATCCAAGGCTCCATATATCAACAGCAATATTGCAACCGTTAGAATTCTTTATAACCTCGAGAAACAATGTAAGTCAGAAAGAGTGGAAAATGCATGAACAAGGATAGAAGGATTAATAGAATCATAACTTGAAATTAAAATTATTATGTTCAAGCGAGTTGAAAGGTTGCTGATTCTGAACAATTTTAGAATCTTAAAGCCAAACCTGAAATAAGATTGGTAAACCCAAACCTGAACAAAGTGACTAAACCCAAACCTGAAACAAAGTGAACAAAACTAAGAGGTTATTGAACATAATTCTGAAGAAAGTGACTAAGCCCAACCTGAAACAAATTGAACAAAACTTAGAGGTTAAAACATAATTCTGAACAAAGTGACTAAATCATAACCTGAAACAAATGGGTTTAAAGCATCTATGAGAAGAGCTTATGGTGTACCTGATCCCAGAAGACAGTAAGATCTTCTAGTGTATAAAATGATGAGCTAACATAATCATAGGGGAACTCATAATCCAGCAAGATTTATAGATAAAGTTCATAGTCTATTACAAAACCAAATTACCCAAAAAGTCAATACATAAAGTTCATAGTATATTACAAAACCAAATTACCCAAATCCAATAACCTTCAATGTACTTGAAACCTGAAAAATATTTAATAAAGATTGAAATTAAAACAATTAGCATAAATAGTAACCAATAAATACTAAAAAACGACAAGAACCTTTAAGCTCTATTTACCTCAAGCATAAATTATTGAGAATCACCTAAAATGGATTCATGAACAATGATAGGCTCCTCTGTTATAGCTGAAAAATATAGAGAATAAATTATAATACATAAAAATAACCAAGATAAGATAACCAACAAGCATGCAATAAGTGGTATGAAAATTTTCACTTACTTGATTTAGCTTCTTCAAGCTCTTCTAAGCTTTCCTCAGTCTCAATAGGGGTTGGAGAAGCCCTTAACCAATCTTGCAAACAAATCAAGCATTCCACAAGCTTTGGAGTCAATGAACTACGAAATTGGTCAAGTACACGACCTCCTGTACTAAATGCAGACTCTGAAGCTACTGTTGATACTGGAATTGCCAAAACATCACGTGCTATATGAGAAAGCACACGAAACTTCGAACTATTCATCTTCCACCAACATAAAATATCAAAGCCATGATCATCTTTCTCAACACTCTCTTCCAAATATCTATCCAAATCAGATTTTGATTGAGTGACCTCTTCTTCTTCCAAATGTTTGTAAAACTCATTTTGAAGAGATTTTATTTGGACAGATGCATCAGGAGTAAGTTGTTCAACATTCATCACATCAACATCTTGGCTTGCATTGTTTGAAGGCACATCTGGTGGACTAGTTGAATCAAGTACTTGTTAATGTTTGAACATACGATCCATTGCTTCTTTAACTTTTGCAATCAATTCTATAACCTTCTCAACAGGAGAAACTTTTGCATAACAAAACCTCACGTACTTCAACTTATATCTAGGGTCCAACACAACTGCAAACAATAGCATCATATTTACTTTGTCAGTGTTTCCCCAATACTTATCAAACTTTTCTTTCATCTTCATTGACATATCAGATAAGCAAGGATCATCACACTTTGCCCATTGAACCAAAAGATTTTCAATCCCACAAACTTCATGAAAATAAGAATTTGAAGTTACGTATAATGACCCCGACAAACGCTTTGTAATACTGTAGAAACACTTGAGAAACTTACATAAGACCTTTGCTTTTTCCCAATCATATTCATTTGGAGGTCCATCCTTCAAATCATTCATAAAATGGAAATCATCTTCTTCAAGACGCTCAAAAGCCTTTTGAAATTTTAACGCAACTTCCAACATCAAGTAGGTAGAATTCCACCTTGTTGGAAATCTAAACATAAAAGGCTCTTGGATGTAATTTTTTTTTTCAGAACACCTCTTGAATTGTTGTTGCCTTCTTGGTGAACTCCTTATATATCTCACCGCCACACGGATTCGAGAAATAGAGTTCTTCACTTCATTTATTCCATCTTTCACAATCAAATTCAATATATGAGCAGCACATCTCATATGAAAGAATTCCCCATCCAAAATCAAACCATTCTTTTTACAAAACCTTCTTTTCAAACTTCGAACCGCCACATCATTAGAGGAAGCATTGTCAACAGTAAGGGTGCATAGTCTTTCTATGTCCCACCCTATTAAACACGACTCTACAGCCTTCCCAATATCTTCCCCGCTATGACTATCAATTACACAAAAGTTGATGATCCTTTTTTGCAACTTCCAATCCTTATCAATATAATGCGCTGTAAGACACATATATGACAGATTTTGTATTGAAGTCCATAAATCTGTTGTCAAGCAAACCCTTTGCTTAGACTTCACCAAAAATTCCTTTAACTTCTATTTCTCACTAATATACAACTCCAAGCAATCTTTTGCACTGTAGTACGTGACACTAGATTGAACTTAAGTTGCAAAACATTACAAAATGCACGAAATACTTCACGCTCAACAAATCTAAATGGTAGCTCATCAAAAATTATCATGTTAACAAGAGCCTTTCGACATTGCTCTTGATCAAATTTCCAATTAGTTAAGACACCCTCCCCTTCTTGTCCCAATGACGAAAATGATAAAAGTTTTGATTCTTATTCTTCTGACTATACAGATACTTCGGGCATTTATCTAAATGTTTATGAAGGGTGCTAGTTCCATTAATACTTGAGCATGAGTATTCATTATGACAATAGTTGCATGTTGCCTTTTCAGATTTTCCCCCACTTAAACTTTTCAACTTAGTAAAATGCTCCCAAACTACTGATCTTCCTTTATATGGCCTTTTAGAACTCGATGACACCAAGGAAGTTGCCGTAGTTTTAGCATTTTCCTCACTAGTTTTAGTATCACCCATGCTTGACATCTAATCAAATAACAATGAAATAGACAATTTAGCATAAATGATTAAGACCACGAAAGTGATGAAAGTTCACCAACTCTTAAATTAAACTTCATGAATCCTTCAACATCATTAAAACATGTTGATGAAAGTTCAACAAGACAAGTAAGTAATACGTATTGGTACTTTAGTTGTAACGCCCCGGATCCGGGTTACGTAAAATAACCGTAACTCGTACCCGAAGGTTAATTAAAATTTCACAGGATCAACAGAGTAAGGGAAAACATGAAATAAAATAATATAAAGGTTCAAATGCATAATATCAAGGTTCACTAGTTTTCCCAAACATATCCAAAAGTAATACAGGTTCATAATAAAAACTCACTAAAGTAAGTAAAACCAACAACTAAGATCTACTCAATAAAGTAATCCTCCTCACGATACTCCGGATAGTCCACTGGATTATCAACCCCCACGGTATCGTCCTCGCCTAAATCTGTAAACAAAACAAAACAGTGAGATACGACGATCTCAGCATGTTGCAATGCATACACAAAAAATACAGTTATAACAATTCTAAAACATGCACAAGTTATAATCAATTAAGTTACGATTAATCTCGGTTAATCCGACTAATCTCGGAAATATACCGTCAATTACAAATTCGGAAAAACATTATATATTGGGACTCGTGAAGTTTGTCTATTTTGTGTGGCTAAGCACTAGAGTTCCAGACAATCCAGTCTAACACTGCAACAGCTCGAACATCCAATATCGTCGCCCTCATGGCGGAAAAACTCAAGTGACCTCACCATCATGGTGGAAATGGAGTTGCTGCAGTGCTTCCCTCATGGAAGGCCTCTCCATCATGGAGGAAACGCACGAAGGAACTCCAGACTTAAATCCAAACAAAACATACAAATTCCACCTACAACTAGACTATGGATCCACACTAAGTCTCGTCCTTAATATTTTGATAAAAATTCTCATATACTGTGCAATTAAACATAAAACCATGCTTTTAATGAAAGAAGACATTTTATAATTAATAATACCAATTTTTCGATTCACATAATCACTAAAGTCATCCATCATTAAAAATTTACAGCAATTGGTACATACCTTAGAAACACTTACAATTTCATCAAACGGAATCAATTAAACATATTAAGAATCCAAAATCAAAAACATTTTAGATTAGAATTACAAGTTCAGCAATTTCCATGTGAGGTTAAGTCAGTTCTAAAATTCCCAAATGATCACCCTTCTTAGATTAGAATATCAAAATTCTGCTAATTCTTTACTAGTTAAGTCTAAGCCCACATACGCCCTAATTCTTTACCAAAACAAGCTCATAACATCTCACCTATATGCTGTAGGATATATATATTCATGATTTTGCTTCCATCAAACTTATAACAATTTTTCCAGAAAATTCAGAAATGGGAAAAGAATTTAACTATAGCAATAACCACAACAAGAGTACACCAATAGTTTGTGGCATACAATATACTTGCATTTACTATCATTAACCACCACAAGACTTCCAAAATCTGATTTATAATAGTAACTGCAGAAAAATTATAACCTATCTTGAGTAATTTGTTTCCCAACAATTCTATGAAAACTTGGTACTATTTTTGGTTTCCTTACAATTCTAATAAGGACATGTAATAAGATCAACTAGCCTTGAGCAAAATCTGCTCAAAGAACCCAACAACAATTTGCTGAAATTTTGACTCATAGGTTGGTTATTTCTCTCATAACAATCATCTATAGTTTACTACCAATTCATCCTCCATAAGGTTTTCAAAAATCTGAAGGTTAAATTGAACTTAGATGAACATAATTAAAAAGATATAAGAGGTTAAAAAAATTCTGTTTATGGTCCATATTAAATCAGCTGCACCCTACTTATAAATTAAAGCTAAGTTATTTTATAGATTTAAAACCCAGAATTTCCACCTTCAAATCGTGTCTCAGCACCTGTACAGGATTAATAAGCTTGGAACAAGCTAAAAGGATGTGGTTGCCCACTTCTATGAATTCATTAGAACAAATTTTAATATGCTAGAACAAAGCTTCACTCTAAACACCTACAGCCTTAAGGGTTCTCAACTTTTGCAGTGATGATTTCTCAACATGCAATAACATAACTCCTTCATTCTGAACCCATAATATACCACACGAAAACTTTCCTACAAGTTCTTAATTATCCCAACAGAAAAACATGCACTAACACTTCCCAACAGAATAACAAGCCATCCCATAGAATAGCCGTCCAAAAATTTCACTTCATATCACATGTTTCGTGTTCCACATCCTGTTGCATTTCCAACTGAATGCCTTCCCAATAGAATGCCCACTTCTGTAGGTTCATTGACCTCACCAGGACAGCAACCATTGACGCCAAGTTAAACCAAATTAGTGCTGGGCATTGACCTCACCAGGACAGCAACCATTGACGCCAAGTTAAACCAAATTTACTGAGATGGAACAAGGCTCCACTTAAAACCCCACACCCGTAAATTTTCCTCAAGACTTCAGCATTGGACGTTAATTTTAAAAAAACTGTTGGTAAACATATTTCCATAAGAACTAAACCCCATTACTTCAACCAAGCCATTATCACATGATGGGAAAACAACCAAACAACTCAAACATCCCATACGAATTTTATCTAATTATACAAAGGATAAAACTCAGATCAACAATATCCTACTAACAAATTTCTGTAAATCTCTGATTTCATCAAATCTGGAAAATCCGAAATTTAACAACAAAATGCAAGGTTTTGGAAGAACTACTTGCCTCTAGTTTTGCTGGAGTTCGATTTCTGCAAAAACAGCAATGAAAACCAATGCTTTCCACGACCAGTAGTCCCTCACGAAGTGTTTTAAAACCTGAGTTTTCTTTTGAATGATTTTCCACTCTAACAGAATAGTATGTCTTCTTCTTTCTTCTCCAACAGCAATGGGCGACTTCCTCTTTCTTCTCCAACAAATCTCTCCACTCTTTATAAATTCTTAGATCTGAGTTGCATCCATTTTTGCCTTTTCCAAAGCTGTAACTGTTGGTAACGCCCGGAGAGAAAGTAAATGTTACGATCAGCAAAAACCATACGTTTAAAAAAAACTGTTTGTATTCTATATTTGATCAAGTGTAGTGCCCTCCACTATAATACCTACACCAAGTTTACTTATGTTCAACAAAATCTCTTTTAACTCCCTCATGATCCACCGGTGCTCCACCACAAAATTTCCTACACCCACTAAAATCAAATACCAACTAATAGCTAACCAAATTAATAGCTAATCAAATTAATAGCTAATCCAATTATTAAATAATAACTCATATAACATTTGAAATTGAAACCTAACTTTACTTACTTTAGTTTAGATATATCCAACCATTTAAGAATTTTACCAAATTGCCCTTGGACATTGCTCACCTGAAAACCAACATAGAAATGAAATGATTTTCTAATTATTTTTCAAAATAAAATACCCAAAAATTTGGGGTTTTACATTAGTAATTCTAAAACATATAATTATAGCAAAATGAAGAAAAATAGTGGTTGTCATCTATCAACTATCAATAACCAAATCCCCACACTCTTCCCTTGTTAAATAACTAGTAGGAGATAGTGACCAGCCCCGTCTTTGTTTCTTGTATTCAGCTCATTGACATCCGTAGCATTTCTCAAGAAAAAAAGAAGAAGGAAAAAACATTTGGAATCTCAAAGACTATGTATGAGCCTGTGTTTGGAATCTTGAACCCTCACTTTTGGGAAAAAAGTAAGGAAATTGTTAAGGAAAGCACTTTCACTTTTTTGACTGGTATTAGGGACAGTAATTTGGGGGAAATTTTTGTTAAAAAATAGGAGAAATACATTATAACTTCCTTCAATATTCTAACTCAACCCACTATCTCCCCTAAGTTCTATTAACATCAACCAACCTTGCAGGAATATTTGAAATCTTACTAAAAAATGCTGGGCATAGGAAAAGACGGGTAGAAGAGGGAACAACCAGGGGGTTTGGGGGGAAGAAAGAGTTTATAAAAAAAAGAAAAAGAAACCATGATAATACTATTATAGTTACAGAAGAGAAAGATCTAACTATATGTAAGAAGCGGAAAAGAAAACACAAAACAAAACTAAACGAAACGACATGAAGGCAGCATATAAATAGAAAGAAGTATAAATAGAAAGGAAGAACAAGAATCTCAAAGAGGAACGAGATACATATGAGAGGAAGAGGTAAAAATCGCAGCAAGATGAAGAGGAAATTTACTCGGATGTGCTGTGACCAATAGATGCAGACTACAATTGCAGGGATTTGACCAATCCAGTCCTCGCGGGGAGACCACGCTTGCAGAAATTTATGACATTCTTCTAACTGCGACAATTTAACGGTTCGGGAACAGAAAATCAAGGGAGGCAGGTCGGGTGGCGAAGAGAAGGGGGAGAGAAGGGAGGCAGGTCGGGTGGCGAAGAGAAGGCGAAGAGAAGGGGGAGAGAATGGAGGCAGCTCGGGTGGGGAAGAGAAGGGGGAGAGAAGGGAGGCAGGTCGGGTGGGGAAGAGTGGCGAAGAGAATTTTAGGGGTTTGAGAGAGGATTTCATATTTAAGAGAAAGGGTTTGTCCGTAATATTTTATAAAGTTAAGGGTAAATTTTAGATATATATAAAATTATATATATCTAATTATATATATATATAAAATTTCGGTTCAATTCGGTTCGGTTTAGAGCAATGCATTATTTCAGTTTGGTTTTCGGTTCAGTTCGGTTTACCCGACCACACAACCTAGATCCGAACCGATTTAATTCGGTTTGGAGATTTTGAATCCAAAACCGAACCAAAAAAACCCGAACCAAACCGAACCGAAGTCGGTTTGGATCGGTTCGGATTCGGTTTTACCCGGACCAAGTTGCAGCCCTAACCCTAGTCATGACGATCTC
This sequence comes from Buxus sempervirens, assembly GCA_947561395.2. Classification (NCBI taxonomy): domain Eukaryota; kingdom Viridiplantae; phylum Streptophyta; class Magnoliopsida; order Buxales; family Buxaceae; genus Buxus; species Buxus sempervirens. The sequence goes on from OX387182.1 coordinate 27,984,732, forward strand.
TCCAAGCATACTTGAAAATAGTTGGAAATGGGAGTGAGATTTAAATCTCAACAAGTAGCAAGGTGCATGCAATTAAACAATCTAATTTAAGAAATAGTCATGAGGTATAATGATAAACCAAAGCAAAAGCAATAATTCAAGTCCAAGTATACAATTTCAATATAACCAATAAAATATACACAAAACCACATGTGACATCACAGGACTTATGAAGCAAGATAAGTCATTGAACAGAGACTCTTCATTGCTATGCCACCATGCGACTTATGAGCGAAGCTACTAAGACCCTCAAACCCATATGAAAACTGAGACAAGAGGCGTAATCATCGACTTATTGTGCATGAAACTTACAAAGTTCGGCACGTACCACCAACATGCAGCACTTGAATCAATACATGGAGATGGCCGCTTATCCGCGTACTCACCAGCGAGGCTCGAAATGAGACCCTACAGACATGAAGAACCCCCAATACAAACTAACTTGCAAAGGAAGCACGAGTGCAAATGGGAGTGATCAACCCAAAATAGGTACCCCTCTACTATCTAGCTTAGCCTATGGATCCATATACAGCTATGCCCGCTAGACACAACTCACATGTAAAACAATTTATTCTGTTTACAATTGATTACCAATACATATGCAATATCTGTAAGCCATGATCTCAAATCAATTATCATAACTCAATTTCAAGTGATATACATGTCTCATTCTTCTTAACCTGAAATCAATTTTGTTGAGAAAACACAGTCAAAATCACGAATAAATCTCCAAAACAGATTCCATAAATACTAACGCACCCGAAACATAATTAATAAGAGTTTAGACAGGTTATAATTCACAGTCATGAGCAAAAATAAGATTCCTATGCCCTAACTAAAACTTCCTTAATTAAATTACATGTTAATGCCCATCTTCTGTATTTAAAACCTAAGGTTTAACATTTGGTATTTTCTGTTGTTCTTCACTTTCAGCAGATCACATAGACTCATAATGAAGCTTAAGAGTTGGTATTCCCAAATTTATGTTTAACTTAATCTGATACCCTATTTCCAAAACCTGGTCTTTTAAGACACCCCTTTTTATTGATTGTTCCAAATTATTAGTTTTAATACCAAATTAAATTCCATCAGTTCCTACACCTCACTTTAACTCCTATACAAGTGTTACAATAATTAAATTACTAGAAAAAAATTATTAAGTATTAATTTAGACATGAAATCCCTAAAATTCCAATTCCCAGGTCCATGACCTGGATAAAAGGCCCCCCAATTTCTGTAGCGGGCAATGATCAGAAAAAGAAATTGAAAAATTTTGATAATACTCCCCAGCAAGTCACTCCTGAAGATCTTTCTTTTGTTTCCTTTTAGGAAGAATCAGGTGAAAAAGAAGGAAAAATGGAAAAGGAGACCCATTTCAGCAAATCCCCAACGGATTTCCTTCCAAGAATGAAGTACCTCTCACACCAAATGTGCTCGTGGCTCGGCCAAAATGAGCCGGTGAAAAGAGAGCAAGAACCTCCGAGGGAAAAGAGTCATTTCCTGTCCAACCCCCAGTAGAGCTTCATCACCTAGAAAATGAAGCCTAAGGCGAGAAGGACATAAGGCAACACCAGAGCAACGGCCAACAAGAGAAAAGATGGCATCATATTTTCACTTGGATGAAGAAGATTGATAAAAGGCTCTTCCAAAAATTCCCTAGCAAAGTCATCTTTGAACTGAGAAAAGTCTCACTCAAAGCGGGAGAGGAATCATCCTGAGAAAGAAAACCTAAAGGGAAGGGAGCAAAAGAAGGTTTCAATGCATGAAGAAATAGAAGGAAGAAATTGTGGGTGAAATTTGCTCTCATGTTGTAATTTTGATTTACCACTTTTGTAAATAGAGTAGGTTAGGCTTGCGATCTCCTTTGAAGTGCCGGACAGCACCAAAGTATACACAGAATCCCAAATGATTTCTGTTCTCGTTTCTGGATTTCTGATTTACTTCTTTCCATTACTTCCTCCCAAGATCCAAAAACCTCCCAAAAATCCAAAGAGAATAAGTCTGAAAGGGTAAAAGAAATCAAAGGTCAGAAAACACCTAAAAAGCTTTAATGGAACAAACAAAAGGAAAAGAACATTGTTGAGCACCTTTGCATCAACGCCGAAACAGGTTGGCGAGTCTAAGTCCGATCCCATATTTTAACTTAAACTAAAGGACAAGGAATCTTTCCAAATTCCCAATGGCAAGGAAGACTCCCCAGAATTTGGAAGTGACGCCAAAGCAACGTAGAGCTTACAACGGCACTTCCCCTTCTTTGAAAACATCAAAAGGACTTAGCTCGTCGATAATGTCGACAGAAATGCAAAATGCAAAAAACAAGGTTCTTTTAATCTTTGCCGTTCATCAGCTAGGTGATTCCGGAAAAGAGGGGCAGCTGTAAGCACCTCATTTTTGCATCCCTCTAAAATGCCCAAAAGCAAAACCCTAAAAGACAGGTCTAAACCCTAAGGAGCAAAAGATGACTTTCTGCCTGAGCCCAAATTTATTGCTATACCATATCCCAATGGGTAGAGAATCTCGACACGGTTCCAACGCAATTAAGTTTGCAGGAATCGGAGCTCGGATGAAAAAGATATGAGCAAAACAGTCCCAAGGGCAAATCAGTCAAAACTTAAAACGCATTAATTAAGTTAATCAAGACAAATAAAAAATAATAAAAATCGGAAGAGCTTGATTCGACCGAGTGGGCGGCTGAGTCACCTCAGCCGTCAACTCAACCAAAAAAGGGGAGAGTTCGCGACCGCATATAGTGTGCGGTCGATTTTCGGCCACCGTTCGCACGAGCCAATTAGGGCAACAGTGCGGTTACTTTTTGCGTCGGCTTGCACCTGCCCATTTTCCCCCTATTTAATGCTGAAAAGACACGGCCGAACTGCACATACCCTGTGGTTTCAACCAAATCGCACATACTATGCTGTTTTGTCTCTGTGTTCTATAAAATTGAAATCCGAGCAGGGGACAAAGGATGGTCGACTTTTACTGTTTCCTTTCCTTCCTCTCTGCAACCTGAACCTCCGAAAAAATCATTGTTCTCCCATCTTCAAACCCAAGAACCATACCAAATCACCTTATACCATCTCCAAACCTCACCTAGTGTCTCCCTTTCTTCGTCCTAACCCAGAGAAGAGTTAAAGGAGAGGGAATAGAAGTCTGAGTGATGCTGGAGGTCTTCAGAGGAGTTCCACAATTGCCTAAGTCTACTATCTGTCAAAGTAAGCTCATTTTATCTCTTTGGATTTAATCATGTCAATTACTGTTATAGCATGCTATTTCTTTCTCACATGAGAAGGCTGTCTCCCTATTATCTCCTCTGTTTCTTTCATTTTTTTTGAATATGCATAAATGAGTTCTAGACCTGCTCCCAAAGGGAGAACCAAATACACACGAATGGTAAGGATTGAGAGGTTCATGGTTGTCTGTCTTTCTTATCTCTTAATGGGATCTTCTTGTGTCTAAGAGCCTCTCATATTTCAATCTCACGTGGCCTGGGTGGATGACCATGGAGGGGGCAGAAATTCATTCATTTTCTGTTGTTATTAGCATCTTCTTCTTTCCCCCCAACTTCGGATGATTGTAACCTCAATTCCTTCCACTTCCCTTTTGTAGCTAGTTTATTTTTGCTTACTTGATGCAGTGGTTAGCTTCTTTGATGGTGTATTCTTAAGTTCTTGTTCTTGTGAGCTGGATTAGGTGCATGATGGCATGCTTACTTGCTGTCCTAGTAGGACACATCAATGCTACCTACTCCAGCATGTTTCTTAGATCTTAGCACACTCCCCATGCAGCACACACATCTTCTAATTACATCATGCATTAATATTTGTTCCAACCTCTACATCTAAGTTCACCATGAATGATCACTGGTCTAAAATACGCATTCTCATACATTTTACTTGTTGTTGTGGGCTCTTAACAAGTTCTTCTTCCCCCCAATAGCCACTATTTTGCCATGCTCCCTCACCCCCTTGTACCCCTAGGTCTAGCACATTAATGCCATGCATCAGGAGTGACATTTTCCCCATAATTTCCCTACTGTTCCAGTCCCTTAATCATGACTAATTCCCTCATAATGGCTATTGTTTTGCTTGCATGAAATTAGACTTACCATCTTTTTTTGCACACTTAATATGTAGGCTCACATACCCATTCACTAAGGTTTTTATTTATGAATATTAGTTGCTATTGGTTCAAATGCACACACATGATCACTCCATTTTTCACCCACTGTTTCCAGCCCGTTTCATACATATAGGAACCACCATTTGCACACACACGAATAGCACTTAGGGAATTTGTTTGGCGGTCACTTTGTTGCTTCTTTTTACTACTATAAATACCAGTAGAAGCCCCTTTGTTAGCTCACACACACCCACTCCCCATAGAAAGCATGCTAAATCCCCTTAGGATCCCCCCACTTGTCCACAGTTTTCAAATGATTTAAGTTGCTGTTGGTAGGTACACTTATCACTATTCATTCATTCTATGTGTTTGATCATGTATTGAATAGGTGCATGTAAAGTTTGGCTGAACTAGACCATGACCCAGGCCTCCCGGGCCACTTTCCCTCTCTTCTTATGAAGAGGGGGAAGAGGTCATCTTCAACTTCAAACAGGGACCCCCTGGAATCCTTGTTCCAAGGTTTTAATGGTTGTTCAAAAGCAAGGACTCCTCCCACTTTAGGAATCCAATGAAAAATGGCATTGCTGGCCAAACATGGCATGTAGAAACCCCTGTGGGTCTGCTTAGAGACCTACAGCAGCTCGCAAAAGTCCCTGGAGGAGGGACTCCCTAACCCTCCCATGAGAATTGCCTTTGGGGATTCCTGGGCCGAAACCGCATACACAGAGCGGTTCGGCCCTGACTGCACATACTGTGCAGCCAGGGCCAAACCGCACCTGTTCTGTGGTTAGGTCCAGTAAACCCCTGTAAGCACCTCATTTTTGCGCTCCCACAAAAAAAAAAAAAACCAAAAATACAAACCCTGGACATAAAGTCAAACCCTAAGGGGTGAAAAGTTGACTTTTTGATCAAGTGAAAATTGCCCACCATGCTTTATACCATTGGATAGAGAATCCCGACACGAGTCCAACGCAACTGGGTTTGCAGGAATCAGGGTCCGGATGAAGGTTCTGCGGGCGGTCAAACTTAAGGAAAAGCCGAGAGTTGACTTTTCCTCGAATTCCGTGCCAAGTACCTTGCTTTATATCATTGGATAGAGAATCCCGACACGAGTCCAACGCAACTGGGTTTGCAGGAATCGGGGTCCGGATGAAGGTTCTGCGGGCGGTCAAACTTAAGGAAAAGCCGAGAGTTGACTTTTCCTCGAATTCCGTGCCAAGTACCTTGCTTTATATCATTGGATAGAGAATCTCGACACGGTTCCAACGCAACTGAGTTTGCAGGAATCGGGGTCCGGATGAAGGTTCTGCGGGCAGTCAAACTTGAGCAGAGCCAAAAGTTGACTTTCTGCTAAAATCCGATCCAGAGGCCTAACCCTAGGCCATTGGATAGAGAATCCCGACACGAGTCCAACGCAACTGGGTTTGCAGGAATCGGGGTCCGGATGAAGGTTCTGCGGCGGTCAAACCTGAGCAGAGCCAAAAGTTGACTTTCTGCTAAAATCCGATCCGGAGGCCTACCCCTAGGTCATGGGATGGAGGGCTCCGATACGATTCTAATGAAACTAAGTTTGCCCAGATCGGAGCCCGGAGGAAGAAAATATGAGCTGATGAAATTTCCGAGCAGCAAAACCGGCAATCTGCGCACATGGCAAAAGCTGCACACGTGGCGAGTTGCGCAGGAAAATATCTCGGGGATCAAATCCGTAAATATCCGAACATTCAAAATATCCCAGGGACTAAATCTGTAAAAATCCGAGAATATCGGATTTTACCAAAAATTGTCAGGGACTAAATCTGAATTTTAAAGATTTTTTCGACCGGCGAGCGGCGACATTTAATGAATGGTCATCATTATGCCGCTCGCGCGGACGTGGCGAGCGGGCTTGCGCCCACCTTGAGCTGGGCGCCAAGGTGAGCGGCACCCCTTTTCCCTTGCATATAAAACCCGCGCGAGGATTCATTCGGAAGGGTTTGGGATTTTTTTTTCTGGAGGTTGGAGGATTTTCAGGTTGGCTTTTTTGATTGGCTCTCTTTGCTGTTCTCAAGTCTTCTTCCCCATCTGTTTTGGTCCGGACCCTTCTCTCCTCAGCCCTCCTTGCCCCCATTACCTCCTTGGACCATCCGAAGTTATTCTCACCCCTCCTCCCTCCTATCTTCTCCATCTTCACTCAAGCAAGAAGAAGTTTGGCTGCTGTTGGTGGAGCAAAGGAGCTTTCCAGCTGCCGTAGGAGCTCCAGGGGAAGTCTACGTACCTCAAGAGAGTCTCAAGCACACCAGGTATCACTCCTTGAGACTTTCTTGTTCACATATATAAAAATGGATAGACGTTGCCATGTTTAGAAAGTTAAGTTTCTCCCCTGCTTAGATTTACTGTCTTAGTAGTTCGCATGTGCTAATGTCCCATTTCTATGAGCATGGAAGACTCTCAAGTTAAGAGAGACCGCGTGTGCAACTTCGTGAGAGAATGAGAGTCACGTTCACACTCATTTGGGGTCCTCCACCCTGCTTTTTTGGGGTTGTTCTTTGATTATTTTCAAGGGAGTGTGTTCCCTCTTGATTAAATCCCTCGTATCCCCAAGTAAACCCCCTCTCCTTCCCCTTCTCTAAATGTTTTTTTTATCGTTTGTTTGAGCATGAGGTTTGTGATCAGATTTTGCCGGAGGTTTCGGGTGAGGCATGCTAGACTTTCTTTGCATGGCTTTTCTGCACGTACAGTTGTAGTTGTGTTTGTGCATGAGGCCTTTTTGATATAGTGTCGTGCATGCTAGGGTCTTTTGAGCATTTATCCCTTGCTGTCCTCATATATTTGATCGACTTCTTTTGCATGCAAGCTACCGTTTTCTAATCGCAAAAGACAGTCTCTGCGACCATGCTTAAGGTGTACGAGTATTTTTAGCATGAATTGTGTTCTTTGGTGATGACAGGCCAGTTGCTATTTGTTGTGTTCCTTTTCTTTCTGAGTGACAGCATGCTGCTCATTTAACCACTGTCATTTAGTGTCTTCCCTCTTTGTGTAGCTACTGCCATGGCTGGTGGCAGGTTTTTTCTTCTTTCTTTCTTTCGAACTTATTTCCTCCCAGCTCGGACCGCTAGCGTGCTTTGATTTGTATTTAGATTAGTTTCAATGTGGGTTTAAAGGTCTTCTGGGGGGTGGCCGAAGCCCTGGGAGGGCTTACAGAGCCTAAAAAATGAGTTACAGAGCTCAAAATCAGCTCAGAAATGGAGTTTGAAAGAAAAACCGAGAACATCGAGTATCCGCGAAGCTCGCGAGTATCCGCGAGGCTCGCGCGAAGCTCGCGTGCACCTTCGCGCGAGGCTCGTGCTCACCTCTTTTTTTTGTGCTTTCGCTGTTTTTGGTCCGCCCGGCCCGCGCCTACCTCGCGCCTAGTGCCCGAGGTCGGCGCATACCCCTAAAACATGCCAAATTGGTATATTTTTGAAAAATTCCAAAAATGCCCTTTACTGTACCGCGGGGGCTTCGCCCCCCGCACCCCCCACCACTTTTGTTCGTTGCGCATCCAACTTGTACCTTGGTACCTCCCCTTGGACCCAGCACAATGAGCCAGTTTTTTTTCTGACAGAGTGTCTATCTTGTGTCTTTTTGTGTGATTATTGTTAGATGTGAATGATATTTCTGAACCGAACCAGATAAACCAATAGGGTTTCTGGGTCACCCGGAAACCCGCCATGGGACTTAGACTCCCAATCCAACTTGACTTCCAGTGGGCCTTCCAACGGGGCCCACCCCAGCCCAATAAACACCAAAGCATGCCATTAAATAACTTTAGTAAAATGAACAATTTGAACCGGGCGGGCCAAACCTAATGCGGCCCACCCGAGCCTTGTTATGTGAAATTGATGCATGAATTGCGTGGTTTGGCCGAGACCAAGGGCAAGGGCCTACCGGGCCCGCCAAAGCCCACCAACCGAACCAAGGAAGGGTGCAAACCCTAATTTCTGGTAACTTGGGCTTACAAGCCCAGATTTGGACTACGGGCCCCAAGCCCAGTGTCCAGCTCACTTTGGCAGATTAAAAAGATAAATCTAATAAAAATACTTGGCCACCATGTGGGCCCACCTTAGGGGCCCACAAACTAGTCCGGCCCACTTGTGCATGAAAAACACTCAATCTTCGAAGCTTAACTTAAAGTAAAATCTGTTGAACTAACCAAAGCCCAAAGGACCTCTCAGGCTAGACTGAGGTCCACAAGGGTACACGGGTTTCACTAAGCCCACCAAGGATACCGTGGGCCTTCCAACGGGGCCCACCCAACCAGACTCAGATCACCTAAGTAATCAAGATAAAAGCAACTAAAGGGACCCACACCACTCAGGTGGTCCCGCAAGACTTAACCAAATTGCATATCGGATTAGGAATCAGGTGAGACCAATGTAAGCTGACTCAAACCAGGGAGCCCACGGGACCCGTCATCCGACGGGGTGGACCGGGGTGTCTACGGACTTCCCCGAACCACAACCGAGAACAGACTTAGAATCTCAAACCGCAGACCAAAAAGCCCTAATAGGCAAGATTAGGCACCCAGGTGTCCGCCTGCACCCCATCAGGCGGTGGCGACTCCGAATTTCCCACGTGCCGCGTTTCCCACGCGCGCACAACCCCCATTTCCGTTTCTTTGGACTTCAGCCCGTCTAACCCATTTCCAATAAGTCTAAAAAATTAAACCCACCAATTTTGTATAATTAAGTAACCCCCAAACCAAATAACCAAATCTAATAAACGGGTTATCCAACCTAACCCCAAGTGGGAATTGGGCTTAACCTAAACCCTATTTGGTATCCCATGGGCCTTCCAACGGGGCCCTTATCAGACCAATATCACCTGGACAAAGAGAGATAAAGTCAACTAAAATAAAAGGGACCCACACTTTTGAAGGTCCCATTCAGACTTAATAAGTGAGCATGCTGGTTTAGGACATAAGGGTGAGTTAAACCAAGATTGACTCGAACCAGGGAAACCTAAGGGACCCGTCAACCGACGAGGCAAACCAGGGTGTCTACGGACTTCCCCGGACCGTAACCGAGACCTTAGCTGGAATCTCAAGCCATAGAACAAAATAGACATCCTTAGGGCATCCAGGTGTTTGCCTGTGTGACGCCCCGGACCCGGACATGTTCATTAAAGATATATGCTGGTTCTGTGACATTAGGTAAGGTCCCAGCAGCACTACTCAAACTTGATTTTAAACTTGATTGACCAATTTATATCAGAGTGCGCTAATAACTGAAACAAACTAAAATGAACATAACCATGGTGCAAGTGGTGACAAAAACTAAACCTATATATACATTTCCAAAAAGAAGGATTTATAGATATAGGTCACTAAGTTTCACAAACACTCTCTCTCTCTCTATGTACAATATACATGATCCAAAAGATATACAACTACCAATTACTCTCCAACCCTAGCCGGGATAATAATAGTCCTCCAGCCTATACTCTGGATAACCCGAAAACTCTTCCCCGTTACGCAGCTCACCGGCAGGCTCTAAGAAACAAACCGATAAAAACAAAACACGCGTGAGACTAATGTCCCCATAAGTAGCACAATGCATGATAAAGAAATAGTTTGTATCAGTTCTAAATCATGCCACGAATAATACCAATCAGGAGTAAACAGTAAAATATCCCGTCAATTTGAAATCAACATAAACTCGGTAATAAATTGAATCACGTGTTCAATCAGCAATATGCAACGATAATATCATGGTCAATGTTATGTACTTTGCTTAGATTGGTTAATCAACATGCCAAGGTGACATCCACACCTCCATGTACACAGTCCGGCCTACTCAGGGTTTCAGAACTCTGAGATGACGGCCTACTCAGGGTTTCATCAACCAATGCCGGCCTATTTCGGGTTTTGGCATTGACAACCCGACCTACTCAGGGTTTTGGGCTGCTCTACACCGGTCGTGGCAACACTCAAGGCCATTCCATTACACCAAAGAAATAAAAACATTACATTGCTAAGCTTAGACATGGATCCAACGCAATCTAGACCAACAACTTGAAATCAATTCAACAAGTAATCAAAAGTTAAACCTTAAAGCCATGGGTCAATCATGACCAAATCCACTCCATCATGGAGGATCACAAGTTCATGCCTTTCAAGGCAAATAACATTTTGAAACCAGCTTGTTCAACAAATCATTCATGAAAATAAACCAACATTCCATTTTTGAAAGATTAACTCACTATAAAACAAAACCCATACAAGTACCAATCAAATCCCGTCCAAAACAAAATGATTCAAATCAGAGTTCACAACTCAAATTTTCAAAGCTGACCAGAATCATGTTCTCAAAGAATTAATATCTTACAAGTAGTTTGAGATGAGAGTTACCTATATAGAATCCTTGTAATCATTACAAGTGAAATTGGAAACCTAAGATCCTCTTTAAACCCCAAATTGTACTAAATCATAGGACAAGGTGGTCAAATATTTAATATGACTTTTTAGTATAATTGGCCTTCAAAGACACCTTAAGAATGATCTTAGAGAAGTGTTACAAGTGGTGGAATCAACATAATCTGGTTTTATAAGGATTTGGGACTAAAAGTCTCTCAAAACTCTATTTTCGAAGAATATGCACTAACTCTTCATTTTATTGAATCTTAATATAATTCCTGTGCAATCACGCTCTAAATACCTAAATCTTAAGTGTACATGTGTTGGATTTGATTAAAAACAATTCTATAGTTAAAATCAACTCAAATTGGAAAATTACGGTTTTTCTGACTTGGGCGCTCAAATTTAGCTCTCGGGTTCAGAAAACTCAGGTTGGGCACTCGAGCGGTACTTTAGGCGCTCAGTTTTTGGTGTTAAAATTGGCTGGGTGCTTGAAAGGGCGCTCGAGTGCGACTTCAGGCGCCAAGCCAAAAATCAGGGTTTTTCATAGTTGACGAACATAGTCGCGATTTTTGGGGTTTTCTCTCTCTTTTCACTATCAAATCTTATTCCAATGACTCTAAAACTTTGGGAATAGCTTCATAAACATTAGGGAATATTTTTTAAATGATTCTATAACAATTTAACTCACAAAATCATGACAGATCAGTTGTGTTATTCAAATAACCCCAAAATCCCCAAATATGGAAACCAAACCACCAGATTTCGAATTTACAACCACTTTAAGCTTGGAATGATCAAAGAACACCCAAGAAATATAATCTAACCATTTACAACTCGATTCCCACAAATCAAACAACAAAACCCCAAAGTCACATGAATCCAACGAAATCATATTTCTCGTCTAAACTGCGATTTCTTAGCAAAAAGAGGTTGGAAAGGTGCTACTTACTTGTGAATGCGCAATCCAAGCTAGAAACCCTCTCTCTCTTTTCCTTCTTCTTCTTCATTTCTCCTTATCCTCTGCGGTTTCTCCTCTTCTTCTAACCCTCACGAGTGAACAAAATAAGAACCCTTGTGTGAAACCCCGTTCCAACACCCCTATCAAACCCTAATCAGTAAGCTTGTTGTGTAGGCAAAGTTGGAGGAGCCCAAGCTTGAAGCCAGGCAAAGTGCCTAAGCCCCGGCTCGACAGTGACCTGTGGAGGTGAGTAATCTCTATTTGGTTAAATAAGAATTCCTGTTGTGCGAAAAATGACTAAGTGTAGGTTGGTATTGTAAAATAGGAGGTGGAGTGGCAAAAGGGTGATTTTTGCATGCGAGGGAGTTGCTTAAGTGAAATAGGAAAAGAGAAAAAAAAAAAAAACACAAACCCATACGACCAAAACCCCACACCCGACCTCCCTTTCTCTCCTTCGTCCCCTTCTCCTCCCCCAAATCTTCTTCATCATCTTCTCCTCACCTCCTACTCCCCATCACATTCCCTTCCCTTCATAAAAGCCCACCTGAAGGAACCTTAGCAAGCAAGGTGTGCGCGCCTGACTTCGGTGTCTCGCACTGGGTAAAAATGGGAAATTGGAGTCGCCACTGCCTGATGGGGTGCAGGCAGACACCTGGGTGCCTAAGTTCTTCAATTAAGGCTTGGTCTGCGGCTTTGAGATTCTAAGTAAATTCTCGATCACGGTCCGGGGAAGTTTGTAGACACCCCGGTCCGCCCGTCAAGTGACGGGTCCCATAGGTTTCCCTGGTTTGAGTCAACTTTGGTTTCTCACTCACCCGATTCCTATTCCAGCATTCAATTGGTAAAGTCTGGCGGGACCGCCAAAGTGGTGTGGGTCCCTTTACTTGATTTTATCTTCTTAGCTTAAAGCGAAGTGAGTCTGATTGGGTGCGCCCCGTTGGAGGGCTCACGGATTCCTTGGTGGGCTAAGTGTGGCCCACATGTTCCTTGGTGGGCCTCAGTCTAAGCCTGAGAGGCCCTTTGGATTTTGGTTTGATGCATTGATTTTATTTTGAAGTTCAAGTTTGATTATTTAATGATTTTCATGCCAAAATGGGCCGGGATTGCTTTGTGGGCCCCTGAGTGGGTCACACCATTGGTTGCCAAGTGATTTTGGGGATTATCTTAATTAGCTGTGCCAAACTGGGCCAGGCTTTGGGCTTGGGGCCCTTTACCTGGGCTTAGGCTTGAAAGCCCAAGGCTTCTTGAGTTAGGGCTTGGGAAACCCTAACCTGGTTTGGTTCAATGGACTTAGTGGGCCCAACGAGCCTCGCCCTTGGTCTCAACCAAACCACAACTTAACTAAACATGCATGCCCAAAGTTGGGCCTTGATGGGCCTCCAATGGGTTTGGCCCATTCAATCAATTTGGTTGTCTTTGTTTAGCAAAATTAAGCTTTCCGGGCTCAGTGGGCCTCGTTGGAAGGCCCACTGGCAATCAAATCAGACTGGGTTGGTCCATAGCCCATCTCGGGTCTCCGGTTAACCCAGGAACCCTTCCGGTTCATCCGGATTGATCAAACAAATCAAAAAAAAAAAAAGCACAAGATCATAAAATAGCAAAAATGGTATTCTGGTAGTGTAGCCGACCTGGGGTGTCGGCTACACATAACATCCCTTGTAGCCGACAACTGAGATCGGCTATAAACAGGACATTGCTGATCCGACCTGAGTTGTCGGATTAGCACAAAAAGTGATTTTTTCAGGTTTCACCAATGGGCTTGGGTTCTTTGACTTCTTGGGGGGTTCCAGTAGTTGTGTGGGCCCCTGTGTGGGCCCACAGTGGTTCAGAGAGATGGGAAGGCCACACTAGTGGTCTCTTCCGGGATTTTCGGCAAAGGAAAAGGGGGGAGAAGGCATGGGATCGCCTTCTCCATTTGAGCCACATGTAGCAACTAAGCAGGGGTCTCTTGATCCCTGTTTTGGCCTCTTGATCCAAACAGAACAGCAACTAAACAAGTCCAAAGGGGCCTACAATCAAGGACTCAACTTATGCCTTAACCCCAAAACATTGCAACTCATGCTTCCACATACACCGTACCAGGGGACAGGAATATTTAAGTTCAGATTCATATCCTGTAGGGACACTAACACACAAGTGAGAAACCACTCGACCCAATCCTAAACTAGAAAAACTCATGCATGCCTTCAACACAATCAAGCAACAAGATAGGTCGTATAAACACAAATAAAAAGTAAATAATACTGCACACAAAAAAACATGCTACAGGCACGGGGGGACAGCAACTTGTTGTGGGGGTTTTGCTCATGCTATGGAGGTGTGGGGAACATGCTATTAACACCAGGTTGGAGGCATGGTAAAGAACATATCTACAGCCAAGTATAGAAGCAAGGGAGCATGGCCATGAGGGGTCAGCATACACACATGCTTTCCTATCATACCCTTCAAAATATGCAAATGGAGAAGGAGAGCATACCCTTATTAAAACAGAAAATCCAGCAACGTGGTGAAGAGTGAGAGAAGAGAAGGATCACAAGAAGGGAAATGGGGGGTTACATGGGGGGTACATGGGACACATTGTGAGAGGAACATGCTCCTCTTTTAAAGAGATCATTACCCAGCACAGAAAATTACAGCAACTTCTGGTGACTTTTAGACTCTTTTAATTAACTAAAAAAGTCTCCTCTTCCTCCCTTTAGACCACCAAAAGCTTACCCTTCTCACCTTGGAAGAGCAATAATCCATAGAGGACGTGCAGAGGTACTAAACTAGGGAGGAAACAAACATACTATACACAAACAAAATACTGCAGCATGCATGAAAACCTACATGCTTTGAATGGGCTCACCTTTATATATGATGAATAAAAGAGTATTAGAAAGCTCACCTTGGGCTTGCAAAGCTATTTTGAGTATCCTTGACCTCCCCTTTGGCTGGAGCAACACCTACGCAGCACCTCCTTCAATCCAACAGCAGATTTTTGTGTTTTCTTGCAAGGCTTTTGTGGAGAAGAAGAAGGTAGAGAAGGGTGGGGTAGTGTTTAGGGGGTGCTCTAAGTGTTCATGGTGCAAGGGGGGAGAGAGTAGGTGGTTTCATACCAGGGGTAGTGGGGAAGAAGAGGTGGGAAGAGCCCAAAAGAAGCCAACCCCCGAAATGGGGCTGCTGTTGGCTTTTTATAGCAAACCTTTTGTATCCGGCATTTTATGTCGAATACACTGCACTTCCTTTGTGTCCGACATAAAATATCGGATACAAACATAATTATTTCAAAATTTTAATTTTCTGCGCATATCTGTCAGCAAATCCATGCGAATCTCGCGGGAAAATCTCTTGTATCTGGCAACATATGTCGGATATGAATAAAATCATGTGTATCCGACATATTTGATCAGATACAAATCGAAAAAATTACGGATTTGCCCCTTGACTTGACCGATTTGACTGATTCGACCGATTTGACACTTTTGGATATTTGCATATTGCCCCCTGCGAATTTTGGTTTAGTCCCTGAGATATTTAGCAAGTTTTTGATTTTTAAAGATTGCCCCCTGAGATATTTTTGCTGCGTTTGCTGC
Organism: Buxus sempervirens; assembly: GCA_947561395.2. Classification (NCBI taxonomy): domain Eukaryota; kingdom Viridiplantae; phylum Streptophyta; class Magnoliopsida; order Buxales; family Buxaceae; genus Buxus; species Buxus sempervirens. Next base: position 27,999,799 of record OX387182.1, read on the forward strand.
CACGTGTGCAGTTCTTTTGCCACGTGTGCAGTTTCTGACTTTGCTGCTCGAGAACTTCGATAGCTCATATCTTTTTCATCCGGACTCTGATTTGGGCAAACTCAATTGCGTTAGAACCGTATCGGAGTCCTCTATCCAATGACATAGGGCTAAGCACCTGGCCCGGGATTCAGCAAAAAGTCAACTTTCAGCTCCCCCTCAAGTTTGACCGGCCTGCAGAACCTTTATCCGGGCTCCGATTCCAGCAAACTCAGTTGCGTTGGAACCGTGTCGGGATTCTCTATCCATTGAGATAACTCAAGGTGGTCAATTTTCATTTGATCAAAAAGTCAACTTTTTGTCCCCTCAGGGTTTGACTTTTCAGCTAGGGTTTGCATTTTCGGCACTTCCGGGGGTGCAAAAATGAGGTGCTGACACAAGGAATACAAAGAAGGAAGTTACCATTTTCGTGTGAGCTTGGAGATTTGTGGTGAAACCAAACCCGGGTCAATGCAAACCGGCACCTGACCCGAATCCGGTTCGCTACTGTAACAACCCGAATCCAGCTCAACAATCGAATTCGAGATGCTACTGGCCTATATCAAATATTCATCAATAATTAACAAGACGGAAGAATTAAAATAATCCATTTAATATTAACAATCAGAGTGCAAAATCATCAAATGTGCGGAAGTGTAGTCAATCATCCTCATAAAAGAAATAGATAAACCATCTAATCCAAGTAATCAAGTCTGGTAATAATCAAAGGGTCACTAAAGCTCTCAATCTCTCTAGTACATAAAAAAAACCAAATAAATAATAAAATCAAACTGCTAGGTACTAAAAGTCCTCTCTCCTTGACCTCAGATCAAGTCAGGATAATAATAATCCTCTGGAGAAAAATCAATAGATTCACTCTGATAATCCCCACTAGGATCCCCCTCTCGCGTATCAGCTGAAAAATAACATAAAGAAGTAGGGTGAGATACAAATATCTCAGTAGGCAACACATGCATGCTATAAAACAGTTTATAATTATTTAAAATAGATGTTCATGCTCGAATAAGCAGTCTCGAGTAAACAGGCTCGTATAAACATTTATATCGATCATGGAATACAAATCAGCATGTAAAACAGTTTAAGTATTAGTGACCAGTATAAAGTATATCAAGATCATGATTCAGAAATTAATAACAGAATCCAATATAAAAACCGGGATGTACTAAACAGTCACATCCAACCATAGCATCCAATACATGCGTCCAGCATGTGTCAGGAGTAAGTGTTTATGATCTCAGTATCATGGTAGGACTCACAAAGAAAGATACACGTTTGAGATGACTCTCAACCATATGCTATACCACCATGCGGCTTATAGGCGACGCTACTAATGATACTCAAACGCGTGAACATCACCTTAGATAAGAGCCGTAGTCATCGACTTATTACACACGACTCAACCGAGTTGGCATGAACCACCAACATGCAGCACCGAAATCAAGACATGGAGATGGTCGCTTATCCACATGTACAGGGAATCACCAGCAAAGCACCGGGGTGTCCCTCCAGACATAGGACCCTCTAGAGCAAACCAACTTGCAAAGGAAGCGCGTTCGCACTAGGGAGTAACTCAACCCAAATGAAATATCCCTTAGCTATCTAGCCAAAACTGTGGATCCATAACCAGCTATGCCCACTAAACACCAAAAATCTCTAAGGACTAATATTTCTGTAAGTAATAGTGCCTAGTGGCATATAATGGTTAAATCTGTAATTTCTTTCATTATCGGGTTAATTGGGTTCGAAATCTGATCTGGAAATCCTGTATATCATATTTTGGTTATCAATATAATTTACATGTTTATTAATTAATTTTCTCAAATTTATAAGTCTGGTTCTCACAAAACTTAGGTTTTCCCATTATTTGTAAAACTTGGCAACTCATACCCTAAATACCTCCCTATTTTTATTTCTTTGCAAATAAGGTATTTGGTAAGTTAATTTGGTCTTAAAACATCTTACTTAAAGATTAAAATTGGTTAAAAATAGTTTAGAATTGAATCAGGGGTTAAATTTGGTAAAATTTTTGATTTTCTGCACTGAGCGCTCAGGATCGCCTAGGATCACTCAGGCGGTCTAAGGTAGGCGGTAGTTCAAAACAGAGCACCAATGATAAGTCAGTAAGCGGTCTTGGACGGTCAATATTTTTCAACGAGCGCCTAGGAGCGCCGAGGATCGCTAAGCACAGTAAGCTTGGCGGTCTCCCAAAAACGTCAAAACAGTGTTTCAAAATCCGATTTTTCATGTCCAAGATGATTCTAACATATTTATAAGATTGATATCAAGCTAAATATATGTATATAAAACACAAAAACATGCATAGAGATTAAACAAATCAAGAAAACAAATTAGACGTTAAATATGTGCTACCTACCTCTTACGGTCGTTCCTCTTCTTCTCTTCTGAACAGCAACACTCAAACCTCTTCACAGTCACAAAGCAACGTTCAGAAGACAGAAATCAAAGCACTCTCTCCCTTTTGCTTCTTCTTCTTCCAGTCGCTAGTCGCTTTCGGTCGTGCAACTGCTCCTTGCGGCTGATCAATACGAAGGCAATACGCTTAGAATACCACTCGTATTCCTCTAGGTTATTTTTAACGTATTTATATACCTCCTATCCCATGCAACACACTTACATAAAACTCAATGTACCTCGCCCAATCATAACTCATCAGTATTAAACTATTGATCATACCTCGATATCTCACAATCAGACGGTCGGATCTGCGCCCAACTCTGGATCTCCACTAATTACGATATCACCTACATTAATAAATTGTTTCCATCAATTAAAAGCCTCAATAATATTAATTATTAATTTACTTTTATATTTAGGAAAATTCGGGGTCTTACATCCTCCCCTCCTAAAAAAACATTTCGTCCTCAAAATTTACCTTGCAATTCTGGAAATAGATGAGGATAGTTCCTCTGTTGTAAAACCCTGGATTTTCCTAAAAAAATAAGATAAATAATTAAGGAACAAATTATGGAGGAAATACAAAGAAAGATAATGGTAGGAGAATTAAAGAGAGATATAAAGGTTAAAATAGGAATTTAAAAAGGAAGGGTAATTTGGTCACTTCAATTTGTTAAATTCATGAAAGAAAATAGGATAATTAGTTATTAAGTCAACAAATTCAATTAGACAAAATCTTAGCTTAGTTGGATGTAAAATAATGAAATTAAGGCTTAAAGGGTGGAAAAAGGGTCTAATGGTAATTATACTATTTAGGGTCCAAAATATAGGCAATTTGAGTGAACAATAAAAGTCTAAGTTCAGTTTAAAATTAGGAATAAGATTAAGCACGAAAATTAATTAGGTGATCCTTTAAAAGAGAGTTAAAGGAGTTAAATTAAGGAGAAGGGTAGAAGAGGGAATACACTTAGTATATTAAAATAAGCTAAACCTAATTAGAGTTGGATTAGTAGTGAGGCTATAAAAGAGAGGTTTAAAGAGTATTTTAGGTTTTGAAAATAAATTAGAAGGAGAGGGAAATTCGTGCATAAGTGATAGGAGCCAAAAATAGGAGAGAAGAGAGAAAAGAAAGGAGGAATTAGAAAGAAGAGAGTTGCAGATATGGCCGACTAGCCAACTTCGAACGGTGAGCTAGGAATATCCAACCGTTGGAATGGACTGAAATTTTAGGGTTTTGTTCTACTCATGGAAAAATTCAAAGTGAACGGTGGAGATCTAAATTGAGAAGCCTAGAGGGGTGCGGTCGAGCTCCAAAAACAGGCACAGGCGAAGTTTCTGAAAAATCTGAGTTCATCATAAGGCAAGTAGCAAACCCTTGAAACTGGAGGAACTGCATGTTTTCTCGTGATTTTGATGTTTGATCGTATTGTTTTTGAAGTTGGATTTCATGGGAAAAGCTTCTTTGCTTATAAAGAATTTTTTGGTGATTTAACTTTCTTTTAGAAATCAAGAAAAGGTTGATCATGGTGAGTTTAAACTTAAAAAGAAACTCAAGATAAGGAGAAAGGTGATAGGATTAGTTTAGGGTTGTCTCAGAACTAGTTTAGGATGGAAATTAGATGTTTAGAATCAAATCAAGTCAATAGTATGTATAGAAAGTTCTAAAATTTCCGTAAATTGAAGAAAAATAGTGTTATAGCTGGAGCGCTCGATTCACTGCTCGAGCGTTACTTCAGGTGATGGGCCTTTGAAAAATAACAGAACCTGAAAACCTAACCGCTAGAGCAGTCGCCCGAGCGACCCTTCGAGTGACCAACTGTCAGAAATTTCTAAACTTGGGATTCGTGCCCAGATTCAATTTCTAATGATTTTTCTTGGAATTTTAATGTTATAACACCTGTAAATAGGGTCATTTGAGACGTAGGAAGTGACGGAATTAAATTTGGATAAAAGGGTTATTATTTGGGACAATAAATGTAATAAAAATCAAAGAAGACTAGTTAAGGTATACCTATGCACTTAGACCATTTCCATTAGGAATCTAGGTATGAAACCTAGTCTAACAAGTCATAATAGACCTAAATTAACTTCTGGAAAGAATCAATAACATAACCCACAGGTTTTAGAGATTTAGGGTATTAGTTGGTAAATAAAGATTTCAATGTAAGGATTTTAGGATGAACCAAAGTGTAGGATTTGGAGTAAAAATTGTAAGAAATAAAGAATAACCTGAATACTGAATTAGAAAAATAAACTAAGTATGCTCACACTAACACGACTCAAATCTGAACCTTTTATTTAGAATTTGTGTATACTCTCGTACTTTTCTTATTTTATGATTTGGAACTCTGTTTAAGAACTGTTTAATGGTTATTTTGAACATCTTTCGGTTGAACCTCGTGGTTTTGGAAATTATTGCTGGACACAGCACTTGGGACATGGTTGTGATTATTGGTATGAGGTTTATCACTGAATATTATATCTTTGAGTTATTAAAGGTTTTGATTGTGAGTTGTGTCTAGTGGGCAATGCTTAGTATGGATCCATAGCTTAGCTAGGAAGTGAAAGGGAATTGGCTGGTAAGTTATTCTTGTTTGGAACTCCCCAGTATGCGGTCCATCGTACTAGCAGGTGCGGGCGACGTAGGTTGCAATCCTCGACCGCTGCAGGTGCGGCTTGGTCTTAGCCGAGGTTGTTTTCGGTAAACGGTTTTTATTTTGTTATTTAGGTTACCATCCGTATGCTTCAATGAGACATCGACTTTCATGAGCTTTATATTAGTCATGTTGGTAGGTTATTTGTGATTCGCACATTGGAGCTATGATTTGGCCGTGCTTAAGGATCACTTGTGATTTGTACTTGCACTGATATTAGACGTGTTGTCGTGGGTCCATTAATCTTTGATCGGATTGGTATGGCCTCCACGGAAGTGGTACCCTTTATGGGATTTTATTTGGACTGAGGATTGTACTTGCCAACCCATTCGTAGGTGGTCCGCGTTGATGGTTGACGGAAAAGATGGTAGTGATTGCAGGTGCGGGCTCCATCTATCATGTAAGTCGTGATGTGGCGAACTATGGGGGCGGGAATATCTTATTAAGTGGTTTCAGTTCATGAGTCCTATTATGTCACACATGTTTGTTTTGGATTGGTAATTGTTATTGTTATGTCATCGTCTTATCGTGTTTTGGTTTTATCGTTTACCTCATGACTATTATTGTAAAATTGTGGACTGTTTTACATCATGCACATTGCAACTTGTTGAGATTTATTCTCACTCTGGTTTCTCCCCATTTTTCAGGTACTCTTGGCAAGGACGTCAAATTTAGGGCAAATTGTAGATGGGTAGTTTATATAGTTGTAGGTTGTTCATGGAATTGAAATCCTTGTATATCATTGTTGTTGATTAATAAAGAGAATTTGAATTTAAGTTTTCGCATTTACTTTGATTATAAAGTTAGAAAAAAATTTTAAATTATCCAGATTCTTTAGTTGCTTTGTTTAATTATCATAACACCTCGGGTTTGGGAATGGACCTGGAACCGGGGCGTTACATCTGCATTTTTGACACCAACTCCCAAGTGGCCTCCTCAACTGTGTGGTTTTGCCAAAGCACTTTCACAAGTGGAATTACCTTAGTACGTAGGACTTGCTCTCGTCTGTCCAAGATCTCAACCGGATGTTCTTCATATGTCAAGTCCCCTTGCACTACCAGTGGCTTATGTTAAATGATATGAGTAGGGTCATGCACTGTAAAATCCCAAAATTTTAATAACATTAAAAATTAGGTTTTTGTTGTTGATTAGTGTAATTAATGGAAAATCTTAGAAATAGAGAAAAGGGAATTATTTAGAATAAAATTTCAAAAATTAATACATGAGAAATTATTAAAATGGCAAATTGGTTAACTGAGTTTCATTGGTTAGGTTGGTGGTGGAGTGAGCAAGGGTAACTTTGGAATTTCACCGGACTAAGTTTTGAAGAATGTCAATTAAGGAAAAAGGAGTTGCTGGAATCTAATAATAATAATATGTATAAATTTTAAAATGATCAGACGAGAGGCTAAAATAGGTAGTTTGGTGCCGGGGCAATCACCGAATCGTGAGTTTAAGAGTTTGGCCATGTACGAAGAGCTGTGAGTGAACACACAGCTTATCATGAGGAAATCAAGGTCAAGGGTAACTTGGAACTTCACAAATCTGAATTTCAGAGGGTAAGCTAAGGTGAGCAAACATGTTTCTGTTTAATAAATTCAGGGTGGTGATTTAATGGATATTAAGTGTTGGGCTAATTTAAGGAAATTTGGCGAAAATGAAATATGGGATCAAGGTTAATGAGCTTGTTGCATAGGAAAAGCTGTGGGCGAGCACACAGCATATCGCGAGAAGGAATTGGCGCCAACGACCTTATAAATAGCCGAAATATTGTGGAGTTTGGGTTTCGCTCATTTGATTGGAGAAGAAGTTGCTGCTAGTTCCAAATGAATTGGGGAAGAAGAGAAGTAAGGAGAGATTGATCATTTGGAGTTGATAGAAGGTTAATTTGGAAGGAGGAATTCTTCTGTCCAATTTCTGTAGCGAGCAACAATTATTGAGATCTGCCCATTTTGGCTGTGCGATCAAGGTTGGATCAGGTAAGCAGTGCTACCTCAATTATCTGTGAACGAAGGTTTAGAGAAAATCCAGATTGATCAGACTTAACTAGATCTGGAATAAATTGTATGTAGCAGTCGAGATTGGGAGCTGATCGTTGGTCGAAGAGCGTTTTGGAGCCCCTGCCGTGCGAGATCTGGAAGGGTTTGGAAGTGATCGATCGTGAGGATAATTCGTATCAAGTGAGTAGCACTTTGTTTAGTTGATTTTAGCATATGGATGTGATTTGAGAATCGAATTGCAGTCGAGTGTGTTGAGTTCCCTGTTTCTGACCTGTTACTGAAGATCGGATGATTTTCAATTGATTGTTGTTTGGATTAATTTCAATTATGGTTAATCGGTATATTAGGAGATGTAGGAAGGGATGGTGGTCGAGTTTGGCAAGGGATTTGGGTTCAGACATGTCGGAATTCACCTAACAGAATGTGGAAAATTTTACTGAGTTGGAAATTGGATTGGCGCTAAGCGCGGTGGACCTGGCGCTAACCTATATGAGGTTAGCGCCAATTCAAATTTAGTCTGGGGCTAACCTGATAGACCTGGCACCAACCTCTGGAGGTGAGCGCCAGGTGTGTTCTTCCCAGAAAAGTTCGACAAACTTTTCAACTTGAAAAATCTGGTTCTAGATCCTTTTAATTTGTTCCATTAGATTAATTAAGAGTCGGAAAGGATGTGTACGTGGTTGGAAACTCTGAAACTCTCACACCAAAAATTTAAGAGGAATTTAACACCGGAATTAGAGGTTAGCACCAGCCCTCAAGTGTAAATCCTAGGCGGCTGATCCCTTCAAATCTGAAGCTCTGGTTTAACTGAAATGGGACCTACCTTTTGAGTCTTAAGTAGGGATTATTGATGAACAATGAAGGGCCTTGGTGGTCATCAAAATTGTTGTTATACCTATATATAAACACACATATATATATATATATATATATAGATTGAGAACCTAGAGTCTATTATTGGAAATCAGGTTGGTACAAGTAGTCAGCAAAACCTTTCATGTACAGACTTTATTTTGATGATTCAGATGAGTGTTCTTAACTTTCTAAATAGATATTCCCCTATTTGAGATTGGTCGAGAGTTAGTACTATTACTTATCCTGTTAAAGAGTAAAAGTAACATCTATGAGATTAGGAAAGTAAAGTGTCAATTTCTACATGTACCAGCTTACAAGTAATTGAATGATTTCACTACTTCCAGGTTTTCAAGACCGATATGATTAACTCTTTAAATTCCAGATTTGATCTTCCTGATTTAAGTTATTTTGTGGACTTTATAGTATGTGTAATTTTCAACGGGAAAGTATTCTTGAGGTTTTTGCATCATATATTGTGGGGTTTTGTTACTGTACTTGGAATTGTATTTGAAGCCTCCATGATGGAGTACTATGGTCTGGAGTGACCCATGATGAGCAGTACCTATGCATGATTGTTATCACATGAATGTGGGTTTTCACGCTATTTTATCAGATTATGTTTAAACACGATAATTGAGATGGGTTATTGGTTTAGCTTGTTCTGGATCCATGTCTAAGCTTGGTAATGAAATGTTATTGCTTGTTGGTGTAATCACATGGCCTTGTGTGTTGCCACAACCGGTGTAGAGCAGCCAGAAACTCTGAGTAGGTCTGGTTGTCAATGCCGAAACCCGATGAGTAGGCTGGCATTGGATGACGAAACCCTGAGTAGGCCGTCATTTCAGAGTTTCGAAACCCTAAGTAGGCCGGAATTGTGTACATGGAGGTGTGGATGTCTCCTTGGCATGTTGATTAACTAATTTAAGCAATAGACATGACATTGACCTTATTATGATTGTTTGATGTTGCTATTGGTATTTGTTTAAATCTGTTATTAAGAGTATGATTAATTTGAATTGTCGATTGTGATTCCACTGATTACTCTTGATCGCTTATTTATCGTGGCATATTTTAGAACTGATATAATTGTTTTGCATGCATGTGCTACTCGCTGAGATATTCGTATCTCATCCCGTTTGTTTCTGTTTTGTTTTCAGATGCTCTTGCGGAGGTCGAATCTTGCGGGTAGTTGCTCGGTCTTGTGAGTTATTTTAGTTTGGGATTTTAGGGTACTCTAATTATCTAGTTATTGTTGTATTCATGGCTTTCCTTCACTTTGATATTGCGATCCTGTGTTATATATGAACCTTCGGAGATGAGTTACAGTTTAATTACGTCACTTGGATGCGGGGTGTTACATGCACGTACTTCCTCAACATAGAAACATGGAATACGTCATAACTCCTTCCAGCTGTGCAGGCAATGCCAATTTGTATGCCACTGGTCCCACTGTATCATTAATCTCAAATGGACCTATATATCTTCGAGCCAACTTGCCTTTCTTGCCAAATCTCTTAATCCCATGAGATGAAGATATCTTCAGAAATACCGAATCACCAATCTTGAAATGCAAATCTCTCCTTCTAGTGTCAGCGTAGCTCTTCTAACGACTCTGGGCTATAAGCATATTTTGCCTAATCTGATTTATCTTTTCAATACTGTTCTATACAAACTGCGGCCCAATAAGTTGTCTTTCTCCAACTTCCACCCAGCACACTAGGGATCTACACGCTTTGCCATAAAGTGCCTCAAATGGTGCCATCTGAATACTCACCTAATAGCTATTATTATAGGCAAACTTGACTAATGGTAGGTGCTGATTCCAACTGCCTCCCCAATCAATAACACAAAAATCTCAGCATATCTTCCAACATTTGAATGGTACGCTCAGACTGTCCATCTGTCTGAGGATGATAGCTGGTGCTGAAACTAAGCTTCATGCCCATGACTCCCTGAAATGTAGACCAAAAGTGTGACATGAATCGTGCATCTCTGTCAAACACTATGGAAACTGGCACTCCATGAAGTCTCACTATCTCCCTGACATACAACTCAGCTAGAGACTTCAACTGCTATATAGTGCTGATAGGCAAGAAATGTGTTGACTTAGTTAGTCTATCAACAATAACCTAAATAGCATCCTCCTTCTTCGCTGTCAAAGGCAATCTAGACACAAAATCCATGGTCACATGTTCCCACTTCCATTCTGGAATAGGAAGTGACTGAAGTAGCCCAGGTGGCTTATGATGTTCAGCCTTCACTTGCTGACATGTCAAACAATTAGCCACATACTCTGCAATCTCCCTCTTCATTCCTTACCACCAATAGATCTCCTTCAGGTTCTTATACATCTTTGTACTTCCTGGATGCACTGCATATTTCGATCTGTGTCCCTCGGTCAATATCTTCTCCTTAATCTCCTCATCAGCCGGAACACAAATACGACCTCTAAACCTCAATAGCCCATCTCTATCTGAAAAATCTGCAGCAACCTCAGATCCTCTACTAATCAACTCTCTGGTCTGATTCAATTGTGGGTCAATCGACTGTCTCTCCCAAATCAACTGTACCAAATCTGGCTCTATCTGAACACGAGCAACTCTAATCACTTTGTCTTATGGTAAGCTGAACTCTCCCTGCCAATCTTTGATTGAATCCACCAATCTACACTGATTCATCATAAAGGCTACTAAAGTAGCTACCTGATCCTCAATTGCACTCTTTCTACTCAAGGCATCTGCCACTATGTATGCTTTACCTGGATGGTGTTGCAAAGTAAACTTAAAGTCCTTACACAGATCCATCCACCTACGCTGCCTCATGTTCAAGTCTCTCTGAGAAAACAAGTATCTCAAACTTTTATGGTCAGAGAAAATCTCAAACTCCACTCCATAAAGGTAATGCCTCCATAGCTTCAGTGCAAATACTATGGTTGCCAACTCCAAATCATGAGTAAGGTAGTTCTTCTCATGTGGTCTCAACAATCTCGAGGCATAAGCTACAACTTTACCTGGCTGCATCAAAACACATCCCAAACCAATCCTAGAAGCATCACAATATACTGCAAACGCTTCATCCCTTGATGGCACAATCAACACTGGGGAAGTAGTCAACCTCTGCTTCAACTCCTGGAAGCTCTGCTCACACTTCTCATCCCACTGGAATTTCACTGCCTTCTTGGTTAAGTTAGACAGGGGTGCGGCTATACGAGAAAATCCTTCGATGAATCTCCTATAGTACCCTGCCATACCAAGTAAACTCCTGACCTCTATCACTGTAGTGAGTCTAGGCCAATCTGCTACTGCCTTAACCTTCTCAGGGTCCACAAATATACCCTCACCTGAGATAATATGACCTAAGAATGAAATCTGCCTCAACCAGAACTGACACTTGCTAAATTTTCCATACAGCTTGTGGTCTCTCAAGGTATGCAATACTGACTTCAAATGCCCAACATGTGCCTCTCTGGTCTTAGAGTATACCAAGATGTCATCAATAAACACCACTACAAAACTATCCAAGTATGCATGAAAAATCCTGTTCATGAAGTCCATGAAAATAGCTGGGGCATTGGTCAGCCCAAAAGGTATAACCGGGAACTCATAATGCCTATAGCGTGTACAGAAAGCTGTCTTCTCTACATCCTCCTCTGTTACTCTCAACTGATGGTAGCCCGACCTTAAATCAATCGTGGAAAACCAAGATGCACCTCGTAACTGGTCAAACAAATCATCAATCGTGGGCAACGGATATTTGTTCTTCAGTGTCACTTGATTCAGCTACCTATAATCAATACACATTCTAATACTACCATCCTTATTCTGCACAAACAAAACTGGTGCGCCCCATGGCGACACACTCGACCTGATAAATCCCTTCTCTAGCAACTCATCTATCTGCTTCTTCGACTCCTCCTGTTTAGGTTTCGCAAGTTAATAGGGTGGCTTCGAAACTGGAGCTGTACTAGTCATCAATTGAATCCTGAAATCAATATCTCGAGCAAGTGGTAGCCCAGGTAACTCCTCTGGAAATACATCATCAAATTCCTGAACTACAGGTACATAGGAGATAACAGGAGTGTCACTCCCAAACTCCTCTACCACTATAGATGCTGTAAAACCCCGAATTTTAACCTAATAAATAAATGAATAATAAATAAAAGAAAATATGAGTTAAGTCCTAATTAAGATAAAAAGTAAAGATTTCGAGGATAATTAATTCGAATAAGTCATAAGTTGTAAATAAAGAAAGAATTTTAATGAAATTAGCCTAAAAGAATAAAAGGGGTATTTTGGTAATTTTTCAGAAAAGGGTAATTAATAATTAGATCATTTTATAATAACTAAAATTTGAAAATAGAAGGAAATAATTTATTTTGACAACTTAGAAATTAATAAAAGCCTAAAAGTGGGAAAAAGGGTAATTAGGAGATTTCAAGTCTTAATTGGGAGAAAAAGTAATTAATTTGGGTTTTAGGTGATATTAAGGTTCAATTAAATATTATGCACGAAAATAGGTTATAAATAGAAGTTTAGATGATAAGAGATTTAATTAGTAATGTTTTAGTAGAAAAATAGAAGGTGGAAAAAAAGTAGGAATTAATTAGAAGGAGTTAGACTTTAATTAGACCTTGGTTGGGTTAGCCCAAATTAAAGTAGCCAATTAGGGTTGGTTTAGGACTTCTAAAGCCTAATATAAATAGGAGACTAAGGTTAGACAAGAGGGAATTTTCGTGGGTTTATTATTGAGAGAAAAGAGGGAGAGGAAGGAAGAAGGTGGCTAATGGAGGTATCTGACCAGCCATCATCAAAACCTGATCGGAGAAAATCCGTGCGGTGGATCGCCGTCAAATGTTGGGGTTTTGTTCATCACTGATGGAACTACATTATGTACGGTGGAGATTTGAATTGGAAGACTCTAGCTTGGTGCGTTTGGGAGCAAAAGTAAGGTTCAAAATTAGAAGTTTCAATGAAAGAAGGATTTAGCGTATAAGGCAAGTAGTAACCTCGGAAAACATGAGGAATTGCATGATTTGGTTTTCTGTGATTTCATATGGTTAGAATGGATTAAACGGAACTGTATTTACATGGAATCAAGTTGCTTATATTTTCATGATTGGTATTCTTGATGGATTTGTCAAATCAAAGAAGAAAGCTTAGTTGGATTATGTAAATAAAGGTAGGAGGGTATTTAATTTATAAAAATTACTCTAGAAAGCTCTAGGTATGTTTCAGAAAGTTTGTAGATTAATTTAGACCAAGAAAACATATAGCAAAGGCCTAAAAATCCGAACTTTAAAAATCTGGAAAATTCTGTTTAATTTTGCACGAGCGCCTAGGATCGCCTAGCCCTATAGAGGTCGGCGCTCTATGTAAAATTTGCAGATTTTGGGAATTTTGTAATAGGAATAATTATCCAATAAATTTTCTGATTAGTTAAGCATGTTAGCATCTTTATAAGGACCTAATTAAGGTATAAAAATTAAAAAATTAAATGGGAAAGATTATCCAATAAATTGAAGGTTTCAATGAAAGGATTGTTTATAAAAGGGTCAAAGGGTATGGATATTGCTAGAAATAATACTACTGATACTTATAGCTTATAAACATCTTTTAAACTTCATTCTAGGTCTGTAGGACTTGCTGGAAAATAAAAATACAGAAAAGTTAAATAGAAACTAATTTAGGTGTTAAGATAGGAAATTGGATTCTAATAAAGGGATTAATAAAGAAAACTCTAAGTAGGATTTGATTTCCTTTATTTTGAGCTTTAATATGAATATTGGTTTATGGAATTGAAGTAACATTGATTTCTATCGAATATATGTTACATGAGCTTTACTTTGAATATATTTGGGAAATTGCATATGAAATTCTGAAAAAGGCTTCATTTGGATTATTAAGGATTGAATCATGATTTTCACTTGGAATTGAATATTCTGGTATGGATTGGTATGTGGTATGAAGTTATTAGCTTTTCTTTTACGGTTGAGTGGTACGGCTTTTGTGGTAGAGTTTGATACTATCTTTTACGGCAGAGATGGGTAATCCTCTGTGTAGAGATGTGTAATCCTTTACGGGTAAAAGTGTGTATGCCTCCTATATTAGCTTGTCCTCCCGTATGTGGTTTTGTCATGTTTTGTGTCAGTGGGCTTAGCTGTATATGGATCCATAGTTTTGGCTGGTTAGCTAAGTGGTATTTAGTTTGGGTTGAGTTACTCTTATATGCAAGCGCGCTTCTCTTGCAAGTTAGTTTGCTCTGGGAAGGTCCTATATCTGGAGGGACACCCCGATGCGCCGCTGGTGATTCCTTGTACATGTGGATAAGCGACCATCTCCATGTATTGATTCTGGTACTGCATGCTGGTGGTACATGCCAACTCTGTTGAGTTCGTGCGCAATAAGTCAGTGACTACGGCTCTTGTCTATAGCTGCGCTGCATGGTGCTTGAGTATCATTAAGTAGCACTGCCCCTAAGCCACACGGTGGTATAGCAATTAGTTGAGTGTCATCTCAAATACTTATCATCTTTGTGAGTCCTGCAATGGCACGTGTTTTATCGCTTTTATCAGTTTTACCTTGTTAACATCAAGTTACTGGTATTTATACATGATCATCTGTTTTATCACTTTATTTGTAATTGCCATGGATAACTTGGATTTCTCGTCTTATCGTTGATTAATCGAATACCTCATGACTATTTGCTTACATTGGACTGTTTCAAATTGCATGCACCTGCTACTTGCTGAGATGTAAATCTCACTCCGTTTTCCCCTATTTTTTAGGTTGCTTGGAGAGATCGCGAAGATGGGGTTTTAATTTGATGGGTAGAATTATAATTGGTATTAATGCCACATGTTGATTAAATAAACTTTATTGTAAACTGAATTGATATTATTGAATAAATGATCATTTTTATTGGCCACCATAACTCTGATGTAATTAATTAGTAAAGTTTAAAATTCTTGTGAATCTTGGTTTGTATCTGACCCCAGCTTCGTGGTAACATCTCGAGTTTGGTTGTTGAATCGGACTTGGGTTGTTACAGTAGCGAACCGAGTTCGGGTTGGGTGCCGGTTTGCACTGACCCGGGTTTGGGGCGTTACAGATGCTACCAGACGAATATGTGCTTTCAACCCCTCACATATGAAACAATGGGTGGTCTGATCTGGCCCTCGGACTGTAATAGTCCCAGCATAACAATCTAGGGTGACGTGATGTCTAAATAACCAATCAATCCCCAGTATCACATCAAATCCTCCAGTCTCCAAGGCAATCAAATCACCAGGCAACTCCAATCTCCCTAATCTAATCATACAGTCTCTATACACAGACTCAACTCTAGTGGACTCTCCCAATGGTGTGTGCATAGTCAATACAGCATTCAAGTCAATAGGTGACAAACCAATCCGTTGTGCACAAACAGGTGATATAAAGGAATGCGAAGCACCAGAATCAAATAAAACACATGCTGATCTACCACAAATGAAAAGAATACCTCCAATCAGCTCAGGTGCCTCATGACCAGCCTCGATGTCCTCTACATGCTCAGGCTCACGCTCCTCCTCATATGCCTCTACAGCAAATGCTCTAGCTTGCTACGGCTGCTGAGCAGGTACTGCCTGCCTCTGTCCTCCTCTCTGAGTTGCTGCTCGGCCTTGGGGTCTCTGTCCCCTGGGTGCTCTCTATGCTGGCTGCTGAAACTGCGGCCTCTGTGATTCGGCGGGTGCTAGTGCTGGCAATAGTCCATCCGGCTGTGTCACTGCCAATGGTTGATAGCTTGAAGGAAACCTACAGTCCTTCATCATATGGCCTGTCTGACCACACTTGTAGCAAGTACCTGGAGCTGTAACACATGGATTCAGTACATGATACCTGCCACATCTGACACATCCCTTTTGAGCTGGCCTGTTCTGACCTCCAGAAGACTCTCCTCTAGTCCAATCTCTAGGCCTCTTGTCTCTACTAAAGAAACCTCGCTGCTCAATTGGCCTCATCTGTTGTCTAGCCCTACTCTGGCTGACTCTGGTCTCAAGATCACTCTCAACCCTGGTGGCTCGACGTACAAATCTTTGAGCTCGATGCACATGAATATCGTCAGCATACTCCGAATCTCAGGCTTCAGACCCCACTCAAAGTGCGACATCAATCTCCTCTCATCCTGAGTCATATGGGGTGCAAAACGAGAAAAAGCTGCAAATCTTGCCTCATAATGTGCCACTATCTGGCTCCCCTGGGTGATGTCCATGAATTCCTTCTCTTTCTTAAGTCGAACCTCCTCAGAAAAATACTGGTCGTAAAACACCTCGCGGAATCCATCCGAAGTCATAAAAGTAGCCTGAGGGTCGTGCCTCTTCCTAGCTGTCCACGAGTGAATTGCCTCACCCTCAAACAAGAATGTTGCCAGTTTCACCCTCTTATCCAATGGGCATCCCATGGCCTCGAAAATCCATTCAACTCGCATCAGCCACCCCTCTGCCTCCATCGGATCTGGTTGTCCATTGAAAATAGGCAGATCCAACTTCCTGAACTGCTTTAAGTCTCGAGCTGTTTGAATCTCTCCCTCCTGTCTAGGAACATTCCTGTGTCCATCACCGCCGTTTGCATTCAGGTTCTGACTCATCCTTTCCTCCCGTTCCTTGGCAAGAAGTTCGGCCAAAGTACCAACAGTAGCCCACACATCTCCTCCAGGTGGAGGTGGTGGCATTGGAGCGTTCTGCTGCTGCTCCCTAGCCTCAACTGTCTCATCAGTAGTATCAGCTCGTGCACGTCTCCCTCTACCAGCCATCTGCAAAATACAAACTCCATTTGTTAGAATCCAATACTTCTAGGGGTTCTAGCTAGCGTACTCACAATCCCATCCCCCTAAGGCTGGTTATCTAAGTGTAATCACCTCATTTTTGCGCTCCCAGAAAAAACAGAAATGCAAACCCTGGACAAAAAGTCAAACCCTGAGGGGTCAAAAGTTAACTTTTTGATCAAGTAAAATTGGCCACCTCGCTTTATGCCATTGGATAGAGAATCTCGATACGGTTCCAACGCAACTGAGTTTGCAGGAATCGGAGTCCGGATGAAGGTTCGGTGGGTCGGTCAAACTTAAAGGAGAGCCGAAAGTTGACTTTTCCTCGAACCCCGTGCCAAGTGCTTAGCCCTATGTCATTGGATAGAGGGCTCCGATACAAGTCTAACGCAATTGAGTTTGCTCAAATCGGAGTCCGGATGAAGGAGATATGAGCTGTTGAAGTTTCCGAGCTGCAAAGCGGGAAACTGCACACGTGGCAAGAAACTGCCCACGTGGCAGCAAAATATCTCGAGGATCAATCCCTAAATATCAAAACTTGTCAAAATATCTCAAGGACTAAACAAAAATTCGTACGGGGCAATCCGTAGATATCCAAAAGTGTCAAATCGGTCGAATCGGTCAAGTCGAGGGGCAAATCCATAATTTTTCGATTTGTATCCGGCATTTAATGCCGGATACACTTGCTCCCCTTCATATCTGGACTCAAATGTCGGATACAAGGATTTGCTCGGCGAGATTCGCGCCAATTCTCCGACAGATTCGCGGCGGCATTAATTTTGGCAATAATTGTGTTTTGTATCCGGCATTTAATGCCGGATACAAACAACCCTTAGTGTATCCAGCCTTGGAGGCCGGATACACATAGGGCATAGTGTATCCGGCCTTCAAGGCCTGATACATTAAGTTTTTTATAAAAGGGGGCAGCAGCCCCCCTTTTCAAGGGTTGGCTTCATTTTTATTGGTTTCCACCCCTCTCCCCCTCGGCCACTGCTCTGAAATACCTTCACCTTTCACCTCACCTTACTCCCAAAACCCAAGGAGATCTTCTCTAAGGCTCTCCCATTGTCTCCTCTCCCCTTTTTCTCCATTTGTGCCTAAGCAAGGAGGAGGCTGCCTGCTGTTGGGTGACACTAAGAAGAACTTCCAGCCTTGTTCTTGCTGCGAAGGGAGGTCTCCACACCACAAGAAGGGTCCGAGACCTCCAGGTAAGGCTTCTTGCTGTATTCCATTACACATATATAAAAATGAGGGCTCCTTTTGGTGTTTAGAGTGCTAGGCTTCTCTTAGGCATATAATCTGTCTGCATGCTCAACTTTCATGCATTTTCTCTCCATTTGTGCTGCATGGTAGTCTCCAAGTAAGGGAGAAGTGCACTTTTGGCCCTAGAGTGAGAAAGAGAGTTTACATTCGTCATTTTGGTCATGATAAGTTGCTGTATTTCCTAGGCTCTTGGTAGTAGTTTTGTTCCATTAAAAGAGGGAGGCTTGTTCTCCGTTAGCCTATGTTCCAATGTACCCCTATGTAAGCCCCCTTCTCCTTCCCTTCTCCATACGCCATGAGGCTAAGCATGAGGCTTGGGTCGAGGTGCTGCCAGAAGACGCGGGGTAACCACGTGTGAGGCAGTTTCTCTTTTCTGGGCATGGATATGGCTTTGCCGATTGCTTGTTATGCATGTATGTCACGGGTGTTACTGTTTTTTTTACTTTATTTTACTTACTTTCTTTGCATGACCGGATGGGTGTTTGAGCTGTTAGCATACCCCAGCATTGCATGCTCCCCAACCCGTGGTTTCTTGTTAAGAAAGTATGACTCCTTCCTTCTTATAATTGCTGAGTATTGCATGATAAAACCCCTGAGACAGCTGCTGTTCCTGGTGGCTTGTTCACCTACCAAGGCTCCTAAAACCATCCCGTTAGAACCTTGTTTGAAGGTCATCCCCCCCAAGCACCACGTACCAGTGCGGCCTTTCCCCCCATAATCCCCGTGCACCTTGGTTGCACATGTCGCAACTGGAGACAGCAGCAAACCATTGCTGATTGGTGGCTGTCCTCCACCCTCCACCAACCTGCCTAGGTACCTAGACACTCCCCCAGGCCCAACCCACTAACCCACATTGCCCACTCCCCTTCCCCACTTTGCCTTTGCTGGAAAATCCCAAAAGAAGGCCGAAATGGGGTCTCCCCCATGTTTGAACTACTGTGAGCCCACCCCGAGGCCCACACCATTGATGGAATACCCCTAGGAACCCCTGGAAACCCCCCCCCCCCCCCAAATGACAGGACTCCGAAAAAGGCCATTTCAGTGTGATCCGGCAACTCAGGCCGGATCACCTGTGGCCTACGTGTATCCGGCAACTAAGGCCGGATACACACAGAAATGCTGTTTTATGTATTTTCTTGATCCTTGGCCGAATTTCATGATGGTTTGAATCAAACCAAGTGAACCAATAGGGTTTCCGGGTCACCCGGAGACCCAACTTGGGACTTGGACCAATGTCCAACTTGGAAACACTAGTGGGCCTTCCAACGGGGCCCACCAAGCCCAATAAACTTTAAGGGCATGCAATTAAACAACTTAAGTAAAATAAACCAATTGAATCGGGTGGGCCAAACTCAATGCGGCCCACCCGAACCTTGATATGTTGAATAATGCATGAATTGTGTGGTTTGGCCGAGACGCAGGGTTAGGGCCTATCGGGCCCGCCAAAGCCCAAAAAACCAACCAAGTAAGGGTTCAAAACCCTAACTTCGTTTAACTTGGGCTTTCAAACCTAAGAGCTGGAGTACGGGCCCCAAGCCCAATGTCCAACCCACCTGGATGAATTTAAATAAGATAAATTGGAAACATTTTGGCAACCATCATGGGGACCCACCTAGGGGCCTGCAAATCAATGCAGACCCACTTGTTGCATAAAAATCACATAAAAGCTCCAACTTAAAGATAAGTAAAATCAACTCACTAGCCTAAGCCTAAAGGGCCTCCTAGGCTAGACAGAGACCCACCAGGGGCACATGGGCTTACCCAGGCTCATCAGGGACACCGTGGGCCTTCCAACGGGGCCCACCCAATCAGACTCAGACCGCCTAAAGTTAAGCAAGATAAAATCAACTAAAGGGACCCACGCCAACTCAGGTGGTCCCACCAAGACTTAATCTAAATTGCATGCTGGATTAGGAACCGGGTGAGAACCAAAAGAGAGCTGACTCAAACCAGGGAACCCACGGGACCCGTCATCCGACGGGGTGGACTGGGGTGTCTACGGACTTCCCCAGACCACAACCGAGACCCAACCTAGAATCTCAAGCCGTAGACCAAAGCCCAAAATAGACAAACTTAGGCACCCAGGTGTCCACCTGCACCTCATCAGGCGGTGGCGACTCCAAATTTCCCCGTGTCGCGTTCCCCACGCGCGCAAACTAAGGTTAGGACCATTTTCTCTGATACCACCTCTGTAACGCCCCAAACCCAGGTCAATGCAAACAGGCACCTAACCCGAATCCGGTTTGTTGCTGTAACAACCTGAATCTAGCTCGACAACCGAATTCGAGATGCTACTGGCCCATATCAAGTAATCATCAATAATTAACCAGACTGAAGAATTAAATAAATCATTTATTAATAAACTATCAGAGTGCGGAAGTGTAGTCTAACATCCTCATAAAAGTAATAGATAAACCATCTAATCCAAGTAATAAAGTCTGGTAAATATCAAAGGGTTACTAAGCTCTCAATCTCTCTAGTACATCAAACCAATTAAATAATAAAATCCAACTGTCAAAATACTAAAAGAATCCGCTCTCCGCGACCTCAGATCAATTCGAGGTAATAATAATCCTCCGGTGAATAGTCAACAAGATCACCCTGGAAATCACCACTATGATCCCCCTTTCGCGTATCAGCTGAAAAATAAAATAAAGAATTAGGGTGAGATATGAATATCTCAGTAGACAACACATGCATGCTATAAACAGTTCATAATCATTTAAAATAGGCGATCATGCACGAATAAGCAGTCTCGAGTAAACAGGCTCAAATAAACATTCATATCGATCATGGAATACAAATCAGTATGTAAAACAGTTTAAGTATTTGTGAACAGTATAAAGTATATCAAGATCATGATTCAGAAATCAATAATAGAATCCAATATAAAAATCCGGGATGTACTAAACAGTCACATCCAACCATAGCATCCAATACATGCGTCCAACATGTGAACAATATCAGAAGTAAGTATTTGTGATCTCAGCATCATTGTAGGACTCACAAAGAAAGATACACCTTTGAGATTACTCTCAACCATATGCTATACCACGGTCTTGGGTGGTCTACATATTTCAACGAGCGCCTGGGAGCTCTAAGGATCGCTAAGCACAGTAAGCTCGGCGGTCTCCCAAAAACGAACATACAGTATTCAAAAACTTGATTTTTCATGCTCAAATTGATACTAACATACTTATAAGATTGTTATTAAACTAAATACATGAATATACAACACAAAATCATGCAATAGAGATTAAACCAATTGAGAATACAAAACCGACTTTAAAACAGTGCTACCTACCTCTGTTTCATGTGTTCTCCTCTTCCTTCTCTAAACAATAGTGCTCATAGATGCAAGGCACTCTCTAGATGATGAAGAGCACAAGACAAATGTCCTCCCTTCTTCTTCCTTCTTCTTTGGTCGTTCTCGGTCTCTCTCTCTCTTTCTTTCTTGCGGCTGACGAATACGAGCAAATACGGTTTAGGTATTTGTATGCTATTAGGTATTCTAACACACACATATATATATCCTCAATTCCAAGCATCTCACATGCATTAGACTCCACAAATCGCCCAATAAAAACACAGCTTACTTAAAATATTAATCTTACCTTGATATCTCTCGATCAAACAGTCGGATCTGCGCCAAACTCCTGATCTCCACTAATAACAATATCTCCTACAATAATAAATTATTTCCATCAATAATAATCCTCAAGAATATTAATTATTATTTTACTTTTATATTTAGGAAAATTCGGGGTCTTACAAGGTATACAAGAAAATCCCTCGATGAATCTCCTGTAGTACTCTGCTATGCCAAGGAAACTCCTGACCTCTGTCACTGTAGTGAGTCTAGGCCAATTTGACACTGCCTTAACCTTATTAGGGTCCACAGATATACCCTCACCTAAGATAATATGACCTAAAAATGAAATGTGCCTCAGCCAGAACTGACACTTGCTGAATTTTCCGTACAGCTTGTGGTTCCTCAAAGTATGCAATACTGACTTCAAATGCCCAACATGTTCCTCTTTGGTCTTAGAATATACCAAGATGTCATCAATAAACATCACTACAAAACTATCCAAGTATGCATGAAAAATCCTGTTCATGAGTTCCATGAAAATAGTTGGGGCATTGGTCAACCCAAAAGGCATAACCAGGAACTCATAATGCCCATAGCGTGCACAGAAAGCTGTCTTCTCTACATCCTCCTCTGTTACTCTCAACTGATGGTAGCCCAACCTTAAATCAATTTTGGAAAACCAAGATGCACCTCCTAACTGGTCAAACAAGTCATCAATCCAAGGCAACGGATACTTGTTATTCATTGTTGTAAAATCCCAGATTTTAGTAATAAATAAATCAATAGACTAATTGGTTAATAATATGCAGGAGATGAAATTTTGGTTCAACCCAAAGGAGTTCAAGATGAACCGGAGGAGAACATGGAAAGCTAATATAAGGTGAGAATTTTTGGTTTAATTACAATTATTCAAATTATTATAGTGAAGAGTTAATTAAAGTATAAGAATAAATAAAAAGAGTTGGTCGAATCCAAAGAGAGTGAGTTGACCCAAGGGTTTAGTTGGGTTAAGACTTTATGGTTTGATTGTGTTGGCTTAGTGAAGAGGGTAATATGGTATAAAGGAATTAAATAATAAACAAACCTAGTAGTGCATAGAAACCACAACCGCAAGTTCCATCTCTTTCCCTATATTATTCTCGTTGCTTTTTTCTGATCAAACCCTAATAATCAAGCACTTGCTGGAGCAGTTTTAGAGAAGGAAGAAGGAGATTTTGGTGTAGTAAAACTCAGGTAAGAGCAAGTTGAGAGAAAGTTCTGTTTTTGGAGAGATAGATGTGTTGCTAGATTCTAAAAGCATGTTTTCCTTAACCCAGATGAGATCAAGACTTGTGAGATTGTTGGAGCATATTTGTGGTGATATTTCATTGCTTTTAGAGAAGGTTTAAGTCCTAAAAGCAGGTAAGTAGTCCCTTGACGTTTGCATAAAATACAAATTTGTGTTTAAACGATATACATGGTTAATCGATGATTTGATGTGTTATTTTTGTTATTTATGATGGTTTAATTGTTGGAAATTGTTCTAGCATATTTATAAAGTATTTTAGAATGATTTAGAATGGTTATGATGCATTGAATATTGAGTTGTGGAATTTTTGTTGAATTTCGCAAAGTTACGGATTTTTCACGTATCGGGCAGCCTGAGCAATCGTTCGAGCGCCCTATGTATATATTCAAAACCTGAGAGATATTTTACCCAGATTGAACTATCGCTAGAACAGTCACTCGAGCGACCTATTGAGCGACCTCCCCTGAAACAACCTATTGTGTAAGGCCAATCGAGCTCCCTTGGCTGCTCGAGCGACTAGTCTGTCAGATTTTTGAAAATTGACTTTTCAACGTAGTTTTTCACCACGAAAGTGTTTTTATCCAAATTTAACCTATGTACCATCAAGATTGGGGTATTTGGGAATTGTTTGCACTGGTGGATGTTTAAAATTCAATTTTATAAAGATTTTGGGTAGATGTTTCTAAAGAGGCACTTTTACTTGATTCCATTGTTCTAAAAGATTTTACTTTTAACCAAGGTTGGTTTTGTGAGTTCATACACCTGTATTTGGGTGATATGAAGGTATTTTGTGCATAGATGGAGTCGATACACATTTGGGACATATTGGCCCGTTGAAACTTGGAGTTTTGGACATATGATTTGGTGCATTCTGTTTTGGTTTTTGGTCATTGGTGTGACAAGGCTAGTGCCTGATTTATTGTTTCTCACATGGGCGGATTTGGTTATATAGATAAGGTTTTGTATTTGGTGGGTGTTATTGAGAAGTAAATCCATTACCCTGGTTGGTTTTTCTCACTGATGAATGGGCTTAGCAGTTATATGGATCCATATAATAGCTATTAAGCGAAATGTGTATTAGAAGGATTTGAATTCTGTGTCTGAGGCATTCCATCATCTCGAGGATGGTACCGCTCCTGGATTGGTAGGTCGTTACGTTACCCACTCCTGGATTGGTTGGGCCGTACATGCTAACTCATGGTTGGGTTCTTCCGTTGGTGTTGAATAGCCAAACTGCAGGGCGGCTGGTCCATCGTAATTCGGTTAGGTAGCATACTGGTACATGTCTACTCTCTTTTCTGGTATACTATTTCATAAGTCCCATGAGGTGGACAAATTGTATTTCATTGTTGTCTTGAATTATTGTGATTATTTTGATTAAGCGCTACATGTTTTATTGTGGTCAACTATTTGCATGACTGCTTACTGAGATGTTGTTTCTCACATTATTGTTTTATCGATTTTTTTTTCAGATATTCCTGGAGAGAACGTTGCTGGGGTAGAGACTTCGAGGGATTACTGTAATTACCAGGAAGAAGACTATTTCATTCCTGTGTAGGTCTAGGAGGATATGGAGAGATATTTTGATTTATTTTCTTTGGAATTAACTTTAGTATTTTATTTGAGGATATTGATGTTATTTGAAGGATTATTAGTATCTTTATTCCACACCCTTGGTGGATGTTATTTATGTTATTTAGTTGAACCCTTTCCAGACTTCATAGATGAAATACTAATGGATTATTTTGGTGGTTTAATTTCGCGCTTTCTGAAAGATGTTTTTATTTCTGCACTCTGATATAATAAATGAAATTGTTTAAGTCTGGAATAGTTGTTTTGGGCCATTTTCCCTAACGAACCAGATTTGGGTTTATGTGTGTAAATAAACCTGGATCCAGGGCGTTACAAAGATGGTATTAGAGCAAATAGGATCCTAACCTAGGTAGCCGACCTTTAGGCAAGGAATTGGGGGATGTGTGATACGTTAGATAGTACCTTAATTGATTTTCTAGGATGAAAGATCCTTTTTGCTTAATTAAGTGTTTGTGTTTTTGCAATTGATCTTCATTATGAACACTAGATCAAGAGGCAGAGGTAGAGCATCATCCATTCCTAGGATGATGCCAGCTGAGGAACCAGAGCCATTTGTGGCCCCACAGGCAAACCTGTATGTGGAATTTCCAGCTATTATAACGCCCCGAATCTGGGTAATTGTTTTTTACTCGGATCAAGGCATTAACTTGTGGTACATTACAATCAGCTCAAATTATAAAGAAATAAAGAACTAAGATTTATCAAAGTGCTAGGAAGCTTAAATTATTCATTTGAACCTGGATCTTCCTATTACATCAATTAATCAAATGAAGGCAACTACAAATTAACTAACTCTTAATATCCTACCAAATCATATATTTTCATTCCAATAAAATAAATACAACTATATAAAATTGTCCTACTCTTTTCATTTGGATTTTCTAGACTTCAACCCACTACCAGTCTAACCCGTGGCGTCCTTTCCAAGATGACCTAAAAAATAGAATATCAAGTAGGGGTGAGATACGAATATCTCAGTAGGTAACACATGCCTGAGGAAAAACAGTTTATATATATATATGGAAAATTACAGTGGTTTAATGCTCGGTAAGATAGATGAGTAATTACGGACAATAAGATAAACGAATAATCACGATACAAAACAAACATTGAATCAGTGCCCGAATTAAAGAAAGTTAATCAGGTGCATTTCATTTCAATTTAAAAGACAATGTATTATTCTTCACATTCCCATGGTTTCTAATTTATTTCAATTAGTGTCTTCCTAAGAGCAATTCTACATTTTATTCATTATTCCATAATATTCTATTTTAACAGTTCATATTAAATCATAGTAGTTCTGTTCAATTATGACATTTCAATATTTCATTTTAAACAAACAATCTTATCAGATACGTCTAAAACCATCCATCAATCGGAGAATCAATCATATATCAGTAATAAAAGCCAACCTTCAAGTAGTAGCCTACCTCTACCGCAGAACGTAAACACATAGTATCTACACATGCTCCGCAGGAGAATGTACATCTCTAAAACTACAGGTACCCCCTGCAGGAGATAGTATAACTCTACTGCAGGATGTGAACACATAGCATTCACTCTAGTGGTAACTCACACACCCATCCTCCATGTGGGATGCAATCACGTGTAATCACATATCCCCCACATGAGGTACCTCTCTTGTAGGATGTAATCCATCAGAAATACATCTGCCCCATAGGAGGAAATATGTCTCTCCCGCAAGAGGTAATGTCTCTGCTACCAAGCGGGTAAAGTCTCCGCCACCAAGCGGGTTAAGGTCTCTGCCACCAAGCGGGTTAAGGGTCTCCGCCACCAAGCGGGTAATAATCTCTGCCACCAAGCAGGTTATTAATAAAACTGGCCACCAAGCCATCATACCAAATATCTGCATTCAATATTGTTTATAAGGTAGTTGATTCATATTTCAGTCATTAATCCAAAGTCCTAACCCAAAATCAGTTTCTTAGTTTATTTATTATAATATTTCGTTCAGTATCAACAAGTAGGCCTTCATGCTACCCGATTAAGTGTTATACAAGTGCTTCCTTTTTATTGGAGATTGGACCCCTAACACACGCTAAGGTGTGGGTCTAATTGTGTATTAATTATTTTAATTTAAAATTTCCATCGATTAATAGTAAGGTGTCTACAGACTTCCCTGGATCGTAACCGAGCCCTTTCTCAGAATCTCAAGCCGCAGATCAAAATAGGTATCCTTAGGGCATCCAAGTGTCTGCTTGCACCCCATCAGGCAGTGGTGACTCCCTTTTCCTGTTTTACCCTTTAGGAGGCACGCACCTTTTCCGTGCACCTCGCGTGCGCCCTCTCGCGTCACATCTCATGACGTGCACACACCCTTCTCTTAATATTTTCACATCTACGCATTTGATTTCCTCCAAAATTCCCAAATTTATTCTCTATTTTATTTTGACAAATTTATTAACACTCCAAATATTCATATTTAATTTTATTTATTTATGTGCTAAAAATTCGAGGTTTTACAGTGGAGCAGCCTATTCCACCTTCACCACCTGCTTTTGCCCCCGTCCCACATGAGGATATTTGGAGAGCTATTGGGGCTATGACCGATTTGATTGGTAGATCGGAGAGGAACCGAGGGGATGAGAGAGCCCCGAGGAGAGATCATGTTGACGATTACAATGCACTGGAGCTAGAGAGGTTCCGTAAGATGGGACCTTCGTCTTTTGGAGGTCAAGCAGACCCTATGGAGGCCGAAAGATGGATGCTGAGGATAGAATGGATACTTGATGGCATGGAGTGCCCGGAGGACCGTCGTGTTCAACTGGCCACTTTCATGTTTGAAGGAGAGGCTGTCCATTGGTGGCGTTCTGTGATGTAAAACCCCGATTTTTGTTAAGAATTTTTATTTAAAATTAATTACGTGTACATATTAACTTAATTAGCTATGGGTATATGTAGGGTTTTCGGTGGGCGAGCACACATGGAATCAGGGAATTTCAAAGGGTGTTGAGCAGCAATCTACATATGGAAGGTATAAATGCTTAATGTAAATTAGGTTTTAGTTTTTGGAAATACTCGTATTACTCTCGCTCTCGTAACCGAAGAAGATTGGTGATTGCGGCTATCAGTTGGCGATCTAGGGTTTCGTTGGGAAGAGAAGGGAACAGTGAGAGATCCGACTGGGTTTGTTGTGTTCGTGATCAAGGATTCAGAGGGTTTTCCTCTTGCGACTTGAGGATCATCTGGGCGGCGATAGCGAACAGACGGACGGCTCGACTGTTGGTGATCGGCCGGGGTTCAAGTAGTATTGTTTCTGGGATATAAGCGTGCAAGAGGTGAGTAGCATCGTTTTAAAACTGGGGTTTTGTGTTTATTCGTGAGTTTATTCTGATGCATGAGTGATTTCTGGAAGAAGTTCGTCCGAGCATGAGTTTATTTAGAACTGAATGATGATAAATAAAAATGTGTTGGAATAATTTCAAAACTAGTTTGAATGCGTTCTGGGGATATTAGGAGACTAAAGGAATTGTTACAGACCGAAAAAGTTCGGCCAGAGTTGTAGATCTAGAAATAACAGAGAGTCGAAAACATAGTTTACTATCCGCCCAGTTGGCGCTAACTTCAGGTAGTGGGCGCAAGGTCTATTTTCCCATCCGCCGAGCTTGCGCCTAGTTCGCGCTCAGCTTGCGCGAAACTCAAACTATATACGCGCATTTCGCGCGAACCTCACGCGCACCTCACGCTCACCTCGCACTCACTCGATATTAAGTAGGCGCATGATATATTTTTAACCCACGACCTATCCGCTCACCTCGCACCTAGCGCAGGAGGTCAGCGCATGGTCCAATATCTTGCCGAAGAGCATTTTTGAGTAAACCAAGCTGGGTTTCGATGATTTGAGGGTTCAAGCACTTAACCAATCACTTGTTTAGGACTTTAGAAACATTATTACCTATTCAATTACTATGAGAATATTAAGTGTAAATTCTGGAAATTCTTAGAAGCTTCCAAGGCAAATTTTAGGCTATTTGTAGGTGATGTTTTGGTACCTAACACAAGGAGTTCCTATTTTAGTTTTCTCTTTGGTTAAACACTGTACTTGGTTGAGAATTTATTAAATCCTGGTTTTACTTGTTGGCAAATTCTGAATGTATTGTAAAGATTTTCTTGGTGTGAGTAACTGAGTTTTATTTCCAATGGGCATGTGTTATGAATTTTGGGAAATACTGAAAGTACTTGAGGTACCGTTCTGGTTTAGAGGGACATGTGGTGAATTGTGTTGAGTTATACATGATGTGGCATGTATTGTTTTATTTTGATGTCAGAATTGAGATTATACAATGATTTACTGTTTTGGTTTAGCTTGTCCTAGATCCATACTTAAGCTTAGTAATGTAATGTTATTGTTGGTTGTTGAAATTGCATGGCCTTGTGTGTTGCCACGACCAGTGTAGAGCAGCCAGAAACCCTAAGTAGGCCTGATTGTCAATGCCGAAACCCGGGAGTAGGCCGGCATTGGATCATGAAACCCTGAGTAGGCCGTCATTTCAGAGTTTCCGAAACCCTGAGTAGGCCGGAACTGTGTACATGGAGGCGTGGAGTGTCTACTTGGCATGTTTAATTTATCAACTTAACAATAGTCATGACATTGACCAATCGAAGTGTTGCCGTGTTGAATTGAAATGTGATTAGAAATGATCAATTGGTTTTGGTTTTAAAACTTGGAAATTGTATTAATTGCTTAATCGTATGGGATGTTAATCGATGCATAATTTGAACTGCGGTTAACTATTTCTGCATGCATATGCTACTCACTGAGATATTTGTATCTCACTCTGTCGTTTTGTTTGTTTTTCAGATACTCGAGGTGAGGCGACTATTGGGGTAGATCCGACTGAGACTTATAGGGAGGAAGACTACTATTACCTTCCTTAGACTTGTAGGTTATTTTGATTTGAACTTTGAATAAATTGAATGATTGAGGTGTAATAAAGTCTATTGAGGTTGTACCATTTGAATCCTAGTTAAGTTTTGAATATTGAATTCTTAGATAAAGTATGTTTGTGCACTCTGATATGTTTTAGTTAGATGATTATCCAACGATCATAAATGATTAAAGATCCTTACCTAACACTCCGTGAGACGTGTTATATCTTTATTGAACAACACGGATCCGGGGCATTACATGTGAAGAGGAGGATTGAACAAGATGCGCAGATTTCCTGGGGAAGATTCAGGGAGATCTTCTTTGAGCGCTACTTTACTGCTAAGTTCCGCCATCAGAAGGCGAGAGAATTCATGTATATCACTCAAGGAGGAATGTCAGTATTGTAGTATGAGGCCCGTTTTGACGAGCTGGCCCATTTTGCCCCGCAAATGGTTACTTGTGAGACAGATAGGCGGGAACACTTTGAGAGGGGACTGAGGACGGAAATTAAAGACCGGGTGTTGGTGGTAGAGTGTCCCAGTTATACAGAGTTAGTTCGCCGAGTTGAGAGAGCCGAGCGCCTGATTGATGAGAAGCGACTAGAACAGAGTAGACCCAGGTTTTCGCAGAGGCAGTTGGCTCAAGTAGTCAAAAAGCCAAAGATCGAGGGTCAGAGCAGCAGAGCAAGTGGTGAGCAGATTTACAGACTTGGACCTCCTAGATGCCAGCAATGTGAGAGGTTCCATATCCCAGGACCATGTTTTGCACCTTATGGAGCTTGCTTTAGATGTGGGAAGTTTGGACACCGCATCTCGGAGTGTACTGACCCTACCACCTATTGGAGCCTACAGATGACCCGTGCTCCTATGGGATCACAGCAGTTGGGTGCACCGACTCAGACGCAGACTTTATCGGCACCTAAGGTAACTGTGGGACAGAAACCACAGGGCAGGTCAGGACCCCAAGGCCGAGGTGCAGAACCCAAGGCAGTCAAAGTGAATGCAGTAGAGGCTTATGAGGAGGAGTATGGAGCACCTGAGCTTGTTGGAGGTATATTATTTATTTGTGGTAGATCTGCTGTATGTTTATTTGATTTTGGAGCATCTAGATCATTTATCACACCTGCATGTGCACATCGTATTGGATTGTTACTGTAAGCACCTCATTTTTGCGCTCCCAGAAAAAACCAGAAAAGCAAACCCTAGACTGAAAGTCAAGACCTAAGGGGTGGAAAATTGACTTTTTGATCAACTGATAATTGGCCACCTTGCTTTATCTCAATGGATAGAGAATCTCGACACGGTCCCAACGCAACTAAGTTTGCAGGAATCGGAGTCCAGATGAGGGTTTTGCGGGTAGTCAAACTTAAAGGAGAGTTGAAAGTTGACTTTTCCTCGAACCCCGTGCCAAGTTCTTAGCCCTATGTCATTGGATAGAAGGCTTCGATATGAGTCTAACGCAATTGAGTTTGCCCAAATCGGAGTTCGGATGAAGGAGATATGAGCTATCGAAGTTTCCGAGTAGCAAAACCGGAAACTGCACACGTGGCAGCCAACGCAGCAAAATATCTCGGGGACTAAATCTTAAATATCCAAAAATCTCAGGGAATAAACCAAAATTCGCAGGGGCAATCCATAGATATCCAAAAGTTTCAAATCGGTCGAATCGGTCAAGTCAAGAGGCAAATCCGTAATTTTTTGATTTGTATCCGGCATTTAATGCCGGATACACTTGCTCCTCTTCATATCCGGACTCAAATATCAGATACAAAGATTTGCTTGGCGAGATTCGCGCCGATCGCCCGACAAATTCGCGGCGGCATTTAATTTTCGAATGATCATGTTTTGTATCCGGCATTGAATGCCGGATACAAAGGAACACCTGTGTAACCAGCCATAGAAGCCGGTTATGAAGGGGGCTTAGTGTATCCGGCCTGAGTTTCCGGATACGTTAAGTTTGCCTATAAAAGGCAAACAGCAGCCCATTTCCGGGGGTTGGCTTCTTTTGGGTTTTCTCCAGCTCTCTTCTCCCACTTGCTCACCTCCAAATCCCATCTCTTCCCACTCCCTAAGTCATCTACCACCACCCTTGACCATCCCAAGCCACTCTAACCCTCCTTTTATTTCTCCATCTTCACTCACACTCCAACAAGAGGGAGAGGAGGAGCTGCTGTGGACAAGAAGGAAGGCCTCCAGCTGTTGTACCACCTCAAGAGAACATCTCCACCTTGCTCAAGGGTTCAAGAACCCCCAGGTATCGCTTCTTACTAAATTTTACTTCATATATATGAGAATGAGGTCTTTCTAAATATGTTGAGGTGCATGGTTTTTTTTTTCATTTCTGTTATAAGTCCTTTTGAGTGCCCATATAGCATGCATTTGTTTTCTTCTTCAAGTCATGAAGACCCCCAAAGGTAAAGGTTCACGTGTGAGTTTTTAGGAGCATGAGAGTTCCATTTTCACATTCTTGGGGGTACTCACAAGCCGTTGTATTAGTCTTATGCTTTGAGCATCCTTAAGAGGAGAATGTTCCTCCCATTTTTAATCTAATGTACCCCATAAAAATCCGCCTTCTCCTTCCCTTCTTTAAGTTTTCATGGGTTAGGCATGAGGCATTTGGTCTCAAATCTTGCTAGAATTCGTAGGGGTTATGTGTGATCATTTCTTTTCTCTTCTTGTATTCTTTTTGTTGTGCTGATTATTTAGTATCTTTTTTTTTCCTTGTTTTGTTGCCATTAGAGATACAAAGCATGTCCCATCCCCCCTTAGAATTTGCTATTTTTGGTGTGTTGATGCATGCTCCACCCAGCCCCTAGGCCCTCACAAGAAGGCAGCCCTTCCCTCCCCAACACCCTTTACTTTGTCATAAGCGGGTGGTTGCTGGAGACAGCAGCAAACTCCAACTATTTGCTGCTGTCCCAGCAGACCTAAGCCCAAGACTAAGCCTCGCACATCAACCCATGCATGCAAGCCGTACCCCCCATGCATGTTGGGTGTTCATTTGTTATACATATAAATCTGCTGTCCTCGTCCTTTTGTTGCGTGCATGCCCTTGTTGATTGCATCATAAGTGACCCTTGCCCTTGTAGATTGGTGAGGACCGTGAGACCAAGATAGGGATCCCTGGGTCCCTATTCCAATTGCTATAGAGAGCTTAGACGGGAGAAGGCAAGCTCCCATGCCTTCCCCCTTGCATTTGCCGGAAAATCCCAAAGAGAAGCCAAAGGAGGCTTCTCCTCCGCACCTGAACCAACTTGGGCCTGCCCAAGGGCCCACAAGACTTGTAGGAGGCCCTGGGAAGCCCCTGGAAGCCACCCCAATGGCCAAGGCCCGAAAAGGCCATTTTTGAGGTGATCCGGCAACTCAGGCCGGATCACCTATGGCCTGTGTGTATCCGGCAACTAAGGCCGGATACACACAGAAATGTCATTTTTTGTATCTCCTTGATCTTTGGCTGAATTTTGTGATGATTCTTACCAAACCAAGCAAACCAGTAGTGTATCCGGGTGACCCGGAAACCCAACTTGGGACCTGGGCCACAGGCCCAACCTGGAGCATTTGTGGGCCTTCCAACGGGGCCCACTAACCAAACCAAGTGTGGGTTTAAACCCTAACTTCATGGGATTTGGGCTTTCAAGCCCGGAACTGGACTACGGGCCCCAGGCCCAATGTCCAAAACATCTTGGGAGATTTAAACAAAGATAAATTGAAAACACTTTGGCATCCCACCCGGGGGCCCGCAAACCAAGGCAAACCCACTGCATGAAAATCACTAAGCCTCCAACTTGAATAAATTAAGTAAAATCAATTCATTACACCTAAGCCCAAAGGGCCTCCTAGGCTTAGGCAAAGGCCCACCAGAGGCACATGGGCTTAACCAAGCCCGCCAAGGACACAGTGGGCCTTCCAACGGGGCCCACCCCATCAGACTCAGATCACCTAAATCAAGCAAGATAAAATCAATTAATGGGACCCACACCACTCAGGTGGTCCCGACAGACTTAACCAATTTGCATATCGGATTAGGAATCGGGTGAGAGACCAAAGCAAATTGACTCAAACCAGGGAACCCACGGGACCCGTCACCCGACGGGGTGGACTGGGGTGTCTACGGACTTCCCCAGACCATAACCGAGACCCCAACTTAGAATCTCAAGCCGGAGACCAGGGCCCAAAATAGACTAACTTAGGCACCCAAGTGTCCGTTTGCACCCCATCAGGCGGTGGCGACTCCGAATTTCCCCGTGCCGCGTTTCCGATGCGCGCACAGCCTGGCGACTCCACTGGGGAGGGCCTTAGCCCAGTAGGACCTTGGTTAGATGAGTCAGCATAAGAGAGATTTAGTTGATATTTAGGGTTCTTACTACCTCGTTTAGTAAGATACAGAATACGCGTAAATACGAGTTCTAGGGACTCCTGTCAAAGGGACGCGATAATTGCCTAAGGCAAGTGGGATTTAAGCGGTCCCTTGTGACCCCCCACTTACCTGGGGACTCTTCCGGAGCCTCGTATTGCATGACAATTCTGCACCTTACTATACGAGACGGTAACAATCCCTTTATCAACAAAATCCAGACAAAATTCACCCGTGTAGACACAGCACGCAGCCCAACTGCACACACGGGCACACCACCACACCATGGATGGATTTTTTTATTTTATTTCCCGTTCTTGTGTGATAAACTGCGTGGAGTGACACGCACGAGGGAGGCTGCGTGGATGATCCAACCTTGAATTGATGAGAGTAGATATTGCAACTTCTTTACCAAAACCTAGACCTCTCTAGCAGCCTACCCTTCTGATTCCTATGAACTGATCTTTGGGATGGTATTAGCACCTACGCTCCCGTGGCTTGCCGGGGAAAGCAGGGTAAACCCATCCCCCGAGTTTTCTGGAGTCCATTAGTACCACTGGTTTCTTACCGTGGCACGCGAGGATCCAGTACTGATCCAGACCCTTGTAGGCTTATGTCTCGGGCTGGGTATCCTTCCCCACCTAACGCTTCTGAATAAACTATACGTTGAGCATGCGAGGGTGAGAATGTTGAATATAAGAGGAGTAAAATTGGAATAAAATCCAGAGTTCATTAGGGGCAGCAACCCCCGCTTTTTGCATCAAATTGAGTAAACCCTAGATCATGGGCGACCTCAGCCCTAATTTAGGAAGCTCACCTAATTTTTATCAGGGGAACCACCCCAGATCCATGCATGGAGTCCTGTATGCTATGGGTTTTGACTCATTAGAGTCCGTTGGGAGCTCTTTAAGTCCAGATTGATCTTTTAGAGCAGACGAAAGTTGGCCAGATTAGACAAACAGATGAAAGTATGCCAGATCAGAACATGGGCACTAAACCCTAGGCCTAGGAATTTTTAGCCTACCCACTTTGAAAGCAATTTGTATCCTCCCTTTTGGCTCCCAACAGCCTTAAGGATGAATTCTTTGCAGCTTTTGTAAATATCTTGTAAAAATTTGCCCTCGATGGCAAGTTGTAATTTTTGCTGTGGTCTAACACCGGAAGCAGATGAAAGACAGAAAGACTGATCAGGACTTGAATGTGCTCCTCTACACAAGTATGTCTAGGAGTCGCACCTTCATTGGCGCCAATCCTTAGGACTACACACCATGTGTGCCTGAGTTAAATTCCGCACTGGTTTTGTCTTTTGCTTTATCTTGTGAAGCATGTTAGAACTGCTAGTGATTAGTCTTTTGCTTGAAATTATGCATGTCTTAGGACTGATTAAGAGTTTGGTGTGGAACCTTAAACTGATTTGGAATTTCGATCGGATAGTTGGCATGGCATCTTCATCCTCGTCTGAGAGAACCCGTTTCCCTAGGATAGAGAAGTGCGTCTGGGATACCCCCTGGATCCGTTCTTGGACAAGGCAGCTCCAAGGGAGTGAGTAGATTGAATGGGAGCACAAATACCACATGGGACAAACTTTGTCCCTGTTAAATATGCCAATCAACTGGGATATGATCCAAGCAGCCTTGCTTTTCTGGGATCCCCAGCTTTCAGTGTTTCGATTCGGGATCAACGAGTTGACTCCCACATTTGAGGAACTTGACCTGTTCCTCCGATTTCGCGACTTAGGAGAACCCGCTAGGCAAAGTCTCAAAGAAAGCTACAAGAATGAAGCTTGTGTTTTCTTTGGCCTCTCAAGGGGATAATTTCAGACCTTAGGAGGTGACCAATCATTTACTCGGGTCTCCAAGACATTCCTGGCTGAGAAAATAAGAAACAAAAAGCAGGAAAGACCCCGAGCTTGGTTTGACACCTTCACCCTTGTGGTTCTGTCGCAAATCTTCTTTCCAACTGGGGGAGACACCATTAATTTGGCCCTCATGGAAATTGTGGATCAACTCAGGGTAGGATACCGAATCATGCCACTGATCCTAGCTCAACTGTTCCATTCCCTGACTTTGTCCAAAAATGGAACCCGGAGGTTTCAAGGGTGCGCTCCCCTTCTCCACATTTGGTTGCAAGACCACCTGATGGTGTCATCACCTGTCAGTGTATATTACAAGGCAACCAGTGACAACATCCATTGTTTGGCTCAAAGAGAGATCAAACCAGACCTACCCGCTCGTGAGGATTGGTTTAACCACTTTCTCCACCTGAAGGGAGAAACAGACATTCGATGGTGGGGCACATACAACATCCCCTACACCCCCATCACAGCTTTCAAGAAAAGAGAGGGCCTTTCCCTGATAGGACTCACCCATGCCGTGCCGTACTATCCGATTCGGGTTCTGAGACAGTTTGGGAAACCATAGGGAATCCCGGTCAAGGACGACTTGGGCAATTTGATTGGTCCACTCACCAAGGGACTAAGGACCCAACTGCTGATGGAGTGGAAGACGGTGTGCGTATATCGAGAAGACGTCTTCGTCGAATCGTACTTTCGAGACTACGAGCAGTGGATAGCTCGGGAGTTCGGCCATGACGGCCCCCCACCTCTTCATCTTGTCGCATCAGAAGACATTCCGGTTCCGCCCCCTAACACATATAGGGACAAGGTGGCCGAACTGCAGGAGACCCACTCCCGTATCCATTCTGCTTAGTGACACCAAAGCCGCCGGTGGTTGAATCGGATATTGGCTGCGGAGCGTCCGGGTACTACTAGTCGAACCTTCGTGTCGCTGAAACCACCGATGATTGAGTCAGGATTTGGTGAAGGCAACCCTGAGTGCTATTTTTCAGCCCCTTTGTGACCCTGCGTGGTCCCACCCTGTGATACTGAGCTCAGAAAATTCCCCTAAATTGAAGGTTCTCTTCCCTTGCCTAGATGGCTAAAATAGATTAGCATAACCTAAGGTTCTCTTCCCTTGCCAAGGTGGCTAAAATAGACCAGTTAAACCGGGTTCTCTTTCCCAATCGCTCCTAAGCGACTAAAATAGATCAGCTTTCAGGAAAATTAGCTTTCAGAAAAAATAAGGTTCTCTCTCCCAGTTACCTACGGGTAGCTAAAATAGATTCGGTTATTAGGGTTCTCTTTCCCGGTCGTCTTAGGACTACCAAAATAGATCAGGCTTAAAGATTTAATAGGGTTCTCTCTCCCGGTAACCTGCAGGTAGCCAAAATAGATCAGTTGATTCAAAATCAGGTTCTCTTCCCTTGTTGCCATAGGGTAGCTAAAATAGATCAGTTAGTCCAAATCCAATAAAAAAAATCAACATAAATCGAAGGAACAGATTCTATCAAATAAATTGCATAACCAATTCGTGTAAAAATGCACTAATGCCTGCTAATTGTTCCACCAGGTGCCAAAATTGCTTTCAGAAGTCCGTACCTGTTAAGATCGAGGAGAAGGCTCGATATGGAATAGCAAGGAGAACAGACGCCGCCAGGGCAGCATCCGGCAGAGTCCAGTCATGCCCAAGTGGTCAATGAGATGCAGCAAAAGATGGACAGTATGAGTTCCATCATCCAGGAACTGATGACAGAACTGAGAGAATTAAGGCAGGCCCCACCAGCGGTACCAGTTGCCCAGCAGCCGCAGCCACAGTTTCCGCCACAAGCAGAAGTGGTGCCACCGCCACGTCCGGCAAATCCCCCTCCCCTGGCACCGCCACCACCGGCAGCACCATTCCACGTTGCACAACAAGATCAGTTTCAACCTATCCACCTGGGGCAAGGTGATGAGGACTGGTATAGAACCCAGGAGATGAAGTTTGAGGAAAAACTGACAGCAGTAAGGGAAGAGAACAGGGCAGAAATGGCCACCCTGAAGGAGCAGCTCAAACAGCTCCAACCTAGTACAGTGCAGAGTGAGGCTACCCTGGAAAGCCTCTGTTTCTTTTCGGACATCCAACTCCCAGCTAAGTTCAAGTGCCCGGAGTTGCACCAGTTTGACGGCACCGGGTGCCCCTTGAACCATCTGAGGTCTTATTCCGGTGACATGTGCCAGTACGCCAAGGAAGAACGGATCATGGTGCAGTTCTTTCAGAAGTCGTTAACTGGGGCGGCTTATTCTTGGTTTTTGAGCCTGGATAAGGCTAAGGTAAAAACGTGGAATGACCTGGCAGCAGTCTTTATCCAGCAGTACCACCTGAACAGTCAGATAGTACAGACAAGGGCAGAGTTGCAGAGGCTGGCTAAGAAAAGCCAAGAGTCAGTGAGAGAATACGCCAAGCGCTGGAAAGAATTGGCAGCATTGGTACAGCCGCCATTGTTAGAACAAGAGATGACATCCTTGTTTATTGCGTCATTGGGTCAACCCTTCTTCACTTTGCTACTGGGGCAGAGTACGTCGAACTTCAATGACCTGATCTTGACTGCGGATCGGATTGAAGACGCAGTGAGGGCCGGAAAGATAGATGGCAGTGGGCAGATTGCTGCACCAAGGAGGCCGGTAACAGGGCAAGCTAGCAGAAACCAGGGGCAAGAGCCCAGGAGGTCAGAACAGCAAGCGGTGAACTATGTATACCCCGCACAACCCCACCATTTCTCTGAAGGGCCAGAGGCAGTGGCACCTCAAGGGACCGGACAGACCGCTTATCAAGGGGTAAGAAGGACGAGAGAGGAGATGGAGGCCAGAATGAAGCAGGCTTTCACTCCACTCCCGTATGCGCCGGCAGAGTTGCTACCTACTTTGCTGAAGAAGGGGTACGTGCAAGTCAAACCCCCGAACCCTCGTTTGGTCAACGCTAGAAGTTATAACGCAGCAGAGCGGTGCGAGTACCACTCTGGTGCTCCAGGGCACCACACCAATCGGTGCTGGGATCTAAGGCACGATATCCAGGACCTGATTGATAGTAAGTGCATCACGGTTGACCCCCCGGCACCACCTACCCAGACTCTAGCAGCCGGCGTAACTACCAATCCTCTCCTAGATCACTCAAAGGCCTCCACTAGTAGAACGGCGAATAAAGTAAGCAGTGATCAAGGCACCGGGTAGCTCGACCCTTCTGTACTTATTGGCCAACCAAGGCAGACAGTGAAGGTGCAGCTTCGAGCAGGAACTCGCTCGACAGCAATTGAAGTTAAGGAGGATACAGACGTCTACATCTGTGCGATAGAGAATGAACCACAGAGCAGTGAGGAAGTCACGGGGCCCTGGAACCCCGTACAATGCGGATGGATCAGTGATTCCCCATCCCTCCACGCAGGGAAGGAGTGGGTAGCTCCAGTGGACTCCAGATCCGGGATAGGCCGCAGATCTCGGACGCTTCAGTGGGTAGTTCAAGGGTGCCTCCCCAGTTATCCACCGGATGGCCGCCAGAGGGCATGTCCGCGACGTCGGGACCACACCCCTATCTGGCATACTCTGCCGACTCGTCATCACTTGAGTCTAATCCCACCCCCCTCCTATACAACATGCATGAGTGGTTCGTCCCCCCTCATGCCGCGGAAGAAGAAGAACCACCTTCCACTACTGAACTCGCAAACCTGCCGGATCCGTACGAAAGCTCGGACGAGTCTGCTGATACAGACTCAGATGACACGTCAGTAGAAGAGAGTGAGATAGTGAACGTCATCGAAGGAGATGGCAGTGACTCCCCTACAGGTTTCCCTCTGGTGCGCTTCCACCCATCCGAAAACCAAGAATTCTTCTATCCAACCCCCATCTCTCACCCTAACCCTTTAACCCTCAACATCCATGACCTCATGGACTCGCCTCCACAGGACCCCTTCTACCTTTCATTCAAACCACCTACCTTGAACCTCTCCAAGCTTAACCTGGAACCACCCTCATACAACGTCGTACCACCACCTTACCCCACCCAATCTTTCAACCATCAAGCTACATCCACCACAACCACCATTGAAGCAGAAATTGACCGAATCACCCGATCTAGTCGATACGTAAACACCGATCCCCCACCCACACCAGAGGGAGCAAAAGCAGAGGCAGAAGCAAAGAGGAAAGAAAAAGGGAAGGATGTGGTTATTGAATTGCCACAGACCCTCAAGAGAAAGGGAAGGGCCACCGAAGAGGAGATCATAGAATTGCACCACAGTGTTTTCACTCCAGAGTACAACGTCCTCTAGCAGTTGCGCCCAGATCTCCATAATGCGACTTTTGATTGATTTGGAAAAGCACCGGGCAGTATTAATGAAGGTCTTGGGAGATGCACATGTGCCAGAAAGCATCGATCCTGAGCAGCTAGGAGCAGTGGTATCAGTGATCATGGCACCACAGGCTATCTCCTTTTCTGCAGTAGACCTGCCAGCTGAAGGGTGCGACCACACTGAGCTACTTTACATCACAGTGAAGTGCGTCGACCTCATCGTAAAACGTGCCATGATTGACAATGGATCGGCATTGAATATATGTCCTATAAGGACATTCCATAGCCTGCAGCTAAATCCTTCAATGATCAAGCCAAGTGCTCATAATGTCGGAGGATTCGACAACGCCAGAAGAGACTCACTAAGAGAGGTCACTCTGGTGATCATGATTGCAGATAGGCCCTTTACCATGGAGCTTAAACTCATGGATATCAACGCCTCATTTAACTTGCTGATTAGGAGGCCTTGGCTGCATCAGGCAGGAGCAGTGTCTTCCACGCTGCACAGGATGGTCCGGTTCGTATCAGACAACGAACTCGTAACAGTACATGCTGAGGATCATCGGGAATTTGAAAGGGTCGGAGTACCCTATGTGGACTATGAGTTGCCCACCACAAATAAAACTTCCAAGCTGTGGAGATGGTGCAAGTGAATCATATCCCCGAATCTGAAAGGGGGCGACGACTCTCGAAGAGGAAAAGGAAGAGCATGTTCAACGCTGCTGACTGCGCAGACTGGGGTCTCAGAGCCGGTGATGGACTGGGCAGGTATAAGCAAGGAATTAAGGCAGCCATCCAACCTCATGAGCAGACCACTGGGTTTGGGTTGGGGTTCAGGCCACAGCCGGAAGACTATTCCCGACTCCTTGGGAACCGTGCCGAGAGGAAAAGAGCCAGAATTGAAGGAAGAGACCCTCACTGGCCCATATGCGTGCACGAGAACTTATACCACCGTTTCACTAACATGGAGCGTGAAGCGGCCCAAGCCATTGAGAATATAGTCCCCCAAGGGTGGGGAGATGAGTCTCTGGACACCCCTGCCATGGAAGAGGACTACCTGCAAGGATTGGCTCAGATGCTCTGGGAAGAGCCACCATCTACGGAAATGATTGGAGATATAGTGGAAGTAGACCCGTTGGCTTCTGAGGGGTCACCAGATGGCCTGCCAGAACTGGTCGCCCTGGACTCTGTTGACGAGGTCACCATGGCCTTTGCCCCACCAGATGAACAGTTCATCCCTGATGGGATCCTAGTCAACTCTGCAATTGTGATGGAAGTGCCGCCACCTGCTCCCCTGGAAGAATCCAAAGAAGAAGGTCCAATCATGTATGTCTGCATGATGGAAGGGCGAGATATTTCAGGAGCGCCAACCCGCAGGCCAAGGTCGCCTCCTCCACCTCCATATATCCCGCACCCTGGAACTCGCGATGGTTTGAACCACATGTTCCGTAGCATGCCCCAAGTGCTAGGGCCAGTACCGGAAGAAGTGTACCATGCAGCTTATGGCAAATGGGCACCACCAGCTTACTCTTCTACAGTGCCTGGGATACCAACTGGAATACCCATAATGTTTGCACCCCCCAGAGTTGACCCGGCCGACGAAGTCACCATCGCATATGCGCCACCCGAGGATGAGATAGCAATGGCAATCGCCCTCAGTGGATCATGGGTAAGGGTATCGTCAGAGTCTGGGCCCCGATTAGAGAGAAGCCAGAACAAATCGGTAGGAGGCGCAGCACATGATCCTATCTACATCTCTTCTGACGAGAGCGCCAACATGGTGCTGGCGGGAGAGCCAGAGAAGACGATTGCTATCAACCAGGAGGATGAGGCACCACTGAAGAACTGGAGCACCGTGTCCTTTGCTATCAACAAAGCTACTATCCCAAAGGGGGTTTCTGTCACCTCTGAAATTTCTGTTGTAGCTACTGCTGAAGTTTTTAATGAATATTTGAATGCTTCCTACTACTTGCATCTGTTTGAAAACGAAAATAACAAAAATAAGCAACTTGAGCATCGCAGTCTTAGTGTCAATCCCGACGCACACCTGGAAGATCTGGGGCACGGTATGGGTAATAA
Organism: Buxus sempervirens; assembly: GCA_947561395.2. Lineage (NCBI taxonomy): Eukaryota > Viridiplantae > Streptophyta > Magnoliopsida > Buxales > Buxaceae > Buxus > Buxus sempervirens. The sequence goes on from OX387182.1 coordinate 28,041,778, forward strand.
GATTGCCATAATTGAACAAAAAGAACAAAAAGAAATTGAAAAGCCAGTGCAGATGGCAATAATAAATGAAATGCATGAGCCAGTGCTCAATCCTGAAAACGAGCAAGAACTCGACAAATCAGATTGGGGCACTTGCCCATCGCAGCAAGAAGATTCAAACATCGTCCCCTGTGAGCCTTTTGAGCATGAGGACGATAATGAATCATGGGAGACCCCGCTTGAAATCCAACTTGCATTGGAAAGGCACTAAAAGGGTCTCCAGGCCAACATCGAGGAAACAGAGTCAATTGACATAGGTGTAGTAGCCCAACCAAGGATCCTCCAAATTGGTAAAAAGCTGTCACCGTTATTGAGAAAACAGATGATTGATTTTCTTAAATCTTATTCTGACGTGTTTGCATGGTCATATGAGGATATGCCCGGGTTAGACATGGACTTAGTTGTGCATAAGTTACCAACAAATTCTGAGGCCATACCTGTGAAACAGAAGCTCAGGCGCACGAAGCCGGAATGGGCCCTAAAGATCACGGAAGAGGTCACCAAGCAGTTGGATGCCGGATTCCTGCAAGTAACTCACTACCCAGAGTGGTTGGCCAACATCGTGCCAGTTCCCAAGAAAGACGGGAAAGTCAGGATGTGTGTTGACTATAGAGATTTGAATAGAGCAAGTCCGAAGGACGACTTCCCATTGCCGCACATTGATGTACTGGTTGACAATACTGCGATGCATTCGATGTTCTCCTTCATGGACGGCTTCTCTGGTTACAACCAGATAAGGATGGCACCTGAGGATATGGAGAAAACATCCTTTATCACGCACTGGGGCACTTACTGTTACCGCGTGATGCCATTCGGACTGAAAAATGCGGGCGCTACGTATCAGCGTACACTGACCTCAATATTCTACGACATGATGCACAAGGAAATGGAAGTGTATGTGGATGACATGATAGCAAAGTCTAAGGAAGAAGAAGACCACTTGGTGAACCTTGGAAAGATGTTCGACAGACTCAAAGAGCACAAGCTCCGGCTCAACCCAAACAAATGTGTATTTGGAGTCACTTCAGGAAAGTTGCGCGGATTCATAGTGGGCAAGCGGGGCATTGAGGTCGACCTCGTCAAAGCAAAGGCAATTCTGGAGATGCATCCCCCATCTACAGAAAAGGAAGTAAGAGGGTTCCTGGGCAGATTGCAGTATATCAGTAGGTTCATTGCGCAGATGACCCCTGTGTGTGAGCCTATATTCAAGCTGCTAAAAAAGGACAACCCTGTGGTTTGGAATGACGATTGTCAAGTAGCGTTTGATAAGATCAAGGCCTACCTGATGAGTCCGCCGACATTGGTCCCACCTATCCCGGGACGACCCTTGATTATGTACCTAACAGTCTTTGAGACGGCTGTAGGATGTGTGTTAGGGCAACACGATGAGAAAGGAAGGAAAGAACAAGCAATCTATTACCTGAGCAAGAAATTTACTAACATCGAAGTCAGATACACAGTGCTTGAAAAGACGTGTTGCGCCCTGGTCTGGGCAGCGCAGAAGCTCCGACACTATTTGCTTGGTCACACAATCTTACTGATCTCCAATATGGATCCATTGAAATACATCTTTGAAAAGCCAATCTCCACCGGTAGGGTTGCCAGGTGGCAAGTTCTTTTATCTGAGTATGACATCATCTACACGACTAGAAAGGCGATAAAAGGGCAGGCTATAGCAGATCACTTGGCAGAGCACCCCCTGCCAGACTACCAGTCGCTCCTGACTCACTTTCCCGATGAAGATGTGATGTGTGCAGAATCCGTGGAGGGTACAGAGGAAACTAAGTGGCAAATGTTCTTTGACGGGGCAGTCAATGTAAATGGAAAGGGGATTGGAGCAGTGCTAATCTCCCCTGATGGTGTTCATCACCCAATAGCAGCAAAACTGAAAGAGTAGGAGACTACTCTACAGGTCCTCGATCTACAACAATTTTGATCTTAACAATACGAAAACATACACACAGAATTTATACGAGGAAACATGAATCCAGATCCAGGATAAACCTCGAGTCTATATGAGGCGACTAACCCTTAGAATCTCCACTATTAAATGAAAAGCAATTACAAAGGAAAACACACTTAACCTTTACAATTGAACTCACTCAACAGCAATCCACAGCTCGAATCCACAAACTGTAACACAACTTGAATCCACAAGCTGCAATTCACGATCAATCCAGATCGTAACAAATCCACAGCTCGAATCCACGAACTGTAACACAACTTGAATCCACAAGCTGCAATTCACGATCAATCCAGATCGTAACAAATCCACAGCTCGAATCCACGAACTGTAACACAACTTGAATCCACAAGCTGCAATTCACGATCAATCCAGATCGTAACAAATCCACAGCTCGAATCCACGAACTGTAACACAACTTGAATCCACAAGCTGCAATTCACGATCAATCCAGATCGTAACAATCACCTCAGAGCCCACTGAGATGATCCAATGCAATAGGAATCCACCTATGCATCCATCAAGCTCGATCACCAATCCAGGAGATCGTACGATCATGTGAAGTTTCGAAATGAAGAAGAATCCTCAAACTTCAATTCCAGGAGATCTCTCTCAGATCTCCCCCTCACTCGATCACCGACTCTCTAAAGATGAATTGATTGAATCTCGAACACCTCAAGATCCAAATCGAATTGATCAAAAGAAAAAAGTCCTTTCTAAAAAATACAGCTCGTCTATTTAAAGAAGAAAAACTCAGATCGCATCGAGCGCTGGTGGCGTCGCCTTGCGATCGGGGTAGACGGCTGGAAGCGAACTCAAGTCCCGCTCAAATCCAAATTGACCCAGTTGAGGGCGCGCTGCCAGCGCGCTACTAGCGGGAGGGAACGAGGCATGTGCACAACAGATTTTTAGATTCTTCAATCTTGCTTTGCGCTACCAGCGGCGTGTCGGCGTCGCCTTACGACGCAGGTGCGCGTTCTTTGCTTTCAAAGCACTATTTCACTTATGCGCTGCCAGCGGAGTGGTAGCGGTGTTGTTCCTTGCAAGTGCCTTTACGAAATATTCTTTATTTAGAAAACCTTACATTTCCTTGAGCTACCAGCGAAGTGGTAGCTGTGTGACAGCATCACCTTCCTCTTTACTAAAATCACAGAACTTACATTTTGATTTTGCACATCTTGAAGATTATTAGAAGATATAATTTGTCAAACATTTGCCATATAAGGAGTGTGAGTTTTCACACTTACAATCTCCCCCTTGGCAAATGCCTGACAACAAACTTAAAACAATGCTTAATATCATATTCAGATAATATTGATTTCCATTTAAAAATTCAAAACACAATGATAAGGGAGAACTCAGAATTTCATTCATTTCCAAAAAAAAATATACATTGTTCAGAAGATATATATACATTCAACCAAAAAATCTCCCCCTTAAACCAACTTCCAAAAACCACAAAAACAACAAAACAAACAACACTTATGATCATCAACCAGCAGCATCATCGACCAGAAAACTCCCCCTTTCTAGAAGGTGGTTTTGGATCCCAAGTTCTTGAATAATGCTTGTACGCATCTTGGGACTGGGAGTGCAGCCAACACAACTTGTGATCCATCTCCCACTGGGTTCTTCGAATGCTACTCAAAAAATGATCAGCTTCATTTTGCATGCGTTGCTGCGCAGCAACATCCATTTGCACCTCTCCACATACAAAATCTACATCCTTTTCAAGCTTAGCCAGCTTCTCTTGGGTCTCGGATTTAAACATGCTCATCATGAGCATGTGAGCCCTTACTTCAGAATTGAAAGCCTCCTGGGAGGCTTGCATGGAATTCAACTTGTCCATGATTGCCATAGCATCAGAACTGGACAAGGAGGACTGAGAAGAAGAAGGCTCCGAAGAAGCCAACCGAAAGGGATTCGCTCTTTTGCTTCTGGTAAGGGTGTAGGCATCAATGGGAGGTTTGGGGTGAGGGATTAATTCAATAGGATCAGGTAGGATCCCTTGGTGAATGCACAAGTAAGTGATGAAAATCCCAAAGGGAAGAGCAGAAGTCTTGGATTTCAAATTCCTAGACTGGATGATCTGATTGAAGATGATGGAAGGGAGACAGATGCTCACTTTGTTCCATAGAGCATGAAGGAGTCTTGCTCGAGAGTGAGAAATCTCAGAATGATGATCTGAGGGAACAAGAGAAGCACAAATGAACAGATTCAAGATCCTGAGAAGATCTTGGAGAGAGCCATGAGGAAGATAGTTTGGCTTATTTTTGATGGAGGTGGGAGCACCCTGAACAATAAGAGAAGAAATTATTGACTCCATGGGAGGATCAGAGTGAGAGGCTAGAAAGTCAAAGAAAGGAGATTCAACAATGGGCAGTTCCAGAAGAGAAGAGATAAGTTCTTTCAAGAAGTCGAAAGAGATGCCCCGGACATAGGCTTTGATGAAGCCTTGATTTGCAAGATGAAGATGGTGGAGGTTCGAATAGAACTCTTGAACCAGGTCTTGATAAGCAAAACCATTTATCAGAGCAAATTTCTTCCATCCATTGTCCGAAACCAAGGAGAAAAGCGGAGTGTCAGAGAAGGAGTCAAGCTTAATGGCCCTTTCCAAGAGGAGTGGCCTGTGCTTGAAGAAATCATTATAATCAGACAAACCATTTCCAATGAATGGTTCAGATGAAGGTAATGGGGATGGGGGTCCCACCGGTGGAGAAGAGACAACCAGAGAGGTTCTCACTGGTGGAGAAGATGTAGCAGGAGTGGTTCTCACCGGAGGAGAAGAGGTGGAAGGAGAATCAGTCCTAGGCTTTTTCTTGGGAGGCATGATGAAGATACAGGAGTAAAAAAAATAGAAGAGAGAGAACAAACAAACAGAAACAAGCAACGCAAGACAAAGCCCTAATGGCAGAACAATCTATCAAACCCTAACTTAAAAGAACGAGAGAAGAACACTGCAACTGGAAGAAGAAAATGAAGAAGCAAGACGAAGACAGTAAAAATTTTTTTTTACCTGAACAGTTGACAAGGTGAAGGAAGGGAAGAACGAAGGCAACGAAGTACCACGACACGAGGAGCGAGGTGAATCGCAGAAAAAAACAGAGGTAAAAAGTGAAACAGATTTCCCCTTTTTATAGGCAAATAGATTTCGCTGTCAGCGTGCATCCAGCGACGTTTAACATGGCAGGTGCCAAAGCACGAAAGAAAGGAGAGTGCTACCAGCACGCTTCTAGCGACGTAGAAGGTGCACATGCACAATCAAAAAAAAAAATACAATCACAAGGCAAAATTTTATAAAATGAGTTTGAACTATTCTTCATGAAAAATTCATACATCTAAACACAAAGCTAAGATTTTAACTAAACTAAAAATCATCCAGATAATCAACTTTTATTCAATCCAAGAAGTAATCATCACAAAACTGATTTTGAAGAACCTATCAAGGTTAATTCAGATGTGATACAATTCATATCTATGGCAAAAATTTTCTTTCATGGTTTCTCATACTATAAATTTTCTTCAAGATATTGAGCACACATGCATATCAATGAATCAATGCTTGTGTAGTGTGTGAAATACATTTTTGACTTTTACACTTTATACATATAGAAGGCTATTTTAGTGTAATCATCCTTGGAAAGTATAGACATACCCCAAACTTCATTTTGGTGGCTTTCGCACATCAGAGATAGGTAGCCTTTTCTAATCTCTTTTTCTTTTCTTTTTGTAGAAGGCATTGACCCTTAAAAAACCTGAGTTTACAGTTCATTCCAAGAATATACCTTCTTTCTCTTTTTCTTTTTGAGAATTACAATGGCTTTCACTCTAATCTCTATGGCAGCCATTTCCAAAACTTTTCTTTTCATAAAGGTGATAGCCTATAGATCCCAAGCTTCAACACACAATAAACTTCAATACACAAAGGTGTTTAAGACAAAATTGATAGTTGATTACAAGACATTTCTATCAATATGCATAGACTCAAGCTTCCTGAATTAAGATTTTAGTATCAAGAACACATAAGTTCATTTTGAACAGACATGTAAATCATTTTACATCTAAATTAACTCAAAATAGAACCTGATTTTCAGTTTTGAGAGCATACTCCTAGGGATTTCCTAAGAGTTTCAAATCTGTTCTGATCTAAAGGTTTAGTGAAAATATCAGCCAACTGTTTTTCAGTAGATATATATTCAATCATAACAGTTTTGTCTTCAATTAACTCTTTTATAAAGTGATGCCTGATGTCTATATGTTTAGTCCTTGAGTGTTGAACAGGATTTTTGGAAATATTTATGGCACTTTGATTGTCACAGAAGAGAATCATTTGATCCTAATCTAAACCATAATCAGATAGCATTTGTTTCATCCAAATTAGTTGAGTGCAACTGCTACCTGTAGCAATGTACTCTGCTTCAGCTGTACTTAGTGAAACTGAGTTTTGCTTTTTGCTTAACCAAGCAATGAGATTATTACCCATATAAAAGCAACCACCAGAGGTGCTTTTTCTATCATCCATACACCCAGCCCAATCAGCATCAGTATATCCAGTAAGATATGGGTTTGTTTCTTTGGAGAACCAAATTCCCAGATCAACAGTTCCATTTACATACTTTATAATCCTTTTCATAGCATTTAGATGAGATTCTTTAGTATTAGCCTGATATCTTGCACAAACTCCAACACTAAAACTTATATCAGGTCTACTTGCTGTTAAGTACAGAAGACTTCCAATCATCCCTCTGTACAAGGTAGGATCTATATCCTTCCCAGATTCATCTTTTCCAAGCTTTAAGCTAGTACTCATAGGAGTCCTAGCATGTTTTGCATGAATTAAACTGAATCTCTTGACTAGATTTCTTGCATATTTTGCTTGAGAGATAAAAATCCCTTGTTTAGATTGATAAATCTGAAGTCCTAAGAAAAAATTCAGTTCACCCATCATACTGATCTCAAATTCACTCTTCATTAAGTCTCCAAATGAATGAGCATGAGTTTCAGAAGTAGATCCAAACACTATATCATCAACATAGATTTGAGCAATCAAAATATGCTTGGACTCTCTTTGAATAAAGAGAGTTTTATCCACATTTCCTCTCATAAATCCAGATTCAAGTAAGAAGGTGGTGAGTCTCTCATACCAAGCTCTAGGAGCTTGTTTGAGTCCATACAAGGCCTTGTTCAGCTTATAAACATGTTTAGGATAATTTGAGTCCTCAAATCCTTTAGGTTGCTCTACATAAACCTCTTCATTCAGATATCCATTCAAGAATGGACTCTTAACATCCATTTGAAACAGTTTAAACTTCAAATAGCATGCAATAGACAAAAGCAATCTGATTGACTCTAACCTAGCTACAGGAGCAAAGGTTTCATCAAAATCTATTCCTTCTACTTGGGTGTATCCCTGAGCAACAAGCCTAGCTTTATTTCTGGTTACAACCCCATTCTCATCAGATTTGTTCTTAAAAATCCATTTGGTTCCTATCCCATTCAGATTAGAGGGTCTTTCAACCAATTCCCATACATTATTTCTAGTAAATTGGTTTAGTTCTTCATGCATAGCATTTAACCAAGATTCATCCAACAAGGCATCTTTATAAGATTTTGGCTCAAATTGAGATAAATAAGAAGAAAATCTTACCTCATTATGTAATTGATGTCTTGTTCTTACTCCATCTGAAATATTTCCAACAACTTGCTCAGTTGGGTGGTCTTTGAGAGTTTTTGTCAGAGGAACAACTTCATTGCTTGAGGAAGCATCTCTGATTTCATCCTCTTCATCTACAACCTGCAAAAATTCACAGTCAATTCCTTCATCATCTATTAACACATTAATAGACTCCATTACAATAGATTTTTGCAAGTTAAAAACTCTGTATGCTCTACTTGAAGAGGAATATCCTAGAAAAATTCCTTCATCACTTCTAGAATCAAATTTTCCTAGATTTTCTCTGTCCCTTAGGATATAACATTTACTTCCAAAAACTCTAAAATATTTCAAGTTTGGCTGTTTTCCTTTCCAAATTTCATAAGGAGTTTGTTTCCACCCAGATCTAACATATACTCTGTTACTTATATAACATGCAGTATTTATTGCTTCAGCCCAGAATTTTGTTGACACTTTCTTGGCTATCATCATGGTTCTAGCCATTTCTTGCAAAACTCTATTCTTCCTTTCCACAACTCCATTTTGTTGTGGGGTCTTAGGAGCAGAAAATTCATGTTTAATTCCTTGTTCTTCACAAAACTTGGAAAACATCTGATTTTCAAATTCTGTCCCATGATCAGATCTTATTCTAACAATCCTCCCTATTTGCAAGTTCTTTTCAACTTGAATTTGACAGCACAATTGTTTAAAGCAATCAAAACATTCAGATTTTTCTCTTAGAAAATTTACCCAGGTGTATCTACTATAGTCATCTACAGCAACAAAGATATACCTCTTTCCTCCAAGACTTTCAGTCTTTGTAGGTCCCATCAAGTCCATATGAATCAGTTCTAATGGTATAGAGGTTCCTACAATGTTGGTTTTCTTGTGTGTGGCTTTGATTTGCTTTCCTTGATTGCAAGGACCACACATTCCTTTCTTTTTATTGTTCCCAAACTTGGGAATTCCTCTAACCAATTCAGACTTAGAGATTTTTGACAAATCTCTATAGTTAATGTGACCAAGTCTTCTATGCCACAAATCAATTTCATTGCATATAGAGGATTTTAAAAAGCTTTCATTGTTTCCAATGATTTCATAACAATTGTCACTTGTTCTTACACCTATAAGAACTGTTCTACCAGAATTATCCATAATTTTACATTCTTTTCTGGTAAAGTTGACAAACAATCTTGAATCATATAACTGGCTAATACTAATTAAGTTTGCCTTCAAACCAGATACAAATAACACATTCTTTAGACAAACTCCATTAGGACCAGTTACTGTTCCTTTACCTTTGACTTGAGAAGTGCTTCCATCACCAAATGTTACACTTCCACCAAAATATTCTTCAAAGGTACTAAACATAGACTTATGTCCACACATATGTCTTGAACAACCACTATCCAAGTACCACATGTTGACATCATGAACTTTCAAAGCTATATAAACCACATTTGCAACTAAGAAGTCTTTTCTAACCCAAATCTGTTTTTCATGTGTTTTTTGAGAAGTACCTTCATCAACAACTTGAGATTTTGAAGGAAGTTTCTTTGACAGATTTGTAACTTCCTTATTTAATGATTCAGTCAATTTTAACAAGGAATCAAATCTGTTATGTAAATCCAAGGATTGACTTTGATTTACTTTCCTCTTACTGTCAAAATATCCCTTAGGAAAACCATGCAAAACATGACACTTTGGTCTTATATGACCTCTTTTATTACAATGATGGCACACAGGTATGAACCTATATTCAGAAGAATCAAAATTTCCAGATTTGACAGTATTTCTAAACTGTACAGATTTAGATTTTTCAGATTTTGAAGATTTACGTGTTGAGCTTACTTCTCCAACAGAAATTTTCTGTGAAAATTCCTTATTTTGATTACTTACATCAAGCTTTTCAGTCATTCTCTTTTCAGCAGAATTTGAGCTTTCAGTAACTTCCTTTGAAGTTGATTCCTCATCAATTTGATGATTTCCTGCAGAAAAATTTGAAGCATTAGATTTAATTGAATTTGACAATTTCTCAAGTTCAATAACTTTACCTTGAAGTGCAAAAATTTGAACTTCCTTTTCTTTTAATTTTTCAGCTTTTTCAGTCAAAGAAGTTACCAGAAAATTTTCTTTGACATGTCTTTCAAGTATCTTCTTGTTTATTGAATCTATTTCTGCAAAAGCTTTATTTTTCTCTGTTTCTGACTCCTTCAATTTTTTACTCAGTTTCTTGACTTTCTTCTGAGCTCTATTGAATTCCTTATATAGCTGATTGTATGCTTCTTGTAATTCTTCTTCATCATCTGATAAACTTTCTTTATTATCTCCTACAATGTCAGAGATTGAACTACCAGAAGAAGATAAGTAAAAGGAATTGAAAGCAGTAAAATTAGCAGAAATATCCTCATCTGATTGTGAAGAATTATCAGTATTACTGTCATCCCAAGTAACCTGATAATTTGTCTTTTTCTTTTTATCCTTTGAGGGACATTCAGAAGCAACATGTCCAAATCCTCTACATTTATAGCATTGAACTTCATTGTTCTGAGAAAATTTCTTCTCCTTTCTTAGATCAGAAATTTTCTTATCAGATCTTCTATTAGATCTGTCCATGGATAATAAAGGATTAGATTGACTCTTTTTAAACATTCTCTTGAACTTTTTAGCTAAGAGAACTAATTCATCCAGATCTACGTCAGAATCATCTGATTCTTCATTATTTACAGATTTTAGAGCTATTCCTTTACTCCTTTTAGGAATATTCAGATCTAGCTCATAAGTCTGTAAAGATCCTACAAGATCTTCAATTCTCATGGTATCCACATCTTTTGCCTCTTGAATGGCAGTAACTTTTGGTCTTAATTTTTCAGGCAAAGATCTCAAGATCTTTCTAACAACCTTGGATGTAGAGATCTTTTCTCCAAGGTTAAAGCTCGAATTAACAATATCCGAAAGTCTAGCATAAAATTCATCAAAGGACTCATCATCTTTCATGTATAGAGTTTCGAAAGATGTTGTAAGTCTTTGAAGTCTAGACAGCTTGACAGCTGAGGTTCCTTCATGAGTGACCTCAAGAATGTCCCAAGCTTCCTTACCTACTTTACATGAGGAAATTATCCTAAATTCCTCAACACTTACAGCACAAAATAAGGCATTCATTGCCTTGTTGTTCCATCCACATAGATCAGATTCAGCTTTACTCCACTGATCATGAGGTTTAGGCATCACAACACCTCCTTCTGTTGTGATTTCTGGTGGATGATAACCATTAAAAACTGAGAGCCAGACACGCTCATCGATAGATTTCAGGTAAGCTCTCATCCTTGCTTTCCAGTAAGAATAATTGTTACCTTCGAATAATGGAGGTCTAGAGGCAGATCCTCCTTCTTTTCCAAAGTCCATGCTATAGATCTAGATCTCACTTTGTATAACAATTCAAAGTGAAAAGGCTTTGATACAAATTGAAAGAGTAGGAGACTACTCTACAGGTCCTCGATCTACCACAATTTTGATCTTAACAATACGGAAACATACACACAGAATTTATACGAGGAAACCTGAATCCAGATCCAGGAAAAACCTCGAGTCTATATGAGGCGACTAACCCTTAGAATCTCCACTATTAAATGGAAAGCAATTACAAAGGAAAACACACTTAACCTTTACAATTGAACTCACTCAACAGCAATCCACAGCTCGAATCCACAAACTGTAACACAACTTGAATCCACAAGCTGCAATTCACGATCAATCCAGATCGTAACAAATCCACAGCTCGAATCCACGAACTGTAACACAACTTGAATCCACAAGCTGCAATTCACGATCAATCCAGATCGTAACAATCACCTCAGAGCCCACTGAGATGATCCAATGCAATAGGAATCCACCTATGCATCCATCAAGCTCGATCACCAATCCAGGAGATCGTACGATCATGTGAAGTTCCGAAATGAAGAAGAATCCTCAAACTTCAATTCCAGGAGATCTCTCTCAGATCTCCCCCTCACTTGATCACCGACTCTCTAAAGATGAATTGATTGAATCTCGAACACCTCAAGATCCAAATCGAATTGATCAAAATAAAAAAGTCCTTTCTAAAAAATACAGCTCGTCTATTTAAAGAAGAAAAACTCAGATCGCATCGAGCGCTGGTGGCATCGCCTTGCGATTGGGGTAGACGGCTGGAAGCGAACTCAAGTCCCGCTCAAATCCAAATTGACCCAGTTGAGGGCGCGCTGCCAGCGCGCTGCTAGAGGGAGGGAACGCGGCATGTGCACAACTGATTTTTAGATTCTTCAATCTTGCTCTGTGCTACCAGCGGCGTGTCGGTGTCGCCTTACGACGCAGGTGCGCGTTCTTTACTTTCAAAGCACTATTTCACTTATGCGCTGCCAGCGGAGTGGTAGCGGTGTTGTTCCTTGCAAGTGCCTTTACGAAATATTCTTTATTTAGAAAACCTTACATTTCCTTGAGCTACCAGCGAAGTGGTAGCTGTGTGACAGCATCACCTTCCTCTTTACTAAATTCACAGAACTTACATTTTGATTCTGCACATCTTGAAGATTATTAGAAGATATAATTTGTCAAACATTTGCCATATAAGGAGTGTGAGTTTTCACACTTACAAAAACTTCTGTTTGATTGCACTAGCAACATGGCCGAGTATGAAGCGTGTGTGTTAGGCCTGCGAGCGGCAATTGAGATGCGTATACAAGAGTTGAAAGTGTTCGGTGACTCAAGTCTTATCATCTACCAAGTGATGGGAGACTGGAAGACCAGAGATGTGAAATTAGTGCCATACCAAGAACTGGTCAAGGAATTGGAAGAGCAATTCGAAAGTGTGACATTCGACTACATGCCACGAGACGGGAACAGATTTGCATATGCACTAGCTACACTGGCATCAATGGCCACCATCACGGATGATGCTTGGGTGCATCCACTGGAAATAGAAATTCGGCGTTACCCTGTTTTCTGCTTCAGTGTTGAGAAAAGTACACCCGAAGAGGAGCCTTGGTACACAGATATAGAGAGGTACATAAGAGACAGAATTCTGCCAGAAGGTGCCTCGGCTGGAGAAAAGCGAACTATACAGAGGTTGGCAGAGCAATACTTCTACAGTGGAGGTAGGCTGTACAAGAAGTCATACAATGACTCTTTGCTGCTATGTGTCAGAGAAGCCGAGGCACAGAAGTTAATCGAGGAAGTCCATGGAGGGTTGTGCGGCGCACACATGAATGGGCATATGCTAGCAAGGAAGATTCTAAGAATGGGATATTATTGGATGACCATGGAAGCAGACTGCTACGCTCATGTTAGAAAATGCCAGTTATGCCAGATTTATGCCGACAACATCCATGCACCACCGAATACGCTGTACTCCATGACATCACCTTGGCCGTTTGCCATCTGGGGAATCAACATGATAGGCCAGGTTCATCCAATGGCTTCAAACGGGCATCGGTTCATCTTAGTGGCAATTGACTATTTTACCAAGTGGGTAGAGGCCATGTCATTCGTGGATGTAAAGAAATCTCATGTGCTCAAGTTTATTAGAAACAATATAGTCTGTCGCTACGGAGTTCCAGAAGCAATCATCACTGATAATGCAAAGAATCTGAATAATAAGGACATGGAAAAGATGTGTGAAGATCTGAAGATCAGACATCTAAACTCCACAGCATACCGGCCCAAGATGAATGGGGCAGTAGAGGCTGCCAACAAGAATCTGAAGAAGATACTTGAGAAAATGGTAGTCACTTACAGAGACTGGCATGAGAAGCTGCCCTGTGAACTGCACGCCTATCGGATGTCGATTAGGACATCGACCGGGGCAACCCCTTTCTCCCTGGTATATGGAATGGAAGCAGTTCTCCCAGTGGAAGCATAGATTCCATCACTCAGAATTCTGAAGGAAGCAGAGATCAGTGACGTCGAATGGAAGAATCCAGATTTGACCAGTTGCAATTATTGGATGAAAAGAGGATCAAGGCTTTGTGCCATGGCCAGCTCTATCAACAGAGAGTGGCGCGAGCCTACAACAAGAAACTGAAGCCACGGCACTTCAAAGTGGGAGACCTGGTACTGAAGAGAATTTTTCCTCATCAAGAGGACAACAGAGGGAAATTCAAGCCAAACTACGAAGGGCCATTCGTAGTCCACAAAGTTTTGTCCAGAGGAGCACTTATCTTACAAGAAATGGATGGGGCAATTTTTCATGAGCCGATAAATGCAGACGCAGTCAAACTGTACTACGCCTAAGATCATTCTGATTGGGAATGAAGAGAGGCCATCCTTGACTCTCCTTTAAACTGTAAATCCTTCCAAATACCTTAAATTCTCCCCTAGTTAAACAATTTTGAGCCTTAAAATTCTTTCAACCCATTGCAAGTGTTCTACACACCAAATAGGGCATTCCTGGCAAAGCAAAAAAGGAAACAGGGTATTCTTGCCCAGAAAAACCGCCAAAAAGAAAAGAAAATACAATAGAAAAAGAAGGAAAAAAAGAAGAAGAGAAAGAAAAAAGGGGGAAATGTTGCCCCGCCAAAAATAAAGATACAAATAAGCCAGGATGTAAGTCCCACCAACAATAAAAGTAGCACACTTTGCAAACCCAAATAATTAAACTTTTTTGAGCCATCTATCCTTTCTTTCATAACCAAGACCCAGCCTACATTTCGTTCTATCTCTAAGACCTCTCAGATCCTGAAAGGAATGATCAGGGCAAACAGTTAAATCAGCATTCGTCAGCCATGACGGAATTCAGAGTTTCCTAGAAAGGCTGGACACAGCGAAAACCCAAAAAAAGGGCGTTGTGTGGGTAGTCAAAAAAAAAAAAGAAAAAAAAGGAGAAGAACTGGTCATATCTGGTTTGAGCAGAGCAAGAAACAGAGGAGAGCAGTAACAGTGGCAGACATTAAACTGAGAAAATTGCACAGATCTGGGAGGTTCAGACCGGCAGGTTGCGCCTGAGTTAAAGACTTCACAGTGGCCTGTGATGACAATGCTACTGAAAATACCAAGCACTCCAAGTCCCGTCTGACATTGGAAAATTTCTTTGATATTGCAAACACAGGCACACACTAACACACCTGTTTTCTCTGTAATTGTTCTGCTTAACTGTTTTGAGCTCCACATTGGGCTACTAACCGGAGTTGATAAGCTCTTAACCTTGGCAAAGGCCGCTTCTAGCTGCAATGGGCAAAAGGCTCAAAGCAGGAAGAAAATAAGAATGCTTTGCATTTATTCCCAGCTATTCCACGGCTAACATGTTGTCTTTTCCTGCCTTCATAGGTACAGCAAAAGCAGGATAACGGACGCCTTCTCCAAAATCCCCAGTGGAGTTCCTTCAGTAAACGGAGAATAATACCCTCCAAAATCCCCAGTGGAAGGCCTTCAGCAAACAAGGAACAACACCCTTACATCCACAGTAGAGTTCTCTCAAGCACTAAGAAAGTGATAACTGATGATGTAGACTTCTCAAGCCTCGCCCAGTCTGAAGAGGCCAGCTTTGAAAAGAAGAACGGAAAGAAGGCAAGCAAGCTCGCATCAACCCTTGGTGGAGTCTCTCGTGCTCAAGAAGAGCGCAGACGAGCATGAAGAACTCACACCCAAGCAGAAGGAAAAGGCTTTACAAAGAAATAATGACAACGTGAGGAATCCCCACTTATCCCCTCGGAGCATCATTCCCCAGGGAACTCCCACGCTTGTCAGAAACAAGGCTTGACCCGAAAGAAGAGGGAATAAGGAAAAGATTCCTGCCCAATCCCTAGCAGCAGTCACTCCAAGCTAGGAAGCCTCTACAAAGGGGAGAGCCAACCAGAAAGCGCTGCAGAAGAAGGAATGACGAGACATGAAGAAGAACGAGGATAAATGAAGATATCATCAGGCAAGATGGCCCTTTTGTAATTTTTGATTTCACACTTTTGTAAATAGAGTAGAGCAGGTGTGAGAGCTCCCTTGAGGCACTGGAAGCACCTCCTCACCAACAGCAGCTCCCCCTCTGCTCTTCCCTCCTCCTTTCTCCATTCGGTCCACATCCTAACCCAACCCTTGGCCATCAAATCCTAAAAGCAAAAAAAAAAAAAAAAAAAAAGAAAGAAAAAAGACAAAAAAGAAAAAATGCAAGCAAGCCTCAAGTAAAAGACACAAAATGGATCATAAATCTGAAGACACCTAAAAGCTTTAATGGAACAAACAAGAAGAAAAGAATATCATCAAGTGTCTGGCATCAACGCCGAAACAGGTTGGCGAGCTCAAGTCCAATCTAATCTCTTTCAAACTTAAATCTAATGCTGAAGAGTTGCCCTACAAGAACCCGAAAAGCAAAGGGTAAGGAAACTCTAAAGCCAGGAAGTGACACTGCATCATTGGCCGCTTCCCTCTCAAAATGAAAAAAACTTCAAAGGACTAAGCTCGTCGACCATGTCGACAGAAATGCCAGGCACAAAAACGAGATTCTTTTTCTCTTTACCGTTCATCTGCAAGGTGACTCCGGCAAAGAGGGATAGCTGTAAGCACCTCATTTTTGGGCTCCCAGAAAAAACTAGAAAAGCAAACCCTAGACGAAAAGTCAAGCCCTAAGGGGTGGAAAATTGACTTTTTGATCAATTGATAATTGGCCATCTTGCTTTATCTTAATGGATAGAGAATCTCGACATGGTCCCAACGCAACTAAGTTTGCAGGAATCGGAGTCCGGATGAGGGTTCTGCGGGCAGTCAAACTTAAAGGAGACTGAAAGTTGACTTTTCCTCGAACCCCGTGCCAAGTGCTTAGCCCTATGTCATTGGATAGAAGGCTTCGATATGAGTCTAATGCAATTGAGTTTGCCCAAATCGGAGTTCGGATGAAGGAGATATGAGCTGTCGAAGTTTCCGAGTAGAAAAACTGGAAACTGCACACGTGGCAGCCAACGCAGCAAAATATCTCGGGGACTAAATCTTAAATATCCAAAAATCTCAGGGGGCAATCTGTAGATATCCAAAAGTGTCAAATCGGTCGAATCGGTCGAATTGGTCAAGTCAAGGGGCAAATCCGTAATTTTTCGATTGGATCCAGCATTTAATGCCGGATACACTTGCTCCTCTTCATATCCGGACTCAAATATCGGATACAAAGATTTGCTCAACGAGATTCGCGCCGATCGCTCGACAAATTCGCGGCGGCATTTAATTTTCGAATGATCATGTTTTGTATCCGGCATTGAATGCCGGATACAAAGGAACACCTGTGTAACCGGCCATAGAGGCCGGTTATGAAGAGAGCTTAGTGTATCCGGCCTGAGTTGCCGGATACGTTAAGTTTGCCTATAAAAGGCAAACAGCAGCCCATTTCTGGGGGTTGGCTTCTTTTCGCTTTTCTCCAGCTCTCTTCTCCCACTTGCTCACCTCCGAATCCCATCTCTTCCCACTCCCTAAGTCATCTACCACCACCCTTGACCATCCCAAGCCACTCTAACCCTCCTTTTCTTTCTCCATCTTCACTCACACTCCAACAAGAGGGAGAGGAGGAGCTGCTGTGGACAAGAAGGAAGGCCTCCAGCTGTTGTACCACCTCAAGAGAACATCTCCACCTTGCTCAAGGGTTCAAGAACCCCCAGGTATCGCTTCTTACTAAATTTTACTTCATATATATGAGAATGAGGTCTTTCTAAATATGTTGAGGTGCATGGTTTTTTTTTTCATTTCTGTTATAAGTCCTTTTGAGTGCCCATATAGCATGCATTTGCTTTCTTCTTCAAGTCATGAAGACCCCCAAAGGTAAAGGTTCACGTGTGAGTTTTTAGGAGCATGAGAGTTCCATTTTCACATTCTTGGGGGTACTCACAAGCCGCTATATTAGTCTTATGCTTTGAGCATTTGAGCATCCTTAAGAGGAGAATGTTCCTCCCATTTTTAATCTAATGTACCCCATAAAAATCCCCCTTCTCCTTCCCTTCTTTAAGTTTTCATAGGTTAGGCATGAGGCATTTGGTCTCAAATCTTGCTAGAATTCGTAGGGGTTATGTGTGATCATTTCTTTTCTCTTCTTGTATTCTTTTTGTTGTGCTGATTATTTAGTATCTTTTTTTTTCCTTGTTTTGTTGCTATTAGAGATACAAAGCATGTCCCATCCCCCCTTAGAATTTGCTATTTTTGGTGTGTTGATGCATGCTCCACCCAGCCCCTAGGCCCCCACAAGAAGGCAGCCCTTCCCTCCCCAACACCCTTTACTTTGTCCTAAGCGGGTGGTTGCTGGAGACAGCAGCAAACTCCCACTGTTTGCTGCTGTCCCAGCAGACCTAAGCCCAAGACTAAGCCTCGCACATCAACCCATGCATGCAAGCCGTACCCCCCATGCATGTTGGGTGTTCATTTGTTATACATATAAATCTGCTGTCCTCGTCCTTTTGTTGCGTGCATGCCCTTGTTGATTGCATCATAAGTGACCCTTGCCCTTGTAGATTGGTGAGGACCGTGAGACCAAGATAGGGATCCCTAGGTCCCTATTCCAATTGCTACAGAGAGCTTAGACGGGAGAAGGCAAGCTCCCATGCCTTCCCCCTTGCATTTGCCGGAAAATCCCAAAGAGAAGCCAAAGGAGGCTTCTCCTCCGCACCTGAACCAACATGGGCCTGCCCAAGGGCCCACAAGACTTGTAGGAGGCCCTGGGAAGCCCCTGGAAGCCACCCCAATGGCCAAGGCCCGAAAAGGCCATTTTTGAGGTGATCCGACAACTCAGACCGGATCACCTATGGCCTGTGTGTATCCGGCAACTAAGGCCGGATACACACAGAAATTTCATTTTTTGTATCTCCTTGATCCTTGGCCGAATTTTGTGATGATTCTTACCAAACCAAGCAAACCAGTAGGGTATCCGGGTGACCCGGAAACCCAACTTGGGACCTGGCCCACAGGCCCAACCTGGAACATTTGTGGGCCTTCCAACGGGGCCCACCAAGCCCGATGAATTCAAAAGCATGCGAATAAGTAAGATTAAGTAAAGTGAATCAATTGAACCGGGCGGGCCAAACCCAACGCGGTCCACCCGAATTTGATGTACGGAAAAATGATTGAAATTGCGTGGTTTGGCCGAGACCAAGGGCAAGGCCCTATCGGGCCCGCCAAAGCCAACTAACCAAACCAAGTGTGGGTTTAAACCCTAACTTCATGGGATTCGGGCTTTCAAGCCCGGAACTGGACTACGGGCCCCAAGCCCAATGTCCAAAACATCTTGGGAGATTTAAATAAAGATAAATTGAAAACACTTTGGCATCCCACCCGGGGGCCCGCAAACCAAGGCAAACCCACTGCATGAAAATCACTAAGCCTCCAACTTGAATAAATTAAGTAAAATCAATTCATTACACCTAAGCCCAAAGGGCCTCCTAGGCTTAGGCAAAGGCCCACCAGGGGCACATGGGCTTAACCAAGCCCTCCAAGGACACCGTGGGCCTTCCAATGGGGCCCACCCCATCAGACTCAGATCACCTAAATCAAGCAAGATGAAATCAATTAAAGGGACCCACACCACTCAGGTGGTCCCGACAGACTTAACCAATTTGCATATCGGATTAGGAATTGGGTGAGAGACCAAAGCAAACTGACTCAAACCAGGGAACCCACGGGACCCGTCACCCGACGGGGTGGACTGGGGTGTCTACGGACTTCCCCAGACCATAACCGAGACCCCGACTTAGAATCTCAAGCCGCAGACCAGGGCCCAAAATAGACTAACTTAGGCACCCAGGTGTCCGCCTGCACCCCATCAGGCGGTGGCGACTTCGAATTTCCCCGTGCCACGTTTCCAACACGCGCACAGTTACCTATTGCTTTGGATTCTTCTTTATCTGTGCACACACCTTTGGGAGAGACCACTAGGGTCCAAATTGTATATAGAGACTGTATGATTAGGATGGGTCGAGTAGAGTTACCCGGGGATTTGATTGAGCTGGAGTTCAGAGGATATGATGTGATATTGGGGATAGATTGGTTATTTAGATACTATGTCACTATGGACTGTCATAAGGGGACAGTTATTGTTAGTATGCCTGAGCAGCCAACTTATTGCTTTATCTGTGAAGGATTGGATAGTCGGATTGGGTTAGTTGCTTCGGTGGCAGTAGAAGAGACTAGAAGTGACACGGTTGACCTTTCTAATGTGCCAGTGGTATCTGAGTTCGTAGATGTATTTCCTGATGATCTGCCAGGATTACCACCCGCTAGAGCTGTTGATTTTAGAATCCAGCTTCAGCCTGGTATGGCTCCTGTGTCCAAGCCATCTTACAGGTTGGCAAAACCTGAGCAAGATGAATTAAAGAAGCAGATAAATGAGCTTCTAAAGAAGGGATTTATCAGACCCAGCATGTTACCATGGGATGCACCAGTTCTTTTTGTGCCAAAGAAGGATGGTAGTATGCGCATGTGCATTGATTATAAGCAACTTAACCAAGTTACAGTTAAGAACAAGTACCCTTTGCCTAGGATTGATGACTTGTTTGATCAGTTGAGAGGCGCATCTTGGTTTTCCATGATTGATTTGAGATCAGGCAATCATCAGTTAATAGTGGCTAAAGAAGACATAGAGAAGAAAACATTTCGGACTCGGTATGGGCACTATGAGTTTCTGGTCATGCCTTTTGGGTTGACTAATGCCCCCGCAATTTTCATGGATATCATGAATCAAATCTTCCACCAGTATCTGGATAACTTTGTGTTGGTTTTCATTGATGATATTTTGGTATACTCGAAGACTCAGGAGGCGCATGTTGGTCATTTGAGAATAATACTCCATATGTTGAGAGACCATCGGTTATATGCCAAGTTTAGTAAATGCCAGTTTTGGCTAAGACAAATCTCTTTTCTTGGTCACATAATCTCAGGTGAGGGTATCTCAATGGACCCCGCCAAAGTCCAGGCAGTTTCAGATTGGCCTAGAGCTACCACAGTGACAGAGATCCGCAATTTCCTTGGCATGGCTGGTTATTACAGCTGATTCATTGAAGGTTTTTCTAAGATTGCATCACCGTTGTCCAATTTAACCAAGAAAGCAGTTCCATTTAAGTGGGATGACAAGTGTGAGCAGAGTTTTCAGCAGTTGAAGCAGAGGCTTACCATGACCCTAGTGTTGATTGTACCATCCATGGATGAGCCTTTCGCTATCTATTGTGATGCATCCAGGATTGGTTTGGGTTGTGTGCTGATGCAGCAGGGTTGAGTTGTAGCATATTCTTCCCATTTATTAAAACCTCATGAGAAGAATTACCCCACCCATGACTTGGAGTTGGCAGCCATAGTCTTCGCATTGAAGATATGGAGGCATTACCTATACGAGGTTGAGTTTGAGATTTTCTCAGATCATAAGAGTTTGAGATACGTATTTTCCTAGAGAGATCTCAACATGAGGCAGAGAAGATGGATGGATTTATTGAAGGATTTCAAATTTACACTGTAGTACCATCCAGGTAAGGCGACTGTAGTCGCAAATGCCTTGAGCCATAAAGGCGCTACTGAGGAGACTTCCATTGCGACTTTCGCTACTTTTATGGTTAGTCAGTGCAGCCTTGTAGATGTTATTCGTGATTGGTAGGGAGAGTTCTCTTTACCTCAAGATGGAGTTATCTGAGTAGCCAGAGTTCAGGTAGAGCCTGACTTGATTCAGAGGATCAAGGTGAGTCAGTTGACAGATCCAGAGTTGATCACTACTAGGAGATTGTTGAGTGAAGGTTCTGAGACCGTCAGAGAATTTACTGACAGGGATGGATTATTGAGATATCAGGGTCGTATTTGTATACCAGCTGATGAGGATATTAAGGCAATGATTATGGCAGAGGCTCACAAATCAAAGTATCCAGTGCATCCCGGAAGCACGAAGATGTATAGAAACTTGAGGGTAGTGTATTGGTGGTCAAGAATGAAGAAGGATATAGCAAAATATGTGGCTAAGTGCTTAGTGTGTCAGCAAGTCAAGGCAGAGCACATGAGACCAACAGGGTTGCTTCAACCCTTTCCTATTCCAGAATGGAAATGGGAGCACATCACCATGGATTTTATGAGTGGATTACCTCTTTCTCCAAAGGGGCATGATGCTATATGGGTGATTGTGGACCGTTTGACTAAATCAGCTCACTTTTTGCCTATCAGGATGAACCAACCGCTTAATGCATTGGTAGAGTTGTATGTGAAGGAGATAGTGAGATTGCATGGGGTGCCAGTATCCATTGTTTTAGATTGTGATCCTAGATTCACATCTCAATTCTGGGAGTATTTCCAGAAAGCCATGAGTACAGAGTTGAAGTTTAGCACTAGTTACCACTCACAGACAGATGGGCAGTCAAAAAGGACCATTCAAACACTTGAGGATATGTTGCGATGTTGTGTCCTTGATTGGGGAGGTAATTGGAGTAAGCACCATCCTTTGGTGGAGTTCGCCTACAATAACAGTTATTAGGCAAGCATTCAGATGGCACCATATGAAGCATTGTATGGAAGAGCATGTAGATCACCAGTTTGTTGGTAAGAAGTTGGTGAGAGGCAGCTGTGCGCACGTCGCATCTGTGAGGGGGCGCACGCGAAAAAATGCGAGGGAAAAGGGGGTTTAGGAGTCGCCACTACCTGATGGGGTGTAGGCAAACACCTGGATACCCTAAGGATGTCTATTTTGTTCTACGGCTTGAGATTCCGGTTAAGATCTCGATTACGGTCTAGGGAAGTCCATAGACACCCCGGTTCGCCCCGCCGATTGACAGGTCCCTCGGGTTTCCCTGGTTCGAGTCAATATTGGTTTAACTCACCCTTATGTCCTAAACCAGCATGCTCACTTATTAAGTCTGAATGGCACCTTCAAAGGAGTGGGTCCTTTTTATTTTAGTTGATTTTATCTTTTTATCCAGGTGATTTTGGTCTGATGTGGACCCCGTTGGAAGGTCCATGGGATGCCAAGTAGGGCTTTGGCTAAGCCCAGTTCCCATTTGGGGTTATGTTGGATAATCCCGTGTACTGGATTCGGTTATTTGGTTTGGGGGTTAATTAAATGTACAAGATAATTAGTGGGTTCAAATTTTTTAGACTTATTGGAAATGGGGGTTTATTGGGCTCAATCGTAGAACAGGTGCGGTTTGGCCCTGGCCACACATTGTGTGCGGTCAGGGCCGAACCGCTCTGTGTATGCGGTTTCGGCCCAGGGAGCCCCAAAGGCCAATATCATGGGAAGGTTAGGGAGTCCCTCCTCTAGGGACTTTTGCGAGCTACTATGGGTCCCTGAGCAGACCCACAGGGGTTTCTACATTCCATTTAGGGCTAGCAATGCCATTTTTCATTGGGTTCCCGAAGTGGGAAGAGTCCTTGCTTTTGAACAACCATGAGAACCTTGGAACAGGGATTCCAAGGGTTCCCTGTTTGAAGTTGAAGATAACCTCTCCCCCCTCTTCATAAGAAGAGAGGAAAGTAGCCCGGGAGGCCTAGGTCCTGGTCTAGCTCGGCCAAACCATACAATGCACTCATTCAATACATGATCAAACACATAGAATAAACGAACGGCAACAAGTGCACATGCCAACAGCAATTCAAATCATTTGAAAACAGCGGACAAGTGGGGAGATCCTAAAGGGATTTATCATGCTTTCTAAATGATCAAGCAAGGAGGCACCATGCAAGCATCAATAAAGAAAAAAAACATGCTGTAGGTGAATGTAACAGCAGCTATTGTGAAGTGAAGGGTCATGTCTAATAGGATGGAAACAGCGGATAAAAGTGGAGCGAATGCCCTCCCCTATGCATGACATTGATGGATTGATCTTGGGGATATGTGGGGGTGATGGAGCATGCCAACATAGTGGCTGTTTGGGGGGAAAGAAACCTGTTAAGAACTCAAAACAGCAACCTATAATAAGGACATAACAATAGCTAAACTGGGGTGGTGGAGTATGCTAGGGACAGCAAATATTAAAGGGAGTAGGGACACATATTATACACTCAAAATAGTGATCATATATAACAAAGAAGGAAAGGAAGCATGTGATATCAAAATAAGAGCAGTAATCTAACCTACAACATGCTCATTTCTCAACACATCAGGCATACAAAGAGTGCAAAACTTTAAACCAAGTAGACTATAGCATGGTTTATTGCTTGAGCATACCTAAAGTGAACTAACATGAGATAAAGGAAATGGAGAGGCATGTTGTTATCCCCAACAGCAACTCCATTTATCATAACATAAGGGATGAGGGGGGTTTACATAGGGGTACAATGGATGATCAAACAAGGAACAAAGGGAACAGGCTCCCTTTTTGAATGAGAGCATCAGTAGTAAAACAACATACTTAAAGACCTTAAAAACTTGATGATAAGGGATGAGGGGGGTTTACATAGGGGTACAATGGATGATCAAGCAAGGAACAAAGGGAACATGCTCCCTTTTTGAATGAGAGCATCAGTAGTAAAACAGCATACTTAAAGACCTTAAAAACTTGATGATAATGAACTCTCTTCCTCCCTTTAATTCATCCATACACTCCCCTTACCAGGATAACTTTCACAAACAAAGTACGAGAGATAGAAATAGTGGAGGAACAGTGGAAGGATCATGCACACAGTGCTAAAAAAGTGGTCATCATAATCCAAGTTTCATATATATTGAATAGAAGATATAAGAATGCTCACCCAAGTGTAGGGAAACTTCTCTGATGTGGTGGGGAACCTCTTGGAGATTGGACAGTAGCTGGAGTTGTCTCCTTCCTTTCTAGATTCTCCTCTTGGTTGGGATGAGGAAGAGGAGGGAGAGGGTAAGGTTTAGAGAGGATTAACAAGTCGTTTTGGGAGTGTTTTGGGACTTGGAAGGGATGAAGGAGATGGTTCGGAGGTTTAAGATGCAGAAGAGTAGGAGAAGAAACAGTAAAAACCAGCCATCCTTTGTCCCATGTTCAAATTTGCTTTTTATAGGATACAGGGACAAAACCGCACATGTAGTGCGGTTTGGTCGAAACCGAAGAACATGTGCGGTTCGGCCGCATCTTTTCAGCATTAAATAGGGGGAAAAATTGGTCAGGCGCAGACTGACGCAAAAGCGAACCGTACTGTAAGTGCGGTTACTTTTCGTCCACCGCTTGCGCTAATTGGCTCGCGCGAACGGTGGCCGAAAAAATCAACGGCAGACCATATGTGGTCATGAATTTTTCTCCCCCTTTTTTGGTTAAGTTGATGGCTGAGGTGACTCAGCTGCCCACTCGGTTGAATCAGGCTCTTCCAATTTTTATTTGTCTTGATTAACTTAATTAAGGCATTTTAAGTTTTGACTAATTTGCCCTTGGGACTGTTTTGCTCATATCTTTTCCATTCGAGCTCCGATTCCTGCAATAATTGCGTTGGAACCGTGTCGAGATTCTCTACCCATTGGGATAGGATATAGCAATCAATTTGGGCTCAGGCAGAAGGTCATCTTTTGGTCCTTAGGGTTTAGACCTGTCTTTTAGGGTTTTGCTTTCGGGCTTTTTAGAGGGGTGCAAAAATGAGGTGCTTAAAGCAGCTATTAGGACCTTAGTATGTGCAGGATAGTGTTAATTTGGTGAAGTTGATCAAGCAGAGATTATTGGCAGCTCAAAGTTGCCAAAAGAGTTATGCGGATACTGGGTGGTGAGATCTGAAATTTGAGATTGGGGATTAGGTATTTATCAAGATATCTCCTTTCCGTGGTATAAGAAGGTTCAGCAAGAAAGAAAAGCTTTCCCCCAGATTTGTAGGACCTTTTGAGATTATTGGTGCAGTAGGACCAGTGGCATACCACTTAGCGTTACCATCATCATTTGGAGTAGTTCACGACGTGTTCCATGTTTCGATGCTAAGGCGATATGTGCATGACCCTAGTCATATTATTAACCACAAGCCTTTGGTCATACGTGAGGATTTGACTTATGAGGAGCATCCGGTGTAGATATTAGACAAACGTGAGCAAATCCTTCGTATAAAAGTGATTCCACTTGTTAAAGTGCTGTGGCAGAGTCATACAGTGGAAGAAGCCACTTGGGAGTTGGAATCTGAAATGAAGTACCCGTCCTTATTTGAGGAATCTAGAGGTAAAAATTTCGAGGACGAAATTTATTTGTAGATGGGAGAATGTAAAATCCCAGATTTTAGTAATAAATAAATCAATAGAATAATTGGTTAAAAATATGCAGGAGATGAAATTTTGGTTCAACCCGGAGGAGAACATGGAAAGCTAATATAAGGTGAGAATTTTTGGTTTAATCTAGGGAGAAGTTTAATTACAATTATTCAAATTATTATAGTGAAGAGTTAGTGAAAGTATAAGAATAAATAAAAAGAGTTGGTCGAACCCAAAGAAAGTGGGTTGATCCAAGGGTTTAGTTGAGTTAAGACTTTATGGTTTGATTGTGTTGGCTTAGTGAAAAGGGTAATATAGTAAAAAGTAATTAAATAATAAACAAACTTAGTAGTGCATGGAGTGATTCACGTTGAGTTTAAAACCCAATATAGAAACTACAGCCGCACTGTAACGCCCCGAACCCGGGTCAGTGCAAACCGGCACCCGACCCGAACCCAGTTCGCTACTGTAACAACCCAAATTCAGTTCAACAACCAAATCCGAGGTGTCACTGTGTAACGCCCCGGATCCGTGTTGTTCAATAAAGATATAACACGTCTCACGGAGGTTAGGAAATGATCGATAATCAAATATGATCACTGGATAATCATCTAACTATAACCTGTCAGAGTGCACAATTTGATTCATCCAAGAAATGTAACATTTAGAACTTAACTAGAAACATATGGTTCAACCCCCAAATAGACTTTAATACACCTCAAATATTCAAAGTACTCAAATTCGGAACAAGATAACCTACAAGTCTAAAGAAGGTAATAGTAATCTTCCTCCCTATAAGCCTCAGCAGGATCTACCCCAGTAGTCGCCTCACCACGAGTATCTGAAAATCACCACAAAACAACAAAGTGAGATACAAATATCTCAGCGAGTAGCACATGCATGCAGAAATAGTTAATCACAGTTCAAAGCTATGCATCGATAAACATTCCGTATGATTAAACAACTCATATCAATTTCAAGTTCAAACCAACACCCATTTCATCAGTCAAATCACATCTCAATTAAGTACGACAACACATCGATCGGTCAATGTCATGACTATCGTTTAGTTGATAAATTAAACAGGCCAAGTAAACACTCCACACCTCCATGTACACAGTTCCAGCCTACTCAGGGTTTCGAAAACTCTGAAATGACGGCCTACTCAGGGTTTCGTCATCCAATGCAGGCCTACTCCCCGGGTTTATGCATTGACAACCAGGCCTACTCAGGGTTTCTGGCTGCTCTACACCGGTCGTGGCAACACACAAGGCCATGCAATTCCAAGAACCAACAAATAACATTACATTACTAAGCTTAGACTCTGGATCCAGGACAAGCTAGACCAAAACAGTAAAACATCGTATAATCTCAATTCCAACATTTAAAGTAAAACCATTCATTCCACATCATGTATATCTCATCACAGTTCATCACCTGTCCCTCTGGACCAAACAGTATCTCAATACTTTCAGTATTTCTCATTTCCACAAAACCATGCCATTTGAATACAAAACACAGTTATTTATAACAAGACAATACATTTCAGCATTTCCCAAAACAAATGAAACCAGAAGTCAATAATTTCTCAATTAGAACAGTGTATAAATTTGAGGAGAAAACGACTAAGAACTCCTAGAGTTTTGGTATCCAACACAACATGTATAAAATAACCTACACTCATCCTTAGAACCTTTAAGAATTTGCCACTAGAATTCTCCTAGGAATTAAATAAGAAATGCAGGTTCCAAGGTTACCAACAAGTGATTGGTGAAGTGATATAAACCCCAAGACATCAAAATCCCCCTTGGTTCAGTCGGAAATCAAAATCGGCAAGTATAATTGGGTATGCGCTCACTTCCTGAAGTGAGTGCCAGGTGAGCGCCAGTCGGCGGATAGAAAACAGGCGAAAATGGACTATGCGCTCACTCGACGCTAAGTGAGCGCGAGCTGAGCGGGAGAAAGGCGCGAGAAGAGCGCGGGATAGGCGCATCGATTTTAAGTGGGCGCGAGCTCGGCACCGGGTCAGATTTCTTAGGCGCCTACTTCCCGAAGTGGGCGCAAGTGGGCGCCAAGTGGGCGGATACCCACTGCGATTTTTAAGTCTCTGTTATTTCGAGATCTGTATGTCTGGCCGGTTTGTTTAGGTCTGTTATTGCTCCATTACACTCCTAATGCTCCCAGAAGACTTCCCAACCCATTTTGGATTTAATCTAAACATTTTTAGTTTCAAATAAATTTTCAATCTGCCGTTCGGACTTACGGTATTCCAGAAAAAACCCAGAACTCACAATACTACCATGCAATTCAAAATACATCACGAATAAACTAAAACCTCGGTTTTAAATCAGTGCTACTCACCAGGATGCGCTTAATCCCAGAACAACAGCCTCTTCCACAATCGGCCGAGCACGACTCCGGTTGCGCGTGAAGATGAAATGGTATCCAAACGAATCCTTTGCTCGCGAGAGAGATAACCCGCAGAAATCCGACTCCAATAACCTCCTAGTAGTCCTTCCGATTCTTGTTCTTCACGGGAATAACCCTAATCGCCATTTCAGCCGCAATCGCCAAATCGCCCAGCTCTCCAGATAACGAGACTAACGAAAATTATTTCCGTAAGTATGATACGAGTATTCCTACAAACCCAAAACCCTACTTTCCCTTTTTGGTATCTTTACCTCGCGAGACATACGCCGCTTGATAACTTTTTCAATTCCTTGATCCTATGCGCGCTCGCCCACTGGAAACCCTACATGTTCCAGTCACTTAGGTTAACAAGCTCCCAAGCTATATTTTAATAATAATAATAAAAATAATAAAAAAATAAAACTCACCAAAAAAATCAGGGTCTTACACACTGGCCCATATCAAATACATCATCAATAATATACCAGACAATAGAATTAAGTATCCATTCACTTTATTATACTATCAGAGTGCGGAAACAAGTATGTGCGGAAGTGTAGTCTAAAATCCTCAAATAAACATTAAAGTTAATCATCAATCATTAATATCAAAGTCTGGTAAAATAAAATGGTTACTATCTCTCTCATCTCTCTAGTACATCAAATCCAAATGAATAATAGTCTATCAAATATGACTAAGTCTAAACAATCCTCCACCTCAAACAAGATTTGGATAAAAGTAATCCTCCGGTGAATACTCAGCTACCTCTCCCTAGAAATCAATATGATCCCCCTCTCACATATCAATTGAAAAATGAAATAAAAGTAGGGTGAGATACGAATATCCCAGTAGGTAACACATGCATGATTAAATAGTTAATATAAGTAAAGTAACAGTTCATGCACGATTAAGCAATATCGACTAATCAAGCTCGTATAATCATTTGTATCATTCATGAATACAAACAGTACGATAAACAGTTCTAGAGATGAATTTCAGCAAGTTCATTTATAAGAATCCAATATCAAAATCATTAACACAATTCATGCTTTGCTAGGATGCACTAAACAGTCACATCCGATCAATATCTCAATCACATGCATTCAGCATGTATACAATAATAATAACAAGTGTTTGTGATTTCAGTGTCATTGTAGGACTCACAAAGATAGATAAACCTTTTGAGATGATTCTCAACCAATTGTTATACCACCATGCGGCTTAGGAGCAATGCTACTAATGATACTCAAGTCCCATGCAACGCAGCTTAGACAAGAGCCATAGTCACTGACTTATTGCACACGTACCCATCAGAGTTGGCATGTACCACCAGCATGTAGCATTAGAATCAATACATGGAGATGGTCGCTTATCCACATGTACATGGAATCACTAGCAGCTCACCGGCGTGTCCCTCCAGACATAGGACCTTCCCAGACAAACTAACTTGCAAAGGAAGCGCGTCGCACAAGGGAGAAACTCAACCCAAATGACATATCCCTCAGCTATCTAGCAACAACTATGAATCCATAACCAGCTATGCCAACTAGACTCCAAAATTCCCAAAAATATAATATTTCTATAAGGGTTGGTGCCTAGCGGCATATAAAGGTTAAATCTGTCAATTACCTCAATATTCGGGTCATCTGAGTTCTGAATTTACGATCTGAATTCTCTTTCTGTAATTCTCTGAATTATAGTGTAGTTTAAAATATGTTCTATTTATTAAATAATAGTTAGGTTTTCCAAAAACTAGATTTCTCGATTTCTTTCAAAGTTTGGCAACTAATGTCCTAAATATCTTCCTAATTTATTTTTCTGTAAAACAGGGAATTAGATAATTTATTTTGGTCTTAAAACATCTTAATTAATCATTAAAATTGTCTAAAAATAGTTTGGAATTGAATCAGGGTTTGAAATTACGAAAATCTGCAAATTCTGAATAGAGCGCCTAGGATCGCTCAGGATCGCCTCGGTGGTCTGGGGTCGGCGGTAGTGTAAAATAGAATGCCAACGATAAGTCTTCTAGCGGTCTTCGGCGGTCTAAGTTTTATAACTAGTGCCGAGGATCGCCGAATACAGTCGAGGTCGGCGGTCATCCAAAAACGAACAGAAACAGTTTTAAATCGTGATTTTTCTCGTGTAACATCATTCTATCATACATATAACATTGATAATAAACTAAATACATCAATAGATCATATAAAAACATGTTCTCGCGATTAAACGAACGTAAATACAAATCCAACTAACAAAACCGTGTCACCTACCTCTTGAACATGCGTTCCTCTTCTTCTCTTCTCTAAACAATGATTCCCTATCACCTAGCAATACCCTGGACGATGAAGAACCCAAAACCCAGACCTTTCCTCCTCCTTCTTCCTCCTTAGTCGCTCGGTCGTTTGTTGCTTGCGGCTGAAGTATACGAGCGAAAATACAAACGTATGTGATTAGGGTATTAGTTATTATTTATATTACTTGCTCCCATGTATCTCACATACACAAAACTCCATACACACGCCCAATCATAGCTCTTAAAATTAAAGCGTTAATCATACCTCGATATCTCATGATCGGACGGTCAGATCTGCGTCTAACTCTGGATCTCCACTAATTATATCATCCCCTACAATAATAAAATATTTCCATCAATTATAACTCTCAAGAATATTATTTATTAATCTATTTTATTATTTAAGGAAAATTCGGGGTTTTACATGCACGTTCCATCTCTTTCCCTCTATTCTTCTCGTTGCTTCTTTGTGATCAAACCCTAATAATCAAGCACTTGATGGAGCAGTTTTAGAGAAGGAAGAAGGAGATTTTCGTGTAGTAAAACTCAGGTAAGAGCAAGTCAAGAGAAAGTTCTGTTTTGGGAGAGATAGATGTCTTGCTAGATTCTAAAAACATGATTTTTCTTAACCTAGACGAGATCAAGACTTGTGAGCTTGTTGGAGCATATTTGTGGTGATGTTTTGTTGCTTTTAGAGAAGGTTTAAGTCCTAAAAGCAGGTAAGTAGTCCCTTGACGCTTGCATAAAATACAAATTCGTGTTTAGAAGATATACATGGTTAATCGGTGATTTGATGTGTTGTTTTTGTTATTTATGATGTTTTAATTGTTGGGAATTGTTCTAGTATGTTTATAAAGTGTTTTAGAATGGTTTTGATGCATTGAATATTGAGTTGTGGAATTTTTGTTGAATTTCGCAAAATTACGGATTTTTCACGTATCGGGCCGCCTGAGCAGTCGCTTGAGTGCCCTATGTATATATTCAAAACCCGAGAGATATTTTACCCAGATTGAACTATCGCTAGAACAATCATTCGAGCGACCTCCCCTGAAACAACCTATTGTGTAAGGCCGATCAAGTGCCCTTGGCCGCTCGAGTGATTAGTCTGTCAGATTTTTGGAAATTGACTTTTCAACCTAGTTTTTCACCACGAAAGTGTTTTTATCCAAATTTAACCTATGTACCATCAAGATTGGGGTATTTGGGAATTTTTTGCACTGGCGGATGTTTAAAATTCAATTTTATAAATATTTTGGGTAGATGTTTTTAAAGAGGCACTTTTACTTGATTCCATTGTTCCAAAAGATTTTACTTTTAATCAAGGTTGGTTTTGTGAGTTCATACACCTGTATTTGGGTGATATGAAGGTATTTTGTGCATCGATGGAGTCGATACACATTCGGGACATATTGACTCATTGAAACCTAGAATTTTGGACATATGACTGGGTGCATTCTGTTTTGGTTTTTGGTCACTGGTGTGACAAGGCTAGTGCCTAATTTATTGTTTCCCGCATGGACGGATTTGGTTATACAGATAAGGTTCTGTATTTGGTGGGTGTTATTGAGAAGTAAATCCATTACCCTGGTTGGTTTTTCTCACTGTTGAGTGGGCTTAGTAGTTATATGGATCCATAGAATAGCTAGTAAGTGAAATGTTTATTAGAAGGGTTTGAATTCTGTGTTTGAGGCATTCCATCATCTCGAGGATGGTACCGCTCTTGGATTGGTCGGTCGCTACGTTACCCACTCCTGGATTGGTTGGGCCGTACATGATAACTCATGGTTGGGTTCTTCCGTTGGTGTTGAATAGCCAAACTGCAGGGCGGGTGGTCCATCGTAATTCGGTTAGGTAGCATACTGGCACATGTCTACTCTATTTTTTTGGTATACTATTTCATAAGTCCCATGAGGTAGACAAATTGTATTTCATTGTTGTCTTGAATCTTATTCTGATTATTCTGATTAAGCGTTGCATGTTTTATTGTGGTCAACTATTTGCATGACTGCTTACTGAGATGTTGTTTCTCACATTATTGTTTTATCAATTTTGTTTTCAGATATTCCTGGAGAGGACGTTGCTGGGGTAGAGACTCCGAGGGATTACTGTGATTACCAGGAAGAAGACTATTTCATTCCTGTGTAGGTCCAGGAGGACATGGAGAGATATTTAGATTTATTTTCTTAGGAATTAACTTTAGTATTTTATTTGAGGATTTTGATGTTATTTGAAGGATTATTAATATCTTTATTCCACACCCTTGGTGGATGTTATTTATGTTATTTTGTTGAACCCTTTCCAGACTTTATAGATGAAATACAAATGGATTATTTTGGTGGTTTAATTCCACGCTTTCTGAAAGATGTTTTTATTTCCGCACTCTTATATAATAAATGAAATTGTTTAAATTTGGAATTGTTGTTTTGGGCCATTTTCCCTAACGAACCAGATTTGGGTTTATGTGTGTAAATAAACCTGGATCCGGGGCGTTACAACTTGATATGCCTAAATTTTATACATGTTTTGTCATATGTTTACCCTTAATTTTATGCTAGTTGGTGTTTAATTTGCCTATTTATTAGAATTTTTATGTATTTTTGTTTATTTTTGTTTAGGAATAAATAAATTGAACAAGTCAAGAGATTGAGAAGGGGATCTACAAGATATTCTCAGAATTTTCGAATGAGCAAAAATTCTCTTCATCAAGAGAAAAGGAAACTTTAATTTCCCGAGTTCCAGAAACATCCTTCAGTGTTTTGAGCATAACTTGAGCTAGAGAGCTCCAATAAGGGCAATCTTGGTGTCTATGGAAAGCTAAGAGAAGGCCCTACAAATTTAATGTTGAAGAATTTCCCAAAAACGGTCATCTTGATAGAGAAAATTGAGTATTAATATCAGAAACGGAAAACAGCTATTTTCAGAATTCAGTTTTGGAAAAGAAGTAAAAGGGGTTTTTAAAACAAGGAAGGAAATTTTATATAAGAGTTACACAAGAGAGGAGGACGTCCAGAGCTTAGAAGAGAGGAGTTTTTCACCATTGGAGAGGATTGGAAGCTTGGAGGAAGAAGAAGAAAACAGAGGCTGAATTGGAGTTTGTCGATAACTAAAATTCTCGATCTACATATAGTTTCCCTCTTAACTTTCTCATCTTCTCTTTGTCCAATTTTCATTATGAATTTTAGAGATTTTATAGTTTGTTTGGATTCAATTATGAGCTAATTTCTATTGTTAAGGCTCCGATGTAATCTCTCCATGACAATTCTGAATCCTACTTTTATGTACTCATGATTTTATTATTCTTTTTGAATATACATCGTTAAGTTTAATGTTTTCAATTATCTGGCCAATAGTTAAATGATTTGTTGTGCATGTTAATTTGAGAGATGATGCATGTAGTTTAGCTTCGTTTGATGTATGCCATGAATTGAACGAAAGACAGAAATGTGCCAACGTGATTCGTGCGGTTTGTTTTTGTGGGATATTATTAATCTTAATGTACTCAATTGCTTTTAAATTCGCATAAGCATATCGCGGGTTATCGCATGTTGGGTAATTTTAATTCTACTCGAGAGAGGGTTTTAGATATATTTAAAATATTTCACCGTCAAATAGGATAATAATTGATTAATTTCTCGGTTAGGATTTGGAATTGGATTGGTTTGATGAATCGGATGCCTTAGTGTTTTCTTCTTGGGTGAAATATCCTTTTTTTTAAGTGTTTGGTCAAGTTCTTATTTTTCGATTTAATTTTTATTGTTTTCAATTTTTCAAATTCAAAACATCCCACTCTTCTTGATTTTTAAATAATTTAGAATTAGAACAATTTCGATAGCTAATACGTAAATAGTCCTTGTGGGTTCGACATTCTTTTCATCACTATCTTACTTGTTAAGATTTCGTGCACTTGCGAATTTTCACAACACAACTGTCACTTGATTCAGCTGCCTATTATCAATACACATTCGCATACTACTATCCTTTTTCTACACAAACAGAACTGGTGCGCCCCATGGCGACACACTCAGCCTGATAAATCCCTTCTCGAGCAACTCATCTATCTGCTTCTTCAACTCCTCCTATTCAGGTTTCGCAAGCCTATAGGGTGGCTTCGAAACTGGAGCTGTACCATGCATCAACTGAATCTTGAACTCAATATCTTAAGCAGGTGGTAGTCCAGGCAACTCCTCTGGAAATTCATCAACAAATTTCTGAACTACAGGTACATCGGAGATGACAAGAGTGTCACTCCCAAACTCCTCTACCACTACAGATGCTACCAGACCAATACGTGACTTCAACCCTTTACATCTGAAAAAATGGATGGTCTGATCTGGCTCTCGGATTGTAATAGTCCCAGCATAACAATCTAGGGTGACGTGATGTCTAAATAACCAATCAATTCCCAGTGTTATATCATCAATCTCCAAGGCTATCAAATCACCAGGCAACTCCAATCTCCCCAATCTAATCATACAGTCTCTATACACAGACTCAACTCTAGTGGACTCTCCCAATGGTGTGTGTACAATCAATACAGCATCCAAGTCAATAGGTGACAATTCAATCCGTCGTGCACAAACAGGCGATATAAAGGAATGTGAAGCACCAAAATCAAATAAAACACATGATGATCTACCACAAATGAAAAGAATACCTCCGATCAGCTTGGGTGCCTCATGCTCAGCCTCGATCTCCTCTGCATGCTCAGGCTCACACTCCACCTCATATGCCTCTACAACAAATGTTCTAGTTTGCTACGACTGCTGAGCAAGTACTGCTTGCCTCTATCCTCCTCTATGAGCTGCTCCTCAGCCCTGGGGTCTCTGTCCCACGGGTGCTCTCTGAGCTGACTGCTGAAATTGTGGCCTCTATGGTGCGGCGGGTGCTTGTGCTTGCAATTGTCCATCTGGTTGTGTCACTACCAATGGCTGATAGCTCGAAGGAAACCTACAATCATTAATCCTGTGGCCTCTCCAACCACACCTGTAACAAGTACCTGGAGCTGCAACACATGGACCCGGTACATGATTCCTGCCACATCTAACACATCCCTTCTGAGCTGTCCTGTACTGACCTCCAGAAGACTCTCCTCTAGTCCATTCTCTAGGCCTCTTGCCTCCACTAAAGAAACCTCGCTGCTTAATTGGCCTCATCTGCTGTCTAGCCCTGCTTTGACTGAATTTGGTCTCAAGGTCACTCTCAGCCCTGGTGGCTCGACGTACAATATCCTTGAGCTCGGTGCACATGAATACCGTTAGCATACTCCGAATCTCAGACTTCAGACCTCGCTCAAAGTGCGACTTCAATCTCCTCTCATCCTGAGTCATATGGGGTGCAAAACGAGACAAAGCTGCAAATCTCGCCTCATACTGTGCCACTGTCTGGCTCCCTGGGCGATGTCCATGAATTCCCGCTCTTTCTTAAGTCGAACCTCCTCAGAAAAATACTATTCATAAAACACCTTGCGGAATCCATCCCATGTCATAAAAGTAGCCTGAGGGTCTTGCCTCTTCCTAGCCGTCCACCAGTGAACTGCCTCACCGTCAAACAAGAACGTTGCCAATCTCACCCTCCTATCCACTGGGCATCCCATGGCTTCGAATATCCACTCAACTCGCATCAGCCACCTCTCTGCCTCCATCGGATCTAGTTGTCCACTGAAAGTAATCGGATCCAACTTCCTGAACTACTCTAAGTCTCGTGCTGTTTGAATCTTTCCCTCCTGTCTAGGAACATTCCTGTGTCCATCATTGTCATTCCCATTCAGGTTCTGATTCATCCTTTCCTCCCATTCCTTGGCAAGAAGTTTTGCCAAAGTACCAACAGCAGCCCACACATCTCCTCCAAGTGGAGGTGGTGGTAATGGAGCGTCCTGCTGCTGCTCCCTAGCCTCAACTGTCACATTAGTAGTATCAGCTCGTGTGTGTCTCCTTCTACCAGCCATCTACAAAATACAAATTCCATTTGTTAGAATCCAATACTTCTAGGGGTTCTATCTAGCGTACTCACAATCCCATCCCCCTAAGGCTGGCTATCTAAGGTTAGGACCATTGCTTCGATACCACCTCTGTAACGCCCCAAACCCGGGTCAATGCAAACTGGCACCTGACCCAAATCCAGTTCGCTACTGTAACAACCCGAATTCGACTCAACAATTGAATTCAAGATGCTACTGGCCCATATCAAATATTCATCAATAATTAACCAGACGGAAGAATTAAAATAATCCATTTAATATTAACAATCAGAGTGCAAAATCATCAAATGTGTGGAAGTGTAGTCAATCATCCTCATAAAAGAAATAGATAAACCATCTAATCCAAGGAATCAAGTCTGGTAATAATCAAAGGGTCACTAAAGCTCTCGATCTCTCTAGCACATAAAAAAACCAAATAAATAATAAAATCAAACTGCCAAGTACTAAAAGTCCTCTCTCCTCGACCTCAGATCAAGTCAGGATAATAATAATCCTCCGGCAAAAAATCAGCATGTTCACTCTGATAATCCCCACTAGGATCCCCCTCTCGCGTATCAGCTGAAAAATAACATAAAGAAGTAGGGTGAGATACAAATATCTCAGTAGGCAACACATGCATGCTATAAAACAGTTTATAATTATTTAAAATAGATGTTCATGCTCGAATAAGCAGTCTCGAGTAAACAGGCTCGTATAAACATTTATATCGATCATGGAATACAAATCAGCATGTAAAACAGTTTAAGTATTAGTGACCAGTATAAAGTATATCAAGATCATGATTCAGAAATCAATAACAGAATCCAATATAAAAACCAGGATGTACTAAACAGTCACATCCAACCATAGCATCCAATACATGCGTCCAACATGTGAACAATATCAAGAGTAAGTGTTTGTGATCTCAGTATCATGGTAGGACTCACAAAGAAAGATACACGTTTGAGATGACTCTCAACCATATGCTATACCACTGTGCGGCTTATGGGCGACGCTACTAATGATACTCAAACCCGTGATCATCACCTTAGATAAGAGCTGTAGTCATAGACTTATTGCACACGACTCAACCGACTTGGCATGAACCACCAGAATGCAGCACCGAAATCAATACATGGAGATGATCGCTTATCCACATGTATAGGGAATCACCAGCGGAGCACCGGGGTGTTCCTCCAGACATAGGACCCTCCAGAGCAAACCAACTTGCAAAGGAAGCGCGTTCGCACTAGGGAATAACTCAACCCAAATGAAATATCCCTTAGCTATCTAACCAAAACTATGGATCCATAACCAGCTATGCCCACTAGACACCACAAATCCCTAAGGACTAATATTTCTGTAAGTAATAGTGCCTAGCGGCATATAATGATTAAATCTGTAATTTCTTTCATTATCAGGTTAACTGGGTTCAAAATCTGATCTGGAAATCCTGTATATCATATTTTGGTTATCAATATAATTTACATGTCTATTAGTTAATTTTCTCAAATTTATAAGTCTGGTTCTCACAAAACTTAGGTTTTCCCATTATTTGTAAAACTTGGCAACTCATACCCTAAATACCTCCCTATTTTTATTTCTTTGCAAATCAGGTATTTGGTAAGTTAATTTGGTCTTAAAACATCTTGCTTAAAGATTAAAATTGGTTAAAAATAGTTTAGAATTGAATCAGGGGTTAAATTTGGTAAATTTTGGATTTTCTGCACTGAGCACTCAGGATCGCCTAGGATCGCTCAGGCGGTCTAAGGTAGGCGGTAGTTCAAAACAGAGCACCAACGATAAATTAGTAAGTGGTCTTGGGCGGTCAATATTTTTCAACGAGCGCCGAGGATTGCTGAGCACAATAAGCTTGGCGGTCTCCCAAAGACGTCAAAACAGTGTTTCAAAATCCGATTTTTCATGTCCAAGATGATTCTAACATATTTATAAAATTGATATCAAGCTAAATACATGTATATACAACACAAAAACATGCATAGAGATTAAACCAATCAAGAAAACAAATCAGACGTTAAATATGTTCTACCTACCTCTTACGGTCGTTCCTCTTCTTCTCTTCTGAACAGCAACACTCAAACCTCTTCACAGTCACAAAGCAATGTTCAGAAGATAGAAATCAAAGCATTCTCTCCCTTTTGCTTCTTCTTCTTCTCCTTTTCTTCTTCTTCTAGTTGCTAGTCGCTCTCAGTCGTGCGACTGCTCCTTGCGGCTGATCAACACAAAGGCAATACGCTTAGAATACCACTCGTATTCCTCTAGTTTATTTTTAACATATTTATATACCTCCTATCCCACGCAACACACTTACATAAAACTCAATGTACCTTGCCCAATCATAACTCGTCAGTATTAAACTATTGATCATACCTTGATATCTCACAATCAGACGGTCGGATCTGCGCCCAACTCTAGATCTCCACTAATTACGATATCACCTACATTAATAAATCATTTCCATAAATTAAAACCCTCAATAATATTAATTATTAATTTACTTTTATATTTAGGAAAATTCGGGGTCTTACATCAAGTGCTGTTCGTGGGTTGATTTGGAAGCAAGAAGACTTGCTTAAGTGATTGCAAGAGGTAAGCAACACCACCCCTCCCACATTTTAGATTTTCGGCCATTTTCGTGTATGAGATGTGAATGCTAGGGTTGATGTATGAAATAGTTTATTTGTACAAATAGGAGGGATTTATCTTGGGGGTTTTGTTGGTAGTAGATAACTACACATGCTAGGAGCAATTTAGAGCCCAAAAACACCCAGAACAAGTGAGATTTGAAAAAATCACCAAATCCCCAAAAGTCGGATTTCGCGAGTTGCTGAGAAACCCCAGCTGCCTGAACAACTGCTCAAGCGCGGCATCGGGCGATAGTTTTAGGAAGAGTTTTAAGGCCTGGCCGCTCGAGCGACTGTTCTAGCGAATTGCCTTAACAGAGGAACCCGAGAGCTAATTCTTGGCCGCTCGAAGCAGGCTCGAGTGACCTATCGAGCGCCCTTACCAGATTTTCCCATTTTCGGATTTTTAGCCCAGATTGAACTACCATTTGTTTTCATTCAAATCCAACCCATGTGTAGGTGAGTGTTTAGGAGGTGTTCCAACTGAAGTTGCCATCAAATTCCAAATAGTAAAGATTTTGGGTACGTTTTGCTAGAATAGGTCTCATAGAGAGAGTTGTGTTCCAGATTTTTATAGAAGTGGGATAAATTGATTCCACCACTTCAATTACCCTCCAAATAACCTATGGAAGTAGAATACAAGGACCAAACCCAAGCTGCATAAGTTTTAAAAAGATTGAGACATAGATTGCCAAGTTGGGTCATGGAATGTAAGAAAAGTCCCAAAAATTTGATTTTAGCCCAGATCAAACCACTGATGGTTTTTATTCCACTCCAACATACATATAAGCTAGAATTACATGTCAAGGAAGTGTCCCAACTAGAAGTATCTCAGAATTCTAGATAACAAGGATTTTGGATACGTGTTACCAAGGGAGATCTTACAAAGAGTTTCTGTCCCAGATTACTATAGAATTAGGATAACGTGTTTCCACCACTTCGAGCACCTTTCAATTAACCTTTAGAGATAAAAATCAAGAACCAAAACCCAATTGTACAAGTATCAAAGCATTAAGGCATAGGTTGCCCAAATGAGTCCTGAAAAGTGGAATTTCCGGGACAAGCCAACCCTTTACCATTGACCTTCATGGCGAGTACACCCCACTTGATATGATGGACTTTGGCTCGGTATTTGATAGCATGAGAGGAAGGGTAGTGGCCCATGGTTATTGATGTATTATATGGAGGGCAATGGCCCCGATTCCATGAGACATGTAAGGGGGCAGTGGCCCCAATTGGTAATCACTGTGGATGAATAGTATTGGTGGGTAGTGTATGCGGTTCACTTCCATTGAGGGTAGTGAACTAGCATCCTCCACAAAAGAGTATTGGTTGGTAGTGTGTGCGGTTCACTTCCGTCGAGGGTAGTGAACTAGCATCCTCCACAAGAGCTTGGGATTGTGAGATATCTGGCACGATGAACAAATATATATTTAGTGCATTGGCCCACTTGGTTAGCTTGCTAGGGATGTAGACACATTGAATAAAGAGGGCTTGGCCCAAGATTGACTCGGGTAAGGCCATGGGCTACCTTGGAGCACTTTCCATGCAAGGGTGCATGTTGTATTCTTATTGTTTCTGTTCCCTATGGTTGTATCATCCCGGCTGTGCGTACCTGAAATCGATCGCACAACGAGACGCACATGTTGGGTGCACGCCCCCTAAAAACTGAATTCCGGAGTCGCCACCGCCTGATGGGGTGTAGACGGACACAAGGTAACCTAACCGGGTCTATTTTGGTCTGCCGCTTAAGATTTTGGCTAAGTGCTCGGTTACTGTCCGAGGAAGTCTGAAGATACCTTGGTCCGCCCCGCCGATTCAGCGGGTCCCTTGGGTCACCCTAGTTTGAGTCAACTATACTCACCCTGTCCTAGCCCAGCATGTATCAGATTAAGTCTAGTAGGGACCTTTGCAGGTGTAAGTCCCTTTTATTAATTTTTATCTTTTTAGCCATTTAAGTGAAGTGTGTCGGATATAGGCCCCATTGGTTGCCAAGTTGGGCTTTAAGTCAAGCCCATGACCCATTAGGGTTATTGGGTAACCCTTATTGGATTTGGCTATTTTGATTTTGGGGTTAATTAAAAAATACAAATTAATTAAGTGTGTTTAAGTTTTTAAGGCCCATTGGGCTTGGGCTTGGCCCATGGAAAATTAATCAAGTGGCTTGAGACCCATTTATGAAAACGGATCTTGGTTTGGGCTGGACTGGGTGTGGGCCCTGTTGGAAGGCCCACAATGCCTTAGTGGGGCTAAGTGGACCCAAGAAAATAGATTTTTATGGGCTTCTGGGTCAGACCGCATATGCGGTGCGGATTCGACCCGAATTCCAAAAACACTGGAAATTTGCCGTGGGTTCTGCTCACCCCTCTTCCAGTGACCTTTGCCGACTGTTACAAGTAGGAGATCATCTCACAGGGATCTGAATATTCGCTTCTAATTCAAAACATCTTCTCTCCTTTTGCTCATTCATGCATAAATTCAACTAGTCATAAATCATTTCACAAACTAAACTGAATGATCGAATCCATGCATGAGAAACACCATGTGAAGCACATAATACTGCCAAATAAAATTTTTTTAACAAACATGCCAAGTATGCTTTTGAAATTTGATTGAAGATATCAATGGAAAAGAGTGCAAAGCAAAGAAAGAAACGCACACTGATGAACTGAGAAAAACTTCCTGTTGATACTTAAGAAGCAATTAAAAATAAATTTTTAGCATACCATTCATATGCTATGAACGAGTGTAATTGAAAGAAACATTTAATTGATGAATGATGGTAATCTTTGCTCTTTTTTATGAAAACAGGGGGTAGATGAAATGATCATGCATATGAATCACTAATAAAAATATATCAGATGAGGGAATATCTACTACTAGTCTCATAAAATAAAATAAAAATAAGCAATCAAATAAGAATCTGATTCCATCTTTGAAAACGTCACTTGTATGTGTATCGATGCTTACTTCGAACCTTTGAAAGAATGGATATAGCATGCCAAACAGGTACGTGCTCATCTAAGTGAAAGTGAAGTGTCCCTAAATGTAGCCATATATGAAAAACAAGCATGAAACAAATATGCACATGAAGTGATAAAAATTTACCCTTATTGAAAGGAAAGGGGGAAAGGATGATTAGGGGTACATTGGATTAGATTAAGAGGACAAACCCCTCTTTTGAAAGAAATAAATTAACAAAGAGAAGGAACTACTTTATAAGAACACTTTTTCTTAATGAACAAGCTCTCCTTTTTTCATTCTTTCGTATGGAGACCCCCTTTTACCATGGGGGAATTCATTTGCATGCAAAGAAAGGTAGATGGTTAGAATATACAGCAAGAAATAGATCATAAGGTAAGCAAAACAGTATGTTCTTGAAAAGATCTTATATTGACATATGAGGAACAAAATACAAGTAGATATACCTTTATGTTACCTTCTTCTTTTGAATGAATATGACCCCCAATGGATGGAGACAGCAACCTTAAGTCCTCCTTTGCTTGAAAATTATTTCTTCTTTGTCTTTAAATGATCAAGGGAGGAGAAAAGGGTTGAAAGGGATGGTTCTAAGGATAAAATGGGAAATAAGAGAAGGTTTTTTAGTTGAAGGGAGGATGAAATATTTTCTGGTCGTAAGAAACAAGGTGGGGAAGAAGAAAAGCCAAGAAGATGGGAGAGATAGGTTGGAGAAAATGGTAATGGCCGACCCCTTTTATAGTGAATAACAAAAATGTGACTAAAATGCAAATATTTGTTATCTCATAACTAAAACCCAAAAATCTTATGGTTTGATGCTTTTTTTTAAAGAAGGTAATGATAATTGTTATTCTCATCCGCAACAAGTAAGATACAACTCATGGGGACACATATTCCCCATGTGCTGAAACCAAAATTTTTTAATAATTTTTATTTTCTTTTATTCTTAATTATTTAATTTTTAAGATATTATTTGATTTAATATTATTTTAATGCAAGATTTTTTACTTACTTTACGCACATGTATCCTTTGCTCTTTTTATTTTCTTTTTTTTTTATATTAAATATCTTAATTAAATTTTTAACAAAAATATTATTCAATATCTTTTACTTTATTGCTCTTTCTTCACTATTTGCCATGATGCAGATTTTCAGAAACTTTGACTACTCATAACTTTTTTATCTGGGATCCGATTCTAGTAAATGTAGTGGCGTTTACGAGAAGCTCTACCTACTGAGCTAGAGTTTAGTAGCAAATTCGGATTTTTTTAGCAAAAGTACAAAGTCGCATCCAAGAGCCAGTTTTGCTCATATCTCCTTATCCGGGACTCCGATTCCGGAAAACTTAGTTGCGTCGGGATCGTGTCGAGATGCTCTTTCTGCTGATATAAAATTGAGCAGTTAATTCGGAGTTTTACAGAAAGCCGATTTCTGCTATTTCCATATTTGACCAGCCCATAACTTCTTTATTCAGACTCCGATTTGAGCATACTCAGTTGCTTTAGAATCGTATCGAAGTCCTCTTTCCAATGGTATGAAGTTTGGTGGTCAATTCACACAGGATCAAAAAGTCAACCTTGACCCTTCTGAGTTTGACATTTCAATTAGGGTTTTCATTTTCGCACTTTCAGTGCGCAAAAATGAGGTGTTGACAGCTGCCCCTCTTTGCCGGAATCACTTGGGGGATGAACAGCAAAGAAGAAAAAGAACCTTATTTTTGCATCTTGCATTTTTGTCGGCAAGATCGACGAGCTTAATCCTTAGAATATTTTTAGTTAAAAGGGAAGTACCAATTGGGGTGTTACTTCCATTGGCTTCGGAGCCTCTCTACCCTTCTTGGGATTTTCGGGGAGTGGATCCTCAGCATTTGATTTTTGTCTTGGTTTTGAAAAAGAGATCAGATTGGTTTGGAGCTCGTCAACTTGTTTTGACGGTGATGCAAGGTGCTCAATAATGTTCTTTCTTCTTGTTAGTT
Organism: Buxus sempervirens; assembly: GCA_947561395.2. Taxonomy (NCBI): domain Eukaryota; kingdom Viridiplantae; phylum Streptophyta; class Magnoliopsida; order Buxales; family Buxaceae; genus Buxus; species Buxus sempervirens. Next base: position 28,085,775 of record OX387182.1, read on the forward strand.
CCATTAAAGCTTTGATGTGATTTTTTTTTTTTTTTGGTTTTTTGTTTTTCGTTTTTTTTTCTTTAGCCCAGGGTTTGGTGGTGGGAAAGGTAGGAGGGTGAAGAAGGCAGGAGGAAGCTTTTTCGCTGCTGTCCATCATCCTGGGGAACCACACATGCCTACTCTATCCTATCTTATTTACAAAAGTGGGAAATAAAAATTACAAAGGTGAGGCCAAATTCGCCGAGCGTCTCTTCTTTTTGTCTTTTTTTCTTCATGTCTTGAAACGTTCATGGTTCCTTTCCTCCTTGCACGTCCTTCTAGATTGTGAAAGAGCCTCTTGATTGATTCCTCCCTTTTTCTTTTTCTTTTTCTTTTTTTTTGTGGCAAGACGAAGGCTTCCCAGTTTGGAGCAACTTCACTGGGGATTGGCGGAAGCCTCTACCATTTCTTCTTTTTTGCACAATCTGCTTCCTCTAATTGGATATGAACTTTTGAGCTTTTGCTGAATATGGGAGCTCCATTGGGGATTTGGGAGCCTTCATGCTGTCCATGGTTCTTACAGGGATCTCCACTGGGGAATAGACTCTACTGAGGATGAGGGAGCTATTTGCGATTTTGCCTTGGCTTTCCTTTGCTTGGCCTTTCTTTTTCCTTATTTCAAGGTGCTTCTGGATGTCTTGCGAAGGCCTGCAAAATTCTCATGAAGCGGTAAAATTAAGAAAATAAGCAACAAAATAGATTTTTTTTTGTTTTGTTTTTGTTTTTGTTTTTTTTTTTTTTTTTTTTTTTTTTGCAAGTGATCTTTAAAAGAAAAGGCAAGATCGATGACCGTTATAGATTGCCTTGTTAGCTCGAAGTGTTTTGGGATGGTGTGCTTGACACACATTCCCGTGAAATTCCTGACTTGGGCCTGCAAGGGCTTAAAAGCTGAAGGATATTTCAAGGAATGTTCCCCTTTCCTGGTCTTGGTTTCTCTCATTTTCTTTTCTCTCGAGGGTAGTTTCAGGATTTGTCAAGTGAGGATTCCTTCCTGGGATTAATGTCTATCTCAGCTTGAGGGTCCTTGGCCGGCTTTTGTACATCATGTCTCATAGATCAGAAAGGTCTTGAAATTGGGATGAAACATCGGCCGGGTTTTAAGTCTGAGAAATAAAAGGTTATAAGGTTCGAGCTTTTGTCTTTTCATTCTCAGGTTTCACTTTGTGTCTCGCCGAAGCTTGTTCTTCCTTTTAGGTTCCTTCATCATTCATCTGCACGAATCTAGTTGTCACATCTTCTGTAATCAGAAAGGACTTTTTGATGGGACGAAATGAAGGTCAAGGTTTTTGGCTTATGAAAGAAAGGAGAATATGGCTCAAAGTCTTTTGTAGATGGGTTAAGTCATGTTCTGCCCTTTTCTTGCTTGCTTGGACTTTGGTAATGTCAATTTTACTTTTTTTCCTTTTTTTTTCTTCTTTGTGAGGTCTTCTGTGATCTTTGCTTTTAGCTTTCTTGTTCTTGCTTTTGGGGTTTACCTTTGTTTGTTTTTTTTTTCTCTTTTTTTTTGATCGACGTGCCCTAGTAGGCTTTCTGATTCCTTTTCCTTCTTTGCTTTGCTTTTGCACACTCGCATCCTTTCTTCTTTTCTTATTCTTTGCCAAGTGTCATGTTTAGGGCTTCTAACTTAGTGGTTTAGAAGAAAGAACATTAGGCTCAAGGGGTTTGACTAGAGATATGATTTTGAAAATTTTGGATGTCAAACAAAGATGGCCTTTCATCCTCTTACAGAAGTTGTGACAACTTGGTTGTTTCATGTAGACTCATTCGGGAATTTTGTCATCCCTTTTTCTTTACTTCTTTTTCAGCTCTGTCCCAGCATGGGGTGGCTAGACACAACAAGGGTATTTGAATAATACGATCAGGCTCAAATTTTTTGACTAGCGATTTTTAAAATTCAAGATGGATGAAGGATGGCCTCTCGTCCTTTTTTAGAGACATGATTGTTCAAGTCAGCCTTGGCCTTTAGCTGGTTTAGATATTTCCTCTCTTTTCTTTTCATCTTTTTGTCTCTAGGGTTGCTCTGCCCCAGTGCAAGGATGGTTATGGGAGAAAAACAAGGCATAGATCAAGAAAGGGTTGCCTTTGGCTCAGTCAAGGTTTTCATGGGACAGTATCCTGCACCCAGCTGAAGACACCTTTGAGCTACTTGACATCTTTCCATGATCACGGTCCTACCAAAAGGGTGTGGTCTCAGAGTAATGTCATCACCAACCAGACACTTGCATTTTTTTTTCTTTTTTCTTTTTTTTGATGTGCATAACAGCATATACAAACGACGGAATTAAAAGGTTTCAAAAGTAAAAGAACCTCCCTTTCAGGTCTTTGCATGATATGGAACTCCAGCTTTTTGGCGGTGACTTGTCTCTGTGACTTCAACCACCTTCTTCAGTTTCATTCCATCAGTCGACGAACTCCTCCGAGTCTCTTTCATCTGATGATGTGTCCTCCACGTCTTCCTCAGAGTCACTGTCTTCTGGGTTCTCATTTGCATTGGCAGACTCATCCTAGCTCTCGTATGGGTCAGGCAGATTCATGAGTTCTGGAGTGGATGGTGGCATTCCTTCTACAGAGACATGAGGGAGGCTAGGCCACTCAAGCATTTCATGCGAGAGGGAATCCAGATCATACTCAGATGATGGTGAGCTAGTAAGGGATAATGGATATGGGTTCGGCTCTGATGTTGTAGTCATGCAATCAGGTTCCCATTCAGCAGATCTCTGGAGGGAGGCTTCAGTACTGTCAATTGATGGACTGGAGATACGGGGCCTGCCTTGGAACCATAGTCCTCCTAAACTGCCATCTCCTTCTCAAGGTGGAGGTGATGGAGAATCACTGATCCATCCACAATTGTTCAAGCGTTGTGGTCCTGTGACCTCTTCACTGCTTTGAGGGTCATCCTCAAGTGCACAGATATAAGTATCCTAACCCTCCTCAGCCTTGGATTCCTCGGTGAGAGCAGGTAGAGTGTCTTCTTCTCCCAACTTTCTAACAACAATTTCGGATGGCAGCTCGGTCTCTGCTTGGAGGTATACCCTCACTATTTGCCCCGGCCATCCGATCAATACTGACAGGTCAAACTGCCCCTTGTTGCCATCACCGATGCCTACAAGGTTTACCAACCCATTAGTGGATGCTTTGTTATGGTCCGAAAGAGGATTGGTGGAAATTCCTGCAACGGGAGTTGTCACTGGGGGATCGACTGAGATACGCTTACAGTCAATTAAGTCTTGTATATCATGCCTTAAATCCCAACATCGATTGGTATGGTGTCCCGGTGCACCTGAATGGTATTCGAATCTTTCAGCTGCATTATAACTCTGGGAGTTAACCATCCGAGGATTTGGGGGCTTAATCTGTAAATACCCCTTCTTCAGTAGCGTAGGTAATAGTTCTGCCAGGGCATAAGGGGGAGGAGTGAATACTCTTTTCATTCTTGCTTCCATCACTTCCTTAGTTCTTCTTACCCCGTGGTAAGCTGCTTGCCCCTGATCCTGGGGTGCCACTGCCTTAGGCTTCTATGAAAAATGATACGGTCGTGCCTACTGCACATAATTGACCGCTTGATTTTCCTGCTTCTTGGGTTCTTGTTCCTGGCTCTTGTTACTTTGCCTGGCTGCCGGTCTTCTCTACCCAGGGCTTTGGCCACTACCATCTATCTTGCTAGCCCTTACTGCATCCTCGATCCTGTCTGCTGTCAAAATCAAATCATTAAAATTGGACGTGCTCTGCCCCAGTAGCAGAGAGAAAAACGGCTGTCCCAATGATGCTATGAACAAGGAAGTCATTTCCTGTTCGAGTAGTGGTGGTTGGACCAAGGTTGCCAGTTCCTTCCAACGCTTGGCATATTCCCATACTAATTCCTGGTTCTTCTTCATTAACCTCTGCAGCTCTGCCCTGGTTTGTACAATCTGGCTGTTCAATCGATATTGCTAAATGAATGCCGCTGCTAGGTCACTCCAGTTTTTTATCTTGGTTTTGTCCAAACTCAAAAACCAAGTATAAGCTACCCCAGTCAATGATCTCTGAAAAAACTGTACCATTATTTTCTCATCTTTGGCATATTGGCACATATCTCCAGAGTAGGACCTCAAATGGTTCAACGAGCATCCAGTACCATCAAATTGGTGCAGATCTGGGCACTTGAATTTGGGAGGGTGTTGAACATCTGAGAAGAAACATAGGCTATCCAACGTAGCCTCGCTAGGAACCGCGCTAGGTCGTAACTGCTTCAGCTCTTCTCGCAGGGCATCCACTTCTGCCTTGTTTGCCGCCATTTTCTCTTCAAACTGGATCTGCTGAGTCCTATACCAGTATTATTCTTGTCCTATTTGGATAGGTGCTATGGTCTAAGGGAGTGGTACTGCTTGTGGAGGTGGAGGTGCCCCTGGGGGGTATACCGAGTACGGTGGTGGAGCTTCGCCCTGTGGTGGGGCGAGTGGTTGCTGCTGAGAAACTGGTGTAGTAGAAGGAACAAGCCTTAGTTCTCTCAATTCTGCCATTAATTCTTGAATTATAGTACCCATGCTATCGATCCTTTGCTGTAGATCAGCTACTATCTTTGTCTGGCTAGATTCTGCTTGGTCTTGTCCTGACTGTGTTTGTTCTCTTGACTGCTCCATTTCTCGCCTTTTTCCTGGATCTTAACAAGTACGGACTTCGAAAAGCTATTTTGGTACCTTTTTGAAACAACATTTAAATATTAGTACAATTTTAAATGATTGATATTATTTAAATTGAATTTATTTTTTGCTTAATTTTTAACTTTCTTTAAAATAACAAAGGAGAAGAACATGATTACAGATCTATTTTAACTATCCTAAGACAGTTGGGAAAGAAAACCCAAAGGAATCAAAGACTGAACCATTTTATAATCCTGAACCTGATCTATTTTAGCCAAACGGCTAGGAAAGAGAACCCTAAACTGATCTATTTTAGCCGAACGGCTGGGATAGAGAACCCGGGGTTAAACTAGTCTATTTTAGACAAACGGCTGGGAAAGAGAACCCTAGACTAATCTATTTTAGCCAAACGGCTAGGAGAGAGAACCCGGGGTTAAACTGGTCTGTTTTAGCCAAACGGCTGGGAGAGAAAACCCGAGGTTAAACTGGTCTATTTTAGCCAAACAACTGGAAGAGAGAACCCGGGTTTAAATTGGTCTATTTTAGCCAAACGGCTGGGAAAAGGAACCCAAGATTAAAAGGTTGGTTTGAGCTCAGTATTACGGGGTTGGACCATGTAAAGTCTCCGCAGGGGGTGAGTTGAAAAACAGCACCCAGGCATATCTCAGCCAATCTTCAATTTAATTACTGGTGGCGTTGGCGCCTAAATTCGGCTAGTAGTTCCCGGGCGTGCCTTAGCTAGTCGTTGGCTTAATTACCATTGACTTTAGTGCCTCTCAACGGGAAGGCTATGCCAGGATGATCCTCCACCAATTTTTTGGCTTAATTACCAGTGGCTTCAGTGCCCTAAAATTTCAGCTAGGGATACCCGGGCGTGCCTTAGCTAGTCGTTGGTTTAATTACCATTGACTTTGGCGCCTCACAACGGGGTATGCTATGCCAGGACGATCCTCCACCAATCTTCTGGCTTAAATACCAGTGGCTTAAGTGCCCTAAGAGTTTGGCTAGGGATACCCGGGTGTGCCTTAGCTAGTCGTTAGTTTAATTACCATTAACTTTGGCGCCTCACAACGGGGTATGCTATGCCAGGACGATCCTCCACCAATCTTCTGGCTTAAATACCAGTGGCTTCAGTGCCCTAAAAGTTCGGCTAGGGATACTCGAGTGTGCCTCAGTGTAACGCCCCAGATCCGAGTCACATGAAAAACCTGTAACTCGTCTCCAGAGGTTATTATAAAACACAGGATCGCAATATCAGAGTGAAGGAAAAACATGAATACAACAATAACTATATAACAGAGTGCGCAAAAATATTCCCAAAATTAAAATAAAACTCACATGTCCAAGTAACTACCCGCAAGTAACGAGCTCTCCAAGAGTATCTGAAAACAAAAACGAAAGCAACGGGATGAGATACGAATATCCCAGTGAGCAGCACATGCATGCACAAATACATTTTGTTCAGTTCTAAAACATGCCACGATTACAAACCATATACAACGATGATAACACGTATAACCCAACAAAACTTCAACGATCTAATTTACTTCCGTAAGGAAAACCATCGCATAAACCAAGCGGTAAAGACGATATCAATCATGCATATAGCCGTAAAGTCACGTATAACCAGGTAGCAACATATCGAAGAAAACATAGTTCAACAACTCAAAAGATATAACTCGGGTCCCAACCCGTATCAACAATAAAGTCACATCATAACCGATGCCCACGCCTCCCAATGTATATCCGGCCTACTCAAGGTATCGGACACTCTGAAATGACGGCCTACTCAGGGTATCGTCATCCAATGCCGGCCTACTCCGGGTATCGGCATCGACAACCAGGCCTACTCAGGGTTTCTGGCTGCTCTACACCAGTCGTGGCAACACTCCATGGCCATGCCATTACACCAATAAAACAAAATACATCACATTACTAAGCTTAGACTCTGGATTCAGGATAAACTAAATCAAAACCGATAAATCGCCGATAAAACACCGCATTCAGTATGCGCATTTCAAGTTGTTCCAACCAGAACAGAAACTCACAAGTGTTCCAACCAGAACAGAGACTCACCAGTGTTCCAACCAGAACAGAAACTCACAAGTGTTCCAACCAGAACATCCATTCACAAGTGTTCCAACCAGAACATCAACTCACACCAGTGTTCCAACCAGAACATCAACTCACACCAGTGTTCCAACCAGAACATCAACTCACACCAGTGTTCCAACCAGAACAGAAACTCACAAGTGTTCCAACCAGAACAGAAACTCACAAGTGTTCCAACCAGAACATCAACTCACAAGTGTTCCAACCAGAACATCAACTCACAAGTGTTCCAACCAGAACATCCATTCACAAGTGTTCCAACCAGAACAGAAACTCACAAGTGTTCCAACCAGAACATCAACTCACAAGTGTTCCAACCAGAACATCAACTCACAAGTGTTCCAACCAGAACATCCATTCACAAGTGTTCCAACCAGAACATCAACTCACACCAGTGTTCCAACCAGAACATCCATTCATAAGTGTTCCAACCAGAACAGCAACTCATATAATTCGAAGGTTCCCAATCTCACAACAACAATTTCATGCAATAACTTCCTTAAGTGCACCGTGCATTCAAAAGTGAACTAGCATAATAGTGTAGATGAAATTTCAGTAAAACAAATATGGTTTCAAAACTGACTTTTCAAAAGTATCACATTATACAGATTTCTACTACAGCATCCAATCTTCGATTTAACATAAATCAGCAAAACATCTAGATTCTCAATTTCGCTTTCATAATCTAAATCAATCCAAACGAATGTTGTGAAAACATCCAAACACATTTTAGATGAGTGGAATAGTCTAGGGATCCCCTATAAGGTCACCATACCAAAAAGCAATCAATTCTGAGATAAAAAGTTTCGGACCTCAAAATATTCTAAGTCTGGCTAAAAACGTTGACTTTTGGTATATAATTTTTCTAGACAAATCTACAAGGAGTTTCGGGCTCAAATTTTGGTTGTAGTCTATTGATGGGTAAACACATCTCCTAGAATTTTCTGGGCTCCTGAATCACTCATCTGGGTATTAAACCCAAACCGGGCTTTTTGATTAAAACCGGGATTTAGGCATGAACTGGAAAGTTGACTTTTTATTGGCTGGGAATTAGACCTTGGAAGTATTTTTATTGGTTCCAAATGGGGGGTAAAACCTTATTTACATGTAAAGACTTAAGTAAATGGAGCAATAAATACACAGGACATTTACTTAAATGTCTTTCATGTAATTAAGGGGCTATTTTCAACAAATTCTATAATTTGGTAAGTGTATTGGACTAGGCGCTCACTTCCTTAGGTAGGCGCCAAGTGGGCGGTGGCTCCTTTCATTAAAATGAGGCTGGCGCTCACTCGTGGTCGGGTGGGCGCGAGCTAGGCGCCAGACGGGCGCGAGAAGAGCGGGAGAAAGGCGCTCGGATTTGAGTTAGGCGCCAGCTAGGCGCGAGGTGGGCGCTAGCTCGGCGCCGGGTCTGTTTTTCTTGGCGCTCACCTCCTAGGTGGGCGCCAGGTAGGCGCCAGGTGGGCGGTAACCCACTTCGATTCCCAGGTCTCTGTTAATCCCAGAAATCCAACTCTGGCTGGAATTTCTCAGTCTGTAACCACTTATATAGCCTCCTAATACTCCCAGGATACATCCAAACCTAATTTGGATTTAATCTACATGATTTCCCAGTTATCCCCAATTTCACTATACAAAACCCTCCGTAACTGTTATTGCCCAGAACACCGAGAAAACCTCCAACAATGAAATCAACACAATGCAATCAATCAACCAATACATGAATAATCCGAAATCTCGGTTGTAAAACAATGCCACTCACCTTTCGATGCTCCCAAGTCCTGGAAACGAGAAACCCAGAAAACCCCGAACCCAATCGGCCGTCGGCTTGCTCTAGTCGAACAGAGGTTCGCTCGCGAGGGAAAGACTCCTCCGACTTCTGATCCGCGAAACTCATTGACCGTAAATCTTCTCCACCTCGGCTCTCCCACAGCACTTCTCCTGCTCCTCCTCTCGAAGAGCCCTAAACGAAACCGCAGCCGCAACCTTTCAACTCAAGCTATCCGCAAATGAAAAGAAAACCCTAATTAACTCGCTAGGTATTTATACTTACCTTATATACACTTGATTTGGTGCAATGCTTGCCCACCAAGATTCCTACCTATTCAACTCATCTGAGTGTGCGATCAGGTAACTGCCACTCCACAGATAACCTACACCAACATCTTCCCCAAATAAATAAAATTTTCCCATTTTAAATAATTCATCCTATTTAGATTTTTGAAATTAACTCTAATTAATTTCCCTTTCTCTGTTTCTAAAGTTCTTCATTAATTAAATAAGTTTTAAAAGCATAAAATCCTAAATTTTAATGTTATTAAAATTCGGGATTTTACACTCAGCTAGTCGTTGGTTTAATTACCATTGACTTTGGCGCTTCACAACGGGGTATGCTATGTCAGGACGATCCTCCACCAATCTTCTGGCTTAAATACCAGTGGCTTCAGTGCCTTAAGAGTTCAGCTAGGGATACCCGGACGTGCCTTAGCTAGTCGTTAGTTTAATTACCATTGACTTTGGCGCCTCACAACGGGATATGCTATGCCAGGACGATCCTCCACCAATCTTCTGGCTTAATTACCAGTGGCTTCAGTGCCCTAAAAGGTTGACCGAATGTCCTTGAAAAAGATACAAACGGGTGTGATATGAGCTCAAAGGGTTGGGCATCCAAGATATGGAGCACTTGCTAGGTTTCAAGATCTTAATGTGATTTGATTGATGAAGACATAAAGATGGTGGCCGTTTAAGGCCAAATTGCCTATGGAGTACTTCAATTATGTTTTTATCTTTGCATATTAAATTCAACACAAGACATTGGATTCAAAAGAAATTTCATACTTGAAAAATTACAACATCACAGTTCACAGTACATGATCATGTAAAAGGAGTTACAACAAAGCCAGGGTCTAGCTAGGTTGGTCATCATCATAATGAGAGGACACATCTTGCCTTCTCAGGGCACGCAGAAGTTTATTCTGCAGACGTTGGTCCTCTTCTGTGCGTTTGCGCACAATGCCAAGTTCTTGTTGAAGGGCCTCGTTGGCCTGCTTGTTTTCACGTTCGGAATTGACGTATGCATGGTGAATTCAGGAATGAGATTCCCGCAGTTCAACCACCCTATCCCTGTATGTGTCAGGGGGCGGAACTGGGATGTCACTAGAGACGACAAGATGAAGGGGAGGGGGGCCGTCGAGGCCACATTCACGAGCAATCCATTGTTCGTAATTACGAACGTCGGATCCAGAGAAAATATCTTCTTGGAGTTTACACACGTGCCGCCATTCCTTTACCAACTGTTTCTTCAATTCAAATGTAAGCGGGCCAGTTAATCCTTCCGCATCATCCTTGAATGGTATTCCCTGAGACTTCCCAAACTGTCTCAGAACTCGAACCGGATAGTATGGCATGGCATGGGTGAGGCCTATCAAAGCTGGGCAGTGTCTTTTCCTGAAAGCTATGATGGGAGTGTAGGCAGAGTCAAATGTGCCCCCCCTCCCCCATTTGATATCAGTTTCTCCGTTCAATTGGAGAAAGTAGTCGAACCGGTCCTCTCTGGAAGGTAAGTCTAGTCTAATCTCTCTTCAGGCCATCAAGGTGACGTTATCACGGACGAACCCGTAGTGTGGGTTGACAGGTTCAGCAACCATCAGGTGATCTTGCAACCAAATGTGTAGGAGAGGAGCGCATCCCTGAAACTTCCTAGTTCTGTTCTTGGTCATAGTCAAGGCATGGTATAGTTGGGCAAGAATCAGTGGCATGATCCGGAATCCCGCCTGGAGTTGGTCTACAATTTCCATGAGGGCCAAGTTAATGGTGTCTCCCCCAGTAGGAAAGAAGATTTGCGACAGAACCACGATGGTGAAGGTGTCCCACCAAACACGGGGTCTTTCCTGCTTTTGGTTTCTTATCTTTTCATCTAGGAAGGTTTTAGAGACCCTCGTGAATGCCTGGTCACCTCCTAAGGTCTGGAATTCTCCTCTAGGTAGGCCAAAGAAAGTACAAGCTTCATTATTGTAGCTATCTTTGAGACTTGGCCTAACGGGTTCTCCATAGTCACGAAATCGGAGGAATAGATCAAATTCCTCAATTGTAGGAGTCAACTCATTGATGCCAAATCTGAAAATCTAGAATTGGGGATCTCATAAAAGCAGGGCTGCTTGGATCATATCCCAATTAATCAGCACATTCAACTGGGATAGAGTTTGTCCCACGCGATATTTGTGCTCCCACTGAATTTTCTCATCTCCTTGCAATTGCCTTATCTAGGAACGGATCCAGGGTGTATCAAAGGCACATTTCTCTATCCTATGGAATCGAATTCTCTCGGTCGAGGATGAAGATGCCATACCGACTATCCGATTGAAATTCTAAGTCAATTTAGGGTTTTTATACCAAAAACTCTAAATTAGTCTAGGGCATGCAACAGGAAATGCAAATCATTGTCTAAGCATTTATGTAAAAAACCAAGTGCAGAAGTAAATTCAAGCACACAAGGTGTGTGGTCCTAAGGGTTGTGACCTCTAGACATACTAGTGTAAAGGAAGCACGTCTAAGTCTTAGCCAACCTTTTCTTTCATATGTTCTTTCGTCTACCCCTGGTATTGGACCCAAAGCAAAAAAGTTTACAACTTGCCATCGAGGGCGAAATTTACAAAAATATTTCTGTAAAGAAAATCACCTTTAGGGTTGTTGGGAGCCCAAATTGAGGGTACAAGTTTGCTTCTTGGCAAGTGGGCTGAAATCCTAAATCTAGGGTTTTCTGCCCCTGATTTGTGCTGACTCATTTTTGTCTGATCTGGCCGGCTTTTATCTTTACAAAGGCCGACTAAGACTTAAGGTGTAAAACCCTGAATTTTCCTTAAATAATAAATTAAATTAATAAATAATATCCTTGGGAGTTATAATTAATGGAAATATTTTATTATTGTAGGGGATCATCAAATTAGTGGAGATCCAAAATTAGACGCAGGTTTGACCGTCCGATCATGAGATATCGAGGTATGTATTCTAATTGGGCAGTGTGTATAGGGAAGTTATATGTGAGATACATGGGATCAAGGGCTATATATATCAATTAAAATAACCTAAAACGTATTCGTGTATTCTCGCTTGTATTCGTCAACTTCAGCCACAAGCGACCAAACGACTGAGGGAGAAGAAGGAGGAGGAAGAAAGGTCTAGTTTTTGGAGTTCTTCGTCGTCCGGGGGTTATATCACGACTGTGAGTATAGTTGGTTAGAGAAGAAGGAGAAGCACGCACGTTTAAGAGGTAGGTGACACCGTTTTACCTTCGTGTTTGGATTTACATTCGTTTAATTGCAAAAGCATGTTTTTATGATATGTAATGATGTATTTAGTTAGATAATCATGTTATAAATATGTTAGGAGTTTAGACGAGAAAAATCACGTTTTGGAACTGATTCTGTTCGTTTTCGAACGACCGCCGACCTCGACTATGCTCAGCGATCATCGGCAGTAGTTATAAACTGTAGACCGCCGAAGATCGCTGGAAGACGTACCGTCGGCGTTTGATTTTGAACTACCGACGACCACAGACCGCCGGGGCGATCCTGAGCGATCCTAGGCGCTCTGTTCAGATTTTGCAGATTTTCGAAATTTCACACCCTGATTCAATTCCAAACTATTTTTAGACAATTTTAATGATTAAATAAGATGTTTTAAGATTAAAATAAATTATCTAATTCCCTGTTTTACAGAAAAATAAATTAGGAAGATATTTAGGACATTAGTGCCAAACTTTGAAAGAAATGGAGAAACCTAGTTTTTGGAAAACCTAACTAGTATTTAATTACTAGAACATCTTCTAAATGACACTATAAACCAAAAAACTTTATAAAGAGAATTCAAAACTCAGATGACCGGATATAGAAGTAATTGACAGATTTAACCTTTATATGCCGCTAGGCACCAACCCTTATAGAAATATTATATTTTAGGGAATTTTGGAGTCTAGTGGGCATAGCTGGTTATGGATCCATAGTTGTTGCTAGATAGCTGAGGGATATGTCATTTGGGATGAGTTACTCTTATATGCGACGCGCTTCCTTTGCAAGTTAGTTTGTCTGGGAAGGTCCTATGTCTGGAGGGACACCCCGGTGAGCCGCTGGTGATTCCCTGTACATGTGGATAAGCGATCATCTCCATGTATTTATTCTGGTGCTGCATGCTGGTGGTACATGCCAACTCTGATGGGTACGTGTGCAATAAGTCAGTGACTACGGCTTTTGTCTAAGCTGCGCTGCATGGGACGTGAGTATCATTAGTAGCATTGCTCCTAAGCCGCACGGTGGTATAGCAATTGGTTGAGAATCATCTCAAAAGGTTTATCTATCTTTATGAGTCCTACAAATGACACTGAAATCACAACACTTGTTATTATTATTGTATACATGCTGGAAGCATGTGATTGAGATATTGATCGGATGTGACTGTTTAGTGCATCCTAGCAAAGTATGAATTATGTTATTGATTTTGATATTGGATTCTTATATTAAAACTTGCTGGAATTCATCTCTAGAACTGTTTTTTATACTATTTTGTATTCATGAATGATACGAATGATTATACGAGCCTGCTTAGTCGATATTGCTTAATCGTGCATGAACTGTTATTTTACTTATATGAACTGTTTAATCATGCATGTGTTACCTACTGGGATATTCGTATCTCATCCTACTTTTATTTCATTTTTCAGCTGATACGCGAGAGGGGGATCTTAGTGATTTCCAGGGAGAGGTAGCTGAGTATACACCGGAGGATTACTTTTATCCGGATCTTGTTTGAGGTGGATGATTGATTTAGACTTAGTCATATTTGACAGACTATTTTTCATTTGGATTTGATGTACTAGAGAGATGAGAGAGATAGTAACCATTTTATTTTACCAGACTTTGATATTAATGATTGATGATCAACTTTAATGTTTATTTGAGGATTTTAGACTACACTTCCGCACATACTTGTTTCCGCAACTCTGATAGTATAATAAAGTGAATGGATTTTTAATTCTTTGGTCTGGTATATTATTGATGATGTATTTGATATGGGCCAGTAACACCTCGGATTTGGTTGTTGAACTGAATTCGGGTTGTTACAGTAGCGAACCGGGTTCGGGTCGGGTGCCGGTTTGCACTGACCCGGGTTCGGGGCGTTACATAAGGTGCTTCCAATGGACTTAATGGGTCAAGGCCCACGGCTCACGGGACTCAGATGCATGGATCTGGGGTCGTACCCCTGAACAAAGTTGGGTTGGCTTCCTATATTGGGGCTAAGGTAGCCCATTGTCTAGGTCTTACTCAATTTGATGCAAAAAAGGCGGGGGTTGCTGCCCCTGATGGACTCTTGGGTTTTACATTGATTTTACCCTTATTTGCATTCACATTCACATTCACATTCATATCTAGGTTCAAATTCATTCACACAGCATCAAGGTTTATCAAAAGTAATAGGTGGGGAAGGATACCCAGCTCGAGGCACCTGCCTACAAGGGTCTGAGCCAAGTACTACCATCCCCAAAAATAAGTTCATCGTTTCAAGAAGGGTGGCTGCTAGAGAGGTCTAGGTTTTGGTTGAGAAGAGCATTCACAATTATCCAGAAATCATTCAGTTCGGATCATCCATGTAGGCTCCCTCGTGCATGTCACCCCACGCAATTAAAAGTTCATTCACGGTGTATGAGGTGCTTGTATGTGCAGTGGGGCAAAGTGCTGTGTCTATTCGGGTGATTCTCGGATAATGGGCTGATTAATGGTTCCTTAATGTCACTTTTATAGTGAAAGTACTGAATAGCATGCAATACAACGTCTGGGTGGATCCCCAGGTAAGTGGATGGGTCACATCAGTCCCTAGTATAACCCACTTACCTTAGGCGATTATCATGTCCGTTTGACAAGATCCCCCAATATCACGTAGTTGCATGAATTCCATAACTCACTAAGGTTGGACAAAAAGTACTTTCTAAACTTGCTTATATCAACCTAGGTTGACTCATTTTCTAACTAGAGATTCCATGTTCGTTCCCCAGCGGAGTTGCCAAGCTGTGTGCACATGAAATCTTAGATCGCACACGAGGCGCACGCGGCGATCGGGTGCGTGCCTCCTAAAAACTGAATTCCGGAATCGCCACTGCCTGATGGGGTGCAAGCGGACACAAGGTAACCTAACCGGGTCTATTTTGGTCTGCGGCTTGAGATTCTAGCTAAGTGCTCAGTTACAGTCCAGGAAGTTCGAAGACACCCCAGTCCGCCCCACCGGTTCAGCAGGTCCCTTGGATCACCCTAATTTGAGTCAACTATACTCACCCTGTCCTAGCCCAGCATGTATCAGATTAAGTCTAGTAGGGACCTTCGCAGGTGTAAGTCCCTTTTATTCATTTTTATCTTTTTAGCCATTTAAGTGAAGTGGGTCGGATATAGGCCCCGTTGGTTGCCAAGTTGGGCTTTAAGTCAAGCCCATGACCCATTAGGGTTATTGGGTAACCCTTATTGGATTTGGCTATTTTGATTTTGGGGTTAATTAAAAAATACAAATTAATTAAGTGTGTTTAAGTTTTTAAGGCCCATTGGGCTTGGGATTGGCCCATGGACAATTAATCAAGTGACCTGAGACCCATTTATGAAAACGGGTATTGGTTTGGGCCGGACTGGGTGTGGGCCCTATTCGAAGGCCCACAATGCCTTGGTGGGTCTTAGTGGACCCATGTCTTAATATCAAGGCCTGGATTGACCCAAGAGCCCATCTGGTCTAATTTAATCTGTATCATGTCGGGTTAGATAGAACCGGGTCAAGAAAAATAGATTTTTATGGGCTTCTGGGTCTGACCGCATATGCGGTGCGGATTCGACCCGAATTCCAAAAACACTGGAATTTCTGTGGGTTCTGCTCGCCCCTCTTCCAGTGACCTTTGCCGACTGTTACAAGTAGCAGATCATCTCACAGTGATCTGAATATTCGCTTCTAATTCAAAACATCTTCTCTTCTTTTGCTCATTCATGCATACATTCAACTAGTCATAAATCATTGCACAAACTAAACTGAATGATCAAATCCATGCATGAGAAACACCATGTGAATCACATAATACTGCCAAATAAAAAAAATTTAACAAACATGCCAAGTATGCTTTTGAAATTTGATTGAAGATATCAATGGAAAAGAGTGCAAAGCAAAGAAAGAAACGCACACAGATGAACTGAGAAAAACTTCCTGTTGATGCTTAAGAAGCAAATAAAAATAAATTTTTAGCATACCATTCATATGCTATGAACAAGTGTAATTGAAAGAAACATTTTAATTGATGAATGATGGTAATCTTTGCTCTTTTTTATGAAAACAGGGGGTAGATGAAATGATCATGCATATGAATCACTAATAAAAATATATTAGATGAGGGAATATCTACTACTAGTCTCATAAAATAAAATAAAAATAAGCAATCAAATAAGAATCTGATTCCATCTTTGAAAATGTCACTTGTATGTGTATCGATGCTCACTTCGAACCTTTGAAAGAATGGATATAGCATGCCAAACAGGTACATGCTCATCTAAGTGAAAGTGAAGTGTCCCTACATGTAGCCATATATGAACAACGAACATGAAACAAATATGCACATGAAGTGATAAAAATTTACCCTTATTGAAAGGAAAGGGGGAAAGGATGATTAGGGGTACATTGGATTAGATTAAGAGGACAAGCCCCTCTTTTGGAAGAAATAAATTAATAAAGAGAAGGAACTACTTTATATGAACACTTTTTCTTAATTTACAAGCTCTCCTTTTTTCATTCTTTCATATGGAGACCCCCTCTTACCAAGGGGGAATTCATTTGCATGCAAAGAAAGGTAGATGGTTAGAATATACAGCAAGAAATAGATCATAAGGTAAGCAAAACAGTATGTTCTTGAAAAGATCTTATATTGACATATGAGGAACAAAATACAAGTAGATATACCTTTATGTTACCTTCTTCTTTTGAATGAAATATGACCCCCAATGGATGGAGACAACAACCTTAAGTCCTCCTTTGCTCGAAAATTATCTCTTCTTTGTCTTTAAATTATCAAGGGAGGAGAAAAGGGTTGAAAGGGATGGTTCTAAGGATAAAATGAGAAATAAGAGAAGGTTTTTTAGTTGAAGGGAGGTTGAAATATTTTCTGGTCGTAAGAAACAAGGTGGGGAAGAAGAAAAGCCAAGAAGATGGGAGAGATAGGTTGGAGAAAATGGTAATGGCCGACCCCTTTTATAGTGAATAACAAAAATGTGACTAAAATGCAAATATTTGTTATCTCATAACTAAAACCCAAAAATCTTATGGTTTGATGCTTTTTTTTAAAGAATGTAATGATAATTGTTATTCTCATCCCCAACAGGTAAGATACAGCTCATGGGGACACATATTCCCCATGTGCTGAAACCAAAATTTTTTAATAATTTTTATTTTCTTTTATTTTGTAATTATTTAATTTTTAAGATATTGTTTGATTTAATATTATTTTAATGCAAGATTTTTTACTTACTTTACGCACATGTATCCTTTGCTCTTTTTATTTTTTATTTTTTTTATGTTAAATATCTTAATTAAATTTTTAACAAAAATATTATTCAATATCTTTTACTTTATTGCTCTTTCTTCACTGTTTGCCATGTGTGCAGATTTTCAGAAACTTTGACTGCTCATAACTTTTTCATCTGGTATTCGATTCCAGCAAATGTAGTGGCATTGGAATCAGTACGAGATGCTCTACCTATTGAGCCAGAGTTTAGTAGCAAATTCGGATTTTTTAGCAGAAGTACAAAGTCGCGTTCCAGAGCTAGTTTTGCTCATATCTCCTTATCCGAGACTCCGATTCCGGCAAACTTAGTTGCGTCGGGATCGTGTCGAGATGCTCTTTCTGCTGATATAAAATTGAGCAGCTAATTCGTAGTTTTGCAGAAAGCCAATTTATGCTATTTCCATATTTGACCAGCCCATAACTTCTTTATTCAGACTCCGATTTGAGCAAACTCAGTTGCGTTAGAATCGTATCAAAGTCCTCTTTCCAATGGTATGAAGTTTGGTGGTCAATTCACACCGGATCAAAAAGTCAACTTTTGACCCTTCTAGGTTTGACTTTTCAATTAGGGTTTTCATTTTCGGCACTTTCAGTGCGCCAAAATGAGGTGTTGACACCAGCACTATGTGAAATCGGTGGCCGATGCCCATTCGCTAAGTGTAATCAGCAATGGATTCCTAAACGTCATGTGTAGACGGCGTGTTAGTTTCCTACGTCGTGTATAATCGGCGTAGATGCCTAGCCACCATGTTTAGACGGTGAAGCTGGATGGATATGCCTATCCACCATGTGTAGCTGGTGAAGCTAGACGGATATGTGTTGATGTTGTTGTTTTGAATAGTATAATATTAAACCTCCTGCTTAACCATTGGTGAGATTGGATTAAAGTTTGTATTAAATGTATTAACTGTACATAGATGCACAAGCATGCACCAAATTGTATGGCACTCAACTGTGATACTTGATTTATGATTTCAAATAACCGCATGTCATGATTTATCCAATTAATATATGCCTAAACTGTGCTTTCTCTGCATGCATGTGTTGCTTACTGAGACATCTGTCTCACAGTTGCTTTACTTCTTATTTTTTCAGATCCATCGACATTCGGTGTGAAGGACCGGGCTGGGGATAGAGGCAAAGAGAAAGCCTTTGGGTATAGAGAGGCAGATTTCGATAGGCCTTAGGTTTTATTTCTGTTATACATGTATAGTTCCTTTTGGATTGTATATCTTATAATTTGAGATGAGTGATATAGTCACCCATCATTTTGTAATTAACTTTTATGTGTCGTTACATTTCTTTTAATATAGAACACACTTTTGATATGCACCGCATGAATTGTCTTATCACTTGCACTTGTCAGGAAAATGTTTTTAAATCCTTCGTATTTTATAAAGTTCAATGGCCCACTTGCCACGGTCTGGAAAGGGTTGTGCCTTGGAGGGATAGATCTGGTTCTGGGTCGTGACAATTTTTGGGACGTTACACCTTGGGTTCTTTGATCATATATATATCCTTTAAACCAGTTCGATGAATCGAACCGACCCAACCATCCACAACTAAATCAATTTAACAAAACCCAATTAAACCAATTCAAATAAGCCGAACCCAATTAAAATGATTCTTTTCCTCAATTAAAATAATTCGGCTTAACCAACAAAATTGAACTCAATCACTCAAACCGATTCACTTGAAATGAACCAATCCAATTGATCCAAACTCAAATCAACTTACCTGGAACAAACCACCCGTTTCTATTAAATTCTGATTTAATTAATCTAATTAAATCCTTTAATCCTCTATTTACCCTTAATTAAAACATTCACTCTTAATTAAAATTTCCTAAAATCCAGGATCTTATAGCCTGCACCCCATCAGGCAGTGGCGACTCCTAAACCCCCCTTTCCCTTGCATTTTTTGTGTGCGCCCTCGCGCAGGTCGACGTGCACACACGCACCAAGGCATGACTAATCATGGGATAAACCTGACTAATAAAATTTGACAGATGAAACATGCCAAGTAGCATGGCCGCAAGGGTCTCAACATAGCCAAGGGGTCCTCTGCCAGCACCATCTTTGGAACCTACTTTGCCAAACACTAGGGCAAGCTAGGATATGAGAGAGAAAAAGAAAGAAAGGTGTAAAACCCTGAAATTTTGGATAATAATTAAGGCATAAATAAATAAAAGGAAATAGCGGTTTGAGTATTGTGGAAATAAAAGAATGAAAATTTAGAGGATTGATAATTCAAATAAATAATAATTTGTAAATAAAAGGGAATTTTCAAAGGCAATCAATCTAGGAGAAGAAAAGGGTATTTTAGTAAATTCTAAATGGGCAATTGATGAATCAACTCATTAAATAATTGATAGAATTGGAAAATAGAAGCTTAAAACTTATTGGGTTAAGTTTGAAGTTGAATAGTAATAATTATAGCCTAAAAGAAAGGAAAAAGGGCAATTTGGTAATTATACTTAATTAGTGGACTTAATTTGGAGAAAAAGTGACTAAATGGGTTGTTTAGGTAATATTTAGAAATAGATATAAAATATGAACGAAAATTTGATAAAGGAAGGAGTTTAGTTAGTAAGGGAGTTAATAGGTAAAGTACTAAAAGAGAATTAGAAGGAGGGGAGAAAGTAGGAATTAATTAGAAGGTTTCCTAACCCTAATAGGACTCCTCTAAGGTTTGTCTATTTAAGCAAGTCATTAAAGCAAGTTTAGGGTTTCTTCTATTCAAGTTATATAGAGGAAAAGGAGGAGAAAAAGGTAGCTCCCATGTTTGGAAAATATCGAGAGAGAGAAGGAAGAAGGTTCGGTTTTGAGGGTTTGAAGTGGGCGATTAGGGTTTGAAGTTGGTTCTAATGGCTTCTACCATTCAAGGTGGTTCCTCCTCGATCCCTCCTGATAAACCAAGAGCTTTTGCAGGAATTGTGTCTGGTTCTCCTCTTGAAGTTGAAGACATTAATATTCCTCGAAAACCAGTGAATTCTTTTCATGGTTTCCCTGCATTGGAATTTTCAGATGTTGAAATAAAGAATTCTATAAATCCTTTTGCTTTCTCCCTGGTAGCAAAGTTCATCAACGGTGGGCCGTCTGTGGATGTGGTTCGAGAATCTATTCTAAAAACATGGGGTATTCAGGATCGTTTTCATGTTGGTGTTCTGGATAACTGTCATCTGCTCTTGTGTTTCAAAGATGAATGAGATTTCATAAGAACCTGGATGAGAGAGAATCTATCTATTAAAGGGTTATATTTTCGTTTATTTCAGTGGAATATGAGATTTGATCCTTCCAAAGAGTCTTCCTTAGTGCCGGTTTGGATTTCTTTTCCTAACCTTCCCATAAAATTATTTTCAAAATCCTTTATCTTCTCCATTGCTGGAACTGTTGGCAAACCTCTTACTTTGGACGCTCCTACAAAGCATCTTACTAGACCAAGTTTAGCAAGAGTCTGTGTTCTTTTGGATTTACCTAAAGTGCACCCTGAAAAAATCTAGATTCATATGGGTTCTGAGTATGGTCGATGGCAACGAATAATCTATGAGAAAGTGCTGTAAGCACCTCATTTTTGCGCTCCCGGAAGTGCCAGAAATGCAAACCCTAGACAGAAAGTCAAACCCTAAGGGGTGAAAAGTTGACTTTTTGATCAAGTGATAATTGGTCACCTTGCTTTATCTCAATGGATAGAGAATCTCGACACGGTTCCAACGCAACTGAGTTTGCTGGAATCGAAGTCTGGATGAAGGATCTATGGGCCGATCAAACTTGAGGGGGAGCCGAAAGTTGACTTTTTGCCGAACCCCAAACCAGGTGCTTAGCCCTATGTCATTGGATAGAGGGCTCCGATACAGTTCTAACGCAACTGAGTTTGCTCAAATCAGAGTCCGAACGAGGAAGATATGAGCTATCGAAGTTTCCGAGCAGCAAAACCCAGAAAGCTGCACACGTGGCGAGAAACGCAGGAAAATATCTCGAGGGGCAATCCGTGAATATCCAAAACATGTAAAATATCCCAGGGATTAAAGCAAAAATTCGCAGGGACCAAATCTGCGAATATCCAAGTGTATCGGGTGAATCTGCGAATATCTAGGGACTAAATCTGTAAATATCCGATTTGTATCCGACATTTAATGTCGGATACACACTCTTCTCTTCATATCCGGCATATATTTCTGGATACAAAATATTTGCTCGCTGTATTCGCTCGGATTTGCCGACAAATACGCGGCGGCATTAAAATTTTGAAATAATTGCAATTGTATCCGACATAAAATGTTGGATACAAGAAGGCTCTAGTGTATCCGGCCTTGAAGGCTGGATACACATATCACTTAGTGTATCCGGCCTTCAAGGTCGGATACATTAAGTTTTTTTTATAAATAAGGCCAGCAACCCCCTGGCTGAGGGTTGCTGGCCTTGCCCCTTTCTCCACTTCCTTCCTCCACCTGAACCTGCTCTTCCTTGGCCTTCCTTGCCTCCACTACCTCCCCACATCACCCAAAGGGGATTCCAACCTCTTCTTCCCTCCTTCCTCTTCACCTTCACCTCCCAAGAGAGGAGCCTTTGCTATTGGTGCTGCGAAAGAGGAAGCTCCAGCTGCTGTCCGGCTTCAAGGAGGTGTCTCCACCCTACTCCAGAGCTCAAGAACCACCAGGTGAGGTTCCTGGTTACATTAGGTGGCACATATATTAAAATGAGATTTTACTAAAGGGTTTCCCAAGTTTGTCTTCTTCCTTTTGCATGAGCTCATTTCCATGATGTCTTAAGCATTTATTTGTTCTCATCTCACCACATGAAGACCTCCAAGTAAGGGAGAGGTACGTAGATGGTTTTAAAGGAGAGGAGGTGAGGTTTTCCTAGGCATTTTCTGAACCACTAAGGCCACTGTTTTGGGCTTGTTTGGGGTATTTCAAGAGGAAGCATGTTTCCTCATATTTGGTTATCTCTTGTACCCCCGCATAATCCCCTTTCTCCACCCTTCTCTTTGTCTTGTTTTTTTGAATTAGCGGCTGTCTTGAGCATGCTTAATGGTGATAAAATATATATGCCTGTATGGGTAGGTGTGTGTAGTGATTAGGAAGCATGTGTCTCTGTGTGTGAGCATGATCCCCCCTCCCTTTTTTCTTTGTTTTCTTTTCTTTGGTAGCTGTTGTGTAGGATACAGGCAGTAAATTTCCTGTGACAAATTAATAAGCATGTAGGGTGTTTTGGAGCTGCTGTGGGCAGTAGCTGCCTCGCACCCCCCCCCCATTGTTCCCTTCCTTTGCTGGTATAACTAGTGTAAGGAAACCATATCCGATACATGCTAAAATGCCCTTGTCTATGTGCATAAGGTTGCTGTTTTGTGAGGACACTTTTCCTTTATTGTTTTTTTGGTTTTTACATGTGTAAAGGCATGTGTAAGCACATCATTTTTGCGCTCCCGGAAAAGCCGGAAATACAAAACCAGGCTAAAAAGTCAAACCCTAAGGGGGGAAAATTTGACTTTTTGATCCAGTGATAATTGGCTACCTCACTTTATCTCAATGGATAGAGAATCTCGACACGGTTCCAACGCAACTGAGTTTGTTGGAATCGGAGTCCGGATGAAAGTTCTGTGAGCCGGTCAAACTTGAGGGTGAGCCGAAAGTTGACTTTTCCTTGAACCCCGTGCCAAGTGCTTAGCCCTACGTCATTGGATAGAGGGCTCCAATACGAGTCTAACGCAATTGAGTTTGCTCAAATCGGAGTTCGGATGAAGGAGATATGAGCTTTTGAAGTTTCCGAGCAGCAAAACCGGAAACTGCACACGTGGCGCAGGAACTGCCCACGTGGCAGCCAACGCAGCAAAATATCTCGGGGACTAAATCTTAAATATCCAAAAATCTCAGGGACTAAACCAAAATTCGTAGGGGCAATCCGTAGATATCCAAAAGTGTCAAATCGGTCGAATCGGTCAAGTCGAGGGGCAAATCCGTAATTTTTCGATTTGTATCCGGCATTTAATACCGGATACAAAGATTTGCTCGGCGAGATTCACGCCGATTCTCCGACAGATTCGCGGCGGCATTAATTTTCGCAATAATTGTGTTTTGTATCCGGCATTTAATGCCGGATACAAACTAGCGTTAGTGTATCCGGCCTTCAAGGCCGGATACATTAAGTTTTTTATAAAAGGGGGCAGCAGCCCCCTTTCCAAGGGTTGGCTCCTCTTAACCTTTTCCCCCCTTTAGTGCTCCATTTTTCCCTCTCCATCCGACCCCCCTTTTCTATTCTCTTTTCTCCCTTTCAAGAACACCAATCCCTAGACAAACCTCACCCAATGGTCCCCTAACACTTCCACCTTCTTTGATCTTGGCCGACCATCCCTTCCATGCCCTCCTTTACCCCTTGAACTCTCCTAGATCATAAAAGAAGCTTCCACTATTTCTTTTTCCATCTCCAGCCTTGATCCAAGGAGAGAAGTTGGTGTCTTTGGTGCTTGAAAGAGAAGGCTCAAGGTGCTGCTCCTACCTCCAAGAGAACCCAGCACCTTCAAGTATAACTTCAAATCCTCAAGGTGAGCTTGTTGACATATTTGGTTCAACATATTCAAATATGAATGAGAAGTGAGTATTTTTGTTTCACTACATGCTATATATGTTGCTATTTTTCTGTCTTGTGGTTTATATATCTATTTTTGGTCTCCCTAAGTCCTCACCTTTGGTGTAAGTACCCCATGGTAAGAGGGGTGGGCTTCCAGTAATCCAAGGAGAAAGAGAGGGGACTTCTTGGTTGGTTCGAAGGGTCCATGGACTGAGGTAGGGTTGCTGTTTTTTTCATCTTGCTAATGGATTCTTCTCATCTAAAAAGGGGAGGGTCTCCCTCTTTGAATGCATCTGCTGTACCCTTTCTTTTATAAACCCCCTCTTTCCTTTCTTTAAAAGTTTTCTTCCTAAGATAGATGGTGAGGCATATGGTTATGTCATAAGGCATGCATAATATAGGTTTATTTCTTCTCATCCATGTATGGCATAATCACTGCTGTTTAAGTATGCATGAGGATCCCCATCGTCTATCTCCATTCCGAAGCCATGTGTCACTACCTTAGGATTGCATGAGTATCATTTAGTTGCTGTTATTTTTATTGATCCTTTTTATCAGGATTTTGTGTCATTTTAATTACTGTTTTGGGTCATACGAAGTCCTTGCCACCTCATGCATGCACCCCATGAGCATGGCTATGTACAAGAGCCTATATCTCATGAGCCACCCTCCCCTGTTTTGCTGTTTTAAGACCTTTGTACCCTGATCTTTCCTCCCTACGGTTGCTGTTTGGAGGTTGTGGAAATGCCTCCGTATTTCCCTCTCTTTGCTTGCCATTTGGTGTCAATAGGCACGTTTCCCAGCCCTCCTTTGCATAAAGGCCGTGGTGCATGATTGTCTTATTTATTTGAAGCATGCCTAGAAAATTGTCTTTTTTATTTAGGACTGAGTATAATAAGAAGCATGTTCCGAACCCTCGACGGCCCTTGTCCAGGTTTCTTACTATTCACCTTGAAGTTTGACCCCAAGCATGCAAAGCATCTTTAGAGCTGCTGCTGGCAGCAGCAGCAGCACCCCTTTTCCCTGTCTTAATGAAGTTAAGTTGTGTGTCATGCATGTGACGTTTGCACCATGAAGGGAGGATCCCATTGCCATGCTCCCCACCCCACTTCTTACTATTTCCAGCCCCAAAAGCACGTCTCCACTTCCTTCAAAGGCTGCTGTCCCAGCCCTACAGCAGGTTTTCTTGTGTGTTTGAACTTGCCTAGCATGCTAGGCCTTGGAACCATTGGGTGCATGCATGCCCCCCACTCGAATAACATGTTGGGGCATTCCCAAATCCAGCCACCCACCATATTTTGCATGAATTGGAGATCAAGTCCTTGCTGCCCCCGTTGATGTACATGAAAGCATGCATACATGTCAAAGCATGATGCATGTTCTAGGTAAGTGCTTTGTTTAACTCTTTTGTAGCTAGACCGTCTGTTTTTTTGTGAGTTGAAAGGCCAAAACAGGGACTTCTTGGTCCCTGTTAATTGCTATGGGCAGCCCCAAGAGAGGAAGACCACTATCTTTGTTACAAGAAAAGAAAGACCCTCAAGAAAGACCAAAGAATGGGAGGTTTCCCACTCTCTGTACCTAGGCGGGCCTTCCCAAGGGCCTTAAAAGGCCCTAGGAAGCCCAAAAGAGCCACCCCAATGGCCAAAGCCTGAAAAAAGCCATTTCGAGGAGATTCGGCAACTCAGGCCGGATCACCTAAAGGCTGTGTATATCCGGCAACTAAGGCCGGATACACAGAAAAAATGCATTTTTTTGTGTTTTTTGGGTCCTTGTCGAATTTTCATGCCATTTTGACCAAACCAAGTGAACTAATAGGGTTTGCGGGTCACCCGGAAACCCAATATGGGACCTGGACCGCTGGTCCAACTCGGAATATTAGTGGGCCTTCCAACGGGGCCCACCAAGCCCGATAAACCCAAAAGCATGCAATTAAGCAACTCAAGTAAAATTAACTGATTGAACCAGGCGGGCCAAGCCCAATGCAGCCCACCCGGCCTTGTTGTGTGGAATGAGTATATGAATTGCGTGGTTTGGCCGAGACCCAGGGCAAGGGCCTATCGGGCCCGCCAAAGCCCACGAACCACACCAAGGGTGGGTTTAAACCCTAACTTCATGGGATTTGGGCTTTCAAGCCCGGAACTGGACTACGGGCCCCAAGCCCAATGTCCAAAACATATTGGGAAATTTAAACAAAGATAAATTGAAAACACCCAGGCCACCATGTGCGGCCCACCCAATGGGCCCACAAACCAAACCAGCCCGCTTTGCATATAAATCACTTAATAATCCAACTTGAACTCCAAAATAAAATCAACTCATTGAACCAAAAATCCTAAGGGCCTCTCAGGCTTAGACTGAGGCCTGCAAGGGCACATGGGCTCACCCAAAGCCCGCCAAGGACACCGTGGGCCTTCCAACAGGGCCCACCCAATCAGACTCAGACAACTTAAGTAAAACAAGATAAAATCCATCAAAGGGACCCACACCACCCAGGTGGTCCCACCAGACTTAAACAAATGGCATGTTAGATTAGGAATCGGGTAAGACCAAAGTAATCTGACTCAAACCAGGGAACCCACGGGACCCGTCATTCGACGAGGTGGACTGGGGTGTCTACAGACTTCCCCAGACTGCAACCGAGAACCAACTTAGAATCTCAAGCCGCAGACCCAAAGCCCAATAGACAAGATTAGGCACCCAGGTGTCCGCCTGCACCCCATTAGGCGGTGGCGACTCCGAATTCTCCCGTGCCGCGTTTATGACACGCGCACAGCATGCATGCTAGGATCGTATGAGCACTCTCCTCTAGCTGTTTTTTTTTTACATGCTCAACCAGGCTTTCCTCTCATGCTAACTACCATTTTCAATCGTAAAAATCAGTCCCTATGACCATGCTTAAGGGGTACGAGTATTTCTTAGCATGAGTTGTTTCCTTAGGTGATAACATGCCAATTGCTACTTGTTGTGTTCCTTTTCTTTCTGAGTGATAGCATGCTGTCCATTTAACCACTGTCATGATCCCCTAACCCCCCTTTCACTGTGCTGCTGTTTTGAGGCTAAGGAACAGGTTTCCTTACCCGTAGCCTACTGTGATAGCCCACATGAGCTGCTGCTGGAGATAGCAGCAGCACTCCCACCTCTTTGTGTGTCATTTCCTAGTATGCCTAGTATGTTAGTTCTTGTGCCTAGCTGCTGTACCTCCCCGTTTGTCACAACGTGTTCTCCTTTACCTTGTTTTTTTTGTTTATATCCAAGTTTGCATGCTTGGCTCCTTTTTTTATTTTTGCACACAAGCCTCCCAGTTTTAGTGTGTAGGAGACCCATTTTTGTAGATAATCTCCAGCCAACCAGCATGTCCCCTTTGCCCCCCCTTGGTTTGCTACTTCGAGATCTTAACATGGCCCGAGCAAGCATGCTCCTCCACCCACTTGGAAGGATCCCTATAGGCTGCTGCTGGGGACAGCAGTAGTCCTTGGTGCTACTACTGTTCCCAGCAGGTTTTCCAATATCATGCTCCCCAGGACAAGATCCTTCTGCCCTTTGGCAGCTGCTCTCACAGTAGATATATTGAACACCAAACCCCCGTGATACCACCCTTAATTACCCTACACCAAGGTTGTTTCCTCTGTGTTCGCAGCATGTTATTTATTTCTTTTTATTTGCTTCCACATGAATATGCAACATGCCCTTTTCCTTTACTTATTTATGTCAAGTTGATAAGCATGTAAGGCATCTTTGGGGTTGATAAGCATGTAAGGCATCTTTGGGGCTGCTGTTGGCAGCAGCAGCAGCCCCCATTGTTCCCTGTTCTTAAAGGGTTTGAGTTGTGTGCCAAGCCCCAATGTGAGCAGCATAAATGAAAGAACCCATGGCCATGCTTCTCCACCCCTAGTCCACCATTGCAAGCTTTAGTAGCATGTTTAAACCTCTTCTTTTGGTTGTTGTCCCAAGCCTCTGCAGCATGCACTACTTAGGCTTTTGTGTGTAATTCACTTGCTAACATTTCCATCGGGTGCACCGTGAGTTATCTCAACACCCTAATAACATGTTAGGACATTCCCAACGCAGCCATCCACCTTATTTTTTATAAATGGGGAGCCAAGCCCTTGCTGTCTCGTGTGATGCACATGAGAGCACGTACATGCATTTCATGGTGTGAAGCATGCTTTAAGCATTATTGTTTTTCTGATTTCCATTAAAACCCCTGCTTGCTGCTCATGGAATTCTAGAGATCAATTAGGGGCACTTTGGTCCCTACTTTAGTGATGAGCTTGATCCAAGATAGAAGGAGCAGCCCTATACCCTCCATGCCATCTTCTCCATCTCTCATTTTGTTGAGAAACCCCAAAAGGAAGCTAAAGGATCCCCCCCCCCCCCCCCCCAATACCACAATACTTGAACCAATGTGGGCCTCCTAGGGGCCCACACAATTGGTAGCAAGTCCATATGAAGCCCAAGAGCCACCCCACTTGCAAAATCCCCAAAAAATGCTATTTTGTGTGTTCATTGATTGTAGATGCATGGGAAGGATATTTTTGAGTAAACCAAGCGAACCAATAGGGTTTCCGGGTCACCCGGAAACCCAACATGGGACTTGGACCCGGAAACCCAACATGGGACTTGGACCGCCAGTCCAACTCGGACCATTAGTGGGCCTTCCAACGGGGCCCACCAAGCCCAATGAACCTCATGGCATGCAACTAAGTAAGCTAAACAAATTAACTAATCCGACCGGCGGGCCGAACCCAATGCAGCCCACCCGAACTTGTTTTATGGAATGACGTGTTTGAATTGCATGGTTTGGCTAAGACCCAGGGCTAGGACCTATCTGCCCCGCCAAAGCCCATTAACTAAACCAAGGAAGGGTGCAAACCCTACACCTCAAGGAACTTGGGCTTTCAAGCCCAAATCTGGACTATGGGCCCCTAGCCTAATGTCCAGCTCACTTTGGCAAAGTTAAATAAGATAATCTAAAACACTTTTGACAACCATCATGGGGGCCCACCCAGGGGCCCGCAAACCAATGCAGACCCACCTTTTGTATAAAAATCACTTAAACCCCAACTTGAACAGATAATTAAAATCAACTCACTTCACCTAAGCCCAAAGGGCCTCCCAGGCTTAGATGGAGGCCCACCAGAGGCATATGGGCTTAACCAAGCCCACCAAGGACACTGTGGGCCTTCCAACGGGGCCCGCCCACTTAGACTCAGATCACTTAAATTAAGCAAGATAAAAGCAACTAAAGGGACCCACACCACTTAGGTGGTCCCGCCAGACTTAACCCAATGGCATGCTGGATTAGGAATCGAGTGAGAACCAAAGTAAGTTGACCTAAAACCAGGAGAACCCACGGGACCCGTCACCCGACGGGATGGTCGGGGGTGTCTACGAACTTCCCCAGACCGCAACCGAGACCTTTCTCAGAATCTCAAGCCGCAGACCAGCCCAATAGACAAGATTAGGCACCCAGGTGTCCGCCTGCACCCCATCAGACGGTGGCGACTCCCTTTTTCCCGTTTTAGCCTCCCGGACGCATGCAAATCAGTGCGCCCCACCATGCGACCCCGCGCACAAGTGCCTCATTATTGTACAAGTTGCTTTCATCGTGGGCATGATTCTTCATCTTGTCAAGTGTTCCTAAAGAAAAAATCTTCAAATGTTCCAAAACAGTAGTATAAACGAATTGGTGAGTTTGAAAATTATCCATCCTTAGAAAATTCTATTGAGATTATTCATTCTGGAAAAGAAGTTCAGGGTATGTGCAAGGAGGCGATCCAATCGGATTCTTTGGTGAATGATATTCACAACCATGGTCATTTGATTGAAAGAACACAGAAAGAAGTATTATTTTATGAGTCGAATGGTACTGAGAAGATTTCGGAAACTCCCCAAGAGAACCAAATTTGAATATTAGATGATGTTCTGCAAAATTCTGATTTCCAGAATTCTTTATTGCAGAAGTCCCAAAGGAATGGAAAAGAGATTTTAGAAACAATAAGCGCTGTTGTAGAGGAAAGAAAAGATCAACAGAATATAGGAGTAATTGATGATGGGAAAGATGATAATTTAATTAGAAGGAAGCAATATCGACCTTCTAAATTGCATGTTCATTCTCTAAACAATTTAGAAACAAATAATGTTGCTGATTCGCCCACGTCTATACCTTCTGATTCTATTATTCAAGCTTTATTATTGGGTTCGACCAAAACTGATATTCTAAAAGCCTACCAATCGTTGAATGAGGCTAAGGCATATCTCCTAATGGACCAAGATATTCTGTCTAAAAGGGTGGAGTCTACTTTCAATAGTCTGGAAGGTCAGTTGGAAAACTCTCAGGGGGTTGATTCTCAGTTGGTATCATCTAATCAGAAATCTAAGAAGAAGAAGGGCAAAGTTGCTTCATGCATCTCCACAAGGTCTACGGTAAAGACCTCCTCTAAAATTATTTAATTCATTTCCTTATGATAGCTACAATGATATGGAACATTAGAGGGGTGGCTAATTCAGATTCAATTAATATGTTAAGATCTCATGCGGTTTCACATAAAATTCAACTCCTTGCAATTCTTGAGCCGCTGTGTAATACAGCAAGGTGCAAAAAGGTTGTCAAAAGAATCAATATGAAAAATTATTTCTGCAGCAAGGATCATGTCAACAAAATATGGGTTTTCTGGACTGATTTATTGTGTTTGGTCATTATAGCAGAGTCTACTCAATATATTACAGCTCTTGTTAGTCCAGGAAATAATGTATCTTTCCCTCCATATCTGATATCTTTCATTTATGCTAAGTGTGATGTGCTGGAAAGAAGGCAGCTATGGAATGAGCTAATGGGTTTTTCAAATTCTGCAAATTATCCTTGGGTCCTTGGAGGAGACTTTAATGCTATTCTAGCTGTGGAAGAGAAAAATGGTGGGAGGAATCCCGAAGACAGATCAATGCAAGATTTCCAAGATTTCATTCATTGTGCAGGATTAAAGGATTTGGGTTTCAGTGGAGATAAATTTACTTGGTGTACTGAGCAGAGTGGTCAAAGAAGAATATGGGCCAGGTTGGATAGGTTTCTGATAAATCATCTGGGTTTGCATCTTATTGATTCTCTTAAGGTCATGCATCTCTCTCGGGTATGCTCAGATCATTGCCCAATTTTTTTATCAGTTGTTCAGCCTTCGGGGGCTCAAGTTTATTCTAATGTCAAGTTTCAGAAGATGTGGAGTTCTCATCATTCATTTTTTGATGTTGTGAAGAACACATGGAATGGTAATGTTATGGGTTCTCCCTTGTTTGTATTTTCAAGGAAATTAAAGCAATTCAAAGCTGTCCTCCGAAAATGGAACTGGGAAGTTTTTGGATATGTCCATACAAGAATTAAGAATCTCTCTTTGAAAATTTCAGAGCTGGAAAATAGTTTGCAACTTCGATAGAATCAGCAACATGCTGATGCTCTTCATTTCAACAAGATAGAGCTTATCAAAAGTGTTTCTCATCAAGAAACTCTCTATAGACAGCAGTCTAGAATTAAGTAGCTTTAGGAAAGGGACAGGAATTCCAAATTTTTTCATGCTACAATTCAGATTCGTAAACAGAAAAATATGATGCAAGGAAGTGAGTGGTTTAGTGAAAATCCACATATCAAAGATGAAGCAGTTTCTTTTTTCTCTTCTTGTTTCACTTCCGTTCCTCATTGCTTAAATGATAGTGTGGATTTCATTCCCAGAATTCTGAATGAAGAAATGAATGACAAACTGGTGGTTACTCCCTCATTGGAAGAAATTAAAAAAGTAGTCTTTGAGCTCAATCCTGAAAGTACTCCGGGCCCAGATGATTTCACAAGATGGTTTTTCCAAAGTTGTTGGGATATCATAGCTGATGATTTAGAGGCGGCTGTTGTTGATATTTTTAATGGAAGTGTTCTTCCTACCTCTTTCACTGCTTCTCATATAGCTCTCATTCCTAAGGTGGACTTTCCTGGTTCTTTTTCAGATTTTCGCCTGATCAGTTTATGCAATTTTTCTTACAAGATTATATCCAAGATCCTGGCATCTAGACTTTCAATTATTCTTCCTCTTATCATAAGCAGAGAGCAAAGTGCATTTGTTAAGGGGAGAAGCATATCTAATAGTATCGCTTTGGCTCATGAATTGTGCCAGGATATAAACAGGAAATGTTTGGGCAGTAACATTATTATCAAGCTTGATATGGCAAAGGCCTTTGATAGAATGGAGTGGGATTTTCTCATTGAGGTTTGTAGAAGGTTTGGTTTCTCAGATTCATGGTGCAATCTTATTACTCGGTGTTAAATAATTGCTGGTTTAGTGTTCTTCTTAAAGGTTCTCCATGTGGCTTCTTCAAATCCTCTAGAAGTCTTCATCAAGGGGATCCTCTTTCTCCTTTGTTGTTCATCATTGCTGAATAGGTATTTAGTAGAGGCTTGTTTTCTCTAGTGCATGATGGTTCCATTGGTTTCTAACATACTGGAATAGTATCAGTTAAAGTGTCTCATATACTATTTGCGGATGATATTCTAGTCTTCTCAAATGGTAAGAGATCTTCCTTTTATTAAGATTTATGAGGAAGCATCTGGTCAATTGGTGAATAAGTCCAAAAGCTGTTTGATCACATCCTCTAGACTTTCTCATTCTCATTTGGATATGCTTCAGTCATTGTTTGGAATCATGAAAGCCAGCTTGCCTATCAAGTATTTGGGTGTTCCTTTATTTAATGGTAGAGCTTCTTTGCCCATGTTTTCTGAGTTATTAGAAAAGATTCAAAAACGTATTAGTGGCTGGAAGTCTAAACTCCTTTCTCATGGAGGCAAAGTGACTCTTATTCAAAGTGTTCTTTCAAGCATTCATATTCATTCATTATCAGCAATTCCATTCCCTAAAGTTGTTCTGAAAAGAATTGAAGAATTTTTTGCAAATTGTTTTTGGGGGGAGAGCTCTAAACATGGCCCCAAGAAACACTGGTTACGTTGGGAAAGGATTTGCCTCCCCAAATTTGAAGGTGCTCTGGATATAAAGTCGGTTGCAGATGTTATGAATAGTCTCCAAATAAAAATGGGTTGGAGAGCTTTGCATGGGGACAGTTTATGGTCAGATTTTATGAGGGCTAAGTATTGTGGAATAGGACATCTACAAAATCTTCAAGAAAGAAGTGGTAGTTCTAAGATATGGAAATCAATTCTAAAGGTGAAAGAGGTTATATGGGACAACACTGTTTGGTCTCTTGAAGAAGGTAACATCAATTTCTGGTTTGATCAATGGTCTCACTTAGGAAAAATGGTTGATTATGTTCAAGATGAGGAGCTTCAATTCCCTGACGCAAAGGTGATTGACTTTCTTAATCCTAATGGCTCTTGGAATATGGAATTACTTAATGAAGTTCTTCCTCATGATATCACCTCTATAATCTCTGAAGTTCATTACCGGCCTTCCAATCTCAAGGACAAACCGTTATGGAAACCAGCTTCTTCAGGCAATTTTTCCACTTACTCAGCTTGGAACATAATTAGAAAACGTGGGGAAAATTATGCATGGAGTAAAAGTATTTGGGTTAATTTTATTCCTAAAAAAGTTGTTGTGTTTTTCTGGAAACTATTGAAGGGGGCTTTGCCCACAGATGACCGAATTCAAAAGTGTGGTATTCAGCTATGCTATCAGTGCAACTATTGAACAAACAAAAAAATGGAGACTTTGAATCACCTTTTTGCATTTGAAGTTGCTCATTCAGTGTGGGAGTTTTTTGCCGATTGTTATAAGAGCCAATTTCATCCAATTCATGATCTGGCGTCCAAAGTATCTTTCTGGTTTAATGTTCATTTAAATGATCAATATAGTCTCCTCTTTAAAGCAACTCCTTTATTAATTTGTTGGGAGATATGGCTATCCAGATGCAAGAGCAAATTTGATGAGGAACCTATGTCAATAAGCCAAATTATCAGAAATGTTTATCGATGGCTACAAGAAATTGCTTATATTACTAATCCTTCTAGTAATTGCAAGGCTCAAGGAGCTTTGGTTCTTGAACAAATGCATTTGTTTTCTCCATTCATTCGACCTCCTAAAATTCATTTTGTTTGTTGGTTAAGGCATAGAAACTCAGCATTAATTTTGAATGTGGATGGGGCTTCAAAAGGAAATCCAGGAATTTCAGGAGGGGGTGGAGTTATCAGAAACTCATCAGGTTTATTTATTACTGCTTTTTCAGCACACTATGGAGTCCAATCTAACCTCTTGGCTGAGTTCTTTGCTCTAAGAGATGGCCTTCGTTTGGCAGATAGCTATGGTTTTCAAGATCTGGTAATTGAATCTGATTCAAAAATTCTGGTGGACATAATAAATGGGTTGGCTTCAATCCCATGGAAATTTTTGGTTTGGTGGAAGGAGATCAAAGGAAGACTAAACTTCCCAAATAGGGTTGTGCAGTATGTTTACAGAGAAGCTAATACTATAGCTAATATTCTTGCAAATGAAGGATGTGATCACTCATCTAAGATTATATATGAGTCTTTTTCATTTCTCCCACCTAAAGTTAAGAATTGTTTGTTTCAGGATAGAACTGGTTTGTATGCTTTCAGGCAGTAGTTTTATTTCTGTTTTGTTTTGCAAGGGTAAGGCTCTAAGTCCCCCCCCCCCCCCCCCCCCCCCCTATGCTGGTGTATTTTGTTTTTTGGAATTAATATACAGATCAGGGTCTGCCTCAACCCTCCCACCAATAGAGTGCCACTAAGGTTATTTTTGCCTTAGTGGGTTTTCCTTAAAATAAAATAAAAAAAAGAAAAGGAAGAGAATAGAAAGAACACAAGAGAAAGGAGCTGTTGCTGAAACCTCAAACCAGCAACCATCAAACTTAGATCGGGAGAGATCCAGCCGTTGGATCGACCTCAAATTTGGAGCTTTTGTTCACAACTAGTAGGACTACAATCTGAATAGTGGAGATCTTGCTTGTATAACCCTAGGTTGGTGCAATAAAGAATAGAAAATCAAATTCAATTCGGGATTCAAGAGAAGATGGATTTTTGCATGATAACGCAAGTAGCAATCACTGGAAAACTGGAGGAACTGTATGATTTCTGTGTTTTTAATTTATTCTTGATTGATTTGATTAGACAAAAATATATTTCATGGATACGTTTGGTTTTCATCGATGGGTTTGATCTTTGTAGATGACCAAGGAATTGTAATTAATTGATACAAATAAGTCTAGGGTGTTGTAGGTGTGATTTAGGTTCATAAGAAACAAATTTAGAACAATTAAAAATCAAGGAAATAACCCAAAATCAAAAAATAGGAAAATCTGGGAAATTCTACCAAAAATACTATGGGCGCTCAACAGGTCGCCTGAGCGACCTAAGTAAATTTTAAATATGTAGGGATTTTAGGTCTAATTTCATGGTTAATAATTTTTCCTAGTAATTTAATTATTGTAACACCTGTATAGGAGTTAAATTGAGGTGTAGGAACTGACGGAATTTAATTTGGTATTAAGATTAATAATTTGGAACAATAAATGCAATTGGGTGTCTTGAAGGACCAGGTTTTGGAAATAGAGGATTAGATTTAGTTAAAAATAAAATTGGGGATTTGTACCAACTCTTAAGCTTCAATATGGGTCTATGTGATCTGCTAAAAGTGAAAAATAACAGTAATTACAAAATTTAATACCTTAGGTGTTAAATACAGAAGTTGGGCATTAACAGGTAAATTAATTATGGAAGTTATAGTCAAGTCATAAGAATCTTATTTTTACTCATGAATGTGAACTATAACCTGTCTAAACTTTTAATAATTATGTTTTGGGTGCGTCAATATTTATGGAATCTGGTTTGGAGATTTATTCGTGGTTTTGACTGTATTTTCTCAACGAGATTGATTTCGGGTTAAGAAGAACGAGACATGTATATCTCTTGAAATTGAGTTATAATAATTGAATTGAGATCATGGTTTACGGATATTGCATATGTATTGGTAATCAATTGTAAGCAGAATAAATTGTTTTACATGTGAGTTGGATATTTGTAATTCGGTAATGTAGCATATTGGCATGGCTACTCTCTTTCTTTGGTTTACTATTTCATGAGTCCCATGAGGTTGAATTGCTTGTGATTGTTTCCTTTTCACTTTATTAATATCGTTTTGTATTTATTTTGACTAGGCCATTGCCTATTTTATTTATTTCGCTATTGGTTACTTTTTGGCACTATTGTATTTCCGCTATTGCGGTTGTTTCATTGTTTTATCCTCAGTCCGTGTACTCAGCGGGATACTTCCTCAATCCATGTACTCAGTGGGAAGCTGGTTAATTGTAGTTATCCTCAGTCCGTGTACTCGGCGGGATGCTTCCTAAATCCATGTACTCGGTGGGAAGCTTGTTATTGTATTTACTTCCTAAATCCGTGTACTCGGTGGGAAGCTTGTTATTGTATTTACTTCCTAAATCCGTGTACTCGGTGGGAAGAATGTTATTTGGTGGTTGTTGCCTTTTATCCTCAGTCCGTGTAATCGGCAGGGTACTTCACTATGGTTGTGTTATATTTCACAGTGTTTGAAATTATCGTGTTTAGTCTGATTAAACGTTGCATATATTTTATTGTTGTCAATTATTTGTTTTCAAATATTCCTGGTGAGGACGTTGCAGGGATAGACACTTCTAGGGATTATACGGAGTACCAGGATGAAGATTCTTTATTCCTGTATAGGTTTAGGGATTTATATTATTAGATTTGACTTGGTATTGGAAGAATTGTTTTAGATTACTTTATTTAGATGACCTTGGTGATGTACATTTTGTTTGAGTTAACCCTTCCAGACTTAGTTGAGGAATTGATATTGGATGTTTCCTTTTGTATTCCACGCTTCTTGAAAGAAAAAAAATTTACCTATTATTTTCGCACTTCGATTATATGAAATTGTTTAAGCCTGGATTAGTTATTTTGGGCCATTATCCTAACGTTCTAGGGTCGAGTTTATGTTCTTAAATAAACCTGAATCCGGGGTGTTACAGAGTCTGATCGTCTCATTTCTAGCCCACGTTATGTCTAGCCACCCCGAATTGGGGCAATGGCAAAAAGAAAAGACAAAATGGAAAAGATAAAAACGGTTCCTGAGCTAGTTAGTTGGTCAAAGCCAATTAAGCTTTACATTCTCTGCGAAAGGATGAAATTCCATCCTTGATTTTCTCCAAAAATCATTTGACAAAAAGATAAACCCCTAGTAAGACATGTTGGACCTAACAATTCTTTCCTTAACCCTACCATGTTCTGTCCTTATGCCGGGGCAGGAAGCTTCATAAAATTGGAAACACAAGAAAGACAAGGATGAAGACAAGGGGTTCAACAAAAGCACCCCCAAAAGTAAAGAAGCAAAGAGGGGAAAATAGTGTAACAAGAAGGAACTGAGGCAATCCCTTGAAAGAAAGACAAAAACAAAAGTAGGGGCACACCCCAAAGGCAAAAGACTAAGGATTGGGATAAAAAAATCCAAGAAATAAGAAAGGAAAAGAGAAGAACAAAGATGGAAAATAAGAAAAAAAGCTACAAAGCAAAGTTGGACACAAAGTTGAAAAAACAAAAGATGAAGCAAACCTTAACAAGAAAAATGGACAGAACATGGCTCTTACCCGACTCATCAATTTTGAGCCTTTATACCATTTCTTCAGAACCCTAACCCCAACCTACATTTCGTCTTACTGTGAAGTCCTTTCTGATTACATAGAATGTAACACTGAAGTTCAGACAAACTGGCAATGACAAAACCAAAAGGACAAAAGAACTTTGGCTAAACATAATGGTTAACCGTAGAATGAAGCTATAGATTTTGAGCCTATTTATCCTTCACTTTTGAACACCGGAACCAAAGCCTACATTTCGTCCTATAGACAAATCCTCTCTGATCATTGGAATATGATTCTTAGAAATTAATAGGGCTCTCAAACTGGGGCAAGGCACCAGACCCTAAAGGAAACCAACAAGAAGGAACCGTCCCATATAACCCTCAAATAGGGGTAGGGAAAGAAAAACAAAAGAGAGAAAATCAAAAGAGTTAGGGTAGGCAGTGCCAAAGAAACCTCTGAACCAAACAATCTACTTCATTTCAACCTGGGCAAGTCATTGAAGGCAAAAAAGTTGAGACCCCCACAGGGAGTGCCGAGAGACACCATTTCATAAGTCTAAATGAGATTGTATAACGCCCCGGTTCTGGATCAATTGTCAAACCCCAAGGTGTTAAAGTAAGTGGGCCAAAGCAACTAAAATCCAGAATAATTTAAAACATTTATTCATGTCTTTATCGGAGTTATTATGCGGAAACATAAGACAAACCAAAAACAATCAAATGAATTTGTTTGATACAAATTGAATTTGCATCTAGTTTACATCTAATGGCTACCCTTCATATAATACCCCAATGCTTGTCGACCTCACCAAGAGTAACTGAAAAATATGGAAAACCAGAGTGAGATATAAATCTCAACAAGTAGCAAGATGCATGAAATAAAAAAATCTAATTTCTTTATAAAAAATAAAGTCATGAGGTATAATAATAAAACCAAATCACAATAATAATATTCAAAGCATTTATCAAACCAAACCACGCATGTATGACATCACAAGACTCATGAACTGAAACTACTTTGAAAAGCTACTTCTTGTTCCCAAGTTCGCTACCTCACGAACTTACATGATATAGAACCGAGATACATGATTACCATTCCCTTCACCTATGATCAATGTAGATCACCTAACCGAGATACACGGAGGCTGGTGCGTACAATGCAATCAATTGCAACTGTCCAACAAATGGGAATACCGATCCGATCAAATATATACACTGGACAATACATGACTAATACCGGTACATGTGCGAACCACGAGTGAACTACAAACACAGCCAAAATATAGCTCTCATGTGCAAGTCACAAGTAAACTACAAACATGACCAATATAAAACACATGTTCGCCAATGTTTCATTAAAGCGCACGGTGGTAATCTAAGATAATTTGATGCCGAGATACATGGCTAATAACCATATCGAGATACACGACGAAAAATGGATTGCTACTACATGACCAGATACAGGAAAGCCTCGTCGAGATACACGACAAGAGCATATATAAGTGGGAGACAGGTTTAACTTATCAAAGATAATTCCATTTAACTTCCTAGCTATACTATGGATCCATACTAAGCATTTCCCGCTAGACATAACTGATAAGTCATGAAAATACCACATTTTAGCACATTAATTTCATGACTTATCTAGTTTATTTCATATTTAATTCCCAATTTTACTTAGAAATTGCCAAAGTCTTTCATCTTTGTATTTTATTTTCATTGTCTAAATTGTGTCTAATTTGTTGATGTAGAGATACTCTTGGTGGTTATATAAGTCACAATTAGACGACGTAACATTTGGAGTCAAATTGCAGAAGTTATGATCAATGTTCGATAGCCGTTTGATAGTCGTTCGAACGATCAGTGCAATTTTCTATTGCAAACAAAACAGCAACTGCGTTCGCTGGCCGTTCGACTGTCGTTCGAACGTTCGTGTTCTGCAGAGAAACCCGAGAGTAGCGTTCACTGGCCGTTCGATAAATGTTCGAACAAGAGAAGAGGAAACAGTTGTTTGACTTGAACGTTTGACCCGCGTTTGACTGTCGTTCGAATGTTCAAGTAGTAAAAACTGTTATAAAATTCCGAACTTTGCGGATTTGTTTCCTTTTTCTTAGGGATCTTCTTCTAACTTTTAGGAGGATTTTTTAGGGTTTCTAATTGAGGAGATTAGGTCATTTTTGGACTTCTAAGTCGTGGATATACAAGAAAAGGAAGTTCTCTTTTCCTTAGGAGTGTTTTTCTTGTTTGAAGGAAAGTTTCTATTCCTCTTCAAGGATTTTTTGGCAAGCTTATGGGATTCCTATAAAGGAGAGAGCTGGAACATGAGAAGAGGTGTGGATGCTGGGAATGTGAGGAGAAAACCAGGAACGTGGGAGAGATCAGAGCTTGGATCATCATTAGTTTATTTCTTCTCTTTTCTTCTCTTTCTTTTAATATACTCTGTTTTTTTATGGTTGTTCTTGGTTCAATCATGAACTAACTTTTATTACTAAGGCTTTGATGTAATCTAAGCATGATGTTTTAATTCTGAATATTATTGCTTATGAATTTATGATTCATTCTTTGAGTATTTTATTATTGTGCTTAACCCAATTGAGTACCTGATCACCATTCAGTTGTATTTGGTAGTTGTATTGAGACCGAGAGGAGATATACAATTTTAGTTCCTGTGATAAAATACCATATTCTACATGTTGATAGAGATATTGGCATAGTTTGTGTAGCTTTGTGTTTTGTACATGAAAGTCCACAGATCTTAATGTGCCTTTTTGCTTTTAAATTCACATAGAGATATCGTGAGTTATCGTGGGGAGGTAAGTTCGTTGGTGCTCGAGAGAGACCATTGGATAGGATAGGGATTTTCGATTTCAAATTGGATTATAAAATTCAGTAGCATGTGTATTCAAGAGTTAATTCAGATTGGCTTATGATAAAATCAAATGCCTTAGTATTTTTAATCTCTTATTGAATCTTACTCTTTTATTTTCTTAGTTAATAATTTTAATTGCTAGTTAAACACCCATCTTACTTTTTGATTATCCAAATAAAATTCAGGATAGTAATTTCAGTATTTAGTAGCTAAAATTCCCTGTGGGTTCGACACTATTTCATCACTTTATTACTTGTTACGAATTCGTGCACTTGCGAAAAAGTACATCAATAACTCACAACCAAAAGAATTTAATAATAGCTTATCTCAAAAGTAAGATGTGCTTAACAATGTCATAAGTTCTAAATCTTCAATAAACAACTTATCTCAAGTACATGAGAGAGGAATTTAACCACTTCGAGATACACAGAGGAAAAATAATGATTCTACCTTATTATTCGTAAAACATATGCAAATATCCAAATTAAAATATTGAATGCAAAAGAATTGCTTAAATCTGGAAATAAGTAGAAAACACAATCCAAACCTTGAAAACACAAAATTTATAGCAAAACATGTAAAACCCTGGATTTTAATTAAGAATAAATAGATGATTAAATTAGTTATGTCTGTGCGCACCTGAAAAACGGTCGCACTGGTAGAAAACGGGAAATCGGAGTCGCCACCGCCTAATGGGGTGCAGGCGGACACCTAGGTGCCTAATCTTATCTATTGGTTTGGTCTGCGGCTTGAGATTCTGAGGCAGGTCTCGGTTGCGGTCTGGGGAAGTCCGTAGACACCCCAGTCCGCCCCGTCGAATGACGGGTCCCGTGGGTTCCCTAGGATTGAGTCAACTTTCTATTTGGTTCTCACCCGATTCCTAATCCAGCATGCCATTTAGTTAGGTCTTGGCGGGACCTAAGTGGTGTGGGTCCTTTTAGTTGATTTTATCTTGCTTTACTTAGGTGATCTGGGTCTGATTGGGTGGGCCCCGTTGGAAGGTCCACGATGTCCTTGGTGGGCTTGGGTAAGCCCATGTACCCATGTGGGCCTCCGTCTAAGCCTAGGAGACCCTGTGGGCTTAGGTGAAATGAATTGATTTTATATTAAGGTTTAAGTTTGGAACTTAAGTATTTTTCATGTCAGAAGTGAGTCGGCATTGGTTTGCTGGCCCCTAGGTGGGCCCCCATGTGGGTTGCCAAAAAAGGTTTAACTTATCTTGCTTATATTGGCCAAAATGAATTGGACATCGGGCTTGGGGCCTGTAGTCCAAATTTGGGCTTGAAAGCCCGGTTCCTTGAGGTTTAGGGTTTGCACCCTTCTTAGGTTTAGTTAATGGGCCTTGGTGGGCCCGATAGGCCCTTACCCGGAGTCTCGGCCAAACCATGCATTTCACACTTCATTCCACAAACAAAGTTTGGGTGGGCCGCATTGGGTTTGGCCCATCCGATTTGATTGGTTGATTTCACTTAATCTTGCTTATTTGCATGCTTTCCGATTTATTGGGCTTGGTGGGCCCCGTTGGAAGGCCCACTAGTGTTCCAAGTTGGACCGGTGGTCCAGGTACCATGTTGGGTTTCCGGGTGACCCGGAAACCCTATTGGTTCATTTGGTTTAGTTATGAGATTATTCAAATCAATGAAAATCAAAGATCACACATAAAAATGCATTTTTAAGGGCTTTGCCAGTTAGGATGCATCTGTGGGCTTCTTGGGGTCTTTCTAGGGCTGTGTAGGCCCTTGCAAAGGCCCACCAGGGTGCTGGAGTTGTGGAGTCTCCAGCTCTTGGTCTCTTTTGGGTAGTTTCTACAGCAAGTAAAGGAGGGGGGAGGCATGGGAAGTTGCCTCCTCCATTTTGGATCATATATGCCAATAAACAGGGACCAAGGTGTCCATGTTTGGTCTCTTAGATTCCACCAACAACAGCAAGCATAATTGATCAATAAAAAACCTACGGTTAAGAACCTAAAACATGATCCAACAAATGACCAATACATGTATACTCATACTTTATCCAAGGGGACAGCAACTCATGCATGCATTCAAACAAGTAAGACCTAAGTAAGATACCATTCGGTTTATTCCTAAAGTAGGGAACTCATGCATGCACCCAAGACAATCAAACAACTAAGACATGACATTTAAATATAAATAAAAATGAACAATAAAGCATGTATATGTGTATGCATTGGCTGTGAACATGAACTCAAATAAATATTTACATGCATATATAAACCTGGTCATGCTTCTAATGGTTGGGTATGTGAACCTATGCATGGAATAGGTACGGAAAGATGGGGTTAAGTCCCTATAAGTAGAAAACAGCAACCTAGATGAAGTAGAAAGTGACAAATATTGCATGGGACAGCAAGATAAGAGAGGGAAAGGAGCACGGTGGAAGTGTACTAATGAGTAAAAAGAAAA
Source organism: Buxus sempervirens (assembly GCA_947561395.2). NCBI lineage: Eukaryota > Viridiplantae > Streptophyta > Magnoliopsida > Buxales > Buxaceae > Buxus > Buxus sempervirens. The sequence goes on from OX387182.1 coordinate 28,128,577, forward strand.
GGGCAACAATATGGCAAGCTTTAGAGATCTTGATGCATGAATACTTGATGTACATGAATGTGTGACTTCATCCATTATGCATGCTCTAAATATTTATAAATGATTAGTGAATGACATGCATGCTTAGAATCTCGGTTGAACTATGCACAAATAAAATAAATAATAGAAGCAAAATTCAGCATGCACTCCACACACAATTCATAGCAAAATATGTTTCCCTAAATCATCCATCTAACTTAAAGAAAAGTCTTAAGAAGGGGTAAGTGGGGGTTACACCTGGGATACATGGGATTAAAGAATAAGAGAGGGAACATGCTCCCACGTATAAATAATAGCAATAAACAAACAAAGAAAAGAAAACATATGCTGAAAAAAATGACACTTAAAGGATCATGAGTAGCCCCTTTCTCTCCTTTCCGATTGAACACAAGCCCTCCCCTTACCATGGGAGTTAATATACAAAAAATAAAATGAACCAACTGTGAGACATGGGAAAAAATCAATCTAATGATTTCCTCAATCATCACACGGGATTATATAAAACAAAGAGTCGCCACCATTCAATTTAGGTGTGAATGGACACCAAAATATCAAATAAGCACAAAAGGCAATTTTAGGGCAAAATATCCCTCCTAAAAAAAACCAACCAGAGATGGGTAAGGGGATTAAGTTATGAACAGGGGAAGGTGTTAGGCACCCCTATTCATCCACACAAGGTGGTTGCCAGGTATTGTTCATGTTTAAAATAAAGGAAAAAGCTTGCTATAAAAATCACACAAAATCACAAAAAAGGCAAAAATATATGGTTTTTTCATATGAATAGTCTGATTGATCCAGAACTATCAAACATGATCATACCATTCCTAGGGTTTCATGATCAAAACAAATTTGAGATAAAATCAAATAAAATCAATTTAAAGTGAAAAATCCAAAAATCTGGCTTCAAGTCAAATTCTAGAAATCTAAAAAAATATGATTTTTATAAAATATTTCAAAATTGAACTTGAATAATCTAGGACATAGATAAAGCTCAAATTTCACATTAAATCCAAAAATAAAAACCAAAAATACCCTCGTTGATGAAAAACACCAAAAGGGGAGAATTTAGACCGTAGGGTCTTCTCTCAATAATGAAAAACAATTCAAAAACAACATCATGAAACCCTAGAATTTATTTTCAGGCTTCTGGATTCAGATCTACCATATTGATCATGATAAATCCAAGATCTTAGCCTAAAACCACAAAAATCACGAAAACAGTGCTGTATGTGCAAAAGTGGCAAAAATCCAAATTTTATCAAAAATAGGGGATCTCATGCTATAAACATCATGGATTCATGTATTCATTCAGATTCATCATAAAAAGCATTAAAACATGATCAGGATATTTAAAACAGCCATATCTCACAAATTAGAGCACATGGGGGTCTACCCTACGGATCCACCTGTTCTCTTTTCCCCTAGTTCTCTCTTCACGTTTTACGGCTAGAGAGACTCTTGAGGTACTTAGAGATAGGTTTGGTTACACAAGCACAATCATAGGCCTTATTCTATGAAAAAAGAAAAAAACAGATATGGGGTTCTATTCTAGGGATCCACCTGTTCCCCTTTCCCCTAGTTCTCTCTTCACGTTTTACGGCTAGAGAGACCCTTGAGGTGCTTAGAGGCAGGTTTAGGAATACAAAAACAAATATGGCCTTATTCTACAGCAATAGAGATGATCCTATTACATCTAGAATTGAAGACAAAAAAATAAGAAGGGATAAGGGACTTACCTGGATTGAGCAGGCAGAGCAGCAGGGATTCCTTTCTCTTCTCTTGTAGCTTCTTAGAATTCCTTGGACTCAAAATTTCGTGGCCTTTAGCTAGAGGAAAGAGCCTCTATTTATAGACACACCCAGGGGCATGGTTGGTCCAAGGTTTGGCAAGATAGAGTTTCAGTTTGAGTTAAACACAAGATCATGCCAATCCTTTATCCACAAGGATAAATGAGATAATTCGAATAGATAAATAAGAGAATTCGCTTATCCAAGAGAGATATTTGGGTGCAGATAAGGCTCAAAAATCAAAAAGGTAAAATTCGCACAAAGACCCCCGTGCCCGTATATATATTACGGTCGCGCACTGCCCGTATTATTAATACGGGCACGCTGTGACCGTATATCAACTGCAGATATGACCAGTCCGTAAACAAAATACGGTCATGACCAGTTTGGCAAGATTTTACACTTTTTTGACCTGTTTCAAATCCCAATTAATATTTTCAATTATTTTCTCATTTTTAGTGCAATTTGGGGTGTCTACAGCTGCCCCCTCTTTGCTGGTGATTGGAACCAATTACCAGCAGAGAGTAAAAAGACCCACCAATTGCACTTTTTGAGATCTTTGTCTAACTAATTGCATTTTGCAAGGATTGAATGGATGATTTTGGAAAAAGAATTTGTTGCGGAAGATTTGCTAGAAGTCCCTCAGCTTAAGGGCCAAATCCTCCTCTCTCCTCTCACTGAGCTCTCGTGGCTATGAAGTGAGATTTGAGACAAAAATTTTAAAACAAAAGTGGGTAAGGTGGCAATCCTTGCAACTTACAACTAATATAGACATTGATCTCCTGATAAGTGCGGAGAAAATAATAAAAAAAACAATTTTTCTGGGTGGCCTACAGTTGTAGCACAATGAACAGCAAATAATAGACACAACTCAAAATTACACATTTGAAAAACATCTCATTAATTGAACTTGCTTTGGTCAAACAAAGAAATGATAAAAACATGGATTCGAAGATAGCCAATGAAACCCCTGCTTGAAGTCTGATGGGGTGGCGTCTCTTCCTTATCTCAGATTTCTTGGAGCTCTCGTGGCTATGAAAAGAAATCTGAGACAAGCAAATTTTGAAAAGAATGTGGATTTAAAATTGACCACTGCAAACTCAATTGATTTTGATGTTTTTCACTTTTTGAATCTTCCTGATTGATTTTCTTATTTGATATACCTGGGTGCCATTTGATGCCCGAACCTGTGCTTGAATATTTTGCAACTTACTTTTGCTTCTTTATCTTCTCGCTCTCTCAAGAACGATGTATGTGCCCTTACTGCCCATAACCTGTCTTCATGCTTTTTAATTGCCCAAGTGAATGGCCTCATCTTGATTGATGGATCATGATCTGTTGATCTAACCTCATGCCTTTACAACCCATGATCTGTCTTTCATGCCTTCTTGCTACCCCAGTAAAATCCTTCTTCATGATTGAAGAATTGGGAACCCTTGTTTAATGAAGAAAACATGCCATTGCTTCGAAGCCCTTTTTTTTTTTCTTTCAAATTCGAAGACTAAAGCTTGATTGCTTCTTCCAGATGTTGAAATTCATTCCAATGAAAACCCAGAAGGAAAGACACTGAGCATGCCCCGGTTTTGATTGTTTGAAGAAGTATTTGCCGCTCAGCAGAGATGATCCTCTTTTTTCCTTTTTCTCTTGGTTTTCTTTTTTTTTCTCTTTTTTTTTCTTCTTCTTTTTTTTTTAACCTTTGCCAAAAAGAAACCCTAATAGAAGAATGCAAACGCAAACATAAGAAAATATGTTTTATACTAGTGGCCTCAGAATTCTCTAATGCTTGTAAAAACAGATGTTTTATGAAAAGATATAGATTCTCATCATAGGCCAAAAATATAGTTTTTTGCTTTTTGTGCTTTTTTTTTTTTTTGAAAAATGATCCAATCACTTGTTAGCATATAGTCCAAAAGAATTAAAATCAAGTTGAATAATGAGAAGATTATTTTAGAAAATGAAGAAAGACCAAAAATCAACCTTTGGAACCTTTAGAGTCATCCCCATGACCATCGGTTTGTCAATTGATGCTCCAGATATGACGATTCTTTCAATCTGACTATTTTGCCCCAGTCTAGAAAGACATTTTACTTCATTCAATTGAAGAGCAATTGTTTCTCCATTGTATCCATGATATGAGAATTTATAACTTCAACTTCAGCAATAATTTCTTAATGGCAATTTTGATGGCCATCAACTTGTTCACAGATGCTTCATATAATAGTTCTGATCATGTTGCTTTAGTCTTGAAAAGAGAATTTTCTTCAATCATTTGAAGAGTGGCTGTATCTCAAAATAACCACCAACATGAAGATTTCACTTGGATCTATGCCAATTCTGGACTTTCCTCTCTGACGATTCCTTTCTTGTAGATAGCTGATTATTTGCCATGTAAAGCCCTTCCGGGTTTTCACTATATTTTCTCCATTTTTCCTTTTTCTTTCCTTTTTTTTTCTTTTTATTTTTTTTTATCCTTCATCACCAGCAACCATGTAGTCAAAACTGTCTTAATTCAAAATTTCTTAATCAAAGAGGACTTATGAATGGGACGAAACGAAGGCTTGGTGTTTGTTTAGAAAGAAAGGAACAAAAGGCTCAAATACCATATGATCAAATGGGTTAACTGAAATTGTAATTTTTAAGGCATTTCTTCCCTTGGAATGAATACAAAATTGCCCCAGTAATGAAGTTCTTCCCTCAATTTGATTTCTTCATTTGAAACTTATTCTCCAGTATTGAACTTCTTTTTTCCATTCTTTTCTTCACAATTTTGAAGACATTCTCCAAATAGCATTTGATTATCTTTTTTTCTTTCTTTTTCTTCTTTTTTTTTTTTCATTTCTTTGCCCCATTTTCTGAAAACATATTCAAAATCCCTTTTGAACTTCAATAATTGTCCCTTCATTCCCTTTTTTTTTATGCCTTAATAAATTTGCCCCAGTGTGGGGTTACAATTCTCAGTTTAGGTTACTTGGAAAAATGTATCAAGCTCAAAGAGTCTAACTAGGGATTTCAAAATTTTTGGGGATATAAGAAAGAAAGGCCTCTTATCATTTTAAGAAAAATTTGAATTTTAGACTTGGTAGAGTTGTACTACATGACTGGCTCAGGATTTTTTCTTCTCTTTTTTTTTCTTCTTAATCACCTTCTGTCAAGATAAAAGCATCTTCAAATAGAACCTCTGTTATGAGCAAGCTCTTCACCTTTTGATCAATCTTATGAATTTGGATTCTTTCCATCAAATGATGCACAATTCTATTTCCAACGAAAAGGTTAGATCTTCTCCCATATTTTCAAGTGCAAAGCCCCAAAATTTCTTCAAACAATATTATCAACTTCCTTTTGAACGAATCAGCAAGTGATGTGATCATTTCTGAATTATAATGAAGAAACTTCAAACCTTCTTCTATCTTTTCTGTTGAAGATTGTGGGTCATCTTTGGTTCCAAAGGCCATAAAATTGGTCACTTCATAGTTTTGCAGAATATTCTTCTCATGACATTTAGAAAGATTTGAATTTTCACATAAAATTGAGCCCAATGTCAAAGTCATATTCAACTCAATGAAATTCAATAAGAGATATGATTCATAAGTAAAAGGACCTTGATGAAAACTTTTTTTTTTCTAAAAAAATGTTAAAGGGAAAAATCTTTTTTTTTTTTTTTTTTTGAAGAGCCTTTATTAAAATCACTTCCTGAGAATAAGGCTCCTTAGGATCCTCAGGAAATGTGCATTCTTCTTATGGGAGTTTCTTTTCAAAGAACATGGGAGTTCGAAAACTGCCCCTGTTCTTAAAGGCAAAAGTTGACTTTTCTCCCTTTTTCTGATAATTTCTTTCTCTTGCTGAGTAAGGCAAGCCTTCCTGCTCATAACCAGGAGCATTTCTTTCAAGATAAACCATGACTGTTGGACCAATAGGAACGATAAGCTAAGAAGGATCAGATCTTCTTTCTCCCAAGAAAATTGCCCCTATGGCATTTGAGCTGCCTGCCCCATTGTTATCGGTAGGTGGGATGGGAGTGACTGAATTGAATGATAAGGTGTTATCATCCAGTAAATCCTGAATTGCATGCTTTAGGGCCAAGCAATGATCTGTGGTATGCCCTGGAGTGCTCATATGATAATCACAGATTGCAGATGAATCATAACCCTTCCCCTTACTTGCATGAGGATTTGGCAACCTCAAAGTCACATAACCCTTCTGAAGTAAGGTAGGCAAAAGTTCAGATTGTCTCATAGGCAGTTTGGAAAATTCCTTTCTCCTCCTTACTTCTGTTCCCTCCTTCACAGGCTGTGCAGAAGGGACATTAATTTGGATAGGCATCAAAGAAACTTGATGGGTTGGCTTGATAGTAGGTGGATGGACATTGATTTGAAAGGGTTCCCTGGGAAGTTGTACCATATTCACTTCTGCTTCTCTCCTTTCCTCAGTTTTTTTCTTTCCATTACCATTTTCCTCTTTCTGTGTAAAGAAAGTGGTGGAAGCTTCCTGGTTCAACACTGCAGAGTAATCAGCTATTTTCCCAGACTTGATCCCATCTTCAATTCTGTCTGCCACTTGCACTAGGGCAGCAAAGTTGGTGGTACTTTGACCCACCAACTGACTATAAAATGGTTGCCCCAAGGTCATGATGAAAGTTGAAATCATTTCTGGTTCTCCCACGGGTGGCTTGACTTGTGCAGCCAACTCCCTCCACCTTTTAGCATACTGCCTTATGGTCTCATCATTTCTCTTTGTCATCCTCATCATGTCATACCGGTCTGGCACGATCTCCGAGTTAAACTTGTATTGTGCCAAAAAGGAATCTGCTAAATCCTTCCACCTTCTTATTTTCCCGTGATCCAAAGTGGTAAACCACCTCAAAGCAACTCCAGTTAAACTCCTCTGGAATAGTTGAATTAGTATGCCGTCATCCCGGCCAAACCGGCATAAAGCCCCGCAGTATAACTTCAAATGGCTCATTGGGCAGCCAGTGCCATCATACTTGTCAAAGTCCGGACACCTGAATTTGGCCGGTAAGCATACATTGGGGTATAGACACAAATCTTCAAAATTGGTGCCCCCAAAGTTACGTATCCCTTTTACCTCTCTCATTTCCTCCTGGATCATCTCCAGCCTGTGCATGAATTTTCTTTCTATTTCATCCCTCATCTTTTCTTTTTCATTCTCTTTCTTAGACTCAACCGTCTCCCCCCTGATCAGTATAGGTTCCGGGGTGGGTTCAGGAATAGGTTGAACTGGAGGTGGAATATTCATTTGAGGTGGAGGGGCTTGGTTGGAAGTGGAGGCTTGGTTCTGGGCTTGGACTTGTTCAGCCTGCACTGATAGTATGTTCTCTAGCATTCGGGCTAGTCCTGCCACTTGTTCTTGGAGTAGAACAACATCTGGATGAGGAGCATCAACTTCAGTCTCAATGGGATTCATGGCGCGAGCTCTTGATCTGGTTACAGGAGCTATGGTTGCAAGTGTACTTGGTACCTGGAAATAAAGGAAAAAAATATCAGTGCCAATTTAATCTCATTCACATACCTATGAATGCCTATGTGCAAGCTGGGTGAACACGAGTTTGGATTTTTTTTCTTTTTTTTCTTCTTTTTTTTTTTTGAATTGAATTGTTGGAATATTCTAGGGCTTCCAACATGTCCCACAAAAAGAGAAAATGATCTGAAATTCAAAGGCTTTCAGAGGCCCGGGGGGGATTTTTGAAAAAGGTCTGAAATTCAAAGGCTTTCAGAGGCCCAGGGATATTTTTGGAAAAAGTCTGAAATTCAAAGGCTTTCAGAGGCCCAAGGATATTTTTGAAAAAAGTCTGAAATTCAAAGGCTTTCAGAGGCCCAAAGATCTGAAATTCAAAGGCTTCCAGAGGCCTAAAAGGTCTGAAATTCAAAGGCTTTCAGAGGCCCAAAAGAAAAAGGTCTGAAATTCAAAGGCTTTCAGATGCCCAAAAAATCTGAAATTCAAAGGCTTTCAGAGGCCCAAAAGAAAAAGGTCTGAAATTCAAAGGCTTTCAGAGGCCCAAAAGATCTGAAATTCAAAGGCTTTCAGATGCCCAAAAGATCTGAAATTCAAAGGCTTTCAGAGGCCCAAAAGAAAAAGGTCTGAAATTCAAAGGCTTTCAGAGGCCCAAAAGATCTGAAATTCAAAGGCTTTCAGAGGCCCAAAAGAAAAAGGTCTGAAATTCAAATGCTTTCAGAGGCCCAAAAGAGTTTTTGAGGAAAAGTCTGAAATTCAAAGGCTTTCAGAGGCCCAAGGAGTTTTTGAGAGAAAGTCTGAAATTCAAAGGCTTTCAGAGGCCCAAGGAGTTTTGAGAAAAAGTCTGAAATTCAAAGGCTTTCAGAAGCCCAAGGAGTTTTTGAGAAAAAGTCTGAAATTCAAAGGCTTTCAGAGGCCCAGGAGTTTTGAAAAAGTCTGAAATTCAAAGGCTTTCAGAAGCCCAAGGAGTTTTTGAGAAAAGGTCTGAAATTCAAAGGCTTTCAGAGGCCCAGGAGTTTTGAAAAAGTCTGAAATTCAAAGGCTTTCAGAAGCCCAAGGAACCTTTCTCTCACATTTTTTTTATTCAATTATTTTTTTTTTGAAGCATTTTATTCAAACTTGTTTCCCCTTATTATTATTTAAGGGTTAAAGGAAGATTTTAGTGGGAAAAACTGATTAAAGTTGAATCTTCCGAGAAAACCGTATACACAGTACGGTCCAGCCCTGCCCGTATTCAAATTACGAGCAAGCCGTGACCGTATGGAAAACACGGGCGAGCCTAGCCCGTATAACCAATACGGGCAAGCCCAGCCCGTGTACTAAATGCGGTTTTACGGAACCCTGTTATATTTTTCCAGTTTTTACATGGTTTGATCACTTTAATTACTCATCCAAACATACGGTTCACCCATTGTAGAGCTTCTAAACTGTCCCAAAGTGGACCTTGGCCTATTTGTAAAAACACATGCTTGGGAGGGCACATGTACCCTCCAAATTGACACCATACTCAAGAATTTGGTACCCTTTCGTTGACTCTTGCATGAACATTGGGTAGGATTAATTCTAAACAGAGTTAGAAACTCTTCCTATGGGTTGCACCAATATTAGAAAATATGCATATTTTGGGACCAATTTTATCCCGAACCAATGGGCACCATGACACCCCTATGACATGAAAATAATGCAAAACAATAGGATTACCTTGTTACCTTGTTTACCTTCAATATGGCATCCGCATTATGCCCTGGTTTGTAAGCCATGCACACGGCCTTCCCACAATCATACAAACCCATATTCCCACGTAATTGTGTACTTTAGCCAAAAACGTGTAACTCCACCTTCAAGCGTAGGGGTTTTGGGTTTTGGCTTAATGGCAACTTAGCACTCAAGCCTAGTGATGATCAGAATCCCAGATCCACATTATCATCACATCATTAGCTCAAAGTTCTAAGGTGAATGTTTTCACTTTCGCTTTCCGAAGTATCGACCTCGTTGCGCCAAGCTACACACATTCGGGTTCAACTTCCTATAGGTTAAGGGTAGGCTGTGTAAAAAATAAATGTGCACAGTGCATTGTAAAAATTGGGTGCATTCACAACGTCCCAAACCCTTGCCACTCTTTTCGCAGCCATGCATAAACAAACCAAGGCATAATAGGAAAGCATATTTAAAATAAACAAGTAAATAAAGCAATCCTATACAACCTAAAACATGCTCATAAAAAAAATCTATCATGCAAACATATGATCATGTCATACACCCAAAATCATCATGGAGATCATGCTGAAAATTAAAACATGCTATCATAAAAATATAACAAGAAATAAGCATGGTTCAGCAAAACGGACCTCCCCTACGCATGTTTGTAGAAACAATCATATAGATCAAAATTAAGCATGTTTCTACCCCCATGAATTCTTAAGCAATAATTCAGATTTAAAATATACTCAACATGCTCAAGAACACAAAATAGCAAGCATAAAAAAAATCAAAAACATGAACAAGCACCAAAGGGCTGAAATCCACAAATCCCCAGCAGAGTCGCCAGTTGTGAGACATGGGAAAAAATCAATCTAATGATTTCCTCAATCATCACACGGGATTATATAAAACAAAGAGTCGCCACCATTCAATTTAGGTGTGAATGGACACCAAAATATCAAATAAGCACAAAAGGCAATTTTAGGGCAAAATATCCCTCCTAAAAAAAAACCAACCAGAGATGGGTAAGGGGATTAAGTTATGAACAGGGGAAGGTGTTAGGCACCCCTATTCATCCACACAAGGTGGTTGCCAGGTATTGTTCATGTTTAAAATAAAGGAAAAAGCTTGCTATAAAAATCACACAAAATCACAAAAAAGGCAAAAATATATGGTTTTTTCATATGAATAGTCTGATTGATCCAGAACTATCAAACATGATCATACCATTCCTAGGGTTTCATGATCAAAACAAATTTGAGATAAAATCAAATAAAATCAATTTAAAGTGAAAAATCCAAAAATCTGGCTTCAAGTCAAATTCTAGAAATCTAAAAAAATATGATTTTTATAAAATATTTCAAAATTGAACTTGAATAATCCAGGACATAGATAAAGCTCAAATTTCACATTAAATCCAAAAATAAAAACCAAAAATACCCTCGTTGATGAAAAACACCAAAAGGGGAGAATTTAGACCGTAGGGTCTTCTCTCAATAATGAAAAACAATTCAAAAACAACATCATGAAACCCTAGAATTTATTTTCAGGCTTCTGGATTCAGATCTACCATATTGATCATGATAAATCCAAGATCTTAGCCTAAAACCACAAAAATCACGAAAACAGTGCTGTAGGTGCAAAAGTGGCAAAAATCCAAATTTTATCAAAAATAGGGGATCTCATGCTATAAACATCATGGATTCATGTATTCATTCAGATTCATCATAAAAAGCATTAAAACATGATCAGGATATTTAAAACAGCCATATCTCACAAATTAGAGCACATGGGGGTCTACCCTACGGATCCACCTGTTCTCTTTTCCCCTAGTTCTCTCTTCACGTTTTACGGCTAGAGAGACTCTTGAGGTACTTAGAGATAGGTTTGGTTACACAAGCACAATCATAGGCCTTATTCTATGAAAAAAGAAAAAAACAGATATGGGGTTCTATTCTAGGGATCCACCTGTTCCCCTTTCCCCTAGTTCTCTCTTCACGTTTTACGGCTAGAGAGACCCTTGAGGTACTTAGAGGCAGGTTTAGGAATACAAAAACAAATATGGCCTTATTCTACAGCAATAGAGATGATCCTATTACATCTAGAATTGAAGACAAAAAAATAAGAAGGGATAGGGGACTTACCTGGATTGAGCAGGCAGAGCAGCAGGGATTCCTTTCTCTTCTCTTGTAGCTTCTTAGAATTCCTTGGACTCAAAATTTCGTGGCCTTTAGCTAGAGGAAAGAGCCTCTATTTATAGACACACCCAGGGGCATGGTTGGTCCAAGGTTTGACAAGATAGAGTTTCAGTTTGAGTTAAACACAAGATCATGCCAATCCTTTATCCACAAGGATAAATGAGATAATTCGAATAGATAAATAAGAGAATTCGCTTATCCAAGAGAGATATTTGGGTGCAGATAAGGCTCAAAAATCAAAAAGGTAAAATTCGCACAAAGACCCCCGTGCCCGTATATATATTACGGTCGCGCCCTGCCCGTATTATTAATACGGGCACGCTGTGACCGTATATCAACTGCAGATATGACCAGTCCGTAAACAAAATACGGTCATGACCAGTTTGGCAAGATTTTACACTTTTTTGACCTGTTTCAAATCCCAATTAATATTTTCAATTATTTTCTCATTTTTAGTGCAATTTGGGGTGTCTACACCAACAAATCCTAACATGAGAGAACAGTAGGCACATGGCATAAAAAAAAGAATGGAAATGCTCATATTTCATTTATTTATAAGTATGTTTAACAAAGGGTGCCAAGGAACTCACCTAGGGCTTCAGAACTTTCTTTGAATTGTGCTAACCTCCTCTTGAAGCCAAGGCACGGCTGGAGCAACTCTTGAGCAGCAATTCCTCTTCTCCAAATGCACTCCAAAGATCTCCTTTAGTGTTTAGAAAGAAGAGAGAAGTGTAGAGAAGTGATTAGAAGAGGTTTTTTGTGGGGTTTCAAGGCTTGAGATGGGATTGGAGTGGGTTTTCTTGGAGAGAGGTTGGAGAGATGGGAGAGATTTTCTTTTCTATTGGAGAGGACGAATGGGAGAGATAGAGAGGGTGGGATAGCTTGGGAGAGAATGGAAAAAAGGGGGTCCAAATGGTGATCTCCTTTTGTGTTGGAAATAAAATGGTTTTTATACCATGGGAGATGAAGGGTTGCATGGGGAAGTGAAGAGACTCATTGGGGAGGTGGAGGGTTGCCATGTGGAGAGGAAAGGTGATAGGAGGTCAAGGGTTTTTCTCTTGAGGAAGTGGATGGTTGCCATGTGGAGAGGAAAGGTTGGGGGAGGTCAAGGGTTTTTCTCTTGAGGAAGTGGATGGTTGCCATGTGGAGAGGAAAGGTTGGGGGAGGTCAAGGGTTAATGGGAGGTGGAGGATTTTTATTGGGGAGGTGACATGTGTAAGATGGAGAGAGGGTTGTTTGTGTTGGGGAGGTGAAGGGTTAATGGGAGGTGGAGGATTGGTTGGGAAGTGAAGAGACTCATGGGGAATCAAGAGTCTCATGGGGAAATGAAGACTCTTTATGGGGACATGAAGGGTTTCATGGGGAAGTGAAGGGTTGGGAGGTGAAGGGTTAGGAGGTGCCACGTGTACAGCCCTCACTGTGTCCACGTGGCATCCTATGTGGAGCCCCCATGCACACACATGGCATCCTATGTGGCATTGCCAAAAATCCAGAAATGCCCCTAGCTTTGACTATTCATATCTTTTTCATCCGGACTCCGATTTGAGCAAACTCAATTGCATTGGAATCGTATCGAAGTCCTCTATCCATTGGGATAGGGCTAAACACCTGGCTCGGGGTTCGGCAAAAAGTCAACTTTCGGTTCATTTTCAAGTTTAACCGGCCCACAGAACCTTCACTCGGACTCTGATTCCAGCAAACTCAGTTGCGTTGGACTCGTGTCAGGATTCTCTATCCAATGGTATAGAGCAAGGTACTTGGCACAGAAATCAAGGAAAAGTCAACTCTCGGCTCATTTTCAAGTTTGACCGGCCCACAGAACTTTCACCCGGACTCTGATTCCAGCAAACTCAGTTGCGTTGGACTCGTGTCAGGATTCTCTATCCAATGGTATAGAGCAAGGTACTTGGCACGGAAATCGAGGAAAAGTCAACTCTCGGCTCATTTTCAAGTTTGACCGGCCCACAGAACCTTCACCCGGACTCTGATTCCAGCAAACTCAGTTGCGTTGGACTCCTGTCAGGATTCTCTATCCATTGAGATACAACAAGGTAGCCAGATTTCATTTATTCGAAAGGTCAACTTTCGACCCTTCAGGGTTTGACTTTTTAGCAGGGTTTTGCATTTCCGGCACTTCCGGGAGCACAAAAATGAGGTGCTTACAATGTCGATTAATTTCATCAATTTAAAACAAAACCTTTGGTTTGGTTCGGGTGGGTTTGCTTTAAGTGTAAATAGGTTAAATTGATTTGGGTCAAGTTTTGTTGGATTGGTTCATTCAAGTGAACCGGTTTAAGTGTTAGAGTTCGATGTAGTTGGTTTAGGTGTAATGGGTTTAAATTGAATTACTTTACTTTGGAGAATTATTTTATGTTGGTTCGGCTTAGCTATTTGATTTAGTGGATAAATGGGTTAATTGCTTAATTGATTTGAGTTGTTTTGGTTTGGGTCGGTTCAATTCGTCGAACCGGTTTTGGTTTATTCGTTTGAGAAAAATTATACATACATATCATATTTAATGAAAGAACCGGTAGGTTCTTTCATTTAGGTCATTCGTGAGGGTTAAAGAAAGGGAAAACGCAGAGGATAAAAGGGAGAAGAAGGGAAGAAGAGGAAAAGAGAGAGTTGGGCATTGGATTGTGCGATTCCAGGTAAGTAGCACTTTTCCAACTATTTCTACGCGAAGAAATCAGAGTTTAAACGAAATATACATGTTATTGTGATTTACTGCAATTTTTTGGAATTTCTATTGTTTGATTTGGATTGTCGAAGTTATAGAGTTTAAAACTTGTTTGATTTTGATCTTAGAGTGTTTAGGATGTTATTTGATGTGTTTGATATGAAGAAAAACGAGTTTGGCAGTTAGATTTGAAAGAAAATGGAATTTCAGAATGTTCATGCGTTTAAAATCGTGCAGATTTTTGTATGGGCGCCCAAGGGGTTAGGTAGGCGCCCAGGGGGTTAGGTAGGCGCCCATTGTACAGAAAAAAATGGGTAGGCACCCAGCTAGAGCGCTTAGGCACCCGTAGGCGCCCAAACCCAGAAAAATGCCATTTTCAGCATTTTAAGCAGTTTTTCACCATGGGACTAGTTTTTATTGATGTTAAACCATGTATGAACCATTTTAGGAGTTTAGAAACATCTTCTGCCTAGTTTACCTCTGCATTTGATATAATTTGATTACGGTTAAGTTTCTACGCAAATTGATGTTGATTTGTTATTTAAAGTTGAACCTGCTGGTTTGAAAAACTTGTTGAGATTTGAAATTTGAATGATGAAGCTGAGGCTTCTTGTGGATTTGGAAACGGGCTGAGAGCTACAGTAATCCCGAAAGGCAGTGAGGCCTAGGGATTTAAAGGAAAGTGAACGAGAGATTCACTCGATATGGTTTTGTGTTATAGGCAAGGGGTACCTTTATGAGATTGGCTTTACATGAACTTTTTATTGGTTTAACATGAGTTTGTATTGAGTCTAGTGGGCATAGAGGTGGTTATGGATCCATGGTCAATCTAGATAGTGTATTAGTGTTGGCTTGTCGAGTTAACAACCCGGGCCACATTCGCATTTCCACCGTATAGGATCGGTGAGGTTTTCTTGTGGGATAGAGGACTACGGCAACCCATTTCCGCCGTGTGGGATTGGCGAGGTCTCCTTGTGTGTGTGTGTGGGTGTGTGAATATTATGATTACTGTTGATTGGGTTGTTTCATGCCAGCCCATGCGTGGGTGCTCCACTCCGGGCGATGACCGTGCGCGGCTTCGACCTTCGAGTTGTGAGGTGGCAAACCGGCTAAGGGTGGTTATCTCGATTTACAGACACGCTAATCCATGAGTCCTGTATAGACACTTTATTTCTGATATTGTATTGTCGTACTTGAACTGTTTCTTTGCATGATTTTGATATAATTTGATCGTATGATATGTTAGCATGTTACTTCATTATCTTCAAGTTGTATAAACTGTTTTGCATCATGCATTGTGCTACTTACTGGGACATTAGTCTCATGCGTGTTTTATTTTTATCAGTTTTGTTTTCAAATCGCAGTGAGGGCGATTTCATTGGGGGTAGATATTCCTGCAGGCTATCCCGAGTACTAAGAGGAAGACTTCTTTGTGGAGTAGAGTTGTTTGATTGTAGATTTTTGGGACTTTGTTTGGATATTTTGAGTAATAGTTGTGAATAATATTAATCCAATGTGGAATGGCGGTCGGTATTAGTTGATCTGTTTGTCATGTATTGGCAACTATTCTTGATCATTTCATGTTTTCCTTTACTCTGTTTTAGATCCTGTGAAATTTTAGTTAACACACTGGATACGAGTTACAGTTGTCCTACGTAACCCAGATTCGGGGCGTTACAAAACATGCCCAAACTCTTGATTGAATACCTAAACAGTAATTTATTAATGTGAACACTCTTAATTTATTCATATCTAAGTGTTAGTTAACTTACCAAATCAATATATATGGTTCTACTAAAATTCATCTCTTAGTTGGTGATTATTCCCAATATTTTACACAATAATGTCCAAATTTCCTCTTTTAAGAACCTAAGGTGTCAAAACTCATTAACATTGATATTTAATTCTTCCAAAGGGTAATTTAGGTCTCTAGTAAAGTTTAGGAATAGGTTTTGTCAACCAAAACCAATTGTAAATAGGTTAAGTCCCCTTATTCCTACAAAATACCTCTTTATAGTCCATCTTTACATTCTTCATTCCAAATTAATATTCTTTTACTCAAATTTAATTCCGTCACTTCCTACATCTCAAATTACCCTAATTACAAATGTTATAACTTTAGAATTCTTAGAAAAATCATTTAAATTAGATTTGGGCTCAAAATCCAAAATTCAGAAAATTCTAACAGTGGTCGCTCGACATTGCCCTCAAGTGGCAAGTTAGGCATCTTCTGTTGAGTCAATTTTTCTGCTTAACCACTCAGGATGGCGCTCGAGCATCATTTCGGGTGTTGAGTTTTAAGGTTCTGTTTTGAAAACACACAGGCGAAGCGCCTGTGTGTTTAAACTATATAAAAACAAAACCATCTTAGAAAATTCTCATCACTTTAAACCAAGATTTGAATTCAAACAAACCAAGATAAAAAATCTAAATCATACGGAAAACATGCAATTCCTCCAGTTTTCAAAGTATTTGCTACTTGCCTCATCATATGAAATCTTTCTTTCCAATAAACCAGAATGTTCACTAACTTTCTAAAATTTTCACACCACTCTAGGCATCTCAAGCTAAATCTCCACCATTCAGATTGAAGCTCTACGAGTCTTGAACATCACCAATTTTGAGTTTGATCAAACGGTTGAAACTCTCCAAATCTCAATTTGATGTTTGCTGGTCGAAATTCTGCAGCACTTCTTCATAAAATATCTTTTTCTTCTCTCTATCTCTCTCTATATATTTTATAATTGTCCAAGCTCTTATTTCTCCCTTCTATTCTTCATACGTTTGGGGTATTTAAAAATCCAAATTCTCCTATATTTATCTCTTTTATAAACTCTCCTAATTAGAAGCCCTAATTAAATTTGGATAATACCTAACTTTCCTACTTGCATATCCTATTCTAATTCTCCCCTTCTAATCTTATCTCCTAAATCCTCTAGAATTAGAAACTCCTAATTTCATTAGTTTTCGTGCCATTTATCATCCTTTTTTTTAAATATTAGTTAAAAACTTTATTATTTCTCATATTACTCAAATTAAGGCCCCTAAATAGCATAATTACAATTAGGCCATTTTCCCTTCTTTTAACCCTTAAATTTATTATTTAAATCCATCTAAACTCAAATTTGGTCTAGTTAAGTTCCCAAACCTAATAATTAATTATTTTATTCTTTTATGGATTTGACTAATTAGAAAATGACTCAAATTCCCTTTCTTTTAATTTCCACACTTAATCATTGAATTTCTCCAAAATTCCCCAAATTACATCCTTCTTATTATTTCTCTTCATAGTTTGAAATTTAAATCCTATATATTAATTCTCCAAATTCTTACCAATGGTATAATTTAAATTCCTATTCTTAATTTCCATGTTCCTCCTTTTAATTCATTTGTATTTCAAAATCTCTCTAATTTATTTATTAATTAATTATTCATTTATTTATTTGATATTAGGAAAATTCAGGATTCTACAAATTGTTTGGTGACTTACCCAAAGATTACTGGTCCTGTCGGTGGACCCACTTTAAAGAGGAAACTCCTAGCACTTGATGAATTTTCAAAAGATTTTAGTCAAAAAAATTTTGCTTGTACTTACACATAATTTTGATAATGAACAAATAAACTGACTAAACTCCACATGAACTTTTACAGGTACCAACAAAACCTATAGCAGATGGACAGAGTCATCACAATGTGTCTCACACGTTGGATGCAGACAGAGACATCATAATGCATGCCGCACATTGGATGATCCTGAAGAAGAGTAAGGCATCCTTGAAACTAAAGGAGCAAGGCGACTCCCAAATTTAAAAAGGGCAAGGCGTCCTTAGAGCGCAAAGTGTCTCTCAAGACTAAAGGACAAGGCGTCCCTAGAGCAAGGCGTTTCCAAGAAACTAAGAGGACAAGGTGTCCCTAAAGAGCAAAGCGTCTCTTAAGACAGAAGGGCAAGGCATCTCCGAAACTAAAAGGACAAGGCGTCTCTAAAGAGTAAAGTGTCTCTCAAGATAGAAGGGCAAAGCATCTCTGGAGCAAGGCATCTCCGAAACTAAAAGGACAAAGCGTCCCTAAAGAGCAAAGTGTCTCTTAAGACAAAAGGGCAAGGTGTCCCTAGAGAGCAAGGCGTCTCTTAAGACTGAAGGGCAAAGCGTCCCTGGAGCAAGGCGTCTCCAAAAACTAAAAGGACAAGGCATCCCCAAAGAACAAAACGTCTCTCAAGACAGAAGGGCAAGGCATCCTTGGAGCAAGGTGTCTCCAAAACTAAAATGACAAGGCGTCCCTAAAGAGCAAAGTGTCTCTCAAGACAGAAGGACAAGGTGTCCCTAGAGAGTAAGGTGTCTCTCAAGACTGAATGGCAAGGCGTCTCCAAAAACTAAAAGGGCAAAGCGTCCCCAAAGAGCAAGGCGTCTCTCAAGATTGAAGGGCAAGGCGTCTCTGAAGCAAAGAGTCTCCAAAAAACTAAAAGGGCAAGGCGTCCCTAGAGAGCAAGGAGTCTCTCAAGACAAAAGGGCAAGGTGGCCCTAGAGAGCAAGGCATCTCTCAAGACTAAAGAGCAAGATGTCCCAAGAGTAAGGCATCTCCAAGAATTAAGAGGGCAAAATGTCCCTGGAATGAAAAATCTCCAAGAACTAAGAAAGGCAAGGCATCCCTAGAGCAAGGTGTCTCCAGAGAATTGAGGCCAACGCCTCCAAAGAACTTGACAATGAACATGAACAGGAGTAAAACTGTAGCGCCCCAGATCCGGGTCTGCCCTATCACGGCACCAACCTGTATCCGAGACCTACTTATGGGCCCAAAAGAATCTGATAAACCCAATTAACGTGGGCATTTACAATGTAATCATCAGAATGCATAAGATAAAGAAGCATGGAATTAAAAATTTTCATATAATAAAAGATCATCTGTGTAATAACTCCAAATTACAACATTGGGGTACACAAAAAGGCAACTAAGATCTCTCCATCACTAACTCTCTCATGAGCATTCATATACAAAAAGGATAATCTAAAGATAACTCCCAAGTTTACAAATCCCAAAAAGAATAATTACATTCCCATTGATAGCTTCTAGGAACTAAATACAATAATATAAAGAGAACCCCTACTACGGATAGTAAAAGTCCTCGGGCCTGCGCTCAAGCTCACCCTTAATAGCTGCCCCCGTACGTGGCTCACCAAACGGATCGGAAAACAAATCTGGTAAAACAAAAAGTGTGAGACTTAAAGTCCCAGTAAGCAGCAAACATGCATGGATGGAAGCAGTTGATACAATTCATGGATCATCATGTATAGAAGCAGTTTAGGCAATTCATATAACATCATAAATAAATACAGTTCATGCTATTTATATTCTCAAGTAAAGCAACTAAACAATGTAACACATAAAAGTTAACTAACAAACCTGGTAGGACTGATAATGTAAACCAAACCTGTCGAACAAACCTTTCTCAGTAGTTACTAAGACCAATGTCAAGTGGGACTGTTACTAGAACCAAAGTCAAGTGTCAAGTGTCATGTGGGACTACTCGTCCATGGATGAATGCTAAGTGGGACTACTCGCCCAATGGTGAATGCTAAGTGGGACTACTTGTCCACTTTTGAATACCAATTGTCCAATAATATTCACAATGCGTAGGAAATAACTAATAAGCACTTCACATCCAAAACCAAATCACAGTAGAGTACATACACCATAAAATCCACAATTTACGTATTTGAGAAGTGGGATAGTCTTAGGATCCCTAATAAGGACACCATGCCAAAAATCAACGGATTCTAAGATAAAAAGTTTCGGACCTAAAAATATTCTAAGTCTGGGTAAAATGTTGACTTTTCGGTGTATAATTTTTCTAGACAAATCTACAAGGAGTTTGGGGCTCAAATTCTGGTTGTAGTCTATTGAAGAGTATACAAATCTTCTAGAATTTTCTGGGCTTCAGAATCACTCATTTGGATATCAAACTCAAAAAGTGGCCTTCTATGAAAATCGGGAAAACTAGAAATTTAGGCATAAACTAGAAAGTTTACTTTTTATTGGTTGGGAATTGGGCCTTGGGAGTATTTTTATTGGTTCCAAATGGGGCAATAAATGGAGCAATAAATACACAGGACATTTACTTAAATGTCATTCATGTAATAAGGGTGCTATGCGAGAGCTTGGGTTGTTTGAGAAAGGGTTGAAGAGAAAAAGGATGAAGACTGTCAAAAACAAGGTCCACGATTAGGTCGTGGATTAATCGCCCAGGGCGATTAGCTTTAGTGTTCGGGCGTTGAGGTTTAAAGTTTGGGCGTTGAAATTTAAAACAAAGGCAGCGCGCACGCGTTATGGAGTGACGTTCGCGCGGCAAGGAAATAAACAAGGCAACGCACGCGCGCTGAAGGTTGACGTTCGCGCGTTGGAGGCTATGGATTAATCGCCCAGGCTAATCCTGATTTGCAATTAGGATAATAGAGACTTGATTTTAGGGGTTTTGGCTCAGGATTAATCGCCGGCTCGGGTTCTTACAAAATTTTGGCTATTTTCCAACACCAAACCTATACAAGCCACATCCAACCTCTCTAATACCAAATGGGATGATTCTAAAACATCCCAACATGCTCAAGAACACCTCCCAACACAAGAATCCATCCCAAATACTAATGAACATAAATCCAACCACATGAAACCCCAATCAACCCATCAAACTCAAACCCTAATCTTGAGATATAATCAATAGAGGTTGTAAATTCATGACAATCAAGAGAAGAATACAAAATATTGCTATAGAACCCAAACCCTATGAATTTTGAAAGCAAAACCCCATATACAAGTGATTTCCCAATTTATCCAAACCCTAAGAGAAAGAAATACGAAAATCCATGGCAAATCAATAGAAAACTATACAAGATAGTTAGATAAACCAAACCCTACGAATTTTTGAGGTAAAGCCAAACATGCAAAAGATTCTCTAGTTTAATCAAACCCTAGGAGAGGGAAGTACGAAAATCTAATAAATTCATTTTAGTTTGAAGGGTTTGCTACTTACATGATGATGGAGAAGCAAACTTCTCTTCAATCTTCCTCCTTCTTCTTCTCCAAGCCTTCAAGCAAGCTCCCACTTTTCTCCTCTTGTTCTATACCTCCAAGACAAAGAAAGGGGTTCTTAATACACTAGATATTTAGTTATGGCATCCCTTTTATATGCCCAACTTTTGGGTCTTTCAAATCTGCCCCTAAACAAGGCTTTCATTCAACTAAAACCCTTAGGGGGTACCTTAGTGTTAAGTATGGGTGTACCTTAGTGATAAGTAGAGGTTACCTTAGTGTTATTTGAAGGGTTACCCAAGTGTTTTAAGGGGTTTTCCTTAGCTATTTCAAAGGCATACTCTAGGGATGCTTGGGGGTACCTTAGTTATACCAGATGGGATACCCTGGTGTGAAGTGGGGGTACCTTAGTGTTATTGAGAGGGTACCTTAGTGTTTCAAGGGATTTACCTTAGTCATTCTAAGGATAAACTTTAGATAAGCTTAGAGGGTGTACCTCAGTTATATTAAGGGAGTAATTAACTATAGAAGGGGTGTACCTTAGTTATATGAGGGGGTACCTTAGCTATATAAGGGGCTATACCTTAGGCAAAACAATGGGGGGTTACCTTACTTATATAGGGGTTACTTTAGTTAGGCAAAGAGGGTACTTTGGCTATATAGGGGGTGTACCCTAGGTAAAACAGTGGGGGTACCTTACTTATATGAGAGGAGTACCTCTAGGAAATACAAGGGGTGTACCCTAGGTAATATAGGGGATGTACCTTAGGTATGTTGGAGATACTTTAGTTATATAAAGGGGGTACGTTAGCTGTATAAGGGAATGTACCTTAGGTAAACAAGGGGGTACTTCAAGTAAGATAGTAGGGTACCTTAGTTAAAATAAAGGGATACCTTAGGCAATACAAGTGAGATACCTTAGGTATAAGTAGGGGGTACTTTAGGTATTCGAATGGGGTACCTTGGGCAAAACAGAGGGGTACTTTAGCCAATATAAGTGAAGTGCCTTGGGTAATACAAGGGGATACCTTAGGTAAACACAGGGGTACCTTAGGTAATTAAAGTAGGGTACCTTAGGTGAAACAGTGGGATACCTTGGGTGTACTTTGGGCATACAATGGGAGTACCTTGGGTAATACTTAGGTGTACCTTAGGTATACAATGGGGTACCTTGAGTAATACTTGGGGTGTACTTTGGGCACACAATGGGGGTACCTTAGGGATACAAGTGGGGTACCTTAGGTAAATCAAAGGGATACCTTAGGCAAATATAGGGGGTACCTTAGGCAATGTGAGTGAGGTACCTTGGGCAATATAAGAGGGTACCTTAGGGATAATTAGGGGATACTTTAGGTATACTTGAGTGGTACCTTGGGTAACACTTGGATGTACTTTGAGTAATACATGGGGGTACTTCAGGTAATACATGGGTGTACCCTAGGCATATTTGGGTGGTACCTTGAGTAATATATAGGTGTACTTCTAGTGTTAATCGGGAGGGTACCTGGGGTATACTTTGGGGTACCCTGGGTATACTTGGGTGGTACTTAGGGGTTACTTTAGGTATCCTTAGGAGATACTTTAAGTACCCTTGAGAGGTACCTTGAGTAATCGTAGGAGGTTCTTTAGGTACTCTTAGGAGTTACTTGAGGTACATGTGATAGGTACCTTAGGTACACTTAGATGAAAATTTGGGTACACTCAGAAGGTACTTTAAGTACACTTGGGAGATACTTCGTGGTACACTTACTCTAATTTTTTCCAGAATTTGATTTCCAATTCACTAGATCTAATTGAAAGGTACCTTAGCCAATTGTAACTAAGACATAAAACTAACTTAGTCTTTCCTTAATAACTTCAATAAAGTTCAACTTGATTTCCCTAAATCCTCAACTATAATCCATATTTACCCCATCTTCATAACACAAATACTTAATTAATCTAATAATCACACTTTAGGTAATTAAGCTTAATAATTAAGGTATAATCCGGGACGGGGTTTTACAAAAACATCTCCCAAGACTGAGGGACAAGGCGTCCGTAGACCAAAGTGTCTCCAAAACATAAAGAGCCGAGGCCAATGCCTCCAAGCCAAAGAACTTGAACAATAAAATGAAGAGGAGTAAGGCTTCTCCCAAACCTGAAGGAAAAGGCATCCCCGGAGCAAGGTGTCTCTGAAACATATTGACTTAAGGCTAAAGCGTCCAAATTGAAGAAACATGAACATGAGCAAGGCGTGTCCCAAGACTGAAGGACAAGGAGTCCTTGGAGCAAAGAGTCTCCAAAACACAGAAAATTGAGGCCAACGCCTCCAGCTGAAAAACTTGAACAAGAGCATGAAGAGGAGCAAGGCGTCTTCCAAACCTGAAAGGCAAAGTGTCCCTGGAGAAAAGCACCTCCGAAACCCAAAGTTTGAGGCGAAGCCTTCCTGTGCAGTGAACAAACCAAAGCAATGTGTATTTAGAACATAAAAGACTAAGGCAAAGACCTCCCATTGAAGCAAATGAACAGGAGCAAGGTAGCTCCGCAAACTCAGAATTAGAACAAGGTGTTTCCATCCTTAAGAAAGAAAGATAATGAAAACAAGATCAAACCTTCAAGACATGAAGGAAAGTGAGCAGAATGAAGAATTTCAAGGCGAAGTTGGCCCTTTTGTAATTTTTTGATTTCCCACTTTTGTAAATAAAGTAAGACAGGTGTGCGAGCTCTTTGAGATACTAGACAGCAGCAATAGCGCCTCCTTCCTCCTTCCCAAAATCCAAATTCCTTATAAAATCCAAAGTCTGCGAGGGTAAAAGAAACCAAAGTCAAAAATACCTAAAAGCTTTAATGGAACAAACAAGACAAAAAGAACACTGTTGAATATCCTGCATCAACGCCAAAACCGGTCAGCAAGCCTAAGTCCAACCCCATATTTTTAACTTAAACAAACGAGCAATTTCAAACACCCAATGACAAGGAAACTCCAAAATTTGGAAGTAAGCCATGTTGATTGGAGCTTCCCCTTCTCTGAAGACACCGAAAGGACTTAACTTGTTAATCATGTCGACAGAAATGCAATGTACAAAAATAAGGTTCTTTTATTCCTTGTTGTTCATCCACCACATGACTCCGACAAAGAGGAGCAGCTATAAGCACCTCATTTTTGCACCACTCTAAAAGCGAGAGATGAAAACCCTAAAAGATAGGTCAGACCCTAGAGAGTAAAAATCAACTTTCAACCTGAATTTGAATTAATAGCCATAACCTATTCTAATGGGTAGAAAATCCCAACACGATTCCAACACAACTGAGTTTGCTTGAATCGAAGTCCGGATGAAGAAAATATGAGCAAAATAGTAGAAATGCAGTAAAGTGCAGAAAGTCCAGACACGTGATAAGTGTGCAGGACGTTCTTGCCAAGTGGCAAAGTAAAGCATTAAAAGACAATGTCAAATCGTGACACGTCAGGTCTAATCAAGGTCAAATCAAAGATCAAATCAAATCAAATAAAAAAGATCTTATATTATGCCATAACCGTACACTATATACAATTGCAAGTGATTTTTTTTATGATTGCAGATCTATCAGAGATTCGTCAGAAGATCTAACAAAACCGCATACTATGTACGATTGTACCACAACCGTATACCATGTACTGTCCCAAGATATGCAAATATTGTCAAAAATCTGTCAAAAGATCTAATTGGATCAAAAAAAGATTTTTGCAAGTACGCTTACAACACAACCACATTTAATATACGGTTCTAAATATTTGATCAAAATCTTATCCTTTTGCGTAGATCTGCCATGTGGACAAATATAATTATTGCTGATGGGACGTCCAAACCGTATATAATATACGGTTTGGTCAAAACCGTATACAAAATACGGTTTGGTCAAAACCGTATACAAAATTACAATTTGGACTTTTTTCTATAAATAGGGCATGTCGGGCCCTGTGCAAAGGGTTGGTGATCTTTTTAGCCTTCGTGTGTTTTTGTTACCCCCTACAACCATCTGAAACCTCATCTAATCCTCCTAAAACCTTTCCAAATTTCTCCTAACTTTGTTTTTGATAAGAGGAACCACTTTGGAAGTGAAAAAGAAGGACCAAGGCTACTATCCAAGGTCTCACAAGGAGTTCCAAACATTTTTAGGAGTTCCCACTTTGAAAGGTTAGCTCCCTACCTTCATTTACTTTACATATGTGAGTTTCCTTAATAAAAGCAACTTTATATGTTATTTCTATATTTGTGAGCTCCACTCCCCTTGTAGCGCCCCAGTTCTGGATAAATTGTCCAAACTCGAGATGTTAGTGTAAGTGGGCCAAAGCAACTAAAATCCAGGATAATTTAGAACTTTTATTGATTTCATTATCAGAGTTATAAGGCAGAAACATGAAATAATATGCAATAATAATTAATCTTTAACATTTACAATTTCCTCGAGCTCATAAACTAGTTTATCACTAATTTTCACTACCCCTTTCATATACTAGCCCAATGCTCGTCGACCTCACTAAGAATACCTGAAAAATGGCGAAAACTGAAGTGAGATATAAATCTCAACAAGTAGCAATATGTATGCTATAAAACAGTCCATAATTTTATAAAACAAGTAATGAGGTATGCAAGTAAACAAGATCAATGATAATAATAATAATACACAAATCATAACAATCAGCAAACCACACCGATGACATCACAGGTCTAATAGAATTTGTAAATGGAGTTTCCACAAACATGTGCCAATATGCTACCTAACTGATTTACAAGTGGATCAGCCGATACTAGACAGGTTATTCGACACCCAATGGAAGAACTCAACCGATACCGGAGTGAGTCAATATGTACAGCCCAACCGATACCGGAGTGGATAATTTAGCAACTAACCGATACCGGAGCAGTACCATCCTCGAGATGATGGAATGCCTATGACAATGAATAAGAACTCCATAGAACAATTTTATTTACTAGCTATTCTATGGATCCATGTAAGAGCTAAGCCTGCTAGACACAACTCACAATCAAAAACATTTACTAACTTAATAACGTATCAATTAATACTGAATGAAAAGGCATACACCATGAGATAGCCGCATACGCAAGAACAAAAGGCATACACCATGAAATAACCGCATACGCGAGAACAAGAGGCATACGCCACATCACATACGTGATAGAACAAACCCACATACGTGGAGACATATATATGTCAATAATAAACCCCCATACGAGGAGACACCTATGTGTCAATTCAAGTAACCACAATCACCACAAAATCTCGGCTAAAAACCCAAAAAGATATAAATAACCAAAATCAATTTAAACGGAGATAAGTTGAAAGAACCATTCCAAACCTTTAAACCATGTTATCTTACCATATTATACCCAATTCCTTGATTTATTGTCTAAACAATTATTTATTAATGTGAATACTCTTAATTTACTTATATTTAAGTGTTAAATAGCTTACCAATCAGTATATTAAGGTTTACTAAAATTTATCCCCTAGTTGGTTGTTATTCCTAATATTTACTCAATAATTTCCTAAATCTCCTTTTGAAAGAACCTAGGGTGTCAAAACTTATTAACTTTGTAATTTAGTGCATCCAGAGGGTGACTTAGCTCTGTAGTAAAGTTTAGGAATAGGGTATATTAACCAAGACTAATTCTAAATAGGTTAATTCTACCTATTACTTCATAATACTCCTTTATAGTCTATCTTTACATTCATCATCCCAAATTAATATTCTTTTATCCAAATTTAATTCTGCCACTTCCTACATCTCAAATTATCCTAATTACAGGTGTTACAACTTTAGAATTCCAAGAAAAATCATTAAAAATTAGATCTGGGCCCGAATTACAAAATCTGGAAATTCTGACAGAGATCGCTCGACTGGGAGCTCGAGCAGCCTGTTGGGCATCCATTACTAAGTAAATTTCTACTTAGCCGCTCGCTATAGCACTCGAGCGGTCAACCAAGCATTGGGTTTCAAGTTCTATTTTAATTCTATTTCAAAATACATAGGCGAGGCACCTGTAATTGCGCTCGAGTGGCCACTTAGGCGCTCGGCGAATTTTCACTATTTTTCTGGGTTTTCTGATTTCTGAAGTAGTCAATAATGTTTATAATTTTAAATTGTTTATAATCATCTCATATTCATTCTAAATTACTTCTAAGACAATCCTAACCTATTTCCAGTAATTATAAGTTGATCTAAGATTTTACTAAATTAAATCTCTTATAAACAACACTTTTCTAGATTCTTTATAAGAGTATGAAAGCAAAAACCAACTTATAAATCTCTCAACTTTTCAAACCAAAATCTGAATCAAAACCCAACATGATAAAACATCGAAACCACACAAAAATTATGCAATTTCTCCAGTTTCAAAGGGTTTGCTACTTGCCTTAACATATGAACTCATTCTTCCAAGAAATCTGATCATCCACTGATTTTCTGAGCTTGATCGCACCACTTTATACATCTCCAAATCAAATCTCCACCGTCTAGATTGAAGTTCTACGAGTGAAGATCATAACCACCAAGTTTGAAGTTGATCCAATGCTGGATTTTTCTAGATCTCCGTTCGAACATGGTTGGTCGACCATTTGCAGCACTCCTCCTTCATGAAACCCTTTTTTCTCCTTTCTATTCCTCTTCCTCTTTTTCTCTAGATCTAGGCACGAAATTTCCCTCTTTTCTTCTCCTCATTATTGACTTATTGAAACCCTAAACCTTCCCTTTTATAGGCTCACCTAATAAGTAACCCTAATAGGTTTGTTCCCACTTCTAATTTAGAACCCTTTTCCTCCTTTACCCCTCTTCCTAATCATTTTCCCTTAAACTTTACTCTTAAAGAATATTCTAATTAATTTTCGTGCTAATTCCCATCCCTATTTTTAAATATTAACTAAACATTTAATATCCTCCCATATTACCAAAATTAAGGACCCTAAATAATATAGTTACCATTAAGTCCTTATTCCTTCTTTTGAACCTTAAATTCATTATTTTAAATCCAACTAAACTAAAATTTGGTCTAGTTAAGTTTCTTAAATTAATAATTAATTATTTTATTCTTTTCATAAATTTGACTAATTAGAAATGACCAAAATACCCTTTTCTTTAATTTCCTTACTTAATCATTAAATTTCTTCACAATTCCTCAAATTATATTATTATTATTATTTCTTTTCATAACTTGAAATTTTAAAACCTAAATATTAGTTCTTCAAATTCTCTTTTATAATATAAATTAGATTCCTATACTTGGTTCCTATTTTTCCTTTCTAATTTATCTTCACTTCTAAATCCCTCTGGTTTTTATTAATTATCTATTTATTTATGTGTTTTACTTTAGGAAAACCCAGGGTTTTATACTGCTTCTTCTTAATGTTCCTTGGCCATGGAGGAAAGGTAAGGATCATGCCTTCATCATTTTCTTCATGCCTTGAAGGCTTGATCACGTACATACAAACGGGAGAAATAGGAGGTGTTTCCTTCATCATTTTCTTTTGATTAACTAAGTCTCTTTTGGAGTCTAAAAGAAGGAAGGATTTAAGCCATAAAGTTGTCATGGTTGGATCATTTCTTTTTATGTTTCCTTTATTCTATCTATTCCGGATCAAATGTAATCCCCATTATCCCTTCTTAGGTTTCATTTTACCAAGTGTTTTATTCTTTCTTGAATTGGGTTACATGTAAGAATATATGCATACTTTGCATGAATGCACACACCTTCACTTGACTACTATTTGTGCTCACTTTTCATGCTAACACACACCACTTCACATGTTCCATTCCCTTAGCATGATTATCTTTTTTATTGTTGTGTATACATGCATGGTTTGGCCAAGACTCAATCATAGGCCTTTCAGGCCCTAGCCTCTCTCTACTCTCCATTTGGTACAAATCACCTAGTAAATAGGTTTAATAAGCTTAAAATCAAGTTGGAAAACCGCTGTGGGTCAACACAATGACCCACAAACTGTTTCAGACTAACCAAGAAAAGGGGGACCCCCGAAACCCTCCTGGAAAACCAAAATCTCTGCTCTCAGTAAGCAGCCACATACTTAGAGCGGTTCTACTTCAACCGTATAACACATACTGTTATATCTGAACTGTATGATATATACGGTTGCCCACTGAGACTTGCAGATTTTGGATTTTTTGATCTAAACAAGATAAAAATCAATCCTTAAACTATGCTACTGAACCAGCAGGGTCTCTGGATGACCAAAGACCCCCCCCCCCCTTTTGGGACTTAGGCCTTACCCAAGGCCCAATATTGAACCCATGATGGCCTTCCAATGGGGCCCACACCCTCTTTACCTACCCAAAGTCCACCCTATGTGGATTTCAATCTACTTGGACTATCTGTGGCCATCCCCAGGCCCATAGATCCCTTAAGAAACCTTAAAGGAATCAACCTAAATCCTTTTCCACCCTTGAAATATCTCAAACCAAACACACCTAATCCTAAAGGGTGCCATCTTATGTGATCACACCAAACGGGACTTAGGCCTCCCTTGGGCCTAATTTGGTAACCTGTGGGACTTACAATGGGGCCCACATACTAGACAAATATCACTTTAAGCTAAGGAAAATAAAATCAGATAAAAAGGACTTATGTAAAACCCCGTCCCAAATTATACCTTAATTATTAAGCTTAATTATTTAAAGTGTGATTATTAGACTAATTAAGTATTTTTGTTTGTAGACACCCCAAATTTCACAAACAATCATAAAAAATCATTATCTCCTGGAAAGCCAGCACAGAAATTGAAGAAAATAAACTTTTACCTGTATCCGGATACTCATACCGGATACATGTGAGCCTTAGTGTATCCGGTACCATGTACCGGATACCTTAAGGCCCTTTTTTATCCAGTCTGATATACCGGATACTTTAAGTTTGCTCAAAATTAGGGTTTTCCGAGAGAAATCACTTGTTACCATCATGTCCCTCATTAAATGAGGGGAAATCTCGGAAATAACCTTAGGGTTAAGGTTGGGGGGGTTCTAGACATTAAGTTGTGTCTACCAATGACCTTAGCCTTTGCCTATAAATAGGAGCCTCCTCCTTGAGCAAATGGCACTCAACTCTTGTTTTGAATTCTCGCAAAGAAGAACTCCAAGAGAAGAAGAAAACCGCTGCGGAATCGCCTCCCGAACTCAGGTAAGCCTCAACTTTTCTTTTTATTTTCTGTCTTTACATTCCTAGATCTAGATCTCTTCTTCTACCTTTCTGTAGTGTAAAGCCTTGTTTGTATGTGTGGAAATCCTTCCCCGGCTCAAAGTATCTCAAGACTCCCCCTAGCCGTAAAACGTGGAGGCGGGATCTAGGAGAAACGAGACTGGGGATTGACCCTAGTGCTAGAACCCATGTAGCATAAGGCCTTTTTGATTGATTGTAGACCGTTCCATATTCAAAGTACCCTTGATTATCTTGAAGAACCGTGTCTAACGAGGAGAGAGAACAGAGGGAAACGATAATGGAACGGAACCCTAGGCTATGCTAGAACCTATCTTGTTGAATCTATATGCATGATCTTGTTTGGTTTTTTTACACTTGCACATACATATCACTATTTTGGCGGGATAGGCTCATATTTGGGGTTTATTACATTCATTGTGATAAATCTCAAATAAATGGCCTCAATCAATTCTGGAATGCCTTTTTGATGATTTTTAAAGTATTTGTGTTCATCTTGCACGAATCACACATTTTTATCAATTTTCGGATTTGGTTTTACTCAAAAATGGCTTAGCTTGACAGCACCTGTACCCTTACTTCGGACGCCCATAACTTCATCATCCGGATGAATTTTGGGGCGATTCCAGAACCATGGGAAAGGTGAGGCTGTCTAGTTTATGTCCACAAAATTTCACAAATTTCTATCTAGCGGATTTTTGACATCTCTCTGTCGAAGTTGAGTGGACAGTTCAGGTTCATGTACAGAACTTGTCACTTCGATGGACCGCCATGTGTTCGTTTTAAGTCCGATTCGAGTGATTTTTATTTCTGAGTACTCCTTTATGAGTCTACTTTCAAATCCAGTTGGTTTCATAATTTTTGGATTCCATTTGAATTATTGGTAGCCGATTTACTCATAACTGTTCATTTGTACTTTTCTGGGTAAATCTGTGATCTTCGGGGCCTGTTCGGGAGACCACCCAGGGCACATCCGAAGGGGATTTTTGTATGAGGCTAGTTTCTTTTGAAAGATGGCCATACAAACTTCAATCACACCAAATTTCGTGGATTTTTATGTAGTGGATTTTTCTAGACAATTTTCCAAAGTTGCCCACTTACCACTTTTAAAAATCCCCAGCAGCAATTTCAAAGGAGCATAACTCCTAGATTTTTCATCGGAATGAAGTGAAATTTTGCATGAGACTCTTATTTACCCTAATTTTCAAATGGATTTGTTTTGGTTCAATTTAGAATTGGATTTGAATGATTTCAAGGCAAATGACATACTTTTTACCGAATTTTCCGGATTTGATTTAACTTGGTTTTGAGCAACTTGTGCTTTGATTTCCATCTTTTGAGATATTCCAGAAATGATATTGACATAAGAGAGGATCTAAAATCCATTTAGATCTTCATGTGAAAATATCATACATTAGTCCTTTTTCAAGGTTTTCTATGATTTTAGCAAGCTTTCTATTTTTTTGCATGAACATACACTTGGCAACTACTTCGTGTGGAAGAATGGGGGTGCCTAACACCTTCCCCCATTCATAATCTAATCCCCTTACCCATCTCTGGATTTGATTTTCAAGTATGGTTATTTTTATCCTAGAATTTGTCTTTTGGCTATTTTTGCTTATTTTTGAACTCTTTGGTGTCCATTCTCACCCCAAAATCATGAATGGTGGCGACTCTCCCGTTTTTGCGTCGATCCCCGTGTGTTGACGGAGGGATGATCACACCGGTGATTTTCCCATGTCTCACAACTGGCGACTCTGCTGGGGACTTGTGGATTTAAGCCATTTTTGTGTATTTTTTCATGTTTTTCTCTACTTTTGAATGCTTGCTATTTTTGTTTACTTCATTTGTGCATATTGTTATATTTCAAATCAGATTAGGATGCTTAGGAATTTATATGGATCAAAAGCATGTATGTGTGGCTTGATGTTGGCTAGAAATGTGTCTAGAAGAAGCCTATTTTGAAACATGATTTGGATGTGTTTTGTGATAACATGCTCTGATTTAAGTTGTTATGCCATGAAAAAGAAATTTTCGAAATCTGGAAATTTGGTGTAAATTTTGAGTATTCAAGCATGTTTCCCATGAATAATGCTTTTTGTGCTTAATGGTTGTTTTATGCCATGATTTGGACTTGGGGGTATGGGATGACATGAGTTGAGCATGAAAACAATGAAAAAAAAAATCTGAAATGCTTGGTGGGAATTTTGGGGATTTTCAAGCATATGTTTCCCAAGCTAAAAGCTTTTTATGTCATATTGTTAGCTTCTGGGTTTTAGGCTTGGATTTGGGCATAAAACAATGTCACTTGAGCATCCAATTGAAAAAAAAAATCTGGAAATTTTAGTGTATCTTGGGGTGATTTCAAGCATGTTTTACCTCATTGAAACACTTTTGAACCATGTCAAGTAGTGCTAAAAGTTTAGGCTCCAATTTGGGTAGAAATGGTACACTTTGAGCATGAAATCTAGAATGTTAGGAATGCTTGTGGGTTTCAAGCATGCTTACATGATTTAATTGTTGTTTGTACAAATAACATATTTTGTATACCACTTTTTGGGCATGTAATATTTTTTGTGCATATTTAGTTGTTTTGGTGCTTGCTTGCTTGTATTTAGCTTCATTATTTTTGTCATATGTACCTTGGCTTGAAATTGAATGCATGGCTACGAAAAAGAGTGGCAAGGGGCTGGGACGTTGTGAATGTTACCACAATTTAAAATTGCACTTGAGCACTTGAAACAATTTGCACAGCCTACCCTTTACCTATTAGGAAGTTGAACCATGAATGTGTGTAGCTTGGCGCACCGAGGTCGTGACTTCGGAAAGCGAAAGTGAAAACATTTACCTTAGAATTTGAGTCAATGATGTGATGACAATGGGATCTGTGATTCGATTCCGGGCATCACTAGACTTGAGTTCTAAGTTGCCAATTAAGCCAAAACCCAAAAACCATATGCTTGAAGGTGGAGAAACACGTTTTCGGCTAAAAGCACACAATTGCGTTTGGGGAATTGGGTGTAAATGTGGGAAGGCCGTTTGCATGTTTTACAGGCCAAGGTATAATGTGAATACCATATTGAATGAAGATAATACAAGGTGGCAAGGTAAAGCCATGTTCTTTTCCTAAATTTAGGGAATTTTGCAAGTATGATGTCCAAGCCCAATTTGGGGCAAGTTTTGAAGGTCAAATTAAGGTGAACATCAATTGGGAATGAAAAAAAAAACTAATCAGGTGAAAAAATGAGTCAAAAAGGGCCATTTCGGCAATAACCGGCAACCCAGGCCGGTTAATAACAACTCTATTCATATCCAGTATGTATTTCCGGATACAAAGGCATATGCGTGTATCCGGTTAGGGTGACCGGATACAATAAGGCATATTCTTATCCGGTATATTATACCGGATACGTTCAAAAAATGCACAAATTGGCTGTTCAGCCCAAATTTTCAGAATAAAATGCCTAAAACACTGTGGATAATCCTTAGGCACCCCGAAAAGAACATAAGAAATGTTCCCAAAAATACAAAATCAAAAAAAAATACAAAAAAAAAAAACAAAAAAGAATAAAATAAAATATTCTTTCAGGATTTAACCTAAGTTTAAAAATCAAAGAGGAAACCAAGGTGTCATATTTTTTGACACCAACTCAACTCAAACATGTGTCAGTCAAACTTTGGAACTTGAAAACTGAGAAAATTCAGCAAATTTGAAGAAAAAAAATAAAAAAAAGAAACCTTTGGTTGGTTATTTTTATCAATCAAATCAAAACATTTGTGGGATACTTGGAAGCCCTAAAATATTCCAAGAAACCTTTGGTTGATTATTTTTATCAATCAAATCAAAACATTTGTGGGATACTTGGAAGCCCTAGAATATTCCAAGAAACCTTTGGTTGGTTATTTTTATCAATCAAATCAAAACATTTGTGGGATACTTGGAAGCCCTAGAATATTCCAAGAAACCTTTGGTTAGTTATTTTTATCAATCAAATCAAAACATTTGTGGGACACTTGGAAGCCCTAGAATATTCCAAGAAACCTTTGGTTGGTTATTTTTATCAATCAAATCAAAACATTTGTGGGATACTTGGAAGCCCTAGAACATTCCAAGAAACCTTTGGTTGGTTATTTTTATCAATCAAATCAAAACATTTGTGGGACACTTGGAAGCCCTAGAATATTCCAAGAAACCTTGGTTGGTTATTTTTATCAATCAAATCAAAAAATTTTGGGACCCTTGGAAGCCCTAGAATATTCCAACACAAAATCAAAACAACAAAAAAAAACAAAAAAAAAACACAAAAAAATCTGGATTGGTGTTCACTTAACCTACTGGTTTACATGTATAGGGGCGTGACTCAAGTTAAATGGAAGCTAACATGTTCTGTTCATTTTTTCCTCAGGTACATTTACTTTCAACCCAGGTGCACTTATTTGCAGTCATTGCTCCCGTGACCAGATCCAAAGCAAGAGCCATGAATATTGAAGAGAACCAAGCCCAAGCTACTGTCCCCGCTCAGGACTTTACTCAGTTGCAGGAGCAAGTGGCCGGTCTGGCCAAAATGCTGGGAGACTTACTGGCAGCTCAGGCCCAGCAGGCCCAAGCCCAAAATCAGGCGTCGACTTCTCATCCGGCACCGCCACCTCAGGCCTATATTCCGCCTCCGGCTCAGCCCATGCCTGAGCCCATTTCTGAACCAGTCCCTGAGCCCATTCTGATCAGGGAAAATACAGTAGAGTCTGAGAAAGAACTGGGAAAAGAAAAGGCTAGGGATGAGATGGAAAAGAAAATGCTGCTCAGGATAGAACGAATCCAGGCAGAACTGAAGGAGGTGAAGGGGGGAAGCAGCCATGGAGGCACCACCTTTGAGGACCTGTGCATGTACCCGGATGTATGTCTACCGACTAAGTTCAGGTGCCCAGACTTCGACAAATTTGATGGCACGGGCTGCCCATTAAGCCATTTGAAACTATACTGCGGGGCCCTATGCCAATTTGGCCGGGATGATGGCATACTGATCCAGCTCTTCCAGAGGAGTCTGACCGGGTCAGCCCTTCGGTGGTTCGCTACAGTGGACCATGGAAGGATCAGGAGGTGGAAGGACCTAGCCGACGCTTTCCTGGACCAATACAAGTTCAACTCTGAGATCGTGCCGGACCAGTACGACATGATGAGGATGACAAAGGGGAAAGATGAACCAGTACGGCAGTACGCCAAGAGATGGAGAGAGGCCGCCTCCCAGGTCAGGCCATCTATGCAAGAGCCGGAGATGATCTCCACATTTATGGGCACACTGGGCCAGCCATTCTACAACCATCTGGTGGGTCAGATCACCACCAACTTTGCTGCCTTGGTACAAGTGGCGGACCGGATCGAGGAAGGGGTCAGGTCAGGAAGGCTGATAGACTACTCTACTTTGACTGGGCAGTCTGATTCCTCTGCCTCCATGGCCCAGAAGAAAGGGGCCGGATTTAAAAAGACGGGGGCCCGAAAAGAAGGGGAGGTGAACCTAGTCCAGGCTCCTCCAGCCAAGAAGCCACTTCACATCAACATCTCTGCACCCCAACAGGCCCAGCAGTCGTACCAGACCCCGCTGAATGTCAACTTCTCTCCCTCTGTGCCAGCTAACACAAGGAGGACTTTTTCCAAGGAAGAGAGGGAGGCCTGGTTCACAGCAAGGAAGAACCAAGTCTTCACTCCTCTCCCGATATCTCTGTCCCAACTACTGCCAACCCTGCTGAAAGGGGAATACTTGACTCTGAAGGAGCCTAACCCAAATGCCCCGAAGGGGAGGAATTTTGATCCGGCAGCCACCTGTGACTTCCACATGGGTGCACCAGGGCACTCTACAGATAACTGCTGGGTATTGAAGCATGCGGTCCAGGACCTGTTGGACCAGAAGGCTTTGGTCTTTAACACTGCTGCACCCGCCCCGTCAGGAAATGATATTGGGCAGAACCCTCTGCCGTACCACAATGGGGCAGGCCCATCCAACTCCATCACTGCCATATCCACCACGAGAAGGGCCTTTGACCCATCTCAGCTTATAGCCCCTGTGGGGACTACAGTCCAGGTCCGATTTTTCCCAGAAGAGGAAGAAGAGGAGATCAACATGGTCTCCCAAAAAAACAATACAGCTGCTGAGGACATAAGTTCCTCTTTAAACCGGGTCTCATCTCTTATGACCCAGATGAATACTGCAAGGCCCACATTAGTCTTCAATTGCAGTCCACCCATTTATTCACCATCCAAGCCGTCTAAGGCTCCACTGGTCATCAACCTTGACCCTACCACTGCTTCCATCACTTCTTCTGTCCCCACAAATTCCAAACTTCAACCCTTGGTTGTAAATGTGCAGCCAGCCCATACTATCCCTAAACCGGCCCATACATCCGGGTCCAAACTCCAGCCATTAGTGGTTAACATCCCTAAACTAGCCTATTCTGAGGCCGCTGTACCATGGAATTACAGCGAGGGAATCACGGCTACGGTTCCAGTGGTTAGAAACCCGAACCAGGAGGAGGTGAACCTCATGACGAGGTCAGGGAGATGTGCAGGGGGTGAAGAGAAAGAAAAAGAGACAGAAGTAGAAAAAGAAAAAAAAGAAAATGAAGAAAAAAGAAAACAGAAAGAAAAAAACAAAGTGGGAGAAGACACCCCCCAGGGTGCAGAAAATGAGGCAGCCGACCTCATAAAAATAATTAAAAAAAGTGAATTCAATCTTGTGGATCAGCTGAACAAGGTCCCGGCCCAGATTTCAATACTGGGCCTTTTGCTGAATTCCGAAAAGCATAGGGATGCATTGTTAAGGGTGCTACAGAGTGCACACGTATCCCAGACCATTGATCCAGACCAGCTTGGCAAAATGGTTGGTCAGATCTTGTCACATAATGTGATAAGTTTCTCAGAGGGTGAGATCAGCCCAGGTGGGTGTTATCATGTGGACCCTTTGCACATCACTGTGCTTTGTAAGGGCTGCATGATTGCACGGGTTTTAATTGACAACGGGTCGGCATTAAACGTTTGCCCGTTAATCACTTTTACCAAGCTGGGTCTGGACCAGTCAAGGATCAAACGAAATGGGCGGATAGTTAGGGCTTTTGATAGCTCCAAGACCCACTCCCTAGGGGAGATTGAACTGCCGGTCACAATTGGGCCGAATATCTTTAACATCACATTTGAGGTGATGGATATACCCGCAGCCTTCAATCTGCTCCTAGGAAAGCCGTGGATACATTCAGCTAGGGCAATACCATCAACGCTCCACCAAAGAGTGAAGTACATAAGAGGGCAAAGGGTGATAACAGTCCTAGCCGAAGACTTGGTGCCGCCCATCGTGTCACCTGATGTACCCTTGATCAATGTGGACCTAACTGTCGACAAGATTGCATTCCATTCATTCCAATTTGAGGCGGTCAATTACATACCTGGGAGGTGTGAGAAAAAGAAGGAAAAGGGGACCACTGCAGAAAAAATGGTCAAGAAAGTGATGGAGAAATACCACTTTCACCCAGGGAAAGGCCTGGGGATCAATCTGCAGGGGATGGTGGAGCCAATCACGACTAAGAAACTAGTCCCAAGGGTAGGGTTGGGCTTCAAGCCCAGAGGTTGGAGGAGAATGAAGCATGAAGAAGGGGAGAACAGAAGCAAAGGAAAACTCCCGCATCTAAGGGTGAACTTTCCAAAAGCCTCCTATATAATCCAAATTTCTCCTCCCATGGACCAATCCAAACCCCCATACTGAAATATCAACCCATTTCAAAAGCCTTTGGTTTCGGCCCTACAACCCTATAACCCATCTCCAATATTGGGAGCAGCAGATGGGCCTGGGCCACAGCCCGAGCAGCAGTCAGACTATTCTGAGGATGTTGGGGCCTTCTTCGCCATGACTGAAGGCGAAAAGACAGGGGCGGACATAGAACTGCCGTTTATTGACTGGGCCGCAGTAAAGATTCCAGACAAGGTCATTTCTGGACTGGGCCCCGAAGCAAAAAAAGGCAATACCCACCCGGTGATGATGGCATCGGATGCTGGACTTGAGGAGCAGGCTTTACCTATTTCCCCTGCTCCCCAAAATTTTGTATTAAACAATTGGGAGGAAACTCCCCTTACCTTTGAAGCAGCGTTAGTTCGGCAAACTGACGCGGCTTCCAAAAAAAAACTCCAATAGTGGATTGCCATTTCCCTGAAGGTTCTAATGGGCCTTCGTCTTCAGGGGAATTATGTTTAGAAGGCCCACAAAAAACCCAAAAAGATTTTTCTATTTTTTCTAGAAAATTTAATTTTTTCAAAAAGGTCCAAACCACTTATGAGCCATATAATCAGACCGAATTGGACCAGGTTGAATATGACTTCGACCTTGAGCTCGACTTTGATCTCATGGGGGTCGAAGAAGAGACCGAGGTCGAAGAAGAAGACGTTCCAAAAGAAATTGAATACCAATTAGAACGTCATGAAAAGGGGGTCCAACCTAATATTGAGGAGACCATATCCATAAATCTTGGGACCGAAGAGGACCCAAAAATTGTGAAAGTCAGGTCATGCTTGTCTGATGTGCAGAAAAATGAAATGTCACAGTTCTTGGCAGATTACAAGGATGTGTTTGCTTGGTCGTATCGGGACATGCCGGGGTTGGACACTGACATGGTGGTGCACAAGTTGCCAATTTTGCCAGGGATTAAGCCGATTAAGCAGAAGCTGAGAAGATTGAAGCCGGAATGGACCTTGAAGGTCAAGGACGAAGTGGTCAAACAATTTCAAGCCGGATTTTTGGCAGTCTCTACGTACCCAGAGTGGCTCGCGAACATAGTGCCGGTACCAAAGAAGGACGGGAAGGTCCGAATGTGCGTGGACTATAGAGACTTGAACAGGGCAAGCCCAAAGGACGATTTTCCGCTTCCACACATCGACATTTTGGTCGATAATACTACGGTACATAGCCTGTTTTCTTTCATGGATGGGTTCTCAGGATATAATCAGATCAAGATGGCTAAGGAGGATCAAGAAAAAACAGCATTTATCACACTTTGGGGCACATTCCACTATACAGTCATGCCGTTTGGGCTTAAAAACGCTGGGGCAACATACCAGCGGGCCATGACTACACTATTCCATGACATGATCCACAAAGAGATGGAGGTCTACGTGGATGATATGATTGCCAAATCATGCAAAGAGGAGGACCACTTGATCAATCTGAAGAAAGTGTTTGATCGGCTCAGGAAGTACAGTCTACGGCTTAACCCAGCTAAGTGCGTCTTTGGGGCTACATCAGGGAAGTTATTGGGATTTATAGTGAGCAGAAGAGGAATTGAAATTGACCCGGCTAAAGCCAAGGCCATTATTGAAATGCCAGCACCCAGAACCGAGAAGGAGGTTCGTGGTTTTCTCGGGAGGATTCAGTACATAAGCCGGTTCATAGCACAGCTCACTGCTATCTGTGAACCAATTTTCAAACTTTTGAGGAAAGATAACCCGACGGTCTGGAATGAGGATTGCCAGCAGGCATTTGACACAATAAAGAGGTATTTACTGAACCCACCGGTACTAGTGCCACCAACTCCAGGAAGGCCACTGATCCTGTACTTGTCAGTGTTGGAAACGTCGATGGGATGTGTCTTAGTGCAGCATGATGAGACTGGCAGAAAAGAAAGGGCAATTTACTATCTGAGTAAAAAATTCACGGAATATGAAGCCAAATACTCACCATTGGAAAAGACTTGTTGTGCTCTAGTGTGGGCCACTCAGAGGCTAAGGCATTATTTCCTTAGTCACTCCACACTATTGATATCCCGGATGGACCCGCTGAAATATTTATTTGAGAAACCGGCACTGACTGGCAGAACGGCAAAGTGGCAACTGCTACTGTCTGAGTTTGACCTCACATACATCACCCAGAAGGCAATCAAGGGTCAAGCCATAGCTGATCACCTGGCTGCACATCCTCTGCCAGAATATCAACCCTTGAAGACCAACTTCCCAGATGAGGCAATTCTGTACACTGAAAAGGAGGACAGTGAGAGTTCTTGGCAGATGTTCTTTGATGGGGCCACCAACATGAATGGGAACGGAATAGGGGCAGTCTTGGTTAAACCAGATGGTTCACACATCCCGATTGCAGTAAAGCTGAGATTCCAGTGCACCAATAATATCGCAGAATATGAAGCATGCATAATTGGGTTGCAAGCCGCCATGGATCATGAAGTAGAGGAACTTGACGTATACGGGGATTCGAGTCTTATCATCTTCCAAACAACTGGTGAGTGGAAAACTAAGGATCACAAATTGATCCCCTATCACCAGTATTTGGAAGAAATAAGCACAAATTTCACTCGAATTTCCTTCAACTATATGCCAAGGGCCAAGAATCAGTTTGCAGATGCTCTAGCAACCTTGGCTTCAATGGTCAGCATACCAGAAGGAGTAGACATCAGACCGCTGGAAATTGAGGTCCGAGATGAACCGGCTTACTGTCTCGTTCTAGAGGGAGCACCAGAAGAAGAAGCACCATGGTTTCAAGATATCAACAATTTCTTGAATAATCGGAGTCTGCCAGAGAATGCCACTGCTACTGAGAAGAGGACAATACAGAGATTGGCTGGTCAATTTCTACTAAGTGGTGGACATGTGTACAAGAGGTCGCATAACGACATTCTGCTAAGATGTGTTGCCAAGGCTGAATCAGAAAGGCTGATCGAGACCGTACATGGAGGAGTCTGCGGGCCCCATATGAGTGGGCACATGTTGGCAAAGAAGATCCTGAGGCTGGGATATTACTGGACGACTATGGAGCATGATTGCTGTATACATGTCAGGAGGTGCCACCAATGCCAAATCTATGCAGATAACAAGCATGCACCCCCAGGTGAGCTGCACAACATGACATCACCCTGGCCCTTCTCTATGTGGGGCATAGATGTCATTGGCATGATCTTCCCTAAAGCATCGAACGGACACAGATTCATCTTGGTGGCAATTGA
This sequence comes from Buxus sempervirens, assembly GCA_947561395.2. Taxonomy (NCBI): domain Eukaryota; kingdom Viridiplantae; phylum Streptophyta; class Magnoliopsida; order Buxales; family Buxaceae; genus Buxus; species Buxus sempervirens. The sequence goes on from OX387182.1 coordinate 28,169,660, forward strand.
TTATTTCACTAAGTGGGTGGAAGCAACATCATATGCAAATATCACAAGCAACCATGTGATCAAATTTTTGAAGCACAATATCATTTGTCGCTATGGACTGCCAAAGTCCATAGTATCAGACAACGCTTCAAATATTAAAAACAAGGACATGAAGGAAATGTGTGAGCAGTTTTAGATCACCCACCATAAGTCAGCTCCGTACAGGCCAAAGATGAACGGGGCAGTAGAGGCAGCAAATAAAAATATAAAGAAAATCATTCAGAAGATGGTAGTGAGTTACAAGGATTGGCATGAAATGCTACCACTTGCTCTACATGCCTACAGAACCTCGATCCGGACTTCAACTGGGGCAACCCCATACTCCCTAGTCTATGGGATGGAAGCAGTCTTGCCCGTGGAAGTAGAGATCCCCTCACTCCGAGTTCTCATGGAAGCAGAACTAGAAGAAGCCGAATGGGTCCAGTCGAGACATGATCAACTTAACCTGATAGAAGAAAAGCGGTTAAAAGCGCTTTGCCATGGACAGTTGTACCAGAAGAGAATGGCCCGGGCTTACAATAAGAACCCAGAACTTTCCAAGAAGGAAACTTAGTGCTAAAAAAAATCTTACCATTTTTGGAAGATCCTCGTGGTAAGTTCAAGCCCAATTGGGAAGGCCCATATGTCGTCAAGAAAGTCCTATCAGGGGGAGCACTCATCTTAACAGAAATGGATGGGTCAGATTTTCCTGAGCCCATTAACTCTGATGCGGTAAAAAGGTATTTCCCTTGAGTGAATATTTCTAGGAAATGATCCGAGGCCATTTTTCTTTATTTTCTTCAAAATTCAAATCACTAGTCTAGCCAAATTGAGCCGGTTCATTTCTTTGATAAACCCAAACCGGATTTACAGTCAAATTGGGGCAAAATCAATTGGGGCAAAAGTGAGGAAAGAAAAAGAAAAAGAGAGGAAAAGCAATGGAAATGGCAAATGAAAGCCAAGTGTGAAAAAAGATGCAAAAAATGCAATTTGGGGAAAAATGGGTAAATTTATCATAACTGTAAGTCCGGTTGACCTATTTCCACCTTTGAAATTTTTGGGCCTTTAATACCTTTTCTTTCATAAACTGAGCCTAGCCTTTATTTTGTCCTATTTTTAAGCCCTCGGTGATCTTAGCTTGTTCATTCAAATATCAGAGTAAGATGGGTGATGACGGAATTCAGAAGCCGGCCCTAGTGAAAACCGTAACTGGCGCTATGGGCAATATTGGCAAAAAGGCAAAAAGAAAAAAAATAAGAAAAATGAAAGAAAATCAGAGGTTGAGTTGATCATGGGGATCTGAGCCTTAAGGAAAGTTGGCATGAACAGAATGGGGCAGTTTTGGCAGTTGGGGATGACTCTAAAGGTCCTAAGATGGACGGTTCTGATCCCTCAGTATTTTGTGGACTACCATTTTCATTATTTAACCTGGTTTTAATTCCTTTAATTATAGGTGATTAAGTGCATGGACCAAATTTCAAAAAATACAAAAAAAAATATAAAAAAGGAAAAATTATACTTTGGCCAGTGATGAGAAATCAAATACGTTTCATAAAACCTTTGTTTTTACAAGCATCTGAGCATTCTGAGGCCAATAATATAAAAATTTTATTTTGAATTGAATACTTTGGCTTTTCACTATTGGAGTTCAATTTCGCACAAAGGTATGAAAGAAAAATGTGCAGGAAATAAAGCTAATATCTGTCCCCTAGCCGCTCCTCAAGCTCCCGAATCCGAGCAGCCTGAGCCGCGATAACCCCAGAAGCCCCCTCTGCAGCGGGATCACTCAAGAAGGAAATGACCTCATCTGAAAGGGCCTGCCTGATCCGCATACTCCTAAGGCTGGCCAAAGTATCCTGGTACTTCTGCCGGATCATACGGACCTCGAAGCGACGGGCCTGCCTTTGCTCCTCCAGCTTCTCTTCCACGGCAATACGGCGTGAGATCTGCTCCTCAAGCTGCCTCTCCAGATAAGTGCCCTGTATCCTAAGCTCCTGGGCCTCTCGTACCCATATCTGCTGAAGCCGCTTATAAGAAGCCCACTCAGACTCTAGAATGTCCTCATAGGTGGGAGCCAAGACTACAGGAGGATTTTCGGGTACTGGTGCCTGACTCTGTATCTGCTCCTTAATCCAGAAAAGATAATCCTTCACATGGGCTTCTGAGAAGACCGGGCCACGCATAAAGCGAACATAGGACCACTCCCTCATCAACCAGGTATTCAGCTTCATGGTATCTGGAGAAAGGGGCCCAAGACGATCCTCATACCCACTTGGGATGATAATCCCCTGGGTCGCTCGGAACTGACGAAGGACCCGCAGAGGAAGATAAAGCACTGCATGTCTCAGGCCAGCCAGAATCAGAAAGTTGCGGTCTCGGAAGCTAATCACCGTCTCCACATTAGGCTGATAAGTACCAGGCCATCTCACCTGGTCATCCTGAAGCGAGCCCAAGAAAGTGAACCAGCCCTGTTTGCCCCCTGGAATATCAGGGCACCCTCTGTTGCTCATCAAGAGGGGGACTTTTAGACTCGGGAAGAAGTGTCGATTGATCTCTTCAATCTGGCTCAAATGATCAAGTAGCCAAAGCTGCAAAGGAAGAGAGATATGTCAGCACATTGTAAAAAAAAAAAAAAAAATTTTTTTACCTGCAGGATCTGGGCACATGCTAGGAAGCGTTTCGACTTCCTATTGTAGCAGTCGGTCAAGGCCTGATACATCCCAGCCAAAATCATAGGGGCCAACCTCTCCCGCTCCCTAACCTGGCATATCACTGAGATCAAGGCCAAGTCCACCTCGTCATCCTCCCGTGGGAAAAGTAACTGGTTGACCACAATCAATGTCAAGGCGTTGAACCGGGCCTCCTTATCTTCCCCCCTCAAAAGCTTCTCAGTCAAAAAGGCCTTAGATAGGGTTAAAAAGGTGTCAGAATCCCCCAAGTCCTTCTTCCCTATGCCCAAGAATGTAGAAGCTTCCTTTTTGTAACTGGGCCTAAGAGGTGGATTCACCACCTTCTCATCAAACCTCAAGCCCAGGATGGTTTCCACCTCCTCAATGGTTGGGGTCATCTCATGGTTCCCGAAACGGAACAAGTTGAGGTCAGGAACCCAATGACCAATCATGGCCTCTATAATCTCCCACCTGAAGGGAACCTTGGGAATAAGCAGGATGTGGCCTAGATTAGTAGTACCCCATCTCCTCTCCTCATCTAGGGTCATAGAGTTAACCCACCTTGTGTAAAAGGAATCCACAGGGTTGTACCTAGTGAGATTTGGGGGTTTTGATCTAAAAGGTTGTTTTGCAGGGGAGGCAGTGTGGACAGATAGTAATGGGGCAGAAAATGATCCGGATTCCATTGGATGTGATGGGAGCAAGCTAGAACTCAAGAGGAGGAAGAAAAAGGCGAAAAAGGGGGTTTCTAAACTCAAAAACTCGGAAAAAATGCTCAAATCCCGAGGCTGGTTGCATTTATAGCATCTTTTAACGTATCCGGTAACTCAGACCGGATACAAAAGGCTTTATTAATATCCGGATAAGTATACCGGATACAAAGGATGCCATGAGTATCCGGTACAACATACCGGATACAAAGACCAATCAATGTATCCGGTATGTCAGACCGGATACAAAGAAAAACAGCAAAAAAAAAGAGCTAAGGATGAAAAATCCGAAATTTTTTACCTGTTTTACCTGTGTACAAGTCATAATTGCATAAAATTGAGAGCAAAAGATGTGCAAGACAAGATAAAATGAATAAAAAGTTTTTTTCATATATATATATGCAAGTTTTTTTACAAGGAATGATGAGATCAATACATGAAAAGAAAAAATCCTAATCTACTACTCCTGTGCAGGATCATCCATGCGTCCTCGGCCGCGTCCACCTCTACGGCCTCTCCCTCGAAGCGCTCTGCCCCTAGAGTAGGCAAGAATACGCTCGGCTGCATGGCGAGGATGCCGACCCACCACCTGCTGGAGCTGATACTCCAGGCAATACTCCTCGATGTCTGGGGGTAGAGCAGGAGTAGAATCTGGGGAGGAGACCTCCGGCTCAACAGCAACCGGCTCAACAGGACCCTTAGCCATAGTAGGCTCTGCTCCCGCAGCTCCAGAAGGCCCGGCATCAGAAGAAGGGCCAAGATCAGAAATATCTGTACCAAATGGGAAAAAATCAAGAATGGGGATTCTAAAATGAATAAAAAAGAAGAAATTAAGGAAAACATACCAGCAGGCACTATGGGATCCGGGTCCACCGGGTCAGTAGCAGGGACCTCCTCCGGCTCAGGAACCATCACTGGAGATGAAGATTCAGCAGCTGGGACATCCACAGGATCTGTAGCCTGAACAAGAGACGGGTCAGGAATGAGGAAATCAGGCTCGAAGGCAGCATCCTGATCTGGGACCGGGCCCTGCACAAGGCAAACAAGCATATCAGAATAGCAGAAATAGAAAAATGAAAGAAATGAAAATATGAGAAGGCCAGATACCTGTCTAGCCTGGAGCTCAGCAACCAAGGCCTCCAGCTCCCTGATCCGGGCATCCCGCTGGGCCACGACCACATCGTGCTCAACGATCATATCATCGATCACAGCCCGCTGGCTCTCGAACCGATCCCGGATAGTATTCAGCTCGTGTACCTGCCAACAAGAACAGAAGCAGGGTCAAAAATACATAAAGGAAGAAAAGATGAAGATATGAAAAGTACAAGACTTATTGTGTCCTCATGGATCCGGATACGGATCCCGCCAATCTCGGTCACCCCGGCACGAGTGGGTCGATCCATCAAGCATCCAATAGATACCCTCTGGAACCACTCGTCATAATCTCCGGCTACTGTGAGCCCCTCTGCATCCAGGAAATGATCGAACTGATCTACATCAAAACCTGGGAGGAGTGTGTCGGGACCCACAAGAGGAGGAGGGACGGGGATGCGAAGTGCGCTGGTGTGCTGGAAGTACAGGCGCTCAACTAAGTACATCACCCTACCAAGCCTCCCAAGGAAGCACTGGTAGGGCTGACGTCGTCGATCTCTATCGAAGGCGTCCTGTACCGCCATCTCACGAGCCACTCCAACATCCACGTCATCAAATCGGGACAGGAGGAGCTGCAAAAAAGGAAACTGTCAGGTACAGTCAAGATACAGGAAAGGAAAGAAAAGAAAAAAGATAGAGGACTTACATCAGATCGGCGGGCACGGTCTAAGTGCACCCGGGCAGTACGAGGCTGGCTCCTATCAGCATCCCGGACCTGGGCCGACCATCGCAAAGCCACTGGGAAATCTGCGACCTCAGGTACCGGGGATGGACGGAAGAAAGTCATGTAGGTGTACATGAACACCTGGTAAAAGGAAAATCGGTCAGGAAGGGATAAAGCCTAAATGAATTAACCCAGACAAATGAATTCAATACCTGTAGAATCTGCCAGAAAAACCGGCTGCTGACTCCATCACCTCTCGGAGATGCTAAGCCTCGAACTGCTCGGCACAGCCCGGCCAAGATGGTCCCATAGATGAGTCGGCCCCATGCCAGCTGACGGGTCTGACGAAGATCTCTCAAGGCGTCCAAGAAAAGTGGGCTGACACCGGTGGTATCCTCCGGGAAAAAGCAGCTCCCAAGCATCAGCAAGAATACGTGCCGGAAGATAGGCACAAAGGCAGCATCATCCACGGAAATGGTCTCGTGCCTCCTCTCAAAATGACGAGCCAGACTCTCCTGCAGCCAACTAATGGAGAGCCGGCCACTCCGCCCATCCCAAGCAGCAGGTGGCAGGGCCTGATATCCCAGAAGGAGGCCGATGTCCTCCGCAGAAGATCGCTCCAAGACAAGGGTCCGCCCCGTCAAGGGAATGCCGGTGATCATCACAAAATCCGAGGGGCGGATCCCCAGCTCCACGTCCGGCAGATGGAACGACTGAGTCTCTGGGAAATATCTCTCCATCATGGCAAAAATGAGTGGACAGTCGGCTCTGAATGATGGAATGCTGAGGAAGTGATCCAGGTGGCACCTCCCAAACTCCCACCTGAGTGCCGGGGAAAGCGACTGAGCTAACTCACTAAATCTGCCCCAGCTGCCTCGCAGATGGGAAGAATGATATGGAAGCGGCACATCTGCCCTGATGCACATGGAGGGGTGGCTATCCAAGCCACGGAGGAGCTCTGTATCATGCACAGAGGCCCTCAACTCCTCAGAAACTCCTGCCAGGGCTACAGCAACCCCCTCCTGAGCCGTATCTCTGACTCTACCTCTGCCTCTGCCACGGCCTCTCTCGCCCTCAAGGGCCTGATCGTGAACTCTGCCTCGCCCTCTGCCTCGACCACGAGCAGGTGCAACCAGGGCTAAAATTCAAGAGAAAAGTGTGAAGGTTGTGTGGGAAAGGAGAATAGAAGAAGGAAGAGAGAAAGAATTTTGAAAGCCTACCTCAGCAGAGCTCTCCCTGGAGACATCTAGCGGCTCCGACACGGTGGCGCTGGAACTCGCCTCCGTACGAGCCCGCGAAGAGGAGGGCTGATCAGCTGGGTCAGCCTCCTCTCTAACTCGGGAACGACTCCTAGCCATCTACACAGGGAAGTGTTTTATGAGTTTATCAGAAATTTTACCTTATTTTTGGTCTAGGTTTCAGTTCGTATCTTACATGGTTATTTTTCAAAATTGTCATCTGCAAAGTGTTGGGAAGTGTGGGATATTTCTGTTTTTAAAACATTTCTCCCTAACCCTAAAAGATTCCTACAAAACTTACTATTTCCTAATGTTTTGTGATTTCAAGATATGGGAAAATTAGAGGCCAAAGGATCCGAAGCAGGAATCATAGAAACTCAAATGGGCAAGACACGTGGGGAGGTCAAGAGGAAAAATTTCACAGCAAAATTTGGTGGTAAAATTGAAAATGAGCGGTCCATCAGTAATAAGCAATCAACAAGTTCAGGCATCTCAAAGAAGTGAAAAAAAATTCAGAATAGGTAATACAGTCAACAGCAACATCATGGCATAATTCGGTGGCAGGAGAAATGGGCAATTCAGTCAGAGATTACTACCATCAGAAAATCTTAGCAAAGATACAGGTTGCATGGAGAATTGACTATAGTTAACACATGCTGTTGGGAGATCCCCAGCCAAGAAGACTTTTCCTGCAAATGCTACCGGCAGGCAATCCGAATTAGAAAGAACCATAGCTCAGAATTGGCAAGAAGAAAAAAGAAGCATGGTATTCAACACAGGTAGAAATTCCTCACTGGCAGAGATTCCAATCAACTGAAGCAGAAATTAAAATATTGCAATAGCATGGATTATCAGAGGACAGCAGTAAGAAAGGCAAACAAGGATTGCCTAAAAATTTATGAGAAAAGCATGACATTACAATCAGATGCAAGTAATTGTGAGCATGGCTGAAGTTCTAAAATGCACACAAAATGTGCTACTCATTTTCGGCAAGAATTGGTTACAAAGGCTAAACCCAATAGGCAGTGATCAAGGCATATCATAGCACATGTGTAAAATCAAAGCAAAAACATGCTTGGATTCAATGAAACTAGGCAAGAAGAAAAAAAAAACCTGCTTGAATGGGTCGGATTGCCTTTACTGGTTGAGAAGCAAACAGGGGAATCCGGTTGGTGAAAAATCAGTCACAGGCAATCACCGGAGATCAGTACTCCGATGCCAAGTTGTTGAATTCGCCGAGAACTGGAAGCAATCGCCGGAGAACAATGCCCCACACCAAGTTGAGAAAATCGCCGAAAATCGGATGAGAAGGGGGCTAGGGCTTGGCAATGGCGATCACTGAAATCAAGAGGTGGTCGCCGGCGTCAATAGGGGCCACCGGAGCTCAGGGGATCGCCGGAGAAGAAGGGAGCAATCGTCGGGGACGAGGACGAAAGCCTGGAGCCGGTCTGAGTTATCGGAGAATGAAGAAAAGAAATGAAAAGTCGGGGTCACGCGCGACTTAAGTAAATCTGGGAGATCCGGATACTCAGGCCGGATACAAACAAGGCCAAGTCTATCCGGATACACCTACCGGATACCAAAGAAAAAAAGAAAAAAAATAAGAAAAAACAGGAAAAAAACAGAAAAAATAGAGAAAAAAACAGGAAAAATAGAAAAAAAGAAGAAAAGAAAAAGAAGAAAAAGAAAAAAATAGAAAAAAAAAGAGAAAAGAAAAAAAAAAAAGAAGAAGAAGAAAAGAAAAAAAAGGAAAAAAAAAAGCAAACTTGTGCTATAATTCTTACTATTTTCTCAAAATCCTATTTTTGTCTTGAAATCCACCTCACAGCCACGAGAGCTCTGTGGAATTTGGGACAACCTTGGGAAATGTGCCTGGTCAAAAGGATGATATCCACTCAATTTTCAACTTGGTTTGATAAAAAATCAGTTTTTCAAAAAATCCTATTTTTGGGCTTAAAATCCACTTCATAGCCACAAGAGCTCAGTGGAATTTAAGAATTATTGGAGAAATGCCCCCCTTAAAGTTAGGGCTTTTTGGTAATCTCCACTCAAAAATTGTTTTCTACAAAATTGAATTGAACCGAGCAAATCATGCTCAAGGGAATGCAATTTGGGCTTGTCTACTCTTTGCAGCTCACTGCTTCACAGCTCCCGCAAAGAGGGGCAGTTGTAGACACCCCAAATTGCACAAACAATCATCAAAAATCATTATCTCCTGGAAAGCCAGCACAGAAATTGAAGAAAATAAACTTTTACCTGTATCCGGATACTCAGGCCGGATACAAGTACTCCTTCCTGTATCCGGATACTCATACCGGATACATGTGAGCCTTAGTGTATCCGGTACCATGTACCGGATACCTTAAGGCCCTTTTTTATCCGGTCTGATATACCGGATACTTTAAGTTTGCTCAAAATTAGGGTTTTCCTAGAGAAATCACTTGTTACCATCATGTCCCTCATTAAATGAGGGGAAATCTCGGAAATAACCTTAGGGTTAAGGTTGGGGGGTTCTAGACATTAAGTTGTGTCTACCAATGACCTTAGCCTTTGCCTATAAATAGGAGCCTCCTCCTTGAGCAAATGGCACTCAACTCTTGTTTTGAATTCTCGCAAAGAAGAACTCCAAGAGAAGAAGAAAACCGCTGCGGAATCACTTCCCGAACTCAGGTAAGCCCCAACTTTTCTTTTTATTTTCTGTCTTTACATTCCTAGATCTAGATCTCTTCTTCTACCATTCTATAGTGTAAAGCCTTGTTTGTATGTGTGGAAATCCTTCCCCGGCTCAAAGTATCTCGAGACTCCCCCTAGCCGTAAAACGTGGAGGCGGGATCTAGGAGAAACGAGACTGGGGATTGACCCTAGTACTAGAACCCATGTAGCATAAGGCCTTTTTGATTGATTGTAGACCGTTCCATATTCAAAGTACCCTTGATTATCTTGAAGAACCGTGTCTAACGGGGAGAGAGAACAGAGGGAAACGATAATGGAACGGAAACCTAGGCTATGCTAGAACCTATCTTGTTGAATCTATATGCATGATCTTGTTTGGTTTTTTTACACTTCCACATACATATCACTATTTTGGCGGGATAGGCTCATATTTGGGGTTTATTACATTCATTGTGATAAATCTCAAATAAATTGCCTCAATCAATTCTGGAATGCCTTTTTGATGATTTTTAAAGTATTTGTGTTCATCTTGCACGAATCACACATTTTTATCAATTTTCGGATTTGGTTTTACTCAAAAATGGCTTAGCTTGACAGCACCTGTACCCTTACTTCGGACGCCCATAACTTCATCATCCGGATGAATTTTGGGGCGCATCCAGAACCATGGAAAAGGTGAGGCTGTCTAGTTTATGTCCACAAAATTTCACAAATTTCTATCAAGCGGATTTTTGACACCACTCTGTCGAAGTTGAGTGGACAGTTCAGGTTCAAGTACAGAACTTGTCACTTCGATGGACCGCCATGTGTTCGTTTTAAGTCCGATTCGAGTGATTTTTATTTCTGAGTACTCCTTTATGAGTCTACTTTCAAATCCAGTTGGTTTCATAATTTTTGGATTCCATTTGAATTATTGGTAGCCGATTTACTCATAACTGTTCATTTGTACTTTTCTGGGTAAATCTGTGATCTTCGGGGCCTGTTCGGGAGACCACCCAGGGCACATCCGAAGGGATTTTTGTATGAGGCTAGTTTCTTTTGAAAGATGGCCATACAAACTTCAATCACACCAAATTTCGTGGACTTTTATGTAGTGGATTTTTCTAGACAATTTTCCAAAGTTGCCCACTTACCACTTTTAAAAATCCTCAGCAGCAATTTCAAAGGAGCATAACTCCTAGATTTTTCATCGGAATGAAGTGAAATTTTGCATGAGACTCTTATTTACCCTAATCTTTCAAATGGATTTGTTTTGGTTCAATTTAGAATTGGATTTGAATGATTTCAAGGCAAATGACATACTTTTTACCGAATTTTCCGGATTTGATTTAACTTGGTTTTGAGCAACTTGTGCTTTGATTTCCATCTTTTGAGATATTCCAGAAATGATATTGACATAAGAGAGGATCTAAAATCCATTTAGATCTTCATGTGAAAATATCATACATTAGTCCTTTTTCAAGGTTTTCTATGATTTTAGCAAGCTTTCTATTGTTTTTCATGAACATACACTTGGCAACTACTTCGTGTGGATGAATGGGGGTGCCTAACACCTTCCCCCGTTCATAATCTAATCCCCTTACCCATCTCTGGATTTGATTTTCAAGTAGGGTTATTTTTATCCTAGAATTTGTCTTTTGGCTATTTTTGCTTATTTTTGAACTCTTTGGTGTCCATTCTCACCCCAAAATCATGAATGGTGGCGACTCTCCCGTTTTTGCATCGATCCCCGTGTGTTGACGGAGGGATGATCACACCGGTGATTTTCCCATGTCTCACAGTGTTATGAAGATGGGGTAAGTATGGATTATAGTTAAGGATTTAGGGAAATCAAATTAGACTTTATTGAGGTCATTAAGGGAAGCTAAGTTAGTGCTATGTCTTAATTACAATTAGCTAAAATATCCTCCAATTAGACCTAATGAATTGGAAATCAAATTTTGAAAAATTAGAGTTAAGTGTACCTAAAGTACCTTCAAAGTATACCCCAGGTACTCTCCCAATTAACACTAGAAGTACACCTATACATTACTCAAGGTACCCTCCCAAATACCACTAAAGTACCTCTTGTATTACCCCAAGGTACCCCCATTGTATACCCAAAGTACATCCATGTACTACTCAAGGTACCACCCCAAGTACACCTAGAGTACACCAAAGTATTATCCAAGGTACCACCCAAATATGACTAGGGTACGCCCATGCATTACCCGAAGTACCCCCATATATTATTCAAAGTACATCCAAGTGTTACCCAAAGTACCACTCAAGTACACCTAAGGTATCCCCTGTGTTTGCCTAAAGTACCCCTTTGATTTACTTAAGGTACCCATGTGTTTGCCCAAGCTACCCCTTGTATCACCTAAAGGTACCCTTTTATTTTACCTAAGGTGCCCCACTTGAATACCTAAAGTACCCCACTGTTTTGCCTAAGGTACCCCATTTGAATACCTAAAGTATCCCCTATTTATACCTAAGGTACCCTTTTATATTGCCTAAGGTACCTCACTCATATTGCCTAAGGTACCCCACATGAATACCTAAAGTACCCCACTATTTTGCCTAAGGTACCCCATTTGAATACCTAAAGTACCCCCTTGATTTACCTAAAGTACCCCATGTGTTTTCCCAAGGTACTCCTTGTATTACCTAAAGGTACCCCTTTGTTTTACCTAACGTACCCTACTTGAATACCTAAGGTACCCCACTGTTTTACTTAAAGTACCCCTTGTTTTATCTAAGGTACACCCTCTTATATAACTAGGGTACCCCCTGTGTATAATTAGAGTACCCCCTTATATATCTTGGGTACCCTCTTTGCAAAACTAAAGTACCCCTCTTATGTTACTAAGGTACACCCATTCCATAACCTAGGGTATACCCCTTGTATTACCTAGAGGTACCCCCTCATATAACTAAGGTACATCCCTCCTATAACTAAGGTATCTCTCTCATACAACTAAGGTACATCCCTTCTATAGCTAAGGTACTCCACTGGTTTAGCTAATGTACCCCCTTTGAATAACTAAGATACATCCCTTCTATAGCTAAGGTACCCCACTGTTTTAGCTAATGTACCCCCCCTGAATAACTAAGGTACACCCCCTTATACAACTAGGGTACCCCCTTTGTATAACTAGAGTACCCTTTTATATTACTAAGGTACACTCTTTATATTACCTAGGGTACACCCTCCTTATATTACTTAAAGGTAATCCCCTCATATAACTAAGGTACATCCCTTCTATGACTAAGTACCCATCCTCAATATAACTAAGGTACACCCCCTAAGCTTATCTCAAGTTTACCCCTTAGAATGGCTAAAGTAAACCCTTTGAAACACCAAAGTACCCCCACTTAACACTAAGGTACCCCTCCTTGTAACACTCAAGTACCCCCTTGATAACCCTTAGGTATACCCAAGGGTTTAGTGGGAATAAAAGGCTTATTTAAGGGCAACTTTGATAAACAAAAGTTGGGCATATAAAAAGGGATGCCCTAACTAAATATCTAGTGTCTTAAAAACCCCCCTTTCTTTGTCTTGGACGTATAGAACAAGAGGAAAAGAGTGGGAGCTTGCTTGAAGGCTTGAAGAAGAAGGAGAAGAATAGGAAAGCTTGAAGAGAAGTTACTTCTCCATTAAACAAGTAAGTAGCAAACCTTTCAAACTAAAATGAATTTATTGGATTTTCGAATTCTCTCTCTAGGGTTTGATTTATTTGAAGAAATGATCTTGCATGTTGTTATTTGTTTCTAAAATTCGTATGTTTTGATTGTATAATGCTCTTGGTTAGTTTTATATTGATTTGCCATGTATTTACAACTTCTATTGATTATATTTTAGATTAGGGTTTGAGATTTGTGTGTTAAATGAGGTTTCATGTGTTAGATTTGTGTTCATGTGGATTTGGGGATGAATCTTTGTTTTGGGAAATGTTTTAGAGCATGTTGGGATGTTTTATGATCATCCTATTTGATGATGGAAGTGTTGGGAATGATTTGTAGGAGTTTTGTGTTGAAAATAGTCAAAATATTTCAAAAACCCGACCTGGCGATTAATCCTGAAACTTGGCGATTAATCCTGAACCAAACCCCTAAAAACAAGTTTCTGTTATCCTAATCGTGAATCAGGATTAGCCCGGGTGATTAATCGCGAGCCCCAACACGCGCACGTCCATAAGGGACACGCAAACGTCCATTGCCTTAGCGCACTAACGCGCGAACGTTCATTTTCAGCGCGCGCGCGTCGACCTTGTTTTAAACTTGGGCGCGCGCAGCTTAAACCTCAATGCCCAAACGTGGGGCTAATTGCCCCTGGGTGATTAATCCACGATCTAATCGTGGACCCTGTTTTTGACAGTTTTCATCCCTTTCTTCTCTAACCCTTTCCCAAACAACTTAAGGCTCTCGCATAGCACTCTTATTACATGAAAGACAAATGTCCTGTGTATTTATTGCTCCATTTATTTAAGTCTTTATATGTAAATAAGGTTTTACCCCCCCATTTGGAACCAATAAAAATACTCCCAAGGCCCACTTCCCAACCAATAAAAAGTCAATTTTCCAGTTTATGCCTAAATTTCTAGTTTTCCCGATTTTCATAAAATGCCACTTTTTGAGTTTGATATCCAAATGAGTGATTCAGAAGCCCAGAAAATTCTAGAAGATTTGTATACCCTTCAATAGACTACAATCAGAAGTTGAGCCCCAAACTCCTTGTAGATTGGTCTGGAAAAATTATACACTGAAAAGTCAACGTTTTTAGCCAGACTTAGAATATTTTTTAGGTCCGAAACTTTTTGTCTCGGAATCCGTTGATTTTTGGTATGGTGACTTTATTGGAGATCCTAGGACTATCCCACTTCTCAAATACATAATTTGTGGACTTTAAAGTGTATGTATTCTATTGTGGATTAGTTTTGGATATGAAGCGCTTATTGGTTATTTCTTACACATTGTGAATATTGAGTTGATTTTGGTAAAGATATGATGAGCTCCTTTTATGTGATTCGAAGTGACGGTGTAGAACTCACTTGGTCGTGGTTGACTGGCAGTGACGGTGTAGATCTCACTTGCCTTTTTTGCTGAATGCCAGTGACGGTGTAGATCTCACTTGGCTTGGTTTAAGCACTGGCTTGTTTGAATTATGAGTCTAGTCTGTGTGTTAGTGTTGGCTTGGTTTGTGCATCGATTACTCTCCCTTGGTTTGCGGAATGAGACATTGGTTCTAGTAACTACCGAGAAAGGTTTGTTCTACATTGTGAGTTCTACCAGGTTTGTTAGCTAATTTTTATGTGTTACATTGTTTAGATGCTTGACTTGAGAATATGAATTGCCTAAACTGCTTCTATACATGATGATATATGAATTGCATAAACTGTTTCCATTCATGCATGTTTGCTGCTTACTGGGACTTTAAGTCTCACGCATTTTGTTTTACCAAATTTGTTTTCAGATCTGCTTGGTGAGCCACGTACTGGGGTAGATAGTGAGGGTGAGCTTGAGCACGAGCCCGAGGACTTCTACTACCCATAGTAGGATTCTCTTTATGATGTAGTATTTTGTTATGGGAATTCGTATAAGGGATGTACATATTATTTTAGACTTATAGAGCATTTAGTCACCTTAGTTGTATTTTGTATGCACAGATATTATCTTTTGGAATTATTACACAGATGATCTTTTGTTATATGGAAAATTTTTAATTCCATGCTTCTTTATCTTATGCACTCTGATGATTACATTGTAATTGCCCACGTTAATTGTGTTTATCAGGTTCTATTGGGCCCATAAGTAGGTCTCGGGTACGGGTTGGTGCCATGATAGGGCAGACCCGGTGTAAGCACCTCATTTTTGCGCTCCTGGAAGTGCCGGAAATGCAAACCCTGGACAGAAAGTTAAAACCTAAGGGGTGGAAAGTTGACCTTTTAATCAGATAAAATTTGGTCACCTTGCTTTATACCATTGGATAGAGAATCTCGACACGGTTCCAACGCAACTGAGTTTGCTGGAATCGGAGTCCGGATGAGGGTTCTGAGGGCAGTCAAACTTGAGGATGAGCTGAAAGTTGACTTTTCCTCGATTTCCGTGCCAAGTACCTTGCCCTATACCATTGGATAGAGAATCTCGACACGGTTCCAACGCAACTGAGTTTGCTGGAATCGGAGTCCGGATGAGGGTTCTGAGGGCGGTCAAACTTGAGGATGAGCTGAAAGTTGACTTTTCCTCGATTTCCGTGCCAAGTACCTTGCCCTATACCATTGGATAGAGAATCTCGACATGGTTCCAACGCAACTGAGTTCGCTGGAATCGGAGTCCGAATGAGGGTTCTGCGGGCGGTCAAACTTGAGAATGAGCCGAAAGTTGACTTTTTGCCGAACCCCGAGCCAGGTGTTTAGCCCAATCCCAATGGATAGAGGACTTCGATACGATTCCAACGCAATTGAGTTTGCTCAAATCGGAGTCCGGATGAAGAAGATATGAGCAGTCAAAGCTAGGGGCATTATTGGAATTTTAGTGATGCCACATGGGATGCCACGTGTGCACAAGGAGTGCTCGCATGGGATGCCACGTGTGCACATGGGGGCTCCACATGGGATGCCACATGGACCCAATGCATGCTTCACATGTGTCATCTCCCACCAACCCTTCATCTTCCCATTAACCCTTCATCTTCCCAACAAAAACCCTTCATCTTCCCACTAACTCTTAACTTCCCAACAAAGACTCTTGACTTCCCCATAAGACTCTTAACCTCCCAAGAAGACTCTTAACCTCCCCATAAGACTCTTGACTTCCCCAAGCAACCATTGCTCTCCCCAAGACAACCATCCATTTTCCAAGGTTTAAA